>LR991031.1:11239064-13739064 GCA_905163495.3 Cosmia trapezina | reverse complement strand
CATAACGTTAAGCCTAAAAATGACGGAGCAAGGTGCGACTTTATGCTTCGTCGCACTATTACCGCTGCTTTCAAACTTTTAAATCATAATAACCAAAAATTGCTCTTTTTGAATTAAGTATGTCAAGCTTCTCGCAAATGAACGACATTACAGAATTTTGGCTTAAGGCGAGTAGAGCTGCTAACTAGCGCCACCATTGAGAAAATAATAAAAGTCTGGAGATATGAAACATTTTGAACTTTCCTGTGCTCACATTTTTAGTCTAATGAGGTAGAAATTTTTCTACTTATCAAAAAAATCAACGTTAAACTTCCTAGGTTCGAAACTAGCAGTTATCGCCAAGAACGGTCGTTTTTGGCGTTAACTGCTATAACCTGAATATAGATATAGAACCTATAACCTAATGTGGTATAGAATCTATGTGATGCTGAATATAAGGTGTATCGACCCCTTAACGTTGGACCACTGTATAGGGCACACCCTGTATAACTACACTAAACTTTTAAAATCACAGATATGGGTCAATCAAAATCACCGAGGTGGCAAATTCCAAGACTAGTTTTATGACGAAAAATTTTACAAGCTATAATTATAAAAGTTAACTGCCACAAAACTTGTGTTAAAACAAAACTTTATTATAGCGAGCATAAAATTATTATTTTTTATTTTATTATTTGAACCTTTGGTCATTTCGGGAACGTTTTTGAAAAGTTTATGAAATTATTATTATTTTGGTTAAACACACTAGCAGCTAATTAGCTGATGCGTGTGTATCAAATAGCTTGGAGATATTTAATCTGTCCAGTCGATTCTTGAAGCAGTTCAGTGAGGGAGTGAAATGAAATGCCAGAGTTTATGAAACAACAATAATCTTGTTATTTGATAAAAAAAATACTGTTGATAATAATGGAAAACGTTTAATATCGATACATTTAAATATGTTTTTTATAGTTTGATTTTAAAGATTAGACTTCAGGACGCGTTCTCGAAATGACTTAGCTTAAATATGTATATTTTCAAATAATCGTACTAATATTATAAATGTGAAAGTTTGTATGATTAGATGTTTGCTACTCAAACACACAAAAACGGCAGAACGGATTTGGATTAAGTTTGGCACACAGATGCTTTATAACCTGGATTAACACATAGGATACTTTTCATCCCGGTAGTAGGTTCCCGTGGGATAATTTCCGACATCCACGCGGGCGAAGCAGCGGGCAAAAGCTAGTATCAAATATAATTATGTTTTCAAGTGTATTGTATGAAGTACATTTAAAACTACTTAAAACCAATCAATTCTTATGTTTGTTTCTCACGTACTCAATAAAATTAAATTGTTTTCTGGCGAAGCAAATTTCCCGTCTACGTCTCGGTGATTTTGACCCATATACGATTTGTTCTAACTGGTTCATTAATTCTTTTCATACTGAGCTCAAACTCACAAACTGAGTACGGTTTGTCTCCGTAAATAGAAAAAGAAAGGCGGACATCAGGAGCACATCCTCTTTTAACATATACAGGGTGATTTTCTAATGACCAGCCAAATTTTCACAGGGTGTTCTACCCATGAATATGAACAACTTTCACTATGGGACCAACTTTGAAATCGCTAAAAAAATATCAGCTGTTTCATACATTTTGATCGAGTAGGTATTGAACTTTTGTAGGAAACCGCTGGTTTTTTTTTCGTGATTTCAAAGTTGGTCCCATAGTGAAAGTTGTTCATATTCATGGGTAGAACACCCTGTGAAAATTTGGCTGGTCATTAAAAAAACACCCAGTATAGAGCTAAACTCAAACAGCACGTCACTAACAACGCAAAACTGTTAACTACGTAAGCTTATCTTACAGATAAAATGCGACATCGTAACTACCTAAAAAAAAAAGATACATATATATATTATATATACTATTAGCTACTGGACTACTCTTAACCTAGTTATGTATTTATTCGTAAGTGAACAATGTATGTTCTTTTTAGAATAAATAAAGAATCTTTAAACCCACTTATTCTTTTGGGTTTGACAATGCCTCACCTGTCCTGCGCGCTGTGCACTTACACCTGTACTTTGAAAGACTGGTGCAACTGCAAGGTCACTGACAGTGCTATTGACACTTTTTTTTTTCAGTAGAAATTGTGTCATCGACACAATATAATTTATATATTTTTAACAACTTACACGCTTTTACAATCCAATCTCCTGGAATGCTATCAAGTTAACGCTCGTAACTGTTAGATTATCAAGGCATCAATTGAGGTCAAATACAATGACGTAACGCTTAGGTACATTATATAAACAAGGCACTAGTTAATAAATCGCACATTTTGCGTCATTACCAACTAATGCTCATCATTTCACTGGGTTCACCAGTTGCACTTGTTTATCTTAACAAGTAGGTACATGTATCAATAACATCCATTCGGATATTCATTAATAACTATGGAGTTAACATCTATTTCATAAAATAAACTAAAGTAACGTACGTTGTTATCAAAACGTTAGCGCCTTCGTCATGTAATTAGCACCAGCACTACTAAAATAACGTTACCGAGTACTAGGTTTAGTTTTGTTAAATTATCGTATGGTTAATATTTTTACAATCCTGCAAATGTACGCATATATGCAGGGCTCCCGCGGCGTTTGCAACTTTGCATAGCTCCGCCATGCTATATTGAACAATCATGGGGATAAGATAACGCTAACAAAATCGAAACTCAGCATGTGGACTTGGGATCATTTTGTTGCTAGTAAATACCTGGCTTATGCAACGGTAATCAGATATTTATGGCGAGTATGGCTGCTAACCGGCAGCGCCACCATTGAAAAATTAAAAAGTCTGGAGATATGGAACATTTTGGAATTTCCTATGCTCACATTTTTAGTCAGATGAGGTAGAATTTTTTGTATTAAAAAAATCAACACTAAACCTAAAGTTCGAAGATAAGCTCATCTGACGAAAAAATGTGAGCATAGGAAATTTCAAAATGTTCCATATCTCTAGACTTATTAATTTTTTTCTCAATGGTGGCGCAGTTGGCAGCTATACTCGCCTTAACCCTTCAAGTGTCGAATGCACCCCATGTGTGCATAAGAAAAACCATTAAAATACTAGGTATATAAGCTTATATGACATATATATAAACGTAAAAAAACATCATCCGATGGAAAACCAATCATCATCATTAGTAGTGAACCTATGGAGTTCGCAGCTAACCGGGCCCCTCCCCCCCGCCTGTCAAATGCACCCCAAGTGTGCAAAAGGACAAAACTTTACATAATAGGTGTATAAGCTTAGATCACATATATGTAAACGTAAAAAAAACATCATCCGATGGAAAAAATATCATCATCAGTAGTTGTGAACCTATGGGGTACGCAACTAACCCCCAACCCTCCCCACTCTCTGGGGTTTTGGGTCTAAAATTAGCAAAACTCAGACACTTAAGGTGTTAAAAGCGCCCAAATCGATCAACTGCAAAAATTTAGATGTACTTATGTTTATAAGTATAATCCCTGACCTCGATAGCCTCTCCAGACTACGACATATTTGGCAAGTATTTGACGTGACCTATCCCTCTTTTGTTGACACGTGTTACCTTAATGAGGTAGACGTGGTCAAAGTTTACACTTACAACACCAGCTGTACCTACAGCTAAATACGGCCCAATTTTTCACGTGAGAAAGGCTCCTAAAAAGAATTAAACAAGAAAATATTCTCATCTGAAATTTGAAAAAGACAGACAAATTAAAAATCCGGAGTCACACGTAATCTGTCCGATTTATGACATCACGTGTGATTCCGGATTTTTAATTTGTCTGTCTTTTTCTTTCAGATGACAATATTTTCTTGTTTCATTCTTTTTAGGAGCCATAGTACTTTATAGAGCGTGATTTTTCAGCAAACAGTCGGGTTGTAGTTTTTGAACTTAGTTTTTTGAATAAGGGGTTAGATATGTGTCATGTTACTCCTAACTAATAGCCATGATTGATCAGAGTCATGAGTTATCAATAAAAAGCCTGTGCAACAGACAGTCAAACACTAGGCTTAAATAACACACATTACTGGTGTCTACCAATCATAGATAAGCTGATCGATATTTATACGTTGCCAACTCTTCGTCGAACTGACTGCAGTCATGAAAAATTTCTAAGGGAACCATTAAATTCTCAAATGACGGGCTCACGGGCTTTTAACATAAATGAGGGTAGGCCACGTATGTACGTCATCGTATGATTGCATCAAGTATGTTACGTGTAGCATTACTAATACAAATAGTGGCAAATGTATGGACTATACTATAGCTATATCAATCATGGCCACCTTGAAAGAACTCCGAGCATGTGGTGCCTTGCCATGCCACACCCATAGCAACCCTTATTGACGTAAACCTACACTCCACCCTTGTTTATCAAATGTTTATCTAACTACTTCTTTCAATTTTTATGTCATGTAGAATTAGGTATTTTTATAATTCCACAAATAATTGGCCATCGTTCGTTACTAAAAAATATCACAAACTGGTTATATCTATCCACAAAATTCTATTTAACACTGTTAAGAATGCAACGTCACACGTTGTGCAATCTTTCAATTTTAACGTTCATATTTTAATAATAGAGTGGCAACGGTAACACGTAGCGTGATAGTGTGAATTATTTAGAACATGAGCATAAAAATATTAGAAAGTAAAGACGAAGGTTCGTTACGCCGCAGTTTGCAAGTGCAGACGTTCACGTGTCCACTAGCAGGAAGCAAAGCAATACGGAAAATACGGACTTTCCGCAACTAGCCAAGTAACAAGCCAGTCCTACAAAAGATTTTTTTAGAAGATAATGCTCTATTTTTTGCTCTATTGTTACAATGTAAAATCGATTTCCATTGAAATTACGTCATCAAAAGAATCCAAGGTTTACTTGAAGGATTCTTTTGATATAATTTCTTGGCGATTACAATGATTTACAAGTGCCAACATTTTGGATATGACACTACCTACCACCTCTTTGTGTTGTAATTTGGCAATGCGTTTAAAGAAAAATAAAAAATAACACAATTTAAAAACAAACAAAAAAAACACCACAAAGAACTAAAAATCTATTTAACCGAGCAACTCCTTAGGAGCAATTGTATTGAATAGTAGCAGAGCGTACCGCACCGATGTCGGTGTGCGCTCCATGGAGTGTCTATATGAACGGTCAGTAAGTATCTTACTTGAAAATGCCGAAGCTTATGCGCTCCAAGGTTTGACTATTCAACCCTGAGGTCCTATGGTACGCCTTGGGCAAAGCCTTCTTTGTGTTTTGTCCTTCCTCCTACTCAATGACCTCCTCTAATCTCGGTATTTATCAATCTTCGTATTACTAAAATGCCAACGTATAATCGATAGGTTAGCTATACCTAGTGCGATGTCATCATGCATTAGATTACTGATCAAATTTAGTGCCCCTTAGAAAGCCTTCAAACCCGTGTAGGGTTTGAAGGATGAGGTAAACTGTAGGTACACAGTTTACCTCATTATCTGCTGAATACATTCAGAAAGATGGCGCGAGGCGCGTAAATCAGAGCACTTGCAGAAGCAAGAGTCAGCCACTCCTTGTGTTTGTCACTTCTGTAGTGCGTAAGCTGGGCTGCTCACTACATTTACCAACCTCACTTGCCCCTGCAGATCTTTTAAATAGTTTTAGCACCGATATTCGTTTTATATTATGTTTTTTAAAAATGAACAGCGACCCGGGCCTACTTCGCACGGTTTTTTACGACTTGACAAAACATGAAGGTTTGGATAACATAAATTTTCCGGAATAAATTTGTTGAAATGGAACGCAACCAATAAGCTGCCACATCTGTCACCTGTCAATATGTCACTGTCTTTGTCTTTGACTTATAGTTAATGTGTGTCACGTATCTCTTCTGCTCAAAACTCTGTACAAGTAATAACTTACAATATAAAATATTCCAAGTTCCATGTTCTTTATTTATTTAAATAGTCATTACACAATCAGTTAATTTCCTACATGGTAGCAGAGCGTGGTTGCGCTATTATTTTTCAGGAAATAACCAGGATTGGAAAAATATATTTGGATAAAAAATCTGCCGGCCGGCTCGAATTCCATGTGACGCCATTACAAACAATATCAAGAAAAATATCATATTATGGCTTCAAATTCAGCGCATGGTTCATTTAACATTGACAAACTAGTTGGCCGGGACAATTACTCAACGTGGAGGTTTGCAGTACAAACTTTTCTAGATCACGAGGAACTCTGGGAATGTGTCGAAGGGACAAACGTGGACCCGAAGAAGGACAAAAAGGCAAAATCCAAATTAATCCTACTGGTGGATCCCATCAATTATGTCCACATACAGGATTGCACAACTGCACAGCAGGTATGGAACAATTTAGAAAAAGCCTTCAGCGATTCTGGACTTACCAGGAAAGTTGGTTTATTAAAGACCCTTATTACTACTACTTTAGATAATAGTAAAACAATAGAAGATTATGTCAATCAGATTATGGCCACAGCTCATAAGCTCCGTAACATAAACTTTAAGGTTGATGATGAATGGCTCGGAACCTTGTTGCTAGCAGGATTGCCTGAGTCATACAGGCCTATGCTTATGGCACTGGAAAATTCTGGTGTTACCATATCAGCAGACTTGGTTAAAACCAAGATATTACAGGATGTCAAACCGGCAGACTCAACTTCTGCATTCTTTACTCCGAAATCTGGAAATAGTAACAAAGGAAAGTCAAAGGGTCCACGCTGTTATAATTGTAATCGTTATGGCCATCTAGGCAAGTTCTGCAGAAATAAAAAACAGAACTCGGATAAAAAGAGCTCAGATAAAAATAGCTCAGATAAAAATGCTAATACTAGTTTCGTAGCAGCTTTTTCAGCGGTTTCAGTCAATGATGAGTGCAACTGGTTTATTGACTCCGGAGCATCAGTACACATGACCAGAAACAGGGAATGGTTATCCGAAGAACACGAACCACCGCAAAGTCATGTCCGCATAGCTGACGACAAGATGCTCAAAGTTGAATCATGTGGAAATGCACAGATAACAGTTAAGGGTAAAAATGGCAATTTAAACAAAATACAGGTAACAAATGTATTTTATGTTCCGGAATTAGCTACTAACTTACTGTCTGTCAGCAAGATAACTGAAAAAGGCTGTAAAGTTGAATTTTCCAACTATGGCTGCCGTGTCACAAATAATAAAGGTGAAGAAGTGACAACAGCTGTCTGCATAAATGGAACTTATAAACTTGATACATGTAGCAATCAAGCTTTATCAAATTGTGCTCTTGGTATAAAGTTATCAGCAACTAAAGAGGACATGATATGTACGTCATGTTTACAAGGAAAACAGGCCAGGCAACCATTCAAACATGTGAGTTCCCGAGCAAAGGATTTGCTAGAACTAATTCATAGTGATGTCTGTGGACCCATGGAAACGGCATCGCTTGGAGGAGCCAGAAAGAGTACTGGGCAGAAGCCATAATGACAGCTGCATATCTCATTAACCGTTCCCCCTCACGTGCACTTGCTGGAATCACTCCATATGAGAAATGGACAGGATCAAAGCCTGACTTAAGTTACCTCAAGGTTTTTGGCTGCAAAGCAATGGTGCACATACCTAAAGAAAGGAGGCGTAAATGGGATATGAAATCACGTGAGCTAATTTTTGTTGGTTATAGTAATACAACTAAAGGCTATAGATTTATTGTACCTGAAACAGAAAAGGCAATAATGAGTCGCGATGTTGTCTTCATGGAAAGCACTGTTAAAAAAACACATGTACATGTTAATTGCCCTGAGTACATGTCTTCAAGTGTAAAAAATACATGTATAACATCAAAGAATAAAGTAGAAATCAATTTAAATAGTAATGATGTGGTACCTGCTTCAATGTCAAGTGATGAACAGTCAAATAATAATGACATACTTCCTGCTTCAATGTCAAGTGATGAAAGTACTTATGAGGATGTTGAGGATTTAAATGATACTGAATATTTGCCAGAAAAGTCATTAGTTTCCTCACATGAAAATGTGACAGTAAGGACGAGGAATCAGAAGAGAAAAGATGCAGCAAATAATCCAGTATCATTAATGTGTTTCAACAATGAATCAGCAATGAGCCTATTAAATTGTGATCCTCAGAGCACCAAACAAGCAATGGACAGTGATCTAGCCCCGCAGTGGAAACAAGCAATGGATGAAGAATATAAGTCTTTATTAAAAAATCAAACATGGGTCTTAACCAATCTGCCAACAGGTAGAAAAGCTATACCTTGCAAGTGGGTGTATAAAACAAAGACAAATGAAAATGGGGAGATTGCAAGATTTAAAGCAAGGCTGGTAATCAAAGGATTTAAACAAAGGAAAAATATAGATTATCATGAAGTATTTGCACCAGTTTTTCGCTACACATCTCTCAGGTATTTAATTGGTCTGGCAGTGAAATATCACTTAAAAATACATCAAATGGATGCTGTAACTGCATTTTTGCAGGGGGATATAGAGGAAGAAATATATATGGTTCAGCCACCATTGTATGAGAAAGACAGTAATCAAGTCTGTCTGTTGAAAAAGTCCCTCTATGGCCTGAAACAGGCCAGCAGGCAGTGGAATCTAAAGCTAAATAAAGCTCTGTTGGAAATTGGATTGTTGAGAAGTAAAGTGGATCCCTGTGTTTATTATTCTATCAAGAATGAGTCTGATATTTTCTTTATAGCACTGTATATCGATGATTTGTTATGTTTCTACAACTGTAAAGATACATTGACTTCAATGAAGAACAATTTAATGAGTATCTTCGACATGAAAGATATTGGCGAAGCTAAATATTGCATTGGAATGCAAATAACTAGAGGTAAAGACAGTATTTCATTGGATCAGCGCTTGTACACAGAAAAAATCCTACAAAGATTTGGCATGTCAGACTGTAAAATAGTGCACACACCATGTGATGTCAGCATGAAGCTTGTACCAGCAAAAGATGATAGTGAAGTTTTAACAGACATTCCTTATCATGAGGCAGTGGGATGTTTACTATACTTATCTCAATGTACAAGACCAGATATTGCCTTTATAGTAAACAGTTTAAGTCGGTTTAATAACAAGCCCACTAGAGAACATTGGATTGCTCTTAAAAGAGTATTGAGATACTTAAAAGGTTCTTTACATTCGAAGCTTATATTTAAAAAGAACGAAGAAAGTATAACTGGTTATTGTGATGCAGACTGGGCATCAAACATTGAGGACAGGAGGTCATGCTCGGGCCAAGTTTTTCTTTTTCAGGGAGCTGCCATTAGTTGGAATTCTAAAAGGCAACCAACAGTTGCATTGTCGTCAACAGAAGCCGAATACATGTCACTAACGTCGGCAATGCAAGAAGCACTGTGGCTTAAACAGTTGGATCAAGACATATGGTCCAACCAATCAAAGGTGGTTTCACCTTTGGTTATTTTTTGTGATAATCAAAGTACAATTAGACTTTCAGGTACCGAGGGTTTCCACAATCGCAGTAAGCACATAGATGTGAGGTACCACTTCATTCGTGAGAAGGTGTCAAGTGGACAGATTGATGTGCGCTACATGAGTACTGATGACATGGTCGCTGATGTGCTCACCAAGGGCCTCTACCGTAACAAGCACAACTTCTGTTCAAGAGCAATGGGTCTGCGTTCTGGAGAGGGTGTTGAAATGGAACGCAACCAATAAGCTGCCACATCTGTCACCTGTCAATATGTCACTGTCTTTGTCTTTGACTTATAGTTAATGTGTGTCACGTATCTCTTCTGCTCAAAACTCTGTACAAGTAATAACTTACAATATAAAATATTCCAAGTTCCATGTTCTTTATTTATTTAAATAGTCATTACACAATCAGTTAATTTCCTACAAAATTCTCTAAATGATAGTGAAAACCGCATCAAAATCCGTAGCGTAGTTTAGAAGGTAACGCTGCCATACATACAGACATGAAAAGCGACTTTATTTTAAAAATAAGTATAGATGGGCCTGCTCTGGTATACAGGGTGTTAAAGTAGTTGCGTGCTTAAGGGTAGGTTCAGTATCAAAAAAGAAAACCAGGAAAAAATAATAAAAAAAAATAAAAATAAAAAACAAAAAAAAAAATTGCAAGATCAACCTAATTCAGTACCTACTAACTTATAATAGCATTCGTTTAGAATTAAAATTATTTTATTTGTTTAAATGATTTAATTACGTACTTACCTATTAACGAACGCGTTGTCATTTTAGAATATAGAATATAGAATATATTTTATTGTTCAACAAGGACTAGATTACATGGCAAGGTAGGATATGTATAAAGCTCAAGCATACGTTCTTAATCTAGTTAGTGGGTGCCGTACTGTTCTCCTAGATAGGTTACAGTATAACCTGTGTTTAGGAGAAACAGTTCCGATCCCCGTCATAAATGGTTGACATAAATAAGCACGTGTTATGAAAGTTAAAAATATCTAAAAAGTAATCATTACAATAAGCTACTAATAATAGACAATTATTTAGGCTATTAAACAACAAAAAAACAAAAATTTTGTCCTTCACTTCTCGCGTCCGAATATTAAAATAATTTTAATTCTAAACGATTGCTATTTTAAGTTAGTAGGTAGTAAATTACGCTGATCTTGCAATATTTTTTTTATCATTTTATTTATTTTTATGTTTTTCCTGGTTTCCTTTATCGATACTGAACCTGCCCCTAAGCTATGGCACGCAACTACTTTAACACCCTGTATATTCCAGAGATCGCGTTTTAGCTTATTTGTCCTTGTCTTAACTAAGTTACTACCTAGTCTGGCATCGAGTACCACCCGCATATTTCGTCCGGACTACGGATCCCGTCAATTTTGATCCTAATGTCAAGTCGTATAGCAATTCTACCGGGGCGCTTGCGGCGGGTGAACCTACAACCCAGCTTCGAGGTAAGTACCAAGAGTACCAACTTAATGTGGTCGCACTAGATGACTAGACCATCGTAATCGTAAGCAGCCATGAACTTGACGCGAAACTGAAACTTAAGATGCTTCTGAAAATCAAAATATGATTTTGCTATACAAGTTGTAACTTAAATAACGCACAACCTCAGGGGTCATTGTACTCATCATTATGAACAACTTTAACTACGGGACCAAACCTGAAATCGCGGAAAAAAAATATACTGTTCCCTACATTTTGAAGAGATAAGCGAACATAATTTAAATGTTAACAGCAATTTTTTTTTTTCGCGATTTCATATTTGGCCCCGAAGTAAAACTTGTTCATGACGAGTACAATGAGGTTGTGCGTTATTTACTTTACACCTTGTATTAATGCAAACGTTATCATTTTAATTAAGTAGATACGGCGGACTACTACAAAAATGCATTTTCGAAATGTCATTTGAATTTCATTTTTCATACAAACACGTTTTTTTATCTGTAAAAAATACATTTGTCTACATAAAACGTTCTTTTTGTATTGTAAACTACCTGCCCCGACTGACGCTAGGTACTGTCCACATTTCAATAATTCACAAAATTCCCATAGAAAATGCACTTTCAGTTTTCCAATTTTCCCGGCAACTTTTCCAATTTTTCTTTCCTTAAGAACACAATTCGGACTATTACGAACATTTTAAAACAGAAAATAGCCAAATCGGTCCAGCCGTTTTCAAGTGATGCGCTTACCAACGAGCAACATTTTTTTTTTTTTTATGAATAAGGGGATAATAATAAATCTCTACATTATTTAGAATCTAGAGAATTGTGCAAACGAGATTTTTTTATTAAGATCATTCGTTTCCGTTCATTTACACACCTATTGCTTATTGTTAGTTCATACATAATACGGTCAGCAACTAAAGGCGATTAACGAATTAATTTAAATAATTAACGTAACTATTAATGAAAGGTTGAAAAGCAGTTTATCGAATAATTTTGTGTCAATTTTGATGATGTGTAAATGTGGCAGTGTTAATGGACTTGCGTTGCTAACCCTAGTTACCTTTCTTATGTTCCATAATTATAATTTTTAATTCCGTGCGTATTTATTCGGAACGTGCTATTTACTATTAACTAAGAAAGAAAAAAGATTAAAAAAAAAAACAAAACTTACTGTGCAAACTTTCAAATTTCAAACTAATAATAAAAACAACTAGCAACGTATACAACATACATACATAACTATATGCTTTTTCCTTGTATTTTATTTGACAATTTTAAAAATGCTTGCTGTTTGTAACACTGCAAAAGACACACAACTAAAACTTTTTCAAACACAATTTTTCTGAGCAAAATTGAAAGAATTTATAGTTAGCATACTTTATTCGTGCGGAGTCGATCCGATGTGCAAATTAGTGTGGTATGGATTTATGTATACCATGACAATGACTGATGCATGAGACAGATGTAATCAACAGGTCCTTACCACAAGAATCGGTACGTTATAGTTTTATATATTAATATGCACATGTTAACAGGTTTAATGTTACCCAGCGACTGAAACGTGAAGTAAGAATTAATATTCAAACGTATAGCAAGCCCACACATAATTTTGTAAGTAAATACCACAACACAACCTTTACTAATTAATAGAAAAACCTAAGTAAGTAAGTACAAAGATAGATTTAGAAAAAGACGTGAACCCACATTATGATCTACAAACATCACAACATCAACAATCAGGACAAATACAAAAGGAACACAGACAAGAAATGATAATAAAATGAACATATTTTAGTCACAATGCGATTATCCTCCAATCTTTACAGAACCTCATTCCCAGATTAATGTATCCAATATTAAACTGGGCACTTGATAGCAAATGGAGGACTCTCGCTGTACTACTATTAAAAATGATGGTGAATAACTAAACAGAATCATGTGGCACTACAGCCGAGCTAATGTGCGCGAAATCTAACACTTACGATGCGAGGACGCCTTCTTTTCCGAAGCCAGCTCGTTCTTTTTAGGAGTATCCACGTCGCCTGCGTGTCGCAGCAAAACACAAAAGCAGCATTAGAACATTGGTGGTGAACATACAATACATGATGCAACGATACATTGGCGCGAATTTAACATAGTGCAAAACCGGTGTGATGATTGCAAACGAGAACCGAGTAACACCGATCGGGGGTCTATTATACACAAGTTTAAAACGACAGAGGAGGACATTTGTGCTTATAGGGATGATATACACTCACTGATGGTACGACGAAGTTTTTTACAGAAAGAGGAGAGACGATCACGGGCACGGCTTAATTGACCACTTTTTTCCGTATCAAGTAATCGAAGTAGCGAAGGCTCGGACCGAGCGGCCACCTCTCCTACGGGGCGCTGAGCCACCGTGGGGGGACCTTCGGAAACTCCTAAGTTGTCGAAGCATACCGGCCCTGCGGAACACTCCAGTTTGGCAGAGGATCGCACGCGAGCGCGCTTTGTGGTAGACTGCCGCGAAGGCGCGGGGACTAAAACTGCCGCCCCGCCCCGTAGAGGTTGAGCCTCGCTACTACAGCATGTGGTGCTAATTCAAACTTCGCGACTAAATACTCTCCAGCCAATTCTAACTGTCATGTATATTATGATAGATGGAATCATGAACACCTATAACAAAAGCCAACAGAAAATTACCATATTAAAAATTACAGAAAACAGATAACTTTACCTATCAGTTTTAGGACTAGCTAGGGAAATAACTTCTATAATAATAATGTGAGGATTTAATTTTATCATGGTCAGATTATAATTGCAAAACAAGTTTCCTTGAAAAAAAAAGGTAAGTATTCGTTTTTGTTATTGATCAGCTAGATATGTTTGTAATTTAATCAATACTTTCTCAATATGTTGAAAATAGTATATGTATACATATTATTACGTGGATCATTAAGTAATTATGGGAAACATTTACCAATTATGACTAGATTACTTAAGTATAATATTAATTTTAACGTCAAAGCAATCAATTAATTATTAAGATTAATTTAATTGCATACGCGTACCTTTGTATTCATGAAAAAATCATTAACATTTCTAAGCAATAAGTAATTATATTTCATAAACCTAACTATAGAATTTCAACTTCTAAATGTATTGATGTCTAGAATAGAGTGCTTTTTATTTGACTTGATCTATTATGAGTAGAAAAAATCATTAACATTTCTAAGCAATATGTAATTATATTTCATAAACCTAACTATAGAATTTCAACTTCTAAATGTATTGATGTCTAGAATAGAGTGCTTTTTATTTGACTTGATCTATTATGAGTACAGTACCTAATTTTAGGTAAGAAACATGAAAATTATTTAAATAATACAAACACGCAGTTATTGTAGTCGCATTTGAACTGTCAGTATCACATCGCATGCGCGCGTGTCTACCTTTTTATAGAGCCGGTGATAATTTAGACGTGACGTCACCCACAGCGAACTCTAAATAATTCTCAACTTTAAATGACTATGTACACAAAATAACAACGACAAACTAGTGCACTCTGTTTAAGTTCCCTAAGATGCAAACACAATAAAAAAGTCAAAATACGTCATTATGTTGCACGCAACATTAGCCGTTCCTGTCCTATAAGGTACAATCAACGCAATCTAAGTCCGTTTTGACAGCTATCGAAACACTTTGTGTAGTGATGAAATAAAATCGGTTGCTTTAAATCCCGATTCTCGAGACGCTATCGATTTATCATAATTAGAGTTTATAATCGACAATTTACTTACATTGCTTAAAACTGATTCTCGAGGCAATCGTTTAATTACCAGTTTATAATGTTTAAGAGTTATTACACAAATCCCAACTAAGTTTCAATTTGGGCGAGTTTCAAATCCAAACCAAGACATAAACTAAAACCCGATTACTGATTTCTTCCAGAAGGTTTATGTCATTGTCTAATATGCACCAGTGGCGTACCTAGTAATTATATATTAAAAAATCAATCTCTTCCTAGCCTTTTCCCAACTATGCTGGGGTCGGCTTCCAGTCTAACCGGATGCAGCTGAATACCAGTACTTTACATGGAGCGACTGCCTATCTGACCTCCACAACCCAGTAACTGGGTAAAACACCCCTTGGTAAGACTGGTTGTCAGACTTTCGGGCTTCTGACGACCCGTAACGACTGTCCACGAATCCACCAATCCAATCCACGAATGACAGCCGGGACCAACGGCTTAACGTGCTTTCCGAGACACGGAGGAGTCTCGATATGTAAAGATGGTCACCCATCCACGGACCCGGCAAGCGTAGCTTAACCTGATGGATCGACCTGTGCGGCTGTACTTAGCCACGAGCTCCTCGAGAATTATTAAATATCAAAATAAAGATAGATAGAATACTCTTTATTATGCACACCATAAAAATTACAGATATAAATGTTGAAATTTTACATAGGGTGACACAATGGGCGGTCAATTATCAAAATAAAGCTAAAAATATTATGTGATCAGAATTTGTTTTTATAATAACATGTTAAAACATTTAATAATAGCTACAGTAGGTAATTATATGTTTCTCTTTTTTAAATTAACATTTGTAAAAGTATCGAATTTTCAGAAAATCTATTTGGTCGGTCAAAAAACGGCTTATGACGGTCACACTACGGCAACGAACCTAAAGACATGACATTGTAATAACGTCCTGTCGGAATATTAATCAACGATTAATTCGCGTTTTTGAGTGCATTTTTCCAATGTAAAGTGAAACTTGGTGCTTACGAATGATACTCATTGTTATAGTGTATGGATAACATAGTAATTGATTAGGATTATGAATTTGACTTTTCGATTTCTTACGCAGATGTTCATACAAAGTTATCGCGGCATGTATGTATACTGAGAAACGTCAAAACAGACTTCTTAGATTGCGTTGATTATAAATATGAACCTACAGAATTTTAAAATTATTGTCGCGAAACAATTCATAAAAATATGTACTTACACATTCAAGCGTCCAAGTTAAGGCTCTTACAGACAGAGGCGATATCGCGGTCGCGACGCGATATTTCGATATTATATCCGTAGAAAAATATCGCGTCGCGACGCGATATCGCCTCTGTCTGTAAGAGCCTTTACTAGTCACCAAACAAAAATCAGCATTATGTCTACAGTGCATTTAGTGTTGAAGTCAGTCAGGCTTAGCCATTTTAGTTCGATGGCAATGCAACTCGACGTGGCTTAAAATTCTAGTCTCATACGTTTCTACTATCTGCACTTTATCCTTCCATTTTCTCAGAATTCCATTTAAAATGATAGTGATAAGATCTTTGACAGTCGGTACGGGTCGTCTGAAGCCCGAAAGTCACGACAACTAGTCTTACCAAGGGGTATCGTATTGCCAACTTACTGGGTTGTGGTGATCAGATTATAGGCAGTCGCTCCATGTAAAATACGGGCATTCAGCTGCATTCGGCTAGACTGGAAGCCGACCCCAACATAGTTGGGAAAAAACTTGGCAGCTGACTGTGATAAAAAATATTGTTGATAGAATCTACACTACTGTTTACTCAGGTCCAGTCCACAATGAAGACTGCAAAGTTAAACCAGTGCTTCCTCAACCAGTCTTCAAAATGCCGTGAACAATCAATCTGCCTAGCCTTTTCCCAACTATGTTGGGGTCGGCTTCCAGTCTAACCGGATGCAGCTGAAAGTATTTTACATGGAGCGACTGCCTATCTAACCTCCACGACCCAGTAACTGGGTAATACGATACCTCTTGGTAAGACTGGTTGTCAGACTTTCGGGCTTCTGACTACCCGTAACGACTGTCAAACATCCACGAATGACAGACGGCTTAGCCACGAGCTCCTCTGCTGTTCGTGAACAATGCAAACAAAACACATTTGGGCCAGTCAGCAAGTCTTAAAACATTTAACCTGGGAAGCAGGCTCTGGAGGAAGCTGAGAGTGTTTTCATAAAATATGTCGCACAACTACTGAAGAATTGCACTAGAGGTAGGCCAATCGCTGCGCTCACATTATTAGGAAGCTAAAAGGGGCTGTGGTATTTTCTGGTATACGACCAGATCTTCAGGAACATATTGGCAACTTTGGAGACTACAAAGACAAAGAAAGAGTAATGTAATGATCGATGAGACGATGAACAGAAGACGGTTTGAGGTGTTGAACAGTTGATGTAACAGGACAACTTTTTTTATTGCTGTCCTGGGCCTGCTCTTGACTTCGATCACGCCTGATGAAAAGCGATGGATGAGGTCTATGACGGAACAAACGTGCCCAGAAGATGCCTGTTCACTCTTGCTTTGAAGGCAATATGTGGAAGAGAACTCACGCTGGCATAGAGTTCCACACTTTGGCTGTGCGTATAATAAATGTGTCATCTCAACACCGTAAATAACGCAATAATAATAATGAATGTTTTTGAACTGTCAAAAACAAACCGATGCCCATTGATAGTGTGTTACGCAATTAGGATGCTGGTCGGGATATCAACCAAGTCCGGATGGTACCCTGCAGTACGTTTGGTAGTCCGGTAGTAAAATGGCGATGGTGGGATCAGGTCGCTGAGCTCCTGCGCACACTCTCCGAAGTAGTCTGTAGAAGACCGACAGGCAAGCAACATTACGCCGTTGAACCAGGCTATGGAGCCTAGCCACCAACGTCTCGACGCCTATAAGCCTTTTTGTTCTGCGTTCCACCGAGTCAAGTGCAGCAAGCTGGTATTTTGCTGAGTCAGCCTTCCCATAAGTGGGACTTGGAAGAGTCTTATGACATACATCACTGGAATGTGACTTGTTGAGTTGCTACTAAAGCGAGATTTACATTAACAAAATTAATTGCATGAATGGTAAAATTAATTTCACAAAACTAGTTTCATTACCGTGCAACTTGTTTCGTATAATAATAATTAGGTCATGAAATCTAGTATCACTGAAATCATGGCCCCGTCAGCATCAAAGCTTTATTTTGCAATGTACAATATTATCGCACAAAAGTGCTTTCGCGGCACTTTTTCACATCGCATTTTGATAGTGAAATTAGTTGCGCGACATTACTTTTATCAAAAATCGCGCTTGGCATGAAAGTATTAAGGCGAAAGCGCCAGGGTAGCCCGCGAAATTCAAAATTTCTTACGTTTTTTCCAATTTGTAGGTCAGTGTGAGCTTGTATGTTGATTCAAATATGATTCGCGGCCGTAGCTAATATGGCTTTACACAATTATAATCATTAGAATCAGCAATACAACTCCATAAGTTAGCATTTACCTCAAACCTCATGATTTCATGAAATCACTAGATTTGAGGTAAATGCTAACTTATGGAGTTGTACTGCTGATTCTAACTAATGATTATAATTGTGTAAAGCCATATTAGCTACGGCCGCGAATCATATTTTAATCAACATACAAGCTCACACTCTCCTACAAATTGGAAAAAACGTAAGAAATTTTGAATTTCGCGGGCTACCCTGGCGCATCATCCTAAAGATTTCATGAAATTAATCATAAATGCATCACGCATGAAAGTAAAAGTTTGCACGTGAAGTAAAAGTAAAAAGTAAAAAAGTTTATCGATTCCTAAAGTACATGTTACAAAAAACGTATGACACTGAATCCCGCACTGGGATACCCTGTGTCGCAGTATCCAGACCAAATCCAGGTCCAGTGAAATTGTTAATGAAATTAATGTCAAGAGAATAAATATTATGTCACTAATTTCGTAATGAAAATTCAGCTTTAAATAAGCTAGCAAAAGTAACAAATTTAAAAAGACCTTCATGGCGGTGAGATTAATTAAAAAGAAGCGAAAGGTCAAAAACCGTTCACTGTGTGTTTTTTTTACATTTAGTAGCCGTGAAAGCAGTGTAAACAAATAAATAATAACCTAATTTGCGGTAAAATAATACTAATTATGAATTTGATTAATTGAAGTGTACGGTCCAAATCGATAATATAAGGTGAGGAATGTTGTTTATTTATTACACAGAAAGTAATTACTATTACAGCCAATAGGTAAGTACATAGACACGCTAATAGAATTATGGTTGTCATGGACTCGCGGCAATTGGATTAGAACTTTTGGCGGAGTTTGTTGGGTTCTCGGCACGTGAAAGGCCTCGGGACCACGCACCTATCATTCGATACACTTCCACTTCAATGCTACAAATTGATTTCGTGGCATCGGATACAGCGTGAAAAATTCGAACACCACATACTATGATAGAAAATGATGAATATCTTTGCACCGTATCGAACAGAAACGAGCGAAAAAAAAAGGAGCAGGTGTTGTTTTTGACACCTCTAAAATAGTCAAAATAAGGACTCTTTATAAGATTGTGTCTGAAGTCAAGTGTTCATTACATTTCACTTGGTGTGAATCGAACACCACACAGGTAACTAGCTGCGATAGAAAATGACGATGAAGCGACTTGAAAAAATCTAAATGCAGGTGTTATTAATTTCAAATCAAATTAAGTATCCTCTGCGATAAATTATTTTAATTAAAATTATGTGTCGTTCAGATTTCCACCCTGTATATAATACGTGGCTGGGTGTAAAGAGGTACTTTGAGCGGAACAATGGCATAACGTTGCATATTTCTCCAATAGCAATTTCGAATATTAAAATTAATGTCATCTAAGTGCTGATCTCAAAACACGAAATCTACTGTCAGTTTGTTGTCTAGTTTAGTTCAAAACCAATTCGTACAGAGTAGTATCAGTATTCGACTTGCAGCTTCCATTGCATTGAATGGAATTTTTTATAACAAACGGGTTCAATGTCTAAAATTTTGAAATCAATGGCCGCTGACATTTGATTTAGTGTTCTTATTATTTTATCATGCATATCTTATTTCGATAACCGATGTTAAAACAGCGAACGCGCATCCAAACGACGATTAGTTAACGACGATCATGCACAAACTCTCACTGCTCATAATGAGCTTGCTTTGGTACACGTATGTGAAGTGCACGGCACCATTGTTCAATGTTCATGTAAAGCGACACCGTGTTTGCGGTTCTTTACGCTTACCGCGCACGCTCTCCGTCTCTGAATTCGACCAAGGCCCTATTGTCGCAAGAGACTAACCGCAGATAATGGGGGAACCGGTCGTGCCAGCTTTATGACGCATCGCTCACCTTATAATAAAATGCGCCTTCATGTTGCTAAGCTGCGTAGTCTCCTGATGTTCGAATTGGAACAACCCCATGTCAAGCGCGTAGACGTATTGATATTTTCGTCTATATGCGTATGAAATTAAAATTGATGACCAGACGGACTGTAATCAGTTTATCACGCAGCGGTTTTATAATAACGTATTCTTTTTGGTTCACTAAGGTCAGCCACATTAGTTACGGGGTCACTTCCGTGTCTTTTCATTACTATTCAGTACTTTAATCTGTTTTTCAGTATTTAAATAAGTAAACATGGTCAGATGAGTGTGACTCTTACCGCCAAAATGTTCTTGTTTTAAAGGGCTCCAACCACGGACATTTTGTAGTCCAGATCTATTGGGATGGGCCGGCTTCATGACCCTTCGTAATAGCATCTACCCTCCACTAACTGAATTTGTTAACTTATTGAGTTTTAATTGCAATTTTTCAAATTTAAATATTTTCGATGGCCCAAACTTTTTATCAGCTTAATTTTATTCTGGCTTCTCAATTAACAGACCATAACATTTTAAAATTACCGTGAACAAAACATCTTAAATCTAGAATTAATGAAAGTAGCGCCACCCGACTGACCCACCTTATACAGATTTAAATCAAATTTCTTTGCGTTATTAGTGTTGTATGAAAAGTACATCCACTTTGCTTTAATAAAAGCTTAGTTAAGAGGCTTTCTTTCTTTAAAATATGATGCCGCTTCTCTAATTATATCGCTGTGATTTATCTCTAGCGGGGTAAATCTGGGGAGTTCGTTTCAACCCCGCGGCCATGGCGTTAAAAAAAAAAAAAACTATGCCAACACTTTGTAACAATTTGTAAAAGTTGACTCCCAAAACCACAAATTTGTCAAAGCTATGGTTAAAAGTTAGAAGGGTTTGAACGTGGCCGCGCCATCGAAACGCGGAGAACCGCGCGGCCACGGAGATCTCAGAAACTAAGCGTTGCACAAACCTGAGGGGCAATTCCCGTATTTTTAACAACGTTCGCAATATCATCTCAAGACTCAATCTGTCAAAAATTGTATAGCGTTTAATACAATTTTTGACAGATTCAGTGTTCAGATGATATTGCGAACGTTGTTAAAAATACGGAATTGCCCCTCTGAAATTTTGGTAAATAACAGATTCAATTTGTAAACAATTTGTAAAAATATAGAAAAAAATCCTAGGTTAATATTTTAGGAGCTGTGAGACTAAAACCCCGTGGCCGCGCCATCGAAACGGTGACAAAAACGTGATAGCCGATATCTCGCTGAAAAAGCATCGCAGACGTCTAGAGTTTTTTGTAAAACCCAGATTTTTGTCAAAACTTACAAAAATGCAACAAAAAATCCTAGGTTTATATTTCAGGACCCGCGCCATAGAAACGGTGAAAAACACGTTTTCGTCGATATCTCATAGGCCGAGCGCGCATTGCGGTGCGTTTTTGTAACGCATAATCTGTGAAGTATGGAATGTCTTTGTTGTGCGCGCACTGCGGTCATGCGTTTTGTTACTGTAGGCCCCGCCCAGTGCGGCAGAACTAACGGAAACGCACCACAGTGCGCGCTCGCCCTAAGCGATGCTATACACACTATGCACAAAGGACATGCGTGACTCTCCTGTTTTATTGAAATAGGTACTTTTGGTGGAATGACTATACGATTTAGGGCCTATTTCACGATGTCCGAATAGCCACTACTTACCGAATAAATTAAAAAATGGAACAGAATTTGTATGAAATTATTTGCCAAGTAAGTTAATAGGAACTTAATCGTAGCACACACGATTAAGTCACTCTAATAATACTATAATAATATGATTGTTAACTCCACTTTGCCGAATTCGATCTAGAACACAATATTTATATCTTATCAGAATATTATGTGAAATACCTATTTCTGATGACATATTTTATTGTTTTATAGTATAATACCTATACAATTTAATTTTATTAATAATTTTGATCGTCACTTTATGACGATCACCTGGTCATCGATGGCACCTAAAAGCTGTTAGTTTTAGTTGTGTAGTTATAAATTCTAAGCTAGGTATACATACTATGGTACAAAACGGGTGTCTACAAAATGTATTACACCTTCCATGAATATGAACGAAGTTGGGTTACATACAGCAAGCGTACCACATCACCTCATCTCAAGTAGTTTGACTTGGGAAATCTTTATCCCAGCTACGACTAAGTTAATTACGGAATGATTAGATATTTATTTGATATCTCGGCTCATAGGTTAGCGGTTATTACAAGTAGTTTGTCGTTTCAACAGTAAAATAAAAACAGCGTTCCTTCGCACTGTGTTCGCACGTTCCATCGGCGGGCGGCGTGCGCCGATGGATCGTAATCAAAACAATTGCATTGTTCTATTACGATAAAACAGAAGGATTTACAGAAGTTGACATTACAAACATACCTAGCTTGAGTGATACACAGGGGAAGATGATACTAGAAGATAAATATGTTACTTCTACCTACCTATCTTAGCTGATTATCAAGATATCAAGATTTCTTACCTAACGACACTCACGATAATATTTTGGCAGTTGTAAAGTTCTACTTCAATTATCACAATGTTTTTACGATAATTTTCACGATAAATTGTTACCTACCTATTTTTTTGGTGACCAACGAGGGTTCGGCTGGTTTTACTCTGCTATGCCGATTATCAGGATCAGCATTGACGGCTGGTTTTACTCTGCTATGCCGATTATCAGCATTGACAGTGTAAATCCCTCGGCGTCGTAACATTATTTTTATAGAGTTTTCTGCACAGCAAAAGGTCTTCCACAAGAGGCACAGCACAGATTACTATCATTCTCATTGACCTTTTCACTGAATAATCTTGAGATAATATAAAATATGTATCACATCACGTTCCACAAATCGCAACCAAATGTAAACGATACATAACTGTATAAATTGCACTGTTACTCACTGTATAATATTTGACACGCGTACGTAAGTATCGAACAAAACGACAGATTGTTTTCAAATTACTCGCGTACCGGATAGCTGCCGCAACGGCGCACCACTGAGGAAGTGGGTTAACGAACCAATTGGTAATTTTGCAACATGCACCGGCTCTGGCGACCACGTCGGTCGACTGTGACCGACCGTCGAGCGAAAGGCAACTCGAAAACCGAGAGTGCGTTGGCACGGTTCTTCCGCGAATGGCAGGATGGTGCGGTCATGCCGACCGCGAGATAGCAAGATCGACGACAGTCACTGATAACGCGACCGATAACCGTGAACAATTTACTAATACATACATAATAAACTAAACGTGATACACAGATGCAAATAAAACTTATCGACACCCTATTTCTTGCAGGTAACATATAATACGAATTACTACCAGCTGCATCATAATTTATTAATAATGCAAAAAGGCATGCTTTTGTGATAGGTAGTGATAAGTTTCTTTTCCTTAAAGATTAAACGATTCCTTTTGTTATTGCATAGAACAAAAAAAAAAAAAACTTAAGGCTATCAAACGTTATTTTCGCAAAAATATAACACGATCTCGTTAGTAATAGCCACGAATCGTGTAGTCAAGGTTGATTTTTATGTTACTATAACTGCACTAATGGCGGTCGTTTAATCTAAGGGCCTTAGCACACTGAAACCGCAGTAGTTCAATTCAACTGACTCTCATGAGTAGAGATCGGATAATCGCATGCATATTAACCTAAAGTTGAGGTGTTGGCTAAGTATGGAGTGGGCTTTTGGATTGAAAAATTCCAGAATTCCGGTATCAGCCAATTTTGACTTCCGACTATAGAATCGAATGTATAATTTATTTAAGTTCAGATGTTAGTTACTATGGATTGCATTTATGTATCGAAAAAATCCCGGGATTCCGGAACGACAATTTTTAAGTTCTGATTTTGGAATCGAATATTTAGTTAGGTACTTGCGTTCAGGTGTTGGCTAATGTCTAATATGGATTGCAATTTTGTATCAAAAAAATTCCGGGATTCACAAATTTAGAGTTCTAATTATAGAATCGAATGTATAATTTACTTAAGTTCAGATGTTAGTTAATATAGATTGCACTTATGTATCAAAAAAATCCCGGGATTCCGGAACGACAATTTTTAAGTTCTGATTTTGGAATCAAATGTTTAGTTAGGTACTTGCGTTCAGGTGTTGGCTAATATGGATTGCACCTTTGTATCAAAAAAATCCCGGGATTCACAAATGTAGAGTTCTGATTATAGAATCAAATGTATATTTACTAACGTTTAGGGGTTTTGGCTATTATGGAATGTACTTTTGTATCGATCGTCAAAATGTCGCGATTCCGGAATTATTAATTTAAGTATTTTTTACTATTAGAGAGTAACTTTTTTATCACAAAATTTTCACAGGGTGTTCTACTCATGAACAACTTTCACTATGGGATCAACCCGTAAATCACGAAAAATAAATGAGCTGGTCGAGTAGGTATTGAACTTTTGTATCGAACATCGTATTTTTTTTCGTGATTTCAGAGTTGGTCCCGTCTTTCACTATCCAAGTTAGCGGCTGCGAATATTTTCAAATGTTTCATCATGGGTGCCGTTTTCATGGCATTCGAGGGTGTTAAAGCCGATAGTGACACTAAAATGTAAATCCAAGATGACCGCTGCGAACACTTTCAAATTCTTCGTCATGGGTGTCGTTTTCATGTTTTTCGAGGGTGTTAAAACTGATAGTGACTTAAAATATAAATCCATGATGGCCGCTGCGAACATTTTCAAATTTTTCGTCATGGGTGTCGTTTTCATGCTTTTCGAGGGTGTTAAAGCTGATAGTGACACTAAAATGTAAATCCAAGATGGTGGATGCGAATATATTCAAATTTTTCGTCATGGGTGTCGTTTTCATGCTTTTCGGGGGTGTTAAAGTCGGTAGTGATGTTAAAATGTAAATCCAAGATGACGGCTGCGAAAATTTTTAAATTTTTCTTCATGGATGTCGTTTTCATGCTTTTCGAGGGTGTTAAAGCCGATAGTCCAAAATGTAAATGCAAGATAGCACCTGCTGTAAAAATGTTGATGGTTTTTTGATAAATGATAAATGATTTATTTACTGTAAGTAGGTTTGTACAAACACTTTTACACGTCAAACATATTTTTTTTTAAACTACACTGGACAGCAAATAAACCGGGCCACCCGCTACCTTGGAACTCTGATTCGATTTTCTCAAAAAGTATATAACTTACAACTATCAAAGTTATACCTACAAAAAGTGCGTTCCATGATTATTCAAATGAAAGGAAACTCATTGGCATTAATCAATTTTTTAAGTGTTTATTAAGGATTTTACAAAAAAGAGTCGTTTTCCAGTCATATTAATCGTTAGTAATCATAAACTGAAAAAAAAAATTAAAGCCAGAAACAAAGAAAAAATTAAAAAGAAAGTTTTGGTTAGTATTCAGTATTCCCTCCCCTTGCTCGGATAACTGCCAGCATCCTCGTATTCATCGACCTCACGAGCCTGACGATGAAATCTTGAGGAATTACATTCCACTCCTCTTCAATTGCGATTCGCAGCTCTGGAAGCCCTGTTGGAGCAGGTACCCGGGCTCGAACCTGACGTTTCAGCTCATCCCATAAGTGTTCTATCGGATTCAAGTCCGGGCTTCGAGCTGGCCAGTCCATTGAACGAATGCCAACATCGCTTAGATACTGGGTCACCACTTGAGCAACATGAGGCCGTGCATTATCATGCATCAACTGCATATCTTGCCCGATATATCCTGCGTACGGAACCACATGGTCTGCGAGTATTTCAGTAATGTAGCGATGAGAAGTCAATCCACGTGTACGGCCCGTAGGTTCGATGAAAACTGACGCTGTATGTGCAGTTAACGAGATAGCGCCCCAGACCATTACAGATCCTCCTCCATAAGCAACAGTTTCCTCGATGCAACACTGAGAATAACGTTCTCCAGGACGACGATACACTCTCTGACGTCGATCACTTCCATGTAGACTCACCCTGGTCTCATCAGTGAAGAGTACATTACCCCACTGCTCTAACGTCCAATCTCTATGCTCTCGAGCAAATTCAAGTCGTGCTCGACGGTGGGCTACCGTTAATGCTGGGCCTGTTGCAGCTCTTTTTGGAGTCAGGTTCCGTTCTGCAAGTCTCCTTCTGACGGTATCTGAACTTATGACCACTTGGCGTACGTCACGCAGACTTTGTTGGACTTGAACTGCGTTGAGGCGGCGATTTCGGAGAACAGTAAGTTGGATATAACGATCATCTGCCGCTGATGTAGCCCTAGGTCTGCCCGTACCTGGACGGCGATCGAATGCTCCAGTCTCTAAGTATCGTCTGTAAACTCGTTGCACCGAAGATCTGCTGATTCGAAGTCTCCGAGCGACCTCACGTTGCGCAACGTCTGCTTGAAGTAGTGCTACAGCTTGAGCTGCTTCCTGAGGTGTCGTATCCATTATTGACCGAAAAAAGTAGCAAAAATACACGCGTCTGAGCAAACGATGGACAAAAACTAAAGAAATGATAAGAAATATCCGACTATCCTCACTGTAGAAAAAATGAACGTTAATCGTGAACTCTAGTCGAAACAGAGCAAATCGTTAGCATTGTGTTTGTTGCTTGATTACAATGTGAGGTGACGGTACTTTAGAATAAATTTATAGTCATTTTAATAATCATGGAACGCTCTTTCTGTAGGTATAAATTGATAGTTGTTAATTTTATACTTTTTGAGAAAATCGAATCAGAGTTCCAAGGTAGCGGGTGGCCCGGTTTATTTGCTGTCCAGTGTAGATGAGTTCGACGTTTCCTATCTGACTACTCTGAGAAGAAACGCCGAAACAAACTCAGAGGTCACAGTCTCTTTTAAAGTCCAGACATAATCTTGGTCAGATCATGTGAAGACCATGTAGATTGCAGTCAGAAATGGTCTTTTGATGAAAGAACCACACAGATTGAGTGGACCTGTCCAGTCAGTGCACGCATTTGTCAGTAATCGTGCAGCTCAACTCAAAACTTAAGGAGCTTAACGATTCGACGAACAATACCAAAGAAAAGACATTTGGGTAGGCCGCATAAATTACTCAAACTGTCAGACTATAACTAAAACTGAGAAAAGGATAAAATAAATAAAAAACAATGATCCACGTAGTCTTCACATTCACAATAATTAAAAATAGTATAACAAACAAAATATTCATGTCATTGTATAGAATATGTAAAAAGGTATTTAAATCAACATTAATAGTGTAAATTTATTGGAGCAGCTCAAACCCAAGCCTTTTTGTCCTCAATATAGTCTTTGACAGTATAAAAGCCTTTCTGACAAAGTTTCCGCTTTATACAATTTTTGAATTTATTAAGGCTTAGTTCTTGAATGTGGCTAGGTAGTTTATTATAAAAACGTATACATTGGCAACTAAACGAACCACTTATTTTCTTCAGCCTGGTTGTAGGAACAACAAATTTGTGTTTGTTTCTAGTATTCACATTATGGACGTCACTGTATTTTTTAAACAAATTGATATTTTTATGAGCATACAAAAGATTTTCATAGATATACTGAGAAGGCACAGTCATTATATTAATTTCTTTAAATTTATCTCTGAGGGAGTGTCTAGGACTTAATTTGTAAATTGAACGAATAGCCCTTTTTTGTAAAACAAAAATTGTCTGAATATCGGCGGCATTTCCCCACAACAGAATACCGTACGACATCACACTATGAAAATAACTAAAGTAAACTAAACGGGCTGTCTCTAAACAAGTTAAATCACGAATTTTCCTAACGGCGTATGCTGCAGCGCTAAGCTTTTTCGACAATTTATCTATATGGGGGCCCCATTGAAGTTTGGCATCCAAAGTTATGCCCAAGAACACTGTGGTATCTTCGGGAATCAACTCTTCACCCTTTATGAGAACACTAGTTTTTACTTGTCTAACATGAGGTATAGTGAACTTAATACACTTAGTTTTTTTCTCGTTAAGAAGTAGGTTATTAACATTAAACCAGTTAACTACTTTTGCGAGGGCGCTATTTACACTGTCAGTAACCAGCTGCTGACGTTTGAGTTTAAATAAAAGTGAAGTGTCATCTGCAAACAACACTATATCATGATTATCCTTTATGAGGTAAGGCAAGTCATTAATATAAATAAGAAACAAAAACGGGCCAAGAATTGAGCCTTGGGGGACCCCCATTGTTACTACGGATCCGGGTGATCTTTTCCCGTTAACATCAACTCTTTGAATCCTATCACTTAAGTAAGAAGTGAGAAGATCCAGAGAGGCGTTCCGGATTCCGTAGTGATGCAGTTTCCTGATTAATGTTTCATGAAGAACGCAGTCGAATGCCTTGGACAAATCACAAAAAATGCCCAAAACATCGCATTTATCCTCCCATGCATTATAAACACGACCTAAAAGTTCAACACATCAGTAGTCGAACGACCCCTTGTAAAACCAAACTGTTTGTTATGTTTTAATTACTATCACACGTGTTTTCAGGTTGAAACGCGATATGCTGCACTGTTGCATGGTTAGTTAACTAGGCATCAGCCAAGCGTCACGCATTTTGACTCCACTATCGGCTTTAACACTCTCAAAAACCATGAAATCGACACCCGTGCCGGAAACTTTGAAAATTTTGCAGCTGCCATCTTGGATTTACATTTTAACGTTACTATCGGCTTTAACACCCTCGAAAAGCATGAAAACGACACCCATGACGAAAAATTTGAAAATGTTCGCAGCCGCCATCTTGGATTTACATTTTAACATCACTATCGGCTTTAAGACCCTCGAAAACCATAAAAACGACACCCATAACGAAAAATTTGAAAATGTTCGCAGCCGCCATCTTGGATTTATATTTTAACGTCACTATCGGCTTTAACACGCGTGAAACCCATGAAACCAACCCCACCGATATAGTGACGGCAGCTTTGTATTTCTCGCGGGGACCACGTGTAACAAACGGAATATTTATGTGATCCCAATTTCCCGGTATTTCCAAATAAATAAAACCACATTATATAAGAAGTCGTTTCCATACAATGTATCCGATTAGTTGTGCACTCCCACATTTTCTGGAATCCCGGGATTTATTAAGGAAAAAAAAATGTTAAGAAGCCGCTTCCATAGTTTGTTAGCCAAATATTAATTTAGGTTAATATGCATCCGATTATCCGATGGTTCATGAGGTTCCGCTACTCGAGTAGCGGAACCTCATGCGGTTTCGCGGCGGAGATGTGTTAAGGCCCTAAGTGTTAACCATGAAGGGCACCACCACTTTTAGTGATTTTTGAAGTAAAAACTTCTTTAGGCGCTTTGAGCGATTTTTGGTAGGGGGAATCTTACGGGTTCGCGTCACCGACATAAGGACATGCATAGTTTTAGTTGACTTCTGTCGGCAGTCCCCGTGACTGCCTATATTTTTTTTATCACCAAAGGCGCAGCTTTCCACTGTGCGTCGTCGCGTTGTTGATGTTATAATGATTTGGTATTTAATCATAATTTTATTTTATTTTTACAATTTTAAGAAAGCTTACAGACTAATACACATAAATGGTTACAAAAATAACAACTGACAATCGCTAATTACAAGCTTCCACATTTAGAATACCTACAAGATACGTGACGAGCTAACTTTCATTGGCTGCAAGATTAATTAATCAATATTTTTTTATTAAAAACATTCTTTTAGCTGTCATGGGGATATTTACAGTGTTATAAAACCAATTGTATCTCTAATCTTAATCTTCTGTTTTTTATCATTATAACAATATTGGCAATGAATTTAATTAGACAGTCATGGTTAGATGATATAGCTGCTAAGTATTAGTGGCACTGGCAGGATGCTCAGACTCAATATCCAGGCAGTTTATAAGAGAAAGGGAGTAGTGTATTTAAAAAGTTTAGGTATGTATCCTAATCAGCTCATACTTAATAACAATAACTTTAGTTGGTTTTTAAACAGCTTACATAATGTGATAATGTTAATAAAATTAATAGGTTAATTTTATATGTTAAAAAAATATGATTATTATCATAATATAACAGTCAATAATAGACAAATTGGTTGATAAGAATTGGTCAAGTTAAAATATAAATCCTAACAAAAACCAACCTATTAATAGCAATAAAACTAAACTTAAACTCGTATTCAATAACGACAGTTCGAAGCAAAATATTTTTCGTTTTTATTTTAAATGAAGTCATTTACATTATGGTTTAAACTTTAAACGAATATATAACGTGTTTCAATTAAAACTACATATAAGCACATCAAGGTAGTTTCGCTAATTCTTTTTAGGGTTCCGTACCTCAAAAGGAAAAAACGTAACCCTTATAGGATCACTTGTTTGTCCGTCTGTCTGTCAGTCTGTCAAGACCGTTTTACTCAGGAACGCGTGGAGGTATCAAGTTGAAATTAATATCAAATACGTAAGTCTGTGGTCTCTTGAAGTCCTAAAAAACTCAAGCTTCTAAGTCAATGCAATAAAAACATACGGCCATTTATGCGAAATATTTTGATACTCGCAAGTAAATCAAAACCTATAGGGTACTTGCCGTTGTTCTAGAATCATGAAATTTGGTAAGAAGCAAGGTCATACAACACAAATAAAGGAAAAAGTCCGAAAATTGTTAATTTGTAATTCTATCACATAATAAAAATGTACAAGTCTGTCAGTCTGTCAAGACCCATTTGCTCAAGGACGCGTGGAGATATCAAGTTGAAATTAATATTAAATATGTAAGTCTATTGTTCCTTATAGTTCTAAAAAAATCAAGCGTCTAAGTCAATGCAATAAAAAAATACGGCCATTTTGCGATACATTTTGATGCTCGCAACTGTCGCAAGTAAATCAAAACCTATAGGGTACTTCCCGTTGACCTAGAATAATGAAATTTGGCAAGAAGCAAGGTCTCCCAGCACAAGTAAAGGAAAAAGTCCGAAAATTGTGAATTTGTAATTTTTTGACATAAAAAAAAATCTTTGGGATCCAATGTTAAGTAATTTGTTTTTGGCATAAATTCTTTTCAACTACGGAACCCTTCATCGTGCGTGGTCCGACACGTACTTCGCCGGTTTTTTCACTTCATTTCCTTTTTTTGTCTGTTACCCCTTCAACTGTCAAGTTACTGAATACTATTAAAAGTCCCAAGTTTATGACAATGTATCACAGAAAGTACGTTTTTATTTTATATTACCTACTTTAAACATATTTATTATTATTAAGAGTCTGTATTGTCACACCGACTTCTCTCGATGTAAGGCGACTAAGAACCAGTCTATGTTGAACGAGTTTAGCTCATCTCGCCATCTCCGTCTGGGCCTGCTGCAATGTTGCTTGGAAGCAACATTGCAGCAACCCAAGCACTCTAAACAAAAATCCCAATACGTTATTAATCTTGATTTAGGGGAGCAGTGGTGGACCAGTGTTACCCGCCCCGACTTACCGAGTTGCAGGTCGTGGGTTCGAACCCAGGCAGGTGATTTACTTTGTGTAAATAATTTCATCAACACTGCTCTCAAAACGGTAAAGGAAAACATCGTGAGGAAACCGGCATGTCCTAGAACCAAAAATTCGAAGACATGTGACATCCACCAACCCGCACTGGTCCCACGTGGTGGATTACGACCCACTCCCTCTCACCGAGAGGAGGCCTGTGACCCGGTGAGCTTTTCGATTTTTCTATTTTCCTAAACCACCCCAGAGATAAATAAATAAATAAAATATCCTTGGACATTTCACACAACGCCATCTAGTCCCAAGCTAAGCAACCTAATGCTTGTGCTATGGTAACGAGATGGCTGATAAACTACTTATATACATTTTTTTTTTTTTGTAAATACATACATATTATAGATACAAAAACACCCAGACTCGGAACAAATACTTGTAGGTCGTACAAATATTTGTTCCGTGCGGGAATCGAACCCGCGACATGCTGCGCAGCAGTCAATCGCTCCACCACTGCGCCAACCGTGTCGTCAGCCCACCCCAGCGATACTGAAGCTAATATTAACAAAAAATTTTAAAAAAAATAGGTCAAGCCATTTTCGAGTTTCAGAAGATGAAAACAGACTGCACAACACTTTGTTTATTAAAGACTAGCATTTTCCTAAACCACCCCAGCGATACTGAAGCTAATATTAACAAAAAAAAAAAAATCGGTCGAGTCATTTTCGAGTTTCAGAAGATGAAATCAGACTGCACAACACTTTGTTTATTAAAGACTAGCTTCACCCCGCGACTTCGTTCGCGTGATATTTCTTGTTTTAACATACAATTTATCCTATACCTCGTGTCAGGTTACCGAGTTTTCACTTAGCGTTCTTTTTACTTACCTTTTTTTTGCTTTGGTGTGATGATTTATAGCCTAAGATGTTACTTCCTGATAATTGGTGAAAAAAAATGTTAAAATTCCGTCTAACATCCTGGGAAGGAGCGAGACAGCCCCAACACGAGTATTCACAATCAAAAAAAATCAAAATCAAAATCAAAAGTCCTTTATTCAAATTAGGCTGAGAATCAGCACTTTTTGAACGTCAAAATTACAGTAAGACAGTCCCCACAAAACGCCCGCCCTTCACCACTTCCTGGGGCTGTTTCATTTAAAATTACGAAATGTAACCGTTTGAGACCAAATAAACAATTTTTATTTTTATTTTAGAATTATTTATAAGAACAGTAAATATACAAAACTTGTTTTACATTGAATACAATATGGGATATCCTATATGTTAAGAATATACCTATTAATGTACAAGGATAAAATAATATGCTTATTGTATAGTTATACAGAGTTACACCTCAGTACTATTGTGATCATGGCAGCATTTTATACACATTTCAGCTTATTCAGAAAATATTAAGAACCATTACCACTGACTAATAGCATTAAATTATATTGACGTTTGAAAGGTAGTAGGGTACCAGCAACAAGAACCAAATTGTTCAGGAGAGCAGTTTAAAGTTTGAAATTGCAGAAAAATGGACATAACTTTTTTATTTACTGTCATATCTTGAAAATTGAAACAGCACTTTTATTTGATTCAACATTGTTTTATGTTGTTTTATGCCGCTTAGATCATTTGATCTTATTTTCCTTATGAGGAATTCAGCATTTAAGTTACATCTACACAGAAAAAAACGAAGATTATAAAAGACTTAGCTACATTTGATATCCACATACCAAGAGGTAATTGGGCATAAGCCACATGACAGTAGAATAACTTAAATGGGTAAAGAAGGATAAGTGACAATTCACATCATTATGCCAAAATGTAATGGAACATAAGAAACAGTGCTTAGCCAAAACATTGTAAGGATGTTAGACATTAGCGAAACTGTAAGTGGGTTGAAAAAAAGGTAATGCGGTACTTCCACACTTCAATATTTCTATACCAAGAAGAAAAACGAGAACATCCAACAAACGGTCAAATGGAAACGTGGCTTATACATCACATCTTAAAAATTATAGAATCACAATCAACATGATTGTAAACTTGTAAATGGTAGTAAGGTATTTAAGGTTAAGGTATTTTACCAACAGTTCAATATCAAATTAGATTTTAGTAATTGCATATATATGCAATTATTGTAAACTTGTAAATGGTAGTAAGGTATAACCAACGCTTAATATTTTTGACGAGAAAGGTAAAGAGGCATTAGTTCCAGCTTTAAAAACAGGTGCTAATGGTAAAGAGCCCTAAGCGCCTGAAATCTCTACCCCAGTAAGAAGTAAAAATACATTACCAACTATAAACCAAAAGTGATGCCATTTTTACAGGGCTACAAGCACCTTCAGGGTAGAATTTACACTTCAAAAGCGCAGTTTGTTGCTTGGCCATGAGTGCAAAAAAGTCATTGTAGAACCTTGGGAAAAGCAAGCAAGCACATAGAGTAAGTGCATTTGAAAAAACAGAAAATTTTAAGTAGAATGGCATTCATAAATAACTCATTTTCGACCAAAATGTTGCTTATGCCTGCATTATTAACTAGCAACTTGCCCCCTCTTCACTCAGGTGCAATTTACATCCGATACTGATATCTGTTAAGTTAATATATAAAAAAGCTGATCTGTCTGATAACTGGTAATATTCTGTTTACGGCATGTTGTGAACAAGTTCCGAGTAGTATCCTAACAAAAAGTATTAGGCTTGCATGAATTCAAGATAGTATTTCATTAGTATTATTAGGTACTTCTCTCTCTTTGTATACATACATTTACATAATGCCAAAATATGCATATGTCCTTTCAAATGGTGAAAGAATATTTCAAATAGAAGCTGTGGTTCTGGAGATTACCCTTCACATATACAAAAACTCACAAAATTCACTCTGTCTATAGAATATTAGTATAAATTTGTGTCAAGCATAGAATCTCAATAAGCATAATCTTATTTTCAACTATTGCTTATCAAAATGTATGTCATAAAAATTATGATCAAATTATATTATAAATGTATCAACCATGGCTTCATACCCAATTAAAATTCTTTCCATAATTTTCCCTCTCCACTTCTTTATTTATGCTAGACCAATAATTTAGGAATAGCTTGTTTTTTAAAACTAAACCCAAACATGTGTGTGTTGAAACTATAAAATATATACAAAATATATTCCATAATTTTCCCTCTCCACTTCTTTAATATGCTAGACCAATAATTTAGGAATAGCTTGTTTATTAAACCTAAACCCAAACATGTGTGTGTTGAAACTATAAAATATATACAAAATATAGCAGTTTTGGTTTTTTGAAAGTTGATGATATTTTTTGTTTAAGTATTTACTTTGGTAACTTAATCTTTGTTTTTGTACAGTATATCATTCCTTGACAATCCAGTTAGCTGATATCTCTGAATCTGGAGCTAAAGAACAATCAGAAGATTCAACCCTATCTCATTCAACAAAGATACAATGGAATCTAACAGATTAACATTATGCAAATGAATTGGATCAGACCTAACTAAGTTCTTGATACTGAGACAGCAAGGACTGAGGAACTGATGTGGAAAACAGCATGACAGATGAGCCTTCACTCGTGACAGGCGTGACAGCTCTCCAATGAAACTAAGGCCCTAGCCTTGTACAGGAGGGGAACAATTACGTTCAAAATTCCATCTATAAATTAATGGCTACTGGTTTTATACAAAAAAAACCCTAATTTATTACGTCATGATAGATAGCAAGTAACCTCAAAGGCTCATTATTAATTTTTATAAAACTTGAATTCCCGTAACTAGGCGAATTGTATGAAATGGATTCGAGATGATAGAAAACAAAAATGCAAAACTAACAATTTCACGAAATATCCGAGATAATCTAGAATACGACGCATTTCTCCTCCAATAGATATTTTGACACGATTTATCTGTCACACGCCAGGCATATGTGGCAGAGGCTAAGCACCGCCTGTGGCCATTTTTGAAATACTGCGGACATAAAATGCTGTCGATATTGATTATCTCACAAAATTTTGGTAAATTACGTGCTTAGAAGTTGAGTTTGTGGCAGTTTGCAGCCATTTTTAAAATTGTCAGTATCGAAATACGTCACAGGCGTAAGAAATCACGATGGCCGACAAAAGAATGGTTAGGTGGTAGGTACTTACTACTGATTTTTACGCCTCCAAGAGGTGGTTTTGGTGGCTGATTATCGAAAGTCTTTCGAACGGATTTGCTGCCCTCGGCAAATGACGTGGTCCTAGGGCGTCCGCTCATTATTATAGGTATAAAATAAACGGCCTTAGAATCCTGAACTTCATAGATGCTTCACATTTCTCGTTACCACCCTTGCACTCGCACTGAACTCACTTTGCCGACGAAATACAAGTTAAGGATGGTATAGTCAAAACAATATCACTAAGATACAATTGAAATCAAAATAAGACTGTCTTATTACGGTTTTACAATATCATTTTGTTAATTTTTCAAAATTTACATCACTAAAGTGTACGACAGATTTTTAGTTTCTTCAGACTGTACTCGCTCGTTCGGCTAGTTTCGGCATTCACTCGGACCTTCGATTACTGAACGTACGACGGTGACGTCACGTAAACGCTTTACACCGCCACCTATTGGTACTACAGATTTCTTCCATGAGCTCATTCGGTAAAACAGTTGCGGCACAGATAACCATCCATTATAAATAAATGTAATAATGATATTCTCGATAGTGTTACCAAAAAAATGTTGTAATGTTTTGTAAGATTTCGCAAAAATACAACACCACGGTTTCACACTTATGTTCACGGTTGCAGGGGTTGCAGTAATACTGTTATTCAGATGCATCCGGTTAGACTGGAAGCCGACCCCAACATAGTTGGGAAAAGGCTAGGCAGATTGATTGGTTGCAGGGGTTGCAGTTTGTGGTGCTGATGACTGATGAAGTAAACGGCTTTACTCCCAGGAAGTTCTGTAACACCAAGCAAGACCGAGTGATAGATCGATACACAAAGTACAAAAGGTTGATTCTTTATTGATTGAGAACCTCAAATAGTCACGCACGCAGTCTTGACTTGATCAATGCGGCGCAAAGAAGCGAGTAAATATACGTATAGCCTGGTTTATATGAGCACTACTTACATGTTACCTAGTAAAGACCGAATTCTCGATTTAATGGTGATATCATGGTCTGAAATCCTGAAATCCTTCATTTAATATTGCACTGAGTATATTACTTTAGTCTATGCTGAGCATCTAATTTTTTTGTTACCAACACTTCTTTCGGCTGAACCCTTATTTAACCTAGCTGAACCTCATGTAGGTTCAGCCGAAAGAAGTGTTGGTAAGAAAAAAATTGGAGTCCCAATTTTACTGTGACCATCAAGTGACCATTGTTTTAGTAGGACTAGATTTTTGGGGTCAGGTCCTTCAATAACAACCTATTGCGTTACATTATGTAACACAGCAGGCTCCAATATATTCGAATTCGATACACAGCGGGTCTGTTCAAATACGATTCTTATTCAATAGGATTGACACATTGCGTTCGAAGGGGCGATATTCATACTGTATGAAAAATTGATTCTCTGTAGGCCACGCAATGTATGTCAAATATTTATTTACTTCACTTGCGACTGCGGGAAGTTTTAACAAGTTGAATACTTAGGTACGTAGACGCTATCGCATCGCTCTCATGAGTAGTGTAGATTGTGTCTAGTTGCGCGTGCGCCGCGTAGGAGGCGAGCGGTCCGTTAGCGGCTGTCATAACAGTACGATGTGATTTTAATCCACTGCACCACATCAAATGATACCAAGACCGACGTATCGCGACGCAGTTGAAAAAATGGAATGTTATACATCGGATAGCTGTGACAGTGACACCAGGGAGCAGAAAACCCTCGATTTGTCGAATCAATTGTTGGAAACGCTCAGCCTATCATCGGAACTAAAAGGCATTGTTGACGAGAAGGATTGCGCAGAAAATTACGAGATAATACTCCTCTATAACAACAGGATAAAGGCACTGCCTGAGACGATAAACAGGTTTAGCAACTTGAAGATATTGGATGTGAGCAACAACAGGCTAACAATACTCCCTGATATCTTCAAGCATTGTCAGTTAACATCGCTGATAGCGAAACATAATCAACTCACGAATGAATCGCTTCCCAAATCGTTTTTGAGTAATAAGTGTTCGCTGCGAGAGCTTAATTTGAGCGGAAATCAGCTGAACTTCTTTCCAGAGCAAGTTTTAGATATAATATCTCTCAAGTATCTTTACTTAGGTGGTAACAATATAGTCAACATACCAAAGGACATATGGAAACTTAACAGGTGAATATAAGTAATTTATTTCTAAAAAAATACCTATCAAATCTTATTCGTATTTGAAGGTACTTTTTTGACTAAACTACCCGTTACTTGTAGCACCCGTTACCATGTTTTGTGTACCTATACCTATAGGATTACTTATTATATCTATAGACTTCCCACAGTCTTCTCATATTAACAATTGCGAATTTATAAACACATCGAAGCTCTTTGTCTAATCGTTTACCTACGGATCACTGTGGACATACCTACCTACATATTTTAGAATCAACGTCAGTCACTAACCAAAACAACGTTTAACTCCAACCCAACTCCAACCACAGAATATAATAATTATAATAGAAGATACGAGCTCCAACTTAATTATCTACCATTCAAAATGACGCCCTATAAACTTTTAATTTAATACAACTAGGTACTTTCAATGAAAACATAATTATGTTGCGAGACCAAGTGTTTGTACAGCTTATGATTTACTAAAAAGACAATAACGTTGATACTTAAGTATACATGTATGTCCATATAAAAAAATAATATCTTCAATAGCCGGACTACGTCGCGTCCGTCGCTGCCAGCAATTTTCGCATATCATGTAGAAACTGATATAATTTTTGTTATCAGTCTGTTCATACTTCATACAGACAAACATTACAGTTTCTCTGGGTATCAAAATGCTGTATCATGCCAATAAGTGCAAAATGATAGCGCTACATCTCAGCCGACTGACGACATATTAAACCTAGATAAAATATAAATAAGTACCTACATTACTAAGTTCCTTATCGTTTATTCCGTGGCTAGACGTCGCAAAATGGCTAAAATATAGTATTATGTACATTGACTTATATATTACTGCGTTTTATATCAATGATTATTTATGATAGATGATATGCTTATACATATATATTTACATTTATCTATGATTTATCTATGTTGGGTTAAATGTTTAAATGATAGGAGGCGAAACCAAATAATTAATAATAAAATAATACCTAGGTACAGAACATGTTTCTGGCTCTGGAGCAATAGGTAAATTTGACTGACGTAAAATCCCAAATCTAGTATAAATTGAATTCAGGAATTTCTCCTGTACTTAGGTATCGTACATCCGTGGGGGAGTTTTCACACACAATAAAATCACATGCACAAACACCCGGCCCCGGAACAAAAATCTATAGGTCATACAAATATTTTGTTCCGTACCAGGGGTCTACTCCCTAAGCACGAAGTCCGTAGTTTCGGCTTTCGTTACGGGCGTTTCCTACTCCGTATCACCTACGGACGTATGATTGGTTCGGGGCCCGAACGAAGTATGAATGGCTACACGATACGACAGTTGTATCTACTCCAGGGGGCCTACTCCCTAAGTCCGTCCGTCCGTCTGACATTACGATCCACTAAAACAAGTGTAAAAGTTAAATTTTTCGGACGGGCAACAACACATCGGGAGTAGGGACAACTGGCAAATCATGTTTTCATTCATACTTCGTTCGGGCCCCGAACCAATCATCCATCCGTAGGTGATACGGAGTAAGAAACGCCCGTAACGAAGGCCGATACTACGGGCTTCATGCTTAGGGAGTAGGCCCCCTGATGTGTTTTTGGCCGTCCGAAAAATTTAACTTTTACACTTGTTTTGATGGATCGTTAAGTCAGATGGACGGATAAACGGACGGACAGATTAACGGACGGACTTAGGGAGTAGGCCCCCAGAAACAAACCCGCGAACGCAGACGCCCCGATTGTCAACCATGCACTGCACCGAAAGTGCCAACTTGAATCTATCGCTATCTACCCTACAAGCTCTTGCCCGTGACTTCGTCCGCGTGATTTTTTTTGTTTTAACATAAAATAGGGTAGGATAGGTGACACTACGCAATACTGTAGCTACACATTAGTGAAAGAATTTTGGGAATCGGATCAGTAGTTCCGAAGATTACCCTCTACATACAAACTCAATGAACTTTACCTATTTATAATAATATTATTATAAAATGGTATTTATTTATTTATAAAATGCTGTTTAGGATGGTGATGGTAGGTTTAAAGTTAAGGTCAGAGTAGTGTTTTCTTGTTTCTTAGTTTTTGTAGGTTTATTTAAGTTAAATATTAAGTGAAATTTTTGTTTTCAATAATGGGGGTGAAATATTCATTTATGAAAAAACCCCCTAAATAAATAAAGAATTAAAAAAAAAAAAAAAAAAAATAATATAAGTAGTATTAGAATAGAGAAGTATAGAACAGCAGTTCGTTAGTTGACTACGTGTACCGAAACGGTATGGGTATTGTGTCACTAGCACAGAAACCCTCTTCTGTTTGTGGTCGCTAACAGTCGAATACAAAATATTTCCTTATAATTCTTCTGTACCTACGTGTGTTTGTCACCTAACTCCTCCTAAACGGCTGGACCGATTTAGGTGAAAATTTCAATGGGTTCCTGGATAGTTTAAAAACACAATTGGACCCGGCGCTGAAGTCGGGTTTTAGGATCGTTCAAACCAACGTCTGTCGGGTCCGCTGGTTTGGTATATTTCGCGTTCGAAACTACGAACCCGTTTCTGTTGATTACTTCCCCTTATTTTTTGGTTCTTTGTAAGCTATGTAAGCATTGCTGATTGCTATTTGCATAATGACCAGACCTATTGTTTCAATATCGTCATAGCAAATAATTAGGGGTCTTATTCTTCTGTCGATTATATAGTTGAATACTTGAATAGTTAATTAATGTTCTTGCAATTAATTATTATATTATGTACCTTCCTTTTCTCATTACTCAGTCTCCGAACACAAGCAAGCGATTCAAATTAAGCTAATACGAGTAGGTATGTACCTAAATATTACTACTTCCTAATCCAGATTTTTGTATTTTCTTCAACAGTTTGCAGATTCTATCATTAGGAGGTAACCAAATCATCGAAGTCCCGGAGTCCGTTGGGCACTTGACTGGGCTTCAAGCGTTAGTTTTGAGCGACAATCTAATAGAACAATTACCGGCGAGCATTGCTAGATTGAATCAACTGCGCTCATTGTTGATCCACAAGAACAGATTGAAGACTTTGCCTACGCAAATAATCAAACTAAGATGTTTGACAGAGGTGAGTAGGAGACCACTTAGGTAGGTATACATTCCATCTATGGCATCATGTTAGAGTCGCATTTACGATTAATTAGAGACGGATCTCTCTCGGGCTCTGGAGCCCTGTGTGATTTCTGCTATAATACCTAGGATGTAGGTATATAAACACACTATATGCGGAAGATCCGCGACGGAAGTTCGGCATGATTACTACGACCGAAATTACGTTGCCAAATTACGGTGTAAGCATATACTTTTTTTATACGTCTATGGGTGTAAGTAGGTGTAGGTACCTAACTACCTTATTATATTTGTTGTTTGAAAGATTGTGGATTGTAGATATGTGATAAATCCATGAGGTATTCTATTTATACGCAGCTTAATGATATATTCACCGATCGATGTCGTCTGAATGACAAGTTTTAATCTTGTTATTTTACACAACAGTGACTCACTGGTTATTTACATACATACTTAGAATACTTAAAATAAGTGTCACAATAGAGCTGTTGAATATTATAAGTAGGTAGGTAGGTTACCTACATAATTAAAAAAATTGCATAATCGTACCTATATGTAGTTACCTACCCGCCAATCATCTAAATTACTTTCCTGGTACCTTCTAGGTACCTACATAAGTACCTACCACCCAGTACCACCCAATCAACTTATTATGAACAGTTTATGGATGAAACATCTCAGCAGTCAATTCCTACGACCCAATTCGGTCAGAGGCATACCTAGCCACACCTGCCCAAAAGTCTTGCAGTTGCTAGTGCTACGAATGACTCCTTTATAGGATAAACTGCATAATAATAATTAAAATGCCTCTACTTTACAGTTGAGTCTTCGCGACAACCCGCTTGTAGTGAGGTTTGTCAGAGACATGACTTTGCAGCCGCCATCTTTATTGGAACTAGCTGGCCGCACTATCAAACTCCATGAAATCCCGATCCGGGCTGGCGAAGTGCCTTTCACCTTGATGAGATACCTCGGAGCTGCTCAATGCTGTGTTAATCCAAAATGCAAAGGTAGGTAACACTTACGTTTAGATCTATGATATTTTTTTAAAAAATCAGAAAAATGTTGCAGCAGGCAACATGCAGAATCTAGATATTAGAGGTAGGTATGTAAGAAAGAATCCAAGTACAGTGCGTTTCAAATAAGAATTGGATCGACTCAGCGCCATGTTGTGACGTCATAGCTGTCAAATCGACTGAATTGGGTAGGGTGAGCAAAACAAGATATTTTTTAGTTAACATTTATTTACGAATCACGAATGAAGAATTTGAAAAAAAATGAAAAAAATTGTTACCAACAATGAAAATATGAAGGAAAGAAGCATGATTTATAAAAAAACTAATTATTAAAAAAATTCAGAAAAATGTTGCAGCAGGCAACATGCAGAATCTAGATATTAGAGGTAGGTATGTAAGAAAGAATCCAAGTACAGTGCGTTTCAAATAAGAATTGGATCGACTCAGCGCCATGTTGTGACGTCATAGCTGTCAAATCGACTGAATTGGGTAGGGTGAGCAAAACAAGATATTTTTTAGTTAACATTTATTTACGAATCACGAATGAAGAATTTGAAAAAAATGAAAAAAATTGTTACCAACAATGAAAATATGAAAGAAAGAAGCATGATTTATAAAAAAACTAATTATGAATAATTTTTTGATGTCTGTTTTCACTTTGATTTAGCTAAGACAAAACAAAACGTTATTGATACGCAAATAAGTTTTCTTTGCAAACCGTACTTTTCAATCAACATTTGACAGATAGAGGTCATTGACGTTCCTATTCTTATTTGAAACGGATTGTAGACATCCATACTAATATTATAAATTCGAAAGTAACTCTGTCTGTCTGTTACCTTTTCACGCCTAAACCACTGAACGGATTTCGATAAAAGGCAAGGCTAGATGGTATCCTGGGGACGGACATAGGATACTTTTTTTTTTCAAAAATAATCCTACGGGGTGTGATATAGGGTATGAAAGTTTGTATGGGAAACTCAGTATTTCTTAAGTTAGGGATGTGAAAATTAAAATGTATGCTTTTGATAGGCAATAAAGAAATATGCGGTTCAGCGTTTTTGAAAAATCATCCCCTAAGGGGGTAAAATCGGGGTTGATTTTAAAATTTACAAAACTGCACGAATTTCGACAAAATTTGGCAAGGCTTTATATAGCATCCTGGGAAAGGACATAGGATACTTTCAAAAACAATACTATAGGGGTTGATATAGGGGATGAAAGTTTGTAAGGGAAACCCAGTATTTCTTAAGTTAGGGATAACAAATTTATGCTATTGGTAGGAAATGAAGAAATATGCGGTTCAGCGTTTTTGAAAAATCATCCCCTAAGGGGGTAAAATAGGGGTTGATTTTAAAATTTACAAAACTGCACGGATGTCTATAAAATTTGGCAAGGCTTTATATAGCATCCTGGGGAAGGACACAGGCTACTTTTGGTCTTAAAACATAATCCTTCAAGAGGTGATAAAAGGGATGAAAGTTTGTATGGGAAACCCAGCATTTCTTAAGTTAGGGATATGCCCTATGTTTTCCACATGAACGTTCTCATGGGATATTTTCCGACATCCACGCGGGCGACGCCGCGGGCAAAAGCTAGTTGATAATATAATAAGACAATGCAAGTAGAAGAACTATACAAGTGCAAATTGCAATTAAGTATAAGTAGGTAGTGTTTTTTATAGCACTCTCTTTAATTTCAATTATGAAATAAAGTCGTAAAGTTAAAGGCCACTTACTTACTTAATTAATTTAATTACTTATACTTATGACCTTTCCACCAATACCTACACCACAATGTATAGCTAATACGCCGAAATATTTAAATTCTCAGAACTCAAACGTACGGTCAGCAATGAGAGTAGGTATAAATATTGCAGGCGGTTCAGGTGGTTCAGGTAGTTGAGGGCGAATTCATAGAAGATTGCAATTCCAGCTACCTTGGCTTTTACAATCTTTTCAAATGACATTGTTAATACTGGTACAAAACAGTACATACATAAAAAGTTTTATTTTGTAAAAGGGCGGAGACCTGGTGTCTTGAAATACAGGCCTAGAGCTTAGCTCAGGCACCAGTCTCCCACAATATTCAAATAATGCATTCATGGTGTATTGTGTATTTTCAATAATATTGTGGTGAGAAATAAACATTTATCTTATCTTATCTTATCTTACTGGTATGGGAGGACAGTGTAGGCCTGTCAACAAGTACCTACCTACACGTAGTGTTCCATAACAGCCACTCCACTGCAGCCAATTAATGCGAGCCCGACACGAGGCCAGTAGATGCTTTTATTATTATTGCACACAGGCACACATTCCGATAATATTTGAAGTAAGTAGGTGAATGTGCTCGTAATTATACGCTCGTAGAGAAAGCTTATGTTTCATATCTTCGGGCTTCCATCCATTACCGGGGAATCCATCCATTGCGGGAATGGCAGAGATATCTTGCAGTATGATAACGAGACTGACAAGACGACTACTTATATATTTTATAAGTGAAGTTCAAATACACCTTTTTATTTTGCTAACAGTTATGCTTTTTAGGGTTCCGTGCCAAAATGGTAAAAAGGAACCCTTGTGGTGCGACTCAATCAAATATCAACTTGAAATACGGAACAGTTTTAGATGACGTTTACTCAACTATTTTGCAAATAAGAAATATTTTTTGTAGGTATTTTTTTGCAACAGGTACTGAAAGGGGGGGGTCTTAAAAATTCAAAGTGAGGCTACTAGGGCATGTGGGGTATCATATGAAACAGCGCTGTTTGTACATTCTCAGACATTTTTAGGGTTCCATACCTCAAAAGGAAAAAACGGAACCCTTATAGGATCACTTGTTTGTCCGTCTATCTGTCAAGACCGTTTTTCTCAGGAACGCGTGATGGTATCAAACTGAAATTAATATCAAATATTCTATGGTCCCTTGAAGTCCTAAAAAATCAAACTTCTAAGTCAACTCAATAAAAAAATACGGCCATTTATGCGACATTTTTTGATACTCAATGATCAAAAAATTTGATACAATGATCAAAAAATGTACTTCCCGTCGTTGTAGAATCATGAAATTTGGCAAGAAGCAAGGTCTCACAACACAAGTAAAGGAAAAAGTCCGAAAATTGTTAATTTGTAATTCTGTCACATAAAAAAATATTTTCAAAGTTGTCATGTAGGTATATCAGGACCCTTTTCTCAGGAATGCGTAAAGGTATCAAGTTGAAATTAATATGAAATAGTAGGTCTATAGTCTCTTGAAGTCATAAGAAACTGAAGCTTCTAAGTCACCGCAATTAAAAAATACGGCCATTTTGCGACAAATTTTGATACTCGCGCAACTGTCGCAAGTAAATGAAAACCTATAGGGTACTTCCCGTTGACCTAGAATAATGAAATTTGGCAAGAAGCAAGGTCTCCCAGCACAAGTAAAGGAAAAAGTCTGAAAATTGTGAATTTGTAATTTTATGACATATTTTTTTTTTTTTTTTGATGTCCAATTACGGATTGGTGGATGAATATTAAGTTTCTTTTTTTTGGGATAAATTCTTTTCGACTACGGAACCCTTCATTGTGCATGATCGGACACGCACTTAGCCGGTTTTTTATATTTTTTTAGGCTGAATAGTTATCGACTTTTGATCAAAAATGTTAAAAAAATATCGCCCAATTATCTTCGAACTTTGCGTAGAGATAAATCTGAAATGATTCAATGTGATAGAAGTTTATGTAAAGATTACAGGAAGAATAAAACGATGTCTCTAAATAGCACACTTTTTCAGAAATCGGAACGGAACCCTCGGTGCGCGAGTCCGACTCGCTCTTGACCGGTTTTTTATTTATTAGGTATCCTCAAGTTGGAAGGTGGTCGTAATTGTCCTACAAGTAGGTAATATATTTATGAAGAAATCTAGTTTTTGATTTAGCATGAAAAACAATAATAATATACCTACGCGACGAATTGAGAACCTCCTCCTTTTTTTGAAGTCGGTTAAAAATTATAGGATGCTAGTGATCAGGATGTCAGCTCTCAAGCACCATTGCATCGAGACAAAATGGCCTTGTCGTGGCCTCCGTGGCCTCCCAATGATGTTAAATGTATTATGATACCTCATTGTGGCCTCCTGTCAAATCGGTCACAACCAAGCCTATCTAGTGCAGTGATGCTGAAGACTGCAGCATTTATGTTTAACTACCTACATGTTTTTAGCCTTTATTGTCTTATATAATTTAGCTAAGTATATGTAGCGTTCGTTTTTACAAGAAAAACAAAATCTAGGGCAGACTTTTTTTAAAAGTCTATGATCAAGAGTTATCATGCGCCCGGATATGTCCAGCTGTTTGACCCCTCGTACGGACTTTTCGACTTTTGGATATATTTTTTACTGAAAAAATAAAGATGTAAGTAATAAAAACTAAGTTAAAAAAAAAGCGGTCAAGAGCGAGTCGGACTCGCGCACCGAGGGTTCCATTCCGATTTCTGAAAAAGTGTGTTATTTAGAGACATCGTTTTATTTTTCCTGTAATCTTTACATAAGCTTCTATCACATAGAATAATTTCAGATTTTTCTCTTTGCAAACTTCAGAGATAAGGGGGGGAAGGGCATTTTTTTTTACATTTTTCAGCAGAAGTCTAAAACTATGCGGGCTAAAAAAAAGGAAAAAAATGTTTGAGAAAGTGCAAACAGCGCTCTTTCATATGATACCCCACATGCCCTAGTAGCCCCACTTTGATTTTTCAAGACCCCCTTTCAGTCCTTTTTTTTTTTTTTTTTTTTTTTTGAGGGTGGGAAATCATCAAATAACTTCTCCCGCTCTGGGTGGAGCGGAAGGGCGTGTCAGACTTTTACTGACTAAAACCCACCCGTGTTCCTTCAGTTGCCTATGCCAGGGCCGCGGTAACCCCTTCGGACAATCCGCGACCCCAGCGGCGTCGGCCCTATTGGACCCCGTCACTTGCTGACATCTCTTTGAGGCGCGCGTGGAACACAACGCGCCGTCGACTCGGGCCTGGTCCTTACCGGACGGCGAGCTACCCGCTGCTCACCGTCCGCAGGCCCGCGCCTACGGTGGCCGGAAATCGCCCCGCGATTCCCGCCGCCCAGGGCGTCTTCTGCGGCGACTGAGGGCGTGAGGCTGCCTCTCCCTCACGCGTTCCGCCTCCTCCTTCGCGAGCATCACTGCTTCGCAGAAGGAGGTGACGGCCTCCCATGCACTCTCGCTCCGCACCATGGCCTGGACCAGGCTCGGACGCGAGAGATCGCCGCCGCCGATCGCCTCCGTGAGAACACGGCGGTGCTCTGTCCAAGCCGGGCAGACCTCCACTGTATGCTCCACCGTGTCCTCCGGGCGATCCACACAATGATAACACCCGGGCGTTTCCTCCCGCCTTATGCGAAACAGGTACCTACCTCCCGAAACAACCGTGTCCGGTGAGGACCTGTGTCAGGCGGAAGGTGAGGACGCCGTGGCGCCTCTCTAACCACTCCTCAAAGAGGGGACTTATCGCCGCAATTGTGGCGTGCCCACCCCTTTCAGTCCTGTTGCAAATAATAATAATAATAATAATTTCTCTCTGATAAACAAATCAAGTATATTGACTTGGCTCGCGAGATTGTCGACATGTGGGATGTGGACTCAGCAGTCATTGTGCCGATAGTCGTATCAGCCAATGGCTTAATTGCCAAGAGCCTCGACCAACACCTAAGGAGGCTCTCGTTAGGCAGCTGGATCAAGGGCTTGATTCAGAAAGCGGTGCTTCTGGACACGGCCCGCATTGTTAGGAGGTTCCTCTCTCTGGAGCCCTGACCGCCGGTAGCTTGGACCCTGTTCCCGATACCGGTGGGCTACTATTTTTATATTTTTAAATGTTTTTATTATTCTTTTTATACTAATATTTAAAAATGTAACAAATGTGTGAAAAGTAAAATAAAAGAAATAATAATTTCTTTCTTATTTGCAAAATAGTTGGGTAAACGTCATCTAAAACTATTCTAAAGAAGAAGGGTCACGATCCATACAAAATTTACCCAGGCCCGGCGCAAACGGAACATATATTAGTTTTTTCATTATTTTAAGTACATCAATTATCAGGTATTTCTTTTTTCAATTTCAGTGGCTAACCTATTTAAATTGCCTTCACAAGGCAAAATATTATTTTTATGAAACCTACCAATAACGACATAATTCAAAATAAGAAACTTTACATTATATAGCTATGTTTTAGTAAAGACAATTACAATGGAAAAAACCAAGTTAGGTACCATTGTAGCGAGATAATGGTCGTAATATGATCGGCTTTTCGGCTTATCTCGCTAGTGTGAGATACAAAAGAAATCGCACATGCTATATCACTCCTGCACTTCCTAAAAGAGAGAGAGTATTATATTATATTATATAATTATCTATTTGGGTTTTTTGCTGAGTTAGATTAGTTAAATTGCCTGTTTAAGACAAAACATAATGTTTTTCTGGAAATTAGACGAAGGCTTTTTGTTTAGATATTTTTATTTTCAATGAAATCATAATGAACCTTATTCCTATAGCAATAAGGTCAAAAAATGATTGTAAAACTTGACGATAGCCCACCATGAGTCCATGATGTTGAAATTATATAATATTTAAACTGTATAATCATGTAAGTACAGTGGCGTTACTTTCCGGCCGACCACCCAATAAGGTTAAAATCGCTTGCATGAACAGCGCAGGTGGAGTCCGTACGCAGACCGCGCCCCGCCCCTTTGAGACTGGTTTTTACGTAAAACATAATGCACGTTAGTTGAAATCTTGGTAAGCTATTATGAGTTAATTTCTATTTCTGCTTGAGAATCAGTGTGCATGCGCAGTGTTCTCAAGAAAATATATCTTAATATTAATATTTTTTATAATTCATGCTGTTTTGAGCGCCTCGCATCTTTTTGTGTTTCTCTATATCTTAGTATGTGAGTAGGTAATGTGTATAAATACAAAAAAATGTTTATATTGACATTTTTTGTGTTTAATCGGCATGAGCCTTTTAATTGTGCAGTGCTATTGAAAAGTAAATAACTATATTTCTATGTGTTTATACTTGGGAATACATGTCAAAAAAGAAGCAACTTACGTAATTTTTTGATTTGGAAGTTTTTTTTACTGCTCTATTTTCTGATTGAAATAGCATAATTTTTCTTGCTCTAAATGGTGTGCGTTACCGCAGCCAGAAAATGTCGAAAATCGTCATTTAAATTTTATAGATAATTAGTGCCTCGGCTTCTGTAATTGTACCATCGATTTTTAAATTTGTACCTCTAATAGTTTTTTAGTTATTTGACAAAAACAGTTCTGGCTGGCGTAACGTTACCGTAGCCAGAAGTTTTGTTTATTAATGGGTATATTGAAATAAATTGTAGCCAAATATTTAGTGCCTCAGACGAGGTAAATGTACCAACTTAATTTGTATTTGTATCTGTTATGGTTGCGAAGATATTCAAGATCCTGCTGCGGTAACGTTTACATGTTTGCTGGATCTCTGAAACGGATAAGCCCCCTTTTATAGTATTTTGCACACGACTTCTTATGAGTTAGCTTGAATTTGTTCCTCATTAATAAAACAAAAAAATTGCACCGTTAAGGAGTTATTTAGGTAAATAGAAATATGCTTTAATCGATCCTAGCACTTCGAATAGAAGCTCTAAAGACTTACTTGCAACGTTATGTTATAGCTTATAACTGCCTTCAAATGTACCTGAAGTTTAATTTATTATCCTGTAAGCAATTAATAAATTATGATGAAATTTAAATTTACTTCGGGACATAATGCGCAGCGGTTTTTTAAACCACCGTTTAACCGAGATTCTTTAGGATTTATGAAGTGAAAGTTATATCAATAATTAGTGCTTTTATTCAATTTTATGCCAGTACATTTGCAACGTAATCCACTCAATAATTAACGAGATAATCGAAAAATAGTCACTATGATGTGTGTGACCACGGTAACCCGGCCAAGTTTAGATGGTTATAGAAAAGCGGACCTTTAATACATTACGCTAACCTTCTGAAAATTACAGTATAATAGTCTTATAATTTTGGTACAGACGCGTACATTATGTTTTGAGTGAAAAATATAACCTTCTACCTAATGGGCATTTTCGTCAAAATGTCTACCAACCCACTTATGGGATGTCCCATACATACAAGTTGCAAATAATTAACATTTTTATAACATAGAAGTGTCGAGTAATTATTAAATAATTCCAAAAGACTAGTTTTCTTTTTTACTTAAATTGCCAACAGAAATTAAAAAAAAAAGTAACAAAATTAAATCCTGAAATGTGGCATCTTACGTCTTGCAGTACTGTCCTTATTATTTGGTAACGGTCATGACCAAAACGTATCTAAGTTACTATTTATTTACATATATTATTTGAAATAAGCTCCATATAATAAAAAAAAATACATACCTAGCAAAATCCGTAAAATGTATCATTCGACTAAACCAAGAATTTGCTAAAATATCCAAAACAATATTAGTAACCTGTTTTCAAAGTAGGTAGCAGTTTAAAAAAAAATGCCCTAATAAATAATAATGAACTTTTAAATTCAATAGTTTTATTTACATATGTAGGTACCTATATAAGCACGTAAGTACAGACTAGTCTTTATGAATCTATACTATAATATTATAAATTCGAAAGTAACTCTTATCTGTCTGTCTGTTACCTTTTCACGCCTAAACCACTGAACGGATCTTGAAAAAATTTGGCAAGGCTGACATGGCATCCTGGCGAAGGCTACTTTTTGCCTCAAAAATAATCCTACGGGGGGTGACATAGAGGATGAAAGTTTGTATGGGAAACCCAGCATTATTAGTGATACCTAAGTATGAAAATTGAAATTTATGCTTTTGGTAGGAAATAAAATTAGAAAAATAGGGGTTGATTTTAAAATACACAAAAATGCACGGATTTCGTTAGAAATTATTAATTTATTACCTACAAGAAATAACTTTTGAACAAGTGGATACTCGGTCTAAAGTTTTTTTTTATTAGAACGTGACTGGCATAGTAAATATCTAAACAAAGTCCCCCCCACGCCGCGTCTGTCTGTCTGTTTGAATGAGATAAACTCAAAAACTATTGAACGTGTTTTTATACGGTTTTCACGTTTTCAGCAATGGATAGAGTGATTCAGTGTATATTCATTAAGTTTGTCTAAATTGGCTGAAATATGACGATGATTGTTGAAGAGTCGTGAAAATTCATGCCGACTGGAAGCTTTAAGGCCACCATACACGGCAACGATATATCGTAAGGATTTGAGTTTGCACAGTTATATCGGACGGCTTTATGTTCTCCACATGTAAGTACGCTGAACGTATACATGTAGAGAGCATAGGGCCGTCCGAACGTACTACGTTCCCATGAAATACTTTCCATCATCCACGCGGGCAAAAGCTAGTACTTACAATAAGCCTCTTATCTTACCCGTAGTGAGGTACCTAGGTACATATAAACCCATTTTCAGACTACTGGCGTAAAATTACGTCGTGCAAGCAAAGAATATATGAACTGTCGCTGGTAAAAACCCGTATTAAGAGCGAGCGCGCACTGCGGTGCGTTTCCGGTAGTTCTGCCGCACTGGGCGGGGCCTACAGTAACAAAACGCATGACCGCAGTGCGCGCACTTCAAAGACATTCCATACTTCACAGAGATTATGCGGTAGAAAAACGCACCGCAATGCGCGCTCGTACGGCGCCCGCCCTAAGGGCGAGCGTAATACGGGTTTTTACCAGCGACAGTTCATATATTCTTTTCTTGCACGACGTAATTTTACGCCAGTAGTCTGAAAATGGGTTTATATGTACAGTCAGCTTCACGATGTGGGTACCCCCCTTGAAAGCACCACGTTCGAACCCGCGATGGCCGCATAGCAAGTTTTGTATTTTATTGTAATACTAGCTGACCCGCCAGACGTTGTCCTCAATTCTTTTTTGCTTTTTCCTAACTTTTTTTCTTTTATATCACCCCAGTAAAAAGGAGATTATAACAAAAACAAATACAAATCGGTCAAGCAGTTCTCCAGTTATGGCGTGACCAAGGAAAATAGGGATAAATTTTTATATATATATTTATTTATAAAATGTAACATATTTAACATAATAATAATATAATTTATTTCATAAAAAAGTGATAATATCATTTCAAACAGTTTAAAGATACAACAATGCACAAGAATATTTCGAAGCTCTTAGTAACAGTGTAGTTGATCTAGAGGTTGAGGATGTGACATGTGAAACTGTTAGCTCAGGTTCGATACTGGCAATCTTAAATTTAAGTTTTTGTTTTCGTCAAGTTTTATTTTTCTTTAAGTTATACTATTTATGCAACTTTTTCTTTTTACATATTGTTATAACTAGTAGGTTTATATAAAAATGAAAGAAATATAATTTATTTTAGAAAAATTTATTATACATTGAAAAACTTAACTAAGTATTTATCATTAGAGATAACTGTAACATACATAATAGAAAAAAGTTTGTATCGCTTCACTGCTTACAACAACTTTTATTGTTTGATAATTTACCTTTCAAACTAGTAGAATAATTTTCATAATAACGAGTGAAAAAACATGTTATCATTAGTAACAATAAGTATAGTTCTAATGAATAAACAATTTACATCTCTCGTAAATTATAAATATTATCTACCTCCATCGATCACTAATAAAAATCTAGATACACAATGCCACGCAAAAGTTCTCGTAAAACGGTCGCCAGTTGTGTTTACCTACTCTAGTTGAAATAAATATGCGTTAATGTAAATTCAACCTTAAGTATAATATTTAAAGTTGTATTCACAAAGCCCAACATACTTTTTTATTAGTGATCGATGTCTACCTCCAACTACATACTAGGTATTAATTAGGTAGCTATTTAATCACAATAATGAAATCGTGAGGTCAAATGATTTATTCTTTGTATTTCAATGTGTCAATGTCGACACTTTATTTTAGTATATTATATTTATAACACAGATAATATAATATTATTTAAACCAAACGGAATTACGGGATCAAAAATATTTAAACTCCATTTACAATAAGATTGACATTTAAATAAACTTTTTTTACAGTCCGTTCAACTGATTTTGACTTCTATTGCGCCGGTGGCATGACAAATGGCAGCTGCAGTTGGTATTGTTACCATTTTTTTGCCTTTAATGCCATCCTTAATCCTACGGAATAGAAGTCAAAATAGGTTGAACGGACTGTAAAAAAGGTTTGTTTAAGTTATGTTAATAGCGGAGTGGATGACCCTCACTGAGTATTTTTTGCTGTAGTCGGCTTCTCATCTGAGTATTATGTTCCAGCCTATATCCCTACCACGCATCAATTCCCAAGTTCTTATGACTTCTTGTTGTAATTTATCCTTGGACTTTACTTCACTTGAGTCCCAATTTAAAATCATTTGACCCCACATATTTTCAATTGGATTAAGATCCGGACTTTTAGGTGGCCAGGCGATAACAGTTATATCAGCCTGTAAGCTTAGCCACTCCTTCACCATTCGGGATCGATGCACAGCACAGTTATCGTGGACGAAATATATTTGTCCTTCTGGGTACGCAACACGCACTGTAGGCAACATAACCTCTTGCAATATTTGTAGATATGTCTTGCCATCCATGCGCCCGCCTACTTCTGTTAATTCGCCAGGACCCATAGATGACATCCATCCCCAGTAACCTGAAAATGAGGTTTTTTTTAGTAACATAATATACTATTAGTTTATTGGGTAGTAAGTATAATGTTTAAAATTTTGTGGTGATAAACATTGCTAAATAGGTAATAGCTTAATTTCTCATAATACTGTTAATAAAATTAAATCTGTCATAACATGGAAATCAATAATTTATTTACAGTAAAGCTGTGTATTTACTTACCTAATGTTATTCTACCACTGGACCTGTTCGGTAATATGTTTTGTGGATTGTAGCGTTCGTTAGGTTTCCGCCATAGTATTTTTCTGCCATCATTATCGGAGCTAAAAGTTTTTTCGTCCGTGAAAATAACTATGTTATTTTCACAGTCAAAGTCCATAAACTCCTGTGCGAACCGAACTCTTGCTGCCCGATGAGCTTCTGACAGTTGAATTTTCTTCGCTGGACGATAATTGTGAATGCCTGCTGCGTGCAGGCAGGTGCTTCCGTACTGTGGCGATTGAGATGCCGTGTCGTTGAGCACTGGAGCGAGTGGTTGCGAACGGCGAATTCAAGTGAACATTTACTATATCACGGTGGCGTTCACACTTGTTTGTATAGATGCCTGAACTTCGCCCAAAAGGTTTTGACTTCACATCACCAGTATCCAAATAACGTCGCACCCACAAGCGCACCGTTTTTCTCTGTGTGAAAATACATTTTATGTTAGTCAATCGAGTGACAAAGTTCACGAACTAATTTATTTTATTAGGTATTAGATACTTAATATTTTTTGACTTACCGCTATGCCCAGCTGTCTGGCAATCCCTTTAATGCTTGTATTTTGTTCGTAAAGAACCACAATCTTTGTTCTCAAGAAATTATCTATCATTTTAAATTGTTTTAGCACAAACACGTATAGTATGCGAAAGGTGTAGCAAAACTAGATTCATCAGACGGTAACTTCATTATAGATTAGTAAAATCTATCCATAACTACCCTCTATTATCAAACTATTTATAAACTTCGGGTTCATATTCGATTAGACAGAGACAGAGATATAACGCCAAGTAGATTGATAATTCGTTGTGCTCTTAACTACCTAACTGGCTTAGTTGGTAAGAGCTCGCGGTAATCATTGGATTACCAATGAGTCGATGGTTCGAATCTCGTCCGCCATGTGAGACACTTTTTGTATTATTCTTAAGGATGTGTTGTTTGAATTGCAAAGTTGTAGCAAAGTTAATTTTAATACAACTGGGGTACCCAGTTGATGCAGCCCACTGTACCTAGGTACCTCACTACGGGTAAGATAAGAGGCTTATTGTAAGTACTAGCTTTTGCCCGCGTGGAAGATGGAAAGTATTTCATGGGAACGTAGTACGTTCGGACGGCCCTATGCTCTCTACATGTATACGTTCAGCGTACTTACATGTGGAGAACATAAAGCCGTCCGATATAACTGTGCAAACTCAAATCCTTACGATATATCGTTGCCGTGTATGGTGGCCTTAAAGCTTCCAGTCGGCATGATTTTTCACGACTCTTCAACAATCATCGTCATATTTCAGCCAATTTAGACAAAAACTTAATGAATATACACTGAATCACTCTATCCATTGCTGAAAACGTGAAAACCGTATAAAAACACGTTCAATAGTTTTTGAGTTTATCTTATTCAAACAGACAGACAGACGCGGCGTGGGGGGGACTTTGTTTAGATATTTACTATGCCAGTCACGTTCTAATAAAAAAAAAACTTTAGACCGAGTATCCACTTGTTCAAAAGTTATTTCTTGTAGGTAATAAATTAATAGTGACGACACGGTTGGCGCAGTGGTTGAGCGATTGACTGCTGCGCAGCATGTCGCGGGTTCGATTCCCGCACGGAACAAATATTTGTACGGCCTACAAGTATTTGTTCCGAGTCTGGGTGTTTTTCTATCTATAATATGTATGTATTTACAAAAAAAAAATGTATATAAGTAGTTTATCAGCCATCTCGTTACCATAACACAAGCATTAGGTTGCTTAGCTTGGGACTAGATGGCGTTGTGTGAAATGTCCAAGGATATTTATTTTTATTTATTTATTTATAATTTCTAACGAAATCCGTGCATTTTTGTGTATTTTAAAATCAACCCCTATTTTTCTAATTTTATTTCCTACCAAAAGCATAAATTTCAATTTTCATACTTAGGTATCACTAATAATGCTGGGTTTCCCATACAAACTTTCATCCCCTATGTCACCCCCCGTAGGATTATTTTTGAGGCAAAAAGTAGCCTTCGCCAGGATGCCATGTCAGCCTTGCCAAATTTTTTCAAGATCCGTTCAGTGGTTTAGGCGTGAAAAGGTAACAGACAGACAGATAAGAGTTACTTTCGAATTTATAATATTATAGTATAGATTCATAAAGACTAGTCTGTACTTACGTGCCTATATAGGTACCTACCTACATAAGTAAATAAAACTATTGAATTTAAAAGTTCATTATTATTTATTAGGTAGAAGGTTATATTTTTCACTCAAAACACAATGTACGCGTCTGTACCAAAATTATAAGACTATTATACTGTAATTTTCAGAAGGTTAGCGTAATGTATTAAAGGTCCGCTTTTCTATAACCATCTAAACTTGGCCGGGTTACCGTGGTCACACACATCATAGTGACTATTTTTCGATTATCTCGTTAATTATTGAGTGGATTACGTTGCAAATGTACTGGCATAAAATTGAATAAAAGCACTAATTATTGATATAACTTTCACTTCATAAATCCTAAAGAATCTCGGTTAAACGGTGGTTTAAAAAACCGCTGCGCATCATGTCCCGAAGTAAATTTAAATTTCATCATAATTTATTAATTGCTTACAGGATAATAAATTAAACTTCAGGTACATTTGAAGGCAGTTATAAGCTATAACATAACGTTGCAAGTAAGTCTTTAGAGCTTCTATTCAAAGTGCTAGGATCGATTAAAGCATATTTCTATTTACCTAAATAACTCCTCAACGGTGCAATTTTTTTGTTTTATTAATGAGGAACAAATTCAAGCTAACTCATAAGAAGTCGTGTGCAAAATACTATAAAAGGGGGCTTATCCGTTTCAGAGATCCAGCAAACATGTAAACGTTACCGCAGCAGGATCTTGAATATCTTCGCAACCATAACAGATACAAATACAAATTAAGTTGGTACATTTACCTCGTCTGAGGCACTAAATATTTGGCTACAATTTATTTCAATATACCCATTAATAAACAAAACTTCTGGCTACGGTAACGTTACGCCAGCCAGAACTGTTTTTGTCAAATAACTAAAAAACTATTAGAGGTACAAATTTAAAAATCGATGGTACAATTACAGAAGCCGAGGCACTAATTATCTATAAAATTCAAATGACGATTTTCGACATTTTCTGGCTGCGGTAACGCACACCTCTAAATGTGGGCAGAGCCACACGCACACACGCGCAATTATGCAGTGTAGAGTCGTTCAAAGCATTTTGTTTTTAAAAGTGTATCACCGGGAAGTAACGCGATTGTACATAAATCTGTAAATCATAAATACTAACATATTTAAATCAAATCATGATTACTATAAGTATAGTGTCCATACCCAGTGCGGGATGCTGGAAGTCATCTCGATGTCTAACCCACCCTACGTAATAAACCACACTTACGACATGACATGAGCATGAGCATGGCATGAGCTATTATGTTCCTCTTGCATGATTGCAAATAGTACTCCCGAATAGCGTTTCGGCTCTCAATCTCTGGGTTGTACATAACGTACGCGATTTACCTATAGTGCTGGTAAAAGACCCCAATATAGACATCTCGCTCTTTTAGGGAGTGCAGGAGTGAGATAGCATGTGCGAGTTCTTTAGTGTGTCACACTAGCGAGATAAGTCGAATCGCCGATCATTTTATCTCGCTACAATGGTTCTTTCCATTGTTATTGTAACTAAAACTTAGCTATAGGTATAATGTAGCTACTTATATTGAATTCTGTAGTTATTGGTAGGTAATAACTCGTCTCAATTGATTTCACATTTTTGAAAAAGCGGGTTTAGTTAAAAAATAATATTTTGCCTTACGAAGACAATTTAAGTAGGTTAGCCACTAAAATCGAAAAAAATAAAATCTATATATTTAAATACATAAAATAACAAAAAAAGTGAGATATGTTTGGTTTGCGCCGGGCTTGGGTCACAGATGACCCTTCTTCTTTCAAGTTGATAGCATTAGTAGTTCTTGAGATATCCAGCTGTGACAGACAGACAGACTGAGTGACACCATAAGGGTTCCTTTTTTACCATTTTGGTACGGAACCCTAATTAAAACCTACTGAAAAATCAACGCCCTAAAAAGTAGGTATGAAACAAGAAAATATTCTCATCTGAAAGAAAAAGAAAGACAAATTAAAAACCCGGAGTCACACGTAACGTACGGCTTTTTGATTTTCGAAATGGTAACCCTACTTTAATCCTAATGTAAGTCAAAGGCTTTATTAAAATAAATTCTAATTGCAGGTGTCTTCTTCGACAACCGTGTGGAGCATATAAAGTTTGTTGACTTCTGTGGCAAATACCGCATTCCACTTCTGCAGTACCTGTGCAGTTCTAAGTGCATCACTGGAAGCTGGGAGAGTCGCGAGGTGGACTACAATTCTCATCCTCATATGATGAGAAAAGTTCTTCTGGGTTGACTATGAACACACACACACACTATACATGGCAAGATCAATGAGATCAATCTGAACAGATAAATCTGCGCTAGATTGATCTGACCAGACGTGCACATATACCTGAAATTATCAGACTGTTTACTTTAGCAATTTACTTCTAATAGTAGTAATTGTTCTGGCCGTCATGGCAAAATCAATCTTGAAGCCATAACACAGTAAGAATGTAGCTCTCAGATCAGACGGGTCTGTATAAATAGAACTGATCATGTATGGCATATTATAGTAATAAGATATTTAAAGGCTATGCAGCCTTTAATTAACTTACTTCATAGTAAGTACAACTAAGTTCCACAAGAATAAAAGCTGAACAAGTTGACATGTGATTAACAAATTCTGGCATGCTTATGATATATTTTTTGTTATTTTTATACCTATTATTCAAAACATTATTCTGTTAATTATTCTGTATTTAATGTTCTGTTTAAAATTTTGTAATGAAAGAACTTAGTTGAATATTTGTCTTGTTTTTATGACTACATCAGTAATAATACGAGTAAGTACCTAAGAAAATATGTTTGTTATTTGATTGTTATTGTTTATTCTGCTATTGACGATATTGAATGTTCTAAATTTCCAAAATTCATATAGTTCTAAATTTCCATAATTGCCCTAACTCATATAAGAATAATAAGTTTGAGAAATCAATGTAAATAATATTTCGAGTGTATTACTTCATACAACAATGGCATTCACTTTGTTTTAGAAATGTATTGGTGAATTAAATATTGGGACCATTATCATATTATGATTATTTTATCCGGCACTGGTATATGCCAATATGTGAATAATGATACATATTTTAGTAACCAGTTATATTGAAATAAAATATATTTTTATTGACTATTTTAATTTAATTACACTTTCTTCTACTGTAGGTACATCCCTATCAGTTGTTTTCTTGTAAAAATTTCATTCTCTCTTCTTTGCCTCTACTTATGGCAGCTTTAAATAATTTACAGTATAGTTCTATGGCGGCTGGAGTGTCATCATTGCCTGGGACTGGGTAAGTGATCAAGTTGGGGTTACAGTTTGTGTCAACCACACCAATAGTTGGTATCAACATTTTAGCACTGTCTCTAACAGCTGTATGTTGGTTCAGAATATTATTCTGTGTGTTTAAAAATATACATAAATCAGGCAACCTTGTGACTGCGCCAAACTGGTGGTTTGCATTTGTGAAGATACCTCCTCTCCAGAATCTTGTGTGTGCATATTCTCCACACTCTTGTGCAGTCCTTTCAACCAAGTGGGAGTTCAGGGCATTTCTGTTAAAGAAACAAATGATCCCTCCCCGGTATGCAATATGTGCTGTAAAGTTGAGTGCTTTCCGTAAGTGTTCTGCAGTAATGTCTAAATCAAATATTAAATGACCAAGTCTAGATCCATAAATGTATGGTCTCATATAATCATTTAGTGAACCCTCCTTGTGTCCATAATGTACTCTTGCTTCAAATAAATCTTTGACTGTAAATAAGTTGTGGACACTAAAATAATCTGGATGCTCCAAAATTTGTTTCCTGGCCACTTGATCTGAAAATAAATGTAATCAAGCATGAGTTACCTCAACTCATTGGAAATACTGCATATTGTGTGAATGTTTTAGTTTAGGGTTTTCGTAGAGACTTTAAATAGCTGGCCAGTCCACTCATTGCAGTGAATTTAAGCAGCACTCGAATTTTAAGTTTTTGTAATATATGAAACCTTTACAGAAGTATACCTACGAAAACATTAGGGTATTGGGTACCCAACTAATGCAGCCACCCATCCATAATCTTCACAACTCTGATACAGGGAAATACCTACTAATTATGTATTAACACATTTATACTGTTCCGTTCCTACATATTAATGATACAGCTGGCAACATCCTATTATTTTAACAGGACCGGAGTATGTGATTCAAAGAAAACCCATTTGCGTAGGTTAATAAAGTAAGTAATATTTACCTTCAAGTACAGCCGATGGAGGCGATACAACAGGTTCTGTGGCAGTAGAATTATATCGTACCAAAGTCACAGTACGAATAAGCGCACGGTGTTCTGAAAATCACGGGTACTTTTAAATAGATATTATGAAACGGGCGAAGTCTATGTACTTACTTCAGAAAAATAACAAACACTTACTTATACAGTTTGAAAACATATTAATAGTTCTCGCTTCCGTACTTATAAGTAAGTATTTTGTTAGGAGTCTCATAAAAATTAAAACGCTTTGAAATAATAACAAAATAACAAATGTCAGCTGAAATGGACTGCACTGGACTTGGACTGAAAGAAAAAGAAGAGGTTATAAAACAGATTATTTAAGAACGTTTAGAAAAATATAACATCTGTGGTTACCAATTTCAATATTGACTGTAGCTAATAGAAAACATAGGATATAGCAAGGACATCTCTACGAAGGAAAACGATGATAGATTATGAAATGTCCGTAAATTGCGTAGACAGAGAATTCTATGTCTTCGGTAAATTGATACCAAATGTAAGGTACCAAAATTGGACACTCGTTCGATCAAGGAACGCGCACTGTGTTCCCAAATATCCTTGGACCTGACATTTTGAGTTAAGTTCAGTAAGAGACGCATTTCAATACGACAAACTTCGGACAAGAACTCCCATGTGCTAAATCTTTATAGTTTTTGAAAAAAATACGTCTAAAGTTTATTTTTTTTTTTATTTAGAAAATTTAAAAAAATATATTACTTGGATATAAATAAAGCTGATATGTTTCTGGTATTTTCAATTTATTAAGAATATTGTGAAGGATTTAATACACTTTACTACGGTCCGAAAATGTTAGCTTTTAATGAGAAAAAAATAGATAAAGGGTAATTGCCCGGCGTGTTATCAGTCACGCACGCGCGCCAGTGAACATGCAGCAGCTAGTGACGTAATTAAATAAGTATATTCATCTCTTTCTTACAACAGGTATCGGCATGCGTCTTTCCTTTTCTTTGCGGCCAGTATATACTGGTATGTTGGTACATCATGGCTTACGCTGTTTTTGAAAGCACTGATGTTCGTGTATGACGCGTCTATCTATAATACGTCATTGTAGGTAGGTACTTTAACTAGAGCTACGGTACATATTTTTGTTATAGATTTTTTTTTTTGATACTACGTGTTGAGGTTTAGGGGTTTAAGAGCTTTATAAAGCGGGGCCAAATCACTATTTTTGCGATTGGACACACCGTTTTCGAGATATAAGCAAAAGAAAAAAAAATACCAAACATTCAAATTTTCAATAAAATGGCGCCTTAGTCAAAAGTGTCAACTTGACATTCAATTGAAGAATTATTTGTCAAAATGAATGAAGAATACGATGTTGCCATACACATAATCTATTTTCTTTAATCGTTGACATTGATCGTTGATTAATTAATTTTGTCGTAATCGCCAATGGGGAGGAAAACTAACTTTTTATCACGCTAGGTGGCACATGATCGACTGTCCTTTTTTCATTGATTTGACATAACGAACGATTGTCAAATTGTATGGATTTGTTTGTAAAACAATGTACAGTCGTTCAGAGCGCCATCTACAAACAGCTTTGCGTGTGGCTCCCCATTCAGCAACCCAATTTGATTTGACTGGTCTGTTAATTTAACGAGTTTGTTAGTTGATTTTAGATTTGAATAGCCGTCGAGAAACCGGTAGTGTCGGCTTGAGAACAGTAACGGCCGCGACTTACGAGTTGTAGGTCGTAGGTTCGAACTCCGACAGGCGCTTTACTTTGTGTTGCTGCTCTCAAATCGGTGAAGGAAAACATCGTGAGGAAACCGGCATGTCCTAGTACTAAAAATTCGAAGACATGTGACATTCCCAACCCGCACTGGGCCCGCGTGGTAGATTACTGCCCGCTCCGCTCCCTCTCACCGAGTGGAGGCCTGTGTCTCAGCAGTGAGAACATTATAGGCTGATTATGTATTATCGGCGACTGATTTAACATTCATTTGGTCAGTTTATATTAGTAAGTAGATATAAATTCACAGATAAATACCTTTCCTGTTTACTCCAATTATTGGAGCCGTTTATTTTCATTGCTACCATCGCAAACACAATGATATAAACATGTAATACATTAATTCAAATCCAATGAAATCGAAGACAAATAATGGGGAGCCACACGCAAAGCTGTTTGTAGATGGCGCTCTGAACGACTGTACATTGTTTTACAAACAAATCCATACAATTTGACAATCGTTCGTTATGTCAAATCAATGAAAAAAGGACAGTCGATCATGTGCCACCTAGCGTGATAAAAAGTTAGTTTTCCTCCCCATTGTTGACTTTCGACTGTCAAAGTCACGACAGATACAAAAATCGTGGTTTTGACAACTTTTTTCTTAAAATTCTGTTTTTATTCGACTATTTTGATTATAATCTGTGCCGAACGCATAATTTCACCCCTACTTCGTTTCGCAACTAATCACTTGCTAACTAGCGTTTTTAACCATTGATTAGGAGCTAACTGTTTGCTTAGCTAAACAGTGGCTAATGAATGATTAGCGAGATTTTTATAAATAAGGCTGTTAGTGTTTGGGAATTAATGATGTCTAATCATCATTAACCGACTCCGAACCGGCCCCCGGAGAAAATGGAACCCTTCATCATTTTTGTGCGTCATGATACTGACAGTGATTTCTCTTATGAAGGCATTGAATTTCTAGATTCTGATTTTAGTTCAAATTGTGACTAATAAATACCTACATTGAAATGCACTTTTTTAAGATTTTTTTTATGTACAAAAATTCAAGTAAAGTATCAAACATGACTTCAGCGTACTATATCAGTGTTGACACATGTAAGATTTTTATTTTTGGCCTCCTTTTTCATTGGACACGACTCGCTTGACAGACTCTAATAAATGTGAAGGTAAGAATGACGGGTGTATTGCTGCAGAATTGAATATGTTATACAGGGTGAAATTGAATAGATGCGACAAAATTTAAGGGGGTGTTCTACGCATCAATATGAACAACTTTTACTATGGGACCAAACCTGAAATCGTGAAAAAAAAATCAGCTGTTCGTTACATTTAATGTTCGCATAATTCGTCAAAATGTACTGAACAGCAGATTTTTTTTTCGCGATTTCAGGTTTGGTCCCATAGTAAAAGTTGTTCATATTGATGCGTAGAACACCCCCTTAAATTTTGTCGCATCTATTCAATTTCACCCTGTATATGAAAGGAATGTACCAGCAATGTACTAGAACGTACCTTTGATGAAATTAAATGTACCTCCATGAAACAAGAACAATTACAATAATAAAGTGAGCCGCAGACCTGACAGTCTGAATGACGGGTGTATCCTGATAAACAATGTAATAGATATCTTATGGTTATCTAATCTTTACCAGAGGAATGTACCTGCAATGTACCTCCTAAAATATAATCTGAAAATATAATGCGACTAATAAATAACGAGAAAATCAATAAAACAATTTTTTTCATAGCAATATCGCACCTCCGCTCAATAAGTGTCGTAATTCAAAAAATCAAACTTTCCAGGAAGGAGGTTTGTGCTAAACAGACTCCGTGGCAGCCCCAGCAGCATTCTATGCGCTATAGCCGGGAGACATGACAGCCCGTTGGTGAAGTCACCTACAACACGTGTCTGTGTTACAGTCCCCGTGACCCCGTCACGAGAAGCTATAAATTTTGTAAACACAGATTCAGGGGTTCGCAACCTTTGGATCAAATAAAAAAAAAACAGTTTTGTAATGATTTTTATATAGGCGTGAGTTTACTTCATAATTGTGGCCCAAATATTCTTTGATTCTTAAAAGGACAGATTCTCATATGGACAGATTCTCAAAAGGACAGGAGTAAACGTAAGCAGATAAAGAGAAAAATGAAACGTTTAATAATTTTATTAATTGGTGGCACCGCTATATTTTCCTGTCTACCCTTGATTCAACCACTAAAATAAGCGGGTGGCAGGACTCAAGACGTTGCAAGTACTTTATAGTTGATAGACCGCTCCTTAAACATTCAGATATAATGTTTTCAATTTTACCCACTATCGACTAAAATATCACTATCACAATATTAGACACCAATAGTGACGCCACATTGCAACCTCCAACAGTACCTAATTATTTAGAAACTGTGGAAACAGTGTCCGAGATATTTCCTTCTACTGTCTTTTTGAGAATCTGTCCTTACGAGAATCAAGGCAAATATTTACGTTGCATGAGTTAGACGCTGTGGTTAGTACGCGTTCCAGTGCCACAAAACATTAGACGACAGCACTTTATATCGCTAAAATATAACGCGACTAAGTAAAAATGCTCGTTAGTTTCGTATTACACATACGTTACTTTGAGTTGATTGCAAGAATTGTCGCTACGTAACTTAGTAAAAGTTCTTTATTTACAAAATTTATGGTTTCTCGTGACGGGGACTTTAGTTAAATACTAACATAGGTTAAGACTATTGTTACTATAACCTAATGGATGTTTGTTATCTGAATAAATTAATTATGATATTTTATATAGTTACATGTGATTTGATAAATAAAACAAAAAATAAGAAGGAAATAATATTATTTTATTTATTTTCATTTTTTTTACACTTCTTTCATGAAGGTTGAGTAAATGTACTCAACCTTTATGAAAGCTGTGAAAAAAAATGTAGATTAAAAACTTAATCTAAAAACCACGTTTTTATGCATTTCCTTGTCTAACCAATACTGAGTGCAACAGCTATGTCATGGTGTTGCACTTACGCAAAATACGCGCATTGTCGTGGAGTTGCGAATAACAGCCCGTATTACCTATTACCTATGTCATGGTGGACTTTAAAACGGACTAACTTAATTAAAGCGTGTACCTAAACAATTTCGTGTCTGTACTGTTGACTGTTGAGGAGTTGGAATCGTCTGCAGCTAATCCTGGGTGCAGCAACCAGGTCATGGTGGAATGAAGAGAGGACTGTCACAATTAAAGCGTATATAAAATTTCGTGTCTGTACTGTTGACTGTTGAGGAGTTCCCTCGTCTGAAGCCAATCCTGGATGCAGCAGCCAGGTCATGGTGAATTTAGAATGCATTGTCATGGATTTGTGAGCATGGATATCCTGAAAATTTCAGCTGAATATAATCGGGAATTGCTCGAAATTTGAGTTGCAAGAGGCCACCCGGAAGGCCGGAACAACAGACAAGGAAGAAAAAGACATAAGAGCGTGATGACGGATGAATTGTCCATACAAACGTAATACATATCTAAATCATTTGCAGTTTGATCATATTTCCACCATGATATGCTGATATTCGGATTTAGACAGTATTTATCCAGGTTCCTTCCTTCATTTTTTTTTTTATTATTTAAATCCATACTAATATTATAAATTCGAAAGTAACTCTGTCTGTCTGTCTGTCTGTCTGTCTGTCTGTCTGTCTGTCTGTCTGTCTGTTACCTTTTCACGCCTAAACCACTGAACGGATTTCGATAAAATTTGGCAAGGCTATAGATGGTATCCTGGGGACGGACATAGGCTACTTTTTTTTTCAAAAATAATCCTACAGGGGGTGATATAGGGGATGAAAGTTTGTATGGGAAACTCAGTATTTCTTAAGTTAGGGATGTGAAAATTAAAATTTATGTTTTTGATAGGAAATAAAGAAATATGCGGTTCAGCGTTTTTGAAAAATCATCCCCTAAGGGGTAAAATAGGGGTTGATTTTAAAATTTACAAAACTGCACGGATTTCGATAAAATTTGGCAAGGCTTTATATAGCATCCTGGGGTGGGAAATAGGCTATTTTTTGTCTTAAAAAATAATCCTACGGGGGGTGATATAGGGGATGAAAGTTTGTATGGGAAACTCAGTGTTTCTTAAGTTAGGGATGTGAAAATTAAAATGTATGCTTTTGATAGGAAATAAAGAAATATGCGGTTCAGCGTTTTTGAAAAATCATCCCTTAAGGGGGTAAAATAGGGGTTGATTTTAAAATTTACAAAACTGCACGGATTTCGACAAAATTTGGCAAGGCTTTATATAGCATCCTGGGAAAGGACATAGGATACTTTCAAAAACAATACTACAGGGGGTGATATAGGAGATGAAAGTTTGTAAGGGAAACCCAGTATTTCTTAAGTTAGGGATAACAAATTTATTCTATTGGTAGGAAATTAAGAAATATGCGGTTCAACGTTTTTGAAAAATCATCCCCTAAGGGGGTAAAATAGGGGTTGATTTTAAAATTTACAAAATTGCACGGATTTCGATAAAATTTAGCAAAGCTTTATATAGCATCCTGGGAAAGGACATAGGATACTTTCAAAAACAATACTACAGGGGGTGATTTAGGGGATGAAAGTTTGTAAGGGAAACCCAGTATTTCTTAAGTTAGGGATAACAAATTTATGCTATTGGTCGGAAATTAAGAAATATGTGTTCAGCGTTTTTTAAAAATCATCCCCTAAGGGGGTAAAATAGGGATTGATTTTAAAATTTACAAAACTGCACGGATTTCGACAAAATTTGGCAAGGCTATAGATAGCATCCTGGGAAACGACATGAGCTACTTTTTGTCTTAAAACATAATCGTACAAGGGGTGATATAAGGGAAATTTATGCTTTTGGTAGGAAATAAAGAAATATATGGTACAGCGTTTTTGAGGGGGTACAATAGGGGTTGACAAATGTTTGTGTACCTACCTCTTTTTAAGAGATTTAAGGGATTGGAAATGTAGTCATAGTTCGAATCTTGAGGTAACATTTAGTCTTTATTTCATTCGAAGTTTTTACGAGGAAATTATTTGAACGAGTGGACACTCGGACAAAAGTTATTTGTTATTAGAGCGTGACTGGCATAATACATTTTAAGTAATTAACAAAGTCCCCCCGCCGCGTAAGTCTGTTTGTTTGAATGCGATAATGTCAAAAAGTACCGAACGGATTTTCATACGGTTTTCTCCAATGAACGGAGTGATTCAGGGTAATTCATTATAGTTTTGTGTAAATTGGCTGAAATATGACGACGACTGTTGAAGATGTCGGAAAAAATCATGCCGACTGGTAGCTTTATGCCTACTATACACGGTAACGATATATCGTAGCGATTTGAGTTTGCACAGTTATATCGGACGGCCCTATGTTTTCCACATGAACATTCCCATGAGATATTTTCCGACATCCACGCGGGCGAAGCCGCGGGCAAAAGCTAGTACTTACCTAAAATGAGGTTGGAGCGAATTGCATTTCGAAATAAATATAAAAAATATATATAAATACTGAACCCGCATAGGTCATGATTGGGAGAATACTCGCTGTATAGATGCGCAACGTGGTGGACCTGCTGTACGCAAGTGTTGGGTTCGAAACTGCTCGTTAGGAATTAGGCTCTTTGTCTCGGCATAATCTTTGAGGAAATAAGTCTCTCATAGATTTTGAGGACATTGAGCAGACTGATGAGGTGGAAAAAAAACCGGCCAAGTGCGTGTCGGACCACGCACAATGAAGGGTTCCGTAGTTGAAAAGAATTTATCCCAAAAACAAACTTACATTGGACTTTTTCCGTTTTCGATAGTGTTTTATAAACTTACATTGGATCCCAAAAAAGTTTTTTTTATGTCAAAAAATTTCAAATTCCCAATTTTCGGACTTTTTCCTTTACTTGTGCTGGGAGACCTTGCTTCTTGCCAAATTTCATTATTCTAGGTCAACGGGAAGAAACCTATAGGTTTTGATTTACTTGCGACAGTTGCGAGTATCAAAATGTGTCGCAAAAGGGCCGTATTTTTTTATTGCGTTGACTTAGACGCCTGATTTTTTTAGGACTCTAAGGAACAATAGACTTACGTATTTGATATTAATTTCAACTTGATATCTCCACGCGTCTTTGAGAAAAATGGTCTTGACAGACTGACAGACTTGAACATTTTTTTTATGTGATAAAATTACAAATTAACAAATTTCGGACTTTTTCCTTTATTTGTGTTGTATTACCTTGCTTCTTACCAAATTTCATGATTCTAGGTCAACGGGAAGTACCCTATAGATTTTGATTTACTTGCGAGCATCAAAATATGCCACATAAATGGCCGTATTTTTTTATTACGTTGACTTAGAAGGTTGATTTTTTCAGGACTTCAAGGGACCATAGATCTACGTATTTGGTATTAATTTCAACTTGATACCTCAACGCGTTCCTGAGAAAAAGGGTCTTGACAGACTGACAGACAGACAGATGGACAAACAAGTGATCCTTTAAGACTTCCGTTTTTTCCTTTTGAGGTACGGAACCCTAAAACATGTGGGCTTAAGAATCTTCTGATTTGCCCCCCCTGGGCCAAAAGCTGGGTACGCCCATGGCCACGGAGTCTGTTTAGCACAAACCTCCTTCCTGGAAAGTTTGATTTTTTGACTTACGACACTTATTGAGCGGAGGTGCGATATTGCTATGAAAAAAATTGTTTTATTGATTTTCTCGTTATTTATTAGTCGCATTATATTTTCAGATTATATTTTAGGAGGTACATTGCAGGTACATTCCTCTGGTAAACATTAGATAACCATAAGATATCTATTACATTGTTTATCAGGATACACCCGTCATTCAGACTGTCAGGTCTGCGGCTCACTTTATTATTGTAATTGTTCTTGTTTCATGGAGGTACATTGAATTTCATTAAAGGTACGTTCTAGTACATCTGGTACATTCCTTTCATATATAACATGTTCAATTCTGCAGCAATACACCCGTCATTCTTACCTTCACTAATAAATAGGGGGGCTAAAAGTCCGACAAAATTGTTTATGATATACTAGTTTTTGCCCGCGGCTTCGCTCGCGTGGAGGTCGGAAATTATCCTACGGGAACATACTACCGTCGTATCCTATGTCCTCACCCAGGTCATGGCCTGTCCGTATGCATTTAGACCAAATCTGTTCAGCCGTTAAGGCGTGAAAAGGTAACAGACAGAAAGATATTAAATTCAAACTTAATAAAAATAATAATTATTTTTATTAAGTTTGAATTTAATATCTACATAAGTAATTATTACTAAATGTAGCATTAACAAATTAAAAATACACATTTGCCACAATATTACGTATAATTTTTAAAATAAGAAAAATCCGAGAATTAATAAAAATATAAAAAAATACAAAATTAAAGTAAAAAATAGGTAGGTACTCCGCTTTTTAGGTTTAAATGTAAATAAAATGACAAAGATTTATAAGGAAGTTTTGGGTTTCTTTTTAAAAATAAGTAAATTATGGTTATAGTGATTTAGCAGTTCAAGTAAACGAGAAGAAACTTGGTTAAAAATAAAAAAGGGACTCAAGCTAAAGCAAAAGCAAAGTTACAAAAAACAAAAATAAATATATTGAAAGGAAAGGCGGCGACAGTATTTACAACGTGCAGAAGAAAACAAACATAAAACTGAACTATTACAAGTTATTACAAATATAACTAAACTGAAAAGAATGAGGAAGAAACAGTTGAGGTTTATTGAGAAAAGAGATAACCAAACAAATGTAATAAGACGCAAAGGATACCTTGCTTATGAACTCAACACTACGTCAATCCTGTCTCGTGGAGTCCTTGGGTGGTATTACCATATGAAAATGTGCAAAATGCGCGCAATGTGAAATAGCAGTAGAACATTTCTACTGGTCATTAAATTGACAGTTGCCGGGAAATGACAGTGGTAGCAGTAGAACCTAGCTACTGGTCATTAAATTGACAAGTCATCAGAGTATGACGCTAACGGCAGTAGAATATATCTACTGGTCATTAAATTGACAAGTCATCAGAAAACGACGGTATTAGCAGTAGAATATACCTACTGGTCATTAATTGACAGTTATCAAAAAGAAAAATAGGTCAGCAGTAGTGGTACTCTTTAAGTACATACTGGTCATAAAACAGTGAGTAGCTCGTGGCTAGGTTATAATAGCCGCACGGGTCGATCTATCAGGTTAAGCTACGCTTGCCGGGGTTGGTCCGTGGATGGGTGACCATCTTTACATACCGAGACTCCACCGTACCTCGGAAAGCACGTTAAGCCGTTGGTCCCGGCTGTCATTCATGGATCTTTGACAGTCGTTACGGGTCGTCCGTCAGAAGCCCGAAAGTCTGACAACCAGTCTTACCAATACGATGTCCATCGTAATTACCCGGTAACTGGGTTGTGGAGGTCAGATAGGCAGTTGCTCCATGTAAAATACTGATATTCAGCTGCATCCAGTTAGACTGCAAGCCGATCCCAACATACTTGGGAAAAGGTTAGGCAGATTATCAGTCATTTAAGGAACCATTTAAGGTTTGCAGACGACATTGTCTTATTAAAAAAAGACCCACATAATCTTAGGAAAATGATAGAAGACCTAAAGCAACAAAGTGAGAAAATTGGATTATACATGAACATTATCAAGACCAAATTACTAACTAACCACAAACACTTAATCTAAGGAAAATGATGGAAGACCTAAAGCAACAAAGTGAGAAAATCGGATTCTACATGAACATAAATAAGGCCAAATTACTTGCTAACCGCGAACTACGTACAAGAGCATATTTACCTAGGAGAAATCATCTCTCACAGAGACCAATCTACCAACGAAATAAACAAAAGAATAGCCAATAAGCTGGAAAAAATACTGGTCCCTAAAGGAAGTAATGAAATCCACTGAAACAAGCACAGAAATTAAACAAAGTTTTGATACCTGCATTCATCCCTACCTCACCTATGGCTGAGAAACCTGGTCCCTCACTAAACTTCACAGGGACAGTCTAGTACACTGCCAAAGAGCCATGGAGAAGATTGGAGTTAAAAAGCAGGACGGGAAAAGAAACACCTTCATAAGATCAAAAGCTAGAGTAACAGACGTGCTTGTAAAGATAGATCAACTAAAGTGGAGATGGACAGGCCATATACTGCGAAGTACTCAAGAAAAATAGAGTAAAATAATCACTGAATGTTAACCTAAAAATGGCAAAAGGAATAGAGCAAGGCAATGGGAGGATGAGTTAAGATTAACAGCCGGTCCTAACTGGAGAAGAGCGGTTAGGTATAGAAAACAATGGAAGATGTTAGAGGAAGCCTATGCCAAGAGGTACACTGAACTGAGAGACAATCTGTAAAGCACTACAACATTTTTAGACTAGTCTTAAAAGTTCAGGATGAAAGGCTCATTGATTGATTGATTGATTTGATCATTAAATTAACAAATATTTTAACTTTGCAGGCAAATCATTAATTTATTGGTAATACTAATGGACCGGCAGCAATATTATTTAGCCAATGGACTGGCTACTAACAATGCACTGGTGCAGTGTGTGAAGGGTGAAAATACCACCTTATGGTTAAAGTGATTTTCTTTGTAAGCAAGCGCCTTTACAAAGAAAATCTAAACTATAAGCGAAGCTATGAATGTGGCGGCATCTACATCGCCACATATGAACTTCGCATCAATGACATGACGTCACGCAAACCTGCATCGCGCAATTAGAGTTTACCACGCGATTAGCATGTATACAACGTCCCGACATCAACCGTCGGGCAGTGGCCCACCAGACACAACACCCGTCTGGTCGGAGGATCATCCCTTTTCTATGGAGGATGAGTGAACTTTACACCCTGTTCCTCATTCCTCTAAATGAAAACCCTCATGATTGTGTGGTGATCCCTGATCACCAAGTTCCTTGAGAATTAGATGTTATAGTTGAGAACAGTGGTATTTAGAATGGCTGAGCCACTCATACTCGAAATTTTCGCCCACACCTCATGTACAGTAATCACATGTGACGAAGGGTTTCTCTTGACTGCACCTCATGAGCAATATTGGCCGTGTTATAACACATACAGAACAACATAGTTATCATCAATAATCAAGACATAATATCAATTAGCTTGAATGAACATTGTAGACAGATTATCATTCACAAGAAAGAAAAGAAAGAAGGAAGGAAATATATTAAACAAAGTACACAGGAAATTATATTGATTACAATGGGGTAAAAATATAAAGCAATTACTTGTATTAATTGATAATTACTTACCCAATTTAGGCATCTTTATCAAATCAGTTTTTTATGCCTAATTTAGTTAATAAATAGAAGTGATCCACTACAGAAAAGTATAAGTAATATCATGCAGACTGAACCAATGTTGAATGTATATGCTGTTGGTTTTCTTTAATAAATAAAGACTAGGTACTTGTAGATATAGACAGACGGACAGAGTTATATTCGAAATCGAAAGAAACAAATTATTATGGACTATGGAATTGGATTCGTAACTGTCAGTGTCAGATTGTCAATGTCATTGTATCGTCAATTTTGGACAAATGTCACGTTGTTGTGAAATGCAAAATCTGTCATTGTTTTTACTCCAACATTATAGAAAATTAGAAATTAAAATTGATAAGTGTGCACTTTATTGAAGTACATATATAATTTTTTTCGACATGGCTCCCAAAAATATAGAAGATGTTGACTTATACGCCGTGCTCGACGTTCCAATAACTGCTACAGAATCAGAGGTATTTTTATATTCGGAATAAAAGTATTATCTTTTCCATAATATTAAATTCGTTTCATAACCATAGTTTCTCTCGTCTTTCTTTTGTGTTTTAACAATGATTGTTGTTTTCAGATCAAAAAAGCTTATCGAAAGAAAGCATTGAAATGCCATCCTGATAAAAATCCTGATGATCCTAAAGCTGCCGAGACTTTCCACGCGTTATCACAAGCATTAGAAATATTAACAGATGTGTCTGCTAGGGCCGCATACGACAAAGTACTTAGAGCTAAGGCTGCAGCAAAACTTCGGCATCAAGAGTTAGATAGTAAGAGGCAAAAATTAAAGGAGGATTTGGAAAGGCGGGAAAGAGAAGCCGAATCGGGCACTTCTAACCTCACAGATGAACAAAAATTAGCTGCAGAAATCGAGAGACTACAGAGAGAAGGCAACAGATTATTAATAGAAGAACAACAAAGAATGAAAGAGGAAATACGAAAAACTATGGGTCTCATGACTCAGCCTGTGTGGGATTCCAGTCTCAATAGAATTAAGATAAAATGGAAAGCAGAAAAGACTGACTCAAGCAATGGTGGTTATGATGAAGCTACTCTTAGAAGATTCTTGAAGAAGTATGGTGATATTGTAGCCTTAATTTTATCTCCAAAGAAAAAAGGGAGTGCATTGGTGGAATTTGCAAGTAAAGAAGCATCAGAACTGGCTCTAGAACTTGAGAAAGGTAAACAGTTAGCTATATTATTATTTGTGTAAAACTGACAAATGAAAACTTGATCTACTTACTCATTATTGTTCATTTCCAGGTTTGCCAGAAAACCCTCTAGAATTAAAATGGGTAAATGAGAGACCAGTATTAACAACTAAGAAGGAGGTTACTGGTCCGTCAGTGATCTCAGATAGAGATTATGAATCTCTTGTTCTTACGAAAATGAGGCAAGCAGCAGAAAGGCAAAAAATAATAGAGGAAATGTTGAATGAAGAGAACAAATCATAAAATAAAAGATTATAAATAATAAAGATTATAAATTTTGTTACAATGTTAATTTAGTTGTTTTAATTACTATTTAACAAAAAGAACTGCTTGATTTAAAGTTGTTAAGAGGAAACGTGGGTGCTCTTTTCTCCATACAAAAAGATACAAACACTCGCCTGTTTTCTTTCTGGTTAATGACCATAAAGCAATGATTTTTTACAGAAATATAAATATCGGCTACTTGTATGCCCCTATGTTTTCCTTTTTGATGATATATTATTTTTATAAGAACTAGAACCCTCCAAAAATGCTCAAAATTGCCTATTCAGACCGCTGTCAACAGACGCCTGGTGTACCAATTTGACAACTATTAACGAAAAAAGGAAAACATAGGGGCATAGTATATATCCTTCTTATTCAGTTTATGAAATATCTTTTAAATTGGTTCTATTGGAGGAGGAAATAGGCGAGAGCCAAACCTCGAAATGTGACTTTTTACACAGGCTATTAAGTCGAATCTGCAGTTGTCCTTATCGCACGAATTCGAGTGTGGAGCGCTCGCAGAGCGACAGCAATACCTTCTTAAAATACCTAATTTTTCGCCCCCGTTTCCTCTTAAGAGTACAACCAATGAATCATGGCCTGTCTGTTCAGACTGGACTGGACTGACTGTTCATAGGCACTATGAACTTTTGTGCTGAGCTTTTGCGTTGTTTGTGATGTTCTTTCACTTACACTCGCCTCATATCACCTTTTGGTTCCTAAAAATTGTTATTGTGCAGCCTTCTGCACAAAGTTCGGACCGATCATGATTCATCAGCCATACTGTAATAAAATTTTACAGTACAGCCGGTTGCCAATCGGGAAAGTACCACCATAAGACTAGTAAAGTAAATTCAAAAGAAAATTGAGTTCTTTTATCATAATGTATTCAAAGTAATTAAAAAAAAAAAATTTACTCAAGGACATCACTTAAAAATAATCATTAACTTAAATATTGACAAGTATAAATTAGAATGCTGTCAGTTAAAAACATATTCTTGCTGTGAGGCCCAGTCCATCTCCTACCCAACTGCTTGAGCCAGCCTTCCACGCTAAGCTTGTAGCTTTAAATTCGTCTCTACATAATTACGATCCAACCCAGCCTGTGCTTTACTGCCCTCCCCCAGTGACCCTAAGCCGAGGTCCATACCTCACAGGTGGTACCCTTAGCGTGTTGTTTTATGCCCTGGCCGGAGGCCTTAATTTAGTAAGCTGACAAGCTCCTAGGTTGACCTGCTAAATGCAAGAAAAAAAAAACCATGAATATTGAGGACATTTGAATTTTGTTGACATGTGCTACTAGAGCACACACACACTATATTATACACTTGACAATTTAACTTAATGCTAGATTATTTTTAAGTGATGTCCCTGAGTGAGGCAGTTACTCCTTATTTTGAACAGGATCAAAAAGTTTCCATTCCTTGAGAAACTCCAATACTTTCTTTCTCTGTATATCTCCATACTCTCTCTGTGGTTTCCTCCATAAGGTGTGGTCTAAATCCAAAATCCCAGCAATAACTTCCTGAAAAAAACAATTATTGTTTCAATATTAACGTTTTCATCATTATCTTCCTGATCTTCTTCCATTCTCCCCTATCAACCGTGTTACGGTTATATCATTCACTCCCTGATTTTCAATAATAAGTAATGGTTGAAAGGTTTAGTTTAATTTAGTAAGCAAACACTGCCCTATAGGTTTTTTTGATAGAAATATTTACCTCAGCAAAGGTTGTTGGGAACAGTCGTTGATCCTCAATAACATGAGCATATCCAGGATCCATGCCGAAATCCACCCAGAAATATGGTAATCCTTTTGGTATTCCTCTTCTTATATTTTTGCCTTTCAAGTCCACAACTTTTTTATTCATAGACCATTCTGCTTCACACTCTAGTAAGGCCTTTTTGAAATAGATTGCAGCCATGTCACCTACATCTCTAGGTAGAGGCACACAGTTTATTGTCATATGCGGGTGTTTATGTAACTTTGTTGCCGTTTCATAAAACACTACATCCATACCTTGAGAGTTGTAGAACTGTGTTAGAGCTTTTCTATAATTCTGAAAAAGAAAACCAATTTGTTATGAATCTAGTACATATTTACCTTATTAAATTGAGACTACCTTTGTCTTTACTGAATGGAAACGCTTACCATTATTTCCTCCCATACATCTTCATCTATGGCTGTTACACAAGTAGCATGCTGAATGGTAGTTATTATACACTGATCTTTTACAATAGACTTCCTTGCAGGCAGTGCTACATATACTTTGTTTCCACAGCTAACCATGAGATGCTTCAACATGTTCTTAGAATCTACACAATGCTCACATCCTTCTAAAGTCCTTTCCATTTTAACATGCTGGCTGATTGCCTGTTGTTTCTCATTTTCACTTTCCTTTGCAGCATCTTTGTGTCTTGATATTTTATCCATGAAAATGTCTTCAATATCATCATTAGGATTTTTATGTTTAGCAGCGAGTTTGGCAAACTCTGCCTCATCATTATAATTATTTCCATATTTTTCTTGTTGAAACTGAAATAGAATAAGAATTAATTAAACTCATTCTAACAAAATGATTACCAGACAAAACCAAATATTGGATGTGTATAAATGAAAATGGAAATAAGCTAACCATTTGTGCCAAATCATACTTGTCATCATCACCAAAGTACTTTGTCCTCTCACCAGAAACATGAGTTTCTGTCTTTCTTTTACCACTCTTACTCCTTGGGTCTCCCTTTTCACTGCTGGCAAGTGGCCTGCTGTTGCCAGTCATACTTGTAGATATCAACATTACTCTGTCATCCTCATCTTCTTTACCAGCATCAGGATTCTGTTTTCTGTATTCCCTAGCAGCTTCTAACTTACATTTAAGTTCAGTAACAAGTTTTACATCACCAAGTATTTCAGCCTTTACAATCTTAGCAGCCAATTTATTCAATTTGTCATCACTCAGATATTTATTTTCTTTTGGATTTTCTTGAGGAGCAGACATTTTTTCAGAGTTCTTCTCTTTTGATACAGATACAGGAAGTTCTTCCCTTACTTCCCTTGCTTCTTTCTCTATGACAAGACTTCTTTCATGATTTTCACTTGATTTTTTCCAGTTATTGGACTTTCTGTATGAAACTCTGTCAGAATTTCTTATATCACTACAATGTTCTCTGGGCTTTTCATATGAACTTCTGCTTGAGTATCTGTCAGAGGTGCTTGACCTGGAACTTTTAGACCTTGAATAATAGTCATCATCATCATCAGAAGGTTTAACAAATGGTCTAGATTTCCGGAAGGTTTCTGGTGTCTGCGGTATACCTGTCCCTCCATTTTTCCAGTATGGATTTAGTTCTCTACTGCTAGTTCCTGGGTTGTATGAATCAATGTTCTTTTTTTCTTTTTCTTCTCTCTTTGGTCGGATGTCTTCTTTTGTGTATGTCTTCAGCATACCCGTCATTGCCATCCAGTCCTCTCTCTGTGCTTCATTGGTCTTTCTTGTTTCTTGTTCTACCCATTCATCAGATTCTGATCCACTTGAGCTTGATGGCTGTAAATTAAATTTCAGTAGGGAGTTATTACATTTATAGCAAACTAGCTTTTGCCCGCGGCTTCCCCACGTAGATGTCGGAAATCATCCACGGAAACATACTACTATGACAAAAAGTATCCTATGTCCTAACCCGGGTCATGGCCTACCCATGTCCCAAATTTCATCCAAATCTGTTCAGTGCTTTTTAGCGTGAAAGCATAACAAACAAACTCACTTTCGCATTTATTTATTTATTTAACACTTCAAGCACAAATGTACAGAGGCGGACTTAATGCCATAGGCATTTTCTACCAGTCAACCTTTGGGTGATGCAGAGACAAGCAGTGGCAGGTGCAATTTCGAAAAATTTAGGAATAAATATTTATTTAAATATAAAGATACACATAATACCTATTACAAACTATAAATATAATAATATATACCTAATTATATATAAATATACATAAATATACTAATACAAATAACACCAACAATGGGGAAACATTATTTATTTATTTATTTATATTTATTAAGTTAGGATATGATAGCAAATCTGTGATAAACTGATGAGACTATAGTTATCACACTAATATTATAAAGGCGAAAGTTTGTGAGTGTGTGTGTATGTTTGTTACTTCTTCACGCTCAAACGGCTGGACCGATTTGGATGAAATTTGGTATGTATATAGCTTATACCCTGGATTAACACATGGGCTACTTTTTATCCCGGTCTGTAAAACCGCGGGGCGCAGCTAGTTTAAAATATTGTAATGTACTAAGTAAAATAAATTAACGTACACTCTGCGAACGCCGTCTTTTTCTTTCGCGATCTTTGGATTTATTATGCTTGCTTTTCTTCCGTTTTTCTTTCATGATTTATGGATATAAAGATGTATTGGATGTGTACGGTAATCAATCAATGATACTGTTCGGTGTTCCGTTTTACAATATTAATCTGGGAGTAAACAAATAAACAACGCAAAATGATTGCTTTTTTATAATAATGGAAATGAATCGGATAGTTCGGATACGGATTGATCCCTTTCTATCGGCCTGTGGCTGTCACTCTGTCAGTGTCATACTGTCACCTGTCACAGATCGTCGTGTCAGAATTAGCACTTCATTCATAGATAATACCACAGACTACTTACTGATACAGATTACCAAAAGATTACAGACAAATCTATACAGTATACACATGGAACTAATATACAAACAGTATTTATAATATTAGGTCTTTACCTTAGATTATGAAATATCCAGATTCCTAGTAGGTTACCGTAAATTGATTCCAAATGTAAGGTACCAAAATTGGAAACTCGTTCGATCCCCGCGCCAGACGTCAAGGAACGTTCGCAATGCAAACGACACGAGCCGGGTGTTTTATTATTTTAAGAAATGATAGTCTGTGCTGTGAAATCGTGCAAAACTTACACTAAAAAAAAAGAAAAGCGCACTAACATCTCGATGCCTTCCACGTAAGTTGTTGTAAGCCACAAAATTGCGATTTTGTGTTTTTCACGCAAAAGTGTCTAATTATATATATATTATCGTATTCAAAATAAATCAAATGCAAAAAACTATAATTTTAGGTAGTTTTGAGATGTATAATGTCGTAAGTTCCAAACTATTCCGGCGCAGATTACTGTATTATTACTTGCAATGGCTTACGGCGGGCGGTGGGGGGGCTGAAGAGCGCGCACGCACCGCGTATGTGTCACATAAAACTGACTACGCTGGAACTCGCTGTCGGCTGTACTTCATGCGCGTTTTTTTTTTTGTTTATATAATATTTGCGTAATAACACTATCACTTAAATATTTTCTTATAGTAGCATAATGAAACGTTATCAGATACAATTCAGAGGACGGAAACTATATGCTATGGTCAAAAATATTACACGCATAACCCACAAAAAAGATACATTGAGGAAATCCGTCGAAAATGACGATATCACAATAAATCAAATTGAACATATCGATTTCCATGATTCATTTTTCCGAAGTATTGAAGGTATCTTAAAATTTTGTGTCTTTATGGCAATACTTTTAGTAATTATAGTGATGGTGATTTAAAATGTGGTATAGAATACATACAGCAATATACGTTGCTGAATTTAGATGTATTTTATGTTAAGTAATACATACAACATTTTACTTTGGAATTAGTTGTACTAAACTAAATTGTAACATAACATACAATGATTTACGTTGCCATATTAACTGTTTCATGGTTAATAAGTAATACATACCACAATCAACGTCGCTAATCACAGACACACCTATGTTGTATTGTAAGTAATATTTGCGATTTCCAGATGTAATCAAACTTACGCATAATAATCATTGAACTTCGTTTTATGAGATTTTCTACTCTATTGGCATTATTCACATCTTATTTAAACGCAATATTGCGTTATTTCAGAATCACCCTTACCAGTAAATTTTAATGAATCTGAGATCTTTGTAGTTGAATTTTAACCAATTAATATTAACCACTTCAAAAATCTCAGTTTCATTAATAGGTGATGACTTTTTCGCAACAACTATAGAAACTGATACTACAGATCACTCTTATCATGAAACTGCTCACCCATCTCCTAACTGTAGTCTTAACCACTTGGATTACGACTGTGACATTCGTTTTTATCCGTATGCCTTTGATAAAGAAAATGAACCCATATTAGATCAAAGACTAATATGGGTCCATCTGAGAACTGAGTCAAAATCTGAACCTGAGAACTGCGCAAGTGATTGCTGAGCTAGTGGTCAGCAATCACTTGCGCAGTTCTCAGACTGTTCCACTCCTCAATAAGCAATTGTAATTATGTTCATTTTGAGTGTTTTATTCTATTTTTTTTGTTTAAAGTTTGAAGTTTTAATTTATTATGAACTAACGTTTATTCTGGAATAAATTTTACGTAATATTATTAATGTAATAGGTACAGGAGAAATTTACAGTTCATTTCTGAGCGTTTTTAGTAGGTTTGGTTTTGAATGGGATTTTTTTATAGCTATTCCATACATATTTCAAAAATTCTGAGGCCGCTATGAACTAAACCATAGTTACAGAGATATTTATATAAATAAAAAGAGAAGTCCTGACTGACTGATTGACTGACTCATCAACGCCCAGACCAAACCCTTGGACCTAGAAAGCTGAAATTTTGCACAGATGTTCCCATTATCTATCTATATAAATAAAAACAGAAGTCCTGACTGACTGACTGACTCATCAACGCCCAGTCCAAACCCTTGAACCTAGAAAGCTGAAAGAAGGACGGCCAAATCGTACCTGACTACGAGGCGGTGGTGTACAGATATGCCATATATATGAAAAAATCTAGTATTTTTTAAGGTCTTAAAAAACATAAGAAATAGATATTTAAGTCGCCAGAAAAATTGCATAAACACATTTTTTTTTAATAGCATAATTTGCAAATTATTTAGAATAACATGTTCAGAACGCACCTTTGACGATTCATTTTGCTTAAGAAATGATTATAATTATTCACGTTTTTTTGAATAGTTATTAGATGTAATTCAATTCTATATACTTGTGTATCAAACCAACTAGTGCAGTTTTTACTATGTATTGGATTCTTGTCATAAAAATAATTATGTGGGTTCATAGTAAGTATCAGCATTTTGTTCAATTGTGTACAACGGAACGTCATAATATGTCATCGACGCGCGCCATGGATTGACAGTGTCAATACTGTCAATTACAATGGGTGTCAATTTGACACTAATATACTGTAGTTTGTAGTCTTTGCACCCGGCGATCTCGCATTGTTGTGTTGTTGTTGTTAGTGTGAATATTGTGATACGTACTGTACTGTTTTGGATTTCCTTCTGTTGTTTGACCTTGGCATTGTTTTACAGACTGATAACTAGGTGCCGCTTGTGATGATTATTCTGTGCTTTTCATTTCCGGACACCGATAACCTCAAAAGTATTTTTTGCATTATTGAAATATCTTGGCTATTTAGATATTATTTTCGAAAGTGATGGTGTTTACTACATAAAACAATCAAATCTCACTATAATTTGCTTCTGTACACTGAAAATAAAACTCAGGTCCAGCTTCTATAGAAATTTGGCCGATGTTCTTTTGCACAGAGGTTCCCATTATAATGTAGACAAGGAATAAGGAAGGAATTCCCAGTAGCAGGTTCCCTTGGGATAGTTCCCGACATACACGCGGGCGAAGCCGCGGGAAAAGCTAGTTATTATATATTTTTCATTTCACAGTAGTCAATCCACGTGCTCGAAAAAACATTTTTTCTTAAAATGTAAACATAAATAGTACATACGGCTGCATCGGCTTTATATAGATAGATAAGAAAGTTGCGAAAAGCGAGACAGCTATAAACTATACTAATAACTATTCCCCACCACTCAATAAGTCAAAGTGGTCAGAGTATTTCAGTTTCTCCGAATAAAAACGCCACAGTTGGCCATTTAACTCAAAAATCATGGTCGAAATGTATGATGCCTCTCAATAATTTCGACAGTAAGTTTTTAGTTATTTAACGATTTTTTATTGGTTTAGTAACGTATACACGAAACAGTTTTGTAGGTAGGGACAATTAACTAAATTTCGCAGAAAAAAGGTTATATTTTTATTTTATAATATCTAAAAATGCTATACGTACGGTACATACCAGACCCTTCTATTTTTTTCATTCGGAGTAAATTGTTGTAACTAGCCTATACGTCTAAATGCGACTCTTGTGTTCCAGTGTAAATTAATGTAAGTGACAAATACAACAATTTGCAAGCGCCATAAGCCGCGGTAAAGTGTTGTAACCGCAAAATCTCTGAAACCTTTGGTATTTTTATATGAAGCCATGCAGTAAACGCTAAAGTATTGCTAACTATATTCACATACTGAATTTTATAAAGATTACTTGAAAAATGCAGTTTTTATTGCCAATAGTATCTTTGAAACTCTCTCCTGTAAAATTGCAGTTTATGGGTTACAACAACGTACGTGGGAGGCATCGATCTCATTTCATACGTAAGTATTTAAACACCGTGTATTTCATAATTTTTGAAAACGAAAAAATAACAATGTGACATTGAATTTGACACAATAACTGTTAAGTGTTGCCTAGGGCATGAACATATTTACCCAAATTTTCAACACCTCACGAAAAAAACGAGGGATGTCTAAGGAGTTTTATTAACATGGACGATTTTTTTTTGTGTTAGTTTGTTTCTTCAACCGTATAGTTCGGAAGCGCTCCCAATTGGAACCGAACACACGAACCTCCGTCAGCTCGTTAGTGGAGTCGACATACGACACCCTAAATTGATTATGTAAAATGTAATAAGGTACCCATCAAATCTTATGAACGTGGGTTAATTAAGAGAGTTGCATAAAAACTCATTTCTTAACGGCATTGAATCTGTCATCTTTAGCACGAAAGTTTATTAATTTACCTCTATAAAATCCAAGTCTGTAAATGCGACAATCGTGTGTTTTAACATTTTTACTTTTTACATAATATCACACACACACACATGTGAATACGATTTAAAATCAAACTCAAACTCAAATTCTTTATTGCATTCAGGTATATTTAGTTGTTACATGTGAAAAATATTATTCAAAATATTATAAACCACAAGAAAATACCCAAATCTTAACACGTTGGTGGACAGTAACAACCACAGGCGACTAGGTAGCTAATAGTCATACAGTACGCCGCACGACGACCGATTTCCATACGATCATAAAGAACGGCATGTTGAACTGTCACCACAGGTATAATTAAGACTTTCGTACTGTCACTACACATTTTTTTCGTTACGTCAAAGAAAGTACCTCCACGCACACATTCAAGTTTTTACGCAAAATACCATGCGTTGTGACACTACGCCCGTGTGCAATGTATGAAAATAAGTAGTGTCTCAGTAGCCGCAACCAGTGAGATAGTACTGTCCACCAACGTGTTAATATACAAACAGGTTCAATAATATACCACTATTCAATTTGTGTTGAAAATCGATGACCATTACTGTTTTTTTTTATTGTAATGACATGCGGGATTCTGCCAAACGATTTTTTTTTAATTTCGATGGACTCGAGTAATTAATATGACGAATGTCAGACTGACAGATGTACTTGTAAATGGTTTTATGCATTAAAATGTAATATGCATTGTTTTTTTTAAATAATAATTTAAACTTTTCTATTGCATGTTTAATCTTTTTAGGATAATATTGAAGCCAAGTCAACTGACAGGACCTATTACCACAGGTACCTCATTTATTGAATTTCACGCTGAATTATTTCTATATAATTGAATTTAAATTTGGAATGCGCTCGCTCTTCAAAATTATTTTAATTTATTGGACAATTATTTATTGTTAATTTTATTTTTGATAGGTACTTTCTGATAGTTTGCTACAGAATGCCCAGTATACATTTTTATGTAGGCTTTTAGTGTTTGGGAATTAATGATGTCTAATCATCATTAATTTCCAAACACGGATCGGATAATCGGGAGCATATTTACCTAAAGTTAATATTTGGCTAACAAACTGTGGAAGCGGCTTCTTAGTATTTCTTTTCTTAATATAAATACCGAGATTCCAGAAAATACGGGAATGCACAACGGAAACGACTTCTTATATATGTGGTTTTATTTATTTTGGTACGTGGATGGGTGACCATCTTTACATACCGGGTCTTTTCTGTGCCTCGGAAAGCACGTTAATAGGTAATAGGTAATACGGGCTGGTATCCGCAACTCCACGACAATGCGCGTATTTTGCGTATGGGTGGGAAAATCGGTTATTCGATCCACCCCAGCTCCTCAAAGAAGGCCAGCAGTGCCTTGACATTACTGACAACTTCCCGGATGGTACCTGGGTTACCGAAGTACTTTGCCCTGTATGCGGCGACAACCGGGCAGTTTAGAAGCACATGAGCTGCTGTCTCGTCGTCCTCCGTGCAGGCCCTGCACAGCGGACTGTCTGTGACTCCTATGACAAAGAGGTGTTTATTAAATGACCCATGGCCAGTTAAAGCAGCAGTAACTGTACGCAGCTGTTGTTTAGTTAGTCGAAGAAACTGTTTCGTGAGGCGGCCATCAATTGTAGGGAGTGCTTCCCTAGCCTGCCTACACTCACCTTGGTCCGACCATAGCTTATGATGCTGGTCCCTGGTACGTTTCCTTACCAGAGTGCGCAAGTACCCGAAGGGGAGCGGCACTATGGGTTCAGGTCCCACTGGTGCCAAGCTCGACCCCCTTCTGGCAAGTTCGTCGGCTGCGTCGTTGCCTAGCGAGCCGCTGTGTCCCTTGATCCATTGAATGGTTATATTATTGAGTCTACCCACCTGGTTGAGACGCTGGTGGCACTCGTATATTAGCCCAGAGTCCACTGTGTGACTACTTAGCGCTTGCAGAACTGCCATGCTATCTGAGAGTATGCGGATCGAGTGGTCCTTAACTTCCCTGGCCATGATGGCAGTAGCGGCCAGAGAAATGCCCATGCACTCGGCCTGGAACACCGTGTTATGGACCCCCAATGGTGTAGCTATGTGTATGTTGAAGTCCTCCGAGAAGATTCCAGCACCTGTGCCACTACCTGTTTTAGATCCATCCGTGAAGATGCGTAGCTCTGCGGGGCGCAACCCCTCGCATCGACGATCCTCGTGAAGCTGGATCTTATATTTTTTATTAAAAATAAATTGTTTGGGTACCTGGTCATTTACAGCTTTCGTAATAGGGAACTCCTTGTTGAGTCCCTCAAGCAGCGCGGTGTGTGGTGGTCTTACCCCAGAGATCTAGTGCATTAAGACGTACCGCTGCCAACGTTGCTTCCTGCTGTATGAACAGGTGGAGCGGTGGCAAACCCAGCATGGCTTCAACTGCTGCAGTCGGAGTAGTCCTCATGCAGCCCGTAGTCGCCGTGCAGGCTAGTCTTTGCATATGTTGTAGTTTATTGGAGGCTGTAACAAGTTTGGTGCGGGGCCACCAGACCACAGCCCCGTAGGTGATCATGGGGCGGATCACTGCGGTGTACAGCCATAGTATAATTTTCGGGGATAGGCCCCACTTCTTACCTATCATTTTCCTGCACTGCCAGAAGGTGATACAGGCCCTGTTTAGTTTGTTGTCTAAATGACTACTCCAGTTTAACTTACTGTCTAGAATGACCCCGAGATACTTGACTTCGTTGGTAAGCTGGAGTTCTGTATCGAACAGTTTTGTTATCGGAAAGCACGTTAAGCCCCGGCCCCGGTTAAGGTCCGGCTGTCATTCGTGGATCTTTAACAGTCGTCACGTGTCGTCAGAAGCCCGAAAGTCTGACAACCAGTCTTACCAAGGGTTATCGCATTACCCAGTTACTGGGTTGTGGAGGTCAGATAGGAAGTCGCTACATGTAAAATACTAGTATTCAGCTGCATCCGGTTAGACTGTAAGCCGGCCCCAACATAGTTGGGAAAAGGCTTGGCAGATTGATTGATTTATTTAAAAATACCGGGAAATCGGTATCACATAAATATTCCGTTTGTTACACGTGGTCCCCGTGAGAAATACAAAGCTGCCGAATTAAAATAGTTGTCCCTGGAAGGTACCGACAGTTTATCTTTAGGGTTGTTTTCATGGGTTTCGAGGATGTTGTAGCCGATAGTAAAAATGTAAATCCCAGATGGTGGCTGCAATAATTTTTAATTTTTTTGTTATGTTCGTCGGCTTCCACACCCTAGAAAAGCATGAAAACGATACCCATGACGAAAAATTTGAAAATTTTCGTAGCCGCCATCTTGGATTTTAATTTTGACCAAATTCAGACTTTTTTTCTTTGCCTTCAATTCTTTTAGGTTCCTTTTCAATGTTCCTTTTATATTTAAATTTTCCCACTATTTTAGGGTAATCTCTATGCGCTGGTATTACTCGCGTGTTGCACACATACGCAAAAGTGTTATGTAGTACACGGCGCTCACTCACACACGTATAAAAATTGGCTTCACGTTTTATGCTACGTTTTGTACTGAACACGGAATCTGGACATTTCATAATCTAAGCTTTACCTATGAAATTGAAGATTTGCATGAAAATTTTAAAATAAAGAAATTTTGGTAATTTTTTTATTTTAGCTAATCAAAGTACTGGCCCAAATTATCTATACAATTTTGCCGTTTTGATGGCAGTTTGTTTACCCCTTTACTTTAGAAGTCTGACGGACGGGAGGCGATGAAGTCGGCGAAAGCGTTTTGTACTGCCTCTCGGGTGTTGAATTTTTTCCCACTTAAAAAATTGTCTAAATTTTGAAAAAAAGTAGAAATCTGTTGGTGCAAGGTCCGGTGAGTACGGTGGGTGACGGAGAGTTTCCAGCTGTAACTCTTGTAGCTTTGCGATGGTCTGTCGTGCGTGAAGTGTGAGCTCGCGCGTTGTCGTGGAGAGGCAATGGGGAAGAGCGATTGACCAGTCTTGGTTGTTGAATTGCGAGCTTCTCCATCATTGTTTGCAATTCATGGCAATAGACATCTGCCGTCACTGTTGTGCCATTCGGTAAGAAGCTGTGGTGTACAAGTCCGGCACTTGTCCACCAGACAGTCACCATCATCTTCCTATGAGTAATCTTTTTTTTTAGCGCACTGATTAAGTGCTGTACGGGGGGGGGGGGGGGGGGGTACAGCACTTAATCAGTGCGCTAAAAAAAAGATCCACCCACTGAGACGAACGCTTACGGTTGTCGTACAGGTTCCACTTTTCATCGCAGGTAACAATTCGATTTAGAATTCCCTCGATTCTATGCCGATTCAGTAGTGCTTTACATTCTTCGACGCGTAAGTCTCGCTGTCGGTCGCTTAGTTCGTGTGGCACCCACTTATCTAGCTTTTTTATCTTTCCGATTTGCCGCAAGTGTTTCAATGTTGTTTTGACACTAACTCCAAGAGCCGTAGCAAGCTCAGCCGTAGATTGAGTTGGATCCGCTTCCACTGTCGCCTTCAATTCATCGTTGTCGACAATGGTTACCAGCCGACCGCGAGGCTCCTTCTCCAACTCAAAATTTCCAGATTCAAAACTATTGAACCAATAATGGACCGTGTTTATGCAAGCAGTGTAGGCCTGTACACGTCGTTAATGTTTCGTGTTGTTTGCGCAGCGGTATTTCCACGTAGGAACCAATAGTAATCTATGGTAGGAACTCATATTCGAAAATTGTACGAATTTTCAGTTTATCCATGGCGACAAAAACTGCCACAATTTCACAAAAACAAAAAACTATCTAAAAACAAATGACTGAATTTGAAATTAAATTAACACGGCTTTCGAATAAAATTTATTTGAATTTCGAATTGCGCGCCAATCCACAGATATTTAAATCTGAAAATGCTGGTTGTAGAATCTCCAATTACATAGGTAAAGACCTTTTAGTAGTACTTCCATGGTATACACATACGTAGTATCCCTAATAGACCGAGAGGTCACAGGATTTTTCATAACGATCATGGATACGGTTAGATTTAGTTCGATGGGTTGTAGAGCAGTCCCCTAATGTGAATGACGTCGGTCTGCCTGCTCTGAGTGGTTGCAACTTCGAGTTATAGCGTTTACAAGAGGCGTCATTGTTGCGAAAGAAAAACGATCAGAGAAATGGTCAGTTTTAGTACACATTCAAAGTATGGCGCCTCCGCAGATGAAATAAGTTGGTCTGCCGGCTTTCAGTGGTTGCATTTCAGAGCTATGATGCGCGCAACATTGTTGCGAAAATAAAACGATAAGAGAAATGGTCACTTGCGAAAAAAAAACGAGAGGAAAAAGGAGACACCATACTTCGAATATGTACTAAAGTACATATTCGAAGTATGGTGTCTCCACAGGTGAAACGAGTTGGTCTGCCGGCTCTCAGTGGTTGTATTTCAGAGCAATCGTTGTGTATGCAAGACGCTTATTTGTGGAGAAAGCCTAAAAAATACATGGAAAAACGGGACAATATAGCTAAGACTTAAGAGTTAAATATTTACTTCTAACATTCTATATTTTTTGAGTTGTTTCATTACCTCAATCTGCCCATCTGCCTAGCCTTTCCCAACTATGTTGGTGTCGGCTTCCAGTCTAACCGGATGCAGCTGAATACCAGTATTTTACATGGAGCGACTTCCTATCTGACCTCCACAACCCAGTTACTGGGTAATACGATACCCCTTGGTAATACTGGTTGTCAGACTTTCGGGCTTCTGACGACCCGTAACGACTGTCAAAGATCCACGAATAACAGCCGGGACCAACGCCTTAACGTGTTTTCCGAGGCACGGAGGAATCTCGATATGTAAAGATGGTCACCCATCCACTGACCAACCCTGGCAAGCGTAGCTTAACCTGACGGATCGACCCGTGCGGCTGTTATTACCTAGCCACGAGCTCCTGTTTCATTACCTATATTCTACAAAATTATTAATCTGTGATTTACCCAAAGTAATAAGTCGAATTATTAAAAATTGGATTTATTCGATTTCATTCCTTATTTTATTGATTACCGTTAAGTTGAATTTTTCTATAACTAAGCGCCTTGCATATAACAAAGCTCTGAAATACAACCACTAAGAGCCGGCAGACCAACTCTTTTCACCTGTGGAGACACCATACTTCGAATAGGAACTAAAACTATTCCTTTACAGGGGGGACGGTCGCACAGCGGGTGGTTCTCGGCGCTGGTGTAGGGTGAGGGTACGACACCGGCCGGCGTGCACTTGAAAAATTCGCCTATTTGTCCCGTTTTTCGATGTATTTTTTAGGCTTTCTCCACAAACAAGCGTCTTGCATAATATACAACGATTGCTCTGAAATACAACCACTGAGAGTCGGCAGACCAACTCGTTTCACCTGTAGAGACACCATACTTCGAATGGGTACTAAAACTGACTATTTCCCTTATCGTTTTTTTTTCGCAACAATGTTGCGCGTGTTATATTTGATGATTATTTTGATAATTTTTAGCATTATATTTTTAATTGTTAAGTGAAATTGACATTACCTTGAATCCGGAACTTGATTGGGTTGTGATTTAAATCATAGGATCACTGTAAAACCACCTTTAGATAAAACTATTTGTTGGATAATGACATCTGTCACATTTACGAAGCTTAGAACCAATATAGAAGTATCTAATTTGACTAGTTATTGTGTTTATAAAATATACGACTCTTATCTTGTAAATATCGTATAGATGTTATTGTTGTAAATAATTACGTAATATTTAATAGTACCAGCAATATATTTTAGAATTTATATTGCTATTTTAATATAATAGGTTGTTTTAAACGATTGGTACAATACTGTCAGTTGACGTTTGATGGAAAGAGGGGGTAGTAGGATATAAAAAGGATTGTAATGACGTTCTCGGGGCAATTGCTCGGTGGACGTTCAAGTGGCTAGTGCTAGTGCCGTTGTGATGTGAAATAGACGTACCAGATGTCACGTAAGTTATTGTTATTATATTGCTATTATTCTGAACTGTTTGAGATGACTATAATTTATGGAAATATGAGAAATATGTTGATATGTTGATAGAATACTGAAATGCTGTTTCCGTGGAGTTTCTTGTTCGTTCTTCTCCACGAAGACCTAGTTTTGCGAACGGACAATAGCTTTCTCGTTAAAGATGAATAATTATTGACAAGATTAATTGAAATAATAAATACCTACCTAGTCTTGTCTTTCTGTGGTTTTCTTTATGATAATTAATAACCATCATGACATTCAAGGTTTGCTATTTGTGTACTATATATATACACTTATAGTGGTTATAGTTATATATTATATCAAATCTAACATCAGAAGTGGGATAGTGCTGTATCAAATAACAGATTTCTAATGTTTTCTTTTTGCTATTTTCATGTCGCTTCAACGTTGGAGTAAGCTGTATTCTGTTGGAAGCCATTGGTAACGGCGGGTTGTTAGCTCAACCCTCACCATAACGATGACAACGTGCTGCCAACTGAGAGCCCTGACTGTGGAACTGCTAATGGAGCAGCAGTACCTACGTTTTAGCTAAAGTCGGCAATGCCTTTAGAGGCTCTGCTTTATTATTATTTTGAAATCTGAGACCATCTCCAGCTGATGGTGCAACTTAAAAAACATTGTAACCTATAATGCGAAATACTAGAATTTTAAAACAGACTTAAAAAGCAGATAAAGTAATAAGGATGATCAATACAATTTGAAATGATATTGTCAGATTGGCCGAGCGATTAATTATATTGTACTTCGTGAACGAAGTACATGACAGTATGAGAGTATGACCGTGTTAGATAAATAATTATGAATAACTGGCTGTGCCTGTGGCTGTGCTGTTGCTGTGCCTGTGGCTGTGCCTAAATAAAAAAATAAAGAAATATACTTTATTAAAATAAATTGCTTTTGTACTTCGAGAACGAAGTACATTATCAGAATGGCCGTGTTATATTTGATGATTATTTTGATAATTTTTAGCATTATATTTTTAATTGTTAAGTGAAATTGACATTACCTTGAATCCGGAACTTGATTGGGTTGTGATTTAAATCATAGAATCACTGTAAAACCACCTTTAGATAATACTATTTGTTGGATAATGACATCTGTCACATTTACGAAGCTTAGAACCAATATAGAAGTATCTAATTTGACTAGTTATTGTGTTTATAAAATATACGACTCTTATCTTGTAAATATCGTATAGATGTTATTGTTGTAAATAATTACGTAATATTTAATAGTACCAGCAATATATTTTAGAATTTATATTGCTATTTTAATATAATAGGTTGTTTTAAACGATTGGTACAATACTGTCAGTTGACGTTTGATGGAAAGAGGGGGTAGTAGGATATAAAAAGGATTGTAATGACGTTCTCGGGGCAATTGCTCGGTGGACGTTCAAGTGGCTAGTGCTAGTGCCGTTGTGATGTGAAATAGACGTACCAGATGTCACGTAAGTTATTGTTATTATATTGCTATTATTCTGAACTGTTTGAGATAACTATAATTTATGGAAATATGAGAAATATGTTGATATGTTGATAGAATACTGAAATGCTGTTTCCGTGGAGTTTCTTGTTCGTTCTTCTCCACGAAGACCTAGTTTTGCGAACGGACAATAGCTTTCTCGTTAAAGATGAATAATTATTGACAAGATTAATTGAAATAATAAATACCTACCTAGTCTTGTCTTTCTGTGGTTTTCTTTATGATAATTAATAAACATCCTGACATTCAAGGTTTGATATTTGTGTACTATATATATACACTTATAGTGGTTATAGTTATATATTATATCAAATCTAACACGCGCATCATAGCTGTGAAATGCAACCACTCAGAGCCGGCAGACCAACTTGATTCGTCTGCGGAGACGTCATACTTTGAATGTGTACCAAAACTGACCATTTCTCTGATCGTTTTTTTTTCGCAACAATGACGCCTCTTGTAAGCGCTATAACTCAAAGTTGCAACCACTCAGAGCAGGCAGACCGACGTCATTCATATTAGGGGACTGCTCTACAACCCATCGAAGTAAATCTAACCGTATCCATAATCGTTATGAAAAATCCTGTGACCTCTTAGTCTATAAGTAGTCTGTGGTATACACTATATTTTCATAATTTCTGTCTTAGATCTGTGGTATAGTAATGTGGTTGTTTTTCGTTCGGTTGTTGGTTGCTGTCGTTTATCGTTTATAAAAAACTATTCTGTTGAATTCCGTAATCTTACTGTGCAAAACTACAGTTTTTCTTTGCAATATAGTAATTCCCAATTAAAGCTACAGTCTACAGTCTGTTAATCTTTGCCGAGGATGTGGGGTGTTTAATAACATTACGTTAATTTAATTTGTTGTGCTATGTACCTGTGTAGAGCATGGATTCCTGTTGAGGAATGTCGGAATACGCTGTTGATTTAGTATTCTGTGTGTGTTCTTAACTACTTTAAGCTCGGAGTACGCACCTCGAAAATAACTGTGAGTTGTTTTTATTATAGAACTTAAAAGCGTAGCAAAGTAGCCGTGTCGAATTATTGAGTGTCGATTGGTGAAGAAAGTATCGGTAATCGGTAAGCTTTCTTTTTCATTATCGTTACATAGAATGTTAGAGTAGTGTTAATTTCAGCAATAATCAGAATAGCAGGTAAACATTGAGTTGCCTTAGTGACGCATGTTTTGTTTTCAGTGTACAGCACACACTATGTTTTCTAAGAAAAAGAAAAAGCCTCTCATTTCGCCGCCAAGTAATTTTGAACACAGAGTACACACAGGCTTCGATAAACGAGAGGGAAAGTTTGTTGGACTTCCTTTGCAATGGGCCTCACTTGTAGGTAATAATCAGGTATGTACTTGTCATTTCCACTATTTGTGAGCTACTTTGAGTGAACACTGTAATAGCATTTTAATATACCTCGAATGGAGATACACATTAGTGTAGGTAATCTGGTTGTTTTCACATAAAAACCTATTCATAGTATTTATGTACTTGTTGCCTAGAAAGATGACCAATTGGATCACAGTGTAATAAAATTGTAAGAGTTTTATTACTATTACACTAAATGTAAATAACACTATTTGCATCTATTACAGATATTAAAATCAACAAACAGACCGCTACCTCTGGTAGACCCATCAGAAATCACACCCACCGAAATTCTAGACCTAAAAACTATAGTAAGAGGTGACCATAGAACTACCTCAGTGTCATCAATAGCACGGCCATTACCTTCAAACATACAACCACAACTGCCAGTGCAGAATGGAGTTGTGTTGCCAAAGACATCAAATGTTGCCAGGTCTAACTCTTTGAGGAGTTCAAGCCCACCAAGAATCAGGAGAGACTTGAGGAGTCAACCTAATGTTCCTCCTTCTGTACCTGAAGAGTCACCGCCTGTGCCACCTGCCCCACAACAATACCTGAGCTTGAGACGAGAACATAGCAACTACACATTGAACAAACCTATTGCTGAGTCCCCTGTAGAATGGAGCCAGCATGCACATGAGGCTACTATCAGACAAGTACCAGAAATTAATGATAATCATCATGCACCCATGACTTATCAGAACATACAGAATGCAAATGTGCCTTATCAACATAATCATCCACCACAACCAATGACTCATGGACCTCATGGACTTAATGGAAACAATATTAACATGGGTATGATATTTTTATCAAGTAATTTGATTTTAGAGTAGCTTTTTGTAGGTTCCAATTATAGAATTCTTCAGCTTATTCACTTGGACAGTAAGGCCTATTTCATTCAGTATTTATTAATAGTATTCAAACGGCTGATTTGATTAATGGTAATAATACATGTGATTAAATATGCAATTGTATTTTCATAAATCATGGATTCATTTGCATTTGAATAATTCAGATGCTTAGAATTATTGCAAGCCATTGTTACACACATATCATATTTATTCTTCAGGGAATATAGATGTTGATGTTGAAACGTCGGGAAACAAGTAGGTTCCTGTTTATCTCGTAAAAAAGTAATATTGCGATAAGACCCGTTCTCGATATTGTTTTATAATATAGCTGTAAATAGTCTTTTATTCACATTAATTCATTCACAGCAGTCATTATCTGCATGTGGTAGTATCTAGTATCATACAAATTGTAATAATTTTCTCTTCTTTTGCCAGTACTTTAAAAGTACTTTTTAAGGTAATCTAGGCGTAATCAGTATTTGCCAATGTTACAGTATAATGTTTACTACAACAAACAAACTCGGAACATAATGAAATTTGTCATTAAACTTGAAAATACTGATAAACCATCATCTCTGATTTCATGTCATACAAAGCTTGACTTTATGCATTCGTCGCCTTTCGCTCGCACATAAGCTCAGTGAGCCTAGAATTTAATGTAGATGTTGGGAATGACTCACCTGCCTTCTTTCATAAATAAAATTCTCCCCGATTATTGCGTATGCGCGCGTTTTGCGACTTATGTGGAAAGATGTGTTGGTATAGAATATGATCAGTTTTATTTTTAGCCACATTTCAGAATGACCTATAAATATTAAAGGATGTACTCGATCTGCCAAGCGTGTTAACGGTAGATCAGACAACAATAGATTCGATTGTGTCCATTACTCGGTTTAAATGACTGCTTAAAATTTTGAAATATTTAGTTTCCAATTCAAAATTTTGGAAAAGAGAAGGTCTGAAGTGAGCGCGACCGCCATCTTGCCCATCTTGCGCATGATATTTTGCCAAATGATACCTTAATTTTGCATTTTGCGCATCGGCTCGCGCCTACGTTCAACCCGGCTAAAAACATTTTGGACTATTACTTTCACAATATAAATATGGACAGTAGGGAAACTATGAACAAACGTACGAAATCGTGCGCGCATCGATTAGACCCCCACACAATAAATACACTGAGAGCACCGCGACTATCGCTTGGGGCCTCGTCGGTACGCGCGTCTGTGTGTGTGCCGTTTAGACCGTTTGTACGTAGTTTTCTTACTGTACATATTTATTGTGCTACTGTACTAGTACTAGACCCAATTAGTGTCATGTAGTGTCAATAAAGATTTTTTTATTTATTGAAAATGTTTTACCCATGTCCAGGTGACGCGTATGGAGTGTCGCGTGCGCAAGGTGCCCCGGGCGCGGCGACTCACCTGCCGCTCGCTGCCTCCAAACACGAATTGCGGTTGACGCATGAACAGGTATCCAACATGTTGTGTTACGTAATACGGCCATATACGGCTAATTATCTCGCGTTAACCATAAGACCGACTGCAAAATAAGAAGTAAAATTATTTATCATCGAATAAAACATTTGATAAGCAACATTCTCGCAAATATAGAAAACTTTACTTAAAAAACAAATCGAAAATAATATATCTGTCCATTATCATTATGGCCCCCTTTTCAATGTTTAATAAAAAGAGGGCGAAAGATAAACTTGTGGCTAGAGTTCGCGCAGTATCGCGCTTGATATCCGACACCTATCTATTTAGCTCACATTCATTGACATAAATACAGGTTTCCTTCATGACGACACCCTCTTTGTTCCCGAGCTAGACATACACCTACATAAATGAAATATATCTTATCTTAATACATGGAGTTCCATGGAGTCTAATATGGATATCAAGTTGCAATACTTGCATGATTAAATCTCTGGTTTCTTCTAATTGTGTCTTTCTGGACGGTAAAACGATGATGCGAGATTCTGCGACATGAATCCGTCTGCTTTATCATCATTGCAATTAAGACTAAATATTCATTGCAGCAATTTTTAAGCGTTATAAATTTTTAAAAGTCCAATAATATCACATATTCACATCTCTCACACACCGCGCACATAATTAGTAATGCATGGTTAGTTGTTTCAAAGAAATTGACTTTAGCGATAAGACCGCCATTTGTAATCTTATGATGTTCTGTTCTGGTGCCACAATAAGGGATCTCAATCTGTCTCCTATATATCTATGTATATCTATCATAGTTGTTTCAAAGAAATTAACTTTAGCGATAAGACCGCCATTTGTAATCTTATGATGTTCTGTTCTGGTGCCACAATAAGGGATCTCAATCTGTCTCCTATGTATCTATGTATATCTATCATAGTTGTTTCAAAGAAATTAACTTTAGCGATAAGACCGCCATTTGTAATCTTATGATGTTCTGTTCTGGTGCCACAATAAGGGATCTCAATCTGTCTCCTATATATCTATGTATATCTATCATAGTTGTTTCAAAGAAATTAACTTTAGCGATAAGACCGCCATTTGTAATCTTATGATGTTCTGTTCTGGTGCCACAATAAGGGATCTCAATCTGTCTTATATATCTATGTATATCTATCATAGTTGTTTCAAAGAAATTGACTTTAGCGATAAGACCGCCATTTGTAATCTTATGATGTTCTGTTCTGGTGCCACAATAAGGGATCTCAATCTGTCTCCTATATATCTATGTATATCTATCATAGTGGTTTCAAAGAAATTAACTTTAGCGATAAGACCGCCATTTGTAATCTTATGATGTACTGTTCTGGTGCCACAATAAGGGATCTCAATCTGTCTCCTATATATCTATGTATATCAATCATAGTTGTTTCAAAGAAATTAACTTTAGCGATAAGACCGCTATTTGTAATCTTATGATGTTCTGTTCTGGTGCCACAATAAGGGATCTCAATCTGTCTCCTATACATCTATGTATATCTATCATAGTTGTTTCAAAGAAATTAACTTTAGCGATAAGACCGCCGTTTGTAATCTTATGATGTTCTGTTCTGGTGCCACAATAAGGGATCTCAATCTGTCTCCTATATATCTATGTATATCTATAATAGTTGTTTCAAAGAAATTAACTTTAGCGATAAGACCGCCATTTGTAATCTTATGATGTTCTGTTCTGGTGCCACAATAAGGGATCTCAATCTGTCTCCTATATATCTATGTAGGTATATCTATCATAGTTGTTTCAAAGAAATTGTCTTTAGCGATAAGACCGCCATTTGAAATGATAGGATGTTGTGTACTAATGCAAAAAAACATTAATCTGTCCCATATTATGTCTGTACTGTATACCTATTATAAATTAAAGTCGCTTTTCGTGTCTGTCTGTGTGACCGCGTTGTTCTACTACTTCGTAACGACCTAAATGATACGGTTTTCACCATCATTTAGAAAATTTCTTCCGGAAGGGTTATGTGTATAATACATTAATATTAAACGTAGGTGCATATAATAAAGATGTGTTGTCAAGTCGTAAAACCGTGCGAAGCAAGGGTGGGTTGCTAGTGTCTATTAAAATGATCTCATTGGCAGTTCCGCGCGGCCCTGCGCCTGGTGGTTAGCGAGGGAGACCCTCGCGCCACGCTGAGCGGGTTCAGTAAGATCGGCGAGGGTAGCACGGGCGTCGTGTGCGCCGCCACAGACACGCGCACGCGCCGCCGAGTCGCCGTCAAGATGATGAACTTGAGGAAACAGCAGAGGAGAGAACTGTTGTTCAATGAAGTTGTAAGTTATTTCATTGCACTTGCGCGTTTTTGGGTTAAACTAAATAACTCGGGACTTATAACCTAACTCAGGGTTAATCAAATAAATAATCTTGCACCACCAAGAGTGAGGTAAACCTTAAATATTTAACCCACCATTGTGGGAGAGTTAAGTCGTTAAACTTTGGGTTAGTGAAAGTAATGTCAAAATAAATTGACGTTATGAGATACCTGATAACTTATTTTGTACTTCATTTTATTCCACGTAAGTGAAAATTGGGTACTATATCAGCAGGTAAATTCATGAACTCATCCATACTATCCATACTATACTATACTATACTAATATTATAAATTCGAAAGTAACTCTGTCGGTCTGTCTGTTACCTTTTCACACATAAACCACTGAACGGATTTCGATAAAATTTGGCAAGAGGACTTGGTTTGGTGATGACATCCTGGGGAAGGACATAGGCTACTTTTTATCTCAAAAATAATTTTAAAGGGCCTGATATAGGGGATGAAAGCTTGTATGTGGGCCTTGATCCTTGGGTATTGAATCCTTCCTTAGTGCTCATTTTCGCTATACACGGTGTACCAGAAAGGTGTGGTCAAGTTTAAGGGTGTGACAGAACATCACCTGAACAACTTTGCCAACATCATAATCGCGAAAAAAATATCAACTGCCCTTTAAAAAACTTCGATACCTACTCGACGCAAATGTATAGGACGTCAGATAGTTTTTTCGCGATTACGATGTTAGTCCCATGGAGAAAATTGTTCAGTTTGATGGTCTGTACCACACTTTTCTGGTACACCCTGTATAAGGCAAACTTTCATGTTTCAGCCCACTTTATTATTATTATTTCTGTTCTTACGTTATGTCTTTGGGTAATCAGAATGTATTAGAAGCTAATTCTAAAAAATTAGTTATAGCTTATAGCAAAGATAATATTCATTCATTTCTTTGATTAAAATTGCTGAGAAATTCCCCACTTCCCTTTATACTTTCCATTCCATACTTACTTACTTTTCTTTACTCTCCATTTTTGTTCAATAAAATCTTTTATTATTATGTAACTTGCTTTTTCTTGTTTAGCAGTTCTGTTTATTGATAGTACAACTATACTGCTACTGTTCAATGATAGGATTGTAAAGGCTCAAGTGACTGACTGTTATAGGTATAAAAAATTCGTTCTTCAGGTTATAATGCGCGACTACCCTCACCCAAACATCGTAGAGATGCACGCCTCGTACTTGGTGGGCGACGAGCTGTGGGTGGTGATGGAGTACATGGCGGGCGGCGCACTCACCGATATTGTGACGAGGGCACGGATGGACCCTGAACAAATCGCTACAGTCTGCAAACAGTGCTTGAAGGTAGGTCACAGTTTTATTACAATCCGAGTATGGCTAAGCATGGTTGCAGATAGACTAATAAGCGCGTCTACTGTCGAAAGACCAGGACCACTCCAAGCACGAAGGAAAATAATTTAATATTAAACAACCCCGGTCTATGGAATTTCTTTTTTATAAAACCGTTTACGCACAAACGAACAAAAACATGGTGAACATGAACATCAAACACTTTAAATGTTCAAAAGGTCCTGAGTTTCTTCAAAAGTTCCGTGATCGATGTTCGTGTTCACCATGTTTTGTTCAATCGAGCGTACACGGCTTCTGTATCTCTAAAAAATGTGTTCGATGCTTAGTACATTTAGGAGTAAGCTGAGCTTTGCATTTGTTGAGTGATCACCAAAATGGTATGACAGCCCATGACCAAAATGTTTGTCTTATCCTTTTACGTAAGACAAAATCTTCAATCGTCTTATCGTTTTACAACGATGCGACATGGTCTCTCACTAAAAAAACAAAAGCCGATTGCTAAAAAGCAGTATAAACCGGTTTCAAACCAAGCAAAGGACGAATGCTATGGAACGCTCAATGCCGGACGTCACACCTACACTATCTATGTGCACTCACACAAATGCAAAGCTCAGATTAAACCTCGCGGACTGTACTTACCTGTTGAATTTTGTAAATCTTGAGGATGCAGCGACGAAGTGTAATGACTATTTTTAATGGGTATTTTAACTTAGCCATTAAATAAAATAATTATTATTTCCAGGCTCTAGCATTCCTACACAGCCAAGGAGTTATTCATCGAGATATAAAGTCAGACTCCATACTTATGACTGCAGACGGCCGGGTGAAATTATCTGACTTCGGATTTTGTGCTCAAGTCTCAGAGGTAAACAAAAACTTTTACATAGTTTCTGCTGTTCCAATATGTTTAACCATTTTAATATGAACCTTATGTGGATGTTTTTAATTTCAGGAACTGCCTAAACGAAAATCGTTAGTGGGGACGCCGTATTGGATGTCGCCAGAAGTGATATCAAGACTGCCGTACGGCCCTGAAGTAGACGTGTGGTCGCTCGGTATCATGCTCGTGGAGATGGTTGACGGGGAACCGCCTTTCTTCAATGAACCACCTTTACAGGTAAATTATTTAATCATACTGTGTATCGAAATGGTTCCTTTTAATTTGATATTCTGTTTTTCATTCGTGGAAAGTCGTAAACCAACGGAATAACAATGAAGGCCTCTGAGCTTTATATATGCATTTACAACCGAAAAGGTACTACTACGCCACTGTTTTTAAATTCTATGAGCTTTTCATAATTAGCCGATTATGTTGAAACCAAAACATAACTAGTGTCAATAAATCTCATGTTAAGCTCCAATTAGGGAATTCAATCTCGATCTTGCGAGATCTCGAGCCTCGTTTCCAGATTCAATCTCGTGGGAAGACAATCACGTTCGAGATCTCGACCATTCAGCTCAACTCAAGCTCGAAGCTTTTATTTCAATTAAATCATTTACAGGCACTTTTGAATTGTCAAGGAGTTGGTCAGTCACCTGACTTTACACGCTAGATCGTGGCAAATCTCTATTTGAGATTGCATTCCCTAGCTGAAATTTAGCTTAAGTTTCTACATAATATTTAACAACGCAATCATCAAAATGTATCGTATATATGTTACTGGAAAAGCCCGAACTGCGGTAAATCCTAAGATTTACCAAATCTCACCGGTAAAGCCCGAATTGTTCTAAAATAATCTATAACTTCAGACTTTTATCGGCATTCAGTCGGTAAATCCTTGGTTTTACCGCAGACACCGCTAAGTGTCCAAAATCAAAGATTGAAATATAATAATAGTCGTGTCTACTCGAGTCTGTCTCGACACCACCTCGGCTAGAGAGTAGTGTAATACAATTCCCATATGATCTCCCGACCACCCGCCTAGTTAGTGTTATTTTTTCTGCATTTTATTTTTCTAAAGCATGTTAAGCATGTTTTAAGACTTCACTAATAACAATAGTAATGATAGTAATGTTTGATAAATAGATTCTGATTTAAAACTGCATTCTTTTATTCTGAAAACTAACATTTACCGGTATCTGTGCTAAAACCTAAGGTTTACCGACTGAATGCCGGCAAAAGTCAGATATTGATGGTTATTATAGAACAATTCGGACTTTTACCGGTGGGACTTGCAAAATCTTAGGATTTACCGGTAAATCCTAAGATTTACCGCAGTTCGGGCTTTTACGGTAACATATACAAGCAAAGATGAAGAGTGACACGTCTGTGTTTTAAACGCTATTGTTGAGGTTGAGGTTCTGGGTTTGCTTCCCCGGTCAGGCAGTGTTATTGGGTTTTTCGATGAGGACTTTCTCAGCAGCCTGAAGTATGGATTTGTGCCTGGTTGTTGGCAATAGGCTTGCCCACTGTTATTAAACATAACTGGCGAAATGTCTGGGTGGAATGTCTTCGGGGAAATCAGTTATGTTATGTGTTATTAAGTTTTCACTTACATTTTGATCTCATTTTTTTTATTGAAAATCTTATTTAGTTTTTAATTAATTCCCAATTTAACTCAAGTAGTTTGGGGACTATCGACATTACTTAATTATAAGGTAATAATTATAACTTAAGTTCAATAAATTTAATATTATTAATTTGTGATTATGATTAATGATTCGCAGGCGATGCGGCGCATCCGCGACATGCCGCCGCCCCGGCCGCGCGGCGCGTCGCGCTGCCCGCCCGACCTGCTGAGCTTCGTGGAGTCGGCGCTGGTGCGCGACCCGGCGGCGCGCCAGGCGGCCGCGCGCCTGCTGACGCACCCCTTCCTGCGCCGCGCGGGCCCGCCGGCGCTCCTCGTGCCGCTCATGCCGCCCCACCACGCCGCCGCCGCTGACCCAGCCGCCAGTTAGTATACACTCAACTTGTAGAAGCCCCTTCCTGCACGGCGCGGGACCCTCGCCTCGCCTCGTGCCGCCAGTTAAGCTACTGACAGACGTGCTCATTACTAGCACGAAAGCATGCTTACTCGAAAACATACTAGAAATAAGCATGCTCATTACTAGTAATGTTGTGACACACACTAGTAGCTATTGCTCAATAAAAGCATGCTTTCGTACTACTAATGAGCAGTGTCAGTAGCTTTAGTGTTCACATTTCATTTGAATTTCTCCTCATAGTCTTCAGTTGTTTCTTGAAAACGTCCTCGACTTAACGCATTCCTCACACAATAACAGCATGGAATAGGCTCCCGGTAAATGTGACGGCTCCCACACTGAACTGCTCCAAGAACATACTGGACAGATTAAATATCTCTGAGCTATTTGAAACAAGCATCAGCTAATTAGCTGCTAGTGTGTTTTAATCTACACTTTATTGTCTAAACCGCTTTTGCCTTAAAAAAACTAAAACGCTCTACAAACCTATTTTAGTTAAGATAGTGTTTTGTCTTCTTCTTTCAAACTCAAATCATAATTCGAAAGAAATAGACAAAATTTAACTTAAATTGGTTTGTAGAGCGTTTTAATTTTTTATGTATTAGGTTAGTCTATAATATTATACTTATAATAAAGCAGACGAGTTTTTTAGTTTGCTTGTATGTTTGAACGCGCTAATCTCAAGAACTAAAAAAAATAAAAAAAAAAAAAAAAAAAAATAAAAAAAAGAAAAAAAAAAAAAAAAAAAAAAAATATAAAATTAAAAAAAAAAAAAAAAATGAAAAAAAAAAAAAAATAAATAAAATAAAAAAAAAAAATAAATAAAAAAATAAATAATAAATAAAAAATAAAAATAAATAAATAATAATAAATAAATAATATATAATTTATAATAAATAAATTGAAATATTTTTGCATTTGATACCCAATTCTTGAGGAAGGCTATAAAATATTTAACATCACGCTAGGAACGCTTAGGAACCGGAACAAAAAGAAAAAGAAATCAGAAAGAAGGCTAAGCGGAAACGAAGTAATAGTGCGGGCGGGCGATGCGATGCGACGCGGTGTGTCGGAGGCCGAAGTTTCACGCGGACGTAGCCGCGCGCGGAAGCTATTAAATGATAATAATAATAATGTCTCGTTTCATTAAGAGTGTCTCACGGGCCTATTACGCCTTGCAAAAGCCCGGGACCCTAGGATTCCGAGATACGTCCAAGACATTAATCTATAGTATAGATTATAATGTTAGTATAGATTCTATACTAACATTAATTTATTTCCAAAACATCGGTACACGCTACATCAATGCCCCCTGAACTATGAAATCCTATATATGTATAGATGATAAATATAAATGTACTGACTAACTACCTACAAAAACTACCGGGGTATCTGTGAACGACGAGAATACCCCAACATCTTTTGGTCCTTGGAGCCGGATCGATGGGATTCGAGCGGGATCCGGCTCGAAGGACCAAGTCAGTTCACGCCAAACCACTGTTATGTTTAATAGTTTATTTATGAAACCAGTTTAGAGTTCTGAGCCGCACTTGATGTTGTGTTATTAGGTAATGATCGACCCGCACATTGGCGCGTGACGGAGATTCAGTTACGACTGAAGTTGTCTTAATAAGTAGGTATTCATTAGGTACGCTAAAACGACTTAACGTACTTTTGCTGTATGAGCATTATTGGCTCGTACAATAAAAAAGATTTTTTTTTGTTTGAAAAATAAAAATGGAGAAAGAAAAATGCGTTTATTGGCATTATAGCAAAAAATACACCTTAAAAGTGTAGAAAAAACAGAAAATAATGACTATAATGCCAAAAGGGCCTCAGCTCAGCATATTGTCAGATGACAATACAAGGTGTACCACCTGACGCTGATTTTCAGCTGCAACCCACGAGTGTCATACGCGAGAATAATAGACACCCCGTAGGTTATATGTATATATTCTGTGATAAACACAAAGGGAAGTGTGTCCGTTTTAATAAATTAAAAGTGATAATATAAAAAAACGATGTTTGATGTTTGTTTGATGAAAAACGACGTGTGTGGGTTGTGTTGTGATTCATTGAAAACTAATAAATACCTAATATCGTTTGAATGCGCTAATCTCTGGAACTACCAGTCACGAGCGAAGTAGTGGGCAGAAGCTAGTATATAATAATAATTATCAAAAGCGCATGATTTTGTTCTGGTGAGATTGCCCGAGGTCGATGACGTTTTTCAAAAACATTACATGGCTAGTATATGTAATAACAAAGGTAAAATTTCAATTTCAGATTCGATGCCGCCTGGTCCGCCTCGGTCAGACCGATAAAAAACTGGTCAAATGTTGAACATGAACAGCAGCTATTTATACAGATGTACTTCTAAGTTATTAGTAGATGGACTACATATATATCGAACATGACATACCAAAGTTGTTATAAAGCAACTTGCTTAAGTTTATTTTGTGTGCAGCACTAAAGTAAGACAAATAGCTTAGCCACTGCAGCCCCAGTGATCATTCCATTATTTATGTATTTGTATTTCCTTTGAAACAACATGGTATTTATCACATTCCTTCGTTTTTTTATTCTTTTGTATTTACAAGTAAAGGTATACTGTTGCTGTTGAAAGAGCCTTTTCGGTATCATGAAATCTTTTTCATGGTACATAATATAATATTTAAGATATTCCAAATTTCAGCACCGTCCAGTTTAGCGTACCTTATATCGTTGTATATTTCTATGAGAGTAAAATTAGCGTGTTGTGAAAAATACATATTTTCTTCTACTCTATTATTATCTAATTCTAAATGGTTAGTGTTCGTTTCTAAAATCAAATGTTTTGTAAAAAGTGTTTTCTTTAACTGTAATTAAAATTAGAACCATGAAGTGCCAGAAAATTATGAAAATCGATTATAAATCAGTATTATGGATTGCCTTGTACTTATTATTAAAAACTTATAAACTTTCTTTAGGTTAAGATTTAGCTAATCACCAGTAATTTATTACTTTCTAAACTAGCTAACATTCCGAAAAAGAATCTTCCTGTGTTGTTATACTTTCAAGACGATGGTCAGTCACAAACATTTGCGGAGTCTTCTATAAACATTATTATTTTAATAATTATTATACGAAAATAATGTTACTTATTTTTCTAAATTAGTTGTAACATTTGGTCTGTAATGTACTGTGATTTCTAGCGCCTCGATAATATACAGGGTGAGAGGGTCAGCCCTCCGCAGACTGATGGGGTGAATTAAGTATATCATACTAAGATGACTGGTACATGAAATTATTTCAGGAACGTTAATTTCAACATCCATTGCAATTTTTTTTATTTTAGCTGTTTTATTTACATTTATATGGAGTGCTGCGTATGGAGTATGTAATTTTATATTGAAATAAAAGAATAGAAACTGAAATAAACGATGAAAACTTACAATTTTCCTATGGAATATGTTTCAAAATAAGGAGCTGAATGCACCCTGTTAGTTTGCGAAGGGCTGTCCCTTACACCCTGTACAGCCTGTCTTATCGTGCGTTACGTTAACATTTCTATTGACGTTTTACTCATTATAACAGAAATGTACCTAATATATTAAAATTTCATACTAGTGTTTATTATTGTACTTATACAAATAAAAGCAGCTAGTAAGCAAAAAATCGTACATTGATTTATAATTTTAGATATTGACAATGCCTTATTAGGATTGGTAGTGCCTTAATAAAGCCTTTATTGTTTATAGTAAACTAGTTATTGCACTTGATATTATTTGTTACAATATCTAAGATGAGAATGACATTGTTAATATTTTATATAATATTAAGCACATCACACTGATATTTTCATCATAAGTCTCAGTTGATGAAGTGAAATCTATTCTAATTTATTGTTTTACATTCACATCATTTTTTATAAGGTATTATGCCAAATATATTGTATTATTTCATATTTGTAAAATCACATTGTTAAGAACTGTTACAGAATATAGACTTTGAAACTATTTGTGGTATTAATGTTTTATTCAGTCATGGTGGATGGAAAGAATAATTCGAAACAATAAATTATTGTTCCGCTTTCTATTTGTCTTTCACTTAGCATCATGCATTGAAACTGGATATTTAAGGAATGGCTCCATAAGAGAGGAGAGCCACTATATTAGTGACTCTTCTTCTCTCTTCATGGGTGTAGTCATAGAGCACGGAAATCGCTGCGTCTAGAGGCGGCAATACTAACAAAATACGTGGCGCCGAAAGTGCGTTGAGCGCACAACTTCTGTCGCGACCGCCATTCAAACCTACGAGTAAATGGTGACACGCTTGGTTTGTAAGGAAAGTGTTGACATTGCCGTGTGCCTAGTTTGACACAGAGTATAATAATAAATATGGAGGTTTGACCGCTACCGCTACACCGCGGACGCGATGGGGCGCGATGCCGTGTGCATTGACGAATGAGCTGTGTGCACCATAGATAATACACTAAGTAGATAAAGTAATAGAGTGCACTGACCCTCGTCTAACGCATCGTGGTACTGGTCAAGCTGTAGTAAAGATTTGATATGCGTGTGGTGTGAGGGCCACTTTTTTGAAACTCTGAAAATATGCTTAGGATTTAGTGAACATTCCCAAAGAATTGTGAAAGTTGGAATCAGATTTTGTGAAAGTTCACTTTGCGAGATATGGACTGTAAAGTGGGGCCCTCAGTTCTCACATAGAGGATTGAGGGCCCACCTGTACCTGATAAACTATGGACACTACAGATAAAGTCTTTATACCAAAATCTAAGCTTATACCAAACAAAATTTGTGAAAACAAGATATTATCGCAAAACACTCTCCTACTTGGTATATCTTTGTTCAAAATGGGCCCTCAATCCTCACACACGTAAAAGTTTATCACGCAAATAAAATGAAACCATTAACTACTAACTAAAGCCACTGTTTGTAATCCTATAAGATACTAAATAAATTGTGAAAATTTGTGAAAGCAAGAGCAGGTCACCATTTCTTGTTGTTTGAAAGTTATGACCTTGACAAAATTCGGGCCCTCAATCCTCCATTTATTTTGTTTTCCGTTATAATACGCCTATCGTATGAAAGATTAGACAAATACAAAATAGTCTCTTTTTGTGAAAAAAATTGTGCAACAAATTCGATACTAGAAAGAAATTAAAAGACCCTTTATTGTAAATAAAAATCGAGTTTTATTTTTGTTCCCTGAATTAGGAAATAGGGTGACCACAATACGGTATTTTACTCTACAGGGTGTCCCGTAAATAATGGATAATCTCTTAAGGGGTCATTGTACTCATCATTATGAACAACTTTTACTATGGGACCAAACCTGAAATCGCGAAAAAAAATCAGCTGACCAGTACATTTATCTACATCAAACTCGTCAAAATGTAGGGAGCAGCTGATTTTTTTTTCGCGATTCCAGGTTTGGTCCCATAGTAAAAGTTGTTCATAATGATGAGTACGATGACCCCTTAAGAGATTATCCATTATTTACGGGACACCCTGTATATGAGAAAAAATCTAAAAATATATTATTTAGATAGATTAGGCCAAAAGCAGTCGGAAAATATTAGTTTTAGTTCAATAAAAATATAAATATCGAAATTAAATTGCAAAGTTTACAGGTTTTTTTAATGTTTTCTCAAACCATGAAATAGTAGCCGCCATTTTATGACGTCATTCGGCTGTGTAAATTAAAAAAGTCAAATATTAATTGATCAGCGTATCTCTTACAGCAGGTATAGCTTTCACTTAAAAATCAAAATCTTTACCGTCCATACGTATTGTGTGTATAGAGTCATGAGGAACAGAGTGTAAAGTTCACTCATCCTCTATTGAAAAGGGAGGACCCTCCGATCAGATGGGTGTTGTGTCTGGTGGGCAACTGCCCCACGGTTAATGTCGGGTTGTTGTATACCTATATGCTAGTCGCGCGGTAAACTCTAATTGCGCAATGCAGGTTGTGGGACGTCATGTCCTTGTGATGCGTAGTTTGTATGTGGCGATGTAGATGCCACCACATGTGTATTACAAGAAGTAACAGGCTAGAATGGAGATGTTACAAGGATTAAAACAACAAATGTGAAAATGAAACTTTTTAATCACTATTTATAAATTACCAGATAAAAAAAAATATTAAAATCCTAAAACCCTAATAAAAAAATAACATTCTTTTTTTGGGCACTCGTGGTAACACGTTAAGGTAATTGCGCTGTGGTAGCCCGCGAAATTCATATTTTCTTGCGTTTTTTACAATTTACAGGTCAGTGTAAGGTTGTATCTTAATCAAAATATGATTCGCGACATTAATTATTATGTATTTACGTAATTTTAACAATAAAATCATTAATTACCTGTGTAACGCGGCCTTTTATAATGTGTGAGAACGTGCCCTTAAGCGCGGCAACGGGAGTATACACGCCCGCCCGCGCCTGAGGACCTGCGTCAGGCGGAATGTGAGGACGCCGCCTCTCTAACCACTCCTCAAAGAGAGGACTTATCGTCGCAATTGTGGCGTGCCCAGCGCTGGGTTGCGACAGTCGCACTCTCCATGTCGCCATGATCCCGCCGGAGCTCTGTCCGCTGTGCCGTGATTTCTCGCGGCAGCGGAGTTACGCCCCGCCGTTTCGCCTCCTCGCGCCACTCGCACACGGCACGGCAGTGCGCGCAGGGCCTTACCGGTGTCTGCAGTAAAATCTAGGGTTTACCGACTGAATGCCCGAAATTAAAGACAGTTTTAGAATAATTCGGGGTTTAGTTTATATTAGAATTTACGGGTAAATCCTAATATTTACCGCAGTTCGGGCTTTTACAGTAACATATAGGTAGATGAGTATGTATCAAAACAAACTTACATGTACTTATTTGTATGACTATAATAATATTTCAGTAACTATTTTCGTAGTTTTCTCAATCAATTGACATGACATATTATTGTAATACAAAGAACATCACTGTACTTTTTCTTTGTAGTAGTCGCATAGACAAACTAATGAGGTTGAACTCCAAAACTCCTCCTCGATTTTATGTGAAAATATTTGGAACAGTATTTATTAGTGAATGTTGATATTTAATTTTATTTAACAATTATTTGTTACATAAAATTAAATATCAACATTCACTACTCCAAGATAAGCCCATACAACTATGTGTATTATAATATATGCTTTACATTGTTCTCTGAGCATGTAGCAGCAGCGGTGAGGTTTGGTGAAAACTTCGGTGTATTATAGGTCGTGTAGTGGATTTTCAAATAAAATACGATGCGTTAGTTGACGAGCAAAAATATGTGTCTAATCTCCATCTTACATGATTCAAGGAGAGGGGAGTGGGAACAATATTTAAAATTAAAACCAATCACAGTCGAGACGTAGTATGACGTAGATTTTGATGTACTGTCTTGCCCCGAGATGTCACCATCAGTAGCAGTTCACAACATGCCCCCGGCCTTGGAAGCAGTGGCTTTCAATGGTCTGCATCAGTGTCGATCACATCCTGTAGTAGAGGACAAATCTTGGTAAGTGCGCGCCTCACCACACCCGATGACGTCTGTATATCAGCCACCCGAGATATACCATCCTTTCCTGGGATAGTGCAAAGGACACGTCCCATATGCCACTTCAACGGTGGGAGGTTATTGTCCTTAATGACAACTAAGGAGTTTGGTTTGAGCTCGTCCTTATTCGCCGTCCATTTTGTCCGCACCTGCAGCTCGGAGATGTATTCCTTCGCCCATCGGTTCCAGAAGTGTTGGCGAAGTTGTTCTACCCTCTGGTATCGCTGGAGACGACTAGCAGGAACATCACGTAGGTCATCGCCGGCTGGCGCAGTCAGTGGTCGGCCAATAAGGAAGTGAGCGGGAGTGAGCGGGGAAAAGTCATGAGGATCAGGGGAAAGAGGAGACAGAGGCCGGGAATTTAGTACGGCTTCTATTTGAGCCAATACTGTGCTGTACTCTTCGAACGTGAGGTGCGCGTTACCTATCACACGACGAAGATGGTATTTACTCGACTTTACTCCTGCCTCCCACAGACCACCAAAATGCGGGGAATAAGGGGGAATAAAATGGAATTTGATATTTTGACTAGATGCGAATTCTAAAATATCGTTACTACAATTAGTTAGAAATTTTGAAAAATCGTTCATTACACCTACAAAATTACGACCATTATCAGAGTAGATATCTGCAGGCTTACCACGGCGTGAAATAAATCTTTTTAAAGTACATAAATACGCTTCACTGGAGAGGTCACTGACTAACTCCAGGTGTATAGCACGTGTCACGAAACAAACAAATAGGCAAATGTAGCCTTTGATAAGCCTAGCACCCCTACCTTTGCGGTTCAGAATGAGCACTGGTCCAGCGTAATCCACCCCACACCGAACAAATGGAAGGCTAGGTGTAACTCGCTCCTTGGGTAAGTTACCCATCAAAGGACTAAGCGTCTTTCCTCTAATGCGAGTACAAGTAACACAACTATGCACTACCTGGCGAGCTAAACTGCTACCTCCGACCGGCCACCATGATTCACGTAAATTAAAAAGTAATGCCTGCGGAGCAGCGTGGAGAAGCTGAATGTGCTCATGACGAAATAATAAAGTGGTAAAATAATGTTTACTATGAATTAAAATTGGATGTTTTTTACCATAAATGAATTCATTAGAATTAACTAAACGACCACCTACGCGCATTATTTTATGATCATCTAAAAACAAATTTAATTTAGACAAACAACCTTTATTTTTAATAATCAACTGGAAAAGATTCCATTTGACAAAACCGAGCTAATGTTTTATCTGCATGATCTAACTCGTCTACACTAAGGCCGCCTGTACGCTTATTGTTTTTGCATCGGCTGTTATTAATAAAACGTAACATAAAGGCAGCCGCACGCCTCATGCGTTTAAATTGAGAGAACCGATGGAAGGGAAACAAAGATAATTCACAACAATCCTGAGCTACAACGGCAGTGACGCATGACTTGACCTCAGGTAACTCGCGATTTTTGAACGAGTCTGAACTTTTGTGGTCGTCTATTGAAAAACTAGGGTCACGAAGAAATTCAGGACCCTCCCACCACAAGGTAGACAAAGAAAGTTCTTCCAATCGAGCACCGCGTGACGCTAGATCGGCGGGATTATCTCCACTGCTTACGTGACGCCACTGGACGTCTAGTGTAAGGTCATGAATTTCCGCGATCCTATTTTGAACGAATGTCTTAAGCTGGTTAGGCTTCATGTGTAGCCAGCCTAAGACAATAGTAGAATCTGTCCAAAATACTATGCTATTAAAGAAGAATGCCCACATATTAGAACAACCGTGGCCTACAGTGAACACTGATAAATTGTTTATAGGATTATAGTTGAAGTTGTTATGAACACCTTCTAGTACTTATCAGTTAAGAAAATAAGTCGCCATTTGGAAATAAAACAGTTTTTATTTTTTTTATAACATTTATTTTTTATAAGCACAGAATTATTCTATACACTTACAGTAACTTTTGAATGGTAAGTACATAATTGGTAACACAATACTTATTCATTTCAAAGTTATTTACTCATTTTAACATTTGAAAAATAGTCACCTTCTAAGTTTAAACAGCTATGGGTTCCATTTCGATTTTCACCTTGACGTCGAGTCCCGCCACGTCGAGTCGCCGCCACGTGTACTTCGAAAACTCCCGCTTTTATTCCCGACTCGTCGAATCGTTGAAAGTCTCTTTTATTACCGCCACGTCTACTTAACTATTTTATTAGAAATAGACCATTTGGTATTAATAAGTTTATCTGAGATATCTGTCCTAGTCAAATGATTTAAACCCAAGTTTCGGGACACAAAAACTTGGTGTAGTATCTCTCGGGCCGTGTTCATCAAACGTTCTAATGTACTTTGTGGTACACTTATCAAACAAAAAATTCGTTCGTTGCTATCCCCAGTTCTTAATTTTATTAAATATGCCGCTGGGGCAAATCGTCCTTTATACTTGTTTGACAGGCTGGGGACTTCAGCAAGTAGTTGGTTGAATTGAGTTTTTGTTATCCAAAGCTCAATTCAACACACAAGAGAATAAAACACTGTATGTTCTGGGATTTGATCTATATTTTGAAAATCTAAATGTGTCTATACATATCTATATCTCAATCTCAAACATATTCTGCTGCAGCAGAGAATCAAACTCTTCGATGTGGGATGAACTAAAAGTTTGTTTTGGATTTTGTGTAAACTCTCCTAATAGGTCCCATGAGTTGTTTGATAAATGATAATTGCAAATTCTGCATTGTGCGGGCACATAATATTTATAATCACCGAAAAGTCGGATGTCGGAACGGTAAGGCGAGGGCGATCAGTACCTGTACATCCAGGGAAAAAGCAGCAACGCTGAGTATCAGGTGCTCTTATATAATTAGGTAAAAATATTGTGGATTCTATCCCTTGCCCGTGAGGTGTATTTTGTGTAGACTCGTTTCTTTCAGTACTGTCAAGGTCTACAGTCTTTTCATCTAAATCCACTGACCGGTTACTAGAACTGATAGAATGTGAACGTGTAATTGCTCTATCACTTCTCAGCTCAGCAACTGAAACAAACTAACACAACAAACTGAAACAAAGTAATAAAAGGAATATAATAACTTCTGTCTTTTAGATAGGATTTTGAGGAGCTCGTGGCTAAGTAATAATAGCCGCACGGGTCGATCCAACAGGTTAAGCTACGCTTGCTGGGGTTGGTCCGTGGATGGGTGACCATCTTTACATACCGGGGCTCCTCCGTGCCTCGGAAAGCACGTTAAGCCGTTGGTCCCGGCTGTCATTTGTGGATCTTTGACAGTTGTTACGGGTCGTCAGAAGCCCGAAAGTCTGACAACCAGTCTTACCAAGGCAAGGGGTATTGTATTACTCAGTTAATGGGTTGTGGAGGTCAGATAGGCAGTCGCTCCATGTAAAATACTGGTATTCAGCTGCATCCGGTTAGACTGGAAGCTGACCCCAACATAGTTGGGAAAAAGCTTGGCAGATTGATTGTCATTTAGATACAGCGACCAGCCAGCTTAAAGTGTGTACACCTACTTTTTCATAATATTTATTACTTTTTTAATAATTATGTTTGTCCAGTGATATAATGAAGCTATAATCTTAGTCTAGTAAGTAAGAGCACTACAGACTATACCAATGAATTATTGAATAACTAGCTGACCCGACAGACGTTCTCATGTCCCAATTTCAATAATTCAAAATCCCCTCGAAAATCCACTTTCAGTTTTCCCGAATTTTCCAATTTTCCCGGCAACTTTTCCAATTTTTCTCACCGTTTAAACCTTCCCTGGACTACGACAAACACTTCAAAACCAAAATCAGCTAAATCGGCCCAGCCGTTCTCGAGTTTTAGCGAGACAAACAAACATCAATTGATTTTTATTAAATCTAAATATTTCACACCATGAACTGAAATATTATTATAAGAATTATTTATTTGAAACCTTACCTGACGTGGAGCAATTTGTGTAGAAATATTTTCCCTTAAATGGTTTTCTCGTGTAGAATCCTGAGACAGCAGGTGACTTCTTTGTCTACGTAGTGAGCGGCTACAGCAAACACAAATAAGGCGAGCAGCGGAAGGAGAGACACTTTCTGCCGGATGTTTGATTTTATTCCATGCTGCAGTCTTGATGAATGACAAACCAAATCATAGCTTGAGATATGCACCTGAAAATGCAATTGATTATTATTTAATATTACTTGCACAGTAAACAATGAGAAAGAATGAAATGTGTAACATAAAATAGTACTTAAGTAATTATTATGCTGTAAGATTTTGTTAGTTTCTCATTAAAATAATAGTATTTATTTAAAAATATTTTTTAATATGAAAATGTTTCTTATTAAGTGAAATTACTAAAAGCTTGCATATGTATTGGCTATTGTTATCATAGTTTTCTAAGGGTATTGTTTAATGTAGGTAATGTAGGCTTACCTGTTGTGGAAGTACTTATTGCTGTACAATTGATAGTACTTCCACAATTTCTAATTGATGAGATTGCAAGCGCCTCATATCCACTCTACAAATCGCACAGCGAACGTTGCTTGCGCCGGTTAATCCCTGCGACGTGCTTGGGACAGCAGAGCTGCTCAGGTCCATATTCGCGCCGGAGTAATTATTTTATTATAGCGGAGTGAGAGTGCACACGCATCAGGGTGAATGTTCGCGCGAGGCTCGTCATTCGGGTGAGGTTGATCGGATTCCATTGTCATAAAAAAGGTCACAAAAGAGCACAAGCCACTGCAAAAGAAAACTACGATATCGATACACAAAAAACCACAATAGCGATTAGCGAACGCGCGAGATGAGTAGATTTTATTCAGTTTACTGTCAATTGTCAAATCCATCAGCTGTCAAAGGAAAATGTTGCCATATTTAGAAATACAATCGATTAGTTGCATCGATTGTTGGACTTGATCAATTTTTTTTATCTAACTACGGCAAAGCCATAACTAATGCAGTGATTTTATCATTCTACGTTTATGTATGTGTGGACTATAGGATCTTTCGCATAATATCTGCAGTATTGTATAATCATACAAACGGTTGAAACGTGAGTCATAACCACGCGCTTTGAGTTCGGTATGCACTCGGCATGCAAACAATCGCGAATGTGCCGCAGTGACGAACGGACGGTGTGATGGTTTTGTAGCAGTAACCGTGCGATTTGTGATAAATATTCATTGAAATAAGTATCTACTTACATGTACTTACTTATTAAGCAAACAGCAATTATAAACTATATGGTGCTGTTTTTGGTTGCTTGAATTCATCAATAACGCACCCAGAGATAACATTTTTTTTAAATTACCTGGAAACTACGAGTGGAAAACTATATATATTTTTTTTTTAATACTCAATACTCAATATCTTTATTGCTATAAACCTACTAGTACGTAATTTGTTTCTTTTTTTATTAGATAGGTCTTAGATTATGAAATGAGATAGGTATTTCGTTTTTTTTCGTCGAGTAAAATACCTAGATTAATAAATAAATAAATAAGTGGATAGGTGAAAAAGTCACACACGAGTGACTTACCTACGCTCGCGTAAAAAATCTAGTATGTACATACATATGGGACCAAACCTGAAATCGCGAAAAAAAAAAATCAGCTGCCCCATACATTCATGTTCGCATAACTCGTCAAAATGTAGGGAGCCTAACTATTTAATACTTGCAATAATTGTTTTGTCAAGGTCGAGTAGGTTTCGTTCAAAGAAACTAAAATGGCCGTGATATCAGAAAAACTTTTCGCTTACCATAGAAATACATAAAATCAGTTTAAACCTATAAACCGTACCATAGTAACACAGTTTATACCATAAACTCGACTAACGTATTTATCAATATTGGCGCTTCCCGACGTTAAGAGCTCAACTTATAATTTAAATAGTTGCCGATAACTTGCTTTGTTTCTTTTTCGCTGTCGGGTTTTATTTTTTAAGTAGGTATATTTGTATTTCTTATTTTATTTGAAACAAATAATATAATATTATTAATTAATCCGTAATCGATTAGATTTATTAAATCGGTATATGAATCGAAATTAAATTGACCATATCATGGCAACCCTAAACTTCGCCTGACTGACAGCAGTGAAACTTGCATAGATAGATAATGTTAAATTCTGTTAAAGTACTTATTTATTTGCTATGATCACGGCGTGTTATTTAGAGATAGAACGTAAACGGATAATTCCTATTTAAAAAACTTATATTTTTTGATTATCTTTCAAAATGTGTTCGAGTTAGGCCATATTCGGGCAATGACCTTTACAACGTAATGAGTTGCGTACCTTGTCATACAGACGAGCACCTAATAAAGCCCCACAAAGTTCGAGACGTGGGACACTAATAGGTTTTAAAGGCGCCACCTTTGTTTTTGAAAACAATAATCTAACCGATACTGTTAAATCATTGTTAACTGTGCGAACATAAATACACGCGCCGTACGCCGTCTGAGATGCGTCGCTAAAAATGTGTAACTCAATATACATAGGCTGTGTACCTATAGCGTGGCGAGGTATACGTACAGTGTTTAGCGCTTGCAATGAAATAACAAATCGGTTCCACACGCGCGCGGTCTCGTCAGGAACGTTATCATCCCAACCTATTTTTAATAGCCATAATTGTTGTAAAAGAACCTTGACAACGATTATGACAGGACTTAACAAGCCGAGAGGGTCAAAAATTTGCGAAACGTTTGATAAAATAGACCTCTTTGTAATAGGCTTGGTATTTTCAATATTAACTTGAGAATTAAAATAAAAGTTATCGTTTGCGTTATGCCAGCCTATTCCTAAGGTTTTAGAACTAATATTTTCATCTAAACTTAAAGGTTTAAACTGACTACACGAATGACGGTCATCATCGTGTTTAAAATTAAATATCCACTTCCTAAGTGGAAAACAGCCCGACTGCAGCGTCTTCTGAGTTTTGGCGCATAAATCTAATAATTTTATTTTATCATCTAAGCCCGTAATATAATCGTCAACATAAAAATCCTCTTTTATGGCTCGTGCGACATCAGGATCAGGAGATTCAGAGGCTAATTGTTTCAGGCACCTAACACTTAGAAAAGGCGCGGACGCGGTTCCGTACGTCACGGTGTTTAATTTAAATATACGTAACGGCTTTGAGGGATGGTCACGCCACAGAATCATTTGCAAGCTACGCTGACCCTCATCTACCAGGCACTGCCGGTACATCTTCTCCACATCGGCGCACACGACGTACTTGTGCTGGCGAAAGCGGAGAAGAATGGCAATAAGATCACCCTGTATAGGCGGGCCAACTAGTTGCAAATCATTCAGTGACTTACCAGAGCTCGATGGTGCGCTTGCGTCAAACACCACGCGCAACTTGGTGGTGGTGCTGAGCTCGCGGAACACGCCATGATGCGGCATGAAATAACACGGGGATTCATAGGAATCTACCTGTGTCATATGGCCTAAACTAAGATACTCCTGCAAAAAGTTGGAATAAAGAATTTTATATTCAGGCGAACGCTGCAGACGTTTTTCTAATGCAAGAAACCGACGTTCCGCTTGTGTATAAGAATCGCCCAAGGTATCAGGTGACTGATGGAGTGGAATATGCACGCAGAATCTCCCCTCGCTATTGCGAGTAGTAGTGCGAACAAAGTGATCTTCGCATGCACGTTCTTCCTCAGTCTGTGCGTCTCTGACCTTAGACGGTTCCTCAATCTCCCAGAACAATCGTAGTTGCGTATCTAAAGAATTAATACGAGTAATATTGCAATGAATTGGCGCATTTTTGCGCGCATAATTAACTATAGGTCCGGAAATAATCCAGCCTAGTTTGGTGTTCTGTAGAAACGGACCACTAGACAAACGAATCTTACCGTCTTCTAACAGATCCCAAAACCTATCGGCGCCAATCAAAATGTCAATATTTTTGTAATCTAGAAAATGCGGATCAGCCAACCGTATGTTGTCTGGAATACAGACTTGCGCGCTTAATTTACATACGGCAGGCATTGACGCCGTAATCCTAGACAGCACATAACAATTAATGCGCGTAGTAAATGAATTATCGACGCAGGATTTGATAACGATGTTACAAGTTTGCGAACAATGTACTACCGAATCACCCACGCCTCGAACTTCGTTTGTGGACTGTATTAATGGTACGTTTAAGAGTTGACACAGTGATTTAGAAACGAAACAGCGCTGGCTTCCATTATCAAGGAGCGCCCGCGCTTTATGATACCTACCGTGTACATCTGCTATTTCAACGATAGCTGTTGACAATAACACGGACTGCACACCTATAGACTTAATGGATTGCGTTTGCATGTGTGCCTTGTTTACTTGAATAGGGACTGCGGAGTCCGAGGTGGCTGGTGCGGCAGCGGGGAGGTGCGCAGACGCGTCCCTCGTATTAGCATGCGCCACCTCAGTGTTCGTTGTGGAATGCAAAGCAACAGAACTATTAGCGTTAACATTGTGCAATAATGAGTTATGTTTTTGATTGCAGTGTCTACAAGGCCCAAACCTACAATCATTTATTGAGTGTCTCGAATGTAAACAATTCTCACATAAGTTGTGCTCGCGTACAAGTTTAAGCTTTGTGTCTAAGTCACAATCGATAAACTCTTTACAAGTATACAGTGGATGATTCGCGTTACACTTCGCGCATGTTAACTTACCGCGTTGTTTATTTGATTTACTCGGCCCGCTGGAAACATTGCAGTGTGAAATATTAGAACGTTTTGAGTGTTGTTTTTTGTTGTCAGTGCTTGGAGCTTCTTTACTATGTGAACACCGCAATGCCTCCAGCATGTCGGCTTTGTTGCGCAAAAAGTTAATCAAAACATCCACCGATAAACGTTTAGAATTGTTCTCGTTTTGGTTCTGGAACAATGAGCACTTATGAGACCCCCATTCTCTTTCAGTAATTTTATCTAACTTTGACACCATGATATTAATAATTAAGCTATCCCAGTAGTTTGTAGGCTCACCTAGAACTGCAAGTGCGCGTAAATTTTTCAAAATAGTATCTATTAATGTTCTAATCGAAGAAGGCGACTCTTTAGTTAACGCAGACATATTTAACAAAGCTTTGATATGGTGATCAATTAAAAGTCCGCAATTATTATATCGGTTGAGCAACAAGTCCCATGCAACCTGATAATTATCAGAAGAAAATTCTATGGAATGTATAACTAGTTCTGCGCTGTCTTTTAGAGATGATTTGAGATAGTGAAACTTTTGTATATTGGAAATATCTTTAGAATTATGAACAAGTGAGGTAAATGTGTCTCTGAATTCCAACCAGTGCTCATAGGAACCGTCAAATGTAGGCATGGAGATAGTGGGTAATTTCACGGAATGTATTTGATTGTTACTCGTATTATGACTATGGCATGTCCTGGAGCAGTCAGCAACTTCATCAGTGTTCAGCATAAATTCAGCAAGTGATATTAAATTGTAGTAACTATCTTCAAATTGTTCTCTTTGATTTAATTGTTCGCCTAATTCACTATCAGAAACTTTTTCTTCTATTTTAGTTTGAATGTCGTTAAATTCAGAAAATAAAGTAGTACATCCTTGAATCCTTAACTTTAAATCAATGCGTTTTTGATTAGGAAAGTCATGATCACAATCTCTTAAAGAGTCTAAATAATTATTAAATTTGGTAAGCCTGCCTTTAATTATACCACGCTTCCTAACTAAATCGCGAACTAACTCACTACTTTCTACACTTAGAAAATTAGGAGATTTGTCACGGGGTTTAGCAGAGTCGATAGGCATTTTGGTGGTCAGTGAAAAGAGGAGTACTCACGGTTTATAATCGTCAGCTCAATCACACGCGGCACTGATGCTAGCAACGTCACCAGGCTAGTAATTGACTGGAATTCCGATATTCCGAGAATACAATGCGGCAATTTCACTGAAATAAGAGCACAGACACAATGTAGCACCAAATAGAACTCAGGAGATGATGGAAAGGAGTAAGGATTGGCCCCACCGATTGCGTTTTCTTCTCAATCCGCCACGTGCAAGGGGTCGCCATCCAAAGGTCGCTCGGCGATCTTGTACTTGTTTGGCTCGAAGGTCCAAATGTAGCAGCAGCGGTGAGGTTTGGTGAAAACTTCGGTGTATTATAGGTCGTGTAGTGGATTTTCAAATAAAATACGATGCGTTAGTTGACGAGCAAAAATATGTGTCTAATCTCCATCTTACATGATTCAAGGAGAGGGGAGTGGGAACAATATTTAAAATTAAAACCAATCACAGTCGAGACGTAGTATGACGTAGATTTTGATGTACTGTCTTGCCCCGAGATGTCACCATCAGTAGCAGTTCACAACAGAGCACCTTATGTCAAAAATTATTGTCACCCTACCCTACTACACAATTCAAAAATAGTCGATTACGGTATCTATTAAGATTTTTAGTTTAATCGTTATTCTTATTAGTAACAAATAACACCAATTTGTTGCACAATTTTTTTCACAAAAAGAGACTATTTTGTATTTGTCTAATCTTTCATACGATAGGCGTATTAAAAGGAAAAACAAAATAAATGGAGGATTGAGGGCCCGAATTTTGTCAAGGTCATAACTTTCAAACAACAAGAAATGGTGACCTGCTCTTGCTTTCACAAATTTTCACAATTTATTTAGTATCTTATAGGATTACAAACAGTAGCTATAAGTTAATGGTTTCATTTTATTTGCGTGATAAACTTTTACGTGTGTGAGGATTGAGGGCCCATTTTGAACGAAGATATACCAAGTAGGACAGTGTTTTGCGATAATATCTTGTTTTCACAAATTTTATTTGGTATAAGCTTAGATTTTGGCATAAAGACTTTATCTGTAGTGTCCATAGTTTATCAGGTACAGGTGGGCCCTCAATCCTCTATGTGTGAACTGAGGGCCCCACTATACAGTCCATATCTCGCAAAGTTGACTTTCACAAAATCTGATTCCAACTTTCACAATTGTTTGGGAATGTTCACTAAATCCTAAGCATATTTTCAAAGCGTTTTAATAAAGTGGCCCTCACACCACACGCAAATAAGATTTGACTCCTGCTTTTTGAGTCGGCAAATCCTCATGGGTGCCCTCCGTCTTGGTCATGAAGGGTCAGCGCACACCAAGAGCAGAGCAGAGCATTTTCTGAGACTATTGAAAAATTAATCTTATGACAATTCCATACATTGCAAAATCGTCAAAACGTCCAAACTCATGCATGCTCGAGCATAGTCGAGCTTCAAGTTTGGACGTGTATTTAATTTTGCAATGTATGGAATTGTCATAAGATTAATTTTTGAATAGTCTCGAAAATGCTCTGCTCTTGGTGTGCGCTGACGCTAGGGTGTGCAAAGTGCAGACAGTTGATGTTATTCTCACTCAGTATCACAGATATAATAACAGTCGGAAAGCTTGGTCTGTTCCAAAAGTATCTGATGAAAATGTTAAAAACGATAGAACGAAGATACTTTTGGAACTGACAGTCGAGGTAACAGTTCTGCGCATTGCGCAGTTCCCCCAACCTTTTTATCAATATGGTCTGTAGTCAACTCGCTGAAAGGTGGATATGTTCAAAAGAAACATTTTCACGTGTATTTATGTTTATTATTAATTACAATAAATTCAAACAATAGAAATACAGACGAAGACGACACTTATTTGTAGAATTCATATTCACTCTCATCCTTCTTGATGTTGTTCTTGTAACCCTTCTCGAAGTCCTTGGGCAGAACAATATACCTGAAATGAAGTATGTCAGCCTGTTATAATGGTAAAAAGTACTATGAATAGGTTTTGATCTATCTAATAAAAAAAACCTAATTCATCAAATATAAGTACAAAATAATGATTAAAACCTCAAGGGATTGAAACATTTATTATGAAATGGTGGCAAACTCGGACCAAATAAAAAACCAAGACATAGCGCTGTAAACAATACAGTGAAGAATGCTCAAAACTACACCTCGGTCTGTGCATACACGCTCACACGCACACATTTACAACAACCAAGACCAAGAGCTAGATCAAAGATTTTATCGTAAACTCTTTAATCTAGCTCTTGAACTATACTTAAAAATTGAACTCATTATATCTTCTAAACTAAGACCCGACTAAATCTGTCACTTGGCGACTAATTTCGACTAATTAGCGACTAAATCAGGGAGAAAACAGATCTTCGCTAGGTGCCCTAGTTTTTGAGATATAAAGGTGGCCAAGCTGGGGAGACTCTCTCCAGATCGGCCACCAATGACCGACTTAACCACTTTATAACTTTTGAACCAGTGACCGACAAATTCTGATATTTGGCGACAAATTTTGACTAATTAACGACTAAATCTTTGTGTTATCAAAAGTAAAATCCCTGATGGTGGCCAAGCCAGTGTCAGCCACACTAAAGAATAGATTACGCGGTTGTGTGCACTATTAGCTGCCTTGAAATAAGGTTGAAAATTGAAAATAATATTTGTGTTGCCGAGATGTGACCAAGCTGCGAATGTGCATTTATTTTCCCAGTTTTCGTTAGATTATTTAGAATGTACACAATAAATTAAATAATTGTCCGGTTAAAGTTTTAAAAAAATGCTAATTCTATTAAATTCTTTAAAAAAAGAATGTTGTTATCGCTGAAAATACGATACCAGAAGTATCAATATTAACGTAAGGGACATTTTGGCGAAAATGAGTTATATACATCGTTGGATTCAGAATTTCCCTGTCTATCGATTGGTATTCTTAAATTATCTCTATCGTTAAAACGAATGTCCCTTACAGTACACATTTTTGAACTGCGTAAAACGATTTCTGACAGAAAAAATGACTTAACAGTCATTAAATTTTTTTCTTCTCAGAAAAATAAAGCAAGTCACCCTAATTAATAATTTACACCCTTACCTTAAACTTCAAATCAGCCAATTTAAATAACATGTTCCTTACTTTAATTTATACTTAGAGTTTTTTAAGAATTATTCCCTTACATTATTATCTCACAAAAGTATCTTTATCTTATGCTCCTTTATACTGATATGCCGTTATTGAGAGGGAAGTAAGTAAACTAATTGTTTGGGCACCTTCGAAATGGCCAAGTTTCATAGAGGGTGCTAGAAAACGGCCTCAACCATATAATGTGAGTGTCTTAGAACATACAGATTTCATTAACTTCCAGAATCTACCGGATTCTGTATTCACTCAAGCTACTCTTAAAAAAAAAACCGGGAAGAGCGAGTCGGACTCGCGCACCGAGGGTTCCGTTCCGATTTCTGAAAAAGTGTGCTATTTAGAGACATCGTTTTATTTTTCCAGTAATCTTAACATAAACTTCTATTCCATAGAATATTTTCGGATTTTTCTCTTTGCAAACTTCGGAGAAAAGGGGGGGGGGGTTTACATTTTTCATCAAAAGTCGAACACTGTGCGGCCTAAAAAAAAAATAAAAATATATTTGAGAATGTGCAAACAGCGCTCTTTCATATGATACCCCACATGACCTAGTAGCTCCACTTTGAATTTTTAAGACGCCCTTTCACCCCATGTTGCAAAAAAATACATATATTTTTATTTCTTTCTTATTTGCAAAATAGTTGGGTAAACGTCATCTAAAACTGTTCCAAATTTCAAGTTGATAGCACTAGTAGTTCTTGAGATATCCAGCTGTGACAGACAGACAGACAGACTGAGTCACACCATAAGGGTTTCTTTTTTACCATTTTGGTACGGAACCCTAATAAAGATTTGCGTATGAAAAATATAAGAGTGTGCACATTTAAAAAAATGAATTGACAAAAACTGAAGTTAAATATACAATGTTAGAGACTGGTGATACTTACGACATAGAACTCATTAAAGAATTAGCTCCAATGAATTTTACCGCAAGAGGAAAGGGTAAAAGGTAATCCCTTTAACCTTTCCTCTTGCGTTCAAATTCCTTGACGAAAAAAAAGAAAAGAGAGAGAAAAAGTGCTGTTAAAGGTAAAAAGACAAAAAAAATAGACAACGCAAATCAATCTGCAGCTGAAAGTACTAGTCAAATAACACAGACAATTTGCCATCTCTATATAAAGAGAGGCTGCCAATTTCTATTCCAAAATACAATGTCCTCAAAAAAACTGTGCGAAACCGGTATCCAAAAAGATTTCATGGTGACTATTGGAATCTTCCGAATAAATCGCCAGTTAGGGTGGCAGGTCTCCAAGGAGGCCTCCTGCTCAGATCACAGGTGGATCCGCTTCGACATCCAGGTCTGTGTTCCACCTACACCACCACGACGTAATCCGCGTAATACGGATCGTGCCACCTATACACGCAGCCTAGAATCCAAGCTGGCGACACTATGCGATCCGACGACAGTTGCGGACACGACACAGATTGAGGTACTGGTAGGCCATCTCACTAAATCAATGATAGACAGCTACCAAACTGCCTGCCCAGAGACCACTCCGCGTAAAACACCGGGCAAACAACCTTGGTGGGGCGCTGATCTGGAGCGCAAACGCGGTAAGGTAAGGCAAGCACTGAATAGAGCAATGAACACATGTGCGGATGAGGACTGGGATAACTATTACGCAGCCAAATCCAGCTACAAAAAATGCATCAGGTTCAGGAGCACCACGGGATGGCGTAAATTCTGTGGCAGCATTGAATCCTGTCAGCAAGCAAACAGGGTAAGGACAGTACTGGCGCAACAGCAGACACCTGGGCCCGCTACCCTCCGTAAGCCTGATAATACACTTACTTCCTCGCCAGAAGAAACGAGACGCGTCCTTATTGAAACTCACTTCCCTGGATGTGTCTTTACGCAGGTAATCGACTGGCTAGATGTAATTCAAACGCCATCAGACAATGATTGGCTTTATGCAGGCAGGGTGGTCACGTTGGAAAGGATCCAATGGGCCATTCGTAGTTTCCATCCTTTTAAGGCAGCTGGTCCTGATGGAGTTTTCCCCGCCTTACTTCAGTGGGGAGGAATCTCTGTTGCAATAAGACTGGTGCCTCTAATGAGAGCGTGCCTGGCCTTTAGATACGTTCCAAAAGGATGGAGGGAAGTGAAAGTTATATTCATCCCTAAGCCAGGTAAGGGTGACTACACAAACGCCAAATCCTACCGTCCCATCAGTCTGACCTCCTTTCTATTAAAAACTCTGGAAAGGCTGTGTGACAGGGAGCTAAGGGACGGCGTTTTAAAAACGATACCGCTACACGGTAATCAACACGCATACAGCTCAGGTAAGTCGACCGAATCCGCTCTTCATCTAGTAGTCAGTCAGATAGAGGAAGCGATCTACCAGAAAGGCAGCTGCCTGGGCACGTTCATAGACATCGAAGGAGCCTTCGACAAAACTAACTTCTCCAGCATCAGCAGCGCCCTCTCCAGACATGGAGTAGAACAGGTACTAACGGACTGGATCACAAACATGTTAAGTAAACGAGTGGTTCGCCTTGAGGGTGAACAGCAGTTGGCCATGATAGCCAAAGGCTGCCCCCAGGGAGGAGTGTTGTCGCCCCTACTGTGGAATCTGGTGATTAACGACCTTATCACCAAACTCAACGCCAGCCGCTTTTATACAATAGGGTATGCAGACGACCTCGCAATCCTTGTGCCGGGGAAGGTGACAGGAACGATCTGCAACCTCACTCAGCAAGCGCTACGTATTGTAGAAAGATGGTGCAGGGAATTTGACCTATCAGTGAACCCCACTAAAACTGAACTAGTCATGTTTACCCATAAACGAGTTTTAGGCCCATTCCGCCTACCAAAACTGTTCGATACAGAACTCCAGTTGACCAATGAAGTCAAGTATCTCGGCGTCATCCTAGACAGTAAGTTAAACTGGAGTAGTCATTTAGACAGCAAACTAAACAGGGCCTGCATCACCTTCTGGCAGTGCAGGAAAATGATAGGTAAGAAGTGGGGCCTATCCCCTAAAATTATACTATGGCTGTACACCGCAGTGATCCGCCCCATGATCACCTACGGGGCTGTGGTCTGGTGGCCCCGCACCAAACTTGTTACAGCCTCTAATAAACTACAACATATGCAAAGACTAGCCTGCACGGCGACTACGGGTTGCATGAGGACTACTCCGACTGCAGCAGTTGAAGCCATGCTGGGATTACCACCGCTCCACCTGTTCATACAGCAGGAAGCAACGATGGCGGCGGTACGTCTTAATGCACTAAATCTCTGGGGTAAGAGTAATATACCACACACCGCGCTGCTTGAGGAACTAAACAAGGAGTTCCCCATCACGAGAGCTGTAAATGACCGGGTACCTAAACAATTTATTTTTGATAAGAAATACAAGATCCAGCTGCACGAGGATCGCCGATGCGAGGGGTTGTGCCCCGCAGAGCTGCGTATCTTCACGGATGGATCCAAAACAGGTAGTGGCACAGGTGCTGGAATTTTCTCGGACGATTTCAACATACACATAGCTACACCATTGGGGGCCCATAACACAGTGTTCCAGGCCGAGTGCATGGGCATTTCTTTGGCCGCTTCAGCCATCATGGCCAGGGAAGTTAAGGACCACTCGATCCGCATACTCTCAGACAGCATGGCTGTTCTGCAAGCGCTAAGTAGTCACACTGTGGACTCTGGGCTAATATACGAGTGCCACCAGCGTCTTAACCAGGTGGGTAGACTCAATAATATAACCATTCAATGGATCAAGGGACACAGCGGCTCGCTAGGCAACGACGCAGCCGACGAACTTGCCAGAAGGGGGTCGAGCATGGCACCAGTGGGACCTGAACCCATAGTGCCGCTCCCTTTCGGGTACTTGCGCACTCTGGTAAGGAAACGAACCAGGGATCAGCATCACAAACTATGGTCGGACCAAGGTGAATGTAGGCAGGCTAGGGAAGCACTCCCTGCCATTGATGGCCGGCTCACGAAACAGGTTCTCCGACTAACTAAACAACAGCTGCGTACAGTTACAGCGGCTATAACTGGCCATGGGTCATTTAATAAACACCTCTTTGTCATAGGAGTCACAGACAGTCCGCTGTGCAGGGCCTGCGTGGAGGACGACGAGACAGCAGCTCATGTGCTTCTAAACTGCCCGGTTGTCGCCGCATACAGGGCAAAGTACTTCGGTAACCCAGGTACCCTCCGTGAGGTTGTCAGTAAGATCAAGGCGCTGCTGGCCTTCTTTGAGGAGCTGGGGTGGATCGAATGATCGATTTTCCCACCCATACGCAAAATACGCGCATTGACGTGGAGTTGCGGATACCAGCCCGTATTACCTATTACCTATTACCTATCGCCAGTTAAAGATACCCCTCAATGAAACTGACGACGATGAAGATGTGATGACAGCTGATGATGATGTCTAGAAATACCAAATAGAAAAAGTTGTTCCAACTACTTATATCAATTTCAATATTGAAATTGTTTCATTTACTAATAATTATCATCATAATCTGACTGGCCATTTCCAATTAATTACTATTGTAATCGGTAACAAGAATGTGTATATTTCTTAAATTAATATTCGTATCATTTACATTTATTCATTCATATTTCACACAATTCATGCCCTCTTATCCAGTCTTCTTCCCTTACATCCATTCGTCCCTTCTATTCGTCATTTCAACTTTCTCTGCCATCATACTAATCATCTTTCACACAATTCATGCCCTCTTATCCAGTCTTCTTCCCTTACATCCATTCGTCCCTTCTATTCGTCATTTCAACTTTCTCTGCCATCATACTAATCATCTTTCACACAATTCATATTCCATTTTTTCATCGGTCTTTTGTTTCCAGTACATTCATTCAATTACTTAATAAAGATTAAGTCTGAGATTTTTTTTTACTTTTTTCAATTGGTGATTATAACTAATAAAGGTTATTAACATAATTCTTTAATTCTTTTATGTACAGTGTTTGCAAGACTGTTAATTAAAAGAACCATAGAGTCAATTTAACATAAATAATAAAAGTACAGAGTTTGTAAAACTGTTAATTAGAACACTGTTACTTTTTATAGCTTTTAAATTTAACACGAAGTTTTATAGACTGTTTATTGTTTTGAGTTTATAATAATTACGCAGACATAAAAGTCTAAAATAAAAAAATATATTAACAATTGTGTTATTTTTGCATCCCTAAATTTCATTTAAATCTAGTTAAGCTGTAAAACCTGAAACTAATGTATAGATTTGCTTTGAATTATTAATGTTGGTTCATACCAACATTAATCATGCAAAGAATTCATTTACATGGTGTTAAAATACCATCAATTTTAGTAGATAATCTATAGTTCCATCAAATTGCAACACTGCAAAAGTCCTTAGAATTACGTATAATTTTCAATTTCTCTTGCTGCTTACACTATGCTCGACGGTTTACACATAAAATATTAGTAACGTAAGGCACAACTAAACATTTTTTTTAATGTAAAGGACATGCTATATTTTAAACCACTGGTCATTCGTAAATATTTCGTTTATACCATGAAAGAACATGAAATTCTAATAAACTTTGCTCTAGACAAAATTAAAATTGGAGCATATAATAAAAAGTTATAGACTGATTAAAAAAAAAAAATTAGTTTTTTGGCTTTCCTGAAAAACCGTGGTTTGTCCCTTACATTAATTGATACTTCTGGTATATTTGGTTCGACGTCAAAGTGTATTTTTGCGGAGCAACTTCCAATTTTTTCAATGGGAATATTAAACTATTTTTTACTATTCTATTCGGTTAAAGTTTTTCTTTAAACCCTTCTGTGTCCACTGTATTTTTTGAGTCGGATAGTTTCATTGCGCTACGTCATACTGGACAATCTAAGAAACCAATGTTGAGCTAACACCGCGCCTTAAGAGCGAGTTTAGTTTATTTCCAGCGAAAATTTTTTCCGAGTTGTATGGAATAAGTCGTCAAAATAAAATCAACGTATGTATGTCTCACCTATTCTCTCGGACGGCGTGCATGCCAGCCTCTTGACAGATGGCGTTGATGTCGGCACCAGACACGCGATCCGGTCGTGCCACGAACTCCTCCAAATCTACTTCTTCTGACAGGTTCATCTTAGCCGTGATCGTCGAGAAGATCAGACGCTTTTGACGCCTGTGGAAGTTTAATTAAAAGTTATTTAAATAGGTTCGCCAATAGCGTAATGCATTGTAAATTAATTTAATAAAAGTTAACATCGTAATGCATTGTACATTAATTTAATAAAAGTTAACAGGTATAAGTTCAGTTATCCAACATAAATTGAACATAACTGTATTCTCTGACAGGTGGACAGAAGATCAGAGGTGTTTAGATGGATACACATCTATACCTGTCTGTAAATGTGGTTCTAATGTAGACCTCAATCGAAGGTGTATATAAAAGTCTCATGGCTAAACTACTGATAATTTGAGAGGCTGAAATTAATCTACGTATCGTCATAGACCTTTGTGTCGATTATAATATACGATTTCTATGAAACTGAGGCATATGGTGATTATGCGTAATGGTACTTGCCTGTCAGGTAGAGGGAACTCGATCTTTCTGTCAAGACGACCAGGTCTAAGAAGGGCAGGGTCCAGAGTATCAGCACGATTTGTTGCCATGATAACCTAAAATAACAGTAAAATGTATTAGAGAACCCGAAATAACAAATGTCCCGCGCGTGTATCGAATATTATCCCACGAGAACGTACTAACGGGATATAATGTAGAGATATCCTATGTTCTAACCCAGGTCATGGTCTACCTGTGTGCCAAATTTCTTCTAAATTCTTCAGACGTTAAGGCATGAAAAGGTAACAGACAGTTACTTTCGCATTTCTAATTTTAAGTATGGATGATAATGGTAATATTTACCTTGACATTAGTGGTTTGATCAAAACCATCCATCTGGTTCAGCAGCTCAAGCAAGATTCGCTGAACTTCTCTGTCGGCACCAGTCTGTGCATCAAATCTGGAAAGAAAACAAATGATGGTCACAAGGTCCCGAAACACAGGACGGGTGTTGTGGCAATATTTGGGTCAGGCCTACATCTAGCAGTAGAGGACTTTTGATTGATGTGATGATGATGACAGCAGAAAAAACAAACTAGCGAGTCACAACCAGTTCCTTTATATTGATATGAATCCAAATTCCTCAAAGCTTGGGCTTTCGAGGGTCTATAACAAAAATAAAACAGGTGTATAATGGAAGAAATTATCCAAGACTATATGTAACTGAAAGAAAATACATACCTTTTAGTGGCGATAGCATCAATCTCGTCAATGAAGATGATGGCAGGGCTATTCTCTTTAGCTAGACGGAACACATCTCGCACCATGCGCGGCCCTTCGCCGAGGTACTTCTGTACGAACTCGGAACCCACCACGCGAATAAACGCCGCTGAAAGTAGGAACATAAATCTTTATTATTATTAAACACATACTACAGCAAGCACGGCTACAGATCAAGCTATACATTTCTAGTATAAGCTGATCTCGCATTCTAGAGGATTTCCTTACAATGAGAAGTCAGTGTAAACTGGAAAAGTATAGCTTGATGTGTAGCCGTGTGTACCATGAACTGAAGCAACAATTAACATTGCACCATCTAAACAATGTTTAAACAATGGAAGTCATTTGTTGCTTCAATTGCATTATCAGCGAGGCTTTAGAACATAACTGGACAGTTGAAGTAATAGATTTACATAAGAAATTAAAAATTCAACCACTTTGGCTATCATTGTTAGCCAAAAGACATTCATTTTGATGGTCTTCGAAACTGAATTGGCAGCATTGTGAATACACATGGTTCATCTTGTGTGTGAATATTCAGTTTTTGCTCAACTGGATACTAAGTTTCTGGAGTGCCTTATGGTAGAGTAGAAAAAGAAAGGAGAATCGACAAAATGTATGGAAGCTAGTCTAAGAACCACACATATTATAATTATGTTAAAGTATTTTAATCTATTGCAATAACTACTACAGCAGCTCATTTATAAGTGTGGGCTTATTACATGTCGAACCACACATAATATGGATTATTAGTATTGATCATGTAGGTTATGTTGTGCAGTCCTCCTTTGGAAATTAAGAAAATCATCTATCAATTTGCATCTATGGTATGTAACTAACCTGTAGTATGATGAGCTACGGCTTTAGCTAACATAGTCTTGCCGCAGCCAGGAGGTCCATACATGAGCACACCTCGAGGGGGCTCGATACCGATCTGTCGGTACAGCTCCACATGTGTGAGTGGCAGTTCCACAGCCTCTCTGATCTCCTGTTTCTGTGTGTCCATGCCACCAATGTCGGAGTACTGTACATCAGGTTTCTCATCTGTTGAAAAAAAGTTGTTTTATAAATTCTGTGTAACAGTTAATTTTTTTTGTAGAACCAAAGAAAATAAACTGCATTATCATCTTAAGATCTGGTGTGAAATAAGGAGAAACTGACTGACTGACATATCAGTGCAAAGCCCAAACTAGTGTGGCTAGTGGGATAGATGATGTGGAGTTGCAGACACCATTCCAAGGGATGTGAAATTTTGCACAAGAGTTCCTTTTTATCCAACTGCAAAGCCAAAGGAGGGTTATGACTTTAACAGGCTATGTATGTTTCCTCATAACTCCTAAACTAATTGTTGTATTTTTACATACTAGATACTGTAGGATCTACTAAAAAACCCTCCATAAAAATGCTACAATAAAGAGATAACAATACATACCTGCTTGCAACATAGAAATAGAGCTGTCGGCTTCTGGCGGCAATACATCCACAAGTGCATTGGAGTGTTTATGGAGAGCCACCGATGCAGATGGCTTCAACAGCTCTCGGTCTATTGTTGACAAGATGCGGACATAGTAGTTGGAACCCGTAGTACTGCCAACTGTGGAACAAAGCGATGACTTTAAAATATTTATTCAATCAAAGCTCAAACTCAAAGCATTTATTTCAATTAAATCAATTACAGGTAATTTTGAATTGTCAAGGAGCATGAACGTCTGGAGAAGAACAGGCAAGAATCTCCACAGACACTCTTTTAAATACTTATATAATAAATAAAATTATATAAATTAAAGAGCAGTAAACATCATTTAGCTGAACTGATAATGATAGTGCTATTAGGCGCTTATGGAGCTCAAAAATAATTTTGAACCTTTTTTTTTTCAGGCCTCAGTGCACTCTGGGTTACTATGGCCAACCTCATAAAACATATCATAGCACAATTAATAGCATGCAGCTTGCAGTGGCAGCCAGCTTGCTACCAATTGCACCATACTCACACATTCATATTCATAATTAAATCAGGTCATTGTGGGTTTATCAACACACATAAAGGTTTCTTTTGTTCACAAAGTTACAGTAGAACACTGACTCCTAGGTCACAGGGTGCCCCTAGTTTTGGAGGCACAGTTTTTCACTATTTGTTCAGCCTTTTCCCAAAATCCAATGTAACTATGTGAAATGTATACAAGGTATTTTTGTGTCAATAAACTTTTTTTATTATACTAGCACCCCACGCATCTATAATAATATAACTGTAATCTTATATTTGTCATAACATATGTTTTTATCCAGATTATTATAATGCTGCTATAGGCCTAGATTAATATTTACTACTACACTTGCTTGTTTTGCTTTATTTTTTATTTTTATGTACACTTTTTGTAAACTTATTATTTTAATAAATCTTATTTTATTATATTTTTTATTTTATTTTAATAATACTTCGTCTACCAATATTATCCTTCTCCCGCTTAGATTCTCCCATTTCTTTATTACATACATAATCTCCAGGAAATTATAAATACTTGTGGACTCTTCAGACAAAGGTTGCCTTAAATAATAAATTGATTTCATTATTACGCCAACCTTTGTCTGAAGTTTTTTTCAAGCCTTGAAAACAAACAAAATTGACCAGCATTTTCTGATATTTTAGCTTAACAAACAAGTAAACAAGGCAAAAGGAGAATGTAAGGATCAAGCAGGCGGTGTTCTGTAGTTTCTGCCTAACCCCATGGGAAGAAGGCAGTGTGAGTTTATGTAATGTACAAGTCAAGACCAACCTATGCCAGTATTTTGGTCCACAGCTTCCAGAAACTGTCCAATCACAAGTGGTACAGATTGTATGCGCTTCACCTCCTCTTGTGCATGGAGGTATTCTTTCTTCAGGTTCCTTTGTTCATCTTTTATGTACTCCTCTTGAACTTCCAAAAATTCTAGCATACGTTGGAGTTTCTAGAAATGTGAACATATTATTAGGTACAAATTACATTTGAGATAATATAAAATGACTTTAAAAAAAAAATTGTGAGGCTTGGACTGGGGCTGCTTGCTGTGTTGGTTACTACACAATCAACAAACTAATTAAGAGGATTTCTTATTTAAATGATCAAAAAATTATGTCTTAATAAGACTTTAAATTCATTTTCGCTGTCTAGTCTACCTGATAATAGAAAATTGTTTCTGTAGATAGACATCTGCATATATGTATATCAAGACTAGTTAGCATACCTTGTATTTCGTGTATAGATCCTCAGATTCCAATTCTTCAAAAGATTGCGGTCCCGCGAAAGGTAATCCCTTGGCATCAGTGACTTGATCATCCTGAAAGCCATTGATATTAGTAAAAAGTTAGCAAAAAATGTTTTTTTCACCACTATTGAATAACATTACCTTTTCCGGCAATATAATTCCAATTTCTTCCATTCTGATACTAAAAATTGGTAAGTATTATAATCTAAATTAGTTGATTGTAATTAAAAATAATACGAATGCTTCTTGCTGTGCTAGACTAGAAATACTTCATTATCATGAACATTGAACAAGAATAAGCAACGTGACATTACAATTTATTTAGACTGAGAAAGAGGATACCGAATTAATTGAAAGAGTAACAGAGATAAAAACAATAAAATGTACAAAATATCTGCTAGAGTTGGAACATGAACATCTATCTTCAAGTCAAGTTTTGTCTACTTGTCAAACTGTTCGAAACGCATCGTCACTTGACGTTCCTATTTACGAGTGCTTCATTCATGGATCCAAGGGGCAAGGTTCTTCTACTTACCATTTTTTTTTTTATTGCATTCATGTTGTCTACAAGATGAAATGATTGTGATGTGTGTGTGTGTACTTTCATGGATCTAAACGTTTATTACGGATCGAAGGCCCTGCGCGCACTGCCGTGCGTTTTTCTAACGCATAATCTGTGAAGTATGGGATGTCTTTGAAGTGCGCGCACTGCGGTGAGAAAAACGCATGCGTTTCGTTACCGTAGGCCCGCCGCCGCCGCATTCCACCCACCGCACGGCAGTGCGCGCAGGGCCTTAATGAGTGTAGCGAAATGGAGAATAAAGCTGAGCGTCCACTGGTCCGCGCCAGCCGCAACGCACGCAACGGATTTTGGTTTGATTGTATGAAGAAATGAAAATGCGGCCGGCGTGGACCAGCAGTGTACGCTCACGCAAAAAATTTAAACACTGCATTTTTAGATCTTTGACATCTTCCTTGACAAGCAGCGCCGCCGTTTCCGGCCAATATTATTATAAATCGAAGCATTAAATCGATTGTCGACTTGTTGCTGACCGTGGACCGTGTGACCGTACATGAACGCTAGGCGGCTGGAGACGTAGACTAAAGGTTCGCGCACATTATGTCTGGCCACAGCGAGGCGCATCGGGCCGCAAAATGCTTATTAGCACATTAGTGATGGGCCAAGTCGCAGAGCATTGACGGATAGCTCTGACAAGAATTATCTTTTTTTTGCCTGTTGTGAACACCACAGAGAGGAGCTCGTGGTTAAGTTACGTACGTACGCCGTACGCCGTACCGGTCAAACCATCAGGTTAAGCTACGCTTGCTGGGGTTTGTCCGTGATGGGTGACTTACTTTACATACCGAGACTCCTCCGTGCCTCGGAAAGTACGTTAAGCCGTTGGTCCCGGCTGTCATTCGTGGATCTTTGGCAGCCGTTACGGGTCGTCAGAAGCCCACAAGTCTGACAACCAGTCTTACCAAGGGGTATCGTATTACCCAGTTACTGGGTTGTGGAGGTCAGATAGGCAGTCGCTCCGTGTAAAATACTGGTATTCAGCTGCATCCGGTTAGTCTGGAAGCCAACCCGAACATAGTTGGGAAAAGGCTAGGCAGATTGATTGATTTTGTGAACACCACAGGAGTACCTACGCAAATACTAAAAAAAAGCAAATATTATAAAATTAACACGAGCGCGTGCACTCCAATCAGCTTGCACAGTATCCGTCAGAACCACGGGTGTATGACTTCCAAAAAGATCAAAAATAAACTAGAAAAATGTATGAAATATGTACGATTTTGTACTAAAATAAGTATAATTGTACGTTGTATGCGTAGCAAACATCATTTTAAAGTGAGCCGCCATCCTGACGTCAGGTTGGCGGGTGAATTTTAATTCAATTACCTTTTTTCAAATTTACCATTATGAATCAAATGTACGTCAATTGTACTAATAGGAACACTATTTAAAAACTTCTTAAATTATATACAAGCTCTGATATTGTAAAACGCAAGTGAGCCGCCACCCTGATATCAGAATGCCGGGTTGATTCTAAACCAATCAAACTATTGTGATCAACCAAATAACAAATAAATGTACGTCTTATGTTCTTGTCAGATTGTAAAAAAAAACTCGATTAAATAACTCATAGCATGATTTAATCAATTTTATAACATTTGACATAGACTAGCTTAACTTCTAATTATAATGAAATTGGGCTCTTTATAGTACCCAATTGAATCATAATTAGAAGTTAAGCTTGAAGGCACATATTCAAGGTCTCCTATAATATAATAAGTATTATTGTGTTGTGTTAAGTGCCTTACTCTCGTTTAGTACCGTAACATGGTCACTTTCTTTTTATTGCCTACTTCTCACTAACGGCTTGGTTAGAAGATTTGAAAAAAATAGTATGTTTTCTATAGACTCATGTCGAAAATTTCCTTAACAGGATTTTTTCGTAGGACTAATACTTTTGCCTTAAAAAAATATTTAAAAAAATATCAAGGTCATCATGGGTGGCGTTTTCGTGATTTTTGAGGTCACTTATAACTAAAATAGACATCACGATCGGCTTTAGGACTCTCGAAAATCATGAAAACGATCGTACGTTTCATCCCGGTGGTAGGTAGATATATACGCGGGAACAGCCGCGGGCAAAAGTTAGTTTCATATAAATCTGTCCGATTTGGCTAATGATTGAGTGTCTTTATAGGTAGAATAGGAGCCTTAAGAAAAACCAGGAAGACCTATATTCAATCACGCCATATATCCCGGTACCTATTCTTACTTCGAATACTTTTAGGTTTGCAGATTTTTCAAATTATGATTCAATTGGGTACTATAAAGAGCCCAATTTCATTATAATTAGAAGTTAAGCTAGTCTATGTCAAATGTTATAAAATTGATTAAATCATGCTATGAGTTATTTAATCGAGTTTTTTTTTACAATCTGACAAGAACATAAGACGTACATTTATTTGTTATTTGGTTGATCACAATAGTTTGATTGGTTTAGAATCAACCCGGCATTCTGATATCAGGGTGGCGGCTCACTTGCGTTTTACAATATCAGAGCTTGTATATAATTTAAGAAGTTTTTAAATAGTGTTCCTATTAGTACAATTGACGTACATTTGATTCATAATGGTAAATTTGAAAAAAGGTAATTGAATTAAAATTCACCCGCCAACCTTTTTTTTTTTTTTTTTTTTTTGAGGGTGGGAAATCATCAAATAACTTCTCCCGCTCTGGGTGGAGCGGAAGGGCGTGTCAGACTTTTACTGACTAAAACCCACCCGTGTTCCTTCAGTTGCCTATGCCAGGGCCGCGGTAACCCCTTCGGACAATCCGCGACCCCAGCGGCGTCGGCCATATTGGGCCCCGTCACTTGCTGACATCTCTTTGAGGCGCGCGTGGAACACAACGCGCCGTCGACTCGGGCCTGGTCCTTACCGGACGGCGAGCTACCCGCTGCTCACCGTCCGCAGGCCCGCGCCTACGGTGGCCGGAAATCGCCCCGCGATTCCCGCCGCCCAGGGCGTCTCCTGCGGCGACTGAGGGCGTGAGGCTGCCTCTCCCTCACGCGTTCCGCCTCCTCCTTCGCGAGCATCACTGTTTCGCAGAAGGAGGTGACGGCCTCCCATGCACTCTCGCTCCGCACCATGGCCTGGACCAGACTCGGACGCGAGAGATCGCCGCCGCCGATCGCCTCCGTGAGAACACGGCGGTGCTCGGCCCAAGCCGGGCAGACCTCCACTGTATGCTCCACCGTGTCCTCCGGGCGATCCGCACAATGGTAACACCCGAGCGTTTCCTCCCGCCTTATGCGAAACAGGAACCTCCCGAAACAACCGTGTCCGGTGAGGACCTGCGTCAGGCGGAAGGTGAGGACGCCGTGGCGCCTCTCTAACCACTCCTCAAAGAGGGGACTTATCGCCGCAATTGTGGCGTGTTCCTATTAGTACAATTGACGTACATTTGATTCATAATGGTAAATTTGAAAAAAGGTAATTGAATTAAAATTCACCCGCCAACCTGACGTCAGGATGGCGGTTCACTTTAAAATGATGTTTGCTACGCATACAAACACGTACAATTATACTTATTTTAGTACAAAATCGTACATATTTCATACATTTTTCTAGTTTATTTTTGATCTTTTTGGAAGTCATACACCCGTGGTTCTGACGGATACGCTTGCACACTGTGTCGGGGCGCGGCGGGCCGCATCGCACGCAATGACGCAACCAAAATCCGCGGCGGAATATGCAGCCCGCTGCGCCCCGCATAGTAGGCATAGTGTGCGATATTTCATATAAAATAGCCGTGTGTACAGTCACACGCACGGTTAGCAACAAAAGTCGACAAGCTTCGATTTTAATATCATAATTTTTGAGAAAAAAAAATAAGATTTGCTAACCGATGCTTGGCAAGTATTTTGGTTAAGCCAGGGCTGCCAGTAGAATATTATTATATTACGTCGCTGGGTCCCAGAATGAATACAAAATCATATGAAAACAAAAAATGGTTCAATAAAAAAATACGTTGAATTGAATAATTATTACACAATCCGGTAGCCCGGTAAGCCCGGTCTGTTGCGTATTGCGCTGGGCTAAGAATAGTCTTGTGAGTCTTGTGACTGTGCTTATGGCCCTATGACTATCGAGTATTGCGCATGAATAAATGCAAGACAGAGTCGGAACATGTGCTAAAGGACGTTCTAAATAATTTCTATCAATCTCGGTCACATTTTACATGAAATAATAAAAAAGTAGTGTATCGATTCTCTCGATACATATAATTTTGGTTACTTTTAGATCACCAATCACATGGTGTTCAATCTACTTCTGTTGCTGACCGTACAAAAGAGAAAAGAAAATATAAATAATAATAAATAAATAAATATACTTGGACATTTCACACAACGCCATCTAGTCCCAAGCTAAGCAACCTAATGCTTGTGATAAGGTAACGAGATGGCTGATAAACTACTTATATACATTTTTTTTTTGTAAATACATACATATTATAGATAGAAAAACACCCAGACTCGGAACAAATACTTGTAGGTCGTACAAATATTTGTTCGGTGCGGGAATCGAACCCGCGACATGCTGCGGAGCAGTCAATCGCTCAACCACTGCGCCAATCATGTCGTCGAAAAAAGAAATTATTATGTATATAGAAATAATTATTCAATGATTGTTTATACATTCGCAACAACGAATGTTTATACAATCATTGAATAATTCTGATTGAAAAATTTTAATGATGATACTAAATTAAATAATTGGTAACACAAAAGTCGTGTTCGAATCCCTACTAAAATGAATTTGTGATCTCACAACACTTGACTTAAAATTTAACCTCAAATTTGAACTGGAATAACCATTATTGCCTATTTTCATTTGTTAATTGTTTATATTCAATATCTTCGTGTATTACACTGATAAATTATTGCTATTAATTAAGGTCGTTTGTTTCACTAAATTGTAGAAATGGCATCTTCACCTGAGATGAGTGAGGCTGACCAAATCAAAACAGTAAGTCGATTTCATCGTTTATAAAATTCATTATCACGTTAAATAAGTTACTTAATTAGGCCAACCGCCCCCCTAAGACGACCCACTGACCCAAAGTCGAGCATATAACCCACGTATCACACTGGGTAAAGTACCTATAATGAGTTTAGTGAAGTAAGGAGGTGCAAGTTTTCTAAAGATAAGTTTAACTGGTCTCCTTTCAGTTCAAAGATTTCCTGGTCCAGTATAATAAACTGTCCGAGTTATGCTTCAGAGACTGCATACATGACTTCACCTCCAGAACGCTCAAGCCATCCGAGGTATGTATAATTTAATAAATATACTTACATTTTAAGGAACTTTCTCATAGTTTCATCATCAGCAAACTTAAAAACTTAGAACAACAATTAATTAGATAGTTGCTATATAAAAGTTATATTGTACAAGCTTATAATTTTGAGCAAGTTCAAAATCTAATTCTGGAATGTGATCCCTCATTACTACCCATTGCTCGTTTATAATTTCAATACAATAGTGAAAAAAGCTGAGTCGGAAGAAACAAAATGAAAAATGTATGTCTTGGTAAAATTTACTTTTGATTTTAGGATAAATGCACACTGAACTGCATGGAGAAATATTTAAGAACAAATCAGCGAGTTTCACAAAGATTCCACGAGTTTCAAATGCTTGCTAATGAGAATATGTTGGCTTTAGCACAGAAGACAGGTCAAAGTTAAGTTAAGTCTTTAATAATAAATGATGTATTTATTTTACTTTGTTATAGATTTTTTGTCCTGGGTGTTAGAAAAATAAACTGTTGAACGAACCCCAGTGAATTTTATTGTAACCTTTTCATAAAGGTGCCTACTGATTTACTTGATTTTTTCGAGAAGCTGGCAAATAAAATTTAGCGATAATAACAATAAAAATCAAGCAAATGTGTAGGCACCATGATTGCTATTAAGCAGTGTAGAATCTCAAAGTTTTGGAACAAAAATCAGTATCACAATAAAAATACATGAGAAAGTTCAAAATCCACTGCTATTAAAATTTATTTGGGCTCTACAAGAAGTAGTCACACAAAAATCAACTTGGACTATGTAACGCTAAAATTGATAATTGAGTAAGTAGTCCACTCAACATAGGTGTTGTAGAGTGCGTGAGAACCAGAAAGTTGTTCAGGGTGCTTCGGGAGTAAACATACTAAAAGTCCCCGCGTTTAACGTATGTGTGAATGTGAACTGAGGGTCCAGACTGGAATCTGCAAAATTTTAATACTATGATTTAGTAGAAGTCTTAAAACAATTGTAGAAGGAATCTGGGAATTTGTAAACAAATATATTAAAAACTACAGCTCATAAAGTGTGGTCCCTCAATCCTCACACTGCTCACACAACATCAGCCAGATCTCGGAGAGTATCTTAAAAATGAAGGTTTTGTGATTACAGACATTTAGTAAAAAATTTGTAAAGATATTTACTAAATTACAGACCCCAGAGCATTAAAGATAAAAAAAATATAACATCTAAACTGTGGTCCCTCAGTCCACACAACAAAGGTAATTATTTTAATGAATATTACCGAATTTAATCAATGAAACCATTCTTTTTCTACCTAACGATTTAGTAAAAGTCTTAAAACGTTCTGTAAGAAAGAAATGGAACAGAAATATCGACGCAATTTGGAAAATAGCGATTATTAAAACTGGTCCCTCAATCCTCACACCTCTACTGACATATGCGTGTGTAGCTGCTGAACGAAAGAAATATCACGAAGTCTAGTTAGTGTACTTAACTTTTAGTAAAAAAATTCTACTAAATACCAGAAAACTCTAATTGTGAATTGCTGTCCTCTTAGCTGAGATAATGTTATTTTAGTAATCCTATGAAAATAGATAGAGTAGTGTCACCACACAATTAAACAAAATGTAGACAGTACTATTAAACTTTTTTTAATACTAGCTGTTGCCCGCGACTTCGTCTGTGATCCAGGATAAAAAGTAGCCTATGTCACAGAATAAATAATAGTACTATGCCTACCTATGTCCTTCTCCAGGTCATGGCCTACTCATGTGCCAAATTTCATCCAAATACGTTGAGCCGTTTTACCTTGAAAGCGAAACAAACAAACAAAGTCACTTTCGCATTTATACCGCTTATCACCGCGGTTTCGCCCGAATGGAAATATCCCACGGGAACGTTCTACCGTGATAAAAAGTTATCCTATGTCCTAACTCAGGTGTAGGTCTACCCATGAGCCAAATTTCACGCAAATAAGTTCAGTCGTTTTAGAGTGAAAGCGTAATAAACAAACTCACTTTTAGTTAGGATGACATAAGATGGAATGAAAAAAGGTTGTATGGTTAAATTATTATTATATTATAATACATGTGACGTAAGTATGTGTATTGTTATAGAATGAAAAAGTAGATTAAATAGAAGTAAAAAAATAGCTACTGTCCTAACGTAAAATTCGAATTATAAACTTCAAAACGAGATATTGACATACTACACAACACCGAAAAAATTAAAAAATTTAATCTTTTAAAGACTTTATGTACTTAAGGCGAAAGCGCCAGGGTAGCCCGCGAAATTCAAAATTTCTTACGTTTTTTGCAATTGTGAGCTTGTATGTTGAATAAAATATGATTCGCGGCCGTAGCTAATATGGCTTTACAGAATTATAATCATTAGAATCAGCAATACAACTCCATAAGTTAGCATTTATCTCAAACCTCATGATTTCATGAAATCGCTAGATTTGAGGTAAATACTAGCTTATGGAGTTGTATTGCTGATTCTAATGATTATAATTCTGTAAAGCCATATTAGCTACGGCCGCGAATCATATTTTAATCAACATACAAGCTCACACTGACCTACAAATTGCAAAAAAACGTAAGAAATTTTGAATTTCGCGGGCTACCCTGGCGCATCAACCTTAACACTTTTCCTGAATAAGTTTCACTAGATGGCCCGCTTTTGTTTAATAAAAATGCTATAATAAAGCATTTTCATTAGTTATACCGTAAACTCTCTTACACTTTTTACATTATTCAGACCATTAAGATTATATACACTATTTACATTATTGACATTATTTATGTGACAAATCAAAAACCACAACTTGATGAGGTTGCGTTGTTTTATTACAGAGTTCATGTGGCCTCTTTCCGCCTTCATCATCAGACCATAGACATCATCTACTAATAAAGTACTTACTTGTCAAAGTCAAAATCAAAATCATCATTTATTTAAAATGATTTATTTGAAAAGCACGTCAAAATTAAAAAAATAAATAGAATGAATTGTAGTCGCTTCGTTGCCACTAATTCCATTAATTGTTCCATGATGGAACTAGTGATAATTTTGTATTGCCACTAGTTCCATTTTGAATGAATCTGAAAATAACGGAACTTGTAGAGGGTGCTGAAAACGATACTGCTAAAATTTCCTAATTTTTCGTCATGGGTATACATGGTTAGACCTACACCTGAGTTAGGACATAGGATACCTTTTATCACGGTAGAACGTTCCCGTGGGATATTTCCATTCGGGCGAAGCCGCGGTGATAAGCGGTATAAATGCGAAAGTGACTTTGTTTGTTTGTTTCGCTTTCACGGTAAAACGGCTCAACGTATTTGGATGAAATTTGGCACATGAGTAGGCCATGACCTGGAGAAGGACATAGGTAGGCATAGTACTATTATTTATTCTGTGACATAGGCTACTTTTTATCCTGGATCACAGACGAAGTCGCGGGCAACAGCTAGTATTAAAAAAAGTTTAATAGTACTGTCTACATTTTGTTTAATTGTGTGGTGACACTACTCTATCTATTTTCATAGGATTACTAAAATAACATTATCTCAGCTAAGAGGAAAGCAATTCACAATTAGAGTTTTCTGGTATTTAGTAGAATTTTTTTACTAAAAGTTAAGTACACTAGACTTTGTGATATTTCTTTCGTTCAGCAGCTACACACGCATATGTCAGTAGAGGTGTGAGGATTGAGGGACCAGTTTTAATAATCGCTATTTTCCAAATTGCGTCGATATTTCTGTTCCATTTCTTTCTTACAGAACGTTTTAAGACTTTTACTAAATCGTTAGGTAGAAAAAGAACGGTTTCATTGATTAAATTCGGTAATATTCACTAAAATAATTACCTTTGTTGTGTGGACTGAGGGACCACAGTTTAGACGTTATATTTTTTTTATCTTTAATGCTCTGGGGTCTGTAATTTAGTAAATATCTTTACAAATTTTTTACTAAATGTCTGTAATCACAAAACCTTCATTTTTAAGATACTCTCCGAGATCTGGCTGATGTTGTGTGAGCAGTGTGAGGATTGAGGGACCACACTTTATGAGCTGTAGTTTTTAATATATTTGTTTACAAATTCCCAGATTCCTTCTACAATTGTTTTAAGACTTCTACTAAATCATAGGATTAAAATTTTGCGGATTCCAGTCTGGACCCTCAGTTCACACACACGTCGCGTTTAGGAGGTGCGCCGGAGTGGCGGGTGGGGGGGGGGGGGGGATGGAAGTTCCCACTTTCGAGTTTTTCGCTAATATCTTTAAAACGGTGCTTTGTAGAGAAAAAGTATTTTCTATGCAATGAAAGCTCATAAAATTTGTTACAACTTTTACCATACATACTTTTTTAAATTCCTACCCATTTTCGAACTATACGTTCCGTAAAAGTAAAAATTGTGGGAAAAACGACTGTTATCAATTATCAAACACTAGCCGTTGCCTGTTCTTCGTTCGCGTTATTTCGGTATAAAAAGTAGCATAAAATTGTTAATCCAGGTGCTAATCTATCTACCTACAAAATTTCATCCAAATCCGTTCAGCACTTTATGTTGCGTTTACTCCCTAAGCACCCCAAGCAACTTTCTGAAGAAATCACTTACGTCCCAGCTCACGCACTGTACAACCCCCTTTTTGGGCATTTGTTGAGTGGACAAAAGTGGCAATGTATATAAATTATCCGATATTCTGCATTAAAGATTAGCTACACCAAACAACTCTTTCCTCACACAGGGTTAAATAGAACGATAGATAATCAAATTGAAGGTTCTGTCCTAGTAAGGGTCAGCGCACACCAAGAGCAGAGCAGAGCAGAGCATTTTCTGAGACTATTGAAAAATTTATCTTATGACAATTCCTTACATTGTAAAATTCAATCGTCCGAACTTGATGCTCGACTACGCTCGAGCGTGCTCGAGCATGCTTGGCGTGTATTTAATTTTGCAATGTATGGAATTGTCATAAGATTTGTTTTTCAATAGTCTCAGAAAATGCTCTGCTCTGCTCTGCTCTTGGTGTGCGCTGACCCTAAGTAGGTAATGTTAGGGTCAGCACAGACAGCTTCTACTGCTCGAGCGAGCGCGCGCTGCTTGCGAACGACCGCCTCGTCAATTCGGCGAACGCAGCGGATGCTCGAGGATCCCCGCGCGCGCTGGTACATTCTCGCGGATGCTCGCGTATCATCACCAGAATAACAACAATACTGAATAGTTAACTACTCAATTGTGAAAAATTTAAAGCTTTGTCTCTGTGGGGTCTCATGTGCTACGGTGGCGACGTCTGTTGTTGATTCTGTTACTGCAAGGAACATACGCGAAAGTAAGCTGTACGGACTTAAATACTTATTCCACACTATTTTCGACTCTATTTCGACTGTTTTTAAGTTCATGAATAAATAATAATCAACGAAAACTGCGCAAGCAACTTGCTGCTTTGTCTGCGCTGTGTTGAGCAAGCTTAATTTACACGGTGCGATTTTATTGTCTGTGGCATACCATAAGTTAAATCCGGGATTCGGTCGTGGTCCACCTGCTTAGTTCACCTGGTTGGACCACGGGCACTTTTTCTTGCCGGTGGTCCACCTAGGTGGACTGAGGTGATCCGTCAGTAGATAATAATGATAGAATAATACCGTTTTTCAAATAGGTACCTGGATGGATTTTGGATGACAAAACAATTTGATACTGTATTATCTGTGTTTGGTGAAAGACACTGCACAAAATAATGTTACGGAATCTTTCCATTCAAAACTGAATAAAAAAGTAAAGAAAACCAGTACCACCATTTTGCGCCTTCTAACTGAACTGCAGAGTCTTGAATACAGACCTTCAAATAAAAGGAAAACCATATATAGAAAATAAACCAAATTAGAATTGTTAAACAAAGAAATTTCTGTAGGACTCGCTTTGGAAAAGTTACGTTGATTGTCTCAATGCAATGATAAATCATTATTTTATTAATTAAAGTTTTTTCCGTATTAATTTGTTTTCGATTTTCATTTGTTCTTTCGGCATTAAACAGGAGAATAGATTATAGATTAGATTAGAATAGATTATCTTTATTTTGCATAAAATATGGTACATAAAAGGTCTTAAATATAAAATTAGTTCCACATATTTTGCTTACTTATTTCAGCATGCAAAAAACACCTTTAAAATAAAAATATAAACAAAAACACTTATTACTAGCCTACTGAGATCATGTGAACAAGAAAATATTTAAAAATATTAAGATATAAAATTACAACGATACGGTTGGCGCAGTGACCGACACGGTTGGCGCAGTGGTTGAGCGATTGACTGCTGCACAGCATATCGCGGGTTCGATTCCCGCACGGAACAAATATTTGTACGACCTACAAGTATTTGTTCCGAGTCTGGGTGTTTTTCCATCTATAATATGTATGTATTTACAAAAAAAAAAGTATATAAGTAGTTTATCAGCCATCTCGTTACCTTAACACAAGCATTAGGTTGCTTAGCTTGGAACTAGATGGCGTTGTATGAAATGTCCAAGGATATTTATTTTTATTTATATTTTTTATATTTACAAATGAGAATAGTGAGGTCATAAATTGATGAATTTAAATATACCTAGTTAAGTTAGCTTAATTATTTTATACTTAGCTTATAATTTAAAATTTAATTATAATATATTTAATTATAACACATTAATACAGAGCCATTTCTTAAGTTTTATTTTAAAATCAGGATCAGGAAGGGGATTTTATTTCCGTGGAATTAATTTTAGGTGGACCAAGGCCAATGGACATTTTTGATTTGCATATTCCTCATCATTTAGGTGATCCACCGGCAAGAAAAAGTGCCCGTGGTCCACCCAGGTGAACTAAGCAGGTGGACCACGACCGAATCCCGGTTAAATCAAGAAATTATACACATCACATTGAAGGTACTGCCTGGTAAGTAATGTTAGGACCAGCGCAGACAGAGCGCGCGTTGCCTGCGAACGACAGCCTCGTGAAGTTGAACCCGGCGGACGCAGGCGCAGCGGATGCTCGAGCATCCGCGCGTGCGCTCGTACAGTCTCGCGGTTGCTCGCGTGCGCTATCATCACCAGAATAACAACAATACTGAACACAGAGCATGTAACTTTAATACTAAATATGTAGGTCCCTAACTCCCTACCTACTCAATTGATTGTGAACAATTTTAATGGGGTGTTTACTCATGTGCTACTGGGGCGACCTCTGCTGCTGCGAGGAATATAGGTACGTGAAAGTAAGCTGCATGGACTTATGTAAAAGTGAAGGAGTACACCTACTAATACCTGATGTTCCCTCTATTTATGTTTCATGTATTGTGTACCTACATCTTTTGTTGGAGATTCTAAATAAGTAAACAATCTAATTAGGCCATCGAAAAATGTTCATTGATATTTGATAATGATATCAAATATCAATGAAAATTTTTCGAGCAACTTGCTGCTTTGTCTGCGCTGTGCTGACCTAAGCTTGATTTACACGGTGCGATTTTATTGTCCGTGGCATCATCTTCATCATCATAATTTCAGCCGAAAGACGTCCCCCAAGCACCGCCACTTCGACCGGTTCGAGGCAGTTCGAGGCCTTCCAACGTTACATCTTCTGATACGCGTCGTCATTCCAGAAACTTTCGGCCCCATCGGCCATCTGTTCTGCGAGCAATGTGCCCTGCCCACTGCCACTCGTCGGGCTATGTCAGTTACCTGGTTCTCTGCGGATCTCTTCATTTCTGATCCGATCACGCATGTAGGGAAACTCCAAGCATAACATACCTAACCCTCTCCATTGCCCTTTGGGTGACTTTTAGCCCTCTAATAAGGCCCATTGTGAGCATACCATAAGTTAAAACAAGAATAAAAGTTGCACCGTCTAAACATTTGTTGCTTCAATGTTATTGTATGCCGCAGGCAAAAAACCTGCAATGTGGTTTTAGCCATCAGAAGCACCGTCGCGTTAATCACACTAAAATGTATACCTAGGCGTAAGTTTGTGAGTGTGTGTGTGTGTGTGTTTGTATGTTTGTTACTTCTTCACGCTCAAACGGCTGGACCAATTTTGATAAAATTTGGTATGGAGGTAGCTGACACCCTGGATTAACACATCGAGTTACTTTTTAGGGTTCCGTACCAAAATGGTAAAAAGGAACCCTTATGCGCACCATATACACTCAGTCTGTCTGTCTGTCTGTCACAGCTGGAAATCTCGAGAACTACTAATGCTATCAACTTGAAATTTGGAACAGTTTTTGATGACGTTTACCCAACTATTTTGCAAATAAGAAAGAAATAAAAATATATAATGTATGTTTTTTTGCAACAGGGACTGAGGGGGTCTTAAAAATTCGATGTGGGGCTAAACCTCTTTCTTTATAAGTGAGCTCTTATAATATTAATACCTGCACCGATCGGTACTGGAGACAATAAACATTTATTCTATTCTATTCTATTCTATTCTATTCTACTGACCCGCCCGTACCGGAAACATGTTTGTTTATATTAAGCACCCTAAGGCTGAGGCCTCATTAGTGCGTTGCGTTGCGTTGAGTAGCTGCATTTCAATGACGCTTGCTCGGTTCTAAAGTACTTACATTAAATCCTCATGTCTTTTAGAAAAAAATCGGGGGTTTTAATCGGTAGGAGTCCGACATATACAACGTGTAATGCTAAATGCGCAAAACCTCTTAAGGGATCATTGTACTCATCATTATGAACAACTTTTACTATGGGACCAAACCTGAAATCGCGAAAAAAAAATCAGCTGTTCAGTACATTTATGTTCGCATAATTCGTCAAAATGTACTGAACAGCAGATTTTTTTTTCGCGATTTCAGGTTTGGTCCCATAGTAAAAGTTGTTCATAATGATGAGTACAATGATCCCTTAAGAGGTTTTGCGCATTTAGCATTACACGTTGTATAACCCTCCGTTGTCCCCAGACCAGACGCAGGGTAAAATGTGGATTTTCCACATAAAAAAATGCCAAATATTAATTTACTAGCTTTTGTCCGCGGCTTTGCTCACGTGGAGATCGGGATTTTGCAAACTTCTTCGTTGTGTAGTACCTACTTATCGAGTCCAGTGACTCCGAAAATAGAAAAAATAAATAAAAATTCAAATTGTAATGCGAGTTATTTAATGAATAAATTAAATCTGTAAAAGTAATATTTGAAGATTTTATTATGATATAAAATTCAATGTGTGAGCACCAATCCTTTACTGAGACTGCAAAGTTTGTAGGTATTGTCTCAATTGTGTATAAGACCAGGTTGCTTCATCCGATATTTCGTATAGGTACTTCAGCCAAACAAGAAAATATATGGCATCGATACATATTACATACTTATGTAAAATGAAACTATTAAAATTTGATATAATGGCTTATTCCCATCAGATCCCACAATCCGATCCCACTATGTGGGATCCGTTAGGAATGCGGATAAAATAAATATTATTTTGTTCCAATCCGATCCCACTTTGTGGGGTCCGTTAGGAAAGCGAATAAAACATTTGTGGGATTCATTAAGAATGTGGATAAAATTAATATCCGAACGTAATGATCCCCTGCTTGTATCGATACGTGAAAACAAAAAGTAAATACCTACACAATATCGAGATAAACAGTCGGTAACAGTTAAATGGTCTACGTTTATTTTAATTCGTTCGTTCGTTTTCATTTTGTTCCGAAAATGTAAATTTTATTCACATTCCTCACAACGTGGGATCGGATTGGAACAAAATATTTATTTTATCCGCATTCCTAACGGATCTCACATAGTGGGATCCGATTGTGGGATCAGATGGGAATAAGCCGATATAATTTAGGAAGGCCTCTTACATATATTCTCTGACTTGCACAGCATGCACATTAAACTTCTCTTTGCACATGGCCTCGGACACCTTTGGTCAGGCGGCGCAAAATCTAGTACAAAAGAAGATTGAGAACTAGTATAATCGAAATGATAGTCATTATATTTCGCTTCCACGCTGTATTTAGCTGCTGGTCTTTTTGCTCCTTTTTCAGTGGGTCCAATAACCTCGGGCTCATCATATTCAGTGTTAAGAACATATTTCAATGGGTAGGCTCCCGAAGGTGCATTGCTAATGTTAGAAGGTTTGGTGCAGATACTGTAGTTACCGCCGTGTCTGATGATCCTTATGAGAACTTGCGCACCACACTGGGGTTGTTTGCTGCAGGATGGGTTCGATGGGCAGACAGAAAGGCACTTGGAAGGCATGCTGCATGGTTTGTAGCATGGGCGGAAACACGCTGAAGTGCAAGTGCTGCATTCGCCAGTTTTACAACAGTTGTGGGCTTCGATCTTTCTGAGAACTGGACAGGAGATGTGACCTGGACGCCAGCCACACCTTAACTGAAAACATAGGTATGTACCAACTTTACACCCGTTTGGCGTCTGTCAAATATAACAATGCTAACTAGGTATTTTATGTTGCCTGCATTTGAAGTAGGAAACATTCTAAACAATACCTACGTACCTAATCTGTACGTTAACTTACTTGATGTTCAGGGGCGTCTCTAGCGGTGTACAGCCATCCCATATGCTTGGGCACCGGTCCCGGTTTTACTTCCTCTCTGTCTAAGCATCTGTGTTTAGTTAAATCGCATCGGCCTAAGCAACTCGCCGAAGATTTATTTGCTAAAAAATAAAATAAAATAATAATTGCATGAAGGAGCTACCTATTATTTAAAATAAAAGGTAAGTAGGTATAGACCGAGAGGTGACAGGATTTATCATAACGATCATGGATACGGTTAGATTTACTTATGGGTTGTAGAGTAGTCCCCTAATGTGAATGACGTCGGTCTGCCTGCTCTGAGTGGTTGCAACTTCGAGTTATAGCGCTTACAAGAGGCGTCATTGTTGCGAAAAAAAAACGATCAGAGAAATGGTCAGTTTTGGTACACATTGAAAGTATGGCGTCTCCGCAGATGAAACAAGTTGGTCTGCCGGCTCTGAGTGGTTGCATTTTAGAGCTATGATGCGCGCAACATTGTTGATAAAAAAAAACGATAAGAGAAATGGTCAGTTTTAGTACCCATTCGAAGTATGGGGTCTCCACAGGTGAAACGAGTTGGTCTGCCGGCTCTCAGTGGTTGTATTTCAGAGCAATCGTTGTGTATGCAAGACGCTTATTTGTGGAGAAAGCCTAAAAAATACATCGAAAAAGGGGACAATAGGCGAATTTTTCAAGTGCACGCCGGCCGGTGTCGTACCGCCACCCTACACCTGCGCCGAGCAACACCCGCTGCGCGACCGGCCCCCCTGTAAAGGAATAGGGAAAAAGCTAGAGGTGTCAAGAGGTGTCAATAAGAGAAATGGTCAGTTTTAGTTCCTATTCAAAGTATGGTGTCTCCACAGGTAAAACGAGTTGGTCTGCCGGCTCTTAGTCGTTGTATTTCAGAGCATTGTTATACGCAAAGCGCTTAGTTATAGAAAAATAAAATTAAGAATGTAATCGAACAAATCCAATATTTAATAATTCAACTTATTACTGTGGGTAAATCACAGATTAATAATTTTGTAGATTATAGCTAAGACTTAGGTCCGTATTACAGAACGTCACTCAATACTCAAGCATGACTTAAAAGTTAAAACTAGATTCAAGCCATTTCATTGGTTGAAACTAGTTTTAAACTTAATTTAAACAAAGATCAGTGCTTGAGTTTCCTTCTGTAATACGGACCTTAGAGTTAAATATTTACTTATTTCTAATATTCTATATTTTTTGAGTTGTTTCATTAGTTTTTCGAGGAAGAATTCAATCCCGGCTCGTCACTGCGAAAAGCTATTATGTTTATGTGGGTTTTGACAGGACATTGGAGGGTCGAAATGCAGTGAGCTACAACTATTGCACATGCAATATTGGAAAGAGGACAGTAAGATGTTGTTCACACGTAATGTGCATAGTGTAGTGTTAATAAAATAATTGAAACTAGTATTAAGAAAATGTTTGCCATTGTTTTATTTGACTGAATTAAAATATTATGTATATTAACTGATTAAAATAGTATTAAGAACATGTTTGCCATTGTTTTATTTGCGAGAATTAGTAACCTTGCACAATACATGGTATGCACAAAACATATAACACTTAAACTCATAATCTAAGCGGAAAATCGAACTTAAGGTTTTTTTAAATATTTCGGTCACACTTACAGAATTACAGTCATGGCAAAAAAGCTAAGAGAAATTGACATTGAGAATTACCCATTCAATAAGTCTATTTACCCCATTTGAAATAAGATTAGACATTTAAACAAACCTTTTTACAGTCTGTCCAGAGATGTTGCGAATATTCGCATCCGCATTCGCATATGCGGAACATCCGCATCGATTTTGACATCCGCATCTGCATCCGCATCCGCATAAATTGATGCGGAGCTGATGCGGATGCGGATGTGTAGCAGGTCGCGACAAGAAAGAAAGGGGCGGGCCCGGCGAGTGGCACGTGTCGACCGCGCGTGCTGATTGACCAATAAGAAAGCAATAATTTTGTTTTGGACTTCGGTGAATCGGTGACGGTAACGCGCCTCGCTATTGTTTGTGTTGTGACAAGATCTGACGCGCACGTTTGTTGTTTTGTCGAAAATTGTCAATCAATCAATCAATCAATTTATTTATTTGTGAACATAGGTTACAATAGGTGTTACAGTCAAGTTATGATCTCTATGTTCTACCACTTAATGGTGTACAACTAGTAGGTGTTAAAATAACAATATCAATAATAATCATAATTACAATTAAAATAAATAGCAGGAAATGTCAGATAAAAGCATTAAATTACACAATTAGATAATGTCCCATTATAATAATCTTAATATATAAAACAAAGTCGGGTTTGTTCGAACACTTATAACTCGAGAACGGCTTAACGGATTTTCATGATTTTTGATTTGTTGTATTTTTCGTCGTCCCGAATAGCAGAATAACTATTAAAAATATAGGAAAAGTCACAAAAAAAATATGAAGAAAATTCATTTTCACAAAACTTTTGAACAGGGCTGTAATAGAATGAAAGATTCCCGATCTTTCATTCTATTAGAATTCCAAATTCAAATTAATTTTATAATCAGTTGTTTTCCCGCCGTTTGATTTATTCAAATTTGACAGGACACCGTCTGGCGGGTCAGCTATGTAGTATTGTAAAATAAAAATCAATTGCCACTTCAGAACGGATGCAGGACAAGGTTAGTATGAAAGAAACTTCTAAACAGTTTATTGTTACAGAGTTAATTTACTAACACTACTGTACTAAATATGTGGAGATTTGATACAATTACAAACACACTATCCCAATTTATTTGGGGTCGGCGCAACATGTCCCTTTCTTCCATACTTCTCTATTAGTCGTCATCTCGGTAGTCACCCCCTTTCTAGCCATGTCATCTTTCACGCAGTCCATCCATCGTTTCTTTGGTCTTCCCCTACTCCTAAAGCCATCGACATTCATACTCAAAACAATTTTCTTTTTTCAAATTTGTTAGCTCCTATTAATCTTTTTCATATTTTAGACTTTTTTACTTCAACTTTATTCTGGTATTTTACTTTTCAACAAAAATCGTAGACAAATTCTTAAAATATAAATTAAGTTTTCTTACACAATTCAAAATGTTCTCAGCTTGCGCCTTCGGGAACTTCGCGCGTTTACATTGGAATATTCATAGCTAAGACAGGACAAAGTCTGTAGGGTCAGCTAGTCACACATAAAAAATAAAAATATACTATATTCGGTCATTACGGAATTCCTCAATAGAGTAATATGTCTTCTCGATAAGAAATAGGAATAACCTCTTTTTAATAGTAGATTATGCACCGAGGGGCTAAAGTTGTGTCTTATGTCACGGGCTTCATATTGAATCTCGAGCGCAATGAAGGATTCGGGATTTAACTCCCGAGCGCAGCGAGGTAGTTAAGAGTTTAACTCACGAGCGAAGCGAGGGAGTTAATACAAGAATCCTGAATGCAGCGAGGGATTCAAGCTAGCCCAAGGCAAAGACACCTTTAGCCCAGAGGAGGATACTCTACTTTTTACACCTACTGTGAGAAAATAATAGCCATAGTACGAAAAACAAAGTATTTATTAAATAAACAAACAGTAAGAATAACATATTTAGAACTAGTTAGTTATATGCACTTACATATTAATTGAAGTTAATGGTAACATTTGAGACATTAGTCCAGTTGTGCAAAGAAAAAGTTAAGTTTTTATTTGGTACGTTTATAGATGTTGATGTGTAATTTAAAAAAAAAAAAACTTGAGAGGTGTCAAGGGACACCCGGATGGAACGAAGTTCCTTTCGATTAATTAGTGAAGGAATTGTAACAAAATTTTATTTTTATACTTATCATAATCATCATCATCATCATCATCATCATCATCATCATCATCATCATCATCATCATCATCATCATCATCATCATCATCATCATCATCATCATCATCACCATGTTCCTTTCGATTAATTAGTGAAGGAATTGTAACAAAATTTTATTTTTATACTTATCATCATCATCATCATCATCATCATCATCATCATCATCATCATCACCATCATCATCACCATCACCATCATCATCACCATCATCATCATCATCATCATCACCATCATCATTATCATCATCATCACCATCATCATCATCACCATCATCATCATCACCATCATCATCATCATCACCATCATCATCATCATCATCATCATCATCGCGACACCACACTGTTCAATGCGAAATAGAAATGAAAATTGATATTTGGCTTGCTTTCTATAAGAGAGAGAGAGAGAGAGACAGACAGAGAAACATGCGCACGCCGCACGGCTTACAATAGCTACCTATAGCAAAAAGTGTCGTGACAACTTTTCGTGAGACTTTTTTCCGTCTAGCCCCCTTTCACAACGCGCGATAAGGAACTTCGTTCCAAAATTAAAAAAAAATAAATTTAAAAAAAATGAAAAATGGTTCGTAGTTATCTAATTATTCTTACAATATTATGTCTTCGAAAACATGGCAACGATATGAAGAAGCAGTCGTTATGATTTTGTAGGAAATCGAGAATATCATCCACGCGTAGTAAGGGTTTCGAGAATAGCTTTCCTCTTTCTGGCACCAAAAGGTGTTTGTTAGTACTATACTGCCAATTTAGCTGAGCATGTGAGATTCCAAATTCAAATCACATTATTGACCAGCGGGTCATAATGAAATCCAGTACAACATTATTGACCGGCTGTGCCCCCGGCCACTAATGACTCACTTTAGGTTAAGGTTGCTTGACATATAATTTGACATTTTCGAGCAGGTGGTGTGAAAATACATTAATGTTATCTGCTGATTTGATACACTTTGGTAGTTTATTATAAACCTTCGGGGCCATTGCAAATATGCTTTTCCGAAATAATGCAGTTGTATGTGGAGCCAAATTTAACGTCGGCGGCTCTGCGCAGGCTACTCACTTGTGAGAACTTAGACAGGTTGCGCCTGACAAAAAGGGCAGTCTCGTAGATGTACATGGACGGTAAAGTTAATATTTAATAGTCAATCACAAGTTTATTACTATTTTATTGTGCTTTTTGTTAAAGTGTCATCACATGCATGTAACTGTATTGTTTACGTAAGTACGTAAGTAGGTACTACGTACTTCAAACTATTATCTAAAATAGCACGCAAATTCTTATCAGCTCCACCAGCCAGTGTTCCAAATGAACAGTTATTTAGTAGCGCAGGATTAATATACGAACCCTTCCGAAACAGACTACTTTTCATTAAATATAATGCTCCAATATTCAAATGTAATTACTAAAATAATGAATCAGTAATAGTAATTCACTTGCTACTTTATTATTAAATAAAGAAAGAATAAATATTACTGTCTTTTTTTTACTCTACCCACACTTAAGTTTTTTGTACAGATCCGCATCTGCATCTGCATCCGCGGATGTGAGCACCTTAAAATCCGCATCCGCATTCGCATCCGCGGATGTGAAAAAATCTGCATCCGCAACATCCCTCTGTTCACCCGATTTTGACTGCTATTAGTAGGGCCACCCTACTAATAGCAGTCAAAATCGGTTGAACACACTGTAAAAAAGTTTGTTTAAATGTCTAATCTTATTTTCAACCGATGTTGACTGCTATTCCGTAGGCATATTATGGACCGCATTAAAAGCAAAAACGTGGTTACAATACCAAACTGTTTACTGCAGCTACCATTTGTCATGCCACCAACGAAATAAAAGTCAAAATCGGTTGAACGGACTGTAAAAAGGTTTGTTGAAATGTCTAATCTTATTGCAAATGTAGTATAGATGATATGTTTACATTTATTTAGAACTCATGTAGCTGCTAATATGATGGTGCTACCGCTTTGGTGCCATAGTACCAAATGCTTAGGACGATGTTCCAAACGGATTAAAAACATCCTTTTCCGTTAGCCGGCACTTTCAATTTTTGGCCCAACAATGTATGAAACCTGAATGGTCTCCTTTCAAGTTGATAGCATTAGTAGTTCTCGAGATATCCAGCTGTGACAGACGTAGACAGACAGACAGACTTAGTCACACCATAAGGGTTCCTTTTTTACCATTTTGGTACGGAACCCTAAAAACTAACGTTCACCCTCCAACCCCCGGAGGTGCAAGCCTGTAAATAAAATAAAACTTCTAAGGTACCTACTTCCTGAATTCCTAGAAAGCTGAAATTTGGTACACAGGCTAGGATTTGCACACAAACAACAAAATTAACGGTAGATACTTTCACGCGTCCAAAGAACTACTAAAAGGCCAAGACAGTATTTTTTGTTGTGTTTGTTGTTGTTTTTGCTGTAGTGTTTGTTGTTTTTTTTGTTTATTTTGTTTTGTTTTGTGTATTTGTTTTTGTTTCAGGAAATCCCACCAAACACATTTCATGTAAAGTAAGCTGCTAAGATTCACATAACGCTTTCACTGTTAAAAAGTTATCAGATCTAATGTAGAGACAGGCCCCTAACTCTACAAACCTTACATCTTGGTCAAAATGTACGGCTTGGCCCAGTTGGCCGTATCTCGGCCGTCGCACAGCTATGGTAAGAAATTAAGTCACTGGTTTTTAATGTTCTGTCATGCAATAGTTCAATGGATCGGCCAAGCGATACATTTTGACCAAGACGTAAGGTTTGTCAAAATATCGAAAGCTGAGTATCAAGCTCAGTTTCATATACTTAATATTAAGTACGCAGGAACCTACGAGAGACGATGCTTACCTTTACCAGCTGCTTCTTTACAACAACAAGCCATATTTATAATTTATGGATCTGCAACAAAAACAAGACATGGTCAGGAAAATCAAAGTCAAAAATGTATTAAGTCTAATATCTAATTTCGCTAGCATCTTCAATAGGTAGAGGGGTTAGAGGTATTATCACCAAAACCATAAGAAATAATTTGGTAAGCATAACAAAAGGATCACGATAACTAAAGACAGGCTCTCTCCCTCCAAACTCTAAACCGAGTTCACAAAAGCAAATTGCCCTGCAATAGGTTAAGTATAAGATTGCAGGTAGGTACCTAGGTACACTCAAGGTACACTGGCTTAATACGAGCTACGGCTTTACTTACTTTTAGGAGACGGGAAGCAGGACATTGTTTAAGTTTCTTTGTGTGAGCCATTAGATGGCTAAGTATTTAATTTAAATTATTGTTTGCATTTCCCATAGTTGAGTTACATGTCCTTGGTTCATTTGGTTACATGTTGATGGTTACATGGGTTACATGCACAGGTTAAATGACTTTCTTCGTATGACTTATGACTTTGCTTTTCAAACCGCAGGTGACAGAAAGGCATGTCGAAAATTCCAAAGATTTTCGTTCTTCGAACGTGTTATTTTTTTACCGGCCTTAAAAACAATGTGAACTTTTTCTTCCCAAGAATAAAATAAATATCACACTATCACGTCACACTTCACATCACACTAATCACACTAATATCACACTAATATTATAAAGGCGAAAGTTCGTGAGTGTGTGTGTGTGTGTATGTTTGTTACTTCGTCACGCTCAAACAGCTGGACCGATTTAGATGAAATTTGGTATTTAGATAGCTTACCCTGGATTAACACATAGGCTACTTTTTATCCCAGTATACGTTAATGAAACCGCGGGGCGCAGCTAGTATGGAATAATGCAAAAGAAGTATTTCACCACAGACCTTCGTGCCACAGTCGAAGTAGTATTTCACTACAGAGCGTGCACGTCTTTCATAGGTATCTATTTTAGCATACAGCACAGAGTACTTTTTTATATATAGGTAGCTTACAGTTATTAGCGAGAGCCGAGAACGATAGTCGCATGCGTAAGGTTGCTCACACATTCAGTATTATTATAAAATCTTTGTAAACGAGTCGTGTTGTAGGTCATCCAAGTGCGTGTATGTAATTGGGACAGTTTTATAATGAAGATATTTATAATTCTGTGTTTTTACTTCCTTGTTGTTATATGTGATAGTTACAAAATATTGGCAATATTTCCTCGCGATGGACGAAGTCATAATATATATTTTACGGCACTAGTTGAAGAATTAGCTACGAGAAAGCATGATGTGACAGTGATCAACTACCACCCTGTGCCGGCATTACCTTCACTGCGTCAAATTTCCCTCCAGGATAAAGAAAATGCTAGTGATCATGTTAATATCGAAGAACATCTGAAATTCCTCTCTTTTTCAGACTTCTCAGTAGCATACAATGAAGCTCAATCATTTAAATACTTGGCAAACAAAAACTGTAAAAAACTGATGAACAATCTCGAAGTACAAGAGCTAATAACATCGGCGGCACATTTCGATGTGGTAATAGTTGAGCAATTTGTGACTGACTGTGGCTTGGCTGTTGCCTACAAGTTGAATGCACCCGCGATTGGAATGACCGCTCACATTCTGATGCCATGGACCTACTCAAGGTTAGGTGCGCCAAATAATCCAGCATATGTACCGAACCACTTTTTTGCTTCCGGAAAGAAACCAAACTTATGGAATAAAATAAAAGGTGCTATAAGGTGCTATAATTAACTTTGGAATGAATATTTACTATGCACATGTGATACAGACAAGTGATCAGGAGATTGTGAATGAAGTGTATCCCGATATACCACTCTTAGAAAACATTGGAAAAAATCTGTCTTTGATAATGATAAATCAGTATTTTCCATTAACTGGTCCACGTTTATATAGCTCTAATGTTGTAGAAATTGGTGGCATGCATATAAAAGAAAATGTTCAAATAGCAGATAAGGTTTGTAATGTTTTGGGCTGAAGTTGTATCATGGTTCATTGAAGTATTTATTCAAGTAAAAGTATATAAGGTAGTCCTTATGATCTACTATTCAGGTAGAGTACCCGGTTGTTGATATGATGGCACATGGAGTTTTAGAAAAATATTGTGATTGGAGTGGGTCGTCTGCTAAAAACTGCATGTGCCTTATCAGCGGCTGCGTTCTGTAGGTAGGTATTTACTGATTTCACTTTTCCAGGGTCTGCAAAACTTTCTAGATAATGCAAAAAACGAGGTGATTTATATTAGTTTTGGAACTGTAGCGTCCAATTTCTCTCGCAGCATAACAAATGAAATAAAAAAGTTTGCTGAAAAGGAAAATAGCAATATGCTATTTGTTTGGAAAACAGATTTGACAGACTGGGTACCCCCTAGCAATGTGTTCATAGGGAAATGGATGCCTCAAAAAGCTATCTTATGTGAGTGAGTTTTACTAAGTTTTACTTTATGAACTTTAAGTAGTTTGCACTGATAATATTGCAATACAGTTAAATTGTTTACGTTATAATAGGTATGGGACACTATTTGCAATCGTATAAACCTAGACATCGATGTCTCTATTATGAGTATTTATGAGACATCGAGGTCAGGGGTGGAAGAGGCATGATTTAATTATGTTTATTTTCTAGGTCATCCAAAAGTTGTTGCATTTATAACACATTCTGGAATGTTGAGTACCTCGGAGGCTTTGCATTGTGGGGTGCCTATTGTGGGAGTTCCACTGTTTGGAGACCAGTACGCGAATGCACAGTCAGCTGTTGAAAGTGGTTTAGGAGTTACTGTTGACATTCTTACTATTAATCAGCGTGTGCTGGAAGATGCCTTAAACATGATTCTAGAAGAGAAGTAAGTTGGTAAAATATTGTAATATCTCAAAGTTAATTTAGTAGTCTTATGTGGCAGCTTAGTTAGGTAAATGTAACCAATAGAATTTGCGTACAGACTGATAAAAAACCGGCCAAGTGCGTGTCCGACCTCGCACAATGAAGGGTTCCGTAGTTGAAAAGAATTTATCCCAAAAATAATTTTTTTATGTAATAAAATTACAAATTTACAATTTTTGGACTTTTTCCTTTATTTATGCTGTGAAACCTTGCTTCTTGCCAAACATGATTCTAGGTCAACGGGAAGTAAGTACCCTATACGTTTTGATTTACTTGCGAGTATCAAAATATGTCGAGTATGAAAATGTGTGATCCATGCGTCATGTTCGTGAACGGGCACCGTCAGTTGGGACTGGTCGTCTCTTAGCTGCCACGGCTTATCTTTATTTTTAATTTTTTAATTTAGTTGTTTTTAGTTTTTATAACGTGCACGTCTTTCTACATTGTTCTTACATGTTAGTCCGGTCAAAATAGACATAAAAGTAGTGGTCAATTAACACAAATTCCGACAGAGCTAAATTTTGGTGGAGACCTTGGGTACACCATTAGAAATAAATTTCCAAAAGTTTCCATCGATCCCATGTGTGCTAAAAAAGTTATTGGGGGTCAAATGTCAACATTTGAGGATTTTTGAATTTTTCTCGTAAACGGTAAATTATATCAAAAAAATAGGTGAGACAAAATTGAAGATCATAAAATTGTCTTCAAAAATTGTCTGAGTACTTTTTTTCTAAGAATCACCATTTCTGAGATATCGCGATTCTAAACGTTGAAGGAGTCACGTTGTACATGATATGCACACATTTCCATATCACCTGGAGGTAGTATACTTTGGCGTGTTTTTTTAAAGTGGTTTCCTCGGTAGGCCTACTCCACGAACTGTTATGACGGAATTTTCAGGGACAATAATCTTTTAACTGCGTTATGATTATTGATATTGATATTGTTTACTGTCTTTAACTGTAGTTCTGATTTCTTTTGCTATTTCAATCTGATTCATATTCTTCAAAGTCGACTTCAACGGTCATGTCTTATTCGATTTCTTCTTCTTATTCTTTCTCTTTTTCTTGCTGGATGTTCATAAATTGTTCAAATGAAGATGAATCAGCTGTCTATTCATCGAAATTACATGAATCTTCGTCTGTTGTATTCAATTGGACATTTGAGCAATACTGGCCTTGGTAATTAGTACCTACACGCTGGAGAACACAGTAACCCTATTCTTCTACAGCCACATTGCGCACTACAACCTTTTTTGCAATTGCAAAAAATAATGTTTAGAAGTTTTTCCGGAGTAGGTGGGAGTAAAGTTTGAATCGGTTCCAAAGTATTATCTGTTAATTTCTAACCCCAGTCTTCTGGGTTCAGTTGATATACACGAAACAAGAAACAAGTTCAACTATCTTGTCTTCCTCCAACATCGGCTTCTGCTAATCAACGCTTGTATCGAGCATAGTATGAAGTTCAGACATGGCTAGGCAATCAACTGAACCCAGAAGACTGGGGTTAGGAATGAACAGTTAATACTTTGAAACCGATTAAAACTTTACTTCCACCTGCTCCGGAAAAACTCCTAAACACTATTTTTTGCAATTGCAAAAAGGTTGTTGTGCAAAATGTGGTTGTAGAAGAATAGGGTTACTTTGTTCTCCAGCGTGTACTAATTGCCAAGGCCAGTCTTGCTCAAATGTCCAATTGAACACAACAGACGAAGATTCATGTGATTTAGATGAAGAAGAAGATTCAAGAAGAAGAGGAAGAAGAAGAAATCAAAGAAGACATGACTATTGAAGTCGACTTCAAAGAATATGAATCAGATTGAAATATCAAAAGAAATCAGAACTACAGTTAAAGTCAGTAACCAATATCAATAATCATAATGCAGTTAAAAGATTATTGTCCCTGTAAATTCCGTCATAACAGTTCGTGGAGTAGGCCTACCGAGGAAACCACTTTAAAAAAAACGCGCCAAAGTTCACTTCCTCCAGGTGGTGTGGAAATGTGTGCATATCATGTACAACGTACTTCCTTCAACTTTTAGAATCGCGATATCTCAGAAACGGTGATTCTTAGAAAAAAAGTAAATGGACAATTTTTGAAGACAATTTTATGGTCTTCGATTTTGTCTCACATATTTTTTTGATATAACTTGCCGTTTACGAGAAAAATCCAAAAATCCAAAAATCCTCAAATGTTGATATTTGACCCCCAATAACTTTTTTAGCACACATGGGATCCATAGGGACTTTTGACACTTTATTTCTAATGGTGTACCCAAGGTCTCCACCAAAATTTAGCTCTGTCGGAATTTTTGTTAATTGAAATGTCTATTTTGACCGGACTATGTATATTTTCAGTATGAACGATGTAACCAGTATTTTGTAAAATATTTGATTTTAAAAGAGTGTCCGTGGAGTTTCTTGCCCGTTCTTCTCCATAGGATCTACGTTTTGGAATGGGCAATCTAGCTTAATTTTTCTGACTGACCGACCCAAGACCGACCCTTTGACAATTCAAAAGTGCCTGTAATTGGTTTATTTGAAATAAATGCTTTGAGTTTCAGTTTAAGTTTTGTCGCATAATTGCCCGTATTTTTTTATTGCGTTGACTTAGAAGCTTGATTTTTTAGAACTCTAAAAGGACTAATAGACTTACTTATTTGATATTAATTTCAACTTGATACCTCCACGCACTCCTGAGAAAAAGGGTCTTGTCTTGATAGACAACCAGACTTGAATTTTTTTTTATGTGATAAAATTACAAATTAACAATATTCGGACTTTTTCCTCTATTTGTGCTATAAGACCTTGCTTCTTGCCAAATTTCATAATTCTAGGTGAACGGGAAGTACCCAATAGGTTTTGATTTACTTGCGAGTATCAAAATAATAATATGTCGCATAAATAGCCGTATTTTTTCATTGCGTTGACTTAGAAGCTTAATTTCAACTTGATACTCGTTCTTGAGAAAAAGGGTCTTGACAGACTGACAGATAGACAGACAGACAGACGGACACCGAAGTGATCCTATAATATAAGGGTTCAGTTTTTTCCTTTTGAGGTACGGAACCATAAATTATTACATAACAAACAGTTTGGTTTTACAAGGGGTCGTTCGACTACTGTTGAACTTTTAGGTCATGTTTATAATGCATGGGAGGATAAATGCGATGTTTTGGGCATCTTTTGTGATTTGTCCAAGGCATTCGACTTGAAACATTAATCAGGAAACTGCATCACTACGGAATCCGGAACGCCTCTCTGGATCTTCTTACTTCTTACTTAAGTGATAGGATTCAAAGAGTTGATGTTAACGGGAAAAGATCACCCGGATCCGTAGTAACAATGGGTGTCCCCCAAGGCTCAATTCTTGGCCCGTTTTTGTTTCTTATTTATATTAATGACTTGCCTTACCTCATAAAGGATAATCATGATATAGTGTTGTTTGCAGATGACACTTCACTTTTATTTAAACTCAAACGTCAGCAGCTGGTTACTGACAATGTAAATAGCGCACTCGCAAAAGTAGTTAACTGGTTTAATGTTAATAACCTACTTCTTAATGAGAAAAAAACTAAGTGTATTAAGTTTACTATACCTCATGTTAGACAAGTAAAAACTAGTGTTCTCATAAAGGGTGAAGAGTTGATTCCCGAAGATACCACAGTGTTCTTGGGCATAACTTTGGATGCCAAACTTCAATGGGGCCCCCATATAGATAAATTGTCGAAAAAGCTTAGCGCTGCAGCATACGCCGTTAGGAAAATTTGTGATTTAACTTGTTTAGAGACAGCCCGTTTAGTTTACTTTAGTTATTTTCATAGTGTGATGTCGTACGGTATTCTGTTGTGGGGAAATGCCGCCGATATTCAGACAATTTTTGTTTTACAAAAAAGGGCTATTCGTTCAATTTACAAATTAAGTCCCAGACACTCCCTCAGTGATAAATTTAAAGAAATTAATATAATGACTGTGCCTTCTCAGTATATCTATGAAAATCTTTTGTATGCTTATAAAAATATCAATTTGTTTAAAAAATACAGTGACGTCCATAATGTGAATACTAGAAACAAACACAAAGAACATCGGTCATATTTCTATAGAAGCTGGACCTGAGTTTTATTTTCAGTGTACAGAAGCAAATTATAGTGAGATTTGATTGTTTTATGTAGTAAACACCATCCCTTTCGAAAATAATATCTAAATAGCCAAGATATTTCAACAATGCAAAAAATACTTTTGAGGTTATCGGTGTCCGGAAATCAAAAGCACAGAATAATCGTCACAAGCGGTACCTAGTTATCAGTCTGTAAAACAATGCCAAGGTCAAACAACAGAAGGAAATCCAAAACAGTACAGTACTTATCACAATATTCACACTAACAACAACAACACAACAACAATGCGAGATCGCCGGGTGCAAAGACTACACAGCACACTACAGTATATTAGTGTCAAATTGACACCCGTTGTAATTGACAGTATTGACACTGTCAATCCATGGCGCGCGTCGATGACATATTATGACGTTCCGTTGTACACAATTGAACAAAATGTTGATACTTACTATGAACCCACATAATTATTTTTATGACAAGAATCCAATACATAATAAAAACAGCACTGGTTGTTTTGATACATAAGTATATAGAATTGAATTACATCTAATAACGTGAATAATTATAATCTTTGAGTACTAAATCATTTCTTAAGCAAAATGAATCGTCAAAGGTGCGTTCTGAACATGTTATTCTAAATAATTTGCAAATTATGCTATTAAAAAAAAATGTGTTTGTGCTTTTTTTTCTGGCGACTTAAATATCTATTTGTTATGTTTTTTAAGACCTTAAAAAATACTAGATTTTTACATATATATGGCATATCTGTACACCACCGCCTCGTAGTCAGGTACGATTTGACCGTCCTTCTTTGTTGTTCCTACAACCAGGCTTAAGAAAATAAGTAGTTCGTTTAGATGCCAATGTATACGTTTTTATAATAAACTACCTAGCCACATTCAAGAACTAAGCCTTAATAAATTAAAAAATTGTATAAAGCGGAAACTTTGTCAGAAAGCCTTTTATACTGTCAAAGACTATATTGAGGACAAAAAGGCTTGGGATTGAGCTGCTCCAATAAATTTGTAAATACCTTTTTACATATTCTATACAATGACATGAATATTTACTTTGTAAAGTATTACTTATATTATTTTTAATTATTGTGAATGTGAAGACTACGTGGATCATTGTTTTTTATTTATTTTATCCTTTTCTTCGTTTTAGTCATAGTCTGAAAGTTTGAGTAATTTATGCGGCCTACCCGAATGTCTTTTCTTTGGTATTGTTCGTTGAATCGTTAAGCTCCTTAAGTTTTCAGTAGAGCTGCACGATTACTGACAAATGCGTGCACTGACTGGACAGGTCCACTCAATCTGTGTGGTTCTTTCCTCAAAAGACCATTTCAGACTGCAAATCTACATGGTCTTCACATGATCTGACCAAGATTATGTCTGGACTTTAAAAGAGACTGTGACCTCTGAGTTTGTTTCGGCGTTTCTTCTCAGAGTAGTCAGATAGGAAACGTCGAACTCATCTAGTTTTAAAAAAAAATATGCTTGACGTGTAAAAGTGTTTGTACAAACCTACTTATAGAAAATAAATCATTTATCATTTAAAAATTAGCCTATACCTTAGTGTTATCCTTCACCGTTTTGAGAGCAGTGGTAATGAAATAATTTATTTACATAAAGTAAAGCGCCTACCTGGTTTCGAACTGCCATCACCAACTTGCTCCTAATTACTACAAACCTGTAACAACCGAAGAGATTCAATTCCCAATTACCTATTAAGTATATAAAAAAGTATCAAACACGAAGTAGTCCACTAAGAACCTGATTTTCATAATCGCTATTGAACAGTAAACCATTTTTTTGTGTTCTCAGATACAAAAAGAAAGCAATGGAATTGTCTAGAGTCTGGAAGGACAGGCCACTATCCCCGATGGATACAGCGATATTCTGGATTGAATATGTAGCCAGAAACAAAGGAGCAGTCAACTTGAAGCCGCCGACTGTTGACATGCCACTCTATCAATACTTGATGCTTGATGCTATTTTTGCCGTGGGATCAATTTTTATATTAATACTATTTATAGGACTTAAATTAGTGTCATTGGTTATGAAAAAATCGCCAATAAAGAAGAGTGATAAGAAAGACAAAAGAAAGAAGAATCAATAGGTAGAAAGAATAGTAATATAATAACTTTTGAACAATTTAGGTCAAGAAGACAAGAATTTAATGTTATTGTCCTATGTAAAGCAAATGTCATTTACTTTGAAGAAAAGTTCAGCCAACTACATACAGGGTGGCCGGAACATTGACGTCCAAAAATAAAATTTCGGTCCCTCGTATCGTGGGGTATTCGAATCACCCCCATGTATGTTCCGCGACTTTTCATAGTTTTCGAGTTATGAATTTTTTTCTGAATGTTTGAAAATTTTCGACCTGACCAACCTAAAAAAAAAGGTAGAGGGTTTTATCGAGTTTCTTTTTTTGCAACTGAATTTTCATAAGTAGTACTTTTATGCATAAAATAATCAGCTTCGTAACTGTGATGAAAGTTATGAAAATGTTGATCTAAAGTGAAAAATTTACGTTCGGTAAATTATGACTTAAATTTTCAACTTCAAATTAAAAATCTAAACAGGTGACTTCATGGTTCTCAAGTAGGCTTCAAGAATGCGCCAGACTCTCAGCTTTCATAATCATTAAAAAACGTAGGACTTAATGGGGCTAACTTTGGCCTTAATCGGCCTTCAAAGACTGCGAGGTGGAAAATTCTTAAAATTAGCTATCTGATTAATATATTTTTTTTTCCATTTTCTTGCTCCTAAGGTTATTTAGTTTGCTAACCAAAAATGACTGCAGGAAAGCTAAGATTTAAACACGGAGATTTTTTTAAATGTTAGTTTAATGAATTTTGCGCGATCCGTTCTCGTGGACTATGGGTTGTAAACGAGGGTGCAACTCTTTTACCTGCAATAACAATCCACTCGAAGTGAGAGCTTCGACATTTCAACATCGCTTCAGCGTTAACTTGTGGTCTGGTATCCTCAATGGCGAACTAATTGGTCCGTTTGAACTGCCGTCCAGACTTGATGGAGAAACATACAAAAACTTTTTGGAAAATGAACTTCCATTGTTGCTGGCAGATGTGAATCTCGAACTCAGACGAACCATGGTGTTGCAAAATGACGGCGCCCCGTGTCACTATGCAACCCAGGTCCGAAATTACTTAGATGAAACATACCCCAGCAGATGGATCGGACGCAGCGGACCAATTAGGTGGCCTCCACGCTCACCTGATCTCAACCCCATCGATTTCTTTATTTGGGGCTATTACAAGGAAATAGCATACGCCCGAGACTGTTCAAGTGAACAAGAGCTGAGGCAGTTGATTGCAGAAGCTGAACGTGTTGTGAGAGAGAACAGAGACGCTTTTAGACGATTGCCAGACAATTTTTTACGTAGGTGTAGAATGTGTATTGCTGCTGGTGGTGGCCACTTTGAAAACCTTTTGTAAATGTTAAAAATAAATTAAGTACTTTTTTCACATTATCATCTGTGTTTTATTCAAAACCACTTTTTACGTAAAACTTTTCTTACCCAACTCTGAAACTATTTGTTGGTTAGTTTTCAGTATTCTTATCATTAATTAACCTTAGGAACGAGCAAATAGCCAAAAAAAAATAATTACTCAGATGGGTAATTTTAAGAATTTTTCCACCTCGCTGTCTTTGAAGGCCGATTTTAAACAAAGTAGCCCTATTAAGTACTTCATTTTTTTTATGATTATGAAAGCTGAGAGTCTGGCGCATTCTTGAAGCCTACTTAGGAATTATGAAGTCACCTGTTAAGATTTTTAATTTAAAGTTGAAAATTTGAGTCATAATTTACCGAACGTAAATTTTTCACTTTAGATCAACATTTTCATAACTTTCATCACAGTTACGAAGCTGATTATTTTATGCATAAAAGTACTACTTATGAAAATTCAGTTGCAAAAAAAGAAACTCGATAAAACCCTCTACTTTTTTTTTTAGAATTTTTTTAGGTTGGTCAGGTCGAAAATTTTCAAACATTCAGAAAAAAATTCATAACTCGAAAACTATGAAAAGTCGCGGAACATACATGGGGGTGATTCGAATACCCCACGATACGAGGGACCGAAATTTTATTTTTGGACGTCAATGTTCCGGCCACCCTGTATATACCTTGCTGTTATTTTCATTTCTTCCTACATAAAATATTTCAACTGTAGGTACCTACTTACCTATCTTTTGGTGAAATTACTGCTCATTGAAAAACTTCAATGCACACGTTTAGCTGGGCTTAATTCAAAATTCAAAATATCTTTATTGTATATGTTAGTTACAGGTCTTAACAACAAATTAAAGTTCCAATATGTCCTGCCTAATAGGCATACAATAATCAAGTATTAGCATTGAATTTAAAATGATTTTACATGTCAAATTCAGTTAATAAAAATTTCAAAATATAAAAATACAGCGAAATTAATACATGGTCAAGAATTCAATCAAAAATTCAAGAAATCTTGGATCGTGTAGTATGCTTTAAAAAGTTTCGTAATTTATTTTTAAATACTGGAAGTTGTTTAATGCTCAGAATGTCAATAGGTATTTTGTTGTATATTTTTGATGCAATGCCAAAGAAGTTTAATTTTTGTTAAATAGAGCCGTTTTATGTGGTACCCACATTAGAAATTAACATAAGTATGTCTTTTCGATTTGAGTTTATCAAATAGATTTTCATTTGTTTTTATAAATACGGCTACTTCATAAATGTAAATTGCAGGAATGGTCAATATTTTAAATTCTTTGAAATATGGTTCACATGAATCAGGAACACGTATATCTACCAGCAATCGCACGTACACATCTTTTTTGCGCTTTAACCGCTAGATCCCTATTAGTGGCATTGCCCCAATATAAGACTGCATATCTCAGTGTCGACGAAACATAAGCATGATAAAAGAACTGATTGATTAACAGTTTTGGATCATTTATATAAAGCATATGAGTACTGATTAAGTTTACTGCATATTGTGTCAATGTGTGTTTGCAAAGTCAAATCGTTATCTATCCAAAGCCCTAGAAATTTGACGCACCTGATTTGTTCAATTTTCGTCCCATTATAATGACTAAATTGATGTTGTTATTTTTATTGTTATGCCCGAAATTGACTAATTTAGTTTTTTCTAAATTGATAATGAAATTATTATCCGTCAGCCAGTTAATTATATTGCGAAGAGTGGAATTTATGTCATTTTCAAAAGTATCAGTATTTTGACCTATAAAGATTGCTGTGCTGTCATCAGCAAAAAGGATCATGGGATGCTGTGAAACTTTAGGCAGATCATTTATGTAGATCAGAAATAGCGGTGGACCCAACACACTACCTTGCGGCACTGCACATAGTACTTTTTTGGGCATGGATTTATGTTTTTGTTCGGTATTGTTTAAGAGATTAATATTATTTATTTCTACTACCTGATATCTATCATTTAGGTAAGATTCTAGAAGTTTATGGACGTTACCCCTTAATCCATAACTGTACAATTTATCTAAAAGTGTTCCATGGTGTACATAATCGAACGCTTTAATAATGATGTCCATAAGAGGCCGTACACATTTTGCAGATTTCGCTGATTTACGTGATTTTACATACGTGATTTTATAGTTACAATACTGTATTTCTGTCAGTTTTAATGCACAACATGAAAAATCATTTCAATTATGATCTGATGTATGAGCTACTTTTTAGGGTTCCGTAGTCAACAAGGAACCCTTATAGTTTCGCTATGTCCGTCCGTCTGTCTGTCTGTCTGTCCGTCCGCAGCTTAGATCAGAGACTCTTAGTATTAGAAAGCTATAATTTGGCATGGATATACATAATATAATATACATATTCATCACGCCGACCAAGTGGTAAAATAAAACCATGAAAAAAAATTTTTTTTAGGGTACCTTCTGTACACGTAAAGTGGGTATGTTTTTTTTTCTCGTCTACCCCATGGTGCGGGATATTGTTGGATAGGTCTTTCGAAAATATTGCGGGTGTGAAAACAGTTTTTCGATTTAGAGATCCGTTTCTGAAATATTAAGCTTAAAAGTGCTAATTTTTGTTACAGTCAAGTCAGTCCGCCCCCCTGCCAGCTAAACGGTTAGTTTTGGATGGGTGAAAAAATTCACGGTAGTAGTATATAATAGTTAAAAGGAAAAGTATCACAGCTAAGTAGGCTTTTCAAGTTTACGAGTAATAGTCAACCAACTTGTAAAATATACTTTGAACCAACGAATTAAGAATGATATTCTTAATTCGTTGAAGAATGATATTCTTAATTCGTTGCTTTGAACAGTAAAAATTTCGTACAAATTCCATTAAAAATTACTTATGTAACGTTGTTAGCTGTGTAAAACAGGTAGTAAATATAAGTTTATGAACCATGTAAAAATATACAAAAATAAAATCATAACATTCTTATTAATAATGATTTCTACATTAATAATATTTACTCTCGAATATTACTGCGCGTGGCCCGACACGCACTTGGCCGATTTTTTTTATTTTTCAATTTTGATTAATCGACCTAACCCGGACTGGTTTGTGAATTTTTGTTGTAAGAGGTTTAGAATATCACATATTTACGAATTGTTTTAACGTCTAAAGGACATGGAAAAATTACAATGTATTCTTGTGAAAGTTGTTTATACAATGTTTGAATATTTTTTTAGATTTTTTACCACTTTCATATAAAATTTTTGAGTTAAAATATATTAAACTTAGTCTAATTTTAGAAAAAAAATTACAAGGAGTTGCTTTTGATTTCGGCTACTTAGAATTCTCGTTCATAAAATGATTACCACAAAAATAAACTTCAGTACAAAATCAATCCACTTCCTGAAAAAAAAATGCAAAAAATTTAAAACATATTGGCATTAAAAAATCTTTTAAAAACATCATAATTCTCGCATACTATACTCGACGCAAAATAAAAAACACGGTCAAGAGCGAGTCAGCCTCGCGCACGGAGGGTTCCGTACCATCATTTATATGTAATTTTTGTTGATGATTTCTGAAAAACTGTGCTTTTTAGAGACATCGTTTTATTTTTCCTGTAATTTATACATAAACTACTATCACGTAAAATAATTTCAGATTTTTCTCTATGCAAATTTCGGAGATAAGGGATGGGTTTTTTTAAACATTTTTCATCAAAGTCGAAAACTATGCGGCCTTAAAAAAAAGAAAAAAAAATGTTTGAGAATGTGAAAACAGCGCTCTTTCATATGATACCCCTATCATTCTTAATTCGTTGGATACCCCACACGCCCTAGTAACCCACCTTCGAAATTTTCAGCCCCTGTTGCAAAAAAAACATATATATTTTTGTGTCTTTCTTATTTAAAAAAAAATAAATAAAAATAATAAAATAGTTAGGCAAACGTCATATAAAACTGCTCCAAACAAGTTAAATAAAATAAATAAATATCCTTGGACATTTCACTCAACGCCATCTAGTCCCAAGCTAAGCAACCTAATGCTTGTGTTATGGTAACGAGATGGCTGATAAACTACTTATATACATTTTTTTTGTAAATACATACATATTATAGATAGAAAAACACCCAGACTCGGAACAAATACTTTTAGGTCGTACAAATATTTGTTCCGTGCGGGAATCAAATTCGCGACATGCTGCGCAGCAGTCAATCGCTCAACCACTGCGCCAACCGTGTCGTCAAGTTGATAGCATTAGTAGTTCTTGAGATATCCAGCTGTGACAGACAGACATAAGGGTTCCTTTTTTACCATTTTGGTAAGGAACCCTAAAAAGTAGCTCAGTCAATAGATCATAATTAAAATGATGTTTCATGTTGTGCATTAAATCTTATAGAAATTCAATTTTTAAATTTAACTGTAAAGTCAGTAAAATCACGCAAATCAGCGAAATCGGCAAAGTTTTGTGTACGGCCTCTTAAGCTGTTGAACAACTTGACTTTGATTTCGTCATGCTTCAAGCAACATATTGTTGTACTTGTTTTTGTTGGTTGTTTAAAATAATGTCGAATGATTTTTTGTTACACTAAAAAGCTAAGGTTGTAGGCTTTATTAAACTCAATCTATACTCAATGCCGTATGGTTTAAGTAAAATTTGGATTAAATTGCAATAATCGTGAATAATTAATACTATATGCGATTTTATTCCACTCAATTGTTAGGCTAGGTTAGCCATGTAAATCATGATTTAATTACTTCTTAAAACGTGTCAGGTTTCAAAACACTGAATAATTCAGGCTCACAATTTTTAGGGCATAAGGCAAGCTAAGTATTTAAGTGAAACTGATCCTGACCAGACCATGGCCCACTTGCTGGAGTGTCTAAAGCGTCCCTAGACCTGCACTTTAGAAGACATAAAAACGCCTTTGATATCAATTGAAGAAATTTGAATCAGACCAGCCTACCAAAATTCTAGAGGCACCATCGCTCTTGACTTAAATTCGTTACCAACTGAAACTATTAGGCAATCATCACCATTTCGCGGTCAATAGATTAACGTTCATAGCCAGATACCCGTCAGATTCTTTGTGGTGACTTGGTGTTGTGCAGTTTAGGTTTAAATAAAAAATGAAAAAAATCATATTATTTTTATTCTTTGTCGTTAGTTGTGCTGGCTACAAAATACTAGCTATATTTCCGCATAATGGACGAAGTCATAACATATATTTTACGGCACTAGTCGAAGAATTAGCGACAAGGCAGCATATTGTGACGGTGATTAACCATCACCCTGTGCCGGCATTACCTACCCTGCGTCAAATTTCCCTACAGGATAAAGAAAACGCTAGTGATCATGATGTTAACATAGAAGAACGTCTGAAATTTCTTTCTACATCAGACTTTTCAAAAGCATACAAAGGAGCTCGGGCATGTCAATTACAAGCAAACACAAGTTGTAAAAGACTGATGAAAAACCGAGAAGTACAAGAGCTAATAACATCGGCGGCGCATTTCGATGTGGTAATAGTTGAACAATTTGTGACGGATTGTGGCTTGGCTGTTGCCTACAAGTTGAATGATGCGCCCACAATAGGAATCACCACTCATATTCTGATGCCATGGACCTACCCCAGGTTAGGTGCACCTAACAATCCAGCGTATGTACCAAACCGCGTTATTGGTTACGGAACAAATCCTAAATTATGGAATAAAATAAAGAGTGCTATAATCAATTTTGGAATGAATGTGTACTATACACATGTGACACAGAGAAATGATCAGGAGATTGTGAATGAAGTGTATCCCGATATACCACTCTTAGAAGACCTTGGGAAAAATATGTCTTTAATAATGATTAATCAGTATTTTACATTAACTGGTCCACGTTTACACAGCTCTAATGTTATAGAAGTTGGTGGCATGCATATAAAAGAAAGTGATCAAATAGACAATGAGGTTTGTGAAGTTTAATTCCTTTCCGAATGATCAAAATCAAAGGTTTCATTCAAGTATTTATTGATGTAAAATGAAAAGTCCTTGTGATCAACTAGGTTGGGTTAGTGCTATAAACAAACGTATTCCAATGTTACAGGGTTTACAAAAGTTTTTGGATAATGCAAATAACGGCGTGGTTTATATAAGTTTTGGAACTGTGGCATCAAATTTCCCTCGCAAAATAACAAATGAAATAAAAAAAGTTGCTGAAAAAGAAAACAGCAATATGCTATTTGTGTGGAAAACTGAACTCACTGACTGGGTTCCTCCTCACAACGTGTTCATAGGGAAATGGATGCCACAAAAAGCTATCTTATGTGAGTCATGTTTTATGTATTTTGATATTATTATTTGTATTGCAATAGTCAAACCATACAGTTCCTGATTACTGATATCTCGGTGTCTAATTCAGTAAGCTGGTGCAAATGGGGGGGGAAATTTAATTATGTCTCCTTTCTTAGGTCATCCGAAAGTGGTTGCATTTATAACACATTATGGAATGTTGAGTACCTCGGAGGCTTTGCATTGTGGGGTGCCTATTGTGGGAGTTCCACTGTTTGGAGACCAGTACGCGAATGCCCAGTCAGCTGTTGAAAGTGGTTTGGGAGTTACTGTTGACATTTCTACTATTAATCAACGTGCGCTGGAAGATGCTTTAAAAAATATCCTTCAAGAGAAGTAAGTTGGAATAATATTGTAATATGTCATAGAAAATCTCTTTGCCTTTCTCCGCAGCTCCGTAACGTTTAAGTTAGTTGATTACTAAACCTACCGACCGTCATCATCGCGTATACTAGGTGAGACAGTGGTCAAATTAATATATTGAAACATTGTTTTTTTAAAAATATATTCATGAAATTTGCTATCATCATTTTTAATTGTGCTTTTGTGTGTTGAACGATGTATTTTGTGTGCCCTGAATAATTGTTTTATAAATCTATAAAAATATAATGCACCTACTGTAAAGAAAAGAACGGGACTGACGGACTCAATTTCTTTTCGTAGAAAACTTATCGAACTATTATGAGGTCCGCTATGATTAAATGTGTAATTAAATGTTATAAGTACATATATTGGTAGTAAGTATGCTGATAAATATACTTTTTTTGGTTTTCTCAGATACCAAAAGAAAGCAAAAGAATTGTCTCGAGTCTGGAAGGACAGGCCACTATCCCCGATGGATACAGCGATATTCTGGATTGAATATGTAGCCAGAAATAAAGGAGCAGTCAACTTGAAGCCGCCAACTGTTGATATGCCACTCTATGAATACTTGATGCTTGATGCTATTTTTACCGTGGGATCAGTTCTTTTGTTAATGTTATTTATTATAGTTAAGGTAGTATCGCTGGTTATTAAAATATCACTGACACAGATTATCAAGAAAGAAAATTAGACAGGAAAAATGTTCATAGATATGTACTCAATAGAATTTCAAAATAATTTGTAAAAGGGCCTCGTTTAATTTAACCAGCGAACTTGACGTGGTTTATACTTTCAATATCTTTACAAAGTGAGTTTTGAAAAGGGCTATTTGTACTCCTCATTATGAAAATGAACTTTAAAAAAAAAAACACGACTGCCAAAAAACAAACTAAAAAGTAAAAAACAAGTTGTAATCCCTGACTAAACAGATAAATAAAATTGTCGTTGCAGTCGAGGGACCATTCTGCGGAGCACATTTTAATCTAAGAGGTCGCCCGACCGCAATGACAATTTTATTTATCTGTTTAGTCTTATCAACTTGTTTTTTACTTTTTAGTTCGTTTTTTGGCAGGGCGTCGTGTTTTTTAATTTTTTAAATTATTTATTTTTATTTTATACATTTTAGGGACAGTGTAGACGGCGTATTCGCAGTCTTACTAAAGCCTGATTAAATCGTTTGCAGCCAAAGATTAACTGTTTGTTTTGCATGTAGGTACGCTTCCTATGTAAAAACATGACATTATCCATTTTGGTCCAAATGCCAAAAAATGTGCTATATTCCGTTAGATTAGAACTTTTCCGCCTAAGCGTTTCTTATTATGGCACCGAAGTTGTAGGACCATTGCCCTTGGTTTTATTTGAGTTCAAAAAAAATCTTTTTAAATGAAAAAGCCCATTTTTAACTTATTTGTAGGTGTAAAATATAACAAAACTATAGGCGTATTTTATATCTGTAATATAAGTAAAATAAATTGAGAAATTTTTTTATGTGGTTGTTTATATACAACACATAGTAGGTAATGAAATTAAATACTAACGTATCTTTCATTGAAGCCCTAAGCTGTTAACAATTTATTTATTTGGATTTACTAGTCGAATACCGTAATTACAGATACAATTAAAAAGCCACTGTGTCTCGTGTGGATCCACGTTCCGGCACACGAAGGGTTATAGTGGTATAGTAATAATCTGGCACAACAATCATCATAATGTCAGCCGAAAGACGTCCACTGCTGGACATAGGCCTCCCCCAAGCACCACCACTTCGACCGGTTCTGTGCTTCTCGCATTCAGCGGATTTTTGCGGCCGTCACAGGTCAAAGGTCCCTCTTGTGGGAGAGCGTCCAGCGCTACGTTTATTATTTAAACTAAATAATAAAATAATAACTAATAAAAGTTAGGATCACTCTATGCAAAGGACTCATTTATGAAGCTATTGTTCTATGTCGGCTGGTAAGGTCTTTGACTTGGACCCTCTTTTTTTGTTCATCTTTTATCTATTGTTCTGACCCGGCTGTGAGTAGCTTCGTGAATGATTTTTTTTGCACAACCCCCAGAAAAAAACTGGAGTGGCGTGACCATTTTTTTTTATTCGTTTCTTTTTTGTTCTTCGGTCTTAAGACCGCACATAGACCTGATGCATCGCTTCTGCAATCTGAAAACCAGTTCTCTATCAGTAGACTGTCTCCAGAAGATAATGCCATACCGCAACGCAGAGGCAACCAGTCCGTGGTAAGCTGTTAAACGCTGTTGCGTGTTGTTTAGAGGCATGAGGAACAGGGTGTAAAGTTCACTCATCCTCTACTGAAAAGGGAGGATCCTCCAACCAGACGGGTGTTGTGTCTGGTGGGCCACTGCCCAACGGTTGATGTCGGGTCGTTGTATATAAGGTAATTTATTAGTAAGTACAAAAATTTTGAGGATAGATTCATTACCATAAGATAAACATTTCTTGAAAAAATCATAAATTTCTATACGCTAGTTTCCAAGAAAAACACTAAAAACCATTTTGTTTAAAAAGTAAAATTCAACACCCGAACGGGGAATAACAACGGGAAAACGGGGAACGGGGAATTATAACGGGGAATTCCAGCTAACGTACTTTATGGCAGATAACAAAGGAGTCGCGTTGTTTACCTAAAAGCATCCCCCGCTTCGCCCCTGCCGCACCCCGTTGCGCGGCCAGCCAGCATTCGACGCGGGAGCAGCGTCTAGTTCGCTAAAATCATTTCACTGATAACGTGCTATGGACGGATGAGTGCACATTTACGCGCGAGGGACTATGTAATGTGCATAATGCGCATTACTGGTGCGATTACAATCCACGAGTGATTCGGCCGGACCACTTCCAACACCGTTTCAGTGTGAATGTGTGGGCAGGACTGTTGAACGGCCAATTATTAGGACCCGTTTTTCTGGATCGACTGACTGCGGACACGTATCTGCAGTTCCTCCAGCGAGACCTACCAGAGCTACTGCTGGATATACCTGTGTTGTACCGCAGGTACATGTACTACCAGCACGACGGCGCGCCGGCGCACTTCAGTGTGCGGGTACGCACCTACTTGGATGAGGCGTTGCAAGAGCGATGGATTGGGCGCGGTAGCGTTATCCGCTGGCCGTCACGCTCACCTGGACTTCCACGTGTGGGGTCGGGCCAAAGACCTAGTGTATGGGAACGATCCGTACATTAGATGAATTACGTGCGCGAATTGTGAGTGCATTTGACGTGATGTCCAGTGAACAGCAAGTGCTTACTGAAGTGCGGAGGCATTGTCTCGATCGCGCTAGACAGTGTGTGCGTCTACAAGGGCGTCACGTCCAACAATTGATGTGATATGTGTAAATAACTAGTAAATTGTGTAAATAAGTGTAAATCTGATAGTGAATTTTGACTTTTAAACACGCCAAGTTAAAAAAATAATAATAATTGGTGAGTTTTATTTGTTATTTTGTTTTATTTATTTGTATTATTACTTAGGATTAATTTCCACTGAACGTACTGAACGTAACGTTTACGTTATTATTTGATTACTGCATTACAAAGGCAGTCGTAGAAACATTTTAAATGAATGTTAGTAAAATTGTTAATATCTATCATAAAAAAACAATAGCTCCACACTGATCCGCTTCGATTTATTGGAAATATCTCTACCAAAGATAAGCGCAAATGTTACTTTCGTTTATTGCAGCGGAATATTAATAGCGTTGCTCAAGGTGGAAACAAGATCCTAGACGAATAGGTAGGTACCTACTAAGAAAGAAAGTCTTAAATAACGGTTTGCAACACGTGCAGCAAGCGGGGAGCGGAGAGTCCGAGCGATGACGTAATACGGTAGATTGTTTTGCCTCGCGCAGGACAATGACTGAGTCAGTATACAGGATGCTTTTAAAAATATTGTTATTTTTTGTTAGAAAAATTAAAAAAAAAAACTAGCCTGAATATTTGAAAAAAAAATGCTAGCGCCGTATTTCTAGCGTATAGTTAGATGTACTGTTTAAATATTTGTAATTAATAAAAGTTCACCTTATTGCTAGTCGCGTGGTAAACTCTAATTGCGCGATGCAGGATTTCGTGACGTCATGTCATTGTGATGCGTAGTTCGTTTGTGGCGACGTAGATACCGCCACATCACTCCCCTCCGAAGACCGGAGGTCGATAGTGGGCTGAGTCGTGTATCTTGCGATGCTTGCCAGTGCCAGTTGTGGTTCCAGTGAGTCGGAACCGTGTGCCGCATAGTTCACGATGAGTCGGAACTGTCTGCGGTGATACCCCAGTGAGTCGGGGTGGCGCTGCGTTATGCTCCAGTGAGTCGGAGTGTACAGCGCTGGGTTGAGGTTGAGGCTGAAGGTGATGACCAGGAATGCGCATCCGCTGCATGCTGGTGGTCAGGATACCCGTTGAAGCCGTGGATGCTGGCTGGCTGTGTGACTCGCCGCTCGAAAGCTTGAGGAAGTGATGCTGATGACGTCACGCTGAAGGAGTTGCACGAAGGCTGCGCTGACGTTCATGCTCGGGGTCACCAGTTTAGAGGCATGAGGAACAGGGTGTAAAGTTCACTCATCCTCTACTGAAAAGGGAGGATCCTCCAACCAGACGGGTGTTGTGTCTGGTGGGCCACTGCCCAACGGTTGATGTCGGGTCGTTGTATATATGCTAGTCGCGTGGTAAACTCTAATTGCGCGATGCAGGATTTCGTGACGTCATGTCATTGTCATGCGTAGTTCGTATGTGGCGACGTAGATACCGCCACAGAGACTGACTGTTAACTTTTTTTGAGAGTTGAAATAGAGCATAATTATGCGGATTTACTAAGTTTTTTACATAATTCTTCATGTGCATATGGACTGAGGGCCCGTTTTTTGAACCGTTGCGAAACGAAATAAGACTTATAGGGAATTTAGTTAAAAATAGTAAAAACTTAAAGCAAAGGTCCATAAATTTCTTAAACGTGAACTTTTACGATTAAATAACTTGGGCCCTCAATCCAGACGCTTGCATAAACTGGCATAGTCTGAATCTCAGTAAGTACTATATCTGGGTTAATAATTTTTATTTAGGAATTTAGTTAAGAATTTCTTAAATATTTTAAGAAATTCCCAGGTCTGTAGAATATGACATTACAGATTTATGGCGATATATCTAGGGCCCTCAATTCATCATTGTTTGTACTGAGGAATCTGCAAAACATGAATTTATCTGAAGAAATACATAAATACGACTCTAACATATTTTACTTAGACATATAGGTGAATTAGTTAAAAAGAAATAATGACACAAAAGTTAATTGTTAAGAAGTAAATGAAAATCGAATTTTACTAAAACGTCTGAACTGAGAGCCCAATATTTTCGGCTTTATTGACTAGGCTCGACTTCATAGATGAACACAAATTAGAATAAGATTTTTAACTATTTCTTAACTAAATTGTAACATATCATCCATCCTTCTAAATATTATAGGTACTTTAAAAGAAAATTGATTTTTAAGTTTTTATATGAGAAAAATTAGTAGGGTGACCATAATGTTCATAGTAAGTACCTGTACATTTTGTAAAGCGCGGTCGGAAAGTCATGTTAGGGCTCGTTGCACTCGTTCCACGCCATTATATGTGATTTCGTAATGGGTGTCGTTTTCATGGTTTTCGAGGGTGTTAAAGCCGATAGTGACATTAAAATGCAAGATAGCGGCTTCTTTTAAAATGTTGATGGTTTTTTAATTACTATCACACGTGTTTTCGGGTTGAAACGCGGTACGGCGCAGTGCCACAGGGTTAATTAACTAGGCATCAGTCGAGCGTCACGTATTTTGACTCCACTGTCGGCTTTAGCACTCTCCAAAACCATGAAAACGATATCCATGACGAAAAATTTGAAAATTTTCGCAGCCGCCATTTTGGATTTACATTTTAACGCCACTATCGGCTTTACATCCTCGAAAACCATGAAAAGTACCCATGACGAAAAATTTGAAAATGTTCGCAGCCGCCATCTTGGATTTATTTTCAGCAGCTTTCACTGTGGGACCAACTCTGAAATCACGAAAAAAAAACTCTGATGTTTCATACAAAAGTTCAATACCTACTCGACCAAAATGTGTGAAACAGCTGATTTTTTTTCGTGATTTACTGTTTGATCCCATATAGTGAAAGTTGTTCATGAGTAGAACACCCTGTGAAAATTTAGCTAGTAATAAAAAACTTGCCCTCATATAGTCAAAAAACCGGCCAAGTGCGTGTCGGACACAATGAAGGGTTCCGTAGTTGGGATGAAATTATCCCAAGAACGAACTTAACGACAACAAATGTAACAACAGTAAATGTAAGTTTGTACTCACAGCATTGAGAGATTTACCATGTTATTTTAAGACCACAAACTTCTTATAGGTTTTCCTGTAATCTACAGGTATAGAACTATTTTCTAGTATTTTTTCAAAATTTTAGGCTCAGTAGTTTCAGAGTGAAGGGGGGGGGGGCGGAATGGTCAATTTTCATCTATTTCCTTAAATAACTCTAAAACGATTTATTGTAAAATTATAAAAAAAAAATATTTGAGACCTTTTTGATATGTCACACGGCACAGTTTGCAAAACTTTTTTTTTTTTTTTCTTATTTGCCCCCTAAAAGTGACCCAAATATTCAAAATTTATTTATTTACTTTAGCCGTACGTGTTTGGGTTACAGAAGTCCATATGTGTACCAAATTTCAACTTAATCGGTCCATTAGATTCAGGGCAAATTGGCTGTGACAGACGGACAGACGGACAGACAGACAGACAGACAGACAGACACACGAGTGATCCTATAAGGGTTCCATTTTTTCCTTTTGAGGTATGGAACCCTAAAAATGCAAATAAAAATGACAAATATGATAATATGATGATGACGATATGATATTATGTTAATTGATGATGTAATTTATCATTTCCGAAATCGCGAGATTTTGACGATCGATACAAAAGCGCGTTGCATATTTGCCAAAACATAAACGTAAGTAAATATACATTCAATTCAGATTATAATCAGAACTCTGTGAATCCCGGAATCCCTAAAAATTTTTGATACAAAAGTGTAATCCATATTAGCGAACACCTCAACTTATGTAACTATGCATCCGATTATCCGATCTATAGATAACCCATCGATGTATCCAACTGAAAGACTTGCGTCTTGGTCATGAATAAAAAAAAAAAAAAAACTTTATCATGTTACGCAATTTGGGATAATCTAATCTTCTACAACACTTGCATGTTCTAGAAGATTAGATTGTCTAATTTAGTTCCTAGCAAACCGTGCAGTTTAGCGTTCATTATTTCAAAAATGAAAATATTCGTGTTATTTTTTTACTTTCTTATTAATTGTGATGGTTACAGAATTTTGGCTATTTTTCCTCATAGTGCAAGAAGTCACCATATTTATTTCACGCCTCTAGTCGAAGAATTAGCAATGCGACAACATAATGTGACAGTGATAAATTACCATGCTGTGAAAAAACTACCCACTTTACGTCAAATATCTCTCCAGGATAGAGAAAATGCTAGTAGTGCTTATGTTGACATAGAGAAACGTATGGAAGTCCTTTCTATTTCTGACGTGTCCTTGGCGTATGCTACTGCTCAGGTGTTTAAAAATATAGCAAATACTAATTGTAAGAAACTGATGAGCAATCGAGAAGTACAAGAGCTAATAACATCGGCGGCGCATTTCGATGTGGTAATAGTTGAGCAATTTGTGACAGACTGTGGCTTGGCTGTTGCCTACAAGTTAAATGCGCCCGCAATAGGAATAGCTGCCCATATTTTAAGCCCATGGACTTACTCCAGGTTAGGTGCGCCTAATAATCCAGCATATGTACCAAACCACTTTTTTGGTTCTGGAACAAAGCCAAACCTTTATAATAGAATAAAGAGTGTAGTCATAAATTTTGGGATGAATATGTACTATACATATGTCATTCAGAGAAGTGATCAAGAAATTGTGAATGAAGTGTATCCCGACACGCCACTCTTAGAAGACCTTGGCAAAAATATGTCTTTGATAATGATAAATCAGTATTTTCCATTAACTAGTCCGCGTTTATATAGCTCTAATGTTGTAGAAGTTGGTGGCATGCACATTAATCAGAATGATGGAATATCAGATAAGGTTTGTAATTTTAAATTATTTATATTATATATTTAATCTCATTTCCATTTTTCCATTCCATGTCTCGTTCGAATCGAGAAACCATTCGATTCGATCGAGACATGGGTTGTACTGTACTGCAGTTGGGTTGCTGCTGTCTCTTCAACGGTGCCAGATCGACTATCGGTACATCGACGTGCGGAAATATCTGTTCTAAAACGCCACTATGTCAGTCCGACTCCGAGGTGTGATCCACCTTGAAAAATATCCTTCTGTAGTGAAGTGTGAGACAGGGAGACGTTATTGGTCCGAAACTGTTCAGTGCTGCACTGGAGGATATCTTCAAGGTTCTGGACTGGAAAGGGCTAGGCATCAACATCTATAGCGAGTACGTCACTCACCTTCGGTTTGCTGACGATGCAATAGTCATCGCTGAGACTATGGAGGACTTCATTACAATGATCGATGCTCCGCACCCAATGCCTAATAAAGGGGCAGTCCAACTTGTCCTATAATGTTTTTAGGATGCTGTTGGAGCTTCCGCGCAATCTACCCATAATTGACGCTGCCCTCTTTCTAATTATGGCATGAAAATCGTCGACATGGGCTTCCGTGAATATTTTCGAAGCGCTGCAGAAGCGCGGAAGGCCCATCAACATTAATTCATTATTAAACGCGCAGGACGTTGTAGGCCCTCTACATATACTCCACCCACAAGCTGCATGCGTAAAAGGATTGGCTAGGCCATCAAAATATATATCTTCACATCCCTAATACAGCGCGCAAACCTGCGTGCTAACATTTTGCACCCTGTCTAAATATGTATCACCAGGTAAGTCCTCCGTGACCACATGTCCTAGGTCCTGAGCAACACGCTGCAATGGTGTCCCGCGCTTATACCCACAGGAGAAAGTAAACGTTATTTACCAATACATGTTTGCTATTGAAAACCAACATTTGTGATTTTTTGACGTTATATGTAAGCCCATGCGTCTGCATAGCTCAAATTGAACCATGACACCATCATCAATCATGTCATTCATGTACAAGTTAAACATGTGAGGTCAGTCCACCCTGCCTATCTCCAAACTCCAAGAAATATGGCTGGGAGGACACATTATTCTACCTGACGCGATTTGTTTGCGTTTTGCTGTACTGGAACTTCAATTAAGCATATTAAAATTATGTTTATATTTATTATATTTTATAGGCAGATTTAAATTATGAACTTAGACTATAGCTTTTCATGGGATACGAGGTTAAAAGCCTTGGAAAGGTCAAGAAAACTTGCGAGTTGTAGGTCGTCGGTTCGAACCCAGACAGGCGCTTTATTTTGTGTAAATTGTTTTATTACGACTGCTATCAAAACTGTCAAGGAAAACATCGTGAGGAATGATTATGCTTATGCTAGTCACATTCCAAGATGTACCAAGTCATTTTAAATTTAGGTATGGAAATTCGTAGTACTAGTGGGTTCAGTTTCAAACAGAGTTTCTAATTGAAACTGAAAATGAAACATTCAAAACATTCATAAGCCTCACATTGTAGAATTTGATTATGTTTCCTTTTCATACAAGATCCGGAATAGAAACATTAATGAACTAGGTAACTGTTTATTTTACAGGGTTTATTAAACTTTTTAGATTCTGCAGACAATGGAGTGGTTTATATTAGTTTTGGAACCGTGGCATCAAACTTTCCTCAAAAAATAACAAATGAAATTATGAAATTGGTCGAGAGGAGCAACATTCGATTTGTTTGGAAAACAGATATTTTAGAATGGATTCCACCTAGCAACGTGTTTTTAGGGAAATGGATGCCACAAGTAGCAGTCTTATGTAAGTGGAGGTCGAATATTGATCTTCAATAGGGATGATGACTAAAAATTTATTTTTTGTCCGTCATAGAGATTACTAAAAAATATTGGACACGTATTTTTTCTTTTTTTACGTAATCAAAAAATTACGGCGATACATTGAGTTAAAATATGGCATGACGTCACGCGTAGCAAGGTTTTATACGTACAAGTGACGTAGCGAGCCCCCACTCCCCAACTTTAATGCGTGATAGCTAACTATTTTTTTATTAATATGACAAAGCAAAAAATACGTGTCTAATATTTTTTTATTATCTGACTGACGGACTAAATAGAATTTCTTTTTTTGTTACCCAGGCATCATCCCTATTCTCTGGTTAAAATAGCACTGCATCTGATGCGTTAATCTAGATATACAGGGTGTAAGGGACAGCCCTCCGCAAGCTAACAGGGTGCATTCAGCTCCTCATTTTGAATCATATTCCACCGGAAATATTCTCGAGAAAATTTTCATTTTTTTAATAGTTTTTTCAGTAACATTTTCTTTATTTCAATGTAAAGTTACATTATGTGTTCGCAGCACTCCATTTATGTAAAAAAAAACCAAAAAAAAAACCAAAAAAAAACCAGCATGGATGCTGAAATACTCTAACGAACGACTCGTGAAATCAGCTGTTCACTTTCTTTCTAGCTACAGAGTTCATCGAACTCACCGCATACCTATTACCTACCCCTCCCAACCAGTAACAGACACTCCGATTTTTGCACAAAAACACAAACAAATTAGGTTTATTGGATTTCCTTAGCGTTCCTGAAATAATTTCATGTACCGGTCATCTTAGTATGATGTACTGAATTCACCCCATCAGTCTGCGGAGGGCTGTCCCTTACACCCTGTATAATTGTATATTTACATGATTCTTTAGTGTTAAACACTGAACATTTAATTGTTGGGTCTCATGGGTTTTTTTTCTATTTCCAGGTCATCCAAATGTAATTGCTTTTATTTCGCATTCTGGAATGTTGAGTACTTCGGAGGCTATGCATTGTGGAGTGCCTATAATTAGTGTGCCGCTATTTGGAGAACAGTTCGCGAATGGAAAGTCCGCAGTTGAAAGTGGTTTGGGAGTTTCATTGGACATATTGACTTTTAATGAACGTGTACTAGAAGATGCTTTGGGAACGATACTTCAAGATCAGTAAGTGTTCGATTTTTAATTTAGATTAATATAATAAGAAAAATTTCAGCTTCACTACATACTCGTACACATTGTATTGAATGCATTCAAGAACACAAGTTTGAATATACATACGTTAATTGACAAGGCTTTCTCGTCAATAGTGATCCAGTCACGAGCCAATATAAGACTGAATTTTGGAGCATTGCGTTATCTACATACATTATCATAAACCTGATTTGAATTCTTACAGGTATCAAAAGAAAGCAAAGGAATTGTCTAGAGTCTGGAAGGACAGGCCTCTATCCCCGATGGATACAGCGATATTCTGGATTGAATATGTAGCCAGAAACAAAGGAGCAGTCAACTTGAAGCCGTCGACTGTTGACATGCCACTATATCAATACTTGATGCTTGATGTACTACTTATAATGGCATCATCAATGATTGTAATAGCTTACACTCTATGTAAAGTATTATCGTTGATTTTGATAGTACTCTTAGGAAAACAGAAACTAAAGAGAAGGAAGATAGATTAGAGTTAAAATAAGAATTAACTTAGGATTTATTTAATACTTACTTACAAAAATATAAGAGTTTTAACAAAGGTAACCTTTTGCATGCATAAAGTCAGACATGATGTAAAAATCGTTATTGAATAAATGAATTGAATTGAATTTAACCAAACTATCAACTAGTATTAACTATAATTCACCAAATCCAATCCAAATTTAATCCAGATAATCACAAAATTCACAAAAAAAGCAGTAATATTTTTGTTTTGCAATTGATATAACATTTCACTTTTGAAATAAAGTGTGCATATATTTTGTGCATTTAACGTATGCATAATTATATTAGATTAACGGAGACTTTAAATTGATGCTGTCACTTTCTTTTTGATACAAAATGTAAGGGATGCTAATAATTTAAAGTCTCCTTTAAACTAATGTTGGTTTCGTGCAACTCAACGGTAGTCATTAGTGGTCTAATGAATTATTTTTGAATAAAAATATTGTTTTAAAAATATCTCTATCATTAATACAACTTAATTTGCGTTCATGCTCATCTTACATGATGGGTATCGTTACCATATTACCTTCTAGACATTTTTATTAAGTAGTTGATACAGATAACTGGTGGTCTAAGACTGTTGTTCGTTTTTTCAGACAATTTATTGAATTTCTTTCTTCTGAACCCATTCAAAATTTACACACGCTTTTTCTTTTCAGTCTTTGTTGTTGTCTTTATAATTTTTTTCGCCCCGCAGCATTTCTTTATAAGTGCTATTATTAGAACAAGATATATACTAAACATTGCGATTAATACCACCGCCACATCTAGGTTGATGTATTGGTAAAATGGTACATCAGCTGCAGCCGCTCTGAAGGTGAAGTTTGGATGCTTAGCAGCAAATTCTGTCCAATATACAGCGGTGTCCATGGGAGACATTGGACGATCATGCCACGCTCTTGATACCTCCTTCACTCTCTGGCGAAATCTGAAAATCAATAAAATTGTTTTGTTTACCTTTGAAATATTTTTGAGAAAGACATAAATATGTCTATACCGGAAAGGTTTAGGTGGTGAAATAAAGGTAATCAATCTTGATGTGTCTTTTATAATTTTTTATTTTAAAACCTCAGTTTAAAAATAAAATGCAACTAAAAACCAATGTAAATACAACAATAATGATTACTAAATCAATTGAACCATTACTTTATGCAGTAGTTTATTTGTTTAACATGTGTTTGTGTAAAAAGTCACATCAAGATTGTTTACGTTTATTTTACTACCTAAACCTTTCTGGTATAGATAGACAGTCAAAGTTGTGAACTCGTCGAAAAAAATAGCGTCTAACTGTTCGCCGCAATTTGCACGCACACTAGAAAAGCATAGTACGTACAATGTCTGGCGCGAGTGAAAGACAGCTGTCATGCACACCAGCGTAAAAAAGTTGACCTGTTTGTGTTTCTTATATTTCTATGATCTAGAATTCTGGACATTATTATAATCAAAGAATTTTGATGATATTGACATTTTATCTTTGCCGTTTTTGTCCTTTTTTTAATAAGCGTGTTTAGGAGTATTTTTCAATTTGATATTAGGTATAATAACGCTATAATGCAAGAATTGACATCTTAGCATGTTTTACCTACGATATTGTTAAAATTAGTTTTTATTTTTTATCAGAGGTACCTAGCTAGCTACGATTTTTGTGTCTTGGAATAGAAACGCAAAAATGATTGTTAGCCCCGTCAATAACAACATCATACATCGCAAACGCACATGTAACTATGATTTTTTTATATGTTTTTAGGTCCCCTGAGAGTAGTCTATACCCAAGTTTGCAACATTGAGAACCTTGTGGTACTTACATGGTGTTTCAGTTCTTTTGAAAAAAATTCCCCAATAAAGCAGTCTTGAGTACCTATCTCGAAAAGTTGAACTTTACATCAGAGCCAAAAAACTATTACAAAACTTAGCTGAATCAGAGACTGATGTAATTTTTGGAGCACGTATTTCTAATACCTAATGAAATTTATCAGATGCCACTAATTACACAGCTAATGATAGCATTCTAAAGTTATAAGTCTAACTTGCGTTTTATAGTAGTAACAGCAACTGGTTTTACAATTTCAAGAAGCAATATTGCTGATCTTGGTAGTTGTAACACATGGCACAACGAAATAGTTTTAAAATTGAAAGTTACAACAAAATACCCGATAAATACAACAATACCCCTTGGTAAGACTGGTTGTCAGACTTTCGGGCTTCTGGGTGACCCGTAAGGACTGTCAAAGATCCACGAATGAAAGCTGGGACCAACGGCTAAACGTGCTTTTCGAAGCATGGAGGGCTCTCGGTAAGTAAAGATGGTCACCCACCCAAGGACCAACCGCGGTAAGCGTATAGCTTAACTTGATCGGTCGACCCGTGCAGCTGTTATTACTTTTGTCGTGATTATGCTATACATATCAGAAGCTACTAGATAGGCCTAGGAGTCAAAGTTCCCGTAAGACACATGCTGATAACATTTTTTATATCATAATTACGCACTTGATTATTACAATGGATTTAAATTTTTTTTAAGTTAAGCAGCATATTTTTTAAAATTAAGTACCCAGATAAATAGCTAGATAGAATACTCTTACTCCCAGTATCATTTATTGAAAATGATTTCTTTGTACCTACGTACTATAGTGATTAGAATTTATTGATAGATATTATTATGTTCCTATTAAACCTAAAAGAAAGAATGCCTCTAAGTACCTAACACAGTTTCTGAGAAATCAGTAACCCTTTACATAAATACTTAGGTCACGACCTGTAAAAATCTAAACTTTGAAAATGGAATTAAATAAATTTTGACACAAGTGGACAAATCCATACTAATATTATAAATTCGAAAGTAACTCTGTCTGTCTGTCTGTTACCTTTTCACGCCTAAACCACTGAACGGATTTCGATAAAATTTGGTAAGGCTATAGATGGTATCCTGGGGACGGACATAGGCTACTTTTTTTTTCAAAAATAATCCTACGGGGGGTGATATAGGGGATGAAAGTTTGTATGGGAAACTCAGTATTTCTTAAATTAGGGATGTGAAAATTAAAATGTATGCTTTTGATAGGACATAATGAAATATGCGGTTCAGCGTTTTTGAAAAATCATCCCCTAAGGGGGTAAAATAGGGGTTGATTTGAAAATTTACAAAACTGCACGGATTTCGACAAAATTTCGCAAGGCTTTATATAGCATCCTGGGAAAGGACATAGGATACTTTCAAAAACAATACTACAGGGGGTGATATAGGGGATGAAAGTTTGTAAGGGAAACCCAGTATTTCTTAAGTTAGGGATAACAAATTTATGCTATTGGTAGGAAATTAAGAAATATGCGGTTCAGTGTTTTTGAAAAATCATCCCCGAAGGGGGTAAAATAGAGGTTGATTTTAAAATTTACAAAACTGCACGGATTTCGATAAAATTTGGCAAGGCTTTATATAGCATCCTGGGGAAGGACATAGGCTACTTTTTTTCTTAAAAAATAATCCTACAGGGGGTGATATAGGGGATGAAAGTTTGTATGGGAACCCCAGAACCACTGAACGAATTTCGATAAAATTTGGCAAGGCTATAGATGGTATCCTGGGGACGGACATAGGGTACTTTTTTTTTCAAAAATAATCCTACAGGGGGTGATATAGGGGATGAAAGTTTGTATGGGAAACTCAGTATTTCTTAAGTTAGGGATGTGAAAATTAAAATGTATGCTTTTGATAGGAAATAAAGAAATATGCGGTTCAGCGTTTTTGAAAAATCATCCCCTAAGGGGGTAAAATAGGCGTTGATTTTAAAATTTACAAAACTACACGATTTCGACAAAATTTGGCTAGGCTTTACATAGCATCCTGGGAAAGAACATAGGATACTATTTTTTTCAAAAATAATACTACAGGGGATGATATAGGGGATGAAAGTTTGTAAGGGAAACCCAGTATTTCTTAAGTTAGGGATGTTGAAATTAAAATGTATGCTTTTGATAGGAAATAAAGAAATATGCGGTTCAGCGTTTTTGAAAAATCATCCCCTAAGGGGGTAAAATAGGGGTTGATTTTAAAATTTACAAAACTGCACGGATTTCGACAAAATTTCGCAAGGCTTTATATAGCATCATGGGAAAGGACATGGGCTACTTTTTGTCTTAAAACATAATCCTACAAGGGGTGATATAAGGGATGAAAGTTTGTATAAGAAACCCAGCATTTCTTAAGTTAGGGATATGAAAATTCAAATTTATGCTTTTGGTAGGAAATAAAGAAATATATTGGTACAGCGTTTTTGAAAAATCGTCCCCTAAGGGGTACATTAGGGGTTGACAAATGTTTGTGTACGTGAAGATGTCGGAAAAAATCATGCCAACTGGTAGCTTTATGCCTACTAAACACGGTAACGATATATCGTAGCGATTTGAGTTTGCACAGTTATATCGGACGGCCCTATGTTTTCCACATGAACGTTCCCATGGGATATTTTCCGACATCCACGCGGGCGAAGCCGCGGGCAAAAGCTAGTGCTTACATAAATCGTCACGCGCATATCACGCGTATCAAACGACGAGTTTTAACACACTTGCGAGGAAAAATATATAAAATTTCAAAAACATAATAATTTGTAACAAATATTTGTTACAATTTGAAAAATCGTCCCCTAAGGGGTACAGTAGGGGTTGACAAATGTTTGTGTACGTGAAGATGTCGGAAAAAATCATGCCAACTGGTAGCTTTATGCCTACTAAACACGGTAACGATATATCGTAGCGATTTGAGTTTGCACAGTTATATCGGACGGCCCTATGTTTTCCACATGAACGTTCCCATGGGATATTTTCCGACATCCACGCGGGCGAAGCCGCGGGCAAAAGCTAGTGCTTACATAAATCGTCACGCGCATATCACGCGTATCAAACGACGAGTTTTAACACACTTGCGAGGAAAAATATATAAAATTTCAAAAACATAATAATTTGTAACAAATATTTGTTACAAATAACAAACATTTGTTACAAATATTTGTTACAAAGGTTTGTGTTTTTTTTCATGTGCGGCGTGCCACTGACAAAACTGGATATTTTTATAAATATGTAACACAAATTAATGTTAATTTGTTGACAAAATTGAAATACACTGATTAATTCTTCACCTTTCTCGACCTTATCTCAATTTATTTGGGATCGACGCAATATGTCTTTTTCTTATAAACTTCTCTACTAGTCATCATCTCGGTAATCACCGCTAACTGTTTTACAAAACTGCTCCGTTAAGTAAAATATAACATAGATTGTTCCCGTGACCTGCCACCATTCATCCATCCAGTCTTAATTCTGTGCTTAACGGTCCGATCTACTTCGCCATCGCGTTGCAAGAGTGAAGTGAAGCAGACTGGGAGATGTGCGCCATCAAGTGCTATGGCTCCAGAACTGGAAATACCGCCGAAGTAACAGCACAGATATTAAGTTTTGGTTCTCATTTCTTCGTTTCTCCAATCTACTCTGGATCTCTGCTCCATCTTCACCGACAAGAACAATATGTCACCGGCAAACAGCATGCACCAGGGTGCCTTTTATGGACGCTCTGACGTCAGACAGACAGGACGTCAGAGCGTCCATAATCAACAGGAAGAGGTAAGGACTTAAAACCGACCCTTGGTGCAAGTCTACAGCTACCAATGAACTCGTCGGTATTGCCAGTAGCCAACCCGACGTACGTACGAGATTGACTGTACCTAGCACAAATTAACTCTTCATACTTCCCAGGCAAACCATTATCTTCCAAGGCCCACAACAACACATCCTGAGGTACCCTATCATATACTTTCTCCAGATCAATTAACGCAATGTGCAAGTTCTTGTGTGCTACGCGCACACAAGAACTTGCACATTGCGTTAAATCAAAGTTATAATCGTGTTTCGGTTTTAATACAACAGTCGACAATATAGTCAAATAACACATATAGAAAATACAAATGACTTAACCATATGCATTTGGTTTTATAGAAATTTTAAAAACACAAAATTATCGATGCATCCCCTTAATCAAAAAGACATGTCTTAATTACTTTCGTAATTTTTTACCTATCCCGACCTCGTTGTAGACAACTTAATTCTGAACCCACCAATCTCCATGAAACCAAACAGTATTCTTGAAATTATTTATTTTAGTATTCTAGAAATTACGCACTTAGAAGAATCTTACGGATTTACTTATTTTAATGAAAAGGTACTTAATTTTGATTGCTTTATGGTCTTAATTCGTATGCGTCAATTCTTTGAAATTGACCTACGTAATATTTATTAAAAAATATTTAATTTCTCTAAAATACCAATACATGCGGCGGAGGGCTGCGCCCTAGAGTGACATCACCAGTGTTGACCTAATTAATACTGCTGTAGTGCTGTCCTTCAAAAAGGTCAGGTTCGGAGCAGATGATTGAACGTGGACGACGCCAAAAGTAATAATACTTAGTAAATACGTCACCTATTGTTATTTCAGTTTATAATTTATACTAACTTGGGATCCAATACTTTTTTGAAAGCATTCAGTAGGTTTTCCGCCGTTAAGTCTCTAACTTGTACTTGTACTCCAAGGCCGCTTTCTTCGATGGCTGCGGCGTTAGCAGGCTGGTCTCCTACCACCGGCATGGCTACCATTGGCACTCCATAGTGTATGGCTTCTGTCGTACCACCGTTGCCAGCGTGAGACAAAAATGCTAGGGTTTTCGGATGTGCTGAAATTTTACAAGGTGACTCGAATTACTCGACGTTATACTCGTATTACTTTTAAGTTGGTGTAATTTGTAATTGTGAATATTATTCTCATCCTTCAAAAGATGGTGTCAAAAGGACGTGGGTTCTAGTTCTCACAATTGTTTAAGCTAAATTATAGAAAACGAGATTTTCTTTCTGTTTGCTTACATTTTTATTATTTATTTCCTTTATTTCATTAAATAATACACATAATATACATCAAAGAAAAAGCCTTTGAAGCATTTCTTGTCTAACCGAGTTGTAACTGCATGGAATAGGCTTCCAGAAAATGTTGTGACTGTTCCCTCACTGAACTGCTTCAAGAATCGACTGGACAGATAAAATATCTCCAAGCTATTTGATACAAACCCATGACACGCATCAGCTAATTAGCTGCTAGTGTGTTTAACCAAAATAATCCTACTATCCTATCCTACTAATACCTATTAGAAATGTGAAAGTTTGTATTTTTGTTACTGAATCACGCAAAAACGGCTGATCGGATTTGGATGAAATTTGGTATACAGATAGTTTATAACCTGGATTAAGACATAGGATACTTTTCATCTCGGTAGAAGGTTCCCGTGGGATAATTTCCGACATACACGCGTGCGAAGCCGCTGGCAAAAGCTAGTAAGTAATAAATAATATTAAATAACTTTTAAAAATATAAAAAATAGTAACCGGCATCTAGAACAGGGTCCAAGCTACCGGCGGTCAGGGCTCCAGAGAGAGGAACCTCCTAACAATGCGTGCCGTGTTCAGAAGTACCGCTTTCTGAATCAGGCCCTTAATCCAGCTGCCCAACGAGAGCCTCCTTAGGTGTTGGTCGAGGCTCTTGGCAATTAAGCCATTGGCTGGTACAACTATCGGTACAATTATCGCTGAGTCTACATACCACATGTCGACAACCTCGCGAGCCAAGTCAAGATACTTGATTTGTTTATCTTTCTCGGCTTTCACGAGGTTTCCGTCATGCGGGACCATTATGTCAATAATCATTGCGCTCCGCTCTGTTCGATCCACCACCACTAAATCAGGCTTATTGGCAACAATAGTCCTGTCAGTGATGATGGATCGATCCCCGTACAATGTGATATTTTCATTTACGAGAACTAGGTCGGGCACATACCTATAGTACTGTACTTCCGATTGTACAAGGCTGTATTTCAGAGCAAGTTGCTGATGGATTATTATTATTTATTTATTTGTTACGATTAGGTATCATAATTTTATTTTGGATTTATTTAAAACCTACCTAAAATATCCACTTGAGGTAGCCAACTGTTCGTATACAGTTTATTTTTGTCCACCACTAAAGTTTTGTCCTCCCATTTCCAGATAAATCTTTGTGGCAGTTGCTTCATGACATTTAAAACCTCCTGTACTTTGTCAGCCGGCATCGTGGAAGCCTTGACGATGGATCCGAAACTGATGTATATTACACCGTGTTCCGCCTCATCGAAAAACTTTTTAAGATCCTGGAATTTAAAAACAATGAAATATAAACACTAAATTCTTCACATTATTACGAGTATAAGTCGTAGGTACTATTATTACTACTACAAAGGAAGAATACCAAAGAATACCAGTCCAGACTGCCAGAAAACTGCCTGACCGATCATCTGCCTCAGAGAACACAAATGTCATCGTCATCTTGTTCATCCATGATGGATATCTCGTACATGGGTCTCCGCATCAAACAAAATTATAGGACCTTGCTAATAGCCCAATAAACAAAGAGATTGCTGATAACATTCTACATTACTAGTATTTTATGTTGCGCTAGGGAGAATACTGATCCACTCTGATGTGGTGCAAGTGCTTCGAGTTAACCAGCAGTTATCTTGCCTCAACAAAATAATAATAAATTGGTCAGTGTAAATACTTACGCCAATTAATGGTTTTGCATCAATTACATGAAAACCTCCAATTTCGATGACATTAGAAGGAAACAGTCTCGATCCAGTTAGTGTAAAGTGATGATACAAAAGAAGAAACTTCATTTCTCGAGCTAAATCTTCTAGAGGCGGGATGTCATCGAAATATTTTGCAAGAGTGTTTTGGTTACTTCTTTGGGTGTAGTAGTGGTTGAGTTGTCTAAAATAAAAGTCCAATATTGTCCTTTCTACTCTTTGATATAGTGTGGGTTTGGTTCCCCCTTCTAGGAAATGGAACGGAACATAAGCAGGATTGTACGGGACACCTAATCTTTGATAATGATAGGGCATCAGTATGTGGGACATGATACCGACAACTGGCGCTTGGAGCTTGTGGGCAACACCGAGAGCACAATCACTGTTGAACTGCTCCACAACTATTACATCGAACTTCGGTTTTTCTTTAACTAAACTTTGCACTCGGTCATTGGCCAACATTACATTACAGTTTTCTACTCCGGCATTTGCAAGGAAGAGACTGACATAAAACAGCACCAGATATGAGCTCACGAAGGGACTCTCGCCTTCTATGGCTTTAATACTTCCAGCTAAACTAATATCATGATAATTCGCCGGTGGATCTTGTTCGGGGAAGTGAGAAATAACGGTCACATTGTGGCCTCTTCTGGCGAGTTCTCGTAAAAAAACACGGAAAACAATAAAATGACTTTTGCCTTGGTACGGAAATATTCCAAGGATGTTAAGACTACAAGCGTAGTCCGTTAACACTAGTAATGATAATATAGCGATTAAAACTCCCGGCTTCATCTTTGAGAACTTGAAGGCCTCACTGAACACAATATACTAGCGGAGCTCAAACGGCGCGCGTCGGTGTGTACTCGGCGGCCCTCGGCAATGGACTGACACTGACTTGCGAACGGCAAAACACCACGAGTCAATGAGTGTGATAATAATAACCTTTCAAAGAGTTTAATATATGTAGTCATTATGAGTATAGGAGTAAAACTCGACTGGACAAGACATTCTGTCGACATGACATGACATGACTCGACAGAATTCAAACCTGCTGTTAGCTAAAACACAATTCATCAATGACATAAAATATTTATACTCAGTTATCTTTCAATGTCAGCTAATAATCGTTATTCCCGTATCTGATAGGCACCTTATTCAACTGAAGTATGCAGTCTTCTTGATAGCAACATGGCCCTACATTTATAAATAACTAGACAGATGTTGCCCGCGACTTCGTCTGCGTTCCAGGATGATAAGTAGCCTATGTCCTTACCCCGGTCATGGTGTGTCTGTGTGCCAAATTTCATCCAAATCCATTTAGCCGTTTTAGCGTGAAAGCGTAACAATCAAACAAACTCATTTTCGTATTTATAATATTACTTAGTAGTTAGAAAGTTAGGATTAGAATTGGTAAATAACACTTGATATCACCAATCATCATTCTGCGTAGCCTTTTCCCTACTATGTTGAGGTCGGCTTACCGTCGAGCCGAATGCAGCTCAATACCAGTATTTTACATGGAGCCGCTGCCTATCTGACCTCTACAACCCAGTATACACGGGTTACACGATGACCCTTGATGGTAAGACTGGTTTTCAGACTTTCGGTCTTCTGACTAGAGTAACGACTGTCAAAGATATACAAATGCGTGCTTTCCAAGACACAAAGGGGTCTCGCTATGTAATGGATAGTCACCCATCCATGGATCGACCTCAGCAAGCGTTGCTTAACCTTGAAGATCGACCCATGCGGCTGTTATTATTTAGCAACGATCCCTTCAAACTTGATATCACCATCAGGACCTTTGTTAAATATAAAACAGAAAGAGTAACTAAATTCGTTAAGCGAAATTATTGAGATCGCCCTCTACACTCGCTTATCTACTTCCATTCCTACTGTAGTCTTTATGGCTGGGATGTAGTTCTTACCGTACACCATAGATGGCACTTTAACCCACTACTGCACTGGTGGGTTAAAGTGCTAAATTTTTTCAATAAAATAAAATGGTGGCCCACCAGTGTACAACATTTTATTTATTGAAAAAATATCAATGCTGATTCAAAAATTATTTCACGTTAAGTGCTCCCTCACCAGGAGCATTCGCGTGTAATGTAACATTACAGATTCGACTTTGAACAGTACATTACAATACTACCTCTCTGACTGATGAGCATTCGCATGTAATGTAACATTTTATTACAAGTGGAGCGCATTGATATTACAAGTTGTGTCAAGATATTACACATTATATCATTACAAGGTGCGCATTGTAATGCTCGGTTCTGCTCCGTCACTGATGAATTAGTCTTTTTGTATCATTACAAGGTGCTTGCTATAATGCTCGATTTGCCTCCCTCACTGATGTAATGCTCGAATCTGTAACGTTACATTACAGGCGAATGCTCCTGGTGAGGGAGCACCTTTATATGTGTAGGTATCATGCAGACCATTATTTTATTAAAATGTACCTAGGTGGTGAGCTTAATCTAACCGTCACGATAAAAACTACTTTTTTCGTTTAGTTCATAAGTACCTATAATTTGATTGACCCTCATGATGTATTGTATGCAAATAGTCTATTTATACCTATCAAAAATAATCTTATTCTTAGTAAATTATATTCACACTCCTGCATCGCTCTGTTATTGTTTTAGCACATTGTAATTCTTTTCATTATTTATTATTATTATTTATTATTTTTTATTAAGTATATTATTTTTTGTGCCTCTTATTTAGACTGTGCTAAATAAATGTATTTTCTTTCTTCTTTCTTTCTTTCTTAAATTATGACTGACTGACTAAAAGAAAAAACCATGGGAAAATCTTAATTACCTAATAATTTTGTCTGAAATCGCGTATTAGACACACTAAATCGTGTCTAATCGTCGTAATCGTCGTTTAAATCGTGTAATTTGTTGACATTAATCTTGTAATTTTGACATATATCTAGTAACCTTGTACATTATTCTTGTATTAGATTGACGTTATAGTTTTTGACTTATTTTGAATTTTGACATTATACCTAGTAGGACTTAATTCTAATTTATACAGTTTGCATGCTTTAATTTTAAGAGCAAAACATGTATGATCTGATATTCTCAAATAACACCTATGTAATACCATGTTTTACGCAAATAAAAAAAATATCTTATCTTATCTTATCTTATCTGGAGTAGGTACGTATGCAAAGTCAAAAACAGAAGATGAAACTAGCGACAGGGTAGCCCGCGAAATTTAAATTTTCTTACGTATTTTGCAATTTGCAAGTCAGTATTATGATAAACGTTGATCAAAATATGATTCGCGAAATCGCGACCGTAACAAGTAAGTAAGTATGTATTTACAGAACTATAATAATTAAAGTCACCAATACAACTCTTAACGACCAAGTACCTAATCGTGCTGAATTACTATGAATGTTAAAATTCATGGTCTTTCTTTTATTTGTGACACTATGTTATTTAGCAAAAAATAATCCTTATGAAGCCTTTCGATCGGTATGATAAAGCTACCGGGTGATTATTTTTCTCATGTACCTAACGGGTTCGATTTCCGGTTCAACCATGTAATTATTTAAATATCTATTCATAGATATTTAAATAATTACAGCAGTTTAAATTGTTTTTTAAATTCAAATAATGTCTTTTTTCAGTCAAATGTTCCATCTGCCACCGTGGGACGCCCAGTATAAAGGTATCGAAGCAGTCAGCAGCAGGCAGCGAATATGAAGTAATTTATTTCGATAAAGATTAACCAAGGGACTAATAAAGAGCCTTTTCTAGCGCCGGCATTTAAATTAAATTAAAAGAACACTTAATGTGACATATCTTTACATAAACTTCTATCACATAGAATAATTTCAGATTTTTCTCTATGCAAACTTCGAAGATAAGGGGGAGTTATCTCCGAAGTCCGATAGGTTACAGGAAAAATAAAACGATGTCTCTAAATACTCGTAGCACAGTTTTTCAGAAATCATCAACAAAAATTACATAATGATGGTACGGAACCCTCGGTGCGCGAGTCCGACTGCCGTCGGACTCGCGCACCGCGCGAGTCCGACGGTCGCGCGCATCGCGCGAGGTTGGATTGATTGCTTGGTTGTTGATTGAGATTTTTTAGGATTAGGTCAATTCAATTTCAATTTATTTAATTTAAGGCCCTGGTTCCAAGCTTGGTTTAGCTCGGTGTGTAAGTGAAATGGCTTTATGGCTGTCTAGTTTGACGCACGAGATAGAAGATTCTCACGCGCACCGGAATTATGTCGTAAAAGTGCAAATAAAATCGTATAAAATTAGAATTTAACTATTTAATAAAAAGTAATCCATCACTGGATGCAGTTTGGAATTTGACATTTGATGGTATATTTTTAATTATAATTATAATTGCTAATGAAGGGATAAATAAACAGCTTTTAAAGATTATTAGGAGGTATGTTTAAAAATTTTTTTTGGTGCATTAAAGTATGTTTAATTATGTTTTGGCTTCCATCACTGTATGCGAAAAGGACTTGAAAATATCATATTTTTTTTACATGTCAAAATTATTTACGGTTTATGAGATACACAGCTTTAAAAAACCACCTTTTTGATAGTTTTCAGGAAATCTGCGCCTTAATTTAAATAATGCATATTTACAATACTTTAAAGTGGTAGGTACCTACAAAATAATGGGATCAACCTGAACTAGGATAAACCTGTACCTCAGGTATCATAATTATGTGCAAATTAGTTTACATAATTATTTCCTAAGATTGATGATAATAATTACATAAATAGTGAATAACTTAACGGACTACTGAAAGGACAATATTGAATTAAAAATAACAATTAACTTGTAACAACCAGTAACTTTTCTGTGTCATCATAAGACAAATTTTGTATCCAAGTTTTAATTACAGTTTTGCGATGTACCGTGTTTAATGCAGACATAGAAAAAATTGTGTTTACTTATTTTGCAGAAATGATCCTAAGAATATAAAAAATCTGTACATAAAAGAATGCATTACTCTATAATTATCCATACTGATGTCTTTACGTCTTTTTTCAGTGACAACTCTATTGGAATTTGTACGGCAATTTAGAGTAAAGTATTCATACTTAATAAATAACTGCCGCACTGTCGGGAACGTGGGTCGGGAAAAGGATAGGCTGGAATGTGGAAACTTTCAATGTCAACTCTTTGAGCGCGCTCCAGTGATAGCAAAACTGTATTAGCCGCTCCTCCCCGTGAGGTAATAGGTACAATATGTAATTATCGATTGACACAAAGCATAATATACATGTTTTATCACCTTAGAGTCGACAAAAGGACGAATTTTCTTGAAAATGAACATCAATTTACGGACTCTACTGCATAATAGGTCTATGTGATTTTTAAATGTAAGAGTAGCATCTATAATTACTCCAACATATTTTATAGTTTTCGTATTAAGGATAATTGGGCAATTACATTTCGAGTTTGCAACTGTGTTACAAACATGTGCATGAATATCTGGAATTATTATAAATGGCTTTGAGTAGCGTAAAGAAAAGCGTATACTGGATGACTTTTTTTACCGTCTCGAAAAAAATTGGGTATATTAGGTGAACGGAGTAAAAGCCTATGGCATACCTAACTTAAAAAAATAAAAACAAAAATTCAAATCATATTCAGATTGCATATGATTTGAATTTCGATATTTTTAAACGATTTATAATTTTTTTAAAATATTTCTGTTTTTATGGTTCAAATATGAAAAGTTTACATCGAATTTGTAGTATTTATTGGTACTTAGATATTTTTTACTGTCAAAGCTATTAAAAAAAAAAACTAGGTATGCCATAGGCTTTTACTCTGTTCACCTAATATACCGAATTTTTTTCGAGACGGTAAAAAAGTCATCGGGTATATTTAGTTTTGTCAGCATTTAATGTCAATAAATTATGTTGTAACCATCTATTAACTATATTGAAACCTTGCTGTGCACATAACAAAACTTCATGTAATGTATTTGTGGAGAACAGGAGTACGGTATAATTTTACCCGAATTTAGTTTCAGACTGCAGGGGTCATTTATATAAATAAGAAATAAGGTTGGACCTAATATACTTCCTTGCGGGACCCCAAAAGAAGCATATGTTAGTTCTGAGCTACTAAAATTATCAATTTACAAACATTGACAGCGGTTGTTTAAATAGTCTGCAAAAAGATTAAGCTGCTTTCCTCGAATACCTATTTTCTCGAGCTTGTTCAACAAGATAGGAAAGGAACAGATACGGTATCAAAAGCTTTTTTTTGCTTTTTGCCAATTAAATGATTGCCTTTATTTACCTTTTTGTTGTTCTTGAGATTTAAAATCGATCACATCTTGTACAGCATCAGTTGTGGATAATTTTCGTCTAAACCCAAAATTGTTTATCCGAGAGGATGGCTTTGGACTTTAAATACTTCATTATCCTATTGTTAATTAAGATGAGTCACACATGAAACTGTTTTGCAAAGATATGTTTATAAGGCACATTAAAACATGTTACCTACTTTCAAACACCCAACACTTGTTTGAAAATGCAAGTTGAAAGAAGCAACAGAACATTTAGAACATTTGTGATACTGTAGGTAGTCTACCCATGGAATAATAAAGGCTTTTTTTATTTAATTTATTTTTATATGTACCCATAAAGCTCGAACATTAAGTATTAAATTAGTAAAACATTCATACAATCACACCTATTGTCATTATCAAATACTTACAAAATTAATAACAATTTTATTCAAAATAATTTATTACAAAACAAAAACTTTCATGAGAAACTTATTTAGTTTTAATTTTACGTTGGACTTGCTGAGGTTTGCCCTTCATAAGCAAAGAAATTATCATTTTCAAAGAGTACAGGATTGCAAATATGATACTTCCAAATACCGCTATGATATCCCACGATCTGTATTGGTACAGGGGGACTGCGCTCGCCGGAGTCCGGAAGGTGTAGTTGCTAGTTCGAGCTGTGAACTCCGTCCAGTAAATTGCACTGTCCATTGCTGATTGTGGACGGTCGTGCCATACTCTGGACAGATCTTTTACCTTCCTCCTGAACCTGAAATAAAATTGACACTTACTTAGTTTGTCATCAAATGGTATTTTTGCTGGAAGTATGGTAGAGCTATATCAACTTTAATACAGTAATTACAGGGAGGTACAACACTAACTTGTTAAGTGTTAAGTATTTTAATTTTATCCATGTTTGCCTATATTCAAGTTTCTATTTATATAATAAATAAAAATGAATAGCTAAATGTGTTGCTAAGCGCAAAAATCGAGAACGGCTGGACCAATTCGGCAATTCTTTTTTTTTCAAATAGGTATGTGTTCTAGTCCGAGAAAGATTTTTATGAAGATAAAAATTTAAAAGTTGCCGGGAAAATTAAAAAAAATCGGGATAACTGAAAGTGCATTTTCTATGACAGTTTAGTATGAATTATTGAAATTTGGACATGACAACGTCTGCTGGGTCAGCTAGTTATGTAATAAAGATATTTCTGATTCAATACTTACTCAGGATTAAGGACAGTTTTGATTTTCTCCAATAACAGCTCTGTAGTCAATTCTCTGAAGTGGATCTGGACGCCTAACCCGCTCTCTTCAACGGCTGCAGCATTTCCTGGCTGGTCTCCGAAGACTGGCATGCCAATCATGGGTACTCCGTGATGTATTGCCTCCGTGGAGCCCAGCATGCCACAATGAGAATAGAACGCCAGAACATTCGGATGCGCTGAAATTATGAGTAAAACCAAGAATTGAATAAGGATGTGGCCATTAGGGTTTAAGTAAGTTTTGTATTTTTTTATTCCGAATCGACATCCACTGCTGAACTAGAGCCAGCAAATTGCCTGAAAATCACTGTTCTATATGATAAAATTTCATTAGTTAGCTCTAAGAGAGTTTCTCGTCTTTGGTTTCTTTTTCATTATCTTTCGTGACTGTTACATTTCTGCATTAAATCCATAAAATTGATATACCTTATCAAAGCTAGGGTCCAAGGTCCAAAAACAAAAGATTTACTTGATAGAGTTACTAGGATTATGATAGCTATCATTTATGAATGTGTGACTTGTTGCATTATAGCAGTTTTCATGGACCATACACTCATGTAATGATATAAAATTATACTGTCATCGGTTTTATCGTGTTAACATTTGATTTCATAACTTTTGTCCAAGATTCTTGATGTGTCAATAAGTTTATTATTTATATATTTACCACGTCTATTTGAAGTTATAATCTTTCCAATCATTTATTAGCGTCCATGAAGTATTGCATTTTTTTTATGGTTGCCTGTCAATAAATAAGGAACTTCATAGGCGTGGTTATATTTAAAGAAAAATAAATTGTTGGAAAGAGTATAGTAGAATAATCTTGAGCATTACACCTAAGTTAATTTAACCACCTACAACCAGCTGCATCTGGCTGTAGCCGGATAAACCTAGGTGTAACCACAGTACCTACTCGTTTATGATGATACAGTATTTTACCTTGAATTAATTACCTACGGCCGCTCGGTAGATAAATACGTGTCCGTCCGTGCGTAACTGCCGTGCGCTCGTACCTACTAACGTAACTGAGACTGACTGAGATTTCGAAGCGCGTTGTTTCGACCTTTTTGTATGTAGTACTACTGTATCATTATTATTCTGTGGCCGCACTTCGGCTCTTAGCCGTAACATATAAACAAATAAGATAATTAAGCCTGGCTGATCAAACAGAATTTGCTGCTGAATGATTGGACTCATTGGACACGCTTGAGCAGATTGCTAGTTACTATATATTAAAGTTGTGAATGCCAAAACAGCACCGACGAAAATCTCAAGATGTCTTCTCCAAAATCTAGTGAGAAATTAAAAACTTTGAAAAATTTAAAAAACCGACTTCAAAAACATAAAACAAATAAAATAACTTTCTTAAAAACCTTAACAGCTTCTGAAGTCGGTGTCTTCAGTTCTTCAATGCACCTTAGCTTGACATTGACTTCGAAAGAAAGTTATTTTATTCGTTTTTGGTTTCCCATTTTTAGTTGAATATACAATTACAGGGTGCGCCAAAGTTCACCAAAATTTTCAACTCCGATAATTGGAAATCCGAAAATGTTCTTCCTAACATTTTTCATCCTAACAATCACAATTTCTAACTACTCTGTCTCTAATGTTCATAATTCCGAAGCATTCAACTTCATAATGTCAGTAGCAATAAACATCTATTATACTTTTATTTGTTTTCCTATATTTTCTCAACATAACCATCTTTTACACTATTATTCAGTCATATCTTTTTTGTTTAGATTTCTTTTCTAGAAAGTTTTAAATGCCGATAGTCGTTCCCGCTCGTTAACAGTGTTGAAGAATGCGACATTTTTCTCCCAATATTTTATTCCCATCCTACAAGTTTTTCAACACTGTTAACGAGTGGGACAAAACATTCCCAGTCAATAGTGTTAACGACACGGTATTAACGAGCGGGAACGGCTCCGCGTATTAAGTGATACTCGCACGCACACACACCTGTTTATAATAGAAAGAAAAAGAGAGCGAGAGAAAGTCGCATGGAAGGGGGGGCATAACGCTTTTTACTTACGGGACGATTTCTACCAGTAAACGCAGCACGCTTAGCATGACGACGTTTTGTCGACGGAAGAATAGACAAAATTACACATTGCCATGCTTAGACGCGTAGAATGCGTACAAATATTTCTACTATCTTCCATTTTGTCTATTCTTCCGTCGACAAAACCCGTTTCTATGGCGGCCATGCTAAGCGTGCAGGAACTTCGTTCCAAAAAACTCAGCCTACAAATTGCTATACCTACGCGAACTGTACTAATGTCCCTTATTTAACACACTGTACATCAATCATATCGATATCTAAACTTATATTTTTGGATCGAAACCGAAAACCTACAGGATTTGAACCTACATTTTTTCTTCGTAGTTACGATAGTGTTTTGGTGAAAGGGTTTTCCCTTCGGCGCCGAGTAACGAGATATCTTATTACAATCTATCCTGAGGGGAAATCGCAAAGGAATAGCAATATAAGAAAATGGCAGTGAATTAGCAGACCTCAATATAACAGGGAAAGGGCTATATGGTGAAGAGATCATAGATTCTGCAGTGTAGTTATTTACGAGTAGGTAGAATACAGCGTGAATCCTATACTATTAAATGAACAATATTTGTTATGTATCACGTTCTCGGAAACGGCTCTAACGATTTCGATGAAAGTTGCAATATACGGGTATATTGCAACTTTCATCGAAATCGTTAGAGCCGTTTACGGGACGAAAAATCAAGCTAGGTCTCAATCTGGGAAAACTCGTTTTCTCTATTTTCACCCGAGCTGAGCTCAGTCGACCAGGTACTGGTTAATTAAACGAAGAACACATTCAACGAAACGTCGATAGTTAAAACGATCACAGGTGACGAATAATTCGCAAAAAATATCTCGATGAAAGTCTTGTGTTAAGATTCCAAAGCGACGGCATTCGTATAAGGAATGATCCAAACTGGGCCTAGGACGGGAAAATTCTTTGAAGTATTTTACCTATTGCATAATTAGCTCATATATTAAGGTTCTACTTTTTTAACCGACTTCCAAAAGGAGGAGGTTCTCAATTCGTCGGAATATTTTTTTTATTTTATTTTTTTTATTTTTTTTTTATGTATGTTCCCCGATTACTCGAAAATGGCTAGACCGATTTGGATTTTTCTTTTTTTTTTCGAAAGGGTATACTTCCCAAGTGGTCCCATGATCATCAAATCAGGATCTGATGATGGGATCCCATGGAAATCGAGGGAAACCCTCAAATTTTATGGGCACACCTATATCGATTTCGGTATTTTTTATAGTAACTCGTGCATTTACTCTCGGAAAGTACCATTCGGTGAACTGGAACTGATGATGAAGACCACAGAGGGCCATCGGAAATACTCAATTATATCTAAGTATATAACAGGTTGCGATTCGATTACTTTAATATGGTTTATGCTCGTCAAAATAATGGTAATGGTGACTTCACCATGAGCTCCATTTCTCCTGGTTCTTACTAGGAGAACTCCTCAACAATTAACGTCCCTGCATCGGGAAAAGCAACATTTTGTAAAACGTGATGAGCAGTTGACATTGGGTTATTGTAACTTAGATAAATTACAAACTGAACCACTAAAAAGTGAAAAATAAAAACTTTTTTACAAAAACAAAAACCGACTTCCAAAAAAAAACACTACAAAGTGAAAAATAACTTTAATTTCGGAAGTCGGTGGCAAAAAACTAAAATACAGATCCAAAGACACCGACTTCCGAAATTAAAGTTATTTTTCACTTTGTAGTGTTTTTTTTTGGAAGTCGGTTTTTGTTTTTGTAAAAAAGTTTTTACATAAACGAGAGCCGAATACTGAGTTCAGCCTTGAATAGGTCCTTCATCAAACCAGTCAACCTGCATAATAATATATGATACTCTATAAACAGATCAGTTACATAAAAAGTTATGACTAAGAATATTAGTCGACCGTATCAAAGGTTTTTAAGGTTCCGTACCAAAATGGTAAAAAGGAAAGGAACCCATATGGTGCGACTCAGTTTGTCTGTCTGTCACAGCTGGATATCTCAAGAACTACTAATGCTATCAACTTGAAATTTGGAACAGTTTTAGATGACGTTTGCGTAACTATTTTGCAAATAAGAAAAAAATAAAAATAACCATTTTTTTTGCAACAGGGACTGAATGGGGGTTTTAAAAATTCGAAGTGGGGCTACTAGGGGGTATCATAATAATATGAAAGAGAGAGCGCTGTTTGCACATTCTCAAACCTTTTTTTTTTAAATGAATAAAAAATACCGTCCCCTTATCTCCGAAGTTTGCATAGAGAAAAATCTGAAATTATTCTATGTGATAGAAGTTTATGTAAAGATTACAGGAAAAATAAAACGATGTCTCTAAATAGCATATTTTTTCAGAAATTGGAACGGAACCCTCGGTGCGCGAGTCCGACTCGCTCTTGACCGGTTTTTTCCTTAGGTGTCGTACTTGGTTCGGCTGATTCTGGTAGCATTTTGGGGTTAATGCACCTTGTCAAGGTTTTCCTTTAATTTTGATGAGTTATGCGAACTTAAAAGCACGGCAGATTTTTTTTCGTGATTTCAGGTTTGGTCCCACAGTAACAGTTGTTCACAATGATGAGTACAGTGACTCCTAAGATGTTGTCAGTTATTTCAATTACACCTTGTAGATTCCTGTTATCGTTTGTGTAAGCTGAAATAGGCCAATTTGGCCGACCTGAGCTTTGACATATAGATACAGGCACGTACTAAGAATACTATACCTACCTAATATATCGTTTTGAGGCAGCCAGTTTGATATGTATATACTCGTATTTTTCGGGTTCCCTGGCAAAGTCTTCTCCTCCCACTTCCAAACGATTCTCTGCGGTAACTGTGATACAGCTCCCATGATGGCTTCCAATTTTTCTTTGGGCGTTGAGGTGGCTCGTAACATCGATCCAAAACTTATGTAAATTACGCCATGTTCTGATTCTTCTATGAATTTTTTTAAGTCCTGGGAAAAAATATATTTTATCGTTTACCCAATATAGAATGAATGTTTATCGTACGCATATCTATTATAAAATCATAGGCACGGTGATAAATTAGGTACCTATAAGTTTTCGATTAAGGCAACAGTTTTGTAATATAATTTAAGTAGTGCCGCACCCTGCAACCTAACCATAATAATCGTTTGCGTGAATACGCAATCGTCGCTCGCATTCATAACGTTATGTCACTTATTTGTTCGGAAAACCGGAATGCGCCCTGTACAGGCGCGACCACGCGTTTGGGTTCGCCGAACAAAATGAACGCGACGATCTTGTGTTCGTCCTAACCAAAAGCAATCGTCACGCGTCACGCGTCACGCGAGTAAGGGATCGTTGTGCTTATAAATTAATATGATGATTGATGATTTATTAGTTTGCGTAAATAAATTAATAAATAATTGATTGTTTAACTATGTTTACCAGAATAATGACGCACTTTATTAGTCAGGTAAACGCTCGGCGATCGCGTAATCGCGTGTACGCGCGACAGACGCTTTTAGTTAGGTCGCAGGGTAAGGTCTGAAAGTTGCTGGTCTGATTGGTAGGTAGACAATGCAAAGATGTTCCAAAGCAATCACTTATAATGAATACATTGGCGGGTAAAAAACTTATCTCCCAAATAATGACATTCCAATTAGCTTACTGCGAACAATGAGGTTATGCTGCGAACGTCAACGATTTTATCAATATTGTTGTTATCATGCCATGTCATTGTAATGACTAGTTATATTGACAAGCAGAAACAGCTAAGGAGTGTGTTTACAATCCTCCGGTCACACACTTAAGTAACAATGTTTTATAAGCATGATTAGGTTTATTACATAGTACACTGCTTGTTACCAGACACTAAACAATTTGATTACAGATGCATGCAATGTCTGCAGCATGTATAATTAATTTATTATGAACCTTATGTTACCGGCATTGTATCTTTCCCATACTAATTTTGCCAAGAATACGGTGTTGTGTGACACATGGAAGACATATTGCAGATCGTGTATGAAATACATTATCGCGTTTACATAATACAAATTGTCAATGTGAGTGAAAGTCCGCCAAACTGAAATGCCACTGGGCAAAATATGAATGTTCAGTGTTTTCTGTGCAAAATTGATTTTACATCGGATACAGGCAAACATGATGAGATGAATTAGGATGCAACTCATTAGAGGTTGGATAGCAACATATAGGTACCAACCATCAAAAATGGGAAGATTGGAAGGAAGACGTTGCCGAACGGTGGGACTGGAGGCATGATTAAATAATAAATAAATACCTAGTTATTATAATCAATCTGCCTAGCCTTTTCCCAACTATGTTGGGGTCGGCTTCCAGTCTAACCGGATGCAGCTGAATACCAGTATTTTACATGGAGCGACTGCCTATCTGACCTCCACAACCCAGTTACTGGGTAATACGATACCCATTGGTAAGACTGGTTGTCAGACTTTCGGGCTTCTGACGACCCGTAACGACTGTCAAAGATCCACGAATAACAGCCGGGACCAACGGCTTAACGTGCTTTCCGAGGCACGGAGGAATCTCAGTATGTAAAGATGGTCACCCATCTACTGACCAACCCCGGCAAGCGTAGCTTAACCTGACGGATCGACCCGTGCGGCTGTTATTACTTAGCCACGAGCTCCTCCTTAGTTAGTTATTATAATAATAAATATAATTGAACTGAAATTGTGGTTTGAGGATTTGGAATCTAATGAAGCTTACAACAAAATTTAACAAGTTTTGATTTTAATAGCATTTTAATAGCTATATATGGGAAATAAAGTATCAAGCCACTCAGGCACTTACCTTAGGTAATTCTTTTGGTTTGGCAACGTGGTATCCACCCACTTCATGAATATTTGGAGGGTACAGACCGGGTCCAGACAGCACGAAATTTGTGTAGAGCAACATACATTTAACACTTCGAGCCAATTCTTCCAATGGCGGTATATTGTCAAAATATTGTGCCAGAGTGTTTTGATTGTCTACGCGACCAGTGTATTTAAATAAATAAGTAAAGAAAGCTTGGAAAATGGTCCTTTCGATTCGTTGATATAATGTGGGCTTTGTACCACCTTCCAACAATAGGAGAGGCACGTATGCTGGGTTGTATTGAATCCCGTAGTCCTCGTAGTGCCAGGGCATCAGCACGTGTGACGTCAGCCCAACTATTGGTGCTCCCAGTACGTGGGCAAGCCCCAGCGCACATTCACTGTTAAACTGTTCCACAAGCACTAAATCGAATTTTGCTTTAGATTTCCACAGATTTTGCACATTCTCATCTTCCAGCAAAGTTATACAGTTGTTTCTTCCCGAACGGTCTAAGAAAAAACCAATTTGTATTATGGTCCAATACGACCTGTCTATTGGAAAAGCATCTTCTAATATTTTTGTTTTTCCAGCCAAACTTATATCATGATAGTTTTCTATTGGTTTTTCCTGAGGAAAGTACGATATCACTGTCAAATTGTGACCTCTGTTCACCAACTCCCGAAGATACGGTGCGAATACGAAAAAATGGCTTTTGCCGTGATATGGGAACACTCCTAATATGTTAAGCGTTAGCACTTGGTTGAAGAGAACACTGATGAACAGGACTAGTACATTATTTAACTTCATTTTATTATTGTCAAGACAAGACGCTAATAATGAAGTGTGAGTTCTAGCGACAGTGTGTTCATTGATACTGGTACGTTCGACCTACTGAGGTATTGACAAGCCGCAGTCGGTTTTTAAATACCTACAGATAAGACTCCCGCTCTATTTGGATTGGATTCGCTCTATTTGATTATAGTTAGATGACATTTGGGTTTGTTATCATCTGATGAATAGATAAGTGCTAAACTTAGTTACATCAGTTTTTTTTATTACAAGGACACCGGTCGAAATGCTTCCTAGAATCAACAAGTAGAATTACTTTTTACTATTCATTATATTTCGAATATTCATCCGGAACTTAGATACTATTGACAAGACAGAACGAAAATACAACTGGGTGCAAGTTTGGGACGTTGTTACTATCTGTAATCACAATAAGATAAAAATTAATTTAGGTCCTATATACAGGGTTACTTGTAATTCGACGTATTCCTTGCAGGTCGTTATAGTAGGGTTAAAATGCAACAAATTAATCCACCAAATGTTCTACCGAAATTCAATAGTTTTTGAGTTAGTTGGATTTTTAGTTTTTTTATGAAAAATACAATTCAATAATGATTTACGGCGCGACTTTACTGGAATTTAAGTTATTATCACAGCTGATGCCGTAGCAGATCTTTGTTAGAAAATAAAAGTTGAAAAATGCCCTTTGGCAAATATCACTAATTTAACATTTTATTTTTCGTAATTTATATTTTTCTTAGACAAAATTCACAAAAAAAAAAAACTGAATTTCGGTAGAACATTTGGTGGCTTAATTTGTTGCATTTTAACCCTACTATGATGTCCTGCAAGGCATACGTCCAATTACAAGTAACCCTGTATATCGGTTTATTTTTTCATTGCATATCGGTTTAGGTAATATGTACATATATCGGTTAATTTTTTCATTGTACATCGGTTTCGGTCATATGTATGTATATCCGGTTACTTTTCATTGTATATCGGTTTAATTTTTCCTTGTGGCAGACTTCGTGATAATAAGCACCCATTAAGCCATTACCAAAATGATAACCTAATCAATAGCTGGCCATGCGTCAAGTCGCATTAGGGCAGTTATGCTCTAATAACTATGTCCAGAAACAGATTGTTTGTCCGCTCTATTTGGATTGAATAAAGACGTTATAAATAGTAAATAAACACATAAGTGATTCTACTCAGATGATATTTGGGCTTGTTATCTACTAATTTAATTACTAATGTCATAGAATAGATAAGTGTTAAAACTAGTTCCATCAGTTTTTTTTAATTACAAGGATACCGGTAGATATGATTCCTAGAATCAACAAATAGAATTAAATTTTGTTGAATATCCGGAACTTTGATGCTAGTTGACAACACAGAACGAAAATACAACTGGGTGCACACTATTCGATGGTGGGTAAAAACATATTTAAAAGGATAACAATAACACCCGCCTATTATTGTCCCACTGCAGGGTAAAGGCATCTTCTCATACAGAGAAGGCACGATCATTGATCACAAAGCGGGCTCAAAACAGGTAGGCGAAATAAAAAAACCGGCCAAGTCAAGGCGTGTAAGGGTTCCGTAGTTGAAAAGAATTTATACCAAAAAATACTTAACATTGTAGTTGAAAAACATGTTCTCCCATACATACATGTATGTACATACGTCATGGTTAATTCTCCAACTGCAAGTTATGGTTTGTAATCCCAAAAAAAAAAATGTGATGAAATTACAAATTAACGATATTTGGACTTTTTCCTTTACTTGTGCTGTGAGACCTTGCTTCTTGCTAAATTTCATGTTTCTAGGTCAGCGGGAAGTAGGTACCCTATAGGTTTTGGTTTACTTGCGAGTTCAAAATATGTCCCATTAATGGCCGTATTTTTTTGTTGCGTGACTGAGACAAGTTCACAGTTGCAGCTCATGATCGAATCCAAAAAGTGACTAGTGCAAAAGTAGGACTAGAAATCAACCTCACTAAGACTATGGTAATGACGAATAGTCGTAAAATACCAATAAGAGCTGCTAACGGAAATCTACTAGAATACACAGATAGATACAATATGTACTTGGGAAAACAATCAGTTTTGATAGACAAAATAACGATATAGAAATAGAAAGAAGAGTACAGTAAACGTGGAATAAATACTGGAGTCTAAAAGAAAATTTTAAAAGTAACATGCCAATAAGCGTAAAAACTAAGATCATGAACTCTAGCCTCTTACCATGTTTGACATACGGATGTCAGACGTTGAAATTTACGGCCAAAGCCAAGCAGAAAAGCACCACCTGCAAGCGAGGACTGGAGTGAAGCATGCTCAAGATAAAAAAAATAGATAAAATACGACACACAAAGAAGGTCAATAACAAAGCTACAAATGCCTTGAGCTATGCAAAAAAGCTGAAATGGAAATGGGCAGGTCATGTAGCGAGGCTTACAGACCAGAGATGGACCGTAAAAGCAACTCCGTGGAGAGGGCAACTACGATAAAAGAAACAGAGGAAGACCACTGACACGTTGGGAAGACGAGATCAGTAGAACCGCGGGCTCAAACTGGAGCCAAATAGCACAAGACCGGGACAAATGGGCATCTTTGGAGGAGGCCCTCACCCAAATTGGGGTTCTTGCGGAAGAAGAGAAATAAGTTACAAAAAAAAAAAAACTAACAAACTAAATTAATTAAATTAAATGTAAGTAACTTAACCTATTAGTTTATAACATAATTATTATGTACGTACCTACTAGTAATATGAAAATAGTGAATAATGCATGAAATAAAAGGCTTTTTTATTTTATTACTAGTGTGCTGGATATTCTGCAGCATCAGACCAAGAATTCCATAATCTTGCATAGTTATATAGCATACATAGATGTTTCAAATTTTAGGTCACACTTAGGTTTGAAAGTAAAGAAAATACCCATTACGCGCCTAAGATCCCTACCGCAGCTAACAAAAGAGAGGATAATTTTGAAACGGCTGAACCGATTTTGATAAAACATGTATAAAAACCATCGCTAGAAAACCTGCTTTCAAATAAAAAAAACCGCATCCAAATAGGTTCACCCGTTTAAGAGCCACAGTCCCACAGCCAGACACAAACACACACACATATAGCGGTCAAACTTATAACACCCCTCTTTTTGCGTCGGGGGTTATAAATTAATTTAGGTCGTATGTATATTGGTAAGTGTCGTGATAAACACCCATTATTCCAATGCCAAAATGCTAACCTAATCAATAGCTGGTCATGGGTCAAGTTGCCGTTAGAAAAGGGCAGTTATGCTCTAATAACAGCTATGTCCAGAAACAGATTGTTTGTCCGCTCTATTTGGATTGGATGAAGACGTTATGAATAGTAAATAAACACATAAGTGATTCTACTTAGATGACATTTGGGCTTGTTATCTGATCTGATCAGTATTTGATTATGAAATCAAATACTGACTAATGTCATAGAATACTCGATAAGTGTTAAAACTAGTTCAATCAGTTTTTTTAATTACAAGGATTACTGGTCGAAATGGTTCCTAATCAACAAGTAGAATTATATTTTACTGAATAACCGGAACTTAGATACTATTAACAAGACAGAACGACAGTATGTTGTCTTGTCAATAATATCTAAGTTCCGGATGAATATACTGAATAGTAAAATGTAATTCTACTTGTTGATTCTAGGAAGCATTTCGACCGGTATCCTTGTAAAAAAAAAAAACTGATGTAACTAGGTTTAGCACTTATCTATTCATCACATCTGATAACAAACCCAAATGATATCTAACTATAATCAAATAGAGCGAATCCAATCCAAATAGAGCACACTATTCTGGGTGCACACTAATCGATGATGGGTAAACAATAGTAAATTGTGATACAAGGGTGGAAAGTTGGTTATTGCAAACGAGCTATTTTGAGAGTAGTTTTTAACATGGAATAAATTGACCACAATGCATGTAGATGGTTTATATTTGCCACTCAATTCATGAAACTAAGCTAACGAGTCGAGGATGAGGAGCCAGACCGAGAGAGATACAGAAACCCGCAGGGCAGCATGTGGTGAGTTGTTGGGCAGTAGCAACCCCACGGACTCTTTCTCCCGGGAGAAATCTTGTTCCTCACCTCTGGCTTGCCTTTATTGGCCGGCTGGAGTGAACAATGACGAGGAACAGTTCTCTCACATCTTTCTTGTCTTTATTGGCTAGCTTGAGTGGAGATTCGCAAGAGCAAAAGTGCTCGAAGTAACTGGAATACTCCTTATTCCAGTAAGATGCTGGTAGGGATTTTGACTGTACTTCCGGGATTGTCCTGATAGCCGTGGAATACCTCTGCACTCCTGATAAGAGCTCAGGACATGTTGCCCTCTTGTCGCTACGACACAGTGCTAGCGACCGTTTACGGGGGCCTATTATCGAGTGTGCAAGTCACCCCCTGCCATTTTATCTGTGTATTGCAAAAAATTGGTCAGGCAGTGGCCGTGGTCTTTCCGTAGTTCCAGGTAACCAGTCCACAGCCACTCAAACTCATAGCAAAACATGTTTTTCAATACACTTCCTCGAAAACTGGTTCATAGCGCACTACGATTAGGTTCACAATGCAATGTATGTCGCACGCGTGCGATTTTTCACTATCCCGCACGTGTGCGGGAATAAAAATTGCCACAGATAACTTATATAACAGATACTTAGTCAAAATTGTTTTACTTCAATGCCTATATTCACAATTCTCTATTCGGAAGTGAATGTTTTTTTTAATCTCGGCTTAAGGTAGGTAAGTATGCGTCTTTACGGCATTACAACGAATTAAGAATATCATTCTTAATTCGTGGTGGCGTTAATATTTTTTGAATATTTAAATAATGTTTATAAATAGAATATCAGATTATTACAATAAAAAAACGTTTATGAACTAATTAACATTTATTTGTGTTCTAAACCCGAAAATATTTGAATTTTCTATTTTTCATATTAGGCTGTTTATCGGCGTTATACCTTTGCTTCTCCTTCAACCTGGCGAAAGCAAAGCTCGAAAAAAAAAAAAGATAATTTTAATCATAGTTTCCTAATAATTCATGACAAAAATATTTTCTGTTATTATATTTTATTTCTTCAAAAGTGTATTGAAAAACGTCGTTTGATACTCGTGGACATTTGTTATTGCAGTTCTCGGCTCAAAAACAACCTCGCCTACGGCTCGGGTGTTAATTCCGCCTCGAATGCAATAACAAACGTTCTCCACTTGTATCAAAATGTACTATTGTTTCCATGTTCTGGAATAATAGTCCTGCTGTCCTGGGGTTGTCCTTGTGTGCACTTGCATAGTGCATACAGGGATAATCGTCGGTTAGTGCCTCCTCATCATTTAAAAATGTATGTGGTCTCTGCGAGTTGGCTTACGGCCCCTCGTACGACTTCCAAAGGTCTGGGACCCCAGGGTCCCGAGATATGTCAAAGACATTTGAAAATATACCAGTCTATTATTGTCCCACTAAGGGCAAAGGCATCTTCTCACTCAGAGAAGGCATAACTATTGATCACCATGCACGCTTGCTCAAAAGGTGTTGGTGAAGAAAAAAAAACAAATTATTTTGGGTTATTTTAATTAACAAATAATAAATAACGAAATGAAAAGCCCTAAATTATACCAGTCAAGCAATAATTAGAATTATTTTTCTGCTGCATTTCACCGTGACTTCATTTACTTACATAAAATATTTTCCACAAATTAAATTATGGAAAACTTCTCATTCAAACTTCACTCTTTTTGATGATCTTCTATCTTCTTCTACGAACTCTGATTGTGCGTCATTTTGACAACAGCAGCAGCAGAGTACAGACAGAATCTTGTAAACCACATAGCTCAGGATGTACAGGACCAGTCCAATAAATGCTAGGACATCAAGCTGAAGCTGTTGGTACAGGGGAACTTTAGGCGCCGCTGGTTGGAGATTTGGTGCTCCCTGGTAACGAGCCACGTATTCTGTCCAATAAATAGCAGACTCTGAAGGTGACATTGGTCGGTCATGCCATAATCTTGCTACAAGTTTCGCACGTTGCTGCCATCTGTAATCACAATAAGATAAGTTACAAATTAATCTAGACCGTAGGATGTACATCGGTTTATTTTTTCATTCATAACCTTGTGGCACACTTTGTGATAGGCACCCATTGTGCCATTGCCAAAATGCTAACCTAATCAACAATAGCTGGTCATGGGTCCAGTTACCGTTGCATAAGGCAGTTATGCTCTAATTCCTGTGTCCAGAAACTGATTTTTTGTCTTGCCAATTTTTGGTTTTTGTTGCTTTGTTGATAGATTAAAATGGTCCCCTCAAAAATGTTGTGATGGAAAATATTGAATCAGCAAATGCTTGAAAAAATTATAGATTCTGTTATGTGTGCGAATATAACATACTAGTATTTTAGTTAAGCCCTTAGTGGCTTAGTGGTTGGTACATAGGAGTCTGTATTCTGTGTTTACATCTTATGCCTTCTTTTGTGATAGTCAGAAAGCACTACATTATGCTGTGTAGTTTGAATCCGAGGCCGGGCGAAGACTATATTTATTTTTCCTGAAATAATAATTATCCATTATAAAGAAGAATTTGGAACTGTGCCCGATCGATGTCACAACGACACCAGCTGTGTAGGTGACAGTAAATCTTAGTGCGGGATTATTTCACGAACTGGTCTTTCGCAGGGCAGTCAGAGAATATGTTATGGCAAGGCCTAAGGATCTCAGCAGAGTTGACGAATAACTATGGAACAGAAAAACATACGAACTCAATACGACTCAGGCCGGTTCGAGCAGGGCTAGGGAGGCAAAATCTAAAGGGGTTTGTTTTTTCCTTATAACTGATGGTTTTTGCACTCACGACTCTATTTAGATGGATTAATGACAAATGAAGCCACATACAATCTATTCATAGTACGTTAGTACCTACGTGACCATTATCCATGGATAATGGTCACGTACATGGGTGCACCCATCCAGTGTTAAATTTGTATTTGACATAAACTAAGCAGTGCATTTCGAACTTGACCCAGTTTGATCTACTTTCAATCATGTAAGTTCATACCATAGGTGTTTAGTTTTAGATTTCTCCTTGACAATAGAAGTTTCCAATGTAGACAATAATACTTATACAACGTGTAACGTTAAATGCGCAAAACCCCTTATGGGGTCATTGTACTCATCATTATGAACAACTTTTACTATGAGACCAAAACTGAAATCGCATTCAACGTTACACGTTGTATACAATACGTGGTAGTATGAATTTATTCTGTTGCATTTTTTCAACTCGCGTGGTTGGGTAATTTACTTCTAAAATAGACTATTTGGCAATTTTTTTTTTGTTAGTAGGACATGTAAAGTGGGTTTCAAAATTGTATTTGAAATCAATCGTGTTTTAGCTTATTTGGGACTGTAGATTTTGAAATTAAAGTTGAGCGATACTTTTTCCATTATCTATTACGTCATTATTGTAAAATTTAATGTAGGTTCACTTACACGGGGTCCAGAACATCATTGATGGCGTCTAACAAATATTCCTTCTTCAGATCTTGGTAGTGCACGATGGTGGCCACGCCAGCGTCTTGCAGGGCCGCTGCGTTGCCATACTGGTCTCCAAAGAGAGGGATGGCCACGACTGGAACACCAGCGTCCACTGCTTCGATGGTGCTGAGGATGCCTGCGTGAGATACAAAGGCCTTCACGTTCTCATGTTCTGAAACGTAGAGAAAATATATTGTAATGGCTGGTTTACAAAGTGTCAGCTGTTGATTAGGCAGTAGACAGCTGTTCGCATTGTGTACTCGTATATCAGTAGCTCGGCTTGCCTTGGCTGTTTTCATTATGAGATCAGCTGCCAAGTATCTTGAGAGTTGTGTGCTGGAGTAGTAATGGGATAGTGCAATGTCGAGTCAACGTAATTTAATAAAAAAAAAACAAGCAATACTTAGCTTTAAGTTAGAAAATGCTTACAAAAAAACTTAAAAAAAAAGAGAAAAAAATGATTTGGATAGAGATTCGAATGACTGGCGAGCTACTGCCGACAGCTTCCGAACGGTGCGAGTGATGTGCGAGCTGCTGCCATGCGAGTGATGGGAAGGCCATCAGCCGTGTAAAAACAAAAAAAAAGTTATGGCCCGTTTAGACAATGCGAGCTGCTGACTAGACAGTAGACAACTGCTCGCATTGTGTACTCTCATGTCAGTAGCTCGGCTTGCCTTGGCTTTTTCACAGTGCGAGTTGCTGCACTGCACACAAAAAATGTTGAAGTTACTCGGCTGCGAGCAACTGCCACACCCCCTGTTTTAATTAGCTTTAAAGTTTTAGATATGATTCGATCTTGTGATGTTATTTGATATTTTAATTGTCATTGAGACAAGAAGCATAAAAAATACTAATCAATTCAATAGCATCACCGGAAATTCCTCTATTATTGAATATCATACTGATTATGCTGTAGACTTGTTTGTGACAAAAAAAAATTATGAAGATTAAGTTGATTCATTTTTTTTATGCCTAATCATAATTATTATTGATTTTTTATCATATGGATTTAAGGTGGTCACAAAGGTTGGTTACTTGGTTTTGTTACTATGTTCATACCAGCATATACCTATACTACAAGGTCAAATTAAATTAGCTAGTGAAACTTCGGAGACGTGATGGGTATCGGTATCTAAAAAATAAAAAAGAAAACAAAAAATTAAATAATTTGATGATGTATAATAACAATAACAACAACAATACAACAATAACAACAATGTATTTGATGATGTAGTGTTTGCTTGTAATATTTGTGCGTCGATGACGGCAAGAGATAGCGCTCATTGTACTTTTTTGTTTACCTACATAGGTTCTACAAATAAAAATAATTGAATTTGAATTTGTTGAATTTTTTTCGGGGTCATCAACCGCCGGTAGTGTAGTCACTTAAAATAATAGTTTAAAAATCAGTTTTTTTTGTGTAAAATTCACAGACGTGATGAGTATCGATATCTCAACACGATAAAACAGATTTTATCAACTCACACCTACTAGCGGTCATTAACGTAAAAAAAAAAAAAAACATCAAAACTTTTCATTTTATTTTGTCGTGTTTAGATATCTATAGCCATCACGTCTGTGGAGTTTTGCTACCTAATTTAATTTGACCCTTTACATATATTTAACGGCCTGTGCACGATACCCTCTTTTGTCAATTTCATATAATTTTTTTTTGTGTGACAGCTTAACAAAAATTTAAACAAGTGTGTGACTAATGGTTTTGCGCCACGAAAACTTATCTCGAAAATATAGTTCATTTTGAATGAATATGTTTTTTTCACAAAATTAAATTTTGATTTTTATTGAAGGATAGGAAGACTAATGTATAATTTTTAAATTTTTTACTTTTGCTAAATACATTATTGAATGTGATATTTAATAAAAAATAAAAAAAATCTGCTATATTTTGTAAGTTGGAAAAAGTGACGATTTGACCACTTTTTTGTAGCAGTGGTTTGACCCTGCAAGTAGACCATATACTTATTGATGTTGATAATATATTGTACCTACTGTTCAAAATCAAAAGTAATCGTTTCTAGTGATTTTTCGGAAAACTTGTTGCGAATATTTGTGTTTTTTCAATTTTCCATATAGGCTTATTTGGCAATAGGGACTTAAACATAATTGGCGAAATGTGGGTGTACCTTCGCCTCGGCCTAACCCTTCGGGGAGCGCAAGCGTCATGTTATGTTATTTTGTTTGAAAATCCCTTCAGCCACGTGCAAAACTAAGATACTCTACTTTTCAAATCACTATCAAATAAATATTATGCATGTTTAATGTTTTCAATAAAATTAAACCTTTATAATGTGTTTGTAACAATCCGCGAAATTTGAAAATGTAAAGTTTAAATGCATTTTTATGGCACTTATCGATTGAATAAAAAAAATGTGTTTTTTTTGTATATTATATAAAAAGAGAAGTCCTGACTGGCTGACTGACTGATTGACTGACTCATCAACGCCCAGCCCAAACCCTTGGACCTAGAGAGCTGAAATTTTGCACAGACGTTTCCTTTATAATGTAGACAAGGAATAACGAAGGAATTCCCGGTAGCAGGATCCCTTGGGATATTTTCCGACATCGACGCGGGCAAAAGCTAGTTAAAAATAAACTAGCTGTCCCGACAGACGTTGTCCTGTCTTAGCTATGAATATTCTAATGTAAACTCGTGAAGTTAAAATAGTCGTTAAGTTTTCAGAAATTTTCCAATTTCTGCGCAATTTTCTTATTTTTTTTATTTTTCCTCGGTTCCTTTATCGATACTGAACCTACCCCTAAGCTATGGCACGCAATTTCTTTAACAGCCTGTATAATAAAAAATAAAAATAAAAAATGAAAAAGGTGAGCTCATAAGGCATCAAAAAATTCGTCCGCATCCAATGGAAAAAGTGCCGAAAAGGCTGGCAGCATTGCCACGTTGGATGGTAATGGTATGTTTAAATTTAAATTATTTGCCTAAAAAAAAATAGGAAAATTGATCCAATTCAAAATATGTCGATTTTGTGCAGGGCCTATTAATACTCTTTTAACTTATAAATAATTATCATTCATGCAAAATACTAAGAGCTGAGCTGCTAAACCCACAAACAGTCACCCTTACTATTAAACACATGCGCGTATACTTACTCAAAATATCGTATTGTGGGAACCATCTCATAGTCATAACGTTTCTCGGCAGTTGCAGATTGCCTCCGTCCCATTTCCAGAGGACCCTCAGAGGCAATTTACCGAACGTTGATAACAGTTCGTTTAATTTATCACCGGCAAGCGTGGAGTCCTTTGCCGTAGAACCGAGGTTCACGTATATAACGCCGTGCTCGGCCTCGTTTATAAATCTCTCTATTTCCTGTAAAGTGATAACATTGAAAGATGAGTTGATTGTGCAATCATTTTGTGCTATTGGTGCTTGCAGATATGAACGAGTTAAGGTTTTTTGCGATGATTCTAAATCAGTCATACGGAAGTTTAGCCGTAGTGTTGAAAACAGAGAAGGCTTCTTAACATAAGATACCTAATGAGTAACTTAGTATTGAAACGTTTTGTATTGACACGCACAAGTGTGATGCACGCTTGCAATGGGAAAGCGTTTGCGTTCCGCCTTTTGAGTTGGCTGGCAAGAGGCTCACGTCACGCAACGTTGCGATCGCTACCCACTAGAAGGCCGTCTGAGCTCACTAAAGAAAGATATCGATTAAGTCAGCGGCTAGGTATGCTCATGCAGCGTAATTCAATCATTCATTCGAAGAATATATAATTAAGCCGCACGTGGTTGCAAGTAGAGTGCATTAAATGATGATTAACTTAGTGTAGTTGTTATCTAAATAACAACTAATCATCCTTTAATGAATTTTGATACTGCTACCAATATGTTGGGCAGTGTGGCACAATATAAACGTGATATTCATTAAGTCCACAATTATTTAGAATACTAAACAAACATGCTAAAACGAAGCTAGCGTCTATTTACATAGAGATTGACAAAATTACTCACCGTCGGAATAATTTTCGGCGGTCTCACATGAATACCACCAACATCAATTACATTATCAGGTCTGGCAACACCGCTGTATACTGATTGATGCGTGTTTACAAACACTAGGCTCGCGTTCGATGCAATACTTTCTAGAGATGGTAGCGCATCGCCCAGATACTTGTACAGGTACACATGGTCCGTTACTTGTGAACCCACGTAGTATACCCAGTTTGTAAGATGATACAGCACGTAACTCTTTAGCCGCTCAAAATACCAAGGTTCCTTTCCGTAGGGCAGGCCAGATTGACTTACATACGCAGAATTGTAATTAATACCCAATCTGTTATACTGCCACGCTTGTAGAGGCTGCGGGTTGAAGGCAATGTAAGGAGCACTCAGGTTGGCGGCCACTGCCAGGCCGCAGTCGCTGTTGTATGACTCGACTAGTATTACGTCGTAGCGAGGCCGCGTGCTTAACATGTGCAGCACTTGGTGGTTGTTCATTAGAGTCTTGCAGTCGTCGTTGCCGGCTTTAGTCGCCACTAACGTCTCGAACGGCACTCGCGACACTTCGTTCACTATCACAGATTCATAAGATAACCCTTTATACACTTGGTGTAAACTGTCACTCAACAATATATCTTTGTAGGAAGCCGGTGCATTTTGCATTTGGAAATGACTGATGAGAGTCACCTCATGGTCACGATTCGCCAATTCCCGAAACAGTCCGCGGTAAGTGAGGTAGTTGTTGCGATCCAGCGACGGGAAGATTCCGAGGATTTTGTAACTGTCCGTAGCGAATATGGTCGCGATCAGTGGCGGCTGGTGGGTCATGGAACTGGTGGTGCACTTTACTAACTCACTAATTAATATTAGGATTGAAAAATGCAATAACACGACATCGACATTTTGTTTAAAGGTACTTTTTTATCAATTCGTCGACTTTTTCCGAAACGAAATGTTCGATCACCTTTTTATTATGGTTTGGTACCTACATGATTGAATCGCCGCCAAAAATAATACAAGGAAAACAAAGGCGCTCAATTTCTATGTAAGTACATTTCAGTTTTAAAACTTCGAGTAAATGCTTCATTTTCGTTTTGAACTCTTGTTTTATATGTATTAAGAAAATGACCTTGGCGGTCCAATCGATTTTATTTCTACTTTGTTTTGAAAATATTTTTTATTGTTTTTAATATACTTAGTCAAAGTTAATCCTCATCTTCACAGCTCACACACACACACTGTCCCACATAATTATATCAAATCCTTTCAGAATTTAAACGAATACTAAAACAAAATAAATAAACACTACTATTCACGTAAACAAAACATCGCGGCACAATCGCGGCGGCACTCGGCAGCTCTCGGTAATCTTCGGTTCGGCTCGGTCAAGTTCGGCGCCCGTGCGCCGCACGAGAATGGACTTTTTACTCCATACAGTTTGTACCCACTATCTTCTGTCTCACGCGCTAGGCGTTTTAGCTCGTATCTCATAGAAGTTGTATGAGCATTCGCCGTGCGCTCGGCCTAGCGCACGAGGAATTTTCTTTACAGCGAAAATAAGTCTTAAATAGTTTAGCAAAGAGTTTAATTGGTTCGTCATTATTTCGTAAGTATTAAATAGATAGGTAATCAGATGTATTAAACATTTTGGGTTTCTTTCTACACCTGTTAAAATCTGGTAGTGCAGCGCACGAGCGCACTTAAGGGGCAGCCGCCCCTGGTCGCGATGAAATAGAAAACGAAAATTGTGTGTTTTGTCATTTTCGATGCGGACGCGTTCGTGTTGCCGCACAGTTTGTTGGTTACTAGGGCGTAAATGGAGCTGGCTTACGTAGCTATCTAATAATAGGTAGATGTTATGAGGTAACCATAGCGCTGACGACACGATTGTTTCGTAAGAAACAGAAATATTCTGTGACTACACACTAGTCATTGATCATGACCTCGATTTACATGCTTTTGTGCGAGCGTGTGCCGGCAGCGGTGTCGGGTTATGAACTGCTGTACGATATGCATACACAATTAGATGCAGATTTATATACATATATGCATTATTACGATAAAGTAATGTTTACACAATTGTAATAAATTATTGGAATGATTTATTATTGGGGACTGTCGATAATGATGTACTGACTTAATTGTACGGGTTTACTGATTTCACCTAACCACGTTGAATGACACAATGATTACCATCACCATTATGATTATTACTATTTACCTTTCTCATAACACAGCTTTGCCAAACTACATCATTGTTTGTACAGTAACTATCAAATAATTTGACTATTACATTAATGGGTGTCTTCATTATCGTGCTAATTTATATGTTTGGGGGTCAGTAGACGGGAAACTATTGTGGGGCAGCGAAGCGCGACCTTACGATGTTGCATCACAAACAATGCTATTGTCCACAGCTGCCTAATAAACGGACACACATTAGAACATGGCAACGTATTGTATGTTCCTCACTTACACTAATGTCTGACGAAATTATGTCTGTTTCGTTCATGCTATTAAATGTCAAATATCCTACAATATACATTTATCTTGTAAGTTCCATCTATACAACGAATTTAACATTCTTTTGAATACAATCAACCCGAATATTCTCCGAAGATGATACTCCAAGTTCGTTTGATGAGCAAGCGGTTATGTTTGAAAGTGTGTCTACGGCTTTAGAGAAAGTTGACTTTGACAGTAAGTACCTTGCGGTCGCTGACCCTACTGACCAGTATGGGCACTGTTGGCGTTGTGTTCTTATTTACATACATACAACGAGGGGCCTCTAACAAAAATATTTATAATTGGCATCTAAAACTATTTTGTAACTGGAAACACATAAGAACGAAGCAAGTTATTAAAATGCTTGTAATAAGTTGTTGCTGCAATGTTTTTATGATTATGATCTATGAAATTGCAAGATTTTAAAACTCAAAAGCCAATTAAAAAAAATCTTATCAAGTTTAAATCAAGTGTAAGAAGAGTCACAAATTAGAATGAAATAGAAAAAACTTTCACAATATTGAAAAAACCGGCGAAAGTGTGTGTCGGATAATGAACAATGAAGGGTTCCGTAGTTGGGATGAATTATTTATCCCAAGAACAAATTTAACATTTTAGTTGAAAAACATGTTCTCCCATACATTCCGACTAGAAATGTAAGTTTTTTAATTGAGAGATTTACCACGTTATTTTAAGACCATAGACTTCATATTATATCCTATAATCTATAAGTATAGAACTATTCTCAACGGTTTTTTTCAAAATTTTAGGCTCAATAGTTTCGGGAGTAAGGTATGGTCAATATTCATCTATTTTCTTAAATAAATATAACGCAATTTGTTCAAAAAGTATAAAAAAACATATTTGGACTTTTACAGTAAGCCATTTGATAAGTGTGTAAGGGCCCTCGCTCACGGCGACTTTTTGTAGCGGTGCAGTAGCGATGCTGTCGCGCGTCCGCATCGATACAGTCGCGATGCCGTGCTAGCTGTTTGCCCTCGCCCACTGGATTCTCGATTCGAGTAGCGATGCTATCGCGCGTTTCGTAAACGCGCGACAGCATCGCTACAAAAAGTCGCCGTGGCCGAGGGCGATTTTTTTTTAAATTTTTCATGTTAGCCTCCCAAAAGTGATTCCCATATTCAAAATTCATTTATTTACGTTACACGTCTATGTTTGGGTCACCAGGAAAAATCATTTGTGTAACAAATTTCAACTTAATCTGTCGTTTAGATTCGGAGAAAATCGGCTAGACACTCGAGTTATCCTATAAGGATTCGGTTTTTTCACTGGGACGTACGGAACCCTAAAAAGAGGAAAATAGTCGTTGACTTCTAAAAAATCCTGTATGGATTGATACTCAGTGATGTGACGTAACCAGGAATATTAGGAATATTTGGAATTTTACCAGCAAACGTTATAAGAGTTCCCATTCCCAATGTTTCAAATAACGAACGATACATCAATTGACAATTTTCATAATATTTATTGAACCTACCGAACAAAGAAGTCAATCAATCAATCTGCCTAGCCTTTTCCCAACTATGTTGGGGTCGGCTTCCAGTCTAACCGGATGCAGCTGAATACCAGTATTTATATGATCTGACCTCCACAACCCAATAACTGGGTAATACGGTACCCCTTGGTAAGACTGGTTGTCAGACTTCAAAGACTGTCAAAGATCCACGAATGACAGCTGGGACCAACAAAGAAGTATACCTAATTAAATAATATCACGCTTGGATTCCCTGCAGAGACAGTCATAGCATCCACTTTCACCAAGTGTGTTATAAGTCCCACAGAACAGATAATCTGTTCTGTGATAAGTCCCATGTTTACAAGTGTGTTATAAGTCACATTACCAGTACGTATCATAGGACAAAGTCCCAATAAATAATACCTATCCGTGATAGGTACATAATTGACACCATTCATTTATCAATAATTTATTTATAGTCTGTCCTATTTGTAGTACCTATAGTCTTATGGAGCGGGATGCTCGGTGTTTCTTTGATGGATAAAATCAGAAATGAAATTATCCGGAAAAGAACCGACATAGCCTGCAGAGTAAGCAAACTGAAATGGCAGTGGGCTGGCCATGTTTGTCGAAGGACCGATGGCCGGTGGAGCAGACGAGTCCTGGAGTGGAGACCGCGTATCGGCAAGCGTAGTATGGGACGCCCCAGCTAGATGGACCGACGACGACCTGGCTGGGACAGACTGGATGCGGAAGGCGGACAGGGTGAGGCCTATGTCCAGCAGTGGACTGGGATAGGCTGAGTTGAAAAGACTACTTTACTAATTCAAATAAAACGTACTTAAACGATTGCATCCCACACCTTAATGACTTTATAATGCTCATTGATTGCCGATGCTGAGGGAAACAATAATATTAACCAATCAAATGAAATTGAAATAAAAACAAATGCAAGTTGTGTTGTGTGTGCGAAACATTGCTATGTCGTCACCGGCCAGACACTGTCGTACGGTTTCATTCAGGGTTACCACCAAATATAATCTAACTTATTAATGTTCACTTGCAGAAGTTTATGTAGATGTCTGTTAACAGCTGAACAGGATTAAGAAGAATCATCACTTCCTGCCCTAAGACCAAAAGCGATGTAATAAAATGCTCAAATTATCTTATGTATGTTTACGATTGAAAACTATTTAGGTATGTAATTAAAGTATAATTGATTACCTAACTTACTTTTTGACATATGGACGAAAAGCAAACACAATAGATTATTGGAACGAAGTTCCTTATCGCGCGTTGTGAAAGGGGGCTAGACGGAAAAAATGGGAACGAAAAGTTGTCACGACACTTTTTGCTATAGTAAGCTATGTATGTATGTATTGTAAGCCGTGCGGCGTGCGCATGTTTCTCTGTCTGTCTCTCTCTCTCTCTCTCTTATATGTAGAAAGCAAGCCAGATATTTTCATTTCTATTTCGCATTGAACAGTGTGGTGTCGCGATGTTGATGATGATGATGATGATGATGATGATGATGATGATGATGATGATGATGATGATGATGATGATGATGATGATGATGATGATGATGGTGGTGGTGATGATGATGGTGATGATCATGATGATGATGATGATGATGATGATGATGATGATGATGATGATGATAATGATGATGATGATGATGCTGATGATGATGATGATGATGATGATGAGTATAAAAATAAAATTTTATTACAATTCCTTCACTAATTAATCGAAAGGAACTTCGTTCCATCCGGGTGTCCCTTGACACCTCTCAAGTTTTTTTATTCTTATTTTAGTACCTCCGCAAATTATTATGGCATTGTTTATCATTGTGATAAATAACGATTACATTTCACCTGCTTCAGGCCACAGAGTATTTAGGTGCAAGAACACCTTGCTTGGAGCATCCCTATTCTCCGAGTTTGAGTGGGAAATAGAGGTCTCAACCCTTCTAGACCTCCTTTTCCTACTCAAACTCGTATGTGGACGTCCAAGCAAAAAGTGTCCAGGTCCCGGCATTTAGTTGACTTTATACGATTTTTTCAGAATTTCAACTTCAAATGTATGACAAAAAAAATATGTGCCAGTTTTTGAATATTTTTCAATCCTTACTATGATTTGACTATTCTAGATACCGAATCTAGTCTTAACTCAATACCCCACTACTGGACCCTTTGAGCTTCGACGCCCACATAAATAGGAGAACTAACGACGCCATTTTGAAACTAACCTAAGTAGTATTAATTAATACTACTTAGCGTTGGTGTGGTTAAGCGATTGACTGCTGCGCAGCATGTCGCGGGTTCGATTCCCGCACGGAACAAATATTTGTACGACCTACAAGTATTTGTTCCGAGTCTGGGTGTTTTTCTATCTATAATATGTATGTATTTACAAAAAAAAAAAAAAATGTATATGAGTAGTTTATCAGCCATCTCGTTACCATAACACAAGCATTAGGTTGCTTAGCTTGGGACTAGATGGCGTTGTGTGAAATGTCCAAGGATATTTATTTATTTATTTATTTATTTATACTTGTATTTTTATTTATATTTTTATATACAAGTACCAAATCAAACAAAATTAGTATTAATACTTTGCTTTGTTATTATAAATGCAACGATAACAGCGACTCTCTCACCGCGTCAGATAAGTTTGTGAACTGTACCATCAACACCCCCCTGTCAATGTCATTCTGCACCCTAATTGCGTAACACACTGTCGATCGGAATCTGAACGATTTTGAAGCTTATTGCTAATCCACTGCTTCGTATGTTCGAACAATGTACAACAACAACGTTCTCAACAACGTAAATAACGCAATGAATGTTGTTGAACTGTCAAAAAGAAACCGATTACCGATTGATAGTGTGATGTTACGCAATTAGGGTGCAGGTGCCAAAACATCCTTGTACAGCTATACGTAGGATCCTTGCCAACCCTAGACATCGTTTGAAAAAACTCCAGACTGTCGGATTAAGAGGAATTATGGTCTATTACTTATGTAGTGTTTACTTGTAACCTGCTTACCCTGGTTTTAGTAGGCTTTAATACAAACTTTTACTTAGTTTAATATGTGCAGATCAGTTGAGGTCAGTCTGTTCGTGTAATAAGTTGACAAGATAATGATACACACCCATGGAACTTTTGGTGTGGTAAGCTCAACGGAATATGAAGAAATATACATATATGTAGCAGTGTTTTCTCAGCGCCTACTAAGAACTATATGCAACAATTCGTCAAAACCATACATAACTTCATCGATGTATCTTTCGGATGTAGCAGTCTTGTGGTGTATAGAAACTTTTTCTATTATTTGACTAACTCATTCTCCACTCTTGACTTAACAAAAACACTCGTTACAAAAATAAATCGCCATGCTGTTATCTATCTAATATTCCTGTAAAACGTATAGGGACACCGAAAGGGCGCGGACCCTGAAAGAGATCTCGCGTCCGAACCGCAGCAACTCTATTATATTCGCATTTGTAAGAGGCATTAGCACGAAGCGCGGGTCTTCGACAACATAAAAATGTAATTACAAGCGGGAAGTTCGCCCACTTAAATATAGATTTACCCTTTGAAGAGCGATTTGATGGGCCCGTGAGGTGTTAGATCAATCATATCTCGATTGTGCCCACTCTCAATTATTCGCTCCTCAGGATTGATAACTTCATTCATTTTTCAAACGGATCGCTCGCCTGTTTTTCGGATATTGATGTATTTGTTGCGAGGGAGAGTGATTTGCTAAACGACATCCTATCTTGTTTAGGTTTAGTTATTTATTACGGTTTTATTTTGGTCTTTTGTTTATATAATATCTTTTTGAATGTTCAATCATAACGCTTATGGATTACGCTTCTTAGGCTGATTTACACTGAACCTAGAAACTTACTACTTACATAGATAGAAATCAATAAATGTAAATCAACCAATTTTAAAATAGCAAATGTCTTTAATGCTATTTATTATTGTTGAAGACCACAGAACCATCTACTGGCAACAAATAACACCTACCAATCGACGGGACGAAGGCGGCGTGCGGGGACAGCAAGCCCATCAGCGCGACCCTAGCGACGCCCTGCGGATTTTCACTGTCAGTGTGACACGCCATCATCGATCGCACGCAAATTATCGCCACTGCTACACTGTACCTATTTTATTATTGTGAAAAGACTGCAAACTGTTAAAAATCGATATTACACGTTATCACAAGGAGCCTGGTGTCTGATTTCATCCAACGACGCTGACACGACGACGACCTGACGTAGAAACCCCAACATAACTGGACCTTCGAGCCGAACGTTCATCCGAAGCAGCAAGCAACATCTTCAGCAACGGTCAGGCCAATCCACCCAATTTCCTTCCAAAGTCCTGTGCTCAGTTTGTGCTAATATCGTTATTTTTCGCAAAATTCCAGTGTTTCGACTATACCTACGGTGCAAATTGTGCGTCTACCTACATCGCTCGGGCGCGCACCGGTCAACTGTAAGTACTTGATCTTTCTCTCTTGCAAGCTACCAAAATGATTGGCAATAAGAGGCATTCAATTGTAGAAATAGAAAATAGTGAAGATATCATTCGCGATTTAGTTAAGAAAAGAGGTACCGTTAAACGAAAATTAACTTTGTTTTCTAAATATGCGCAATCATTAGACGTTTCGCAAATAACGGACACTCAGAAAGCTGAATTAGAGGAGCGTTTTCAAGCCTTTAAAATACTGATCGATCAATTTTCTAATATACAAGATGAATTAGATTCCAATGTGTCAGATAGTCAGTTGGACGGGGAACTGCTAGAGAGAGAAACGTTTCAAAATCAGTATTATGCTATTGTGGGCAAGGCTAAATGTATTTTGAAAGATACTTCCACTCAAAGTGTTGGTGGTCAAAGTCGCACTTTTAATTGCATGAAGTTACCTACAATTTCATTACCGAAATTCGACGGTTCGTACGATCAATGGCTCGAGTTTCGCGATACTTACTTATCAATGATACACAACAGTGATAATCTAGATAATGTTCAGAAGTTCCACTACTTACGTTCGGTTCTTACAGGTGATGCACTACAAGTGGTTAAGGCATTGGAGTTTTCTTCCGACAACTATTTAGTTGCTTGGGGTCTCTTAGAGAATAGATATAACAATGACAATTTGCTAGTTAGTAATCACGTCAAAGCTTTATTCTATGCTCAGTCAATGACTAAAGAATCTGCTTCGCAAATTCGTAAATTAATAGATACAGTTTTAAGAAACATTCGGGCGCTAAAAACGTTAGACGAACCTACAGATACGTGGGATACTTTAATTATCCACATAATAACTTCCAAACTGGATTCGTCGACCGATCGCGAGTGGGAAAGTTACAAAAGTACCCTCCCGAAAGTAGGAAAATTAAAGCTGTCTGAATTAATGAAATTCCTCAAGGATCGTGCTGATTTTTTAGAATCAATTAGGCCTCAAAGCAAACAATCGGTAGACACTCACACAAAGAAACAGTCGGTCACTAAATCACACAGTCATGTTAATACACGCAAAGATAACAATAACAAAAAACCATCTAATTCACCACGTTACAAATGCGCTCAGTGCGGTTCCAATCACCCGGTTTACTCGTGTGAAGATTTCCTTAATTTATCTCTTAAAGATAAATTCAATTTCATTGAGGAGAAAAAGTTATGTCGTAATTGTTTACGATCAGATCACGCAGTAAACGAGTGTTGGTATGGGCCGTGCAGACATTGTAATAAAAAACACAACACGTTAATTCACACAGACGCTGTTGTAGACGCTCGCACATCATCAGCTGTTGCTCAAATCACGCAAACAGTGCCACAGTCTGAATCCAATGATACGAGTACTTCACACATACAGATGCCGCTCACCACTTCTCACAAATCTCACACAATTTACAAGGAAGATAATAATACCAAAGCGCAATGTTTTCTAAATCCGGTATTATTATCGACCGCATTAGTGGAAATAGCGGACGAACATCACAACTATCACACAACGCGAGCTCTCCTCGATAACGGGAGCCAACATTGCTTCATATCTGAATCGCTTTGTAAAAAACTTAATCTTCCATTGATGCAGTCCACTGTTCAAGTTATAGGAGTAGGTAATACTATATCCTAATCCACGCAATCATGTCGTATTCAGTTGCGATCCAAAACGAACACGTATAGCACGCATTTTAGATGTTTAGTTTTGCCTCGTATTACGGCACAGTTACCATCACTAGGAGGTAATTACCACATAGATATACCAGGCCATATTCAACTTGCCGATCCAGAATTCTATCTGTCTGGTGATATTAATTTATTGTTAGGAGCAGATAAGTTCTGGGACTTACTTAGTGAAGGTCTGATACGGTTGCCGAATGGCCCTTATTTACAAAACACACAACTTGGTTGGGTCATATCGGGAACTGTTTACAAAAAGGTTTCACGCGGGAACCTAACTCATTGTAATTTCACGCAAACATTAGAATCAGAACTCAAACGATTTTGGGAACTGGAAGAAATACCTTCAACGCATAAAAATCTCACTAAAGCTGAAAGTGCATGCGAAGATTTATTCAAAGATACTACTTTACGCGACGTTAAAGGTCGTTTTTCTGTGCTCATTCCACTCAGTCAATCAGCTGATGTTTTACACGACACATTTTCTATGGCAAAAAACAGGTTTCTTGCACTCGAACGCAAACTAATTAGAAGCGCGCCTAGCTATAGAAAAATGTATACCGATTTTATGAAGGAATATTTAGGTCTGGGTCACATGAGTCGCATATCAGAATACTCTTCACCTTGTTATTTTTTACCACATCATGGGGTTTACAGGGAACATAGTTCAACAACCAAACTTAGAGTTGTTTTTGATGCTAGTGCAAAGTCTACTTCGGGCAAATCATTAAACGACATACAACACATTGGGCCTACGTTACAAAATGATTTGTTTCCAATTTTGCTCCGTTTTAGACAATTTAAATATGTAGCATGCGCTGACGTTGAGAAAATGTATAGGCAAATATTAATACAACCTGATCAAAGAAATCTGCAACTAATACTTTGGAGAGAAGATCCATCTGAGCCGCTCGGTGTATTTCAACTTAACACCGTCACTTACGGGACGGCGTCCGCGCCGTATCCAAGTATTAGATGTTTAAAACAACTCGCGTTAGAATGTAAGGATGACGTCATCGCACAAGTAATTAATGACGACATTTTCGTTGATGATTTAATAACGGGACATCAGGATCAACAAAGGTTGTTAGAAATATGCAAAGATGTTTCTGAGGTATTACAATCAGGTTGTTTTCCTCTTAGAAAATGGATATTTAACTCATCAGTTTCACAAACCGAGTTACCGTCTATTTCTAAGGAATTCTCACTAGGAGAAAATAAGACTAAAACACTAGGTATGGGATGGTTTTATTCATCCGATGAATTGTATTTTAGCACAAAATGTGATCATGACGTAACTCACGCTACCAAACGCAACATTCTTTCAGTCATCGCGCAGATATATGATCCTTTAGGTCTAATTACACCAAACATCATTATAGCTAAAATTCTATTACAAAAGATGTGGCTATGTAAGATAGGATGGGATGACGCAGTTCCTAACCATATACTAGTAGAATGGCAAAACTTCATTCATAAACTATCTAATTTACAAGACATACGTATTCCACGTTATGTCATTGGAGAAAATACACACATTATTGAGTTACATATATTTTGTGACGCTTCGCAAGACGCATACGGCGCCTGCGCATATATACGCAGCTATACAGACGCACAGCTATCAGTCACGGCGTTGTTGTGTGCAAAAAGTAAGGTCGCTCCCGTTAAACCGGTGAGCGTGCCGCGCTTGGAACTGTGTGGCGCGCTAGTAGCTGCAAAGTTGTTTACGAAAATTAGTAACTCATTAAGACTAACTTTTAATAACGTATACTTTTGGTCAGACTCAACAATAGTTTTAGGATGGCTTAAAACGTCACCTAATTTATTAAAAACATTTGTGCAGAACCGCGTTGTACAAATTAATGAACTCACGGGCGATAAACCGTGGCTTCATGTAGCCGGTAAACAAAACCCAGCTGATTTGTTAACGCGCGGTGTGCACCTAGATATACTTAAAACTTGTGAGTTGTGGTGGCGCGGACCGCCATTCCTACAAGTTCCTAACACACAATGGGAACATGATATTAATTCATATAGTAATGTTAATCACGATGAATTACCTGAATTGAAACCACTTCAAACTTCATTGCTCGTTCAAGTAAATTCAGATTCTTTTCTATTTGATAGGTATTCATGTTTTAATCGTTTACGACGCGTAGTGGCGTACATTATGCGTTTTATACACAATAGCCGCACAAAATTAAAAGCAGAACGGCTCACAGGTTGTCTATCGGTAGATGAATTAGATATTTCTGTTAGAACTTTAACTCGAATAGCACAACAACAATCTTTCTCAGATGTTTACAAAACATTAAAACAAAATCGTCAATTAAAATTACCACGCAGTATTTCTAGTTTAAATGTTTTCTTAGATGAACACGATCTAATTAGAGTAGGAGGTAGATTGTCATATTCAGACTCATTCTCATATGATAAAAAACATCCTTTGTTGTTGTGTGGGAAACACACATTGACTCGCCTTATATTTGAACATCAACATAGATCACTACTACACGCAGGGGCTCAGTTATTACTGGCCACAGTTCGTGATACTTGGTGGCCTATTAGAGGGCGCAACTTGGCTAAACAAGTGGTGCACACCTGTATGAGATGCAAACGTATGCGACCTAAACCGTTAAACATACAAATGGGTAACTTACCTACCGAACGATTGGAGCCAGGGTATCCATTCATACGTAGTGGCGTGGATTATGCTGGGCCATTGTTTATGCTGAACCGTGCCGGACGGGGGGCAAAGGTAACTAAATGTTATATATGTCTCTTTGTATGTTTTACTACACGCGCAATACATTTAGAATTGGTCACAAACCTTACTACTAAAGCATATTTGCTGGCGTTGAGACGTTTCATCTCTCGACGCGGCAAACCACTGCAGATTTATTCTGACAATGGCACGACTTTTGTAGGAGCTTTAAAGGAATTTTCAAAATTTTTAGATTCTTCAAAATCAGATATTATTAACTTTACAACTAATAACTCCATAGAATTCACATTTATTCCGCCGTACTCGCCTCATTTTGGTGGTTTGTGGGAGGCAGGGATCAAGTCCTGTAAATTTCATTTATGCCGCATTATTGGCAATGCACATTTCACATACGAGGAGTTGACAACGGTATTAGCACAAATTGAAGCTGTCCTCAACTCCCGTCCTATGTACCCGATGTCCGCAGACCCGAACGACCTGATTCCCTTATGTCCTGCTCACTTCCTGATTGGCCGACCGCTCACCGCACCTGCCAGTCGGGACCTCACCGCGACGGCTACGCAGCGCCTACCACAATACGATCGCGTGGAGCAGATGAGGCAGAGCTTCTGGCAACGCTGGTCAACTGAATACATATCCGAGCTCCAGAAGAGAACGAAGTGGCAACTCAACCAAGACACGCTTAGCCCTGACACCCTCGTTCTAATCAAAGAAGACCACTTACCACCTTTGAATTGGCGCCTCGGACGGGTGCTGCAGACGTTCACCGGGAAAGATGGCATCTCACGCGTGGCAACCATCAAAACTGCGACGGGCATCATACGGCGATCGTACCCGAAAATCTGCCCGCTCCTGCATCTGGCTGACGATCGAACCATCTCAGCTTCTTTGGAACCTGGTGCTTCCAAGGCCGGGGGCATGTTGAAGACCACAGAACCATCTACTGGCAACAAATAACACCTACCAATCGACGGGACGAAGGCGGCGTGCGGGGACAGCAAGCCCATCAGCGCGACCCTATCGACGCCCTGCGGATTTTCACTGTCAGTGTGACACGCCATCATCGATCGCACGCAAATTATCGCCACTGCTACACTGTACCTATTTTATTATTGTGAAAAGACTGCAAACTGTTAAAAATCGATATTACACGTTATCACAAGGAGCCTGGTGTCTGATTTCATCCAACGACGCTGACACGACGACGACCTGACGTAGAAACCCCAACAATTATTGATTAATAAAAGGAACTGAAGAGTTTTGTGTTGTAGAATGTTGGTAGAATAAAATAATTACTTTTTTAATCGAAATGTTATTCAGGTTCTCCACTGTGATCGGTTACATTATTGGGAATGAATCCAAGAAACGAAGGAAGTGACTCTTGTGAATCCTGAGGGCAGTCCAGCTTGGCATCCAGAATTGGCCGTGAAGGAGCCTACACCGATCTGTGAAGGAAATAAATGATTTTGAAATTAAAATTAAGTAGTTGTAATTTTGTTCAACTGTAAGCTGGGGCACCGGTGAAGGCGTACCGTAGTACTGACGAGTGAGAGGTCGTAAACTCGTAAGGCAAGATCACGTTCACTAATTGATCAATGCGAACACACGCGATTTACATGCCACTAGCTTTGCAATCATCCCTAACTAAATTAATGTACAAGTTATGCTAGCGGTATTTTTTACCAATTATTCGGACCAGATAATTTTTAGGTGGATAATGCGGTTGCGAAGTATGATGATTTTCGCAATGCCACATACCTACACTTGGCAGTAACGATCATAGACATAAAACCAGGACTGAGCATTTGCCTCACAAAAGTGATCACTCTCTGAAAGAGACAAAGCGAATATGCGGCTCTTATGCGGCTAATACCTGTCTCTTTTCGCAGTGTTCCAGTTTTAATTAACAAGAAAAACAATGAAAATTATTTTGACTAATAAAAGGAAAAGTAAGTAGGTATTTCTTTAAATTACTAGAATAGATTAAAGTCAAAACATCATTCTGGACCAATCATAATTCAAGAAAAATACAACTACTGGCCGCAAATTCACCTTTTTCTTTATCTAGATTTCGATCTGTAAGTATCCACTGCACAACTGACTACGGAACGCTCAGTCCATGCTCTATATGGTTATGATAATAAGCCCACGTCATAGATTTGCAATACATACCAAGACCCTCCTATTATTGACAGTGGCGACGAGTGGTCCACCGGTGTCTCCACCGCAGATGCCAACTCTTCCAGCGCCGTTGGTGCAAAGGTGGTGGCTTTGGATGACACTGTAGGTATTCGAGCACACTGCGTTGCTGAGTACTTGCAAGTTCACTGAATTTATCGTTTGCGTCAAGCTGACGCTGTCACCTGGAATTGGCCCATACAGAACGAATGAGATACAAAGGTAATGCAATATATTGAAGGGCATAATATATGACCATTAGAAAAGCAGAGAACAGTCCTGGTACGTCGATTCTGTAAAATTCAAACAACAACTCGCATCTCACATCGCTTTTCACTCTCACTTCGCAATTCGCATCACTTCTTCTCACTTGTTTTTATTTGACACTTTGAATCGTTCGAGTGCGAAGTGAGCGTCGAAATGACAGGGAATTACTGAATGCCTCATGAAAGTCCGACGTAAGACTTTCATGAGGCATTCAGTAATTCCCTGTCATTTCGACGCTCTCATACTTTATCTGTCAAAATCTCATGGTCAATTTAGTTCAACTCGCTGACACGGTCGCAAGGGTAGCGCTAGTGTAAATTCGAATTATCAACCGGTTTTTAGAATGCCAATCAAGAAACTCACAGCGGATTCAGATTCGAAGTTTAGAATGAGGTCCTACAGAATCACACGGCTGCGGCTGGTCTCATAAGTTTGTCCCAAAACGAATGACAAAAATACTTTGTAGGTAAGTACCTAATCCTTAATACAATGACGCCCAGTTTCTGGGACCAACATTATTGACGTGTCAAAATTTAGCGCAAGTCAAGTGACGCGATTGGCTGTTGCTAGTTCATTCAACCAATCACGTACGCGCGCTTGACGATTTGTTAGCTAATTTATGGGCCATGCGCTAATGGAGCCCGCGAAATTCAAATTTTCTTGCGTTCTTGCAATATGCAGATCAGTGTTAAGTTGTATCTTGATCAAAATATGATTCGCGACATTAAAAATATGTATTTACATAATAATAACCATAAAAATTATCAATACACCTATTTCAGTTAAATTTCCTCCGGATTGGTCTGATTTCCGTAATTAGATCAATCCGCAGGAAATCTTACTTAGAAAAATGTATTGATGATTTTCATGGTTAAAATTATGTAAATACATATTTTTTAATGTCGCGATTAATTTTTTTGATAACGTTTGCCCATGCCCGACCTACGAGTACAAAATGCAAAAAAACGCAAGAAACTTTGAATTTCGCGGGCTACCACAGCGCAGTTTATTTTCGATACAGAAACCGGGCGAGACAAGCACACAATCGATTGTAGCAAGATAAATCAAATTGTAAAGAAACAAAAACTATAAACTTCCCAATAACAGAAGAGATGTCAACATTGATTGGCGTGTTCAAAATGAAGAGATAGTATTATGAAGATTCATAAAACACAAACCGTCTCTAGTTATTCCATAGCCGGAGGCGAGAGCGTTGGTTCCAGCGTAATTTGAGTTGAGTTCGCTTCCCGATGGCAAGGTAATTGGTTGAATTGTCACTGGAAAATAAATACAAACAATATTTACTTATCGGAATGGGCTATTGATCCTCTTTTGATGAATTTAACAGAATAACAATTCAGATTAAGCTGCGAGATTTCTGTGTAAAAGCATTTATAGGGACACCATTTGACTTGATTATTGAAATCTAATATTTCTGACTATTATTAGCTGTCCAAAAAAACACAATTCTTTTCAAAGGACTAAGAGCTAAGCTATGACAAGGAAATTAAATTATTTGTTTTGTTAGTTAAAAATATTTTTTTTACGTCATTTATTTACAAGCTAGCTGCGGTAATTTCCTATCTATCAACCTGTGAGACGAGATGCAACTCAAACTCCTGAGTTTGATTCGAAATTTCTTCGCACTGGTTTTTTCTCGAGTTAGACATTAAAAAGTCCCCACAAAGTAATTAAAACAACTACTTACACGAAAAGTTAACCCTCGAAATACGGACGACGGCGATATCATTAGCAGCGATCCAGGGGTTATACCCTGGGAACAGCACGGCGTTGTTAGTGTCGATCCTGGTGCCTCCAGAGAAGAGGAAGTTAGATCCCAGGATGACTTGAATGGATTGAGCAATGTTGTTGCCATCGTTTATGCAGTGAGCCGCTGTAAGTACCCTGGAGTCAGAGATTAAGGTACCTCCACAAACTGATGTGAATATCAATACTCTTAGAATCAGTCCTGCCTGAAAAAGAACAAGAATACTTTTACTTGTGGCTAAAGTAACACATGTGTAGTACATTTATATCTGTAATTTTTATGGTGTGTATAATAAAGAGTATTCTATCTATCTATCTATCTAAAGTAATAACAGCCAAACGGGTCGATTGATCAGTTTATGTAGTGGATGGGTGACCTTATTTTCATACCAGGACCCCTCCGTGCCTCAGAAAGCACGATAAGCCATTGGTCCCGCCTGCCGGCAGTCATTTGTAGATCTTTGACAGTTAAGTTACGGGTCGCCAGAAGGCCCGAAAGTCTGACAACCAGTCTTTCCAAGGGGTATCGTGTTACCACGTAACTGGGTTGTGGAGGTCAGATAGGCAGGCACTCCATGTAAAATACTGGTTTCAGCTACATCCGGTTAGACTGGAAGCCGACCCCAACGTAGTTGGGAAAAGGCTAGGCAGATGATGATGACTTTTACTACTAATGTTTTTAAATAATTTTAAGTGCCTACAACCGCTATTCATGTGGTTAAGACTGCAGCCATCAAATAGTCGCTGTCAGGTTCGTAATATTATTATTTATTAGTTTTTAAAATTTGAGATGAAGTAATTAGTTGGCTTATAAGAACACGTCTTGTTATTAGTTACAGCACGTGTTTAAATACACTCAAGTTTATGAAAATCGAATCAATTTACCTGGTATGGCACTGAAAAAACAGTCGTAGTGGATCCGCCAATAATTCTGCCCTGGGCTTCAGAAGATTCACTTTCTAGTTTTCTAATCCTGAATGCCTCAGGTATTCCAAATCTACGGTGATAGTCATATACACCATTTTCTAGAGGATTGGGCTCCCCAGCAGCCCTAGCAACTGCCACACAAAATAAAATCACTCCGAACACAATGTTCATATTGATACACTGGTTTTTCCTAAAATGGATTACCCGCAGCAACACCTTGTTTTTAAATCGAAAATTAGGTCTCTTAATAAGATAGAGTAAGTAATTAATTAATTATCAATGATTAATTGGTTTTATCTACTTAATGCGCCTTATGAAGGGGGATAGTGAATTATGTTATCTAAGGCTTATTTTACATTTTTGGTGGAATGTTTGATAAAATAGGGTGCGTACTTGTGTAGGTTACTGCGTCGGAGTCAGTCACTCAGAGTAAATAAAATTTTGGAAAATGGTTATGCTGGTATTACACGATAATATGAACTTGCTAATTAAATTCTGGGTACAACTGGAGTTATCAAAATACTCACGATTGTTTTTAAAAACTAGACTAGAACATAAAATATCTTCCAAAGCTTCAAGTAAAGTACTGCTCAATCATTTTTATTTATTTTATCTTGTGATGTAAGATGGATTATATGATATAATTATTACATAGGGTGATATTTTAATCGTGTTTATGCTCTTAAGTCATTGTGTTCATCATTATGAACAACTTTTACTGTGGAACTAAACCTGAAATCGCGAAAAAAAATCAGATGTTCAGTACATTTATCTAGATCAAACTCGTCGAAATGTGGGAAGCAGCAAATTTTTTTTCCGCGATTTCAGGTTTGGTCACATAGTAAAAGTTGTTCATAGTGATGAGTACAATCATGTGATGGATAAAAACGATTAAAATTTCATGCTGTATGTCAACTATCTTTGGTCAGTCAAGCACTTTAAAGTCAACTACTAAGATTTCACTTGTTTATTTTTCAGTACTGCGGAGTCAGATTATGAATGCAACCATCAAAACCTTAGAGCATTTAACCTATGGAGATGGCATAGCTGAGCGAACCCCTCTGCCAAAGTCGATTGGCCATATGGCCATGCACGTTATATAAAACTAATTCATTCGCCGACTGCTGTCATTGTGTATCGTATTGTGTCGCAAGAAAGTGCTCCCAAAAAATGGTTAATTGTGCAGTTTCCTCGTGCAAAAAGCGATCTGCCACTTCAAATTTGCGAAACCATGGTGTTTCTTACCACATACAAGTATAAATTATACATTCAAACAGTTTTATTTAAGTATAATGTCGAAATAATCGTTGTTGACATTACGATAGAAAAATACAGTGGTACGTTGGTAGCGCAAACGTAGTACAGGTAAGAATTTGCATAGTGCAGGGACAACGTGAATCAATGATTGATAAAATAAATGATTTTTTCAGTCATTATGTTCAGTAACCAGTTTTTTTTTTGTAATGTATCTGGTTAAGTCAGGTTGAAATAAAAAATATATATATTACATAATATTAATTTCAGTTCTTTGTGAGTCGATTTAAATTCTTTTCTTTTGTAGTTTTAGGCTAATAAAAAATAACAGTTTGTTCGTTTCGAATGTGAGTTTTTGCAGCTCATGCAATTTGAAAAAAATTAATCCGCACTGGAATAATTTAATAACTATTCCACCGCGGACCGTAGGTAGAAGGTACTTACTAGTAGGTTTTTTCAAGGCTGTTATGAAAACGTAGTACACACGGCTATACATCAAGCTATACATTTCCAGTTTACACTAATCTCTCATTGTAAGGAAATCCTATGCAGTGCGAGATCACCTTATACTGGATATGTATAGCTTGATCTGTAGCCGTGCGTGCGTACACAATCAAATTAATAGACATGATTTTCCTTTGATTCTATTGGCACTTATTTAAACTGATTACTTCTATTCTATATTTTTCTTCAACAGATTTCCAAAAGATCCCGTACTATGACAAAATTGGAGGATATTTTGCGGTAAAACAGGAACTTGGGGACCCACGCGTACTAGTGCAATCTGTTCGGAACATTTTATGTCGTGTAATTTTAAACAACTTGCAAATAATAGAAGGAAGCTAATTGAGGGTACGATACCCACTTTAAAAAACATTCTTGGCACGGAAGAACCGCCTGCAAAATTAAAGATTTTAGTAGGACCGTTTTATTATTGGCAACACTTCTGAAATGTCAGAATTCCGTCGAATTAAAAATCAGACTGTAGTCGTCATTATTCAGACATATGAATATGAACTAAACATGCGTGTGTGGCTTCATAGCCAAAGCCTGCACCCGCATGTTTTCCTACTAAAATATCAAACACATCATTTAGTTTCTTTAATTAGTTAGTTATGAAACACCGAACTCAAATAGTTTTAAAAAACAAAAAATGGACGAGTAAAAGTGTTATTTTTAACAAAATAATAAAATTGGCTGTGTTATTTTATTATTTATATTCTACCCTTCCCACTTTTTGACACGTATACCTACGTTAAGCCCGCATTATAAAACGGGGCTCAAGTATGTATCCCGAATTGTGGCTCCACTGTACTATCACACACGCGCGTCCGAAACTTCACATTGGTGAATCACTTGGGTTAGTGACCATTACCTCTATTGCTTGAGAATAATTTTGGTTAGGTTGGGTTAGGTTAGAACAGTGACCCTTAACGCGTAGCTAGTATATAAAATCGCCGGTTGTGTTTGTACAGTGGTTCCCGAATTTCTAAATGCAGAATGATAGGGAAGGTCCAGCAATATCAAAATGTTATTTGAAAAAAATATTTGACTAAAAAATAAATACAATCGTTCTTTTTCTAAAGCAGTATTAATTGTTTTGACATTACTGGCTACCTACGTAGTTTCGCAGGCATTAATCATATTGCGTATTTTTGTGTACAGACGCCAGCACGTCAAGCTACTACAATCTTTATAAATCTAAAGTATTAGGTTCAAGGTTGATTGGGAAAATTTGACAGTTTCGGGTGGCTTGACCTGTACACACAAGAAAATAAAACGAATTAACATTTTATTTATTCATTCATTCATGTAATGAAATAGCAGGTTAAGCTACGCTTGCCGGGGTTGGTCAGTGAATGAGTGACCATCTTTACATACCGAGACTCCTCCGTGCCTCGGAAAGCACGTTAAGCTGTTGGTCCCGGCTGTCATTCGTGGTTCTTTGACAGTCGTTACGGGTCATCAGAAGCCCGAAAGTCTGACAACCAGTCTTACCAAGGGGTATCGTATTACCAAGTAACCGGGTTGTAGAGGTCAGACAGGCAGTCTCTCTATGTAAAATACTGGTATTCAGCTGCATCCGGTTAGACTGGAAGCCGACCCCAACATAGTTGGGAAAAGGCTAGGCAGATTGATTTTTGATTCATGTAATGAAATACCACTGATTGTTTGTGTCCCATCACTAGCACTTTGTGTTTGTTGTCATAGGACAGTTGCGTAGATACGCACAAATTTGTCAATGTGTATGTGTTTTTTTATTGTGTGGCTATTATTCTTTCGTGTGCGTTCGTAGCAACACGAAGCATGTATCTGTGTGTGGTTGTCAAATTTTTGTAGTGTGCTGTATGTGTTTTCCTCGCCCCCCGCATAAAGTGGCAGAAAATGTTGTTCGGTGATTCGCTGCTTGCCATCTCCATAGGTTAAATGCTCTAAGATCAAAACGGATATCGTTTCATAAGTGCCCATGTAGGTTTATGTGAGTAAAATGTTTTGATTTGATTTGATAAGAAGTGCATTGTTGTTAAGGAGAGCATCCAGCACTTCAGTCTATGGAGATTTTGTTGTGAGCGAGCTAGGAGCACAAGCTTCAAAGCTAGTTATTTGACTCACAACCAACAGGTACTAGTGTACTGGTACCAGACTGAATTTCAAGAACCACATTTACTAGCCAGCACTAAGTCATCTAAAAGCTAAGACGCGCGAACAACTCCCATTAGATCTTGAAGATTAAATGGATGTGGACGACCGCCGTATTATTCCTTATGCTTCATCGAAACTATTAGAGGAATATTGGCTAATTGGGGCACGTACGGTACTACCTCGTTTCACTAAGTGCAAGCGCTGCGGCGACCGCTTTTAGAGCCATTTATAATGTACGCCGACAGACTTGGGGTTGCTCTCAGTAGCACGTGTAAATACAAACGGTAATACTGTTATGTGTAAGTGTATGTTCATTACAGATTTACGCTAGTAGGTTAATAGGCTTGTGCTTGTGGGTTTAATTTCTTATGATCGCCTGAATCTAGTCTGCTCAAGTTTGATCCAAGCTCCCGGTTTAGCATTGTTGTACTGTCATCTAGGTGTAGCTTAATAAAAAAAATGATAGACGTAGTACATTCAATATAGGAAAACAAACTGTATTTTCTGATAGTATACTCGATTTTTAGGGTTCCGTACCAAAATGGTAAAAAAGGAACCCTTATGGTGTGACTCAGTCTGTCTGTCTGTCTGTCTGTCACAGCTGGATATCTCAAGAACTACTAATGCTATCAACTTGAAATTTGGAACGGTTTTAGATGACGTTTACCCAACTATTTTACAAATAAGAAAGAAATAAAAATATTTTTTTTTTTTTGCAACGGGGACTAAAAAGGGGTCTTAAAAATTCTAAGTGGGGCTACTAAGGCATGTGGGGTATCATAAGAAAGAACGCTGTTTGCATATTCTCAAAAAATTTTTTTCTTTTTTTAGGCCGCATAGTTTTCGACTTTTGATGAAAAATGTAAAAAAAATACCCCCCTTATCTCCGAAGTTTGCAAAGAGAAAAATCTGAAATTATTCTATGTGATAGAAGTTTATGTAAAGATTACAGGAAAAATAAAACGATGTCTCTAAATAGTACGCTTTTTTAAAAATCGGAACGGAACCCTCGGTGCCCGAGTCCAACTCGCTCTTGACCGGTTTTTTTAACATACGTTAAAAAAACCGGTCAAGAGCGAGTTGGACTCGGGCACCGAGGGTTCGAGGGGTCAAGGCCACGGAAAATGTCCATTAGTAAGGAGTTTTCAGCTTGTCTGGTAAGGGAAGGAGAAGAAGTTTTGCTTCTTTCGAAATCCAAGAAAGTTCGTTTATTTTATTTTTACATTAATTCGATATTTAGGTTAATCGCCATTTTAGGTTCTTGGTTATGGAGTTGTCTAAGATGAGATTACAGTCCAAAAAATAATCGAAAGTTTGAAATAATAAGTTATTGTGGGTCTGTAAAGTAACAAACAAATTAACTTGAATATATTTGGTGCCATAAAAATACTAATCGAAAATGTTCAGCGGACAAAGTATTAATAAGTATTAAAGACAGGTTATTGAGATTGGATCCAGTTGATGTAGGAGGTAACTCTGCTGTAGGCGGAAGGGAGACCAGCCTCGCAACCAAAGCTTGAACCGAATGAAGTCACACCAATCTGTAAAAAAATAAAATATGTTGAAATCAAGGCCGATTTCTTTATATGTATCTATACATATAAATTAAAAACTTGAACCACAAAATCAGAAAAAGGGCTGGTCCGAAAAAGTTCAAGTTAAAACTCAATAACATAGTTGTCCAATCTAGGAATCAGAACCAACCTCGTTGGTATAGTGATCGCAAGCGACTGCTTTATCTTACCACTTGGCACTGGGCCTACGTGGTGCATTATGGCCAACTGACCACACAGAGTGGAGGCCTGTGTCCCAGCTGTCAGAACATTATACGCTGATAATCCTTACCACAAAGCTTCTGCTAATGGTTTGTACGACGAGAGGTCCACCGGAGTCACCGCTACAGGTTCCTTTGCCACCAGCACCACTAGTACAGATGTTAGTGTTTCGCACAAAACCCATGAACACCTGTGAGCACTCGTTGTTGGAGATGACTGGTAACGTCACGGAGCTAATTGGCTGGTTATTGGCGATGCTGCCACCTGCAATTTAAGAACATTACACTTATACCATCATTAATTGAATATAACATTATGTAGAAGTGTGTGATAATAAATAAATACTAGCCTACTATGGAACCATAGTTCGTCGCTAATCTAACTGACGTATCTGAAATTTGGACTAAGCCGATAGTCGACCTAACTATAGTAATTTGATACATTTCGTATTCCATATTCCAAGTCGAATCGATCTGTCTAATCGGCGTTTATGTACCTATGCCTTACGGTCCCCATGATAATGTAAAAATCGAGACCTATGTACCTACAGTTTACAAAAAAAAAGAAAAATAGCTTGCCTTGTAAAACGTCACTTAGTTAAATTAGCGACGAGTTGTCTGATGTTAAAAGCAGGTTTTTATGAGTCACTGAGATCCAGTTGACTTTATCGGTTTCAAAACACATTGAGATTGACAAATTAATCAAACAATCTACCTAGCCATTTACCAACTATGTTGGGGTCGGCTTCCGGATACAGCTGAATACCAGTATTTTACATGGAGCGACTGCCTATCTGACCTCCACAACCCATATACTTGGTAACACGATACCCATTGGTAAGACTGGTTGTCAGACTTTTGGGCTTCTGACTACCCGTAACGACTGTCAAAGATCTAACCGCCAACCAACCGACGACGGGACCAACAGCTTAACGTGCTTTCCGACGCTCGAAGGAGTCTCAAGGTATCAGGCAAGCGTAGCTTAACCTTCCTTCGACCTGTGCGGCTGTTATTATTTAGCCTCGAGACAAAATATAGGCTCAAAATATTTGTTTATTTCTATGTTTTCTTAAAGCCTGTTCCTATATGTGCTGATCTCAACAGATCTTTACGTATTTAACAATTTTGTTACTTTGAAATATATATGGGATCCTTTGCACAAGATAAAAGAGCTAGTCCTATATTTGGTATTTGTAGCCTGGAGTTTGTAGCAAGGTAAAAGGTAATATTTTGAGAATAATTCACAGAACATTATTTTACATACCAGTGCTGGTAAGGCCGAATCCAGAAGCGACGGCTGTCCAGCCGATGAAGTCGTTGTTGATCTCGCTGCCTTGGGGGAGACCGATGGGCTGGATGGATTCTGGAAAATATTGAATGCCCCACGGGGTCCACAATTGTTTCTTTATTTAATAATTACATTACCACCTGTATGTGTACAGTAACAGCCAGAAGTCGACTAGCAATCTCACAAAACCGTGGCATAGCAATATTAGTTGTACTTATGACCTTTTTCTTTAAGAACGTTTGACAACACTACACATTGGCAACTTGTTGCCCGCTTATGATTGTTATTACAAATTTCAATAAGTGTCGTAAGCGTTACGGTGGCCAAAGTGGTTAGCACTGTGCCTCGCATGGCGAACGTTCGGGTTCGAGTCTCACATCAAACATGAAAAATATTTTTTAAGTATTACATGTGAAATAAGAATGCCGAGTTGCTAACAAATATGTTAAATATTCCACAACTAAACGAAGATTCTTTCGTTTTAGAATTATTTTCAAGCTTAGCGTCGTTATTAAAATATGAGGGTAGATTTGAAACGAAGTGATAATTGCTATTTTTGTATTCTTCTGAATTCAATATGCAGGCTAATATTAGTATTGAAGCCAAGGCAAATCTTGTGGCCCTAAATTCGAATGGCCTTAATATATCTCAAATATCGAATGGAACCGGCTTATGCGTAAGTTTATTTTTTTATTTTATGTGATTACTATTATTACGCTTGTTGCAAGTGTGTAATATAGTTTTTTTTTTTTAGGGAGAGACTGTTAGTGGGTGAAGAGATTTGAGGAAGAAGGTGGCCTGAAGAGTCGTGAGAGAAGCGGAAGACCACCTCTTATTAGCGACGTTATATGGTAGCTGAATATGAGACGAATGGTTTCATCCCAACAAGGCGTTTTGCCGATGAGTTCGGCACATCAGTACGGACCGTTCGCCGCATACTCCATGCCGAAGGTCTTCATCACCGAACGCCAACGCTAAGAAACCGTTTTTAATGCAACGGCATAAAGAGGAGAGGTTAAGTTTTGCCCGGGAATATTTGGACTTTGGGAGACGACAATATTCACCGACGAAAAATCTTTTAAATCGTGCCAAAAAGGAAGGCTGCATTTGTGGCGTAAAATAACACGCGTTATTTAAAAGGAAGGCAATGTCAGACCAAATACGGAGTCAGGCAGAATCAGTGTGAATATGTGGGGGTGGATAAGTGCTCATGGGCCCGGTGAATTAAGTTTTATATCGACGCGAGCCAACAGTGTCAACTATGTGGAAGTGTTGAATGATATAATGTCTACGGTGCGTTATATGTTAAGTTTTGTGCAAGACAATAAAATTGTCCTATTCACCGAAATCCTAAACAGGTAGGGTAATTTTGTGTCAGGGGACATAGTGGCCGTAACTTTAACAAATTAGTATTTATATTATTGTAATATTGAGGTTAAGTTTCAATACTCTTTTCATTGAGAAAATGAATAATTAAGCTATAACCTCTTAAATTACATCACAGAATATCTATATGTAACATAAAATGTGTTTTTTAACATTCAATACTATAATTATAACACAAGTGTAAAGGATTTCTTTTATATAAAAAATATTACAATGTTACCATATAAAAATTTGTTTAATTTATTATCATATTATATTAATAAATTACCTATGTAACATATATTTGTTCAAAGTAATTTACCAAAATAAATTACTAAAACATAACAATATATAAAACATAAAAAAAACTGGCCCAACTCGGATTCGAACTCACATCTATCCCGATCACATTAGCGAGAGCAGCCTCGTTACCGATCTAGCTAATGTTAACTTATATTTACTTGTTGAAATTTTGCATTACTAGGAAAAAAATAATCAGATGACGATAGAAAAACAAGTTACTGATATTGTCATCCTTGTCTAGCATTGACCACATCTATAACTACTCGTAGCAATGCTACACGACATGTTAATCTGTTAGCGTTGGAACATCGCTCACACGGATAAATATGCGTATGTGTGTATAAGCGCCGCAGCCCGTATAGCGCAGGCGATAATGGTCATTGCGGTGTAAGTGGACTTCTGGCCGTTGACTGTACATTATGGATTGCAATAAAGATTAATTAAATTGAATTGAATTTACTAATCATAAGTAATCAAAATCAATGAAAAAGCAATAAAAAAAATAGCTTATTTCTCACCAGCTTAGCAGCAAGGATTACAATGTATATAGATTGAGTGATGGAAGCTTTGACTTTAGTAAAATAATAAAGCTAATTACTTTTAAATTACTCAATAAATATGAAAGATTATTATTATTAGAATTATGTAAACAATTAATGCCAGGAAACATACCAGTAAAAGTGATGGTGCTGCTGACACGTATGACAGCGATATCATTAGCAATGTTCGAGGGATCCCAATCAGGATGAACCGCGACATTATCTGTTACAATGCGCAGCCCACCGCTGAATAAAGTGTTTGACCCCAAGACGACGGTGAAGAATTGAGCGTTGAAGACACCATCGTTTTGGCAGTGAGCAGCAGTCAACAGACGGGTAGATGAAATGAGGGAACCTCCACAAACTGATTGGAAGATCGGTAGAATTTGGACTACGATTCCAGCCTGAAAGATATCATGCATAATGTAGTTCAAATATCTTTAATTAATCAAAATAACACAATACAAAATGCACTTAACCTAAGCTACATTAACACATAAATTGAACACTTTATTAGGCTAACGATTCGCCTTTCAAAGTTTTACAAGACTTGATCCTAAAAAACTGTTTACAACATAAACTCGACACACAATCATTACAACGGGAACATAATTTCAACAATGCAAATTATTTAGTAAATTATAATTTTGCTAACTGCATGTAGGTACATCAACAAACTATTTAAGTAATTTGCTGATCACGCGATGTATTGCATTTACAAGTAAATACAAGCAACCGCGCGACCAGTCAATGACAATGTAGTAAATTATAGTGATGTTAACTTCAATACTTTCTGTGGCAGTTAATTTAGCTTATTATGGAATATTCAGCAGTCTGTAGATAGTTACATAACTCCAATTAAAAATGATTAGGTAAATAGTCTTTTCGTATACAGCGTTACTAACAGACCTTATGATGGATGGAAATATGTGGTAATAAAAGATATGAGCAAGAACAACGAACAAATTAAAATTGTTTACATTAGCGAACTGGATAATGACACAGGAGTCATATAATTTCAAAATGTTTGTACTTAATATTGTAAAATGTATATAATTTGTAAATAACTTTAAACATAAAACCAAAACAAGCAAAATAAACGTGACACTAAAAAACATACCAGATAAGGAGTTTCGGACACATCATTTACGTATCCTCCAACGATTTTGTTAGCTTCTAAATTTTGTATCTTTCGGGCTTCAGGTATACCAACACGTCTGTGATAGTCGAAGACAGGATTATCTTTAGGTGTTACCTCCGCTACAGAGGCAGGTACTGTCAAGGCCAAACATAAAGTTCCAATAAACAGTCTCATTATGAAAGCAAAATTTGAATTAATTGTAAAATGTATCAACTTATATATTGTTTTAAATCTTATCACGAAACAAATGTAATCCTACCTAAATCGTATTGATAAAATTGGTCAGTATTCGTAGAAACATAATAAGTACTATTTAACTAACTATTTACATATCAGTTGAATAAATAAATCATACTTGGCCAACTAACCGATCTAGTTGAACTTGCTTGATTAAATTGCTTTGTATGTTGTTCCTTACATTCCTGTATTCATAATAGTTGAAGGTAGTCGTATCTGTCTGACAACGTGAAATTTGGTTTTTCCAGGGTTTCTCCAACCCATAACATTGATCGATTGACAATCGTACTTACTGCGTAAATATTTACTATCACAAAATCTTGATTCTTATTATCTTTTTCATTATTTTGGTTCAGAAACGCGTAAAACGAACTGATCGATTTGAAATTTCAAATCGATCAGTTCGTTTTACGCGTTTCATTATACGACGTTCTGGTTCTGGGTGGGTAGATAAGCATTAATATTAGTCACATGATAGATAATCTGGAGAGCACATGTATGGAGAAGCCCTGTGACTAATGTCAACGTTCATAATAATAACCAACATACCCTTCGAAGTAGGGCACTTCGAATTTTTGAGACCCTCTTTCAGTAAGAAAGATTTTTAAATAAATTCTTTCTTATTTGCAAAATATTTGGACAAACGTCATACAAAAATGTTTCAAATTTCATGTTAATAGCATAAGTGGTTCTTGAGATATGCAGCTGTGATAGACGGACACACAGATAGACAGACAACAGACTGAGGCTGTCTGTCTATCTCTGTCCGTCCGTCTGACTGAGTCTGTCTGTCTAAGTCTGTATGAAGGTTGCCTTTTACCATTTTGGTACGAAACCCTAATTAGGCAGCTAAAAGATGACCAGCCCTAGTGTTTAGTCCCAGTGACGGCGCCCGTTCATGAACATTTCGGTACTGAATTGCTTATAGCATACGAGGAATGAATGAGAAGATATTATGTGGAAGGTAGGTGTATCCTGTGGTGTACAGTCTGTGACCAACATTATCTGAACAAATATCTGTTTTTACTCGTATTTCTGCTAACATTTTATATTAAATAAATAAAATTATTATTACTTAGTCAATTTTTAAGATAAAATTTATATACATTATAAAACAATATCGAGAACGGGTCTTATCGCGATCTTCCTTTCACGACGACGACGCCGTCGCCGTCGACGTCGCTGAGCTGTCATCAGTCCTCCCGTGACCACGATCGCTGCAAGGCGGTCGAAACGTCGGGAAACAAGTAGGTACTTGTTTACCTCGTAAAAAGGAAGATCGCGATAAGACCCGTTCTCGATATTGTTTTATAAAATTTATATAAATTTTTACTTCTAGAATGGATAATGATGTATTGTGTTGTAGGAAATAAAATTAACGCATGTTGATTGAGGATAGAAAAATAATTTATTTTGAGCATTTTGTGCCTCAGAGTGTAGATTATTGGGACTGGAGCCAGCTGATGTATGGCACAACCGTCTGCGGCACCGAATGAAGTTACACCAATCTGTAAGCAAAGTACGGTAAAGTTAGAATTATGAGACATTTATAAATTTAAACTTATTTATAACTTGTCAGGGTTCATGTTTGGCATTTTTTGTGACAACATTTGTGTTCTCCTAACCAAGATCCTCCTGTTGTTGCTGGTGCCGACGAGAGGGCGAGGGTGCGACGGAGTCGCCGCTGCAGGTGCCTCTGCCGCCGGCACCGCTCGTGCTATGCACCCATTGGTCATACACGCCAGTACATTTGGCATTCGTGATGATGGGCAGGGTCACGGAGCTCAGGCGTTGGCTGGTACCGATGTTACCACCTGACGAATGAGATATGTAACTGGTACATCAGAGAAGTGCGTTAAGCAGTGAGAGGATCAATCGCAAACGCTATCACGAAAAGTCGAAATTTTAATGACTTCTGTGTTATTGCTCGTCATGGCTACAGTAAAACCAATTCATCGCAACTAATATCGAAGCGTAGTTTTCATAGTGTTACATAAAGAGAGGACCCATTTATCTTTCCGAAGTATTTACAGGGTTTGCCTTTACAATATTTCCAAAATACTAGTAAGCAATCGAAAATAATATTGACCACGGGCAAATTTTTATGTATATGTAAACTTACCATCGGAAGTGAGGCCGTATCCGGAGGTGAGAGCGTTCGCACCATTAAATTGACTGGAGAGCTCGTTGCCGCTGGGAAGGGCGATAGCCTGGATTAGTTTCTATACTTACCGAATTAGTTCTATACTTATACCGAATTAGTTTCTATATTGACACATTTAATTAACCTTTAATTTTCATCAGGTACTTTTCTTGATGCCTTAAAATTATCAGTCGTGAAACCACTTCCGCACACCGTCAAAAACTATCGCCCGATTACACTTATTCCTATTTTGTCAAAAGTATTCGAAAAATGTATCCTCAACAGACTTGTCGACTTTTGTAGCAAATATGACATTATAGCAAATGCACAGGTTGGATTTCAAAAGCATAAGTCGACAACTCAGGCAATATTTTGTCTTTTGAGCAATATCCTGAGTAATCTAAATAATAATCACTTAACAACAGGACTATTTTTCGACCTGTCACAAGCGTTCGACTTTGTAGCACATGACATTTTATTAAAAAAGCTAGAAAGCATTGGAATAAGAGGACTAGCACTGCAGTGGATTTCGTCTTATTTAAGTGATCGGAAACAATACGTTGTCATAGATAAAGTACAGGAAAACTTACATACTTCCTATTTTTCGGATTACAGGGAAAATAAATGCGGCGTCCCTCAAGGGAGTGTCTTAGGACCCATTTTATTTATATTGTATATAAATGACATTCCACTAGTGACTAATCATAAATGTGTATTATTTGCGCATGACATTTTAATTATTGTGACATCTGATAAGAAGTATAAATCAGTATCTGATCATGAAATGGACATTAATAATACTATTGACAATATTTTAGGATGGCTACAGACAAATAAATTAAAAATCAACTTAGACAAATCTAATTTTATACAATTTAATAAATCTAAGCATGCTAAATACAATTTTAAACTTAATATTGATAGACTGAAAGAAGTTACACAAACAAAATTCTTGGGTGTCTTCATAGATCAAGACTTAAATTGGAAAGCACATCTAGACAATTTGTGCAATAGGATCAATACATTTGCTTATGCTCTCAGACAAGTAAAGAACGTGACAAATATAAAAACGGCAATTGCTACATACCACGCATATATAGAATCCATTTCACGTTACGGGCTTATTATATGGGGAAACAGTACGGATAAGAATAGAGTATTTATTGCACAAAAAAAATGCATCAGGGCTATCTGTGGACTAAAACCAGATGAGTCCTGCAAACCGTTCTTTAAAAAGCTAGGTTTATTACCACTTCCTTCACTTTACATATACGAAATCTGTAAATTTGTATACAGTAATAAGGGATTGTTCAAAAAAGCGTATGAAGTAATTTCTCGACAAACAAGGGATCCACACAGACTTGTATTAAAGGATAATCCCAAGTCAGCCAAGTATGCTAAAAGCTGCCTTGTGATGTATGTACGTATGTACAATAAAATACCAAAAGAACTAAAATTAATAAATAATACCAACTCGTTTAAAAATAAACTATATAAATGGCTGAATGGACATAACTTTTATGACATTAAAGATTTATTTAACTTGAAAATATAAAATGTGTATGTACGTATAAGTATTAACGAAAATGTTTGTGAAGTATGTTTTAAATGACAATTATTGTATTACCAATTAATCTGTGACATTCTATAATTCTGAATCTTTAACTCGTTTATTAATTATTTTGCATGCAATTGATACAATTGACTGTATAGCTAAACATGAGGACATTACATCAAAACCACTGTAACAACATCATACCATGTTTATAGCAAATAAAGACTTATCTCATCTTATCTTATCTTAGTCTAGAAACAAACAAAGAATATGGAATACATTCTTGATCATCTCGATGTTTCTAATCAAGAACAGTCAATCAATTAATACTTACTGGTAAAAGAAACAGAGTTGATGCGGATGATAGTAATGTCATTAGCAGCGGTAGTAGGTGTCCAGCAGGACAGGTTGCATAACGACGTCTCTGGTTGTGATGCGGGTACCACCAGAGAATGGAGTGTTGGAGCCGAGAACTACAATGAAGGAGTTAGCCGTGATCACACCGTCATGGTTGCATTGAGCAGCAGTCGCAAGGCGGTTGTGCGAAAAGGTGGAAGCGCCGCACACGGATTGGAAGATGATCATAACTTGGATGACGAGACCAGCCTAAACAAAATACAAGAGAAATATATTGTTATCATGGGTGCTTACAAAATGACGGATATAATATTATTCCAGGTGTGGCCACAATAATTACCAGTGCAGCTCTTTTTTATAGGATGAAAACGAGCGTAGTAAACTTTACAAAAGCTAAATGAACGTGCTCGTTCAATTTAGATACACACTCCAAACCAAAATGCGTATAAATACGCTCTACGTGTAGGTGTTGGTTACTTTTTGTTGGTTTTAAATTATTCCACAAGAAGGAAAATAATTAAATCGAAACAAAATATTAACTGGTATGGAGTCGCAGATACGTCTGATACGGACCCACCGACGATTCTTTGGCCGTTGAAACCTGCATCTTCTATTGTAGCTTCTTTCAATTTCTTGATTTTAGCAGCCTCAGCAATACCAAATCGCGTATGGTAGCCAAAGACAGGGCTGCCGGGTTCAGGACTACCGATCTCCACTGCAGATACAGCTACGGCTAAAGCCAAGTAGGTACACTCCGAGAAACAGTTTAATTTTTCATACAAATCAGACTAGCCAGTGACTTTTTCATAAGAGACAGCATTATTTATAGCATAATTACCACCTTATCATCTAGTTAATTACGTCCATTCTAATTTGATTACGAATAGATCGCCATGATTCAGTATCAAAATTTGACTTAGTACAATTGTATCAAAAGTACCTGTCCTTCAAAATGTTCTAAAAGCTTTTAAGCTAAGTATACATTTCCCACTGTTTGTTATAGTACTCGTAGTTACACTCATCTTATGTTAAATTATAATTCTTTAAATTATTATGGTTTTGATATTACCAACACAAATGTCCAGATCTAATCAACAAAGAATTATGTTGTCACGATCACATTCTCTTCATTATACGTCACTTACGTCAACATCTAGCTCTGCATAAAAATATTGTTTATAATAAAATAACTTAAGATCAGTGCTCAAAATACCTTAGAATACAGAGATACATGTGTGAGTTCCGCTGGATAATGTTTGTGTACCATATGAATTAGCCACTACCAACTAATGTGAAAAACTATAATGTCACTGGTGAACTCTGAAAAGTGAATAAGTGGAAATAAAAACCAGGTGGAGCATTGTAAACACTACAACAAGATCTGTGAAGTAAGACCATTTCACAAATAAGTGCCTAAAACAATTGAACAGTTGTTATTTTCACGTAAAATAATACGAAAACCGCAAATTTACTGTTTATTATTATTCACGTAGCTTAATTTAAATTAATCGACCAATCACGAGCTCTGCCTTTGACTTGACAAGAAGAGTATCGTTTAGAAACTTGACGTGACTGTTTGAATACAAGCGATTTGAGACTACGTTCCATTTCACACAGATTTATATATACGCATAAAATATTTTGATTATTATTTAAAGAAATAATGGAGGAATGTAATAATATCACATATCGTAAATTACGCAAAACTAGTTCGCTAAATGACATCAGCGGAGACAGTTCGGCACTATTTGATGCGACTATGATGAGCTTACCAAATACAACACTAAATACTAGTGAAACTATACTAGACTTAAACGAAAAAGTTAAACAGTTATTAGTTGCTCACCAGGAAATAGAAAATCTTAATGTAGAAAATTTTAGATTGAAAACAGATCTACAAAAATATTTAAAAGAAATAGAAGCATCTAAAATTATAAACATAACAGTAAATAATGTTACACCTAGATCCAGACAGAAACGTAAAGCAAAACGAAATAACGCTAAAACAACTGACCAAACAAGTAATCAGATAACATACGTACACAAATAACAAATGAAGCAAAAGTTAATGAAAAAAATTACATATCGGAATTGATAACTGCACAACAAACGACATCCAAACATGAAATAAAAGAAATTCAACAAAAAAAAAGCTAATAAATGTACAAGCTGTTTAATTAAACAAAACATAACATGTCTAAAGAAAAATAGTTTAAAAAATAACGGACTCCCCGAAAAAACCATGTCACAAAAAAGTAAAAAGAAAATATGTATTTTGAGCAGTAACAACAAAAACAAAATCCTTCCTATAGCGGAATCTACTTTCTCTAATGAGTATGATTTATGCCACTATATTAAGCCAGGTGGGGGTACAAATCAGCTTTTAGAAGACTTACAACCAAAACTAATCAGATTCACTGTGGATGATTTTTGTATAATTCTACTTGGAGAGGAAGACTTCAAAACCATTAACAATTATGTCAACATTATCGTTCACATGAGAGAAGCACTGTAAGTTATTAAACACACCAATATCATTATATGCTCGCCGACGTTCATCTGTGGGAATTATTCAGGTCTAAGTAATTGGAAAATAGAGACATTCAATCATTTATTACATCTCGACATTTTAACGCATGAACACGCATTTGTCATTGACAGTAATTTAAATTTAAAATATGACCACAGTATGTTTAATAAGCACTCTGGTAGAATCAATAACTACGGACTACATACAATTTTTAAGGACATATTGCATTTAATTACTGACATAGGAAGACTTGACATACAAACTAATGAAGAAGAGGACAAAAATGATGACGTCAACAAGAAGCACAATACTTTTTTTCTTGACTAATTACTTATATTCAAGTCTTAATATTTATCATCAAAATTTATGCGGCATCAATAATAGAAAAGATGACCTTGAAATGTATCTAAGCGAATTGTCAAAAGATCTGAATTTTGTATGTATATCTGAACATTTTATGAACGATACCCTGGTAAAACAATTCTATTTTACTAACTACAAAATGGGGTCTTACAACACTAGACTCGGAAAGAATAGAGGAGGTTCGATGATTTTAACACCTCAGGATAGAAACGTGGATGAACTTCAAGTATGTAAGCAGTTGTATAAAACTGATTGTTTCGAAGTATGTGGAGTTAGAGACATTGAAACTAATTTGTGTATTATTTGCTGTTATAGAACTCCTGCAAACAGTAATTTTGATAACTTTATGGATAGGCTTGAAAAACTGTTACAGCATTTCTTCAATAAATCCTTACAGAAAAAGTGCATTACCTTGAGATTAATAATATAATGTCACAATGCAATCGAACGAGTGACGGTATCTAATCGCAACACAGTGACACTGCAATGGATAAAAGGACAAAGATGAGTAACGACGCAACTGACGAACTAGCTACAAGAGCATTATCCAGCACGTCTGTCTGTAGATCTGAGCCAATCGTACCTATTCCCTTCAATTAGTTACGCAGGTGGCTACAGGAGTTCATCCATACACAAGCGGAGAGTTGGTGGTCCTTGATACCAGGCTATAGACAGTCCAGGGAGGCTATTTATGTAAAGATTACAGGAAAAATAAAACGATGTCTCTAAGTAGCACACTTTTTCAGAAATCGGAACGGAACCCTCGCGGTGCGCGAGTCCGACTCGCTCTTGACCAGTTTTTTTATGGTCGTTAGAGTAGTAGGTATTGCATGATTGAAAGTAAAATATTAATAGAATATTAAGAAATACTGCGCCTGAAAGAATATTTGGAGCAATTTCTAAGTATGATAGCCAGTAAGGATGGCAATCGGAGGTATGCAATTTATTAATACTCATTTTTATCTATTTTTTGAGATATTTTTCTCAGCTGTCGGACGTGGGGTAATTTTCTATGGACCGTGCAACTTCTCCTTTGATTGCAATGTTGGTGATTATATAATTTATTGCTACTGAATTAATGACATAGTTATGATTATTTATTAGGGATATTGATACACTTTAAATGCGTAATGAATTTTAAATATGAATTTACTTAATATTTGTTTTGTTTCTTAATTTTCTTATTTCATTTATTTTTATTATTACTATTTGTATTTTCAACACAATGTATTTTGTTATGAAATAAACGACTTATGACTTATGACGATATCTACAATTAATTGGGTAAATTAATGACGATGTCCACACATACAACGATCAGCCACACGTTATTATAATCAGAATCATTGATTTTCTAAAACATTATTTGTTTTAGTAGTTCAAATGACTTTATTATACATAGTCAAACACACGTGTTTACTTCACATAATTGTAAATATCGTAAAAACATAATCGTTGGTTGATTTGGTATACAACTATTGGTGATATTCAAGAACTTTTGAACTTTATATATCTATTTATCGCGATGATAAACCAAAGTATACGAGTATAATAATTCTGAACTTAGAAAAAGCTTTTGACACTGTTTTTGCCCCACATCTTTTATAGAAGCTGAAAGGGCTTTGAGTAAGAGACTCGCCTCAAAAATCGCATGCAAAGGTTGATGATATGGACAGTGACCATCATTCCATCACATATGGGATACTAAAGGGCAGTATTATTGGTCCTACGTTATTTTTGAGGCACATTAACGACCTCTAAAATTGCGGGGTTGCACATCTGCAAAGGTGATGATCCCGTTTAGGTGCTACCTATACCATAATAAGTAGAATATATCACGCACTTAACTTTAGTCTCACATACTCCGCATAAATATTCACATTTACCACGCACACACACGATGTAAATTGTTACTAGACTGTAGAATTAATAAAGTAATATTCCTTAAATTGTCTTCCATCCAACATTCTTAGTATCTATATAAATAAAAAGAAAAGTCCTGACTGACTGACTGACTCATCAACGCCCAGCCCAAACCCTTGAACCTGGAAAACTGAAATTGTGCACAGGGTTCCCTTTATAATGTAGACAAGGGGAACGATTTCCCGGTAGTACGTTCCCGTTTGATATTTTCCGATATCCACGCCGACGAAGCCGCGGGCAAAAGCTAGTGTTTGTATAAATTGTCTGAGTTGTTCAGCGCCGAGACCAAAACCTGTAACACAGGTATTCTTAATACAGGCTGCCAACTGTGTAGTTTTTAGGGTTCCGTAGTCAACAAGGAACCCTTATAGTTTCGCTATGTCCGTCCGTCTGTTTGTCTGTCTGTCTATCCGCAGCTTAGCTCAGAGACTCTTAGTACCAGAAAGCTATAATTTAGCATGGATATACATATTCATTACGCCGACAAAGTGGTAAAATAAAACTCATGAAAAAAAAAATTTTTTTAGGGTGTCTTCTGTACACGTAAAGTGGGGATGTTTTTTTTCTACCGCATAGTGTGGGGTGTTGCTGGATAGGTCTTTCAAGAATATTGCGAGTTTGTAAAAACAGTTTTTCGATTCAGGGATCCGTTTCTGAAATATTAAGCTTTAAAGTGCTAATTTTTGTTAGAGTCAAGGCCTCCCCCCCGCTGCCAGCTAAACGGTTAGTTTTGGAAGGGTGAACAAAATTCACGGTAGTAGTATATATAACGAAGTTAAAAGGAGAACTATCAGAGATAAGTAGGCTTTTCAAATTTACGAGTAATAGTCAACCAACTTGTAAAATGTACTTGGAACAGTAAAAATTTCGTACAAATTCCATTAAAAATTACATAAGTAACGTATTTGCTCCAGACAATTAACGTTTTTGTTTAATTTTTCACAAATGCAGTTTACGCGAAATCCGTTAAATTAGTGGAAATCAAGAATTTGTTCAAGCCTGGCTCCCGGATATTGCGTGTACTTACCAAAAAGAGGTTTAATGCAAGAACCAAAATATTACTATTACACATTATGACGGTATGGTAAGGTGACGATAAGTGCTGGTGACCTTGTGCGATTGGGTGGTGCGTTTTCGCCGCATTCCGTTCGGCTTCAGGAATATTTATATTTAGAAACGAAAATATATCGTTTTTACCATTCCGGACCCAAGGCACCCCTGGAAGACACCCCTGGAGGTGTCACGGGAACTTGGATTCGTACCCGTGGCACCCTCAGGTCAATTAGTGCAGCGCTTTTAAATGTAGGTGTATATATAGAAAAATTAAAAAATAGGTAATTTTCCATATCGACTATGGAAAATTCATCAATTACATAGAAAGATTTTGGCTCAGCATACATTCACCTGAGATTTTTAGCGTCTTTGGAGAGCGTTATAGGACGAATAATATTTTAGAAGGTTACCACTCCAAATTAAATAAATTGATCAAAAAAATACGGTTTCCGTGATGCGTTTACTAAACGTATTGCAGAATATTCACAATTTGAATGCAGTGCCTAAAAACGGAAACAAGCAGATATAATGATAATGACGATTGAATAGTGCACATTCAATTGCAAGTTTTGAACAAAGAAATAACATTAGGCCACGCATTGGAGAAATTGCGTTAAATAAATATATTAAAATTAGACTATTGAAATTATTTTGTCACTGTTGTTCATCTGTCCCATCACTATTCGATTGGTGGATTCATGGGAATTAGAAAATAGTACCCGTGATACCACTGGTACACCTTTGTATGGGTTTGAGGACCAGGGGAGCCACGGGTCTGAATTCAAGTTCCCGTGGCACCCCCGGGGGTGTCCTCCAGGGGTGCCTTGGGTCCGGAATGGTTTTTACGTTTTGGGTAGGCATTACTTCCTGAATTTATTTCATAAAGTATTTTACTACAATACTTAGGCTCGTATTTATAATCAAAGTAATTACTTGAGTAATTACTTGCTACTAAGTAATTTCATACTTGAGGGTAGAATTCTTAAGTAAAGAAAATGGTGACGATTACTTGGCTAAGAATTCTAAGCTTTGACAGTTCTAACTTCAAGCAATTACTAAACTATAGAAAGAAAATCATTGCTTGAGCAATTACTTTGACTTAAGTAATTACTTTTACTTGACTATAAATACGAGTGTTAGATATTCACATTATACATAGAATTGATGTGTACCTACGCGTTCTAGTTTAACATAATTGTTTGTTTAACTTTTATTTGAGTCACTAAAGCCGTATTATATCTGCGCCTTAATTTAACATTAGCAAATCATAATAAAATTATGTAGTTTTCGGGGTAACATTTGAATTGCAAAATGGGAAATAAAAGTAACGTATGTCAATAGAAGAAATATTTATTTTGAGGATTTTCTGTTTAAGATTGTAGAAGGAGATTATTGGGACTGGACCCAGCTGACGTATGAAGTGACTCTGGCGAAAGCAGCGGGAAAGCCAGCGGCACAACCGGCCTCGGCACCGTATGAAGTTACACCGATCTGTAAGCAAAGTACGGAAATGTTAAAAAACAGATGCTTACACATAAAATGTAACCTTATATAATCTTTTCAGCGTTCATGTTTATTATTGAATAGTACTTTTTGTAACAACGTTACCGGATACAATAATGCAACACTTCGCTTTAAGCTAATTCTTACCAAGATCTGATTGCCATTGCTGGTCGCGACGAGAGGGCCGCCAGAGTCACCGCTGCAGGTTCCCCTGCCGCCAGCACCACTGGTGCAAATGTTGGTGTCGTGCACCCATTGGCCATACACGGCAGCGCATTCGGCATTCGTGATGATGGGCAGAGTGACGGAGCTCAGCTGTTGGTTGGAACTGATGCTACCACCTGAGAAATAAGGTTAAGTATAACAAACCATTGGAACGTTTTACAAACAACACTGTATCACCGTTATTATCAAAGCGTAGTTTTGATAGAATTACATATAGAGACGACTCTTTCGTCTTTTAGGAATGTTAAATAGAGAGTTTGCTTTCGGAGTATTTTCAAAGGTTCTAAAAAATAATGAGAATAACGATTAAGAAACTCCACGGACACTCTTCTCAATCAAGATAAAGAATACAAAAACCTGGGTAGATTATTTTTGTTGCCTCTATATGTGAGAACAATGTACCTACAAAAAAAAAACAATTCAAAATATAAGATTAAAAATAAGCGATGACCAGTCCCAATTGACGGCGGCCGTTCACGAACATGACGCGTGGATCAGTACCATTCAGCTCAACCATTTTGTAGGGAACCGAATGATCCAATACCCGAATTATCCAAATGATACAATTTTCCCATAAATTCCAACTGCAAATATAAGTTTGCACACACAATATTGATAATGTTATTTTAAGACTACAGACTTCTTATAAATTTTCCTGTAATCTATAAGTATAGAACTATTATTTTTTTCTAAAATTTTAGGCTCGGTAGTTTCGGACATAAGGAGGCAGGGAGAATGGTAAATTTTTGTCTATTTTTTTAAAAGGATAATATTTTTGTGTTCACCAAAAATATTATCCGTACATCAAAATACTGATCGTGCACCAAATATTCCTGAATGTTACACAAAACACCCGCGCGTCCGAAACTTCACATTGGTGAATCATTTGGGTTAGGTTAGGTTAGGTTAGAACAGTGACCCTTAACGCGCGACGGCGAGCGGTGCCGCGGCAGCGGCCGCCGAGCGCCATATCCAATAGATGCTCGTTATGACATATTTTAATGAACATATTTTGGTGCACATTCAGTATATTTGGTGGAACACAGGCAAAATTAGGTAAATGAAATGGGAATAAATTGAAGTACTTTTAAATACCATCCTTTTTAAAATAACTTTATAACAACTTATTTTAAAAGTATAAAATATATTTGAGACCCTCACAGTACGCTCTTTAATTTGATATGACAAACGGAGTTTTGCAAACTCCATATAAACTGATGTATTTACGTTAAACGCCCGTATTTGGGTAACAGAAATTCATATGTGTACCAAATTTCAACTGAATCGATCCATTAGATTCGGAGTAACAGACAGACACACGAGTGATCTTATAAGGATTCCGTTTTTTCCTTTTGAGGTACAGAACCCTAAAAATAGAGAAAAATTACCCGTCTCTATGTGTTTGGTCAATTACAACCATGAATCACTTACCGTCGACAGTGAGGCCGAATCCGGAAGCGAGAGCGCTCAAGCCGTAGAAGTTATTGGAGACATCGCTTCCGCTGGGAAGAGCAATAGGCTGGATCACGTCTAGAAACAATCAAGAAATATTAAAAAAAATTATCTTAAATTAGGCTTTAAAAATCAAGCATTCATATAATTAAAACCCTTAGTCAAAAGGTGGGACAGTCAGAAATATCGGTGAGTCATGAATACCAATTTAGAAATATTAGGATTACACATAGAGGATGTGTACCTTATCCTAATATTTGTAAACCGGAAAAGTCAATAAAAAAATACTCACGGCTTAAAGTAACAGCGTTGATGCGAAGAACAGCAATGTCATTAGCAGCGGTGTTAGGATTCCAGTTGGGGTGTATGACGATGTCGGTGGTGGAGGTCCGGGTCCCACCGGAAAATAAAGTGTTGGAGCCGAGGACAACAGTGAAGGAGTTAGCAGTGAGAATACCGTCACCGTTACAGTGAGCAGCGGTGAGTAAGCGGGTGGGAGAGATGAGGGACGCGCCGCACACGGATTGGAAGATGATGAAAACTGTGATGACGAGTCCAGCCTGGATCAAGTATATAAAAAAAAAAATGTAAAATATGTTGTTTTATCGGGTGTTTCCTAAATAGCAGACAATAATATGATTATTGAAACAGTTAAGGCACATTTTTGTGAATAAGTCAGATGTGCACCTGTGACCTGTCTCTAGGCTAAATGTATAATAATATGTTGCTCTATGTAGTTATCGCAAAGTTTAGTTCGGTTTATGCAAGTAACGTAAAACTGTGAAACTAAATATTACTATGTGGGTACTGGTTTATTTAAAGTAGTCACTGATCCATTAAAAAAACAAATCTGAAAAAAAATATTACCTGGTATGGAGTGGCGGAGATGTTGGTTAAGGATCCACCAACGATTCTTTGACCGCTCATACGTGCATCTTCTACAGCAGCTTCTTCCAACTTCTTGATCCTTGTAGCCTCAGGAATACCAAACCGAGTGTGGTAACCAAAGACCGGGCTGTTGGGTTCAGGAGTACCGATCTCCACTGCAGATACAGCTACGGCCAAAGCCAAGCACACTCCAAGAAACAGTTTCATTTTTGATACAAATCAGACTAGCAAGTGACTTTTTTCATAAAGGGAAGCATTATTTATAGTATAATTACCACCTTATCATCTAGTTCATTTCATCCAATCTAAATCTGTGCTGATAATCAACGATAAATGGGTCTATGATTCAATATAATGTCTGCTGTCTTAATACAGTCAACAAAAAAAAACTCTATCAAAAGCAAATTATACATCTTTTCACTACACCCATACTCATATTAATAACTTGATTAAAATAAATATTATAATTATAATGTATAATAAAAATAATAATATAATCTTTATTCCTAAAAAAGAAAGCAAGAGAAAAGCAGCAGCAGTCTGCCTGAAGCCTCTGGTATTGGAAATGTCCATAGTTACAGATAACCACTTAATATCAGATGGCCCGCATCGGCTTCTTTAACATCCTATAATTAAAAAAAAAATGATGTAAAGGACATTGAACATGCGTGTTTCTTATATTTTAAAGTATGCCACAGAAAACTTTATAAGTGTCTACTAGTGAGAGATGCGCGATTTTTCCTTAGTCTCAGAATAAACCTTCATGCTTTTTTATGCCTAAAAGTTACACATTTATTTTTGTACTTTAACTAAATAATTACATAAAGGAAGAACAATTACTATAAATTAATCTAAATGTAAAAATAAAACTAAAACTAGTTTAACAGACCGCTACCAGTAGGCAATGTTCCCAAAATGCTGGCTTAGCTTTTGGGCAAAATAAAGGACAGCATTCTGGTCACATGTTGCGTCGACCAGACGCCCAGATAATTCTTTATAAATTCTATGGGCTCCTGGTCCCCATGGCCCTAGCGTCTCGACATCAAAAGGCTCAAATGTGTACCAGCTGTCGAGGATACTATATTTGCGCCTCTGTTTAAATAAAGAAAAAATATGGTAAAATAAACACTTCTAACTATTTCATCAAATTATTAAGTTTTTTTTAAATCTTTATTTTAGGAGCTTGGTCAACCAGACTAAGTCGCTCCGTAAGGCATTCTTATAATAATAGGTCTTTACCTATGAAATTGCCGTTTTGTATGAAAAAATTTAAACGAATTTTTTTCATGTATTTTTTATTTGTATTAATCGAAGTAATCACCCATGCAATCAATGCATCTTTGCCAACGCAGTGCCAGTTTATTGATGCCCTTCTTAAAGAAATCAGCTGGTCGGGAGGCAACAAATTCTTCAAAGGCATTTTGTACTGCCTCTCGGGTATTGAATTTTTTTCCCGCCAAGAAGTTATCCAAATTCTGGAAAAGTTGTAGTCTGTAGGCGCAAGGTCTGGTGAGTAGGGCAGATGACGGAGAGCTTCCAACCCCAGTTCTTGCAACTTGGAGACCGTCTGCTGTGCAGTATGAGGTCGCGCGTTGTCGTGCAGGAGCAGCGGAGACGAGCGATTGACCAATGCTGGTTGGAGATGTGCCAGCTTCTCCATCATTGTGTTCAGTTCTTCACAGTACACATCTGCAGTAATGCTCAGCCCGTTTGGTAAGAAGCTGTGATGAATCACACCGGCGCTAGACCACCAAACAGTGACCATCACTTTTCTAGGGGTAATTTTTCGTTTAGGGCATTGTTTAGGTGCTGAACCAGGATCCAATCAACTTGCTGAGCGCTTGCGGTTATCAAACAGAATCCATTTTTCATAGCAGGTAACAATGCGGTTCAAAATTCCTTCATTTGTGTGTCTGTTGAGCAGTGCAAGGCACGTCTCGAGGCGTATTTTGCGCTGGCGATCATTGAGTTCGTGGGGCACCCATTTGTCAAGCTTTTTTACCTTGCCAATTTGACGCAAATGGACCAATATTGTTTTGACGCTAACGTCGAAAGCTGCTGCTAATTCAGCCGTAGATTGTGTATCATCAGCTTCCACAATCGCCTTTAATTCGTAATTGTCGACCAAAGTCTTCGGACGACCGCGAGGTTCATTTTTCAGGTCGAAATTTCCAGAACGGAAGCGAGCAAACCAATAACAGGTGGTGCGTTGGTTTGTAGTGTTAGCTCCGTAAACGTCGTTGATGTTGCGTGCCGCTTGTGCCGCGTTGCTGCCACGACGGTACTCATATTCCATAATTACTCGAATTTTTAACGTATCCATGATGACGAAAAAGATTGAAATGCGATGAAAATGTAACACTAATCAATAAACAAATGACTACTTTTGGAAAAAAAAATCCATGTTTTTAAAATAAAATTAATTTGAAATTAGAATTCTTAGCCAAACAAAAATTATTTTGATTTGAAATGGCCAGTTCTGCCGAACGGCAATTTCATAAGTAAAGACCTAATATAATACACCATTTTATAAATATAATACAATTCTTATACATGAGTAACGTCTTCCACTTTCCCACCAAATTATTAAGTTTGTCCACAAAATAATTACTATCAATTAGTTTTTTTGTTACAAAAAATCCGCGAGCTCCTTAATACTTTTGGCAGATGACGCTAGCATAGCTTTCACCTGTCACATTTGTTTACTCAATTTTTGTGTTCGGTTTTGTAATTTTTTTCATCAAAATACCAGGATGCATGATAAGTTATACATGTACTCAACATGGAGAATAAGGGAGCTAAAGGCTGAACTGAAAAAACGAGGTGCTTCTTTACAAGGAAGAAAAGCAGACCTTATTGAAAGGTATATATACTCTTAAAATTATACATCAAGCTATTTTATTTATGAAATAGTTTTGTTTGTAGGAAGTATACATTTCATAATACTTTTCGCCAATTATACATTACTACAAAAAGCCGAATTAGACCACTTTTTTTAATTACTTTTTTTAACCACTTTTTTTTAATTCTACAGCTATCGGAAATTGGTGTGCACCTATTTCTTTGCAATATGGCACTTCACATCTCTTAGGCATTTTGTAAAATTTTAAACAAACAAATACTTCATACAAATGAATATAATTGTTATGCGTGAGCGTTTGTAATTGGACTCTCGGCAAAATGTACTCGTACTATAGCAACCTGCCGAGATGATTTATTTGCGTATATTTTGGTTTGTTTGTACAATCTTTACAACTAAAGCAGTGGATGTGATATCCTTCAAACTACTGCCCTAAGTTGACGACCATGTCTCATTTGCTTCTTCGCTAATTTCTGAGCACAGGACAGCCTGGTGAGGAATGCGATTTATATGAAGTACTGGTCAAAGCTTTTATACAACTAAGCTTTTAAGTAGATTCCACTGTGATCATGGTAATTATAATCCATCTTCTATTAAAATTATTATTGTTCTGACGTTACCAAAAGTTTTGTGTTTTATCCAATTAACTATAGATATGACCACAGGAATCGTTTGCTGATTAGGTCTAGATTAGATAATAAACCAATTTGAATGTATTTTTCATTTATGATGTACTTACCTAGTCTGTGGAAAAAACATTACCTACTCTTAGTCGATACTATCATGTTTTTTAGTGCTGAATAATAACTAAATAGTTGAAAACAAGTGGGTTGATAATTTCAATTAATGGAAATCAAGAACTTATTCAATGTAAGCCTGGCTGCAGATTGTGCATGTGCTCACAAAGAGATTGAAATCAAAGAGAGTTCATTAGAGTGTTGCGGTGTAGTCGGAGTTCCCGGCCTGTGAATACAGATAGGATTAAAGTTTTAACTCGAAGGGCGGATGCGGGTCTGCTGCAGCTGATTATATTCCATAATTGTATTAGTGTAATAATGGCGCTGCAGTGAGTCTGTAAGTTATAGTTGGTGAACTATGAATGCAGTTTGAAACTGGAAAAAATGTGACAATACTTTGTTAACTGTTTACACTTGCAGTCGTTGTCCTGTCCAAAATTGCACCAATTTTCCCGGCAACTTTTCAGATTTTTCGTTCCGTAAAAACTTATTACAAACATTTTAAAACAAAAATTTGCCAAAGTGGTCTTGCCATTCTGGAGTTATTCGCTTACCAACGAGGAACATTTCATTTTTAGGGTTCCGTACCAAAATGGTAAAAAAGGAACCCTTATGGTGTGACTCAGTCTGTCTGTCTGTCTGTTACAGCTGGATATCTCAAGAACTACTAATGTTATCAACTTGAAATTTGGAACAATTTTAGATGACGTTTACCCAACTATTTTGCAAATAAGAAATAAATAAAAATATTTATATTTTTTTACAACAGATGCTGAAAGGTGGTCTGAAAAATTCAAAGTGGGGCTACTAGGGCATGTGGGTTATCATATAAAAGAGCGCTGTTTGCACATTCTCAAACATTTTTTATTTTTTTTAGGTTACATAGTTTTCGACTTTTGATGAAAAATGTAAAAAAAATACCGTCCCCCCCCCTTATCTCCGAAGTTTGCAAAGAGAAAAATCTGAAATTATTCTATGTGACAGAAGTTTGTGTAAAGATTATAGGAAAAATAAAACGATGTCTCTAAATAGCACACTTTTTCAGAAATCGGAACGGAACCCTCGGTGCGCGAGTCCGACTCGCTCTTGACCGGTTTTTATTATATAGATTTCATTAATCCCAGACGATAAAATGATGATCTTCTTTACATATTATAAATTCAAGTCGCTTTTCGTGACTGTCTGTGTGGCCGCGTTGTTCTTCTAAGCAGCGGATTTTTAAGCGGTTTTCACTATCATTTAGAGAATTTTTAACTTATTTAACTTATATAAAAGAAACCTTCATGTTTTGTCAAGTCGTAAAAACCGTGCGAAGCATGGGGCCGGTCGCTAGTATAATAATATACTTAATGCATAACAAAAACGATGATACAATTGCAGTTGTAACAGAAAAAGAACATCTCTTTTCTAAACGGACGAAACGTGTCACAACCCAATTTCAAGCTACCAATGTTTTTCTAAAAGCTGCAGTTTTTCGCGCGAATAATCATGTGAATAGAAATGTGAAGTGTAAGTGTGAACTTGGAAGTAGGTCAGGAAGGCATCTAAGGCACAGCTGAAGGGAGGGTTGACTTGCGAGGCGGGAAGTCTTCTCAGTGGCTTATGCTAACTGCAACACCTATACTGAACTAGTAACTGAGTTTTTACTTTACATTCCTTTAGAAGTGAATAGGTGGAAAGTTCCGGTTCTATTTGGAACTTTGTGTTCGCTGTAGTTCGCTTCGGAACGTGTGATTTATAGATTTTTGTAATAAGCTTGTTGAAGTTGTGTTGTTGTTGGATGGTTTTAAAATTGTTGTTAATTTAAAAAAAAAAGTAGTATTGTAGTTGCATTGCATTTTTCATCGTCAGCTAATCGTTTGTTTATTGTTTTGAGCATGTAATTATTTCGTTCAATCTCAGGAGATCCATTGGCCAGATCCATCATGGATCTAGTGATGATTGCTTTTCTCATTGAATCCTGATTTTAAGAATTTAATGTATGTCATGTGTTTAGTGATGTAATGTACATGAGCGCATGGATCAAAATCCCCTCTCAGCTCTATCAAGCATAAGTTTTACATTATTAAGGGTGGGTTGCACCAAGTGCTGGGTTATAGTTTCCGTCAAAGTTAAAATTACACATACATATAGATATTATATACAGGTCTCCCAAAGTGATAATGCACATAGAAATCTTCGTCACTGTTCGGCAACGGTCGTATTCCCCGAGCGTCGGAAGACGACATGTATATAGAGTGGTTAAGTGCATTTTTTTCATGCATAATTTAGTAGAATTATGTGGTTTGTGCTAAAAGAGATAAATATTGATTTATCAGTAACGAAATTTGATTCGATAATTCCATGTAAGTAAATAGCGAGGAAAATCACACGATTGCGAATATGCTACAATTTTTGTTGGATTGAATTACTTCGAAAATTTTATAGTACTTTTCAAGTATCTTACTGAAGCTCGTGTAATGATGGAAGAAAAGAAGGCTTAAATAACACAAGGTTTATATTAGAAGAAGAAAAATGGTTTTCAAACACAGGTTTACATTAAAATTTAGAAATCTAATCATTACAATCTCAGTTCACTAGTATTTACAGCACTGATCATTCCAGAATAATATTACAATTACAAAAAAAATAATCAGAATCAGGGAGGATCTCTATTCCTGACATCTTAGATTCATCAGAACTTTCATTATGCTCTTGCTCATTTACATGTTAGTGTATTTACCAAATAAACTATTTAAATTTGAGTAAGATAATTAAAGTTGAAATTAAATTCACTTTTGAAAACAAAACTTTTTACAAAAAAAAAAACAGCCGACTCCCAAAAAAACACTACAAAGTGAAAAATAACTTTAATTTCGGAAGTCGGTGTCTTTGGTTTTTTATTTACTTTCGTTTTGTTTTGCCACCGACTTCCGAAATTAAAGTTATTTTTCACTTTGTAGTGTTTTTTTGGGAGTCGGTTGTTTTTTTTTTTGTAAAAAGTTTTTATTTTACACTTTTTAGTGGTGCCTACCCCACACAAATCTGAATACCACTCTGCAAAATAAATTAGAGCATCGTCCACATAGACTAAATGGAAAAAATACGTTAAGTCGTGTCAGAAGTTTGGTAGGCGTAGTTTTAGTTGACGGACATAACGAGGCTACGAAATCTGCCTTCTGACAATCAAGGCCACACATAACATACAACTCAAGTAGCGCAATTTGAAGCGGCATATAATTACCATTAAAGCATTTATAGCCAGAGTGCACCTCATGACAATTCCAATAAGCCCAAACACGGCTAGGATACATTGTTTTATTACTGAGTTCCGATGCCTACCTTCCGGCTTCTTCATCAGATCGGTTCGATGGTACCATTTTCATCAGAACCATTTATTTAAAGCTTCGTCATAGTCGCTTAACTATTTTAATCTTATTGCTATCCGTGAAATACTTTTCATCGTTGAGGAGTTTCCGTGGCCATTTGTGGTCTTCTTCATCAGTTCCACTTCACCAGATGATACTTTCTGAATGCAAACGCTTGATTTGTTGATGAAAATACCATAATCGCTATATGTATGCCTATAATATTTGAGGAGTTCCCTCGATTCCTCATGGATCCCATCATCAGAACTGGATTTTGATAAAAATGGGACTAATCTGGAATTATACCCTTTCAAATAAAAAAAGAATTTTCCGAATCGGTTCATAAATGACGGAGTACTGAGGTAACAAACATACAAAAAAAAAACATACAACCGAATTGAGAACCTCCTCCCTTTTTGGAAGTCGGTTAAAAACCAAGAAGGGTGTGTAATAGCAGCTCTATATAATTCCACACAGAGAGAACACGTGCAGTCACCACCAATGTATAAAGACGACTGACGGACCTTTGACTGACCGGCGACCGCCGCCGCCCGCCCCAATTGTTTTCGATTGTGTACACATGATATTGACTCCTATTTCTTTCGAACAAGGTGCAAAATGCAAGTGCATTGTTTAGGGCTCTTACGATTCAATGATTCGGGTGTTTCCGAGAATACGACAATTAGCGAAGATCTGCATGTGCATTATTAATTTGGGAATACTGTACATAGAATGACTACTGGCTGTTGCACCGTCATGTCAAATGTAAAAGATAAAGTTCGGAGCAATGACATGACATTCGACGCGTCTGACAGAAGTGACAGATATTTTAACAATAACTTTAACCAGCCAAGCGTGGGCGGTTAAAGTAATAGTTAAAGTTATGACGTCAGCTAACAAATTGTCAAATGGAACAACCCATTTTTTGTCTAACTGGAACTTTAACCAGCGTGAGTTGCACCATCTTACTTTAACTATAACAAACATCGAACTGAAGGTGCGATGTTTGTTATAGCTAAAGTAAGATGGTGCAACCCATCCTTAGTCTTAGAAAGTAACATACTAGATATTTAACCAGCGTGAGTTGCACCATCTTACTTTAACTATAACAAACATCGAACTGAAGGTGCGATGTTTGTTATAGCTAAAGTAAGATGGTGCAACCCATCCTTAGTCTTAGAAAGTAACATACTAGATATTTAACCAGCGTGAGTTGCACCATCTTACTTTAACTATAACAAACATCGAACTGAAGGTGCGATGTTTGTTATAGCTAAAGTAAGATGGTGCAACCCATCCTTAGTCTTAGAAAGTAACATACTAGATATTTAACCAGCGTGAGTTGCACCATCTTACTTTAACTATAACAAACATCGAACTGAAGGTGCGATGTTTGTTATAGCTAAAGTAAGATGGTGCAACCCATCCTTAGTCTTAGAAAGTAACATACTAGATATTTAACCAGCGTGAGTTGCACCATCTTACTTTAACTATAACAAACATCGAACTGAAGGTGCGATGTTTGTTATAGCTAAAGTAAGATGGTGCAACCCATCCTTAGTCTTAGAAAGTAACATACTAGATATTTAAGTTACATTAAAACAAGACTTGAAAATTGAGCCCAAGACCCTTAAATAGTTGCCAAGAATAGAAACTGTAGTGTAGCGTTCAAAGCAATCTTTATAGATAGGGGCAATACTTTGTTCTTTCTCCTCTAGCTAATGTTATCGCGTAAAATTAACGGATGCAGGGAAGTGCAGGAATTTTAAAAAGGCAAAGTTATTCTGGTTGTTTTTACAAAGGAAAAATCTTGTAGGAGATAATACAAAGCGGCGCGAGGGCGGGCGCGGACTGCGGCGGGCGGGCGGTGTAATCCGCCCTAGCGGAGGACGTAGCACCCGACACTGCCTCTTGAGAGCTGTGGAGGCTTCTTCATTACAATGTTTTTTGTATTGATGAATTTGCTTTATGATTTCTGGGGTTCGTTAGTTTTTAATAGTGTTTATATTGGAAATACAAATACTATAGGAGAAAGACCACGCACAATGAAGGGTTCCGGGTGAATTTATCTCAAGAACAAACTTAACATTGTAGTAGAAAAACGTGTTCTCCCATACATTGATATAAGTCACGGTCAATTATCCAACTGCAAATTTAAGTTTGTAATCCCAAAAAAATTTTTTTTTGTTATAAAATTACAAATTAACAATTTTCGGACGTTTTCCTTTACTTGTGTGATCTTGCTTCTTGCCAAATTTCATGGTTCTAGGTCAACGGGAAGTACCCTATAGCAGGTTTTGATTTACTTGCTAGTATCAAAAAATTTCGCATAAATGGCCGTATTTTTTATTGCGTTGACTTAGAAGCTTGATTTTTTTTAGAGCTACAAAGGACCACATACTTACGTATTTGATATTAGTTTCTACTTGATACCTTCACGCGTTCCTGAGAAAAAGAGTTTTGACAGACTGACATACAGACGTACAACGAAGTGATCCTATAAGGGTTCCGTTTTTTCCTTTTTAGGGTCGGAACCCAAAAACAATGAGTTGTGACACTTGCAACTTGAGACCATACTAGATGGCTCTGTAAATAATATTTATTTATTTATTTATTTCCCACCATACAATTATCTTTACAGGTTTAACACCTAATGCGATAATGTAGACAACTATTATTTTTAAACTACCGCTACATGGTTGGTTACAAACTAATACATTTCTAGCGAAGACAGATTTCTAGGTACTTCTTGCTACTACAATCTACATACACAATAATTATATGTGTATGTAGATATATATATGTCTCTGCTATCCTATATTCCCTACATTTTGACGAATTATTCTGCGAACATAAATGTACTGAACAACCGTTTTTTTTCTCTACGCAATGAATTAATTAATTTAACTAATTGGACGTCTCGAAAAACTGGATCTTATAATTTACATACATTTTCTTATTTTTAACCATAATTATACAGTTTTAATCGGATCTGACGATATTTTACAGTGCTTAAAAAAATCACAACATTCGCAAACTCTTTTAATTAGAAATAGAGCGATATCATGAATCAAAAACTACCGAAAAGTAGATGACATCTATCATGTCATCCCCGAAAAGCACAGAAAAACAAAATGAAAATGATCAAGAAATGTTGACAAGATCAGCCACGCGAAGAGCATGCCCACCACCGACTCGAATCTCCTCAGACTCTGACTCGTCGCTCAGCTCCGCCTCACCGCCGTCGCCGGTACCCAGCCCCACTATGAGCGCTGTGACGACACCGGCCGCGGTAGCTGCGTCGAGCTCGAGCGACGAGTATTTCTCCCCGCCCACGACGCCACCACCTGCTCGCCGACATGGAGGACGTGTTTTGTCATCTCGTGTTAAGCAACGATGTGTTCAGGCGGATATTACTGACATTGTCTTTCGAACTGTGTCACAGGAAAATCTGATTCGGTGCTCCGAATGTTCCCAGGATCGTTATTTTAAAGGCCAGAAGGGATTAAAAATACACCAAGGTAAATGCCACAATATAAATACCATCCCCCTTTCAGCACCAAATTTAAATACAGGTATTTTAAATTCTCCAAGCACTTCTCTTTCGACTCATCCTTTTCAGAAAATTTTGGCTCATTGTAAAATTTCAATACCAGTTTTGAAGCGCATTCCCCGTGGTGCACGTATTTCTGTCGCCTCTGTTTTGTCTCAGGCTATCAGGGCCGTTATATTGCAAAATTCTAAGCATGCCTGGGAACATTTATTATACTTTCCGTATGCTGTACTCTATGTTGTTCCTGAGCCTAGTAATAAAAAATCTCTGACAACTAGAGTTAAAGAGAACTGTGTGAAGTACAGCACACTGGAAAAAGCAATTTTTATTGTCAGGCTTTGACTCGGTATCTAATCAAAATTCTAAATTTACTGTGAAACCCGTCTCTGAGTCTGCTACCTACAAATTGGTGGAAAGTAAACTTGGTGACGGAGATATAAAAGGAGCATCCCGTATCTTGTTTTCCAGTGACACAATAGCACCTGCTACCCCTGAAACCCTCTCGGCTCTGGAAGGAAAACATCCACCTCCCACAGCTACTCTCCTACTTCCTGAAGCATCACAGCATCCGTGTGGATCTGATATCGCCGTTGAGGTTAACGACCTGGATATATCTGCAGCTGTCGCTTCCTTTCAGAAGGGTTCCGCTGGTGGTTTAGATGCTCTCACGCCGCAACATTTAAAAGACCTTTTGTGCGGCGGGAATGGTGAAACAGGTGGAGCCCTTCTTAAGGACTTGACGTCTCTAGTCAACCTTATGTTGTCAGGGCGGGTCAACGGAGATATCATTGAGACTCTATACGGTGCTAATCTTTGTGCTTTAAAAAAGAAAGACGGCGGTATCAGACCAATAGCTGTTGGTACAACCTATCGTCGTCTCGCAGCCAAAATCTGCTGCAAAAAATCTTCCTCTGAGTTGGCAAATCTTTTTCAACCTTTGCAGTTAGGGTTCGTCTCGCGAGGTGGTTGTGAGGCCGCTGTTCATTCCGTGAGAACTTTTTTAGATCAAAATTGTGGAGAGGTGTTGTTGAAAGTGGATGTGAAGAACGCCTTCAATTCCGTAGATAGGGGAACTCTATTAACGCAAGTGAAAGACAAAATTCCAAAACTATACAATTTCCTTTGGCAATGTTACGGGTCTTCCTCTAATTTAACTTACCATGGTAACGAAATTTTGTCTGCAGTTGGTTGTCAGCAAGGTGATCCCTTAGGTCCAGCTGTATTTGGCCTCGCCATCCATCCCATCATCCAACGTCTTGACTCCAAGCTTAATGTTTGGTACTTGGATGATAGGACTTTAGGTGGTGACATAAATACAGTCTATAACGATCTTACCTTTTTAATAGACGAGTTTCGTAAGATCGGTTTGGAACTAAATTTTTCAAAGTGTGAACTTTTTATTTCAGACACATACCCCTCAAAAGATTTGGTTATACAAAAATTCAATAGCTTGGCCCCCAATATTACAATTATTGACAAATCTTCGTTACGTTTACTGGGTTCCCCTATTCTCGACGAATCCTTCCCCCTTTTCTTTGAAGAAAAAATTCAAAATTTTGTAGATTGTTCTAATCGTTTATCTAAAATAAACGTGCACATGGCTTTTACCATCATTAGATTCTGTCTTTTTGTTCCTAAATTTACTTATAATATACGATGTTGTCAACTCTGGAAGCACACAGAGCTTCTTAAGAGTTTAGATAACATCATAAAAAGTACTTTGGCTTCAATTTTGAACATAAATTTAGAAGAGCGAGAGTGGTTACAGGCTTCACTTCCTGTACGTTTTGGAGGCCTCGGCATCAGATCAATTTCTGGTGTAGCTCTCCCCGCGTTCCTGTCCTCGGTCCATAGTACTCTAAATTTAACCAAAAAAATTCTTGCAGCCTCTGGACAATATTGATATAAGTTTTCTGAACGAGGCCAAGAACGCGTGGATATTAGCCTGCCCAAGTTACGACTTACCACAAACATCGTCTTCTCAGCGGCTATGGGATGGTCCTCTCTGCGAGCTAATACGGAACAACCTTTTGCATACGTACTTAAGCTCCGCAGATCGTGCTCGTATCTTAGCCGTTGGTGAGTGGGAATTAGGTTTGTGGCTGCAGGCTCTCCCATCGCCTAACACTGGAACCCTCATAGATTCCTCAGCTTTCCGCATTGCAGCATCACTCCGCTTGGGTGCATCATGCTGTGCTCCTCACCACTGCCACTGTGGCATTGCTGTTGACCGGCTTGGTCACCACGGCTTGTCCTGTTGCAGAAGCGCAGGTAGGATTCCCCGTCACTCCAGCCTTAATGATTTAATCCGTCGGGCTTTTGCCACTGCTAATTATGCGGCCATTTTAGAACCTGTTGGCCTCATGCGTGACGATGGCAAACGACCTGATGGAATGACTCTTATTCCTTGGAAGATGGGGCGACCTTTGGTGTGGGATGCTACATGCGTAGACACCCTTGCACCGTCTCATCTTCAAGGAACTCAAAGTAGGGCTGGTGCTGCGGCTGAATCAGCGGAAGGCCTTAAGAGGTGCAAATATATTATATATATATATTATATTCTTTATTTTTCGGACAACAATGATCCAACGTGTTAGTAAACAATATTATAACTTAATACTAGTGTTAGTACGAGCAACTCAAATACAATACAAAAGACAGAATAAATAAATATATATATAGTGTTGTGAAAAGGACATCCCCAGTTAATGGTTAGTGATTGTCCTTCTCACAAAACTTATAATAATCGGAGAGTTGATACTCTCCGCCACAGTTTTAAGAATGCTGTTGTCACTCGCCCGCAACCTTGACAACAGCGACGCGGTTTTCTTACGAATGACGGCGTGGAAGCCGTCAGTTCGGCTTTGCGCAAACATAGAAGAAGCGCTGCACCATCGTGCCAGTCCCAACAGCATCCTAAAAATATTATTATATAGTACGCGTAGGTCATCCAGCGTTCTTTTGGTATAGTTGACCCAAAGATTCCCCGTGTAAAAGCACTGGCAATATGCCTTAAAAAGTGTTACTTTTACTAGATTGCTACACCGAGCAAATCTTCGGGCCAACATGTTACCTCGGACCGCCAATGCCCTACGCTCCCTTGCAATATCAACATTGTCCTTAAGGTCGTCAGTGAGGAAATGCCCTAGATATTTGAATTTAGTCACTCTTTTGACGTTCAAGCCGTTAAGGGTAATGTTAGGTATAGTATCTGGGCATTCACCGCCGGCCCTAAAGACAATGTATTCGCACTTCTTAACATTATAAACAAGCCCATGTGAGGCAGCATACGCCTGACAGACCCTCAGCATTTCATTCACGGCACCTGCCGTCGGCGCCAACAACGCCATGTCATCAGCGTAGCTGATACTATTCACTTTCACACCATGGACGCTACATCCGACCCGCATGTTGCTGAGGTGCACAATTAGGCCGTCTATATATGTGCTAAATAGCACCCTCGATAGCGGTTACATATTTGAGCCTTTTGGGGTCGAGACGCTAGGGCCGTGGGGACCAGGAGCACATCGAATTTACAAAGAATTATCTAGGCGTCTGGTCGACGCAACATGTGACCAAAATGCTGGCCTTTATTTTGCCCAAAGGTTAAGCATTGCCATACAACGTGGCAATACTGCCAGCATTTTGGGAACATTGCCAACTGGTAGCGGTCTATTAGACTAGTTTTAGTTTTATTTTTACTTTTAGATTAGTTTATAGTAGTTTTAGATTAGTTTTAGTTTATATTTAGTTTATTTTGTTTATCTTAATTATAATACTGATGAATTATAATTATATAATATAATAATAGGTAATTAATATAATAATTATAATATACAGCAAAAGAACTTCGTTTCAAGAAAGTAAATTACTACCTACATTTTTTTTGTTGCTATAAGCTACTCTATCGGTGTCATTATTCCCGGTAACAGGTCAAGTTTAAAAGAGGTTGCTCTAAATTGTCGACTTCAACGACAAATCTACGGCGAAATACTGGACCACTATTGTTGGTATTGTACAAAAGTGGGACTTTTTACTTTGGTGGAAAATTCCGGAACAAAAGAAGGGAAACTTTTTAAATATAACCATGATGAAATCGCGAAAAAAAAATCAGCTGTTCAGTACATTTATCTACATCAAACTCGTCAAAATGTAGGAAGCAGCATATTTTTTTTTCGCGATTTCAGGTTTGGTCCCATAGTAAAAGTTGTTCATAATGATGAGTACAATGAGCCCCTAAGAGGTTGTTGGTGTTTTACCAATAACCCTGTGTATAAAAAAAAACCCTATCGATGACATGATTATAGTACAACCTCTACACACTTATCGTAAAGTTCTTATTTTGAAATCAATGAAAATTAAAAAACTTTTTTGTTTGTTTGTAAAAAATATTTTTATTTTTCTCTTTTTAGCTGTCAAATCTTACCCTATCTTATCTTATCTAATCTTAATACTACTTGCTATCAGCTGTATATAAAAAAAAAATCTGCTGATCAGTACATTTATCTACATCAAACTCGTCAAAATGTAGGAAGCAGCTGATTTTTTTTCGCGATTTCAGGTTTGGTCCTATAGTAAAAGTTGTTCATAATGATGAGTACAATGACCTCTTAAGAGCGTTGACTCGGTACGGCATTTCATACAAACTTTCAAGTCCTTTTTTATCGAAATGAATGAACCGATTTTAATGAAACTTCATACGCATAAGCAGGATACATAGGTCTAAAAAGTTAGTAAAGAACATTTTCGAAAAATAGTGTTGCAGCAAAATTAGACGGATTTTAAATATTCCATAGAAGCAGAGATTTCCATTTATCTTTTTTTAAATAAGACATTTAGAAAATGTTCTTTACTAACTTTTTAGACCTATGTATCCTACTTATGCGTATGAAGTTTCATTAAAATCGGTTCATTCATTTCGATAAAAAAGGACTTGAAAGTTTGTATGAAATGCCGTACCTAGTCAACGCTCTTAAGAGGAAACGTGGGTGCTCTTTTCTCCATACAAAAAGATACAAACGCTCTCGCCTGTTTTCTTTCTGGTTAATGACCATAAAGCAATGATTTTTTACAGAAATATAAATATCAGCTACTTGTATGCCCCTATGTTTTCCTTTTTAATGATATATTATTTTTATAAGAACTAGAACCCTCCAAAAATGCTCAAAATTGCCTATTCAGACCGCTGTCAACAGACGCCTAGTGTACCAATTTGACAACTATTAACGAAAAAAGAAAAACATAGGGGCATAGTATATATCCTTCTTATTCAGTTTATGAAATATCTTTTAAATTGGTCCAATATTGGAGGAGGAAATAGGCGAGAGCCAAACCTCGAAATGTGACTTTTTACATAGGCTATTTAGTCGGATCTGCAGTTGTCCTTATCGCACGAATTCGAGGGCGAAGCGCTCGCAGAGCGACAGCAATTCCTTCTTAAAATACCTAATTTTCAAAAGTCTGGCCACCCGTCTTTCCTCTTAAGAGGTTGCTGGTGTTTTACCGATAACCCTGTATAAACTAGTATCAATGTTTATAGTCTAAAGTCTACTAATTCCATGGTGTAGAGAAAATAAGAAAAAGTATTTATATGGCCTCGCACAGCACAGGTTAAAAAATAAATAAATGTGGGTGATAATACTGATAATACACAAACTTATTTTTTTAATTATTTTTTTTGTTAATGACACTATAAAACAAAATATGAAAAAAACTGTTGTGTCTCTAGTGAACATTCGCTACTCGCTCCACCATTCTCAACTGTGTGCAGACCAAAAGGGTAGGTTCAGAGGATATCTTTTTATTTATATTTTTACGACATTGAATTATTAATCAATCTTTAATTATTACTTATTTAATTTCAAATTGTGTATTGTTTTTGTAGTGACACTTCTAGAATGGCAAAGTTGTGTTTAATATGGTCAATGACCTGAAATAAATGAATTTGAATTTGTGAAGCAGTACGTAGTAATTGCTGTCGTATTATTCATTGTAGGTTCCGATTGCTGGGGCTTCTAAAGTACCTAGACGGATACTAGTGAATGATGATAATTACTTTAGGGACTAATAGTAATGTAAAGGGATATTTACCTATTATCAGTATCATTAAATGCTTAGTCACACCTAACAATTTCGTATACGCTCAATTTAAGTAAAAATACAAGCTCACAAGTAGTTCCTCGTATACAAAAGCATCAGAATAAGAATTCGACAAGCCTTTGGCCTGGTTGACACTCAATTTCTAGTCAACCGACATCAAGTCTTTCACCGATTCCCATTTCTACAAGGAAATGATGTGTTTATAAAATCGAAGGAATACTACATTCCCAAAAGCGTATATATGGCTCTGTTTATATATTTTAGCTGGACATGTTCACGCTGCATTTTCATGGAGTGCAGGGTAGTTTACACCCCTCGTCGGTAAATTCGTCCACTGGGATGTGCTCTACTCGGTGTCTTTGGCTCGCGAGTGTTTTATAGCCGTTGACTAAATTTACTGCTCAGCGTATACCTACATATGTTATTATATATTTTGTTACTATGGGGACTAGGGGTAGCGGCGGTATGAGAGTGGCGATAGTGGTGTCCATCAGAATTTTATTGTTGGTTATAATTTTTTTATTGTTTCAAGATATTATTATGTCTTCTCTATTTAAAAATTATTACGTTTATCTACACCCATGCTATAAATTCTCTATAAAAGTTCCTAAAACAGTTACCTTATTGCCAACATTAAAACAGCCAGTGTCATAGTAACCATGGTAACCATAATAGCATCCAAACGGATGCATTAATGTTGTACTGAATTTCATAATGCAACTCGTTTACAAAAAAAGAACATTGTAATGCACGCGCGTTTCACTACAACAGCGCCGTAATTTAAAAAAAGAACTTATTCGAATTCACGTCGTTTACTATGACGCCGGCCGCCATGTTCGATACGAGTATTAGTATTGCAAAAAACTGTTTCAGAACCTTTTATAGAGAATTGATAACATGGGTGTAGATAAAGTCTTGTATGCAACTGTACATGATTAGGTATTAAAACACTCATGTGATACTATTATCACACTCGGCTTCGCCTCGTGTGATAAACCCACATTCGTGTTTTAAGACCCCTTATTATACGTCAGTTGCATAAATAACTATTATGCGTCAAAAACTTATGGTTGAACAGCCGATAATCATTACTACCCTTAAGCAACGTTTATTAATAAACCCCTGTCTTTTAAAAATATTACATGAATGGTTTTTTAAATCTTCGCCTTTTAAATAAAAATAACCATTCAATATTAAGGTAGCTTCACCAGATTGTCGTTTTTAACTTCGTCAGCATAGAGGTAGGTATGCCAGGCAATCGATAACACAAGTAGGTACTTAAAGTGGTTTGTTCCTTAAAGTTGATACTTTCAACAGTTGTTCTCGAAGCATTACACATGCTTCGAATATTGAACGTGTTTTCTCACGACGTTTTCCTACATCGTTTGTCACTGACGGGAAACTCAAATTGCATGTTTAGAAAACTATTAAAGTAACGATTTCCTTTCACGACACATAATAGCTGTACCAATGTAGATTTCACCATAGTGATCAGTAGCTGCACCCAACAAAACAAATAGGATCTGCTTTAAATGATCTATGTGTGGTGGCATCTACAACGCCACATGCGAACTGCGCATCAAAGACCTGACGTCACACAAATCCTACATCGAGCAAGCAGTTTACTGCGCGACTAGCATATAATTATACAACATCCCCACATCAACCGTCCGGCAGTAGCCCACCATACACAACAACCGTCTGGTTCCGACCAAAGGGAGGATCCTCCGGGATCTTTCCTTTTCTGTACAAGATGAGTGAACTTCACACCCTGTTCCTAATGCCTCTTTATATGCAATATCAGAAATGACAGTAAGAAGAATTTAGAATGAAGTTTGTTTGCCCTAAAGCTGCGGATATTTTTAAAGATAAATATCGAAATCAATTCCCGCAAGTTCGTCTCACTGCTAGCCAACGACTCACGGCTTCCAATAATTACTAAAAGTCTATCAATTTCCCTTTGAGTGAGGTCATGTGCTTAATCGCAGTAGATTAAACGGGCGCCCGTGTCATCGTGTGTCCTGTCCCACGGATCTTAAGCCTTAATCCCGTTCGTAATCAAAATGAATCTCGGCCAAACCCTCGGCCCTTATTTCTATCCCGTAAACGCTTACAGAAGTGGATTTAATCCTTAATATGAGACGAAATTTCCAACTAATTCCTCAACAAAAGTTTAATAATTCGGGTTATCGAAAAACTTGTAAGTATCTGTAAATTGTAATTAAAACTTTTGTAAGTGGGCGTATGTATTCTGTTGCCTTATACAAAGTTCACGGGAGCTTGCGTCATCAAAATAGAACTCCTTTTGAACAAAACATTTTAATGTGTACTGTGTCCTGTGAATACAGACATGCTTTTTGCGGTTTTCAGTGAAGTAGTGTGTAAAAATAATGATGTCTAAAACCAAGTATTTCAGTAATTCTCTTTATTTTATCTGAGAAAACGAAGGAAAAAACACCTTTAAAGATACTGGCTGGCATTAACGTATTCCTAGAAGCTGCAAAAACTAGCGTACGTAAATATTCCAGGTAGGAACTAGGTACGATCTATTCAAGCGTTAACTTGAATTATAGCTAAGTATTTGTTTAGAGCGGCCACCATTTTTGCTCGCTTGTTTTAGCCAGGAAGCTAAATAATTGCCTAATAAATTCCCTGCGCTAATCTTTCCCGCTTTATTTACTTGTACAACTTCAATGGACACTGTGCTACGAGTTATGTCTTTACTAGCTTTTCTCTCGGCTTTGCTTCCTCACTTCAAGTGCAATGCATCGTTTTGCGGGATATCTTATGTAATTCTATACTTAATTTATTTTTCTGAGATTATCGCCCGTATTCTGGAACGAAAATCTAAAACTTAAAAAAACACATTTTTATATTTCCCATGCTGTGTTCCTAGCTGTCAAATCTAGGGATGGACTCGGATGGACTACTTGAATGCATTCGTAGATTTGACACTTTCTCTTTCTACGATATACGGTTTGACTTTGACAGTTTTTGGACAGAACAATGTCTGTCGGGTCTGTCTGCTAGTCTATATTTTTAAAAATAATAATAAAATTGAAATGCTTCTCGTTGATAAGCGCATAACTTGAGAACGTCTAGACCGATTTGGGTAATTTTAGGTATAATTAGGCTAATTTGGTTAAATCTAGGTTTTAAAATGTTCGCAATTTATCAAATTAGGTTTTACATAAAGAATTTAAAAGTTTTCCGTAAAATTTTCAAAGTCGGGAACAATTCGTTCCTTTTTATAAGGGACTAGCTTTTACCAGCGGCTTCGCCCGCGTGGATGTGTTCCCGTGAATATCCCACGGGAACATGCTACCGGGAATTCCGTCCTTATTCCTTGTCTACATTATAAAGGGAACCTCTGTGCAAAATTTCAGCTTTCTAGGTCCAAGGGTTTGGCCGGGGCGTTGATGAGTCAGTCAATCAGTCAATCAGTCAGTCAGTCAGGACTTCTCTTTTTATTTATATAGATTTTTGTATGAATTATTGAAATTTTGACGGGACAACGTCTGTCGTGTCAGCTAAATTGAAATAATTTGTAATTGGTAACAACTAATTCCGAGGAACTTATTTCAATCTAGCTGGGCTAAGAATATCGGAAAACGTTTGTTTTATTCCGCTTTTTGTGTTTTGGATTGGACAAACACGTCATGATGGCACGTGCAGTGATAATGTTTTTCGCTCGACTAAAGGTGTATTATATGATAAGGGGCCATGATTATGTTTTGATAATTTAATTAAAATTACAGTAGCTAATCTTATCTATTTGTACTTCCCATTCTAGATGTGTTAACAATGAAAACGTGTTTGTGTGTTTGTTTGTGCCCCTTTGTACCCTAAATTTAGGATATTTTTGACATATCTATCATCATAATCATCCTCACCTTTCCTCAACTTTGTTAAGAGCGATTTTAATTCCTTATCTGAAGATCAACATTTATCTCGAGGCGATTGCAATCTGAGCCAATTATTGAGTTTTGCTCGTATCTTTCACCGGCTGTGGTTTGCACTTTCCACGGCTGATGAAGACTGACATAGGTATGATGTTACGTGTTTTGAATCTCGGTGGTAGGTACCTAGGTACTTATTGCACTGATATCTGGTAGTCAATTGGTAATTAGTAAGTACGATTAATCAAATGTTTATCGTCTTGTTATCATATTTCAGTATACTATTATTATAAGGTAATGGGTTTATCGGTTTTCACATTATCTGAAAATCATGAGATGTCATATTGCAGTAATTTTTAGGGTTCCATACCTCAAAAAGAACAAACGGAACCTTTATTATAGGATCACTTCGTTGTCTGTCTGTCAGTCTGTCAAGACCCTTTTTCTCAGGAAAGCGTGGAAGTAACAAGTTGAAATTAATATCAAATACGTAAGTATACTCGTATAGTCCCTTGAAGTTCTAAAAAATCAAGCTTCTAAGTCAACGCAATAAAAAGATATGACCATATTTTGGCGTCATATTTTGATACTCGTAAGTAAAACAAAACTCACAGCAAAAGTAAAGAAAAAAGTCCGAAAATTTGTAGTTTTATCAATTTTTTTTTGTACGGAACTCTTCATTGTGCGTAGTCCGACACGCAGTTGGCCAGTTTTTTATATCGCGGATAGGTTAAAAATATTACTATTCTTAGATATTTGAACTTATATTGTTAATTTATTGTTAAATTTAAATGTTTAAACGTAATGAATGAATTAATTTATTTTAACATGAAACGGCTAAGGCCAATTAGATCAGTTAAGACACAAACACATTATTTAAGTACAGTAACAGAAGTGTACAACTCGACAGTCATACGCTCTTCTCACCTGACAAGATCTTCCATTCATCCGCGAACACATCTTAGCGTCCTAGACAGCGTTGAGCACAGTGAAAAATTAAAACTTCATAACTAAATTATGTAGTGTTTAGTATTATGTAGTGTTTAGTATGGTCTTAACATGTCACAACATAAAAAAAAACAAACATTTCTTAAAACATTTCCTTACCGTTATGAATGTTCACTCGCTTTGTTTACAAATGAATACTTTTCCAGCCACACCGTTTACAGACGCATTAAGCTCAATGCGAGCAATAGGCACACCTGCTGGTAACTACTTTAATTACGTTACCCATTAATCCTAGTCAGAGAGCAGGGGTTGTGGACACAGACGGATTGGGACCAGTCCTTCAATATTTTAACTATGCGTAGAGCGAACGTGTCGGGGAATAATTGGACATGCCAGTAATACCGTTGTTTTGCATTGTGACGATTAGTTTGGAAGCTAGCTGCTGACCTATTTGATGTGTAGGAAAAGTAGAGTGAGTATTTGTTGAAAATTGTCATGTCATGTGGGATGTGGACGTTTTTATGATGTTTTTTTATGGGGTGGTTATAATGTCATGATATTTTTAGGGTTCCGTACCTCAAAAGAAAAAAACGGAACCCTTATAGGATCACTTGTTTGTCCGTCTGTCTGTCTGTCTGTCTGTCAGTCTGTCAAGACCGTTTTTCTCAGGAACGCGTAGAGGTATCAAGTTGAAATTAATATCAAATACGTAGGTCTGTGGTCTCTTGAAGACCTAAAAAACTCAAGCTTCTCAATGTAATAAAAACATACGGCCATTTATGCGACATATTTTGATACTCGCAAGTAAATCGAAACCTATAGGGTACTTCCCGTTGTTCTAGAATCATGAAATTTGGTAAGAAGCAAGGTTACACAACACAAATATAGGAAAAAGTCCGAAAATTGTTAATTTGTAATTCTATCACATAATAAAAATGTTCAATTCTGTCAGTCTGTCAAGACCCTTTTTCTCAAGGACGCGTGGAGATATCAAGTTGAAATTAATGTTAAATACGTAAGTCTATTGTCCCTGAGAGTTCTAAAAAAATCAAGCGTCTAAGTCAACGCAATAAAAAAATACGGCCATTTTGCGACACATTTTGATTCTCGCAACTGTCGCAAGTAAATCAAAACCTATAGGGTACTTCCCGTTGACCTAGAATAATGAAATTTGGCAAGAAGCAAGGTCTCCCAAAACAAGTAAAGGAAAAAATCCGAAAATTGTGATTTTGTAATTTTTTGACATCAAAAAATTTTTTTTGGGATCCAATGTTAAGTTTGTTTTTGTTTTTGGGATAAAGTCTTTTCAACTACGGAACCCTTCATTGTGCGTGGGTCTGACACGCACTTGGCCGGTTTTTTTTTTAAACGGTTTGTGTCTGGTCTTGACCACGATCTCGTTTGATCGAAAGGGATGCATGAGGTCTATTTATAGAAGATGCCAGTTCAATCTTGCTTTAACACGTTCAGACCGGCGTGTACCACCGGTGGAGCACGGAGTATTTGCTGCCACGGCGGGGTGTACCACCGGTGGTCACGTCACACTATACATTCAAAGTACTAAAAAATTCGCGCCGCCTTGAGAGAAAGAGTTGTATTTACCGTCCCCGCCTAGTAAAATAGACAAATGTTCATAGTGCAGCTCAGGAGGTGGATATAATTTCGGCAAGACTTTTGGTTCATGGGGCGGTGATGTACCACCGGTGGTCACATGAAGATTTGCGCCGTAGGATACCAAGTACCTACTCATGAGGTGCCGGTCTGAACGTGTTAAAGGCTGACAGGTTTTGTCGTAAAATAAGTAAATAATCATGTTCGGAAATTATAGTCACCCATCAGTAATTTGTTGGTCCTCTGTAAAATGACGTCATAAAGCAAATTCAAACCCTAAGTTAAAAGAGGTGCAATATCTCGTGTACTGTTGAAACATTATGTAATTAAAGGTACCTCCTATCTAAGGAAATTAACTATCTTAAGAAGCGCGGTGCGGCGCAGCCCTGCTGAGTGGCTCTCACACCCCTAAAGGTACTAAACACGTGCCTACGTTTCATACGAACATTTTGAGGTTGTTTTTGCACGTGTGCTGTGAACTCAACAGCCGTGTAATGACCCTTCCATGTATTATAAAGTCTTTTTAACCCCTTTTACAGCAGAAATTATGTTCTTTTACATTCACGTCAAGCAGAAAAGTGCCTTTGAGTTTATAAGGATTTTATTTTTTAATTATCCAAAATAATGTTGCCTACGTAATAACGTTTCTTCTCGTAAATGTTGTAAAGCATTATGTCAATTTTATTTATGAAAGAAAATAAAATATACCCGTGGGTAGGGTAAGCTGGCCGATTTCCAGACTGGATTAAATGTTGATGTCGTCTGGGCCGCAGGTCTGAAGAGCAAGGGGTCGGTAAATACGTCATTAAATGTCTTCAAAAAGCCAGCTTATTTCGTATGCAGGGACACAGAATATACAAGACATCGTAAAAAATACGGGAACTTGCTTAATTTTTCAAGTAGGACTGTAATGTAGGCACCAGTTGGGGTATATAAAAACAGTGAAGGATAAAAGTTTTCGTTTGAGGCAGGAGCCCGTAATCCGACAGTTTCCCGATGTAGGTGCGCCCCTCTTTATGCCGAATAGTGCGCTCCGGAAACTATGGAGTCACTCATTTGCATTTTAGTAACAAACACACGCAATTTACGAGTATAAACATTTAGGTTCCTAATTGTAGGAATAATAATTAAATAAGGAAGTGTTATGTAATTGATTGAGATACATAGGTATCTAGTTGTTTGAAATAACAACAACAACTATTGCCTTACTAGTAGAGTCCCACTATTTTACGAATACTTGAATGGCGATAGTTACATATTGTCTCTAATAGAGTGGTATCTAAGATCACTTACGGTTACGTGCTGCCCCTATTCTGAACGTAAATATAAATGTAGATAAGGAGACTCCGTGCCTCTCTGTTCCCAAAAGGCAAGTCTTAAGGCGGGTGAACACTGAATTTTCTACTCGTGTAACAAATCCACGTCAGGCCACTGGCGATAATCCAAGAGTTTGTGTCCTATCAGGAATGTTCTCTGAATATAGGTATCCGAAAATTGCATCCCAGTTTATTGAGTAACTTGCTACTGCTATGTAATTCTGCTAATTCTACTTCTAAAATAAAATCCTAACATTTTCTTGAGTTAGTTATATTGAAAATTCTAACACGTTAAAGCATTATATCAATAGGGCTTTAGGTATAAAATATGTAAGTGCGAAAAAAGAAAATTACGATAAAAAAATAAATCTTGTCAAAATGTCGGCGCTATCACAAATGTCCCGGCTGCGACAGACTTTTATTTCGTCTATAATACCGGTGAAATCACAGCGTTGTGGGCCTAACCGAAGCAACAAAAGGATAACACGAAATGTGATTACTCAGCTACGAGTAGTACTGGGGTTTGCATGTCATGACGGCAGTGAATTACTGGCTGCGGACGCTGCTCGTTTTTTTGTCGTTTTTCAGGTGTGTTCCAACAAAAGTGAACAAAAAGTTATGTTGTCACACGTTCTACGGGCAAGCGACGCCGTTAAATGTTCGCACTCGGGCGTTGTCAACATACCACCAAGTTTGGAATAGAACAAGAATCCAAGAATCCGCGCACGCGTTGTTTTTCATGAAAAAATGTTTGAAGCTTTGAAGTCAGGTGCTTTTCTATCGAGGGCAAACTTCTCTCTTCTAAAATAGGTACACGTTTGTTTTGTTGTTATTCTGTTAATGGTGTGAGCTTGGTGTTAATATAAGATTAGAAACAATGGGTAGTCATAGTCAATCAGCTGTCAAAAGTGTACTCTCTGCTGATTGAGCCATAAAAATAAACCATAAATTACAGGTCTTAAAATCATAGTAAGACTACAAAAGTTATTATCCATCCACCTTTCAATTACATCCAAGATGTTACACTAACTTCTACAAATAAATCCAGTGTTTTGGCGAAGGTTGCGGGTGATGCGGAGTCGTTGCGGGGTTGCGTCCGACAGGGGGCAGCACTAAATTCTTTGCTCGCCAACAAACCCGCGGCGACGTCGCCGTAGATAGTGCGCTGTTTTATTTGGGTCAGGTTCGGCAAGAGTGGCAAGTGCGGCTCATCAGATAAGTGCCGCTCGAAGGTGTTTCGTTTACAGATTCAGTTTAGTTTTCTTAGAGTTTGGAACATTTATATATAGGTGCTGAATATGGAAGGTTAGGGGGTTCTTGTATTAGTTTTATTGAGTCATATTTAGTGAAAGCCAAAAAATCTGGATCTTCGGAGCGATGCTGATCTTCACAATTCAGTTACTTGACTAGATCGGAGTTCTAAAGTAGCTTTGGCTTCTAAATGTCGGTGAAAATAAAAATACATAGATTTTTGTAAAAATAACAGATGATTCGATGGCAACAACAGGACCGAGGGTTGACTACGTATCACCAATTCAAGGAATATCTTAGGTATTTACTTTTTGCTTACGAGCCTCCTAAATTCATATTATAATGAATAAGTTCATGGCGGACAATTTTATATAACTTTCCAACTGACAATTCGTCTAATACCATGAACCAAAAGACAAATGTTCCACTTATTAACTAACAGAAGCAGCAATAAAACAAAATAACGACACAAAAACTCCTTACAAAACAAATATAAAAGCTTGTTGGTTCAGAAAAGAGGACACGATATAAGCTACTTCAATTACCCCATAATCTAAATCTGGGGCCGCGGAAGATATGGCGAAGTTTAACTTTAAGTTAAAGCTTTAAATTGGACTGCGGCGTACTCGTTCTCCGAGGGATAAAACTTATTTTAAGGGGTTATAAATTAAAGTAATACGTAGCTAGTCAATTATCTCGGATTCCAGATATATTTATCAGTGAAATGTTTACTTTGGTATTAGGGAGTTTGTTTTATAAATGCTTCTGTTTATAAATAAATAAATTTATTAATATTGAAGCTTCAGGTAGCCCGTGAAATTCAAATTTTCTTACGTTTTTTGCAATTTGCAAGTCAGTATTAGGTTGTACTTATGTTGATTAAAGTATGATTTGCGACCGTAACATATATGTACCTATTTACAAAGTTATAATCATTAAAATCAGTAATACAACTCCTTGTGTTAGTATAATCCTGAATGTCACGATTTCATGAAATAATTATTCATTAGGATTATAATATCCATCTATCTTAGTTGTATTGATGATTTTAATGATTATAATTCTATAAAGTTACGGTCGCGAATCATATTCAGATCAACATACAACCTTATACTGACCTTCAAATGGCAAAAAAACGTAAGACAATTTGAATTTCGCGGGCTACCTGCAGGTTTCGCCTTAAGACAACATTGGGCTTTGGATGTATTTTATATTTTATTGCCGATTCAGGTGTGACGCTGGAGTATTTATAAATAATTTAAACACCTTTAGATCTCTCTTCACGAGAGTGTCGTAAAAGATGGCTAAGAAATACTCGAGGAGATGAGATGAACATACTATTTCACACATCAGTATTAATGCCGTCTGTTTTAGCAAATGGGTTGTTGGTTATAGCAGCTGAGATCTCGAGGTGTCTTGACTATTCCTTATATTATTACGTAGTCAAGACCAATCTAAAGGGCCCCAGAGACGGTCAAACGATTTCATTCAAACACGTAGATGTGGTGTGTGATTATAGGATGCCAACGTATATGAACACGAGTTGTCACGACGGCAATTCTCGTGCAGCGCATGAAAGAAGACGTCTGGGTATGTAATTCTATTTTAGGACAACTAAAATGCAAAACATTTTATACTCGTAGTTGACCTTACATAGAAAAGGTAAAAAAGCGCTTTCATAAGTTTTCAACGTTTTCCAATACTTACCAAAAATTCAGCGACATTTTTAACAAAATATATCGAACGTGTCCTCGTTACTAAAGCTTTGACGTAAAGCAACACTTGAGCTGTAAATCCCGAAATAAACGTTTGCGATGTCCCTTTGGTTGGTAAGCAAATCCGGATTAAATGGTTCCGGGAGCTAATTGATCCTTTATGCGGAGTGTCCGTATAAATTTGAAAAACATGAACATTGATGTTGGATACGCGAAGGGCGATTTAGGCCCAACTGTTCAGTTTGTATCGATTTCAGCATTAGGCATCCGTTTGGTAAGAGTTCAATTTAATTGACTTCTCGTTGAAGTTTTTGGGTGTGTTTATTATCACCACAACTACAAAACACCTAGCCTGAAATCCCCGAGGGTTTAGGGAGAGGTGTACCTATAGTACACCTACATTTCGCCCGTTATGTTTAAGTCCCATGTAATAGGGGGCGAGCCTATTGCCATCAACCTGAATACGGGCTTGCTTCAAAGAAATTCCTGATGGACCCATTAACTCTTTGCCCAACCTAGGAATCGAACCCACTGGGGATCACCGGCATGATGTTATGTACGTATGAATTTAACAATTACAAAACTTCAACATTTTGGCAATAATAAAGTATTTTCTAGACAAAATGCCTCCGATCTCTAAGAAGCAGGCAACAACGATCCAGTTGGTTGTTATGATCTAAATGAACAACCCTGTCTGAGCCCAATATACAGATACACAGTTTTTTCACCTAGTTTAGCTACCATGTTGTTTTATTTTTATGACGACACGGTTGGCGCAGTGGTTGAGCGATTGACTGCTGCGCAGCATGTCGCGGGTTCGATTCCCGCACGGAACAAATATTTGTACGACCTACAAGTATTTGTTCCGAGTCTGGGTGTTTTTCTATCTATAATATGTATATATTTACAAAAAAAAAAAGTATATAAGTAGTTCATCAGCGTAGTGTGGGACGCCCCCCAGCTAGATGGACCGACGACCTGAAGAAAGTGGCTGGGACAGACTGGATGCGGAAGGCGGAGGACAGGGTGTTGTGGCGCAGACTGGGAGAGGCCTATGTCCAGCAGTGGACTGCGATAGGCTGAGTTGATTGATCAGCCATCTCGTTACCATAACACAAGCATTAGGTTGCTTAGCTTGGGACTAGATGGCGTTGTGTGAAATGTCCAAGGATATTTATTATTTATTTATTTTCATTATAGCCTATAAACTTTATACACAATATGGTTGTTATAATGTTAATATTTTTGGTGTCATAAATTATATCATAACGCAGTATATACCTAACCCTACTTACAAATAAAACGCAAAACAAGAAGCCCGAGTTTGCAGCTAACCAAGGCATGTAAACTGAAACAGACAACTTGACAAGGACGATACTAAAACATTTACTATCTTGACGAACATTTTAATAAAATAAGCAAATAATAAAATGCAGTGTTGACCTAGAAAATTGTGGGCTCATCCTTAGGGAGCGCTCTTGTCGCTTTGTTACCCGATTCTGTTCTGTTCTGTAATTTAATATGAAACGTGATGTAATTTTAACAACGCTTTTACGTAATCCTCACTAGAGCTTTATATTTGTAAAATTTTGCTGTATTGTTTAACGTTTGACGCCATTATATTTGAAGGATGTTGCGATTTGCTTACGCTTTTCTTTCCATTTCAATAATCGCTCCATTCTATCGAAGGATGAATCTGATAGGTTAACTCTGGTGTGGTTTGAAAATATAATTGTCTATTATTGTGCAAAAAACCATAAGATTTTAAATCTATAATGCAGACCGGGTATGGTTGTCTCACGGGTTGTTTGTCATAGCGAAGAATCGCGAAGGCAACACCTCCCTTCCCCAGGCATTGCCTTCGCGATTCTTCGACGCCGATCAATATTCGTATTCGTTCGTTAACTTTTCTGTTATGACGGCTATGACAACCAACCCTTGTGACAACTATACCCAGTCTCCCTTAATTGAAATACTTCTTTTACAAATACTTACTGTATTTGTATAAGTATAGTTTTTATGAGTTTGTACGAGTATGTAGAGGGTAATCTTCGGAACTACTGATCCGATTGCAAAAATTGTTTCACTTATAGAAAGCTACACTGTTGCTGAGTGCATAAGGATATGTTTTATGTTAAAACGAGAAACTTCACGCGAACGTAGTCGTAGGCAGAAGCTAGTCTAAACTAATATTATAAAGCGAAAATATTTGTTAGTATGTTTGTTTGTAATGGATGAACTAAAAAATACTTAACCGATTTTAAAAATTATTTCACTTATAGAAAGCTACAATAGCAGCGAATAACATGGGTTGTATTTTATCGACTTCCACGCGAACGAAAGCTAGTATTGTTTAAAATCAGAATTAATTGGGTAAGTACTTCAATAACTAAAGTCGGACTTTTAGTTAGCTGTAGTAAAATGACACATTTACTTTCATTTTGCTGCAGCTAATTAAATCTCCAAATATAGTGGCTGACTAGTTAGTTAGCCACAGAACATTTGATTCTGAAAGAGACGTCAGACGTCACATTTATAGTTATTAAAGTCACGTCTAACGTCTCTTTCAGAATCAAAGCCCAGTAACGTTACAATAATATTTCACGTAATGTTTTTCGTATTTGCTACATCACTGAATCGCTTATACCGTACATAATGTGTATTTTAGCTTCACCCTGGATCACGCTCGTAAAAACAACATTTTTACAAAATATTCTTTTTCTTACCGTAGGTAAGTATCTATTTTTTTGCTTGGTAATGAAATATGTTATAAATTGGGCCATGAACTGGGAAATTTAGCGCTTTTTTGTCACGCCCAAAATTAGGGGATCTACATAGGTTCAGCCTCAATATCGGGTCGTTGGATCTTTTAAGCTTTCTCTCCTAAATATAGTTTTGTTGGGAAAATCGGATAACAATGGTTTATAACAAGATCTGAGTTATTTTCTTTGTTAAGTATGGACATTGTCTGCATTTTCCATCACTGTCTTCCTTTATCTGACTCTTAGACGGTTTGCTCCTTCTTTTATTTCATAGTTCACATATTGATCTGTTAAGGGCTGTGGGATTTTTAGTAGCCGTTTAATTAAATGTGTCACTCATAGAAAACGGATTATCGATCTTAGCAATCAAGATACTGCCCATCCCTTTCCCAAAATATAACATACCTTACATAAGAACATCAGTAGGTAAAGTCTATATAAGTCTGCTCCTATAAGCACAGATCGTAGTTCACAGGGCACCAGCCACAAGAGAGCAAGAGACCCGCCGTGAAGGTAGACGATAACAAATTGCTAATGAAACGCCATCGTACGTACGAATAAATGGCTTCCATGCTCCCATTGAACATTTCGCCGACGCATCGTCTATGCCGTTGTTCATTTGTTTTGTATGCCATTGTTTGCAAAAATTCTAAACCGAATCACTGATAGCTATAACAGCAGACAATACATACATCGAGCTCTGTTTTTGTTTCGCGACTATTCGCACCTGGCGCGCGGTTTAATTTTTCATTGTGTATTTTGAATTTATGCGTCTATTGTTTACCTCAAATATTTGTTTGAATAGTTCTTGGGTGTCAACCTCCTTAGAGAACCTTTCTTAGAAATGGTGTTATAGTTAAAATGTTGAAATAAGTCGCTCACTTAAACGGCACAGCTTAAGCCGAAAACACTGGTTTTATATTGCTGGGAGTTCCGTTTTACATGCATAAATTATTATTTGCACAGACAGACAAAACCAAAACCGGCTCCCAGTTAAATGATGGCTAACTAAGTATTTATAAAATGTAAAGGCAGAGCGGCGAGATTGCCCCAGTTTGAACCGGGACCAGGCGGCGCAAGCGGGTGGCACTAGCACTCATCCTGCAATCGCTGTTGCATTTTATTACTTTTCCATTTCCACTGGGGTTTCAATTTCCTTTCTCATAATTAATAGCCTTTCTGCGAGTTGCCTGACGTTTTCTATTGCCGCACCGCAGGAACTTTAACGTTCAATTTGCGTGCCATCTAGGACCTTATTACGTCATCGTTGCCACAACTTTTGCTTTAAAAGTTTTTGTAATGTAATTTTCCGCAAAGTAGCAGGTGCTCCTTTGTCGAATAATGCTGATTAAACTACGTATCTGGGACGATGTTTCTTTCCAAAATATTATTCTGTCTAGTGTCAAAGAGAGACATAAAACAATGAAATTTTACGGTTTATTAGAAAATTTATGGGCCGTAAACACATTGTCGTTATATCGTGAGATATGATGCGGAATGTGGAAAAGTTTATATACATTTTTTACGTATTATTTTGGCGTTGTCATCCCGAATATGTTGTATGATTTACTTGAATGAGGTTAATAGCGTAATAAATTATATTTGTTCTTCCTGAGGTACGATATATTTTATTGTAGGTCTTGAAATTCTTTTCGAGAGTTTTATTTAGTGATTTAATTAAATTACTAATTTTAAAATTACAATCGGTATATTTTATCAGCCAGTTTTAAATTTCTACCACCCCAAGGAATACAATCCGTATATGATTGTGCACCAGTATATATCATCAAAATATTATCAATTAAGTGTAATTCGAGACGCGCTTCAATAAAGCTTAATGGATTGTTAAATTGCTGCTGGAGGATATATTTCGCGAGAAATCACATTATTTGTACGCTTCGTAAATAGTCGCTTGATACCGTAATTTACGGCACGTTGTTAAACAAAAGTTAATTAAAATTAAAGAAATATTTATGACAGATTTTAATAACGTTGTAACGGCACAATTTTGTTAAGGAGATAAAATATAGATACGAGTATTTCACTGTTGGACATTTTCACAATGCGATCACTTTGTTCACTGAGGACGAGAAACATTAGGTAGTATTTACCTGTCAGCATTTATTTCAGTGTTACAACATGTAATCCTATTATTACACAAGCGTGTCCTTGCCTGTACATTAATATGTAAAGTAAATTAGAAATCCAAGTCCTATAAGACGTTTAATTTCCTTACTCCTAAATTAAAATCAGCCACCTAAGTAAATGAGAAAACATACCGCAGTTCTAAGATATTGTAAGTGTAATGATAAAATGTTGATGTAAAAACTGGTTTTTAAGCTGTAAAACACATAGATAGCTCACATCATGAAACAGTCGAGATGGGGGGCTATTCCGCTGGCTTTTATAGAGTTCTCAGGCGAAGATCACACGCCTTAATGGAATTTGATGGCGTGATATTGACACGAGGTGCCGCGGGATATTTTCACACGTTATTGCCCCTTTTACACGAGTGTGGGTAGTGATAGAAATGTAATCTGAGATGATACACTGAGATGAGATGGTCTTATCTTTGATCTGCTGTTTTTATAGAGGATATTTTTTTGAGATTAGAAAATTAAAAGCTATTATTAGCTATTATTCAATTTAAAGTTTAAATCGGGAAATGAAACCTCGGAAAATCGGATCGGGATCCAATGTATCTAGTTAGGTTTGGTAAAAAAAGTTGAGTCGAGCAAAAAATTGAGAAAGTACAAGGACAAGACGATTACAAACGGACGGTGGACGTCCGTACTTCTTTCATTTTCACTTAAAACCTTATTGGTCAAAAACAAATATGTCGGAGATTATAAAAGTTGAGCGATAATAGTATCTCAATTGATTATTGTAGTACTGACGTGAGGGTAACTGACGCGCTCGCTAGAGGGGGGCGTCACGTGGACAGAGTCGTGACAAGGGAAGTGACTGACTGAACGACGAGTCAGTCATGCGAGGGCAACGAACGGGTGCAGACCTCCACTTTTCCTACGCGCAACTGTCGGTTTGCCTGAACTTAGAAATAGTGCGTGAACGTTATTAGTATTGTACCTACTGTGATAGTAATTATTTTGAAAGTGAAATACTAACTGAATTGCTATATCATCGTGTTTAATTGTAAATCTGCACTATGAATCCCGTACCACCGAATCGATAAGATGACGGCTCTATCGCTCAGCCATCGCTGACGCCGTCAAATATATTTTTGACCAATAAGCTTTTACACATGTTGCTTAGCTTTCTATTTTCAGTTAAAATAATGCGCGATACACTTCTATATTTAGACAAGATTATCCTATTTCTATAAAAGTCCGAAAGTAATCTCCATCACATAAAGCCCATTTTCACAGAGCACGCGAGAGCGTCAGCTCCGTCACAGAGATCTAAATCCGTTTTTATTTTAGATGTTGATATGACTCCATTACCACACATGTTATTAGATACAAGGCAAATAGGAGGAAATCCTCCAACATAAACGAATATTATTATCTACTACTAATGGGACGTGGAACTGTGTAATTTTTAACGAACATAACGCTACATATCGTTATCAATAATGGCAACAACTTTGCTTAAAATTGAACAGCAACTTCTTAATGAGGCCAAGAAAATTCGTGCGCGCCGACTGGTAGAACTTAGGGAGCGTGTAAACTTTCATTCGTCGTCATTAAAAGTTTCGAGTTTGAAGATTTGTGCCAACACTAATTAGCTAGACACTTATGAAAAATTCTTACGTCTCGAGTCTTAAATGCTGGCCAAACAAACGAGACCGATGACGCGATGTCCTCCCAGTTCAATTTAAGTTTCTCCAATAAAAACCTCTCTTTGCCTAGATTCGTTCGCTTTTTGTTCGACGCTACTTAAAGGTTCGTGAAATAAAGCGCTTTTTATTATATTTGACATCTTCCTCTTTTCGTTCATATTATTTACTCAGCCGAATTTATAACATTTTATTGCTTCCTCGCCAAGTCTCGTTCAAGTGTAATAATTTGTCAAAGTTATTGCTCATTTTAAATTTTTGAAAATTTTAAAATTTGACTTCGATTGGAATTGATGGAATCAATAATGTTGTAAAGATGGTGTAATCCCGCCCGTCCCACTGTCGTCGTCCCAGAATTAAAAAAAAAAATTCTTGATCTTTCCACTGATTTTGTCAGTGGGACGAACGGGAATAAATTATAAATTTTATTAGTAACTAGTTTTTGTGCCCGGCGTCGTCGCCTCGTAGCCTGGGTGAATTTCATGTCTCTATCATCTCCAGTGGTTTAGGCTATGTGTTGTCGGTTTTCATAAAAAAATACCATCCCAATTTCCGACTTTTCCGGTGAATTTTCCAAAAAAATCAGTCATACAAACCTTGTTCTGATAATTTAAAACACAACAAAAAAAGAATGTATTTAAAATGTATTTAAGCGCATCACTTCAGGACAGTTGTACCTATTTGGCTAATTCTTTTTTTGTTGTGTTTTAAATTATCAGAACAAGGTTTGTATGACTGATTTTTTTATAGATTTATGCCCATAATATTTTTTAAATTCACTGGTGGGACGAACGGGAAGATTATAGATTATAGTTATAGCTGCCCGTATACCAATCTCTTTGTTTGGCTGTACAGTGCGGTTAGGAGTCACGAGCGCCTCATAACTCCAGGACGTGCCACGGATGCACTTCCCCGTGGAGTGCAAAAACTTTAATTGCACCGCGTGGTGGCGCTACGAAAATATTTCTATTGATCGCGTAATCGTCCCCTATATTCTGAATTCGTGTTCTAGTTTTAAAGACTGTCTTTTTGTTAATCTGTGTCAGTATGGTTATTTATTTTGGTTGTGTCATCCTCGTTGTCTAATATAAGATGCAATGGCCATTCGTAAGTCCACTCGAAAATTTTTAGAGCCGGTGAGGGCTTTGAAGTTTTTGGTTAATCGCTATTGCCGCAGTTTTCACCGTCTTCTTATGTTGATATTTCCTTGAAATTATTAGAACGACATATACACAAATGGACTGGTATTCGGAGAACGTCAGTATTATCCCAGAGGAGGACATTGTTTCCCATCCTTCCATCGATTATCCTTTCTTGCTTTTTATGATTACACTTATTGGTTTGAAAGTTTTTGAATCGTCTAACGGCGCCATACAGAGATGTTCTAAGAAAGTAAAAAATCTTAATATAAAAGCACTGAACCACCAATTTCACGTTAAAAATCTCGTTTGTAACACAGCCGCATTTCAGGCGTTCCAATAGTCGTTAGCGCAAATGGTGCAATACCGAAATGCCGCAAGAAAACAATTTAGCGACGCGAGGGGCAAGGCAGGGCAAGCAGGGGCAGCGCAGGGGCAAGCAGGGGTAGCGAAGAGGCCAGCAGGGGTATGTCCGAAGGTGCAAAAACACTCTGTGAATGCGACAGCTGACCATGTCAACAGGGACGGACTAAGGAAATGCTGTTTATGTGTGACTGGAGAACATACTCTATACGCAAGATGATAAAGTATAAGCACAGTCGTATAAGATAGGGGACAACTCTATTTTAAAACTCCTTTATCCGGCATATTACCAATGTAATTTTGTAAAAGTTGTTATAACCATGGAGTAAAGACGGCCTCGTAAGATCGGGATATGCTTGGAAAGGGGAAACGGAAAATTACATAAAAGGGAGACAATAATGATCTACGATGTAGCAATATAAAAATGTTCTTTCTTTTCGCTCATTTAATGTTGACATTTGGAGTAATAACGTGCAGCATTTAAGAAGTGCAATTGTTGATAATAATACGCTTCGTCCGTCGTCTGTCTATCTGCAATACTTTCTGCTCTGTTGAGTGCTATAAGTAGTTTGTTGCACTTCATAATTTCCATAACCTTAGTCCAAATCTAGGTCAGTTTTCTTTGTCTCATCGCTCTCTTTATGCAAGATTGATATTATGCATGCTGACTAATCCAGAAAGTTAAGAAATGGTTAAATGTTATAGATTTGTGATTTTCTTTCAGTACTTTTCAATATTTAATTTAAAACCTGAACGGGCAGACGCGTTAATGATCATTATTTTACACCAAAAATGTAATGACTTGTTAGTTTAACCCAACACTGTAAGTTTCCCCTTTAAAAACACGAAAAAACTTTTTTACAAAAAAAAAAACCGACTTCCAAAAAAAACACTACAAACTGAAAAATAACTTTAATTTCGGAAGTCGGTGTCTTTGGATCTGTATTTTAGTTTTTTGCCACCGACTTCCGAAATTAAAGTTATTTTTCAGTTTGTAGTGTTTTTTTTGGAAGTCGGTTTTTTTTTTTGTAAAAAAGTTTTTATTTTTCACTTTTTAGTGGTTCAGTTTGTAATTTATCTAAGTTACAATAACCCAATGTCAACTGCTCATCACGTTTTACAAAATATTGCTTTTCCCGATGCAGGGACGTTAATTGTTGAGGAGTTCTCCTAGTAAGAACCAGGAGAACTGGAGCTCATGGTGAAGTCACCATTACCATTATGCATTTTGACGAGCATAAACCATATTAAAGTAATCGAATCGCAACCTGTGATATACTTAGATATAATTGAGTATTTCCGATGGCCCTCTGTGGTCTTCATCATCAGTTCCAGTTCACCGAATGGTATTTTCCGAGAGCAAATGCACGAGTTACTATAAAAAATACCGAAATCGATATAGGTGTGCCAATAAAATTTGAGGGTTTCCCTCGATTTCCATGGGATCCCATCATCAGATCCTGACTTGATGATCATGGGACCACTTGGGAAGTATACCCTTTCGAACAAAAAAAGAAAAATCCAAATCGGTCCAGCCATTTTCGAGTAATCGGGGAACATACATAAAAAAAAAAAAAAAAAAAAAAAAAAAAAAAAAAAAAAAAAAAAAAAAAAAAAAAAAGGTTCCGACGAATTGAGAACCTCCTCCTTTTGGAAGTCGGTTAAAAACCCGCCTTACCTACGCTTAACGAAGCGCTTATGACCGGGCCAATGATTTATTGTTGTTATATTTTCCATGTTATCGCGTATTACCTACATTCCGTGCCTGAACGTGGCCCAAACGACGGGGATTAATGGCTAAAGCAATTAAAGTAGTAAACAGGAGGTGCAGTGAGACGTCGGTGCAAAGAAAATAGTGTGGGAATCCGACCAGCGTGCTTGTGGGGCAACTCAATGATATCACATATGGCACCCCCGTTGTGCTAGCCACGCAGCCACACAGCCACGCTCCGATGTTGTTACGGTGGCTGGCTTACTGCCAGTAGGACGTCGGCCGTTCCTTAGCGATATCTATTTCTAAGATACTTATTGGTGTTCGTAGTTAAATGGATTATGGAGAGCTTTGATAGAATCGAGCTTGGTAATGAGAGCAGTTTTATAAGATTAAGGATATAGAGTGCCTTACTTTTTTATGAATTAATGGAAATGTTGTTTATTAAGTTACTTACACAAAAAAATCAGAGCCAAAAATAATGTTATTTATTTATATAAATAACATTATTTTTGGCCCTGATTTTTTATTTATGGTACTAGCTGCGCAACACGGTTACACCCGCGTAGACGGGGATAACAAGTAGCCTATGTATTAATCCAGGGCTATCCACATACTACCAAAATTTCATCCAAATCGGTCTAAAAAAAATCCGTAATGTGAATCTCTTCGGTTCTGAATTGTTCATCTAAGAATTTAATTTCGTTTCAGTGACCAATGATCTAGTCTCCAATACTAGTGCAGTTTCAGTTGACCATCCAACAATGCACTGCGTCACACAAGAAAGTAAAATAAAAGCGGAACAAGTATAGGTAATTCTACTGGGGCTAAAACTACGTGTGTCGTGGTAAGACGATACTATGTGCGCAAGGAAATAATCTTCTCGAGTAAACAAACGGTGCACTTTATTTGAACCGATGTGTACGTGCACTGACTTATATTACTGCGTAAATGTTAAATATAAAGTGAACTTAATTATGTAGCAGCTACTCAAGGTTTGGGTAATGGGGTGTTGTATTTACTTTTTGCGGTTACAACCTCCACTAATTCTGAAAACGATTTGGTTTTGGAAAGAAAATCCTCGTATTTTTTAATGTTATTTTTCTTTCATGTTAATCGTTTATTCTTTGGTTTTGATTTGGTACTCGTATAGACAAGCTATGAGTAGCTCCAGTGACGAATAGTGCAAAAAATATAAACAATAAACGAGTAGTTTTAAGGATTTGGAAAAAATATATGTTAAATTAGAGCATTTTTTAATAACCTAATATGTGAATATTTTAAATTATGTTTATATTACACATAGTGTAATTAATTTGTAAAGTTATGTCTAACGCGGATAAACAACTGAGGATCACGCAAAAACTATCAGGCGAATTTTTATGAAACCTTCACCATTTTTAAGATAATTTAATTATTTATCTTTTAGTATACCTACGTGTTTTAATATATTAAAATATGTTTTGTTTCCTATGTAATAAATTAATAATGCGTCTACATTGGGACAGCGCTTCTTGATGAGAGAGTCCTATTACTGGGTGGACGTACGACGTGTTGCGTGAACTCAGCACAGAACACGCAAGCTATCTATAATACTCAAGGCCGCTGACACTTATCTGCGTCTTAACCCAGAAGAAATTGTTGCTATTATAATATATTATTAACTGTCTACACACCTATCATAATGCTTTAGTATTTAAAATTGCTTCAAGACAAGTTCTCTTAGTGAAGGTGAATTCTATTGACTCAAACAATAATTATTCCAAGGATTGTCGCGAACTTGACTTTACATAACTTCTTGTTAATTACAGTTTGACTTAATAAGTGGAATTTATTAATCTATATAGACTAGTTGCTAACCAGCTGGGTTGGAGCTGGTAATTAGTCTTTGCTCTGATTATATTCTATTTCTTTTAAAAGTTGTGTTTTAGCTTACCTACTATTTAATCATTTGTTGGTCTCTTGGTTCTAATCAAGGTCAATGTCGTAAAATGAGTAAGTCGTCTGGTTCAAGCCGTTTTTAGGGTTCCATACCAAAATGTTAAGAAAGGAACCCTTATGGTGTGACTCAGTCTGTCTGTCTGTCTGTCACAGCTGGATATCTCAAGAACTACTAATGCTATCAACTTGAAATTTCTAACAGTTTAGATGACGTTTATCCAACTTTTTTGGAAATAAGAAGGTAATAAAAATATTTATATTTTTTTTGCAACAGGGACTGGTCTTAAAAATTCAAAGTGGGGCTACTACATACCACATGAAAGAGCGCTGTTTGCACATTCTCAATTTTTTTAGGCCGCACAGTTTTCGAGTTTTGATGAAAAATGTAAAAAAATACCGTTCCCCCCCTTATCTCCGAAGTTTGCAAAGAGAAAAATCTGAAATTATTCTATGTGATAGAAGTTTATGTAAAGATTACAGGAAAAATAAAACAATGTCTCTAAATAGCACACTTTTTCGGAAATCGGAACGGAACCCTCGGTGCGCGAGTCCCACTCGCTCTTGACCGGTTTTTTTAATTTATTTTTAGCGAGACTAACGGACAGCAATTGAATTTTATATAAGATCGAGTTATGCCAACAATTTATGTTCGTATAACTCGTGAAAATGTAGGCAACAGCTGATATTTTTTCGCGATTTTAAAGTTGGTCCCATAGTAAAAGTTACTCAGTTCGATGATCTATTCTAATTTAAGGCATTCCTTAAAGTTTTTTTTAACACCTTATATGTACTTATAAGAAGATAACGCCAATGTATTGACTCTCCAGATTTTCTTTTTGATTTCTTCAAATCTATACCACACGACAAGGAAAATTAAGGTTTAAATTCACATGTAGTAATAATGTCTAGGTTAGTTGAATTACACCACTAACCACCACAAAGGTCTGGATTTGAAATTGAACATCTGTAGCACTTAAAAGCATCTCAAGTCGTTTATAGCGCTGCAAGGTTCTTTTGGCGAGTGGCCAAAATCTGAACTAATCATATTGTTTTTCATACATTTCTCAAAACAATTGCGCAAATGTTTACCAGTAGCGCCTCAATCAACGTCACTGGAGCGACGAAATTGACGCACTAATTCCGTCACTTACTTATTAGACCAGTCACATTTAATTCGGCAAAGTTCGATTTTTCCGAAGATAAATGACCACAGATATTGGAACCTTTGGACGTTGTCGTACTGTAGCTGTGTACAAGTCACACCCCTTAAAACAAACAGTTGAACAACACAACGAAACCATAAACATTCTCACTGCTAAAAAGGAAACATAACAAAAAAATCGGATCCGGTTCGCGAGTCGTCAGTATGTCCGGACGGCGCGCTAATTTCCCTGTTACCCGGTTTGTGCCGGCACCGGATGTGTTAGGGATCGTGGCAGTATCCCCGTTTACCTGCCGGCTATACGGACCCTGGTACAATGAGAACTGGGTTGTGAGCTAATCTTATGTCATTTTGAGCAAATATTTGTGATTCTTCGTTTGTTTTTCGAGTAGGTGTCGGTCTTGTCTTGATATATTTTGCATTTTATTTTATGGATAGGAAGATTCTACTTAAGTAGGTTATTACTAATCGTAACTTAATAACTTAACGCGCTGGTAAGTAGCCTCAGTTTATTATTTTTACAACCAAATACGAAATCGTGAATGAACAAACCAAAGGAAAACCACAAGTCCAAACTGACAGTAAAAACTACAATTTAGAAAAAAACATCAATGTTCATCAAAAGATGATAATATGCTGAAAAATGAGTTCGATTCGCAACATAGGTAATAAAACCGTTATCAGGTATCGTGTATCCACAGACTACTTAGGGATACTACGTACATATGTATATGTATCCGGAATATTCCTCATTAAACATCGTCAGGAAATAGATTCTTTAGTGCTTTAGTGTCAATAATGTTATTGTTAAACACTACCTTGGCCATGGAATTAGTAGGTAGGTATGTACTTTATAGACCTTGGTAGATATCAATCAAATAATTAATTTAAAGACAGATATGAGTTAATACCTAAGCTGACAATCACAATAAGCAAAGGTAAGCAAAATTGAATATCATTGACTTGAAATTCTCTTAAATTCCCACAGTGCACAGTGCGACCATACCTTGTTGGCTATTATAATAATAGTAATAATTATTTGGAATGTAAAGTTATTTCAATAGGAAATACTTGATTATAATAGTGAGGCTCGTTGCTTTGCAGAATCAGTCTGCTGATTTAAAACCGGGCACGAATGGTTTTTATATTATTCCAGGTATTTTACCTACTGTTTAGTTTGTCTAAAACATTTAGTAGACTTTAGGTGAAGGAACACATCGTGTGGAAAATTAGACGTGGTAATAATACTCGTTCCTTCTCTTTCTGAAATGCGGTCTTGTATTTGCCCTGCAGTAAGATAATTACAGGCTGTTTTTAGGGTTCCATACCTTATAAGGAAAAAATGGATGACCCTTATAGGATCACTTCGTTGTCCGTCTGTCTGTCAGTCTCAAGTAGGTACGCGGTAAGTCTACGGTCCCATGGAATTTTAACAAAATCAAGCTTTTATGTCAACGCAATAAAAAGATCCGGCCATTAATGCAACATAATTCCAACAAATGTTGACCTAGAATCATGAAATTTAGGGTGAAGCAAGGTCTCACAGCACAAGTGAAGGAAAAAGTCTGAAACTCGTTAATTTGTAGTTTTATCCTATATTTTTTTTTACGATTACAAACTTACATTCGCAGTTGGACAATTCACCATGACGTATATTGATGTAATGTTTTTCAACTACAATGTTAAGTTTATTTTTGGGATGAATTCGTCCCAACTACACGCAATTAGGCGGTTTTTTATAATTATAAGAATAAAATAATTAAATACATAGGCATCCATTAGATTATTAATCCATACTAATATTATAAATTCGAAAGTAACTCTGTCTGTCTGTCTGTCTGTTACCTTTTCACGCCTAAACCACTGAACGGATTTCGATAAAATTTGGCAAGGCTATAGATGGTATCCTGGGGACGGACATAGGCTACTTTTTTTTTCAAAAATAATACTACAGGGGGTGATATAGGGGATGAAAGTTTGTAAGGGAAACCCAGTATTTCTTAAGTTAGGGATAACAAATTTATGCTATTGGTAGGAAATTAAGAAATATGCGGTTCAGCGTTTTTGAAAAATCATACCCCAAGGGGGTAAAATAGGGGTTGATTTTAAAATTTACAAAACTGCACGGATTTCGATAAAATTTGGCAAGGCTTTATATAGCATCCTGGGGAAGGACACAGGCTACTTTTGGTCTTAAAAAATAATCCTACAGGGGTTGATATAGGGGATGAAAGTTTGTATGGGAAACTCAGTATTTCTTAAGTTAGGGATGTGAAAATTAAAATATATGCTTTTGGTAGGAAATAAAGAAATATGCGGTTCAGCGTTTTTGAAAAATCATCCCCTAAGGGCGTAAAATAGGGGTTGATTTTAAAATTTACAAAACTGCACGGATTTCGACAAGATTTAGCAAGGCTTTATATAGCATCCTGGGAAAGGACATAGGATACTTTCAAAAACAATAGTACGGGGGGTGATTTTGGGGATGAAAGTTTGTAAGGGAAACCCAGCATTTCTTAAGTTAGGTATATGATATGTTTTCCACATGAACGTTCCCATGGGATATATTTTCCGACATCCACGCGGGCGAAGCCGCGGGAAAAAGTTAGTTAATTAATATATCCTTTATTTCAGGCAACTTGGGCCATAAATCACAATACATACCGGGTGTAAAAAGACACTAGCCGAAGCCGAAAGCCACATATTCTACCCATTATTTGGATCGTTTTTTTCCAGTAGACCATACCTGGGAATCCACTGGTTCTGGAGATATTGAAAATTAAAATCGCATTTTTTTTTTTTATTATAACGTATTCCAAGTGTTATTACTAAACTTTTCCGACACGTACCTACGCGTACTGTAGAGCGAAGGGGCGGTTCTAAACTCCGTTTGCCTGGGTTCGCGTTACATTGCGCGTAACAAAAAAAATGCTTTTTTTAGACCTAAAAATAAAAGTCGTTTCCCAGCAATAATTTTTGCGCAAAGTGACTTAGTTAGATGTACAGTATGTATAGTTGACGGCTTTGTGATGTGTCTTTTTACACCCTGTATATAAAAGCAATAGCTAACAAATAATACATAAAACGAAGCATTAATGAAGCGTGCGAAGCATGCGAAGGCATAGGAAACGAAGCGGCGCTCACTATTCTTCGGTACCTACTAATCAAAGTTGTCATAAGTCATACATACTGTGGAATACCGGAGATGCCATAGTCATACGGCTTTTTTATTAAAATATATTTACAGGCGTGCTACGAAGGTTTGGGACTGAATAGAGTTTTGAGTATCTAGAATACATCATGTCAGTTGTCTGAAGTCATACATTCAGCTTTTGGTAAATAACTATGTTGGCAGGATGATGTTGTAGGTGATGTTTTACAGGCTGGATTCTGTTCCACTCTGTATAACATCATCCTGCCAACATAGTTATTTATTTTGTCCCCATCGACGCGCAAACGGTTACCACGTATTCAGTACATCATTTTGAGCCCCCCTATATGTAGAAATTTTTCATCGGTTATTGAAAAAAAAATGTGCTCTTCCATACATTTTTACCGTGTAGGTATTGCACTATTGTAGGAAACTGCAGAAAAAAACCGAAACCGATGAAAAATCTATAGGGAGGCTCAGAATGATGTACCGAATACGTGGTAACCGTTTGCGCGTCGATGTGGGATTCCACCCTGTATACAGTATTTTTGGAGTTTACTCGATCGAATCGATTTTCTTATAAGTTAAGGAAATTTTATTGGGTTGGGGTGGGTGAGGGTTAACTCAAAAGCGTTACGTTTTTCTGCGTAACGTAAGTACCTTGCGCACCCTGTCACTTTGAAATCATGTATGATATACTTGTTTTGTTTATTTTCGGCCAGTCTTCATTGTAGCGGTTAACCTATCACTTATAATCAAAGACAAGGAGGATGCACACACAACACACACACATGTACACACAGTACATGTACATGTACTTAAGGAGTAAACTCCAGTCGTGAGTCGGAGGTGACAGACACACACTTTTAGTTTATTCTTGGCGCAAAATATCTAAAGAAAGAGATTGATAAGATCATTGCTTCACTATAGTTTTATGATTACAAAATAAAAGTCACATGGCAGGTATTTCAATTGGTCGATGGAGATTTCAAAAAAATATTCTATCCAATTTAAAAACCACTGAGATAAACAATAGTGCACAATAAGCAAGCTTATGATTAATTCTATTATTCATTTGTTTTCGGAAATGTATACAAAACCATGTCTGGTAGCGAGGTTAGATATGCAAGGATTCCGATTGTTAGCATTTGCCTAACTCACATACAAACATTATCTCACGGTCTGAGCTCAGTAAACAGAACTGAAATTGCCTCTAGGCTCACCTTAGGCCGTGAGAATAACGTATTGTATGATTCCTACTGTTTCGGAAATCGTATAATTCCTTGTTGATTTCACAATAATATTGTGAAATTAACAAGGAATTAAAAATACATGACATTTATTTTTTTCTATTGTCCATCTAGTTAAAACAATTGACGGTAAGGACTCAAATAATCACACTTTTCTGCACTTTCAAGTAATCAGTTCAGTGTACTGTGCCAACAGAGGTGTTCATAGAAAAAACAACCGGTCAAGAGCGAGTCGGACTCGCGCACCGAGGGTTCCGTTCTGATTTCTGAAAAAGTGTGCTATTTAGGGACATCGTTTTATTTTTCCTGTAATTTTTACATAAAATTATACCCCACATACCATAGTTGCTCCACTTTTAATTTTTAAGACCCCCTTTCAGTCCCTGTTGCAAAAAAAATATAAATATTTTTATTTCTTTCTTATTTGCAAAATAGTTTGGTAAACGTCTCCTAAAACCATTCCAAATTTCAAGTTGATAGCATTAGTAGTTCTTGAGATATCCAGCTGTGACAGACAGACAGACAGACAGACAGACAGACTGACAGACTGAGTCACACCATAAGGGTTCCTTTTTTACCATTTTGGTACGGAACCCTAAAAACACTGCTGTAAAAGCGTTCTATAAAACCTCTCTATAGAAAAGTCGTAAGAGAATAACAGTCATAAAAAAGCATCGAAAAAACCCAAAGAGTTATGAACTCCATCAAAGTTAGTCGGAATACTACAAGTGTTCGCACGTTCAAAGAGGAATGAACACTAAACTGCATTATTGGCCTGCTATAAAAACGGGACATTGGTCGGAGTTAATTTTTCGTGTGGTGAGGCACGTCCCGTTTGGATTTATATCCGGGTCGTGAGTCGCACACAAACGCCCCTCAATAAAAACGTCCTACTGACCGCCCGTAGCCAGTAACAGCGGAGTTTGCTTAGCGATGACTATCTGCATGATGGAGATGCCAGGTGGACTTTGGCTATGGGTAATTATCGTTTATGGCCTGTAATGATTTAAATTTTCGTTTTATTAAACTTATAAGAAATAACGACAATATAATGGACTGGTACAGGCTCTTTTAAAAACCAAAAAGAAAACTGTTAACAATGTTTTTTTTATTAAATTCAAATTATAATAAACCTGCCTTTTAAAATAAACAGCCCGAGCTCTCCGTTTCAATTTTCTTTAAAATGTATTCGTGTCATGAATTAAACAACATAAGCTTTGATGTTTTCAGAACAATTTAAAACAGCGTAAACGTCTTCCCCGTCGAGTAGTGCGTCAGTAATGAAGTTAGACAGTTATGTTCTGACGGAAAGGCTCCCTTTTACAGCCCAAGCGTTTACGGCCACTAAACCTGACTTCCACTTAACGACTGCTAAACGATTCCCAACTGTGCTCGCTCCAATAATGTGCACCCAACAGTCTTTACTGTGTTCGATTCTAGAATAAAAATATGTTGAGGTTTCTCCTGGTTCGAATTTTAAAATTGTTCAAGCAGTCTCAACTTTGTGTAGCAATTGGACGAGAGCTGTTCCTTGGTATTTAATAATACCAAAATATGTTATTTTCTTCAAGATAAATTCTTTTAGTTATTTGATTTACCTACCTAACGTGTTTTCTGTAATGATGAGAAATATTAAGCTTATTTAATTGTATCTCAGATGTAAATGTATTGAGTATGTTTTGATAAACATCTATCTATCAACATTTATTTCTTAATACTTCAGAGCAATTTATCAAAATAGATTTCATAAATTGCAGTCGCGAAGATGAAGTGTTGGACCGAACGAAGTGGAAGGAGCAAATAAGGAAAGCAGACCCCACCAGGGGAATAATAATTCTCTGGAGACAGAAAAGGGAAGACAGAGAGATTACGTATGGTTTAACTTACGAATATAATTTTCTCAATAAAATAATACTTGGGGCCAGATAATATCGTAAATTTCTTCTATCTCTGAGCATTTTAGATTAAGTTTTCGATTGGACAAGACCCGTTTATGTTCCTAGGAAGATTACTTCGGGCTAAGTTTAGAGGTAGAGACCGTTGGTTCGTATTTGAAGGCCGTCGTACTAAGTTCTGGAACTATCGCACTAATTGCAAAATTATGGCGGATCGGTTGTTAACGTGATAGTGATCTATCATTTCGAATGTTTGACGGCGCGGCGGTGTAATGAGTATGCTTCGGGAATAGGCTCGTTCAGTTACTGAAGTGAGGGATGAATGAATGATACCTGTGTACTTGCTATGATAGTCATGCTCATTTACGTTTTGTATCATAACTAACATGATACAAAACGTAAATGAGCATGACTATACGGTAGATAGATAGAAAGATAGAATACTCTTTATTATGCACACCATAAAAATTACAGATATAAATGTTGAAATTTTACATAGAGTGACACAATGGGCGGTCTTATCGCTAAAAGCAATCTTTTACAGACAATCTTTGGATGGATTATGGGGAGAAGGAGAGAATACTGTAGGTAGTCTGGTATACGGTATGTGTTTTGTAGGTAGGTACAGGCGAATTTGCCTTATTGCCGGGTCACTACTTACTGAATATGAGTTCATGTTATGACCATAAAAATCTAATATTTTTATGAATTAACACTTTGTCTAAAATTACCACCAGCATGATCATCGCCCATAGAAATGATGACAACTACTTCAATAGATTCTTATGGCTCATTTTCATTAGTCGATAACTCGGTCCATAGAAAGCATGCGGGGACTCCTCGCAGGCGGGGTAATGACTAATGAAAGTCATAAGTCGATAACGCCGTCGGTACTCCGTCTGCGGGGAATCCCCGTAGCGAGCGTAGCGACCAATGAAATTCAGCGGTTGGTAAAAAGCGTACGGAGAATCACACTTAATGAAAATAACCAATGAAAATGAGCCTATGAAGCAACTGCCACGTAGTGAAGGTTCTCCATATATCACAATCGTTCTCTATCGACTATCGTATAAAGAAAACGGTTCCTCGAATGTGGGACCATTGGCATGCTCTACAGAAATTTCCAGCACCCCACTTGCGGGCCTTATCGACTAATGACAACGTTTCCCCGAATACGGGCCTCATGCCATGCGCTACAGAAATCTCGAGCACCCCACATGCGGGCCTTATCGACTAATGAAAACGTTTCCCCGAATACGGGCCTTATGGCATGCTCTACAGAAATCTCTAGCACTCCACTTGCGGGCCCTATCGACTAATGAAAACGTTTCCCGAATACGGGCCTTATGGCATGCTCTACAGAAATCTCTAGCACCCCACTTGCGGGCCCTATCGACTAATGAATACGTTTCCCGTATATGGGCCTTATGGCATGCTCTACAGAAATCTCTCGCACCCCACTTGCGAGCCTTCTCGACTACTGAAAACGTTTCCCTGAATACGGGCCTTGTGGCATGCTCTACAGAAATCTCAAGCACCTAACAAGCGAGCCCTATACCAATGAAAATGAGCCTTTATTCTTTGGATTTCTTCTTACTTTCTGTAGATTTAACTTATACCAAGAGCCTAATGGCCTATCATCCATCCAACGAAACAGTTAATACAACGTTACATAAAAGGAATAACATTTTATCGATCTTGTCTAGCAGAAGCTTCTGCATTATTATTCCCGTGGAAAACCGCTCCTTACCCGGGGCATGGTCTCAAGGGAACCGGTGTCCGGCTCTGGGTACTTGCATGGACCTGGATACACGATACCGTCGTCTTATTACCATTGTATAAGGAGACAGAGAAGGTCCTTGACTGATAAAATTGAATTTGGAAATTGGCGCATCACTAGTTGTTACGGCGTAGGAAGCGTTCTTGAATTGTGTTTTAGGTACTTAGATTGCGCAATTTGTGGATTTTTTAGGAATATTGCTTGGTAGGCATTTTGATCTCCAGTCGATTTACTACTTAGAAATTATTGCATTTAGCCATTTTTCTTGTTAAACATTTTAATCTCGAGGCGATATACCTACAGCTTAGGCAATTTGCTGTGTAGACATTAATTTTAGGCATTTTGCTTCGTAGACTAATTGAAAGCTAGACACTCTGATCGTAAAGACTACATACCAGCCTATACTGTTCCCACTGCTGGGTGGGCTCAAATCTACCCCGCGGGCCCATCGCGGAATGGTAAATGTCACATATTTTCGAATTTTTGATTCTAGGACTTGTTTCCTCACTATGTTTTCCTTCACCGTTATAAGAGCAGTGGTGATGAAATAATTTACACAGAGTAAAAAGCACCTGCCTGGTTTCGAACTCACGACCTACAATTCTTAAGACGGGCCCATTACCACTGGGCCACCACTGCTCTCATTGGGCCACCACTGCTCTAAATTAAGGTGCCTCAATGTGAGCATGAAATTGGTCTTCTGTTGATTTCTTGTATTGCGGTATTACGTTTTACGATAGTAGATATCTTTATTGCAATGTAGCTGGCTATAATTTGATTTTTGTGATATTGCTCTAAGAGATATCGTGACTGTACTTGGGGAGTGGGCAGTGAAATGTCAGTAAGCGGGGCGAATTCTTACCTACTAAAGCGTATTTCTTGGTTTTGGAATGTGTCATGTCTCTTCTGTTTTAATTCCTTCAAAATGTTTCACAATCCAATTGAATAAATAAGTTAATTCACAATAAGGCACGGTTGCTGCACCACATTTGTGATAAATAGTTTATATCTGTTTACTTTTAACTTAATCGTTCATCTATATATATAAAATTCAAAGTCCTGACTGACTGATTGATTGACTGACTGATATATCAACGCACAGCCCATACCGCTGGACCTAGAGACTTGAAATTTTGCACATAGATACCTTATACAGTGTAGGCATCCACTAAGGAAGGATTTTTGGAAATTCCATCCCTAAGGGGGACAAATAGGGGATGAAAGTTTGTATGAAAAATCTTATTCCTTGAGCTAATAGACTTGAAATTAAGCATAAATATTTGTCTAAGTAAATTATAAAGTTTGACATTTTTAGTCTTTCTAAACTACCCCCTCAGGAGGGGTTGGGGGGTGTCAAAGTTTTGTATGGAGGGATTTTAACGGGCGCTCCGATTAACTCGAAACTCAGTATTTATACTTGAGACCAAAAATGAAGAATAATGTGTATAAGGGTTTTTCGAAAATCTACCCGTAAAGGGGTGAAAAGGGCAGGCTTTACTGCGGGGCTTGATTAACTCGAAAGTTGGTGTAAATAATCTTTCAGTGAAGTTACGGAAATATACCAAAGGATGTTTTTAAATTCCACCCGTATTTGGGTGAAAAAAGGGAATGTATATAGGTTAATATGAAAAATCTTATTCATTTGGTTAATTAACTTGAAACTTGGCACAAATACTTGCCTGATAAAGTTTTTCATTAATAGTTTTTCCCCAGAGGGAAGGGTAGAGGGGAGGGAGGGAACGGGAGGGGTGGTGAGGAGGGAAAGGGGGAAGAGGACGGGGTGGTGAGGAGAGAAAGGGGGAAGGGCAGGGTTTGGTGAGAAGGAGGGGGAGGGGAGGGGTGGTTAAGGAGGGAGAGGGGGAGGATGATGGAGGGACGGGGAGAGGGATAGGAGCGTGTAGTGAGGGAGGAAATTGTAGTTAGGGGTAGGGTGTGGAGAAGGAAAGAAGGGGAGGGGATGACTTGGTGAGGGTAGAGGGGGAGGGGAAGCTGGGAAGGGGATGTGAGAGGGTGTGAGAGGGGAAGGGGGAGGTTAGCGGGAAGGGGATGTGGTGAGGGGGTGAGAGGGATAGGGGTTGGGGAGGGTGAAGGGGTGAGAGGGGGCAGTGAAAGGGATGATAAGGTAGAGAGGGGATATGGGTGGGAAGAGGGGCGTGTGAGAGTGAGAGGAGGAGGTGTAAGAGGGAGATAAGGACGAGTGTCTTTACACCTTAAATTTGCTATTCGTATAGCACTGATTCATTGAAGAAACCCAGCCCTATAGAAATGACCGAAAAATAGAAAGTCGGAAACTCGAAACGGCACAAAAACAGGAATAAACTCCAGTCGTGCATTGCATCGGAGCTGACACACACTTTTTATGTTTGTTTGAACGCGCTAATCTCTGGAACTGCCAGTCGTACTTTAATAATTATTTTTGCATTGCATATTTAACATCACTCTAGGACCGTTAGGTGCCGAGCAAAAAAAAAAAAATCAGAAAGAACGCTGAACGAAAACGAAGAAATAGCGCGGTCAGGCAATGCGATGCGAGGGTTGGGTCGGGGGCACAAGAAATTTCACGTGAACGAAGTCGTGAGCTATCTCAATATAATAAAAAGAAAAGTCCTAACTGACTCATCAACACCTAGCCGAAACCCTTGGATCTGTATAGCTGAAATTTTGCACAGAGGTTCCCTTTATAATGCAGACAAGAAATTAGGACGGATTTTTGTTCCCATGTGATATCCTCCGACATCCACGCGGGCGAAGCCGCGGGCAAAAGCTAGTTCCTCTATAATATTTCTTACCTACTGATACTGCAGTGTCGTTTTTAATCGAATTTTATTAAATACTAATTGAAACCAACTGCGGTGGCTTAGCAAACCAGAAAAATTGAGATCACGAATTCTCTTGAACTCCAATAAGAACTGAATACGACAAGTCCTTACCATTTAAATACTTCGTAGAAATGAGCAAACTGAAGTACCTAGTCGATTTTTTTTTCTCAATTTCGTTCCTGAATTCAATACGAACGGGGTAAAACAAAATCACGAGGCGAGAGTTGCCAATTGGGGAGTGTTTGTCGTATTGGTGCGGAGTGTGTACGGCCGGGCCGTCGTGATCTGCACTCGAATGCATCGAAAGGGATGCACAATGCATACAAAGTGAACTGCGGATTCAGTCAGTCGTGATTTTTCCTTCCTTCGGTATATCCTGCCTCAGATTGTTACGGAGGCTGCGACAAAAACTGATTCATTCGAAGATTTGTATAGACGGGAATGTGTCGGTATGTTTGCAGTCCACTCTGGATTAATGTTTTTTAGCAAACGGACAGTACGCAAATAGTTTTCTTTCTTTTAAAATTATGCCTTTGTTTGAATGAAATTTAACTACTTCTTATTTTATTTATCAATTGCTACAGTGTTCCCTTTAAGATGTACATATACAAGGTGTAACTTAAATAACGCACAACCTTTTAGGGGTCATTGTACTTGTCATTACAAACAACTTTTATTATGCGACCAAACCAGAAATCTTGAAAAAAAAAGTCAGCTGTTCACTACATTTTGACGAGTTATGCGAACATAAATGTAGGGAACAGCTGATTTTTTTTCGGCGACAGGATCATTGTACTCATCATTATGAACAACCTTTACTATGTGACCAAAACTGAAATCGCGAAAAAAAAACCAGCTGTTCAGTACATTTCTGTTCGCATATTTCGTCACAATGTACTGAACAACTGATTTTTTTTTCGCGATTTCAGGTTTGGTCCCATACTAAAAGTTGTTCATAATAATGAGTACAATGACCCCTTAAGAGGTTTTGCGCATTTAACGTTACACGTTGTATACAAGGTTTAACTTAAATAATGCACAACCTCTTAAGGGGTCATTGTACTCATCAATATGACCAACTTTTACTATGGGACCAAACCTGAAATCGCGAAAAAAAAATCAGTTGTTCAGTACATTTTGACGAAATGTGCGAACAGAAATGTACTGAACAGCTGGTTTTTTTTTCGCGATTTCAGTTTTGGTCACATAGTAAAGGTTGTTCATAATGATGAGTACAATGAGCCCTTAAGAGGTTTTGCGCATTTAACGTTACACGTTGTATATAAAATGCTTTAAAATAATAATTGCTGTAGAAAATCATAATTGGTAAAGTGTTGTGAAACTGGACCAGCGCTTTACTGCTCATAGATTAAACTTTCCTTCGCAGCTCACTTAGCACGGTTGCAACTGCTTTCAGTTAAAATGTTATCGCCAAGTTCTAACTTATGTTAAGCAAAAAATCGCACACTTCATTTTAGTTTTTTTTAAAACTTGCTCTGGTTAACAAGTTCGATAAAAATATTTACTAAATAGCTTTTGCCCGCGGCTTCGCTCGCGTTAATTTAGAATTTGACAGTTAATTCGGGTTGTAGTCTGCTTGTAATAATATAATTCAAATATGATTCGAAAGACACGTGGCGCCATCTATTATCATAAGAACGTTGTTGTTTTCTTCGGGAACAGTACTTTTTTTCGGAATGAAAGGTACATGTCAGTTTCTGTACACCCGACAATGTATATGCAAAATTTCAGGATGATCGGTTTAGGCGTGACAAGAAAAGGTAACAAAGAAACAAACAAACTTATTTTCGCATCTATACAGGGTGGAGGGACATCGACGCACAAACGGTTACCACGTATTCAGTACATCATTCTGAGCCCCCCTATATAGAAATTTTTCATGGGTTATTAAAACAAAAATCTGCAGTTTCCTACAATATGTAGGTATTACGTACGGTCAAAATGTATGGAAGAGCAGATTTTTGTTTCAATAACCGATGAAAAATTTCTATATAGGGGGCCTCAGAATGATGTACTGAATACGTGGCAAAAGTTTGCGCATCGATGTCCCTTCCACCCTGTATATTAGTTGATTTTTACAGCATTTTAAAAACTACGGTCCAGTCTGTTAAGTTTTGCAGCAGAGGAAGAATCAGTAGGTACCTACCTAATAGTTGAATGAAAGTTTTACGTGATTTCCATAAATTTCAAATTTATTTATTGTACAAGAACAGATTGGACGGTGACCCCCAAACTAGACATAATGCCTGTATCTGGGGAGTCGGGTGATGTCGGCATGTCGGTGTGATGGAACGTCGTTATTACTAATAATTTGTAATTTAAAATAATCTGTTGGAAAAAGGTACACGTTTGCACTTTTTTAATTAGGTTATCCAATCAAGAGAGAAAATGTCGCAAAATAAAGTTGAAAAAATATTTGCTCATTTCCTAATTAGCAATCTATGTTAACCAGAGCACTTCAATTTATTTACAAAATAGAACCGAGTTAAAAAGTGACTGCATTTGATGTTCCATTTATGCCAGTTACCGTTGAAATAAATGAGTTTATAGATTGGCCCACTTTCCGCTTTTTACGGCGACTGTACATTGACTTTTGCATTTTATTTCTTACCAGGTGCATTTAGATTTCCATTTCCTACTGTAATTAAATTGTACAAGTTTACTGAAGAAGCTAAGAGTTCTTCGTTGTCTTGTAGTTTCGTCGCGATATTTTTTTCTCGGACTGCAGAAATTAAGTCGAGGATTATGAAGATAGTTTCAGTTTTAAATTGTGTGTAAAGTTTGGTTATATGGTGTTGCAGTTATTGTAATTGTTTGATTAACTTAAGAATTATTTTATGACCTTAATTTTACTTAACTTTGAAATTGTGGACTGAAAATAAATGTTGTATTTACCTATAATCAAAGTCAATGACTAGATAACTCTTCCGAAATTATATCACATCGATACAGCGTGAGAAGAGGCCTTTGTCCTGCTTCTGCAGTAAGAGAGACTGATTTTATCGATAACATTAAAGCAATACTGAGTTTAGAAATAGAGTGCTCCAGTTTTTGAAGGCCTTAGCGCATCTCCGCCGCGAAACAGCGACAACGCATGATGTTTCGCTGATGTTCCGATGCTCGAGTAGCAGAACATCATGCGAGTCAGTCGAATTGAACTACTGCGGTTTCGCTATGGTTTCGCGGCGGAGGTGTCGTAGAACTAAGGGTCTAAACGTATGTAAGTGCAGAGGATGAGGCAATAAAACAGTAGGTACAGGAAATATCTGTCAACATTTCGCAAATTTTTGACAAATTATTATCGTTGGGGTCACCGAGTTAAAAGCATGCAATTTGATGCAATATAATTCCTCAAAGCAGTTATCATACTGAAAATCTTAAATTCCGAATTGAATGCAGTTTTAGGAGTAACATTGTATCTTAAGCTACGAAGAAACGTGTTCATGATACGTACCTATAGCAATTACCTTACCAAGTAATTCTGAAATCATTATTTTTTTCTTTACAATAATGAATAATATAATATTAGATGATGACCGTGACGTCGTTTGTGCTTTTGTTTTTACCCGTTTTACGTGCGCATATATGTATGTATGTCCGTTCCATTGTGATCTCCCTGTATCCTATATGGCTTGATGGATTTTAACATAAAATATGAGGTGTCATTAGATTCGTATAATTGTGGGAGTGACATAGGCTATAGGTATAATATTTATGTAATTCATATGCAAATACAAAAAAAGGGAGGGGAAGGTTTTTTTAAAATAAATTATAACAATGCTGGTATAGTAATAAGTCAATTCCAAATATAGGTATATTATATATTAAGTACCTGGGCGACCTAGCCTTGCTCGATTGAAAATAGAGAAAACGAATTTTCCCAGAAATGAGACATAGACTGTACGGTCAGCAACCGCACATTGTACTTTGGCTTAGTTTTAAATTCTGCTAATATTGTTAATTAAGAAAATGTAGTATCATCACTAATGCAAGTACGCCAGTCTTCGGTTTGATATCGAGCTCTCGCAACAGCTAACATTTTGTGACATTTTTTATAACATTTTTTACTATTTTTTAATTGCATTAATTTAGTGAAGTTTAACATTAAATACTTTCATGAACATTAACATTTTTCATTACATTTAAGGGACGCTCTACTTTTAAAAAAAAATATATCAGCGAAGCGAAATAACTGTTTATTACTGCTTAAATTCATAAATTACGAATAAAAGAGTAACTGTTAGTAGTTGTTAGTAGGTACGAACGTTTTTGTTAGCGCCAAAAACTATGGTTCGGTTCATGTCAGTGCAGCAGTGGAGAGGCAAAAGAACGATGCCCAAACAGCCTTGTCGGATTTGTAAAACCATCTTGTAAGTTTGTCATCAGTTCTAATTTCTCATCAAACCACCAAATGTACAAAAACTCATTATCTATTACCTTTGAACTACCTTTTAAAAGGAGGCCACAACAATAAGGCTTTTCTATGACAGTTGATATTTAGTATTCACATTAATAGATGGCGTCTGGAAAAACTAATCAAGATCTTTCAAAAGACAAGAGTTTTTTTAAATACAGTATTAAAAACTCCCAAAGAGTTTTTAATTATAAAAAACACCTTTTGTTACGTTTATAAAACATCTCCACTCAAGCACCGGCGTTGCCCGGACTCACCGTGTGGCACCACGCGAATATTAACCTTTTTTGCGTAGAAATTAAACTAAATCAATGCCGAATATTTTTCATACACTGGCAATAATATATAAAAACCATTAACAGTATAGAAAATATATTCGGCATTGATTTAGCGCTACCGTCTACGCGCCACAATTTTGTAGCTTTTTTAGACAAATGAAAATTAAAAGTTCTAAAAAAGTATCGAGTAGGTTTTATTTTATTTTTTAATTTGAAAAAAAAAAATAAACACTAAACGTAGTTTATTCAACCTCACGAGTAAAAAGTATGCATAACGGCGGCGGCGGCTAAATCGAACCAAACCGAATCTTTTTGCGTAAAAATACGGAGAAAACGTGTTTTCCCAGGTATGAGACCTATCTATATAGTTTTTGCTCCCGTAAACCTCTATATTGCAACTTTCATCGAAATCGTTAGAGCCGTTTTCGAGAACGTGAGTACAAATATTGCTCGTTTAATATAGTATAGGGTAGGGATAAAACTAGAGATAAACATTTGATTGATCGTCAATTGAGACCGGTTTGACGAATACTGGCTTCCCTCGAGGGATTGGGTGTTGGTGGTGGGAGGTGTAGGGATAAAACTAGAGAGCTTGAAATAAAGTAAATTGTATTTAAAAAATCAAAAAACCCGACTGCAAAAACACATAATTGAAGAGAAAAACAAGTGTTGTAAGTAATCTGTAGAGTTTTGGTCTTGCATGGCAAAAATATAGTGTAGTCTTTTCTTTATCGGCCTGCGATACCAAAATTCTATAGATTACTAGTAAATATAGGTAATGCTTGTTTTTCTCTTTTCAGTTATGTGTTTTGTTGCAGTCGGGTTTTTTGTTTTTTTAAATTTATATTATTTGTTGTACATTCCTAGCTTATTGCTTAATTTTTTATTTAATTGGAATCTCAAAACCAATCGAAGATCGAGACAGCTTTAACCACCTTTAGTTCAATAACTGATATTAACAATGCTGTAGCCAAGTAACTATTGCTCCGAAAGGTTAGGCAGAGTAACACCCACATTTCGCCAGTTATCTTTAAGTCCCATGTAATAGGGGGCGAGCCTATTGCCATCAACCGGGCACAAATCCAGACTCCGGGCTGCTTCTGAGAAATTCCTGATGGAAAAACCCAATAATACTTTGCCCAGGACCTCATGCTCAGCAGTAGCGTTTGCAATCACTATACCAACGAGGAAGTAAAGCCTATTTTATTTATTAAATACGCAGTTTATTTTAATAAACTGAGTTAATTCTATGATGTTGCTTAATTTAATCACTATGACTCTTAGCGTCACGCCACTTAATTCATTATTGTAAAATGTTCGCACATTTTAAATAGACTTTGTTGCGTACTCTCGTTTTGCAATTTATCTTTTAAAATAATAGCATTGCTGTTAATTTGATTTGATTGACCTTACATACTTTATTTCTTTCTTAAGATTATGCGTCACTATGTGCATTCTGGAATTGAATTCTTTCTGAGATGATTTTTAATGGTATATTTGAGATTTCAGTTCTTTAGGAAGGTCAGGTACGTACTCGCAACCAACGTAAACGAAGCAAAAGGAATTTGTAAGGATCATAGCAGGTGGCGTTCTGTATAACAGTTTCTGTCTAACCCCATGGGTAGAAGGCGTGAGTTTATGTATGTACCTATGTATTTGGTATTTCCACTAAATACGTAATTATAGTTTACCAATTTATTGTCATCAGTGCTATTAAGAATTTGCAAGCTTTTCAAAGTTAATAAATCAAGTCAACAAAGACATTATTTATGTTTTAGCAACACTGAATTCAATGATAAATGTTATTTTAACAATCTCGTGATTTAAGACAATGTGGCCGCCGCGGTCAATTTTACAAATTGATCGTCAATTGTGTTTTCGACAACGAAATGGCGTCGAAATTGTTTTCGAATAACATGCGATTTCATCATTGTTCTATTGTGGTTGGATCGGATATAAAACAATGCAATTATTCCTCCAATATTACACCAATACAAATTGTTAGGTCAATGTAGATGCATTTCGGAATTTTGATTTTATTTCATAACAATATTAGCAGTGATTATGCAGGTTTTAAATAAATATTGAGGTTACCTATGCGAAGTGGTCTATGTATCTATAATAAACGTAAGGTCTATTCGCGATCAATAATCAGTATAGATTTTCATTTCATAAGCCTATTTAATAATACGTTTAATTTGGTTGATCACGTGTTCAATTTCTCATAGATCTTGTTTTGGCTTTAGAGTGAATGTTGTGTTTACAAGTACCTACCTGTAATAGGCCTTTGTATATTGTATTTATTGAACTGTCGGTATTTGAACCAATAATGAAGTCGGTAAATGGAAAGGAAGGCGTGGCAGGGCCAGACCGGTTTGGCAGCGAAATATCCTTGTGTTAGCAGTAAGGTGATCTAGTTGGCCGCGGCTTGAGGTGGTTTGTGCAAGTACAGTAGAATGCGGACGCTGCCCACACCCTGCCTTATACCCGCGTACTAGGAAGTCGCTGGGTTCTCGTTTTTTTATCTTACTTGAATTTATTTTTAATGCATCGAGTGAGATTAAAGCAATAAAAGTAAAGTCATTCATTAACATAACTGTATAACGCCAAAGGATTCAGTTGATACTTGCATAAATAAGCAATTATGTAAAATAAGGTAAAGACAACAAAATGTTTGTGAACATCAATTTGTAAATGAAAAACAGTTTTTCTTCTGTAAGTCTAAGTTTATTTACAAAGTTCAGTGTTCGTCAACTTTCCGCGTTCGGCCCGCAAACCTTCCCTAGCAACAAAAACGAACCACACATATATCCTGTCCATTAACTCACAATATCACAGCAAACAACAATTAAGAAATGCTTTTGAGCGGAGTACGCACACAGCCGCCCCTCGATGACTCGGCGAGTTGCTAATTGATGCGTGCTTTTTACGTGTTTCGGCCTTTACAAATCGCCGGAGCCCTCTTTATAAATTAGGTTTATACTTTGTGGAAGGAGTAGGTGTAACCGTCGGGAGCTCTGTTCAGGCTGAATTTGCCGGGAGGGAAGAAGTGGGCGGGCTGCTGCGTCGTGGGCTCGTAGTACTGCTGGCGATCGGGCTTGGGCTGCGAGTACTGAGCGGGCTGCGAGTACTGCTGCTGCGACGACGGCAGGCCGCTGTACTGCGCCTGCTGTGTGCCTGGGTAGATGTTGTTGGACTGGTACTGCGGCTCCGCCTGGTACTGCGGCTCCGCCTGGTACTGCGGCTGCGGCTGGTACTTAGGCTGAGGCGCCGGCTGGTACTGCGCCTGAGTCTGGTACTGCTGCTGAGGTTGGTACTGCTGCTGGGGAGCCTCGTAGTTCTGTTCGTACAGCTCCGGGTGGTACTGACCGTCATCCTCATTAGGTTTGCCGCCGTAGTTGCGGGCTGGCTCAGGCTGCACGTATTGTTGGGGAGCACTGTATTGTTGAGATTTGTAATCCGGTGAGTTGTATCGTGGGTCCGGGGTGTATCCAGGAGTGGGCGCGGCAGCTTGAGGCGCGGTGGGGATGTGGTCACCACTGGCCTGGAAGCCGTTCTTGCCCGCGACGTAGTTCACTGTTTTCCTCTGACCGCTGGGGTCGATGTAGGAGTAGCTGCCTCTCCTGTTTCCGTCGGCGTCAGTTTCCTCTTTGAAGTTAATTCCATCTTCCTGTTGGTAGGCGGCACCGAAAGCTCCGTTTCCGCTGAGGTACCTCGCTTCCTGCACGATGGCTGCTGTCTTCGGGTCACCCGCGTATTTGGGCACTCGTCTGCCTCCCTCCTGCTGTTGGCACGTCACGGCTGCGATCACAAAGGCTGATATAATGAGCCTGTACATTTTGACGGTTCAAAATGTGCACTGCTCGCGTGAAAGTAACAAAGTGTGTCGTTGCGGGCGGGTGAACTTATTATATACGGCGAGTAGAGGCCTTGACGTGTATTGGAAGGGCTCGCGGGCTCGACCGCGAAAATCTTATTCATACAAGCTCCAGCCGGGCTCGGATGTATGGTAGGTACACATCAGGGAAGTGACATTAAGGCGAAGAGAGCAGGTGGCGTCCATTGGGATCGGCCCTGTGTAAATGTCAACTAGTCTATGCCGGTGATTTTAAACTGAGCTTTTTGAATATTTGAATACTTACATCGTTGCATGTTTTAGTGGTTAGGAAATAACTTTCGGCCTGCATCGTCAAAATGAATATTACATTGCAGAATATATAATTTCAAACGTCGAAATATATTTAATTTTCGAATTTGAAATTGTTGATCCGTGACAATTAAATTAGCGTATCCGCTAGTCGTATAGCTGTCATGTAATACACACCTGTGGTCGACCCAATTACACTTTAATTGTAATTAAGTTTGAAATTACTAAATGTGATTATATTGAATGCATTTTAACATTCGAAAAAGTGTTTAATAAATTCTTAATTTTGATGAATAATGTGATGAGTGTGATGGCTGAGGGTTGAATAATCCAGAATTCCCGAACCACGACACTGATAGAATTAAAACCATTTTGAGTGGTCTACCAGAAGCAACTATTAGTACTAAAAATTGCAAGCATAACACAAAGAGTAAGTCAATTTATTGAAATAAAAAAGAAACCAAAGAGCATAAGATGCATGTTTATATAGATTACCACACGTAATGTGTAAATGCAATCATCGATGAACGATAACACGTCAGATTCACACCAGCGATACAAGACAATGATAACATAACACATGTACTAAGTGGAACATTACTTTCGCAATTTCCTTCAAGCCTTCTTATGATAACTCAGTACTTAATTCTTTTGTTCTGCTTAGCATTAGCCCACACTAATCTATTACAGTTCTCACAGGTTTACGTAAGTCTGTCGCGTTGGTTAATATAAATAATATTATTTTTTATTGTGCTTTGTTGTTATGTTTAATTCGTTAGAATTAGGCACATAATTTGAATTGTAACGCTTATTACATTCAACCTGAATAGCTATAAGATTTACGTAAAGTGACCTGTCAAGGACGTTTGGTTTTTTTAATCATGAATTGGCGGCGCTAATTTTGTAGTTGGTGACTCAGCAATCTGTATAAAAAGTATATTTACGGTATTAGCGGCCTATTATTATCTTTATGTAGCTGTTTTAATGCTTCGGATTTGCTTAGAAAAATAGTAGTTGGTGTACTATGTTTTTTCTTGTACTGCACCTCTTTTTGCATAACCAGTCGTGGGTAGATAATTCGATATACATATGTTAGATCATAGTTTGTGGTATGTTAAAATTAATTGCGTTCTGCTCACACATTGATGAAAGCGTGTGAGAAACTATAAAATTAATAGGCCCCAATGAACTCTTTGTGTTATATAAGACGTTATAGAACGTGGAGTAGCCAAGCCATTCATAACTCGCAATGATCATTCTATGAAGATAAAATATTGCAATAACACTATCGTCACAATTGATCGTATAGATTTATATTGTATCGTTAATAGAATCAGTAGTGTGTTGAAAAAACTACATAGTACACTGCTCTAATTTATTTAATATTGCGGAACGCTAAAGTAATACCCGAAATTTGTTTTATTTTAGCATTAGGGACTAGTTAGTTCTATACAAAGTATAACGTAGAATCCTGCTGATATCGCTAGTAAATCGACCAAGTTACCTTCTCCAAAGTCTAAATTCTCTTTAATCACTGGTGTCTTTTTTGTGTTATAATATTTAGATATCGATCACCATCACGTCTGCGGAGTTTCGCTATATAATTTAATTTGACCCTGTAGTTAATAAATCAATTTTCAATTCCAACGTCAGACTGTTAGAACGAAATATATTTTTACTCATTTTTATACTGCAGTAATTAATATATGAACCAGTTATAAATTCGTGATTTCAATTAAAACTAAATATCATTGTTATTTTCTCAAATAACTATTATAATATTTAATGGAGTTCTATTTCGGGCGATCAGAAAACGAATTGACTATAACCACTAACGCGACACGAGTAGGTAACTGAGACTTCAGAGATTACCTGAAAACTGATTATTATTAGGAACGTGACTAATAGTGACCGCTGGAAGATTGTGACACATCGTACTTATTCTATTTACGGCAGCTAACTTATCTATGGGTGACGGGGTGACGTCATCGGTGATTACTGACGTATTAATCTGTGCCATATCAGCAGCAAGCAGTCGCTCCTTATAAAATACTGGTATTCAGCTGCATCCGCGGTTAGACTGGAAGCCGACCCCAACATATTTGCGAAAAGGCTAGGCAGATTGATTAGGCTAGACATGAAAACCAGTGCCAATTGCAATGAGAATCCTGTTTCAGCGGATATCATATTTCTTAAACTCAAAACGTTATTTCAATAAACCAATTACAGGTACTTTTGAATTGTCAAGAAGTCGGCAGTCAGAAATATGAAGCAAGTTGGCCATTTCAAAGCGTAGTAGGTTTCTATGGAGAAGAACGGGCAAGAAGCTCCATAGACGCTTTTATAAATCAAAATACTGTTACGTAAAACCTGCGTTACCTTTCTTAAACAACTAAGTCACATTTCCTGTACTAGCACGTGAATTGCGACCTTGTCTGCATGCCTTAAGTTATGACTTGGAACTTATGTAAGTGGACCAGTATGAGGCAGTGTTTATGTATTATAGTCTAGCTCTAGGTGGTGACGATGTGGATTTAAAGTGTAAGACTGCGTAATGTACACTAGTCGTTGGTTGAGTTTGTATTAAATATCGTCTTACTAAACCCGGTCCTTGTACCCAAAAGCAAATGGTTTGTTTATCAATTATGTAATGCAAAATTGTTCCTAAAAAGGACTCTTATAATATCAGCGTCAGTTAGAGCTTTGAGATATCATTGGGTGGAACGGGTATTTGGGCATGTGTGCTAAGCTTCCCCAGTGAGAAAGCACTGGTGGCCCAGTGGTAATGGCGTAAACTTACGATTTGTAGGTCCTGGGTTCGAACCCAAGCAACTACTTACTTACTTTTTTACTTTGTGTAAATAATTTCATCACCACTGCTCTCAAAAGGGTGAAGGAAAACATCGTGAGGAAAATGGCATGTCCTAGAACTAAAAATTCGAAAACATGTGACATTCACCAACCCGCACTGGGCCCGCAGGGTTAGATTACAGCCCACTCCCTCTCGAAGAGAGGAAGCTTGTGTCCCAGCCGTGGGAACACCATATGCTAAGTTTCAGCTCATATTTTTCACGTTGCCATCCCGTTCTGCAGTCTTCAAACAATATTTGAAGGTATTTTAGTGTTTGATTTTTAAACAGAAAAAGTGACCCTTCACGGGGTAAGTGAGTGAGTGTGTGCGAGTGAAGTGAGTGTGCATTTTATGAACAAAGTTATTTACTTAGGTACGTTGGTACCTAGCAAGTAAAGTCTCTATTTATTGATGCATTTTTAGACTCATTCGATAAATACTGAAGTAAGTGTTAAATTAAACAGGTATTAAATGAATACTAGTGGATTAAGATTGTATCTACTGGGGAACGCCTGTGATATAACTTGCACTGACTACTCGACTAGTTTGCCTTCGGGTGACATAAGTACGAGATGCAATGTTGATGATTTTATGTCTATCGACGATCGCCCACTCTCAGGATTTACTGAGTTGGAAAATCTGTATTCTTCTATAAATAGTTAATGACCATTATAATATTACATGATTAGACCATGATTACAGTTTTTTGTTGTTAAAATACCTGCTTGTTTTTTTTTGCCTACATGGCCTTTTTCTTCTTCTGGATGACTCGGCTTAACATTTACCTTACACAAACCATCCATATTTTTGATGATCATACTCTTATTTGGTTGATTAAAATATTTGTTTAGAAGCCCATGTGAAACACATAAAAGTACTGCTTCAAAACTTTATATTGCCGTAATTTTCCAAAACCATGTTTTCTAAACGTTGCCGTCGGCCGTGACGAGGTATAATCACTGCCATATTCAATCTCAATAAGTAATTCAATACCTCTGCATACACTTGCTCTATTTAATATGAATCTACGACAAGTATCACTCGTTCGCGTCGAGTGTTCACCAAAAGGTCAGCGGTTGCCCGCGATCAAGGTCTGGTTGAACCGAGTAGGCATGCGGCTCAGAATTCCACCTATTTTACTCTGACGCATTGGTTTCTTTCGGAATTTAGACTGTAAATAGCTGGTACTGTTACGTACAAAAAGATATTTTCCCCCGAATTTTTCAATAATACTTAATTTTAAGGCGTTTTAAAATACACTTAAAATTTTTCGAGGCAGCCGACGAACTTTCGTGGCAGCATAATTATAATAAGAATATGTGAGCATGAGATACAGTCATTTCAAATTGAGTGGCAATTGAAAAATCGGCCGTCAAATTAGTTAGGTACCTACTTTAAAAGTTTAGTTAACGAAGAGAGAAAGTCCATCTTATGCATGAAGGACATTGGATTGGACGTTCACTGATGGATGGGGCTTGAAAATGGCTATCTGTAGTCTTGGATCTTGACGAAGAATGCTCACTAAAGACGCCAAAGCAATTTATTACTTTTATAATTATTTCTGTAAATTGGTTTCAAAACACTTTAACACATCTTAAATAAATAATGTTTTAAAACTAGATGAGGTCGTTTATGAAGATCTTCCTTTATTTAAATAATTAAGAACTAGCCAGGATTTCTTCTTCTTCTTACTTGGTTTTCAGATGTTCTATATATATATATAAAGGACTTATTAAATATTTGCATTTAACATCACCATCATCTTCCTGCGCTTATCTCATATTACTTGGGGTCGGCGCAACACGTTTTCTTCTTCTATTCTCCCCTGGCAGCCATCACGCTGAAATCATTCTTCTTATATACTTACTCATTAATTATTTGGTCACAGAATTGTATATTTTCTCAATTAACTTGAGGGATCCATGGATCATGGGTCGCAAGTTGTTCCTGTGATCGCCATTTTATCCATCCAGAGTTGATACGGGGCGTTACGGCTCGGTCTACTTCGCCAAGTATTTGTATTTCACAACATATTAAATTATGAATGACTTTTGTCGTCGAATGTACGGTGACAGACAATTCCCTAATTATTATTACTTGGAAAGTTGCACATACAAATACATAAAAATGTATACCTATTGCGGATATACATAATTGAATACGTCACTTTTTTGGCTAGGTATTGACTGCATAGTTATTATGTACATGGAATAGTAATCATTTCACGAACACGGTATCAGTCTAGATAGGTAGTTAATAAGGCTTGATTCCGATATATTAATTAGTTAATTAATAGAGGAGCTCGTGGCTAAGTAATAACAGCCGCACGGGCCGATCCGTCAGGTTAAGCTACGCTTGCCAGGGTTGATCAGTGGATGGGTGACCATCTTTACATATCGAGACTCCTCCGTGCCTCCGAAAGCACGTTAAGCCGTTGGTCCCGACTGTCATTCGTGGATCTTTGACAGTCGTTACAGGTCGTCAGAAGCCCGACAGTCTGACAACCAGTCTTACCAAGGCGTATCGTATTACCCAGTGAGTGGGTTATGGAGGTCAGATAGGCAGTCGCTCCATGTAAAATACTGGTATTCAGCTGCATCCGGTTAGACTGAAAGCCAAGTTAGGAAAAGGCTAGGCAGATTGATTAGGCTAGACATGAAAACCAATGCCAATTGCAATGAGAATCCTGTTTTAGCGGATATTATATTTCATAAACTCAAATCATTATTTCAATAAACCAATTACAGGTACTTTTGAACTGTCAATAAGTCGGTCAGTATGTTAATACAAACATTACATAATTAGGGTGAAGTTTAAAAAAAAATATAATAAACAATCAAAAATTTTGTTTTTTTTTTGTAATCAGGTAATGCTAGGTAGTCTTTATAGCCATTATTAATTATTTTTTAATGGTAGGCGCTGAATTTCAGAATTGGTAAAAGTTAATTTCAGATGCTGGAACAACTATAGCTCAAGTAAGAGCAAAAGTAATGACTCCCAGAGTAAGACTACATCGCCTAGTCTGAGAGAAACAATGTTATGGTTGAATGGCACAATAGAGAAATGAGCTAAGGAAAAGTCAAAATCAAAATATTTTATTTCACTTAAACTTATAAGAAACGTCAGAAGCTTTCGTTTCCTATGGAGAAGAGCCGGCAAGAAACTCCACGGTTAGGTACTGTTTTAAAAATAATTGGATTTTACAATGTTTTAAACTTAAAATTACAGTGTTATAAGATGTAGGAAGACACTGGACAGTGTAGGCTTGTAAATAAAATAAAAACCGGCCAAGTGCGTGTCGGACCACGCACAATGAAGGGTTCCGCAGTTGAAAAGAATTTATTCCAAAAACAAACTTAACATTGGATCCCAAAAAATAATTTTTTATGTCAAAAAATTACAAATTCACAATTTTCGGACTTTTTCCTCTACTTGTGCTGGGAGACCTTGCTTCTTGTCAAATTTAATTATTCTAGGTCAACGGGAAGCACCTTATAGGTTTTGATTTACTTGCAACAGTTGCGAGTGTCAAAATGTGTCGCAAAATGCCCGTATTTTTTTATTGCGTTGATCTAGACACTTGATTTTTATAGAACTCTAAGGGAAAATAGACTTACGTATGTAGTATTAATTTCAACTTGATATCTTCACGCGTCCTTGAGAAAAAGCGTCTTGACAGACTGACAGACTTACACATTCTGTTTATGTGATAGAATTACAAATTAACTATTTTCGGACTTTTTCCTTTATTTGTGTTGTATAAACTTGCTTCTTACCAAATTTCATGATTCTAGAACAACGGGAAGTACCCTATAGGTTTTGATTTACTTGCGAGTATCAAAATATGTCGCATAAATGGCCGTATGTTTTTATTGCATTGACATATAAACTTGAGTTTTTTAGGACTTCAAGAGACCTACGTATTTGATATTAATTTCAACTTTACCTCTACGCGTTCCTGAGAAACAGGGTCTTGACAGACTGACAACCTTGAAAATATTTTTTATGTGATAGAATTACAAATTAACAATTTTCGGACTTTTTTCCTTTATTTGTGTTGTAAGAGCTTGCTTCTTGCAAAATTTCATGATTCTAGGACAACGGGAAGTACACTATAGGATTTGATTTCCTTGCGAGTATCAAAATATGTCGCATAAATGGCCGTATTTTTTTATTGCGTTGACGTATAAGATTATTTTGTATAGAACTCCAAGGGACCATAGACTTACGTATTTGATATTAATTTCAACTTGATACCTCCACGCGTTCCTGAGAAAAAGGGTCTTGACAGACTGACATACAGACATACAGACAGACAGACAGACAGACGGACAAACAAGTGATCCTATAAGGGTTCCGTTTTTTCCTTTTGAGGTTTGAGGACCCTAAAAAAAAAGGTCTACAAATCTACAGTCTAACGTTCTCACATTCACAAAATATACAAGAATCTATATTGTTAAAGGACTGCTGGCAACACAAAGTAGGGATTCGCCGAGTATGAGGATATATCACATTAGAATTCATATTAAGAAATGCTCTACATATAGTTGATAAGATTATTTTACAATAGTTCATTCAATATTTACATACAACTTCCAATGATTACTCGGTTGTATTTTGTCAAAATTTTAAAAAGTATAAATGGCGTAGAACATAATTGTGACAGTTAGTCTTGGAAAATACTTTGCTAAGAACGTGACTCTGTTCAATAAGATACCGTTGTATTAAAAGTATTCATGAATTTCAACAATCAACTCAGCCTCAAAATCATCAAATCATCCTCAATCAAATCATCGCAGCCCACTGCTGGACACAGGCCTCTCTCAGGCTGCGCCACAGCACCCTGTCCTCCGCCTTCCGCATCCAGTCTGTCCCAGCCACTTTCTTTAGGTCGTCGGTCCATCTAGCTGGGGAGCGTCCCACACTACGCTTACCGATACGCGGTCTCCACTCCAGGACTCGTCTGCTCCACCGGCCATCAAATTCATGAATTTAATTCGGCCAAACTCCTGCTTCATTAAAATAAGATAAATAAAATAATAAAAATAAAACCTACCTGACCTGAGTCCTCCTGGGTTATGCCTCCATTGTCCCACTGCAGGGCAACGATGTATACCTCTCTTCCACACACTTGCTGTGCTGATGCAGGCCAGTGGTTTCAGCAGGAGTTTTATCTAAAGAAAACCACCTATTCCACGTTTGATATTACCCAATAGTGGACAGTTATCATAAATTCTTGGTAAGTCAGTGCGTGACCCAGTATTTGTTATGTGGTTGTTTCACAACGTTACTATCGAGCCTAGCACACAAAAACAGTTTAAGTATAGGATGTAGATACGCCTTTCGAAAGCCACTCGGTAGATATATTAGGTTTCCGCTTTGTTGTTTATGTTATAGTTCACTTGTAACGAGACAAACTTTATGGCAAACTTCATGGATGCAATGATAATGCAACTTTCTGTTGTTGCTTGATGAAGACAATTTGCTGGTGTCACTAAACTCATAATCACGCCTTCATCACGCATCACATATAGTACAACCACATTTCGCCCAAGTTTGTAAGTTTTGCGTTCGCGACCTGGAGTGCTTAGTTTAGTTCGCAGCTCCTTAGCGAACTATAGGTCGTTCTTTTAGTTCATCAGCTCCCGTCTCGAACCAGAGAAAGGCAGTTCGCTCGCTATGCTACTGTTCCTGCATGCGTTCTTTTGTTTGTTAAGGTAGCTATTATGCTCTTACACTCGTATTTATAGTCAAGTAAAAGTAATTGCTCAAGTAATGATTTTCATTCTATATTTTAGTAATTGCTTGAAATTAGAACTGTCAAAGCTTAGAATTCTTAGCCAAGTAATAGTCACCATTTTCTTAACTTAAGAATTCTACCCTCAAGTAATGACTTCATTTCGAAATTACTTAGTAGCAAGTAATTACTTGATTATAAATACGAGCCTTAGCACTATGTGCAGTGAGTAACTGAGCGGTACTAGTGACTTGCTCATTCTCGCTATTACACGTCGGTCTTATCGAACGAACTATGAACTAAGTAGCGAGAGACCTGGAATTATAGTTTTTTTTTTATTGTTTATTATTCAAAAAAGCAATTTTAACAAAATCAAGTTACAACACCGTTCTGTGGCTATTACTCGCCTACTACGTTATTTATATTGATAATATATTCATGTCACAGTTGAGCGCGATATTACTCAGTTTTTAGAACAAAATTTTAGTTAAAAAATATTTTGGGGACAGATAAATTCCCATTTGTCCCCATTTATAAGTTCGGGGACAAATGACACGAAAATTCCCATTTGTACCCACGTGCGGACAAACTTGCGGGGACAGTTGGGAATACTCCGTTTTACGACCTAGTTCTTTCGCGAACTACACAAGACTAATGTACAAATCCAGAGTCCGGGCTGCTACTAAGAAATTCGTGTAATTGGAGGTATTATCACTTTATTCCTTCAATTAAGTATTTAAAATTAGTTTAATTAAATTATTTTGCCCGTAACGTTCGTGACTTTTATGACCCATCGAAGAAAAGTAACACTCGTAGGAGTGTTACGCTTCGATTTTTTCGATTATTCGTAATCGAAAAAATCGAAGCGTAACATCCATTCTATCCGTTAACGCCTTTAAATAGACAACGCTTTTCGAAGCGTTGTCTATTTAAAGGCGTTAACGGATAGAATGGCTCTAAAATGTTTCCACAAGACCAGTTAGCCAACCAAAATTGGTAAGTAAGCAATACGATAAGTTTATTTTATAGACGGAAAACGATTAATAACCGATTAACAAAGGGTCTGCAAATACTTTACCCTTCTAAATCGAAGTGACCCTTTGTGAGTGAGCATTACCAATTATGTAACACTATTCCAATCTTGGGTTTTAATTTAGGAAATTGGGTAAACGTACCAATCGAGGTCACAGAATAAACTTTCGAAACAGTGCGTATTATGAGGTGGTAATCATAGCGAACCATTGAAGCAAAATCGTATTACTTTGGGTGTTAAAGCTTAATACTATTTGCAAATTAATTATTAGGTAGGTACATAACCACAAGTATCCTAGACATAAAGAAACACAAATATCACACATTGCCAGAATTATGAATAAAAACTTTAGTGTTAAGAAATGATTCTCCACAATTGTCCAGCAGGTAGAACAGTTTCAAAGAGCTACAGAGCATCCTTCTTTGTGGAAATAAAAACGGCTGTTTTCCTTTGTCCAAAAACGAGCTTTGCGATAATATAACCAAGTGTTAGTTCTACTCCCCTCCCGAAATAAGTTTTTGCGTGTCCGCGAGTAGTTTTGTTTGCAGTACATTTTCTTTGATTAATTACATCCGCACAGGCTGGTGTCCAATTTAGGTGACGGTCTTCCTTATTTTTTTTATGTTATGATTTATATGTGCCTATGTTTTTATATATACGATGTAGGTCTTGTTGTTTCGGCGAAGATATACATCAGTTAGGATTGACGCATGTACCTACCTATATTTTCATAGGTTTCCTCTGAGATGACTAGGCTCACTTGCATCACAAATCGCTAAATGGATTTACGCTAAACGAATTTAAAACATGGTTCTATTTCTGTCAATCGTTTGATGACGACAGAAACAGAATGATGGATAGATGAATGGTAGATGTCACATGTCTTCGAATTTTCGGTTCTAGGACATGCCGGTTTCCTCACGATGTTTTAGTTCACCGTTTTGAGAGCAGTAAATGAGTTTAAATTTGAAATGTCAATGATGGAAAATCGTATCAAGTTTAAACGCAAACCCGCAGTTGTATTACTAGGTTTTGTGCGTGGCTTCACCCGCTTAGAGGTCGCAAATTATCCCATGGGAAAGTACCTACTACAGGATAAAAAGTATCCTAAATCTTAACTCAGGTCATGGTCTATCTGTGTTCAAAATTCCATCCAAATCTGTTCAAACATCCAATCATACAAACTTTCACATTTATAATTTTAGTATTTCAATTTAACCACATACAAGTCAAGTTAATAATTTTCTTCGTTATGTGTAATAAACATTTTGTTAAATTATATAAACAGAAAAATAAACGAGAATTTTAAGGTTATTTTAACACCAACGGTTTATTGTACATACATTTTAGCGGCGACAGTATTAACTCCGGTTTGTAGCTAATAATAAAATAAATAAGCATAAATTAACGTATTTACCTACATGTTTTGAACAATAAAGACTATTAAACAACACGGTGCAACTACGGGGTTACCGCAGTCACTGGGCATTGGGTTTCAGCACTTCGTGTAGTGGTTCGGTTCCTGCTTGAAACAAAAGATTTGGTTAACAGATCGTTTTTTTATGTTTCGGCGTTTGTTCATGTGAGATTTGTGACTCCACAACAAAGAAAAACCAAGGAAAATTAAAAAGAAACATGTGTGAATTTGTTAGAACACAATCTTCCAGTCTCATGATAAATAAAGTACCCGTCACGAGAAGCTATAAATTATGTAAACAAACATCTTTTCGGATCATATTTTAACGACGCAAAGCGCTATCGTTTGTGTTTCTTGGTACCGGAACGCGTCCGTCGCAGGGATTGTAAACTATCGGGACGCCATTTTGAAATAAACGCGTCATTCGAGTTTCGAATGCGTACGAGTTACATGTCACTGATTCTGACACAGAAATGGAAACATCTGAATCTGACGAATAATTATTCTTAAATAATATATGTTAATTAATATTTGTTACTTAATAATTTATTAAATCTTAAACAAATTCATTTTTTTTGTTGGTCCAACTGTTGTGAACTCCTGAACACTTGTTTACAAAATTTATAGCTTCTCATGACGGTTTTAGACAACATGTCCCGTAATTAACGCAAACCCTCGTAAGGGGTCATTGTACTCACCATTATGAACAACTTTTACTATCGAACTATACCAGAAATCGCGAAAAAAAAAATCAGCTGTTTTATACAAAAGTTACTCAAGTTAAAGTAGTTAGTAAGTGTACTTAAATAACAACTTATAGGATTTAATTAAGAAATAAAAATAAAATATACAACGTGTAATGCTAAATGCGCAAAACCTCTTAAGGGGTCATTGTACTCATCATTATGAACAACTTTTACTACGGGACCAAACCTGAAATCGCGAAAAAAAAATCAGCTGTTCAGTACATTTATGTTCGCAAATTTCGTCAAAATGTACTGAACAGCTGATTTTTTTTTCGCGATTTCAGGTTTGGCCCCATAGTAAAAGTTGTTCATAATGATGAGTACAATGACCCCTTAAGAGGTTTTGCGCATTTAGCATTACACGTTGTATACTAGAACAAAGAACCTAAAACTAAAAAAGTTAGTAAGTTAATGTTAGTTATCTACTCGACCAAAATGTATGAAACAGCTGATTTTTTTTTCGCTTTTCCAGGGGTGGTCCCATAGTAAAAGTTGTTCATAATGATGAGTACAATGACCTCATAATAGGGTTTCCGTTAATTCCAGGACATGTTGTCTAGTATTTATGCAATTTGTTTAAGGAAATGAGTAGACGTCAGTGTGTGCAATAACACTACCCATACTAGGAAGAAACTTACTTAAAAGAAAAAAAAACTTTACTTACCGTACCACTTACATGCGTATTGTGAGAGTAACTAATCCCAAGTAAAAGAAAGGTTAAGTACTTCCCAGTTATTCCATTTCGTTTTGTGAGGAAATAAACTCCTTAATGCGGATAGGTGAGAGGTTTTACCTACCTGCTTAGGCTACTCATACTAGCAAGGCTCTTGCATGTGTAATTGTTTATGAGACTTTAATGTTGGGGTACTTATTACGAATAGAACTAAGTGCAAGAATAAAGCCTTCGCTAGATGTAGCACAGCCGAAAATCAGGCCATCAGCACGCGTAGTATGACCACCATAGAAACGGGTTTTGTCGACCGAAGAATAGAGAAAATGACAGATTGTAGAAATATTTCTACGCAATCTATGCGTCTAAGCATGGCGATATGTTATTTTGTCTATTCTTCCGTCGACAAACGTGCAGGAAGGTCTAGTGTCCTACCAGCTAAAGATTTATGTAAATCAGGCTTGTGAATCGGTCTACATGAAAATAATACCTAACCTAAAAGCTTAGAATACAATATTAATTTTAAAGGGGTAAATATATAGATGACATACCTTTCGTTGCACAGGTCATTCCTTCGCCTCTGCCACAAAAATAACTGAGTATAAATAAATATATAATAAATATAACTTATAAATCTATCCTATCCAATCAAATGGTTGTAAGGATATCACTATTGCGCTGCTGGCCTTCTTTGAGGAGCTGGGGTGGATCGAATAACCTATTTTCCCACCCATACGCAAAATACGCGCATTGTCGTGGAGTTGCGGATACCAGCCCATATTACCTATTACCTATTACCTAAGGATATCACTACATAGTATAAAACAAAGTCGCTTCCCGCTGTCTGTCTGTCCCTATGTATGCTTAGATCTTTAAAACTACACAACGGATTTTGATGCCGTGGTTTTTAATAGATAGAGTGATTTAAGTGGAAGATTTTTAGTTATAATAAACGCGGGCAAAGCCGAGGCCAAAAGCTAGTGTAATAATAAATTACAAAATCATTTAGAGAACTGCCAATCTAATCTAATCAACCGTTTTAAAACAGCGTTATTCAAATGTCTTAAAAATCATTCTTTTCTGTGAATGAGTACTTAAACTTTAAAGATTCACATTTACATTTTACTATTTGACAAAAACATCCGTGTTCTTAATATAATAATTTAGTGTTTTTTAAACTCTTATAAAACCAAATGTGTATGGTTAAATCATTTGGATTTTCCATAATATGTGTGAATATAATAATTTTGTGTTTTTAAAATATCTTTAAAACCAAATGTGTATGGTTAAATCATTTGGATTTTCCATAATATGTGTGAATATAATAATTTTGTGTATTTAAAATATCTTTAAAACCAAATGTATATGGTTAAATCATTTGGATTTTCCATATGTATTATTTGAATATATTGTCTACTGCTGTACACAAACCAAAACATGATTACTTTTAATTTTTTGGTAGAAAATCATTCTAAAGTAGCATCGTCTATTTTCTGTCATAAACATACGTAAACAGCCTTATTGTGCTGTAAAATTTACTTTAAATCGAAGGTATTTAAATATGTTAAGAACTTACTAAGCTAAAAATTGATTTAAGTAGCTATACGTTTAGCTTAGTAAGTTAGTTAGTTAGTTTATAAAATTAGCATTTTGTTATAAACCTACATTTAAATGAAGCGCGTTTAAATTCCGGTGCGCGTGAGAGTCTTCTATCAGTCTCACGCGTCAAACTAGACAGCCATAACGCCACTTCACTTACACACCGAGCTAAACCACGCTTCGATATATCCTCATAATAATCCCAACTATTCCATAAAATACCGTTATTCTTTGTGTAGTTCCACCATATTGTGTTCGCGCACGCACGGAGCTCGGAGTGCGGGCACTAGCTGGAAAGTTACTGGCCAGTCCATTGTTTTGTTTGTTGCCTTCCTTGCGAATGGAGATTAATTTATTACGTCGCTGAGAAAACATGGAAAGCGGTGGAAAGCTCTCTATTAAGACGAGCGGGCGGGGAATAGAACGATTAATTATGATTTCTTTTAACGCCGTCGGACGTGGCTGGTCGTCTCGCATCCTTATTACGTGTTCCAATGGGAATTTTAATGTATATTCAGTGCAGCGCTGCAGGCTTTGCACTCATTAATTTCTGCAGTAACGGGTTTTGATAAAAGAACTCAAGTTTGCTTAGTAAATTTTCGTGTGCAAGTGATGTAGGTAAAGGCTGTTTGTTTAAGTAAAAAGTTGTATCTGATATTTTTTTATGATGATGTAAAGTTATGATAGTGACATTCCAACTTTAAGTATCTCTTGTGTAGATTTGGCGAAAAGCCCGTTTAGGAAATAAAAGATTTTGCTTAATTAAAGATGCAAAATTTTGAGATAGATACGGCAGAGTGACTTTGACCTTTGTCAAATGTCAATGCTCATTAAGATTTTCTGTGATAACATTCAATTACAAAATCCTCGAGATTGCACAAAGACAACCTTCTAAGTTTAAAAAGTTACTGAAGTGTTGACAATTAGTTGCTTACTGTCATGACAACAGCTCTGAATTTAAATTATTTTAATTCTGTTAGAAATTTCATGAATTTCCTGGAGAGTGCTCTCAACTATCTCCAATTGGAAGACCAATTAATGAACTATACTTTCTTTACCTTGAGTGTGATTTTTAGCAACAGAAAAATGCTTACTATTGCGACTGATTCCCATCCCAACACCGAATTCGGCCCCGTATTTCTAGAGTTGTCCGCAAGACGTCATCGTCATTTCTTATAATTACTTTTTCCTTTCCGTGAGCAGGCTCAAGATGAATACCACCTAATTGCCGATCTATTCAGTGTGCTCGTTGCTTTAAGAGCTCAATTAATATCTATTAGGATTTTTTGTGACACCTCACCCATATTTAAATTCATTATCTTTCGGTCGAGCGCTCTGATTAGATGAGATTCATTTTAATGTAGAATTTTTACTGACTTTTTCCTCTTCTTTATAGTTATTCGTAAATATATTTACACATCCCACGATGTAGGTATTTGACAAGCCAGTGTTTAAGAACACCTAGCTTGATAACTTGAAACCTACGCTAGTATACTATTACTAGCTGACCCGACAGACGTCCAAATTCATGTAAGTATGAGAAAATTACGTTTCTTTATATTTTTTTCGTGTGAATTTTTGCTATGTTTTAATAGTTATTTGGGGCGAAGAAAAATCCGAAGAATCAAAACATCGTAAAAATCGGTCCAGCCGTTTTTGAGTTATAAATGGTGTAAATAACCCGACTTTGTTTTATATATTTTATGTTATATAGATGACTCTAAGTAATCAAGGTAGGTGTCTCTGTAAATCGGTCATGTCACGCGTCTTTGTGTGAAGACATAATACAAATACCGTATACTTACGTACCATTACCTACTGACCTTACCTATCGACTCCTGAAATTTGTTCGCCGGGGTAGTTTTGTTTTTCTTCTCAGAGGTGATCAGATAGGAAAAACCCTATTTCAGATACTTAGTCTAATAATGTATTTGTTCAATATATTTTCTGTTACTTACGTGCTATCTACCTATTTATTAAAGCCAAATCACTGGTAAATAGCCCATAGTAAAAGTTGTTCATAATGATGAGTACAATGACCCCATAAGAAATTTCGTGTATGAATAAGCTATACGGAACGGATGTGAAAATTGCGACTCGGAGCGACGTTGCTATGCGTATTGTTAATAAAAATTGGGGATGAAAGTTTGTATGATAATATTAGTGGGATTACGCGGATAAAAACTGAGAATTACGCAAAAACGAACAATCAAGCGAATTTTTATGAAACTTCACCATTTTAAAGATAATATAATTATTCACCTCTTAGTATACGTGTTTTATTATAAAACCTTTTGTTTTATATATAGTAAACTAGCTTCCGCCCGCGCTTCGCCCATGTGCTATATGTCAATAAAAGTAACATAATTATGTCCTTTTCCAGGTCATGGTCTACCCGTTTGCCAAATTTCATCAAAATCCGGTCAGCTGTTTTAGCGTGAATGCGTAACAAACAAACAAACTCACTTTTGCATACCTATATAGTTAGGATATTAATTAGGATTAATAATGCGTTTAATTTCGGAAAGCGCTCCTTGATGGGCGAGTCGTATTACTGGGTGGACGTACGACGCGTTGCGTGAACTCAGCACAGAACACGTAAGCTATGCACTCAAGGCAGTTGCCGTATAATCAAATAGGTAGCTGCGGAAAGTTGAACGGATACACATCTCCATACAGAATTGGTTTTTTCTATGGGAAAAGCTGAACTGAGCTGAATAAGTGTAGTTAATCACCTATAATGTTCGTAAAATCGTAATCTACACACCATGTTAGTGAACAAACAAATGTGAAAACCAATAAAATATTTCGAAAGGATTTTAAATATTTTGAGTGTTATTTTGTTTCGTTGTTAGTATTTTCCATTGTGTCCATTGTCATTCCATTCGCCACTATATGTAGTTATATCTAAATTATTTTCTATTCGTCTGTTGGCTGTCATGTGCACACGACATGCAACGGTCCGGCGTGATTGCGGTGTGGATGCAGTGCGGTTGCGGCACGGTCAGTGTTTGTCTGCACTATCCTTTGTAACAGTTTTCTGTTTTTTAAGGTATATTTTAAAACTTGCTTTTGCCAAAAGCTTCGTCCGCGTGGACGGGAAAGTACGGAATAAAAAAGTGGCATAATTATGTGCTATACCAGACTATAATCTATCTCTGTACCAAATTTTATCCAGATACGTTCAGCCGTTCTGGCGTGATTGAGTAACTAACATCCATCCAAACTTTCGCAATTATAATATTAGTAGGATACTGTAGGCAGTAGGATAATATGTTAAATTAAATCACTCACAGACCTGGTCCTTCGAAAGACGATGTACATACTTATTTCTGTAACATAAAACAGCATTGCTGTACTCCAAGTTGAAAGGGTATGATACAGTTGAAATTACAGGCACATAAGTAATTTTAACTCTGTCTGTCAGTCTATCAAGACCGTTTTTCTCAGGGACGCATGAAGGCATACAGCTGAAAATAAAATCAAATACGTAGGTCTATGGTCCCCTGGAGTTCTAAAAAGATCAAACTTCTAAGTCAATGCAATAAAAAAAATACGGCCATTTATGCGACATTTTTTTATACTCGCAAGTAAATCAAAACCTATAGGGTACTTCACGTCGTCCTAGAATTATGAAATTTGGCAAGAAGCAAGGTTTTACAACACAAATATAGGAAAAAGTCCAAAAATTGTTAATTTGTAATTCTATCACATAAAAATATTTTCTCAGTTGCCAGTGTGTCAAGACCCTTTTTCTGAGGAACGCATAAAGGTATCAAGTTGAAATTAATATAAAATACGTAGTTCTATGATCTCTTGAAGTCCTAAAAAACTCAAGCTTTAAAAGCTTGAGTTTTTTAGGACTTTTTTATTAAGTTGACTTAAAGTCAACTTAATAAAAAAATACGACCATTTTGCGACACATTTTGATACTCGCAAATGTCGCTAGTAAATCAAAACGGGTACTTCCCGTTGACCTAGAGTAATGAAATTTGGCAAGAAGCAAGGTCTTCCAGCACAAGTATAGGAAAAAGTTCGAAAATTATGAATTTGTAATTTTATGACTTATTTTTTTTTTTTTGATATCCAATGTTAAGTTTGTTTTTGGGATAAATTCTTATCAACTACGGAACCCTTCAAATTGCGAGGTCCGTCACGCACTTGGCCGGTTTTTATTTTCTTACCTAAATTTAAAAAAATGTTTTTACCATTCTTTTTATTTAAAAATCGTTAACAGAACGAAGGAGCCTGCCTCTTACAATACAGGTAATCCTAGTGTAAGGTCTAGGAATTCAATCCACTTGAATGGAATGTAATCTTAGCGAAATAAATTTAACCTTATTCTTATACCTATGTTTAAACACACAAAATGTCCATTACTTTCGTTTAGTAAATAAGAGAAACATACCAAGGCTGCCTGGATTATCTTATCTATCATTCGTCTCACATTTATTCATCTCCGTTTTGGTTCGTCCCTGAATTGACATTTCCGGAGTTCTGATTTCATAAAAGGACTTCCTAAACGGATAGGTATATCCAGCTGCATATTGAATAGTCCGTTTGTGTTTTAGTATTGTCCTTTTATGATAAGTGTTTGCGTTGGTGAAAACCATGTGCTGGTTCTGCAAAATATAACTTTTGGGACTAGAAATTCTTTCTGTACGAAGTTCTTGTAGTCTCCTGTTTCCGTACAAATTGGACCGAAACCATGCTTTTCGGCTCCGGTTCAAAATTGTATGTAATCGGAGCATCCACCGACTTCGTATGGTCCCGGTCTCAAAAATTGTACGCACGGCTACAGATCAAGCTATAATTTCCAGTATAAGCTGATCTCGCATTGTATATGATTTCCTTACAATCAGTCAGTGTAAACTGGAAATTTATAGCTTGATGTGTAGCCGTGTGTACTCCAAAAAAATCTTAAAAAGAGACATAGCGATTTTCGTTTCCACGACTGATGGTCCAATGGTAACCTAATGTAGGTTCTTTGGCCAAAATAAATATAATTCGTATCAACATAACTAAGCGAATAATGTGTAAATACAATAAAAAACTTTTATACAGCCCTAAAAGTTGGCACTTTTCCGGCTTTTTCTGCAGAAATAAAAGCTATATTAGTCCAAATATTTTCCTTGAAGTTTTATCAAAATTTTATCAATCGTAGTGGATAATCTGAAAAAATAATGACTCATTCTATCGTGTTTTATTGCGAAGCCATTTTTCTCTGGTAAATGGGCGCCCGTTGGGAGTTCCCTCAATTTATAGAGAAACGTAGATAGTGGAGTTATTAACGAGGCCCGTATTTTATATCATTTAATTATTGTAATTACACGTACGCGAGTCGTTATATTAAATATCGTTCTGTTCGTTAATTTTATGCATAATATTTTTAGTACAGTAATAGCGTTTTCTGTAATATTGTGCTGTTCTGCGTTATGGATGCTATTAGGTTTTAATTAACACGTACATATTATGTGGATACATATTAAACATAACATAAACTCACGCTTTCTTCCCATGGGGATAGGCAGAAACTACAGAACGCCACCTGCTGCGATCCTTACTATACTCCTTTTGCTTCGTTTACGTTACTAAGGATACTACGCACCTGACCTTTCTGAAGAACATCACCAATAAGATCACTATATATCCTTCTAGAGCGTCTCCTCCCAGCTTTTCTACTCACACCTGCCTTGTAAACACATTTTGTTAGTCGCCTTTCTTCTTTCATCCTCTCAACATGATCAAACCAACTAAACATACCTACTCTTTTAAATTTTTGTCACTAAGTACATCTTCTTTTAAACCGCAGCGTTGCCTTATCATATTATTCCTCAGCTTTCACAGTTATATCCCATACTTCGCAAGGAACGCATTTCCACAGCATTTAACTATTCTACTTTCACGCCTCTTTTGCCACACCCAACATTCCCTTCCATACATAAGCGTAGGCACCAGCACACCATTGTGTGAACAGCCAGTGGAGCCTTAGGTTTAACAATTGAAAAATCCTGCTTGTCGGCTGAAGACACACATGCCACTAAATTCTCAGGGCCAAGTACTTACTCCAAGTAGGTATCATAAAAATATATCAGATTAATTAGGTATGAAAAATTAATGACACAGTTATGGCCGGTAAATAATGGTATATTTCAATGTGATCGTTGTTTGAAGGCCATATAATTTATGATGTAGCAAATAAAGAATATACCATAATACATAGTAGTATAGTTGGTCTATATACAGGGTGTAATTCATGAGATAAGAGAAATATAAAGTTCAAAACTTTGAGCGCGTTTTTCTCGAAAGCGGCAAAATCGAGTTGTTGTATTTTTCGCTAGCACGGCAGAAATGTAAACAGTGGCAATATTTTAAGGGGTCATTGTACTCATCATTATGAACCACTTTTATTAAGGGACCAAACCTGAAATCGCGAAAAAAAATCAGCTGTTCAGTACATTTATGTTCACATAATTCGTCAAAATGTAGGGAACAGCTGATTTTTTTTCGCGATTTCAGGTTTGGTCCTTTAATAAGAGTTGTTCATAATGATGAGTACAATGACACCTTAAAATATTGCCACTGTTTACACTTACACCCTGTAAAACAGATTATAATCACACTATTTATTATTTAATTTATTTAATACTAAATGTAGTAGGTACCTATTACTTACTTTGCGACATCCGAGTGCCCGCATAGCACTCGCAAAAAACATTATCTTCAGGGATAGAGTCAGGTTTTAATAATTGTGCCTACACCTACTATTTTAATTTAGTCAAACTAATTATTGTCCATAAAAATAGCAATCTAAAATATTAGGGTGTACCTACCTAACAATTTGATTAGTTAATAACGTAAATTAGAATGATCAATATCATTGCTTGCAGAATTCAACCTTGATCATTTCCTGTCAAATACCTGATGGCAAATCTTGCAATGTTAATGAGGTCATATTAAAAAAAACCGGCCAAGTGCGTGTCGGACTACGCACAATGAAGGCTCCGTAGTTGAAAAGAATTTATCTCAAAAACAAACTTAACACGGTATCTCAAAAAAAAATTTTTTACGTGATAAAATTACAAATTACAAATTTTCGGACTATTTCCTTTAGTTTTACTGTGAGATCTTGCTTCTTGCCAAATTTCATGATTCTAGGTCAACGAGAAGTAACCTATATAGGTTTTGATTTACTTGCCAGTATAAAAATCTGTCGCATAAATGGCCGTATTTTTTATTACGTTGACTTAGAAGCTTGATTTTTTAGGACTCTAAGGGACAATAAACCTATTTATTTAATATTAATTGCAACTTGATACCTCCACGCGTTCCTGAGAAAAAGGGTCATAAGTTCATAACACACTGACAGACTTGAAAATATTTTTTTATGTGATAAATGGCAAATAAACAATTTTGGAACTTTTCCCTTTACTTCTGCTATGAGACCTTGCTTTTTGCCAAATTTAATTATTCTAGGTCATCGGGAAGTACCCTATAGGTTTTGATTTACTTGCGAGTGTCAAAATATGTCGCATAAACAGCCTTATTTTTTAAACCCCGACGCAAAAAGAGGGGATAAGTTTGACCGCTATTTGTGTGTGTGTGTGTGTGTGTGTGTGTCTGTGTGTCTGTCTGTGGCACCGTAGCGCTTAAACGGGTGGACTGATTTGGATGCGGTTTTTTTTATATGAAAGCAGGTTTTCCAGCGATGGTTCTTAGACATGTTTTATCAAAATCGATTCAGCCGTTTCAAAGTTATTTGCTCTTTTGTTAGCTGCGGTAGGGATCTTAGACGCGTAATGGGTATTTACTTTACTTTCAAACCTTAGTGTGACCTAAAATTTGAAACATCCATGTATGCTATCTATCTATGCAAGATTATGGAATTCTTGGTCTGATGCTGCAGCCAGGATATCCAGCACTAGTGTGCTGGATACACTCTTGAAAAATTAATAGCAGAAATGTCGTGTTTGGATTCATTTACATCAGTATTTGATTCTATATACAATGCAATGGTGGCAACAGGATGAGCTGATGCTGCAGCCAGGATGTCCAGCACACTAGAACACTCTTGAAAAAGTAATAGCAGATATGTCGTGTTTGGATTCATTTACATCAGTATTTGATTCTACATACAATGCAATGGTGGCAACACGATGAACTGATGCTGCAGCCAGGATGTCCAGCACACTAGAAGACTCTTGAAAAAGTAATAGCAGATATGTCGTGTTTGGATTCGTTTTGATCAGAATTTTATTCTACATACAATGCAATGGTGGCAACACGATGAGCTGATGCTGCAGCCAGGATATCCAGCACACTAGAATACTCTTGGTAAAATAATATAGCAGATATGTCGTGTTTGGGTTCGTTTTGATCAGTATTTGATTCTACATACAATGCAATGGTGGCTACACGATGAGCTGATGTTGCAGTCAGGATATCCAGCACACTAGTACACTCTTGAAAAAAACATAGCAGATAGTAGTGTTTGTATTCGTTTTTTATCAGTATTTAATTCTATTTGCAGTACGATGGTGGCATCATTATAAGTTAATGTTATGTGCAGAGAAACTTAACATTCTGCAGTATTAAAAATTCATTTCTGTATTGTTAAATTGTTTAAAAAGTTTAAAAAGGTTAAAATAAAAATTAAATTAAAAATTTAAAAAACCCCCAACGCAAAAAAGAAAAGAGAACATTTAAAAAGTCAAAAATAATACCTATCGTTGAGCCATCAAATTCGATTGAGTAATACCTATATATATTTTAATTACAGAAATTGATGGATGGCACGATAAGGTTTGCTCATTGAAATGGCGCTATAATGTCACGGCGGGGTACCGCATAAGTAAGTCAGACCCTTCACTTGATTGACTATGTACATATGCGGTACCCCGCCGCGAAATTATAGCGCCAATTCAATGAGCAAACCTTATCGTGCCATCCATAGATATCCGGAGATATGCCTTCATTGCGGAATAATAAGGAGTCCTAGTGCCGCCGCTTATCTCCCACCCAAATAATCACAACATTAACAAATAGTGTACTTACGACACACACTTAAAATTTGAACACGCACATTAAGAAGAAAGCAGCTACACTAAATCAATTTCTAATAGCACACATACATAGAATGGGCGGGGCATTCACTTGTAAACATTTGCTATTCGCGAACATTCAATGCACACGCAAGCAATTGAAGCAATTAGGGAGTCGAAAGCGATGGTCGATAATTTTTATCGATATTTAATTTTAGCACATTCTTGTATTAAAATAACTTAGTTTAATTTTCTTAATATTTTATTACCGGTTAAAGGGAACGCTTTCTGTTAAATATAATACTGTATATTTATATAATAATATATTACTTAATATTAAAAAAAATGATTTTAATCAAAAATGCCTACCTACATTCATAACATAACATAACATCACGCCTGTAATCCCCGTAGGGTTAGGCAGAGGTGTACCCATTAGCCTACCTACATTCAGGTTTGGTTTAATTCAGTTTAATTGAGTGTGGAGTTCATATAATAGAGAGTAGGCTTGAGTCTTAGCAGTGGGAACTGTAATAATAAAAATAAGGAAATAGAAAATAAAAATCAAATAAAATTAGAATTATTTATTGTCCAGTAAAATGTAAATATTTGGATAGCACTTGACGCTTTGAAATTTTTGGTGTCACATTTTTTGCCAAAAAGTGAAGTCTTATGTCAATGTATTTTTCCATGACACATTTTATCAACTGAATGATATGATTATTTAACGGCTCCTGGTCGAATTGATGAAAATCAATGGATTTGAATATATTTGACCCGATGAAGTGGTTAAGGGCTTTTGGTACCAGTAATGACTTCGTAAATTTTGAAGACACTTGAAATTTATCATCTCTCAGTACAGATTTTTTTATTACCCCTTCCATTTTTCTACAAATGTCTATTACATCTTCGGAGGGCAATACAAGGCTACCTCTGTCTTTTAGAGTAATAAATCGGTGATTGCGAGTTACTTCTGTTGCTAGCAACCCAGATACACAAATATCGCACTTTTTTAAAAGAGCGTGTGCTACAAATCCAGCCATATATACAATAACTGGCATAGTTATGTCCGAGATATTATGTGCAATCTCTACGATTTCTTCATCGAACAAAGCTTGCTCATATAAATCTTCTAAATCGTCCGATGAATCATCCCAAAGTTTTTTTTGTGCAGAAGTAATATTTTATTAAAATAATAATAAACCATCAATTTTATTAAAATATGTGTATCTGGGTTGCTAGCAACAGAAGTAACTCGCAATCACCGATTTATTACTCTAAAAGACAGAGGTAGCCTTGTATTGCCCTCCGAAGATGTAATAGACATTTGTAGAAAAATGGAAGGGGTAATAAAAAAATCTGTACTGAGAGATGATAAATTTCAAGTGTCTTCAAAATTTACGAAGTCATTACTGGTACCAAAAGCCCTTAACCACTTCATCGGGTCAAATGTATTCAAATCCATTGATTTTCATCAATTCGACCAGGAGTCGTTAAATAATCATATCATTCAGTTGATAAAATGTGTCATGGAAAATACATTGACATAAGACTTCACTTTTTGGCAAAAAATGTGACACCAAAAATTTCAAAGCGTCAAGTGCTATCCAAATATTTACATTTTACTGGACAATAAATAATTCTAATTTTATTTGATTTCTATTTTCTGTTTTCTTGTTTTTATTATTACAGAGCTAAGTTACTACGTCTGAGGCCGGATTGGAGCCGAAAGCGTAATAATACAATGTTCACGCGAGTTATACGACATTTTTAACACATTTGTAAAGAAATAAAATAAAATGTGAAACCCTCAGTATTATATACCAAGATTTGACAAAACCGCGACGGACCGCGAATTTTCAAATTCAAACTTTGAACCTTGACGGCTGCTCGGCCTTATGATTGACTAAGGTGGGCTTGCGATTTAGTGATCAATACAAAAATATAGCGCATTTTTTTTTTCGACAATGTTTAACCATCGCAGTCTTCAATATTAATTCACTCGGTCAATAATATTTCGCAATATTATTAATCGTCTAGGGCCCACCTTACGAAATCGCCAAATAGCCAGATTTTTTAAAATAATAATTGAATATTTTTGCATATCGAACATAAATTATTGTAATTTTTTGACCAAAAATAAATAATTGGATGAAATATAATATGTATTTATCTTAATACTTAACATAATTGTACTATAAATTAAAAACTTCACTAGTCAAAATCTTTTAGGCATAATATTAATTTAAGTTTTTACACTTCACGTGTAACTGTATTGAAATAACACTGTCTTAATTTGGTTCAAACCTCTTTTACTATACATGTAATACGAGAATATCCATTGAGTTCTGTAAAAAAATATTTAACTGCAATAATACGCATATCGATAAAATCAGCCGCACGCACTCGATTGCTCCTCCCTAAATCCAAAACGCTCGTTGCGTTCGGGAAGATTCGGGAACTCTCGGGCTAGTTCGTGTCGCTTCGGACGAAAGTTAGTAAAACATTTAAAAATTGATTTAAAATATAAAACAGTGGCTTAATTGTTTACTTACCGGTGGTAGGACACGCCATTTGTCTTCAGGTTGATGGTATTTGACCTATTTTTACAAATAATTACAGCACAACTCGGCATTTTGGTTTTTTACGCATCAATACGCACTGTACGCAGTTGCAAAGCGACTGAATGAAGCGTACAGCCGCCGTTCGAACCTAAGACCAATTTTATAATATCGAGGCGCCACGTGCCACACCCCCAAGGCATATCCCTCGATATCCGTGGTGCCATCCATCAATTTCTGTAATTAAAATATATATAGGTATTACTCAATCGAATTTGATGGCTCAACGATAGGTATTATTTTTGACTTTTTAAATGTTCTCTTTTCTTTTTTGCGTTGGGGGTTTTTTAAATTTTTAATTTAATTTTTTTATTGTGTTGACTTAGAAGCTTGATTTTTTTAGAACTCTAAGGGACCATTAACTTAAGTATTTGGTATTAATTTCAACTTGATACCTTTACGCGTTCCTGAGAAAAAGGGTCTTTGACAGACTGACTTACTTGAAAATATTTTTTATGTGATAAAAGGACAAATTAACAATTTTTGGACTTCTGCCTTTACTTGTGCTATGAGACCTTGCTTTTTGACAAATTTAATTATTCTAGCTCAACAAGAAGTACCCTATAGGTTTTGATTTACTGGCGAGTATCAAAATATGTCGCATAAACGGCCGTATTTTTTTATTGCGTTGACTTAGAAGCTTGATTTTTTTAGGACTATAAGGGACCATAGATCTACGTATTTGATATTAATTTCAACTTGATACCTCCACGCGTTCCTGAGTTAAAGGGTCTTGACAGACTGACAGACAGACAGACAGACGGACAACGAAGTGATCCTATAAGGGTTCTGCTTTTTCCTTTTGAGATACGGAACCCTAAAAAACCCGGCCAAGTTCGTGTCGGACCACGCATAATGAAGGGTTCCGTAGTTGGGATGAATTTATCTCAAACAAAAAAGTTGACGTTGTAGTTGAAAAAAATAATCGATATATGTATATGAGATATACATCGATATATACGTCACGGTCAATTCTCCAACTGCAAATGTAAGTTTCTAATCGTCTAAAAATTTTTTTATGTGATTAAGCTAGATATTAACAATTTTCGGGCTTTTTTTCGTTTACTTGTGCTGTGAGACAAAGAGTCTTGACACACTGACAGACTGACGGACAACGAAGTGATCCTATAAGGGTTCCGTTTTTTCCTTTTGAGCTACGGAACCCTAAAACAGGATTACTTATACAATAAGAAATTTGCATAATTGTTATCTATCCTTAACATTACAATCACATCAGAGCGAGAGTTAACCTATATCCCAAGAAAATAATTCAAGAGTTAAACATAATTGTTAGTTTAGAGTTTACCTCCCCATTACTTAATTACGCTATCAGGCTTTGTTTTGATAGGTGTTCCTACAAGCCCATCACGGTTAAGATTTACTAGTAGCATTCCTAACATACTGAGAAGTAACTTTATCAAGAAATTCCAATCTCATGAGTACCTGAATCACGCCCGTAAAGCAATATATAACCGAAGTAACTAGTTCCAAGTAATCAGCTTTTACATTAAGGCGACAAACATACAAAAGTAGACCGTCAATTCACCCACATCCACCTTTGTTGAGCCTTTCCAACCTTACACCTAAACCATGTGTACCACCCTTATTTACCATCGCCTTTCTTCACAACAAATAAATACAAAGGTAGTGTAAAAACCCAATAAAAGCCCGAACTTACACAACAATACGGCCTTATGTAGGGCGCAAGAGAGAATGATGAGGGGCATCGTCTCAACCATTTATTTAATTAACTATCTCCCTCAAGAATGTCAGAGGAAAGGTCGCCGGTGACTTCTTTTATCTTGCGCTGGAGTGTCGCAGTAAAGAACCTCATTGAATATTAAAATGAGGAAGAATTGTACATGTTTTAGGTGGAATAAATGTCGGAATTGTAATATTCTAAAAGAATTATTTGACGAAGCAGTAGCATGCACAGATATATTATGACATCTACAAAAAACTGCCCAAGTGCGTGTCGGACCACGCACAATGAAGGGTTCCGTAGTTGAAAAGAATTTACCCCAAAAACAAACTTAATATTGGATCCCAAAAAAGATTTTTTTTTGTGTCATAAAATTACAAATTCACATTTTTCGGACTTTTTCCTTTACCTGTGCTGAGAGACCTTGCTTCTTGCCAAATTTCATTATTCTAGGTCAACGGGAAGTACCCTATATTTATTTGCGACAGGTTTTGATTTATTTGCGACAGTTGCGAGTATCAAAATATGTCGCAAAATGGCCGTATTTTTTTATTGCGTTGACTTAGAAGTTTGATTTTTATAGAACTCTAAGGGACTATAGACTTACGTATTGATATTAATTTCAACTTGATACCTCCACGCATCCTTGAGAAAAAGGGTCTTGACAGACTTGAACATTTTTTCTATGTGATACAATTACAAATTAACATTTTTCGGACTTTTTCCTTTATTTGTGCTGTGAGACCTTGCTTCTTGCCAAATTTCATGATTCAAGAACAACGGGAAGTACCCTATAGGCTTTGATTTAATTGCGAGTATCAAAATTTGTCGCATAAATGGCCGTATGTTTTTAGTGCATTGATTTAGAAGTTTCAGTTTTTTAGAACTTCAAGAGACCATAGACCTACGTATTTGATATTAATTTCAACTTGATACCTCCACGCGTTCCTGAGAAAAATGGTCTTGACAGACTGACAGACGGACAGACAGACGGACAACGAAGTGATCTTATTACGGTTCCGTTTTTTCCTTTTGAGATACGGAAACCCTAACTATAAGTGTATACAGGGTGTCCCGTAAATAATGGATAATCTCTTAAGGGGTCATCGTACTCATCATTATGAACAACTTTTACTATGGGACCAAACCTGGAATCGCGAAAAAAAAATCAGCTGCTCCCTACATTTTGACGAGTTTGATGTAGATAAATGTACTGGTCAGCTAATTTTTTTTCGCGATTTCAGGTTTGGTCCCATAGTAAAAGTTGTTCATAATGATGAGTACAATGACCCCTTAAGAGATTATCCATTATTTACGGGACACCCTGTATATAGACACTACACAAATAGCAAACCTTGAATGTCAGAATGGTTACTAGTTATTTACTGTGTATTATTGTTTACTGTGTTTTCATCAACGCCCAACCCAAACCTTTGGACCTATAAAGCTAGACAAGGAATAAGCACGGATGTTCCTGTGGGATATTTAAGGGTTCCGTTTTTTCCTTTTGAGATACGGAAACCCTAACTATAAGTGTATATATAGACACTACACAAATAGCAAACCTTGAATGTCAGAATGGTTACTAGTTATTTACTGTGTATTATTGTTTACTGTGTTTTCATCAACGCCCAACCCAAACCTTTGGACCTATAAAGCTAGACAAGGAATAAGCACGGATGTTCCTGTGGGATATTTAAGGGTTCCGTTTTTTCCTTTTGAGGTACGGAACCCTAAAAATAGACGTCATGTTATGTTATGCTATGGTGCTTAGTAAAACCACTGTCCATAGTTAACATTGAAATTATTTTACAGAAAATCACGCGTAGTGAAACAAGCATCAAAAGTAGCTTTAGCCTAGCTTTTAGGTATGTGTATGTTAATATAAACTAAGTTTTTTTTTTAGTTTTTAATATTATCTCGAAACCAAGAAATAACTTCTTTTTATAGGGACTAGCTTTTGCCCGCGGCTTCGCCCGCGTGGATGTCGCAAAATAACCCACGCGAACGGAAATCCTTCCTTATTCCTTGTCTACATTATAAAGAGAACCTCTGTGCCAAAATTTCAGCTTTCTAGGTTCAAGGGTTGGGCGTTGATGAGTCAGTCAATCAGTCAGTCAGGACTTCTCTTTTTATTTATATAGATAGATAGACAGATAATCATTTGATTCATTCTCCAACAAATGTTGATGGGATCGTCCCCTTCTATTTTCAAACTTAATACGGTCATTTGGGAATAGATAAAGTACACTTCACCCTACCCCTTCAGAATTACAGTGTGTAACGACGCCGCTCCTGAAACCACAAGCTACCTACATACGCCAGTCAATATTAACTACTGAAAACTTTTGTTTGCGCCCGGTGGAATTCTCATCGGCAAAAATGACGAACTTATACAAAGTTTCATCCAATATTTAATTTTCAAAAATCCTTCCTTAGTGATCACTTTCGCTATAGGTACAGCGTGTATCAGAAAGGTGTAGTCAAATTTAAGAGTGTGATACAGATCATCAAACGGAACAACTTTCTCCATGGGACCAACATCACAATCGAGAAAAAATCATCAGCCGTCCCTTACATTTGGGTCGAGTAACAAAAAATCTGTGAAACTATCAACTGTCCCATACAAAACTTCAATACCGGTAAGACAGTTGATAATTTTTTCGCGATTACTATCTTGGTGCCATGGAGAAAGTTGTCCAGTTTTCCGTTACATGCTGTATAAGGAACCCTTGTGCATGCTTCTAGATACAATCATTAAGGCTACGCGGTGTCTATCAGGGAATTAGTTTAAGAATTTTTATTATACTTTAGTTCAATTTGAATGCTTGGAAAGATAATAAATATCTAAGTTGCTATTTCGTAACTCGTACTCTTTGACTCTTTGACGTAACTCGTATAAGAACTCGTAGGTACTCTTTGACTTTATAAACAAGATTGGACAAAGAATGCTAGGTAGGTACGTTGCTAGGATAGAGGCGTTGCGCGAGAGATCCTGGATTTCATAATATCACAGATTTTTTGCAACAAATCAAATTGTCGAAGACATGCCGGTTTCAACTCTAGATATGACAGAAATTCCATCATTGACGACATATCAAACAGTAGGTACTTCACCTATGCGTTCCCAGTAGTAAATACATGCGTGCTGTGTTTCAACTTTTATGAGGCCAACGCTTTTTATTCCAACTACACATATTTTATTAAGTCAAACACACAAACTCATGTATTTTGATACAAAAATTAAAACAGCATACATATTTTGATAAGGCTACGTTTAAATCGAGGATAGCACGCAATCCTACTTTTCATACAATTTGTTATTTCTACATGAATGCTGTATAATAAATAAGCGTTAAATTATGAGTGCTGACATGCTTAAAACTTAGTAATACACCCTTCATAACTTTATTATTATCTGTTTAGTTATACTTACTTTATTTAGTTAGTAATTTTACTAATGCGTGTAAAGAAACGGCAGTAAAATGTCGGACATTTTGTGGTTTGTTTGTAAATTAAAATATTTATGTTTGTAGCATGTCTGCGTAGTTCGGCCATGTTTGTTAGTTTTTAGAGTCTTATATCTTTCTTAGTTAGGTACACAGTGTACAGTGTACTGTTGTTGCCCAACAACAGTTGCTATAGGGCATTTATGCAGAAAATATAAATAAAATATGAGAAAAATACAACTGCGTTGTTAGCGATGATATGAAATATTTTACAGACTTTGTTTCATTAAGAGATTCGTAAACCTTAAGAATTCTGAAAAAAATGAATGTGACATTGAAACATTCACATAGAAATTCTTAGAAACTTCTAAATTCAGATCCGTTACAGGTGGCGAAATCAAACATATTAACCGTTTGGCAGTAATTCGGTGAAGCAAATAAATCGTCACACAATTCATCTAATTACTGGGGCGTAGCATTCCAATTATCTCGGCGCCTATCTGCTGGGGTGCTTAAGACGTGGCGCCGGCTCAGAGGAACGCGACTGCCACCAAATATTGATTTACACTCCTCGATACAGAAATGGAATAAATTGGAATATTAATTTCGCATAACAATGGTACAAAACAAATTAAAGTGTGCCAGATGTCTTGCACAGATCCACCCTTGTTCCATTATTTATGTAGTTGATTTATTTTAATTATTGTCGTTTTATTTGTGGGTTTCAGTGAGGTTCACTAAGATACCATTATTAATTACTGACATGTAATTAAATGTGTAACTATGAAAAATTCATAAAAAGTGTATATGTCAGCTCCGACACACGACGGGAATTTACTACTGTATTTTGTGCCGTTCGACTTTCCGTTGTTGGACGAAAACAGAGGACCATAGGGACAGGGTTTCTTCAATGAATCAGTGCTATACAAAAAGCAACTTTAAGGTGTAAAGGCGTTCGTTTTGTTTTTCGTTGCGTAGAAAAGCGTAACAACGCTTTTGAGTTAACGCTTACATATTTCGCTAAAATTTCCATACCATTTATGTCCATAAGTACATATATAATCGATTCATATTGAGTACACTCCAAAAATAATTTATTAATATTATTTTGCAATAGGCTTATTATTTGCCATCGGCTTCGGCCGCGTTGATGTCGGAAAATATCCCACGGGAATATACTACCGGGAATTCCTTCCTTAGTCCTTGTATACATTATAAATGGAACCTCTGTGCAAAACTTCAGCTTTCTAGGTCCAAGCGTTTGGGCTGGTCGTTGATGAGTCAGTCAATCAGTCAGTCAGTCATCAGCACTTCTCTTTTTATTTATGCAGATTTATGAAGCATCGAAGTGGTGTCATAGCAAACCGCAAAAGCGACCACATGGCCGACTTGTATTAATGTTATATTTTATTTAATATCAACTAGGTATCGTTAGGCCTTTGAAAAGCAAGGGTAAAGGCCTTTTTGGATTATTATAAGCTAACAGAAACAGTAATCACGTTTGTTAAAATATGTACCTAGTGGGTTTAGTATCTGCGATAGATAGCTAAATAAACAGCATTAATGGGTGAAGGTTACTAAATATACATCAAATATACGTAGAGTTCGGTGTCAACAAAAAGCAATTTACCAGCAATACATATCAGCATCGGATTGCGGTATCAAATTGTATGTTAAACATGGCTGTAATCTAAATCTGTTTGACCAAATTAATTCTGCGTCAAAACGCGTGGAACGAAATTTCCCCGATAAGCTTTGGCAAACTGAACTGCGAATGTTAATTAGTACGGTAAAAATGCGGGATAATCGGCGAGTGGGGGCAGACACGAGAAATAATTACATTATCTCACAGTGGACGTGTTGTAAGTAGGAATGTGTTTGCACATGCGAAGCGAGGCTGTGAATACAGAATAGACAAGAACAGAAGGCCGGCTCCATACCTACAACGAGAAAAAATAAATAACAAATAAATAAATAATAAGTTTATCGTACAAGGAGAAAACACATAAAACACATACCTACACTAAACATGAAAACGCACGTATACAATGACACACTTCAGGTACAGCGAGTGCAAGCGCTCTCGCGACCGGCAATCGTTAGAGATATGTAGTTTGATATCGCCGTACTACGGCATCTATTCGTGCGTGCGCTTTTCGCAACTGGCTTCTGTACTTCTATCTGTTCTGTGGCGAGGCTGCGAGGCTCGCGTGCAGCCGCGCTATTGTTATGAATATCTTGCCTTCACACTACCAAAGTGTTAGTTCACCCATTTACATTTTTATGGCGGGTATTGAAAAATGTTCTCGTTTAATAACATTGCACGTGTAGCTTCATAATGTTCTATTACGGAGTCATGCTTAGGTACCAATTTACCATATCTATGTGTAATTTGCTTGTAAATTCAGATGTCTATATTATTACGAATGATTCTTAAAAACAACAATGTGAAGTGTAGCAATTTTTTGTAGCTAAGTAGTATTAACATTTTTTTTCAGCAGATCTGTGTTTTGTTAAAATAACGCTAAAAGGAAAATTTAGTGGGAAAACTTTGTTAAAAACTTCTGCTACTTAAGAAAATCTTATCCAAACCGATGATTACGCAACAGAAAACTCCGTTATACGTTTTTCTACAATATAGCTAGCGAGAATAACTAATAGCTAGAAGTCTAAACATTAGTCGAACAAAAAAGTTTCAGTATAGCCTGTAACTTAGGATATAAATCTCGGCGGTAGCAAATCCGACATACTAATGGATTGTTCGCCAGCTAAGTGTGGTCTGTGCCAGTTGGACTGGTGCCTATATACACTGCTGCACGCGGCCAGCCTCCAGCCAAGATAATCTACTAAACTGAACACCACCCATTCTTAGAGGCATCGTAACTAACGTCGCTCACATTGAATTATCTGTGCTGTACACCCGCCAACACGCTGTGTAATTTGCCAAATTGTAAACTCCCTACTCAAATCAATTTACATTTATGACCAAATAAACTTAACCACACGCTTTTTGAGATAGAATAATATGTTTTCCAAACGTTCTTAGAGCAATAAACACGACTTCTCATGCCACCCACTTGCGTCTTCTCACTTTCCCAACATTTTTTCGTCACAATAGCGTAGTTGTGCAATATTCATGTAGGTATTAAATTCCATGAAAATAATAAAAAAAAATAGATGTTCGACGCCGCTGCCGATGCCGCCCGTGCATCCGACATTCGCATTTTACTTGCAAATTGCTTATATCCATCGATATCGGGATACCAACGGTCCACCTCACGCTACAACATAAAATATAACCGCATACAGATATTTAGTCGCCCGTATTACCAGTATAGAGCGCGTAACTCGCTGTCAAATTCGTTTGGGCAGATTGTGTTTTCAGCGTCTAGGCGTGTGATTTTAGGGATAAATCAACAAGTACATTTTCACATAAATCTTCGCGTTAAATCTGTTATCGCGGAAAAGTGTTCGGAATTTTATTTATTCTATTAGAGGAGGTTTAAGTTTGAATTTCCTCGCTGTCAGGCAGGGGCGGGGCCGCACCGCGTCGCGCTGCGTCGTGCGTACAATCGACAATTTCTTATTCAGTTATTTCTTGAGAAGTGTTTGGGATTTCCTTTTGGGAGGAAGTTTTAAGCCGGCAGTAAATTATTCCATCGACAGGTGAGGCCGTAAAGGCAAGATTTACGCCTACGGGTACAGCGGGCGAGCCTCCCCTTTGATCAGATGTATATTACCTAGCGAATAACGTTTCCAGTAAGTATCCATCGGGGATTGACCTACCACTGGAAACTTGAGATCAGCGATAAATTGGAAAACTTCATACTTTGCCTATCAGTGACGTGGGTTCTGGGTACCTACTCTCGAATGTTAGTCGTAGAGCATTACAAAGTTCGAACATTCTGTTGTTTTCGAAGCTAATGGATTACTTTCGGACACTCGGCAGCCGTCATAAATTTTTGCGCGAACATCCCCAACAGAAAAATGTTTCAGGAATAATAAAATACGGGCGGCATTATCGAGTCTCGTGACGTCAGAAATATAGCATACCCACTCGCTCAGACGGCCGTATGGTTTTATTTCGCGCAATGAAATTCGTTTAAAACTTGGAGAGGGTTCAAACTGTTCAGCGGAGGAGGTGCTGCCAGCGCAGTCTTAATCATTGTTAACATTATTGCAGGCTCAAGAATAGTTTTATTTTAATACACATCTCTCTGAATTTCTGCCTTAACTTTAACATTTCATTTTGTATTAACATTTCCTTATTTCTGTAACGTATAAGCTTGGCTCCCGACTGAAAGTTTAAAGCCAAAAATATTTAGGACCAAAAAGCTAAAGAAAAGCGTTGGCTCTATATTAACGAGATCAAGTGATCCGATAACTACGTCAGTGCAGCTTTGAGGTGCAGGCAATTTTCTTGGAGGTACAAAATTGGGACGTAGTGTGTACTAAGGTTGCTTTGAAAGGCAAAACTGAAGTTCGTTAAAACTAAGGAACCGTCGAATTTTGTGAAAGGTCGCATCGTTAATGTGGTAAAGTAAACTGGGGCGTGTCGGGCACGGGTCAGCTTCGGAATCAAAGCTTCGCAACTTGCCCACTCGATTACCATAAACAAACGAGAAAGACGCTCCTATGTTTTAATGACACCGTTTTAAAGCTTACAGCTTGGCTTTGTTGTCAAAAGCGACGCAGTAAATTAGCGGAGCCGGAAATTACTAACAAGCGAACGTTTTTTGAATTGTAACGGCCCTCATGTTTCGTGCTGTGCTGATATTAAAATTTGTTTGACGGTCCAGTTGACGTAGATAATGAACCTGTGTTTTGGTGTATATTTATGGCGGTACCATCTTTTGTAGGTTTACTGATAAATTAGTTCTCAATTGGGTGCGCTGTGGCGTTAATTAGGTCGGTAGGCTGTCTACGCGGAAAATTAGAACAATATTATTGTACTTACGTAATAATAGACCAAATCGGATGTTTCTCACAGACAATTCATAGATTTGGCGTGTTACAAGCCAGGAAAAGGCTTAGGTTAGCCTAAGCCTTTTCCTGGCTTTTATAATTTAGATCTTTGGCTTTTATAATTTGAAATCGAACACGTGGTATCTCATTGAAGTTAATTTTTCTTTTTTAGGGTTCTGTACCTCAAAAGGAAAAAACGGAACCCTTATAGGATCACTTGTTTGTCCGTCTGTCTGTCTGTCTGTCAGTCTGTCAAGACCCTTTTTCTCAGGAACGCGTGGAGGTATCAAGTTGAAATTAATACCAAATACGTAGATCTGTGGTCCCTTGAAGTCCTGAAAAAACAACATTCTAAGTCAACGCAATAAAAAAATACGGCCATTTATGTGGCATATTTTGATGCTCGCAAGTAAATCAAAACCTATAGGGTACTTTCCGTTGACCTATAATCATGAAATTTGGTGAGAAGCAAGGTCATACAACACAAATAAAGGAAAAAGTCCGAAATTTGTTAATTTGTAATTCTATCACATAAAAAAAATGTTCAAGTCTGTCAGTCTGTCAAGACCATTTTTCTCAAGGACGTGTGGAGATATCAAGTTGAAATTAATATCAAATACGTAAGTCTATTGTCCCTTAGAGTCCTAAAAAAATCAGGCGTCTAAGTCAACGCAATAAAAAAATACGGCCATTTTGTGACACATTTTGATACTCGCAACTATCGCAAGTAAATCAAAACCTATAGGTTACTTCCCGTTGACCTAGAATAATGAAATTTGGCAAGAAGCAAGGTCTCCCATCACAGGTAAAGGAAAAAGTCCGAAAATTGTGAATTTGTAATTTTTGACATAAAAAAAAATTTTTTTGGGATCCAATGTTAAGTTTGTTTTTAGGATAAATTCTTTTCAACTACGGAACCCTTCATTGTGCGTGGTCCTACACGCACTTGGCCGGTTTTTTTTCTTTTACATAGACAACAAAGCAATTGTTGTCTAATCAATCCATCGCATTCACCCTTTCAATAAAATACTAGAGATGACAATATATTATCGTTAACGTCATTATGTTTCACAGTTACCTTTTTACAGCAGTTGCATGCGAGCTATTACAAGTTGCGGATGTGACATATCATAAAGTATGAACATACGTACCGTATGAACATAAGTATCGTACGGTGATACGAGGTGATATACTGTTCACTCGTACGGACGTGTGTGCGATCGTTTACACGCGTACATGCTAATACGTGTCACAACAGCTGCTAACACTGGCGCTAATACAGCTCACATGACACAATGTTTAGGGGATCCGGGTTTTTTTGATTAATATAGTTATTAAACAATATTATCTATTCTTGAGGATTAGGTGTGGGGATATTGTTCAAATTTTTAATGTAACTGATTTAAATTACTTATAATTCTCAGTTATACATAACGGGCGGGTAACATAAAAGTTACCAGATTGTAAAATTATGATTATGCAAATGACATCCTCACTGCCAAAATATACCGAAGTTACTGAAACTGCCTCTTCAAAATCAACAAAGAAAGAAAGGGTCAGCCTTATATTTAGTTATACAATATACGTAAGGGAAAGCTACAAGCTGGCACAATGTTAATATATCCCTAAGCCTAATTATTCCAAATCAAACAAACATCGATGAACGTACAGTGGCAATCCAACATCTCGGAGAATCAGCTGTAGCAAAGCGATCCGGCCGCAGCCCTGATTTACATAAGCAGATAAGGGAGTTGGCGCTAATCCACTATTGTTTCAATTGCAAGACCATTCATTAGGAGCGGGCCGGGACCGCCTCGTTATGCTAATGTCCTGCCAATTGTACTCGTGACGCGATCCCACCATGTCGCCACCTCCGCGTCAACGCGTCAAATCGTACACGAGTAAGCATCAACTCTCTCATCTTAAATTCTAAATGAGAAAGGAACGCTAGGCAATTTCAGGACCTCACTCAAACGTCAGTTTGACTAAAACGTCTAAAAGGGAAGTAGGTAAGATAGGTACGAGTACAACATTAACATGGAACGTTGGAGACCTAACATTTAGACGTAGACGTAAAAGGATTTGGAACATCCTCTCAAGCACAAACTATCCAGATTTTCAGTTAAAACAATATAACGCGGCCTCCACAAAATTCTTTTCATTTAATTTATTTACTAGGTGAAACGGGAAGACAATAGATTTACTCCATAAACCCACTCAACGGGTTAAATTTATAGGTACAAATTGTCAAGTTGGTCGGTTGAAACGTGCATTTGTTTCAATTGTATCAGCTTTGCCAACAAAAGCGTCGTCTCTTTATGTAAACGGTATGAGTCCGTATGATATGTGGGTCGTCTGATAAATGGATGAAATGTTTGGGATTTAAAAAAAGTTGGGTAGGTATGTACGATGCGCGTTCAAGGCCCGTGGGTTTTTTATGATGTTGCGTGAGGAAATGTTGAAAATTTAATCGTGTAGGAAGGCAGCACGACCGCATTATTGCTGCCGTCATATTGAGCTGACGCGGACCGATTGGGTCAGCCTTCCGCTCGCTCGCACACCGAAAGGACCGCACTATTACATACTATTGTTTACGTTTTCTATTACACAATGCGAATAAGCGAAACTCGCCTGTATTCCAATGTTTTCTGGCATTCTCGGTGGAAATAGTGGCAGGTAAAACTGTTTAGATTTCTTATTTGGAGAGATACGGATCTTATCCAAATGTTTTATTGAATCTGTTTGTATTTTTCTTCTAAGAGGGCTGTCGCATTTTGTATTAAAAGATGCTTTTCTGAAAAATTTAATCAATTTGCGAACATTCTTAACATTAAGTATTAATTAATTTAATAGTTAATTAATAAAAACACATTTTTATTGTGGCATTTATTTAACGTATCTCAAAAACAGATCTTATACAGATCAGATACATATCAGATACTTATTGAGTTGACTTTATTAGATACTGTGTTTTTAATAATTATCTAATAAATTAATATATTTCTTAGTTCGCCAATTGATTGCATTTTTGAAAAAAACATCTTTTAATTATTTTTTTTACTATCCTACTATATTCCACTCCCGCACGCATAGTGCGACGATTATCGACGTTTTGTGGACGGAAGAATAGACAAAACTACACATTGAATGCGTACCTACAAATATTTCTACTATCTGCCATTTTGTCTATTCTTCCGTCGGCAAAACCCGTTTCTGTGGCGGTTATGCTAAGCGTGCTGGGCGAAGGCCTCCCTACACTCCTTCCATCTTCCGCGAGCCCGCATGTCCTCTTCCAGTTTTGACGGAACCTATCAAGCTTGTCCCGCCATCTCATCCTCTTTTAATTTAACATTAGGTATTAAAAATTTGGTCCCGTGTGAGCGAGAGAGGTGACAAAATGCGCCAGCCCTCTTAATAATATTTAAATAACCTTTCTTGTACGTATTACTTTTCGCATGGATGTAGCCTAGACAAATAGGACATTAATCAATAGAATGTCTAGATGTAGATTTCACAAAACGTATCCTGTTTATGTGAACTCCACTGACACAGTCACCCCTTTCGATCTATTATTGTCCTAACCCAATAAAGACAATGCTACTGTCCGATGAGGTCCACAGTTAAAAATCCAATTGTATGCGGGGTAGGCCGCCAGCTGTGACCACATTATATCGCGGCGCGGCTTCGCTCGCGCGAACCGGGTCAACCGGCCTGTTTGATGAAATGCCCGGCTCCGTACACCTCATTTTCAATACCGACAGATGTACTGACATTACTTTAGATGGAATTTATTATACTGGGTTTCGGTGTTGGCGTGTTTGGGTGTAGGATTAAGGAAATATGTATGTACCTATGTTGAAGATAGGGACGTTGTTTCTGAAGAGAAGCAGCGATATTTTTTCGATATTCCTAATAAGTGGTAAATTATTTACTTATGAACGCTGTCCGTCATAATGATTCTTATTATTATTTCCGTCCCACGGTATTAATAATCAAGATTATTATGATCAATATTTTTATCACCATCAGTGGGAATTGTTTAATATTAATGTTTTATTAAGCCAACATAAGCTGTTTTAAGACTGTAAAATTTCACAAAACTCACCGTGATATTATTAAATAGGATTAAATACAGTTATTATCTTTATTAAGGCGACGATAAACGACTTTTAATGATTTTAAACTGTAGATCACGTCTAAACGAGTAGTGTTAATGATTTGGAAGTATTAGAGTATGTTAAATTAGAGCATTTTTTTAAATAACTTAATATGTGAATATTTGGCATTTTACATAGAGTAATTAATTTGTAAAGTTACTTATGCCATAGCGCGCGCGTTATGTAAAACTATCTAGCGTATTATTATGAAACCTTCACCATTTTAAAGATTATTTAATCATTTATAAGTGTTTTAATATGATACGTTTAGTTTTAATAAATTAAGAATGCGTCTAATTTGGACAGCGCTCCTTGATGAGCGAGTCCTATTGACGTACGACGCGTTGCGTGAACTCAGCACAGAACACGCAAGCTACTACTCAAGGCCGTTGGCATATAATTGCGTCTTACTACCTTTCAATAATATATTAAAAATATGTCTACGAATTTATTTCTACCGTAACACTTTCGTAGCCATAGCCGCTACGAACTGCTACGTAACATGCTAACGTTTAGCATGTTATGTATGTTCAAACATTAAAAATAAACGAAAGAGTATCTAAATGTGATAGTACAAACCATCTGTAAAACAAAACAAAAGAAATCCAAGACAAGAGGACTCGTTCCCGTTGAATAGAGTAATCTATTCAGCGAAAGTTTCTTCGGTCGGTAGGTCCCACAATTATGCTAGTCTAAAACTTAGTTTTTCTTTTTCAGAAAAAAGCAAAGTAGAAATACGTTGAATTGAAAAGTAGTAGTTTCTTTGAGCTTTGACTAGGTAGAGAAGCGAACTAATGCTTATCTCGTAAAATACATAATTTATTAACCATGTAGTGCCAAGTGCTGTAACTATGATTTCTTCTTGTTATAAGAAGTTGTTTCTTTAACCTACTGCATAAATTATGTATGTTTTACGTCAAGGAGCAGTGCTGCCCCAGTGGAAACGGCCGCGAATTACGAGTTATAGGTCGTAGGATCGAACCCAGACTTTACTTTGTGTAAATTATTGCTCTGAAAAACGGTGAAGGAAAACATCGTGAGGAAACCGGCATGTCCTAGAGCCAAAAACTTCGAAGACATGTGACATCTACCAACCCACACTGGGCTCCGCCGTGTTGGGTTACGGTCCACTCCCTCTCACCGAGAGGAGGCTTGTGACCCAGCAGTGGGAACAATATAGGCTGATTATGTACGCCAACCGTTATGCATGTAGAAAATATAAATAGGTAGCTTTTATGTATCACCAATCATTCGTGGATTTTTGACAGTCGTTATGGGTCGTCAGAAGGCCGAAAGTCTGACAACCAGTCTTACCAAGTGGTATCGTATTACCCAGTTACTGGGTTGTGGAGGTCAGATAGGTATAGTCGCTCCAAGTAAAATACTAGTATTCTGCTGCATCCAGTTAGACTGGAAGCCGGCCCCAAGATAGTTGGGAAAAGGTTAAGCAGATGATGATGTATCACCAATAATCGTAAAAGGTTACCTATTTGTGGTGGCTTAAAATAGACTAAAGTTGTTGAAAGCTTACCTACCGATTGTTGTTATTACACTTCGTAATTGGCTCAGTGACTAGGCTAGGTTCCAGGAAAATAGTCTGGTTGGGTTGCTCCGCTGAAGACCGCGGGGTAATTGCGTAAGGCCCACTAAAACGGAACCTGATTTTAAGGCCAAATAAAAACGGAACCTGATTTTTAAGAATATTGAATAAAAATAACAAATAAAACCATTATCTGATAAAACCATAATAAAGGCATTTTATGTGTCTCAGGCCCGGACTTCACCAAACCGGAGATGTTCAGAGATGTCCGAAGAGGAGACGAAAAGAGATGTTTTACAGCTATGATGTGTCCACCGAAGCTGTGCGGAGATGCGTACTGGCTAGACTGGAGCGGAGGTGTGTGCTGGCTAGAGATACTGGCGGGTTGAGCGACGCGGGGGGAACTATATAGGGGCACCGCTCACTGCACGCCACTCACATCTCTTCTCGCCTCCGCTGCGCGCCGTTCGCCAGCTGGCGAGGCACAGCTCACATCTCCACTTTGTACCACCGCCCAGCTCAATCTCGTCGAGGCACAGCTCACATCTCCACTTTGTACCACCGCCCAGCTCAATCTCGTCGAGGCACAGCTCACATCTCCACTTTGTACCACCGCCCAGCTCAATCTCGTCGAGGCACAGCTCACATCTCCACTTTGTACCACCGCCCAGCTCAATCTCGTCGAGGCACAGCTCACATCTCCACTTCGATCGCGTCATAAAAATATGATACGTCTTCGCTCAGTCCACTGAATCTGAGTGGAGACGAAATAACGAAATTCTATTGGTTGTTTAAAACACATCTCCTCTCCTCTCGTCTCCGCTTCGGTGAAGTCCGGGCCTGAGACACATAAAATGCCTTTATTATGGTTTTATCAGATAATGGTTTTATTTGTTATTTTTTTTCAATATTCTTATAAATCAGGTTCCGTTTTTATTTATTTGATTAATCCGTGGACAATAGTGTGGGTTATATGTTTACCTATTTATCTTAAGAATATTATTGTATCGCCTTAACATGTAACTGATTTTTCGTCTCTAATAAATAAAATCAAATAAATAAAATTTTGACAGGTCACCCACGTCCATTGCGTTATTTCTGTTGTTGAGCAGACAAATTTTTCAAACCTATGAAGCAATGGATTAGCGACATCCTTAAAAACTCTTGGATTGTGATTGGAAGTGTAGGGTGCAAGTTTAGAATGTAGATACATATTCTATAATAGAATTACCTAAACAAAGTCGCTTTTGGTGTCTGTCTGTGTCCCCGTTTAGTTCTCAATGAATTTTGATACGGTTTTCACCATTATTTTGATAATTTGTTCCAGAAGGTTTGTGTGCATTCATTCATTAATATTTAACTTAGAACAGAAATCTCCATGTCAAAACATGCCTTCCACATTAGTAAATTGTGCAAAGCAAGGCACAACACTACTAGTTATACAGGGTGGCATACATCGACGCACAACCTGTTACCGTGGATTCCCCTGCGTTGAAATTTTTCCATCGGTTTCATACATTTTGGCGAGGTATTGCACTTTTGTAGGAAACAGCAGATTTAAAAAAAATAATTGACCAAACGCATGGTGATCCATCCCCTGAGATACAGGTTCCCGCCTAGTTCAGGGGCTAGGGTCAATAATTTGTGCACCTTTTATGACCACCACACACTTGTCACGTACCTACTTGTTTTACTATGACTTTATTGGTGAGAATAAACAATTTTTATTTTTATTTATTTATTTATTTATTTATCCACTATCTTGTATTGTATCCATGGTAACAGGTTGTGCGTCGAAGTCCCTGCCACCTTGTATAGTTTACATAAGTGATGATGAGGTCACGGATCCAAACTTATACTTTGTATTCATTATAGATTTACTAAGTACTGGGTATGACAGACGGAGATTAATGACAATTTTCTTTCAATAATACGTTATTACCTATAATTATAAAAAAAACTTACCACAAACACATTTTGTGGCCCAAAAATTTACATTGCAATCGCTTGAAACCTATTTGCTAATGTAATAATTTCCCTTCAAAAACGTAATGTAAGTAACAAAAAAAGCTTTCAATTTTTCGATATTGCAATCAATCCAGGATGAAAAGTAGCCTATGTCCTTCTCCAGGCCATGGTCTACCCATGTACAACATTTCATCTAAATCCGTTCAGCCGTTTTAGCGTGAAAGCGTAACAAACAAACTCACTTTCGCATTTATAATATTAGTTAGGATGTACAGTACAGTACAGTTTTTAGGTGAACACCTTTAAAAGTGTCCCTTACATCAACCATGTATAACACCGAAAAGTAATTTAAAACTGAAAAATAACACGTTTTTCCTCCTCCATAACAATAAAGAATTAAAGTAACATTTGCGCCATTTAGATAAAAAGAGGCATCGGAACAGCGCCGCGGGCGCCGTCGTGTTGCCATCGTCTTATTTGCTTCGATTGATCTCCGTGTAATTTGAGTAACAACTCTTTTATGCTTTTAGAGGGAAATACAGTCATCTTTTGTCCTTCATTTTCCTATAATTATCTACTGTTGGGATTTTTTCCCGGGTAATCAAATGCGACGGCCGGTATTTTGCATACAAAAGCTTACTATGTAAAGTCAGGGAAATTAATTGCTAAGAAAATTGACTTTCAACTTGAATTGTGCATATAAAGTGTATAAGTACTAGAAAGGTGTGGTCTAAGGCAGTTCCGCAAACTTTTTGTGTTCAAGGTACATCAAGGAAAACGAAAATTTTTGGAGCGCTTTTTTTTTCTTTTTTTTTTGTGTCCGTCTTTGGGTCGAGTAGGTACAGTAAGCAACAAAATTCGATTAACACTTGTGTTTTCTAAATCTTAATTATTGAGAAAAATACTTTATTAAAATCGGAACAGATGTAAATTATAAAGAATATTAACTTTTATCTAATAAATGAAATGCTAAAAAGCAGATTATCGTATCATTTTCTGTTAATTTAGATGATGTCAAAAAGTAGCAGCGTTAACCGACTTCTGTTGCTGACCGTACCTACTGCAGTTTTCTATGGGACGGCTGATTATTTTATCGCGATTACGATGTTGGTCCCATGGAGAAAGTTGTTCAGTTTGATGGTGTACCACACCTTCTGGTACACCCTGTATTTAAATCACAAGAGACAGTAATTCTTTGACCGTTGTATGAAATGATGAATCTTTAACATGGCAAAATGATGTAGGGTGTCAATTTGACAATTAAAGGCTCATATAGACAGAGGCGATATCGCGAGCGATATTGCGATATTATCGCGTCGCAACACCGCTACGCGACACGTCGCGACGCGATATCGCCTCTGTATGTAAGAGCCTTAACAATTACTTTCCCTGACTTTAGATTCTTAGCTCTTGTATGCAAAATACTGCCCGTCGTATCTAATTAACTTGGAAAAAAGTGTACGTACTATTTAATTATTTTTTAAACAAGCTTTTATCAGTCTGGATATCATCTAGGACCAGATTCCTTGTCAAGACAAATCAAACGAGCCCAAACTCGATAGGGTTGTGTCGTTTTATTACTGAGTCCTCATGGCCACCTTCCGGCTCCATCATCATAATAATAATATTGTACTGTCATCCGTTTTACATATGCAAATTTCAGCTCAATCAGAAACCGGGAAATGGGTCAAATTTAACTTGCAAGATTAGATTAGATTAGATTACAGACAAACAGACAGTCACCAGGACAGGTGAAACTAAGTGAAAGCTTGTAAAAATCACAAAAATATAGATAAATTTAGGGAAAAAAGATGACAGTAAAACTATAAGACCGCACTGTCATATGCTCTTATTGTTTACCTACCCAGCCGAATTTTGAAGGCATTAAGATATTATGCATTATTTTAAGATTTTCACCAGCAGAGCAGGAGAGAGCAATAATCAAAGCCGCCATAATTACATGACGGCGCACAGATCGACCAACGAGGTATCCTTAAAGCACCAATAAAAATACACACAGCACAACATGCACTGGCGAGCCTAATTTAAATGACTTTCACGTCAACAAAACTCGGACATGTACCAGACATGTTATTATCGTAACTTTTACAAAGCAGAACGAGCTCGTGCTTCAAAACTACCGTGAACAAAGTTAGAGACAAAAACGGAGGCACGGTACAAGGTACACGGTCCACTCGGTGCAGGGACGAATCCCTTTCAGTTTGTTTGCACTACACTGTCCGCCTTCAAAACTTCCCCGTGTATGTTAGGCTTTTGTCACAATATTTGTCTTCTCCGAACTCAGTGCTCGGGACTCCGTCGTCAAACATTCGACCGTGCCCTTACCTACCCTATAATCCGCTTTTCAGCTTAGAAATGTTTAAATTTCGAATATTTTCCGAAGCGATTGGCGCTCAAGATTTTATATTACTTATCGGTACTGTTATTTCAGAAGAAATATTTATACATTTAGCCAATGTACTACAAATATTTACTTGTATCTAGCAATATATTATTTTCATAAATAATAAGTAAAAAATTTATTTGCGTTTTCCGTAATGACTTGAAAGGAAAATATCCGCGTATAGGCTACTAAGAAGCTTTATATTCAGCTTTACGTGGTAACGTACTTAAGGCTCGAAAACCTTTTCAATAATAATGGAATCTTATTTATACATGTAATTCAGGTATTTCGATTGAACTAAAAGTTGGTTACGAACTTTTTCATATTCAAAAACACATCGAAACTTGTTAACCGGAAGCCAAGTTCTTGAGTTGTTTTAACGACTCTATTAAAGTAACGAACATTGATGTGAAAACGTGGTGTTGATTAGCGAACCCTTTATCGTTAACAAGATCCGTCTAACTTTCTCAATTCGGGGGTCGACAAATCGAAATCGCTTTTAGGAAAACAAGTATTAATTTTGTATCGGCGTCTCGGGCTGGGCGGGCGGCGCGCAGTCTGACGGCGGGTCGCGTGCTGCTCCGCCTGCTCCCCCGCCCCGAGCCAGTCGCACCCGCGCCGCCGCCGCGCCACGTCGCCGGCACCTCGCGTCCTCACACCTGCCGCACACAGCGCGACACAACACGAACGTCTCAACAACACTGTCCACTGCCACACGCGTGCACAGTGCGTCGCACACCCTGCACACGCTGCACACGAGTGCTGCCACCCCCTAATATTTACGTCAAGAATGTAAATACATTCAAGAAATACCGTAAACATTCCGTGAGATTTTTGATGTAGTATGTGAAATGTCTCAGTGTTGTTAAAGTATTTGATTCCTGTGGATTCTTTACTGTGGATACTACTGACAGCTGCCATCGAGACGATCTACGAGTTTATTTATAAGGGTAAGTGTGAATTAACATTTCAAATGTTATGCATTTACATTTCTGTTTTGATTTTATATTTTGTTGTAGGTACTACTGTCTGTATTCTAGGTTCCTGAAAATCATTGGCATTATGAGACTGCGTCTTCAAAACATCTGTCATTCTGTTTCTGCTTTATCTATTTGATAAATTAGAATAAGATGTACAAGTATTGTAAGTACTTTTATTTGTAAGTATGTCATCAGTCAGGTATACTGCATGCCATTCTGGACTACATACATATTGCCCATTAGTGGGTCAATTATGAACTAGATTGACAATATTGACATGATACAGGAAGGAGGAAATGCCAGGAATGTCTGTAAAGATCAACCATCGTGGGAAGCTGTGAAAACAGCTATAAATTAATGTAACTCACTAACCTACCTTATTGTAGACACGTATAATAATGAGGAGCTGACAAAGTCCATTAAAATAAAAACGAAAAAGAAAACATCGATTACATCTTTACGTGAGGTATGTAAGAAAAATTCGGAATTGTGTCGTTATACAGGGTGTCCAGTAAATAATGGATAATCTCTTAAGGGGTCATTGTACTCATCATTATGAACAACTTTTACTATGGGACCAAACCTGAAATCGCGAAAAAAAATCAGCTGACCAATACATTTATCTACATCAAACTCGTCAAAATGTAGGTAGCAGCTGATTTTTTTTTCGCGATTCCAGGTTTGGTCCCATAGTAAAAGTTGTTCATAATGATGAGTACGATGACCCCTTAAGAGATTATCCATTATTTACGGGACACCCTGTATAAACGTTTTACTCATTCATGTGAAAACAGTAGGTAAGTATCTAACTTTGTTCGAAATGTAATCATGATATAAGATATTTATTCAAGATACTGTCAGAAGGCGCCTGTAAAGATTTACAACGAAGCCTCAATATAGGAATACGTATTTAAGGCTCACACTGGAAGAACGAATACCTATCAAAATGAGGGAACCGGAAAACTTAATCGGAAAATTCTATAAAACTTTTACCTACGAGTTCTCGATATTTTAACCCAGAATTTTGAGGGTTGGTATAAATAATGCAGCATCATTCTGCCTTTTATCAATATACAAGAAGCTTATAAGGTGTAACATAAATAACGCACAACCTCTTAAGGGGTCATTGCACACATCATTATGAACAACTTTTACTATGGGACCGAACCCGAAATAGCGAAAAAATCTGCTGTTCCCTATATTTTGACGAGTTATGCGAACATAAATGTAGGGAACAGCTGACTTTTTTTTCGCTTTGTTTAATACAAAATGAGTTCGCTGGTAAGAGCATCACTTGAGAACGGCTGGACCAATTTGGGTAATTTTGGTTTTAAAGTGTTCTTAGTAGTTCGAAAAGAGAAATTGAAAAATTTTCAAATTCGAGTAAAATTGAACGTCCTGTTTTCTATAAGAAATTTAGGACAACGTCTGTTGGGTCAGCTAGTTTTTGATAAAAGGCAGAATGATGCAAAAATGTTACTAAATAGGTACTAAATACTCTTTTCGTATCCACATGCTAATGCTGCTCGAAATTAGCATGATTTTATGCTACCATGCATAAAATCATCATTACAGGCTTTATATATTGACTATGCAATGATCGTGAAGGAATATGGCAAACAAAATGGTGACTGTAGCAATCACCATTTTATAGCACACTATAATAGCATATGTAGGTTTACGAAAAGATTATGATAATTTTTCACACACGGAGAGTATGAGTAAATGAGCATAGCATGCTGCTACTACTTACTAGCAAACAGGCGTACTTTTTATAACCCTTTGTATTTCAGCCTATAACTCAGCAGATCTTGGTCCTTCCTTAAACACGGGGCTACCTCACTTGCTTGTTAGGGAGCCCTAAAACAGCTATGCCTGTTTTCAGACCTGTATGAAATAACTAAGAACATTGTTTTCATTAGAATCCAGGAGTTTTGCAAGTTAAGATGAATCTTCTTAGTAAGTTACAGTTAAGTTAGTTTGAGAGGTCAAGGGTTCTTTATTTAGCAGCGTAACAGGGTTGGTTTGTAAAATATAAGACTTTTATTTGCATTTTGTTGAAAAGATGACTAAGTCAATCATCCTAACTAATAATACTATAAATGCGAAAGTGAGTTTGTTTGTTTGTTACGCTTTCACGCTAAAACGTGTGGTGGTATCTACATCGTCACATGCGAACTATACGCATAACACTAACGTCACGCAAAATCCTGCATCGCGCAATCAGATTTTACCGCGCGACTAGCATGTATGCAACGTCCCGACATCAACCGTCGGGCAGTTGCCCACCAGACACGACACCCATGCTGGTCGGAGGATCTCCTTTTCTATAGAGGATGAGGAAACTGTACACACTGTTCTTCATGCCTGTATGTTTATACTATGGATTTGGATGAAATTTGACACACGGCTACACCATGACCTGGATTAGGACATGGATACTATTTATCCCGGTTGTCTGTTCCTGTGGGATAATTTCCGGCTTGCACGCGGACGAAGCCGCTGGTGAAAGCTAGTAGCTAATAAGAACAAACTGGTCATGATATTAATATATATTTGTTTAGTGCTGAAACAATGAGAAGCTTCTTGTTTTCAAGTTAAACATAGGTTTACTTTCTTATTAGCTATCTGCTCAAAAGATGATGTTGTGTTATTAGTTGTTATAATTACCTATGCCTAGGTAGTAATGAAATTACTCAAATACGTATCCAGCCCTAAGAAGGCTGATATTCCCATAACTTTACATCGTAAGAGATCTTAAATGTTACTTATATTCATATTTAAAATGCGAGAACATACTGTCATATTTATTCATATTTCTTTTATATGTTTACGTTATGTATTCGTCTTCGCATTCATACCAACACGCCCACCTGCGTTGCAATGCTTAAAGCCCTCTAAATATGCGCAGCATGTATCGAGAATACAATAAATATCGCTCATAGGCGATGTGCCGCACATCCAAGTAACGCTAAGCGGTTTTGCCTGCGAAAATCTTTTTAAATCACAAAAGCCAGTCGTCAAGATCGCATGTCGGAGAAGGAAAAGAAAATATCCTGTAGGAATAGCGCAGCTGCTCGGATTTGGCGCCAACTTCGAGTAAATCCGAAATGAAAACACGCCCCGACGCAGGATGTAGGCCATCGAGTTTCGTCGCAAGATAAATTCAAAAAGGATTCTCTGCACACATATTACCAACTCAATAAGGCTTAAAACTTCATTCGCAGACGGAGGCTTTAAAACTTTCCCGTAAACGAGGCTTATCCCTTTTAATTATAAAATTATAGTATTTACATGACAAAGCTCATGCTGTCACTTTCATTCTTAGCTCCTGAAAAAGAAACGGCACACTTACTTACGACTAACAAATATTTGAAAGAGAACTTTTTGTGCTTAAGCCTTATAAATATTTCAATGTACACCTCATCCGGGTCGACCCACTTACAGCATTTAGGTGTAGGGTAACTTAGTGACCGGGCAGATTAAACTTTACTTAAAAATTCTCTTTTAACCCTCGTATAAATTACGAGTTCGTTATACATACACTGCCTACATTTTATAACGTGAGTCGGGAATAAACAGATAATAATATGGTTATTTTTACAGCTTCATGTAACATTCAGATTCCTCATTACAATCAATCTGCCTGACTTTCCAAACGCAGTTGGGGTCGGCTTCCAGTCTAACCGGATACAGCTGAACACCAGTATTTTACATGGAGCGATTGTCTATCTCACCTCCACAAGCAAGTTGGTTTATTAGGAGAAGTCTTGAATTCTCGATGTAACTGATGGTCACCTATCCACGAACCGACCGCGGCAAGCGTATCTTATCGTTCGATCGACCCGTGCGGCTGTTATTAGTTAGCTACGAGCGCCTGGTATCGCCTGGTATTCCTCACTTATCAATGCTAATAGATATAATCAAAACAAACTCTTCTTGTCTAATTGTTAACTCCCGGTTTCAAATTATTGACAAACAATTAGGTACGTTTGTCTCCAATCACACCCGACCAAAATAGTAGAGATTATTGATCACTAATTTAACCTATATCAAATAATAGAACGGTATATTAAATAATTGGGTCACGAGTCAGAACTGTTGCAAATGCACGTGTATTTATAAAAAGGGCAAATACATTTTGAATGGCGGGGCGTATCTGGTCACTGCCCAACAGTTAGTCGCATGCGACAAAACGCACTGACAATCTTGCTACAAAGGTAAAATGTTTGCCTGTCTATGTTTTGCATTAGTTTATCGTTTGGTTTTGTTAGTTAAACCTTAGAATACATAATAGTACAAGTACAGAAGATTCACTCCGCAAAATAATTTAAATAAATAGCGACTCTTGCTCCGACACAATAAAGTGCAATTCATGTCGCAGAGCGTTAATTACCTACAGTTATATTTACCCAGAAGTTGCCACTCTTTCTATCGCGTCTTATACCTTCTGACTCGTTACGTTAGGGTTATCTTCTTTTACGACGCGGTGCGTGTCTGAGTACGAGCCGACCCGACCAGTGCGCGGCAGCCCACACTGAATTGGCCCGACAAGTCGAGCTCGCCGCGTACGCACTTGTAGCTTCATCCTAAAATGCAGAATGCGCCTGGTCCGGTTAAACATACGGTTTAGAACAAAAAATACAATATTAATACTTAAGTTTATATATTAAGGCGCTGCCCCGAGTGATCGACCTTGAGTGTTTGGTGCTTCTCTGTCCCGCCGCTGACCTGCTCTGTCCCACCCGCTCCATGTCCATGCCCTTTGATAGTCGGGCAAACTCATCTAAAACTGTTTCAAATTTCAAGTTGATAGCATTAACGTAGTTCTTGAGATATCCAGCTGTGACAGAGAGACAGACAGACTGAGTTGCACCATAAGGTTTCCTTTTACCACAGAATTTTGTTAGGTACTTAGGGTAACTAAGTTCTGTAATTTTTCAAGATTTTAGGCTTATTAGTTTCGGAGATAAGAGGGGATGGACAATTTTCATTTATTCTCTTAAATAACTTTAAAACTAGGTATTTATAAATTCGTCACAAACCTCACAGTACCCTCACATTATGCCCTTTCATTTCATATATCACACGGTATAGTTTGCAAAACTTTTTATTTATTTTCACTTTTGATAAAAAAATAAAAAGTTTGAATATGGGGCACGGGCGTAGCCAGGGCGACGGTTTTGAGGGTTCAAACTCCCTCCCAAAAAGTTCAGATATTAACACACGATCTTTGAATTTTCTTATGTGCCTAGTGATTCCTTCAAAAAGTCATGAGCTACACATTGTCGATATTAAAGCAACAGCAGGCAACACAGACCTCATAACAGCATTCAGTCACGTGGATGATGTTATTAATGCTTTGCAACTTTTGAGAGATATTACTATTCTAAAGTTGACGAAGAGTACCTCCATCTCTATGTAGAAGCAAAGGTGCTGCTCGAAGAAAATGGTGGTATGCGACGTATCGTCGGAAGGCAGTTCAATCGCTCTAACATTCCTACGTTGGATATATCCACGTAGGTATTACAAAATTTATTCATCCCATTTCTCGACCATACAATTCAACAATTGATTGAGATGTTTACAAAACACCGTAAAGTAGTACGAGTATACTATCTGGTGTGTTACCGTCAAATTTTGCGGCAGGTTGTGAAATCATTTTGTATGTATTCGGCAGTGTTGCCCGAAAAAAGTACATCTGTCGTCAAAGCAGAACTTGAACTGTGGAAAGCCGACTCTCGGAAGGTGAAGGTGGAAGATGACTCACGTCCCCCTACTCCAAAATCAGCTTTGGAATGCTAAGATAAGTGCTGTTTCCACAACTTAAACTAAAAAATAAATAAACCTTTTGGTGGTTAATTTATTTTTTAGTTTCAGTTTTAAGTCTTAGCTTTTCTGCAGTTATGTTTAGTTAGTTAAAAAACTAATTAACCAAAAAATATTCTTTAGTCAGATGGCTAATTTTAAGAATTTTCCACCTCGCTGTCTTTGAAGGCCGATTTTAGCCAAAGTAGCCCTTTAATTACCACTTTTTTTAAAATTATTATTAAAGCTGAGAGTCTGACGCATTTTAAGCTCTATTTAAGAACCATTAATACACCTATTTAGATTTTTAATTTACAGTTGAAAATTGAAGTCATAATTCACCGAACCCATTTTTTTTACTTTAAACCAACATTTTCATAACTTTATCACAGTCATGAAGCTGATTATTTCATGCATAAAAATACGACTCATGAAGATTCAGTTCCAAAAAAAATCTCGAAAGAAGTCTTTTACTTTTTTTTAAGAAATTGTTTAATTTGGTCAGGTCGAGAAATCTCAAAAATTTAGAAAAAAAAATCATAACTTGAAAACTATGTGAAATCGCGGAACATACACGGGGGTGATTCGGATAGTCCACGATACGAGGAACATAATTTTTTTAATAACGGTTATTTTATGTACTTTTAGTCGTTTTATTTTCTTGAACCCCCCCCCCCCCCCGATACTAAAACCTGGCTACGCCCGTGATATGGGGGATATTCACAGACTTATATTGATCAGTCTGTGGGGATATTCAAAATTCATTTATTCACGTTACACGTTCGTGTTTTGGTCTCAGAAATTCATAATGTGTACCAAACAACTTAAAATGGTCTATTAGATTCGGAGTAAAGAGTGATCTTATAAGGTTTCCGTTTTAACATTTGGACGTACGGAACCATTGATGTATAAAATTAGTACGGAACCCTAAAACGACAGTACACATATTTCCCGGGTCGTCGATTAAAAGTATCGGCATTTTTCATCTAAACTAGAAAAAATTTAGGTCAGCAATACAATCGGAGAATGGGAGAGATCTTCAAACAAAATGCAGAGCTATAAAATTGAAGAGCTCGCGATGCGAGTCCACCCGATGTTGGTCGCAGTTACGTTTCAATTTGTATATACCGGTCCCCTTCGCAAGCGTGCTCCACTGTCCCGTTAATATAATTGGTCAATCGTTAAACATCATGCCTGAAATAATATGTCGATATTTCCTTAAATTGGTGGATGACTTTATTTTGTACTTGTACAACCTTTATTAATGTTATTTAGGAGAGGTCACTGAATAACAGAAAACTTCAAATGATCCTGAAATTAACTTGAAATGCTATTGGAATCAGAGGTGGTGAGACAGTCACTTTACTATTTTATGCTCTCAAAACGCTGGAGGGAAAGGGCGTTGTGAAGAAACGGCCATGTCCTAGAACCAAAAAATTCCACCAACCCGCACTGGATACTTTTCTTCTTCTTCCTGCCCCTGCCCAATATTATTTGGAGTCAGCGCAAAAAGTTTTATGAGGTTTCAGTAACGTCCATCAGATGCAGAGAAATCAGTATTACAGATCAACTGATTATAGAGATTTCTACCTATAGATTTGAACTTTCCTTTGAAAGGAAGATGAAACAATGAAGCGCTTCATCGCATCAAACTGTGTGTGACGCTGCTTGATTCCATATTTCCATCAAGATTTACGTAGCTAGTTAAGTCCCAGCGATTCTGTTTTTTTTTGTGTTGTTATTTAAAGTAGGTATGAGTTGAGAAATCTGTTTTTCTTTGGTTTTATCATATTTAGATATCGACACTCATCACGGCTGAGAAGTTTACACAGTAAAAACTTATTTTTTAACTGATATTTCAGCTACAATATACGGTTGATTACCCAAAAAAAAACATTGCATTAATTTATTTTTTATCATGTTTAGTTATCGATACCCATCTCGTCTGAGGAGCTAGCTAATTTAATTTGACCCTGTATTTTGTTGAGGAACAAAGCCGACCCGAAGTAATAACTACACATATTCGGCTTTCATTCGGCAAGTGGCGATCGGCAAACTTCGTTCGGAATCTACCTTCACAATTCGAGCTAAGCCGAGCGGCTTTTCCCGACATTTATCTAAATTATATTCGATTTCGCCACCCGGCTGTGCTGAATCATGCCGACCCGAACACATGTATAGCACCCCTATATCTTTCCAACCATCTATTTTACTTTAGCGTCCATGAAGTATTGAATTTTTTCGCCTATATTTTCCTGTCAATAAATAAGAACTTCATAGTGTCGATGAAGTATTGATTTTTTTGTCTATGGTTGCCTGTCAACAAATAAGGAACTTCATAGTGTCTATGAAGTATTGAATGTTTTCGTTTATGGTTGCCTGTCAACCAATAAGGAACTTCATAGGCGTGCTATGTCAAAAGTAAAATAGTATAAAGTTGAGCGATGGTTGGAAAGAGTATAAAGTTGAGCGATTCTTCGGAAATGCTCGATCGATGATGTCTTCCTAAAATCTCTTACCATAATTCTGTTCTGCTTTCAATAATTCAGTAAACAGGTAAAAAATAATGTATTTATTATTATCAGGTATTATGGAAACCTTTGAAGGAAGTTTGATGAATAAAATTACGAAATAAGCAATTTGAACTTTTACTTCCCTTTGATGTTACTGAAATTATCTTGTTTTCTATTATTTGGACCCAAATTCTTTTTTAAGATCTTATGGGAAATGTCAAAAGGGATGTTTGTTTTGATTGAAAACTAAATACAGAGTGTATTTGCCGATCTAGATACTTGCAGTTCCAGTTTCCTACGCCATGTCGGCTCCTGGTCTATACATAACCCGAGGCGACTTCGAGTAGGCTTCTAGGAAGGTATAATTCTAAGTAATTTCAAAGAGAAGAGTAGGCACCTACCTCATGTTTAAGATCGTTTAAAGACGAGTTAATATCTAATCGTGTTTAATTCTGCGAAGTCTTACTATAGGTTGTACCTTAGGTATAAAGTTAATACTTTATTATTCATTAGTCTTCCTATTTCAGAGCTTATATAAGTATTTTAAGTGTAGAGAATTTTACTAAGAAATCACGCGTACTTAGTAAAATTCTTGAAGTGTAATAACATAATATGAATGCTCTTTTACTTTAGCAAGTAAGTACACTCCTTTTTAACTAACAAGTATGCTGAGTTTGCACTATACCTTATATGCATTCTTTATAATTATTAAGTTTTAGTGAATAAATAGTTCTCAACATATGTGGTTGTTTCTTTAAAACCACATCTTAGGAACCCCAACACTAAAATTTTTTTATTTTTTTTATTTTTTATTATTATTACTGAAATTACAATACAGCGGTGTTTCTTAAGTCTAAACTCGCCAAACTTTTACGTTTGATGGCGAGAGGCGCTCGTTTACATTTAAAACAATGAACCACCTTACGTACACACAGCAGCAGGTCAAGCTACTACAAACTCAAATTTTCTCATTCGATTTTGAATTTAACTATCAACATTTTAAGGTTTAAAATAATTTTGAGAAATTTGATGCCCGGCACAACCCGATGTGCTGCTGTCTGTACATACCTACTACTTATATAATGTACTATCCTGTTAAGCTTATCCTATTCAATGTTTTATTTCTGTTTGCTATCCTGTATAATATTTTTTAATTTTGTCTTAAGTGATCCTTTACTAATTTTTACTTTTTCTCTTAATAAATCAATTTTGTTAAACACTTTAGGTACCAAATATTTAGTTGTTCTCTTACCATAATAATTTTTTATCTGTGGTTGAACCAGTTTGTTCTCTCTAACCCTACGTGTGTTGTACTATGTTCATCACTGTAATAATGTTCCAGACCTACTAAATAATCTACTTTTTTATCTATGGGTATGATTTTACAAATGGGGAATAACTTGTCATACTCTTTGTTGCATTTATCTTTAACATTTTTACTAACCAGAAACTTTAACAGTCTTATTTGTATATCCTTAATATCTCTTAAATATGTTATAAAGGTTCGCCCGTATACAAGGAGTCCATAGCTTATTAGCGAATCGGCAAGTGCGAAATACACAATTCTTAACGTCTGTTTGTTCAAAACATATTTTAAGTGGTAAAACTTACTTAGCACTGATCTTAGCCTATTGCAAATGTCATTTACATGCAATCTCCAATTAAAGTTCTTATCTATTGTTAGACCTAAATATTTAAAATTATCTACATAATCCAATTTTGCACATTTACAATTACATTTATTTCTATGCAAACATTCGTATGTATGTCCTACCACTGTGAGATATTCATAATTTACAGACTTAGCAATTCGATTATATGGCGAGTGTATATGCATACATTTAGTTTTTGAGAGATTTAAAATAATTCCATTGTCATGTGCCCATTTGCTAATATTTTCAAAGTCATCTTGAATACACTTTTGTGCCTCAGTTATATCTTTGGAGGCATAAACAAGACACATATCATCAGCGTACATGAACACCTCACACTTACTTACGACATTTGACACACTGTTCACATGCATTACATATCCTACAGGGCCGTACACAGATCCAGTAGGCACACCCAAGTCGACATCTACCTCCTTCCCAGACACACGGGAGATAATTGTGCTTATTTTTCTATTAGTGAGGTAGTTTTTAAACCAATTATTTGCGGGACCGCGTATTCCGCACTCGTCCATTGCCTGTAATAAGATCTCATGGTCTAAAGTGTCAAATGCTTTTTTATAATCAATGAATAGTGCTATAATTTGTTTGCCAGAATTTAAACAATCATTAATATAATCTGAAAATCCTACCAAGGCAGAGACATGGCGAACCTGCCTCGGGACTCTGCCAAGGGGATTGTTAGTCATACGATTAGAGTTCAGTTTTTCAGCATTTAATTTCAGCATAACTCAATAGTACATAACAATAATGTGTCAATCAAAAGTGGAAAAGGAAGAAGTTTTCCTCAGCCAAAACGCGGCTGCAGGCAACAATGACGCCATGCTGAAAGAAATCGGTGGCCACGTGGAACGGCTTAGCATGGTGACCTACGTTGTTCTAGCCATTATTTTAATCATAGCAGTTTATGCTGGCCTCCGGATGTACAAGAGCTGCCACCGCACATGGATCCAGCAGGAAATTGGGATGAGTATATAGTAGTGGATCTTATTCGCCATGCAGCGAATAAGATCATCCATCAGAGGGCGCACAGAAGGTACCGGTAACAGCCGGTCCGGTACAGAGCCTAAAAAAATGCAAGATATGTGAAAAATGGAAAACAAAATTGAACCTTCCATGTCCTTAATTAAAGGGCTTTCAATTCAAAAAGTCACTGGCAGTTTCAATTTCTAAATAAAAAACGGTCTTGAAAATGATGGCATTCGCGAGTGGCACTTGAAACAAACGGCGTTATCAAATCAGTGCACCCGAGTTAAAGTGCCGGTGAAATAGAAGGGGGCACTTATTGCCCCGCTGAACCGCCGCACACCCCCGGACCCCCGCACACCCCCGGCCTACATACCCCGACAGCCAATGTTCTTTAAATGGCAACCCAAAACTCGCGAGACTGACAAACTTACGAAATTAGAAGGAACAATTTTAATGAAAACTGTTTGGTTTGTACGATTTTGTTGTTTATAACAAAAGGTTGTTAGTAGTTATTTCTCTGTCAAGTGCTTCTGTTACAATCTGTAGTTGTTGAGCGTTGTGTTAATGAAAATTTTAAGTTGTAAACTTCGCAAGCCATCAAGTTTTGTTCTAGAAGTAATGTAATAAAACATGTTGTAACAATGTTATTAAAACTTTGATGTATACAAGTTTGCGGTCTTTTTGTCTGCTCTTGTTTATTACCATCTTTTACTAAAAGTTTAATTAGTAGTTTACAGAAACATTTTGGAGGCTTCTTTAGGTAATTAACGCCTTTAATTAACCTAGTAAATAGGTCATCATCATCAACATCATCATCATCAGCCTATAGCAGTCCACTGCTGCACGCTTACCATGACCGCCATATAAACGAGTTTTATCGTCGGCGGAATAGACAAAATGGCTTACAGTAGAAATATTTCTACGTATTCTACGTGTCTAAGTATGGCATTCTCTCATTTTGTCTATTCTTCCGTCGACAAAACCCGTTTCTATGACGGTCATGATAAGCGTGCTGCACATAGGCCTCTCCTTTTGCACGCCATTCAGCTCGATTTTCAGCAACTCTTAGCTGCTACCAGCCACCCCCTGCGAAGACCATCGCTCCACCTACCTTACGTTTGCGGGTTCGCGGTCTCCACTCAAGAACTCGTCTAACCCAACGGTCATCGGTTCTGCTTGCCTCTTTGTGAGCTATGACGACCACTTTGGTTCTCTTTCGGATCACCTCGTTGCGGATTCGATCCCTCAAAGAGACTCCAAGCATAGTCCGTACCATAGCTCACTGAGTGACGACTTGAAATTATGGATCAGCCTCTCGTGAGCGTTTATCAGGCAGGACGCACTGACTGAAGACCTTAGTCTTTACACTCGTGACGTGACGTGTGATACGTGACGAGAAGACTCGACGAAGCTTCCAAACGCTGCCCAGCCCAGCTGAATTCTTCTGTTAGCCTCCATTTCAAGGCTGTTCTTACCAAACTGCAGAGTTTGCCCGTGGTAAACGTATTCTCGAACAACCTTGAGAGCACCGCCATTGACAGCAATCGGTCCCGGGGTAACGTGTTCGAAAAATTGAGAATGTGTGCAAACAGCGCTCTTTCATATGATACCCCACATGCCCTGGTAGCCCCACTTTGAATTTTTGAGACCCCCTTTCAGTCCCTGTTGCAAAATAAAAAAAAATTGTTGGGTAATTTCTTATTTCCAAAATAGTTGGGTAAACGTCATCTAAAACTGTTCCAAATTTCAAGTTGATAGCATTCGTAGTTCTTGAGATATCCAGCTGTGACAGACAGACAGACAGACTGAGTCGCACGGAACCCTAATAACCCGTTGGCGGTGAAAATGCAACTTGGATGGCTGTAACTCATCCTACTGAAAGAAAGTGTTCAGTTTCACTTAGTTTCATTATCATTACACACATTTGTATTATCGTTTGTTTTCATTATCTGCCCAGCCCTAGTTTTTATTTTTAAAGACTTTATTTAGATTAACAGTTTTTGTGAATTTGTTTGCACGAGTTTTGTTAATCAATTGTGTAGTTGGATTACCGAGCACTGAATGGTATTCGCAGATACGATATTGAATGTTTTTGTTGAAAAACTAACATTGTTCAACAATTTGACAGTTAGCGGCCTATACGATTGTGATGAACTTTTTTTAGTTTGTTATCCTCCAGAACAATGTACCTGTTTACAATATTCAATTTCAGTTCAGGCAAAGAATACTTTGTACCTTTTATGTAAATAAATAAAATTATTTTTGAGGTTTTGATACCTAGGTATAAATGGGACTTCGGATTTTATATTAAAAAAAGTATATAAAAGGTGCAAATGCTTTGCTTCGTACTTTATTATATTAATTAGATATTAATTGCTTTTTAGCTGACTAACTCGATATCAGATTATGTTTAACACATCATCCATCTGTATTATTTTCTCAAACGGAATCAGTATTCGTCCGCTTTTATGTATTTCAGGAAAATGTAAATAAATACAATTTAATCCTCGGGAACAATCTTCATAATTTTGTTCGTTTTTTATTTTAATAATCCACGTCTTGTCACCAAATTTTGGTTGTCTTTGTGATGACTTGCATTGCAAGTGCCTTGTCTATTTATTCCACGAAATGCATGAAAATAATATGCCATTTCTCTGATCTCATACTTAGTTAGGTTTTACCTACTTTTATTATAGGTAGTACAAAATCATCACCAAGTCGAGTTTGTGCCGAAAATCAAAGTTCACTTTCAGAACACCAAGACAAAAATTCCTTCAAACTAAATCTACGCATACACCTTACACGTAAAACATTCATTCCTTCCACATTTAAAATTGACGAAAACTCACGAGCGAAGTCGAAGGGGAACAAGTACACAATATATTTAAGAAATCTCTTCGAGCGCCGCTTATGTTAACGCTTGAATCTTCGCACGGCATTGTTATTGAAATTGAAAATTAGAATTCAATTTATTCGCTGTACGGAACGCGAGTGATCGACTCAACAACCTCAACCTGCTATTACCTACATAATACGGAAATCTGCGAGAATTATTACTGAATCTCTTTTATACTTGAGATTTTTATGAACTATGTGAGCTTTGACGTTAAAGTATTCAAAAAAAACCAGCCAAGTGCGTGTCGGACTACGCGCAATGAAGGGTTCCGTAGGTGAAAAGAATTTATCCCAAAAACAAACTTACATTGGATATCGAAAAAAAAAAATTATGTCATAAAATTACAAATTCACAATTATTCGGACTTATTCCTTTACTTGTGCTGGGAGACTTTGCTTCTTGCCAAATTTCATTATTCTAGGTCAACGGGAATTACGGTTTTGATTTACTCGCGACAGTTGCGAGTATCAAAATGTGTCGCAAAATGGCCGTATTTTTTTATTGCGTTGACTTAGAAGCTTGATTTTTGTAGAACTCTAAGGGACCATAGACTTACCTACCTATTTAATATAAATTTCAACTTGATACCTCTACGCGTTCTTGAGAAAAAGAGCCTTGACAGATGACATACTTGTAAATATTTTTTTATGTGATAGAATTACAAATTAACAATTTTCGGACTTTTTCGTATATTTGTGTTGTAACCTTTCTCCTTGCCAAATTTCATGATTCTAGGACGACGGGAAGTACCCTATAGGTTTTAATTTACTTGCGAGTATCAAAAAATGTCGCATAAATGGCAGTATTTTTTTATTGCGTTGACTTAGAATTTTGATCTTTTTAGAACTCCAAGGGTTTGATATTAATTTCAGCTGGATACCTTCACGCGTTCCTGAGAAAAACGGTCTTGACATACTGACAGACAGACAGACAGACGGACAAACAAGTGATCCTATAAGGGTTTCGTTTTTTCCTTTTGAGGTACGGAACCCTAAAAAGGCCACTAAGATATGTACCATCTCGTGTCACTTATATAATACACTAGCTTTTGCCCGCGGCTTCGCCCGCGTGGATGTCGGAAAATATCCCATGGGAACGTACATGTGGAAAAGATAGGGCCGTCCGATATAACTGTACAAACTCAAATCGCTACGATATATCGTTACCGTGTATAGTAGGCATAAAGCTACCAGTCGGCATCGGCAAAGATGTCGGATTTTTTCCGACATCTTCAACAGTCGTCGTCATATTTCAGCCAATTTACACAAAACCATAATGAATTACACTGAATCACTCCGTTCATTGCAGAAAACCGTATGAAAATCCGTTCGGTACTTTTTGACATTATCGCATTCAAACAGACACACTTACGCGGCGGGGGGACTTTGTTAATTACTTAAAATTTATTATGCTAGTCACGCTCTAATAACAAATAACTTTTGTCCGAGTGTCCACTCGTTCAAATAATTTCCTCGTAAAAACTTCGAATGAAATAAAGACTAAATGTTACCTCAAGATTCGAACTATTGTACCCCCTCAAAAACGCTGTACCACATATTTCTTTATTTCCTACCAAAAGCATAAATTTGAATTTTCATATCCCTACCTTAAGAAATGCTGGGTTTCCCATCTTTCATCCCTTATATCACCCCTTGTAGTATTGTTTTTGAAAGTTTCCTGTGTCCTTTCCCAAGATGCTATATAAAGCCTTGCCAAATTTTGTTGAAATCCGTGCAGTTTTGTAAATTTTAAAATCAACCCCTATTTTACCCCCTAAGGGGATGATTTTTCAAAAACGCTGAACCGCATATTTCTTTGTTTCCTATCAAAAGCATACATTTTAATTTTCACATCCCTAACTTAAGAAATACTGAGTTTCCATACAAACTTTCATCCCCTATATCACCCCCTGTAGGATTATTTTTAAGACAAAAAGTAGTTCATGTCCTTCCCCAGGATGCTATATAAAGCCTTGCCAAATTTTATCGACGTCCGTGCAGTTTTGTAAATTTTAAAATCAACCCCTATTTTACCCCCTTAGGGGATAATATTTCAAAAACGCTGAACCGCATATTTCTTAATTTCCTACCAATAGCATGAATTTATTATACCTAACTTTAGAAATACTGGGTTTCCCTTACAAACTTTCATCCCCTATATCACCCCCTGTAGTATTGTTTTTGAAAGTATCTTATTTCCTTTCCCAGGATGCTATATAAAGCCTTGCCAAATTTTGTTGAAATCCGTGCAGTTTTGTAAATTTTAAAATCAACCCCTATTTTACCCTCTTAGTGGATGATTTTTCAAAAACGCTGAACCCTATATCACCCCCTGTAGTATTGTTTTTGAAAGTATCCTATTTCCTTTCCCAGGATGCTATATAAAGCCTTGCCAAATTTTGTTGAAATCCGTGCAGTTTTGTAAATTTTCAAATCAACCCCTATTTTACCCCCTTAGTGGATGATTTTTCAAAAACGCTGAACCGCATATTTCTTTATTTCCTATCAAAAGCATACATTTTAATTTTCACATCCCTAACTTAAGACATACTGATTTTCTCATACAAACTTTCACCCCCTATATCACCCCCTGTAGGAATATTTTTTAAGACAAAAAGTAGCCCATGTCCTTCCCCAAGATGCTATATAAATTTTAAAATCAACCCCTATTTTACCCCCTTAGGGGATAATATTTCAAAAACGCTGAACCGCATATTTCTTAATTTCCTACCAATAGCATGAATTTATTATCCCTAACTTAAGAAATACTGGGTTTTCCTTACAAACTTTCATCTCCTATATCACCCCCTGTAGTATTGTTTTTGAAAGTATCCTATTTCCTTTCCCAGGATGCTATATAAAGCCTTGCCAAATTTTGTTGAAATCCGTGCAGTTTTGTAAATTTTCAAATCAACCCCTATTTTACGCCCTTAGTGGATGATTTTTCAAAAACGCTGAACCGCATATTTCTTTATTTCCTATCAAAAGCATACATTTTAATTTTCACATCCCTAACTTAAGACATACTGATTTTCTCATACAAACTTTCATCCCCTATATCACCCCCTGTAGGATTATTTTTGAAAAAAAAAGTAGCCTATGTCCGTCCCCAAGATACCATCTATAGCCTTGCCAAATTTTATCGAAATCCGTTCAGTGGTTTAGGCGTGAAAAGGTAACAGACAGACAGACAGACAGACAGACAGACAGAGTTACTTTCGAATTTATAATATTAGTATGGATGTTAGTGCTCAACAACGCTGAGCTTTTTCGAAAACTACGTGTGCTATAATTACGGCTACCTATTTATACGTTTATAAAGAAAAGTGTTTTTATTACTTCAGTGAATATTCCAGTATCTGTTATTGTTACGCACAATTATCGTGCGCAATGTTATATGCTCTGTAAGGTGGTTCAGGGCATAGTGTATTTTAGAACATTTTAACTTATTACTAGATCTCTTAGCAGAGTCTGGCATTTTGAATTTGATATTCAAATACGATTAGAAGCAGTACTTCCACACCTACTCCACAAATTCTACAGCACGACTACTCCTTTAGATAAATTGGCTGATAGTGTTCCAGAATTTCTGATAGTTAGACTCAGATGCAGTTCGGCCGGCATCTATTTCAGTAACTATTGAAAACTTTGAGTATTAATATAAGGATAAATGTTAAAGACGATTTCATGTAAGACTGGTTAGAAACTGGCATGAGATAGTTTTGTGACTCAGAGCTATGTTTAACTTTAGTCGTCTTTAGTCGTTGTTTTGGCCGAAGGGTGTCATGTATCGGCGATTCCGCGGAAGGTTACGCGACACCACGCAGCGCAATTATACGCCATCTCTTCGTATACAGTAGTTTATTTTTGTGTTTTATAAAATATGTATGATAGTCTGTAAGGTATTTATGTTATGGGTCATTGATACCCGAATGAAATGACATATTATTATTATTATTTCTTTTATTTCATTTTACACATATTTTTTACATTTTTAAATATTATAATAAAAAGAATATAAAAACATTTAAAAATATAAAAATAGTAGCCCACCGGTATCGGGAACAGGGTCCAAGCTACCGGCGGTCAGGGCTCCAGAGAGAGGAACCTCCTAAAAATGCGGGCCGTGTCCAGAAGTACCGCTTTCTGAATCAAGCCCTTGATCCAGCTGCCCAACGAGAGCCTCCTTAGGTGTTGGTCGAGGCTCTTGGTAATAATTATTATTATTAACTTTAGTTGCTGAGAGAAGCACTTTTGTGGATATTGTATTTTTGACCTTTGAGAGCCTAGATTCGTAATTATTATTATTAGAGTGCGTTTTTTAAATGTTTAAACTCAATACATAATATTATGGATGACGGCCTCTTTGGTATAGTGGTCGCAAGCGCTACTGCTGAGCATGAGGTCCTGGGTTCGATTCCCAGTCGGGCAAAGTGTTATTGGGTTTTTCCATCTAGAATTTCTCAGAAGCAGCCTGGAGCCTGGATTTGTGCCCGGTTGATGCCAATAGGCTCGCCCCATATTACGTGGGACTTACATACATCTCTGCCCAACCTTTCGGGAAACAAGGCGTGATGTTGTGTTATGTTATATATTGATGCTTATACGTACATAAACTCACGGCTTCTTCCCATGGGGGTGAGCAGAAACTACAGAACTGCGAGTACTATGCACCTGACCTTTCTGAAGAACAGCACTAATAAGGTCACTATATGTACTCCTAGGGCCTCCCCCCCTCCCGCATTCCCACTCACATCTGTCTTGTAAATACAACTTGTTATGCTTCATACTTACCTACTACTTACTTCATTCATGTTTTTCTGGGAGCAAAAAGAACATCTTCCTAAAATAAGATACATAGGTATAATGGCAGTATGTCAAGTAGATACCCAATGCTAATCCTATTAACTGGGAACGGGATAGGTGTGTTTTGTAATTCCTTTTTCCATTGAGGTAAAATTTTACCTGAAAGTATTTTTTTTCCTGTAAAACTTCATAACTACTTCACATAATTCCTATTGAGTATGCAAACCAAACTATATGTACACTGGTTCAAAGGCATACATATAAACACTTTATCATCATCATCATCATTTCAGCCGACCAAAAGACGTCCACTGCTGGACATAGGCCTTCCCCAAGCACCGCCACTTCGACCGGTTCTGTGCTTCCCACCTCCAGCGGATTCTTGCGGCCTGGTCCTTGGTCACAAATTATATATAGCACTGTTAAAAAAAAAAAAAAAAAAGCTTTACAAAAACCACTCAAATACTCCCAACGATCCCTTTCAAAATAACTCCCTTTCAGAAGTGTGAAAACAGAAACGTATTGGCTTTAAAAATGGTATTTTTAAAGATACGATGTGACGTTAAAATTGGAAATGCTGAACATAATAGTTCATTAAAGTTCAGTGAGTTCAGTGGGGCGATCATCGAATAACTGAGAATTAACACGGCTGGAGGACCGCCATCGAAACTGCACGCGGATAGGGCTGCGCTGAAGCCCTACTGCGGTTTCAGACGCTACGGTACGCTAAATTTTATTAGTGCGAAATGTGGTCACTAAATCTATGTACTTACCTATCTACAGGGTGTAAAGGGACAGCCTTTCGCAAACTAATAGGGTGCATTCAGCTGCTCATTTTGAATCATATTCCACCGGAAAATTTCTCAGGAAAATTTTCATTTTTTTAATAGTTTTTTCAGTTAAATTTTCTTTATTTCAATGTAAAATTACATTGTGTGTTTGCAGCACTCCATTTATGTAAAAAAAAAAACAAAAAAAAACCAGCAATGGATGTTGAAATACTCTAACGAACGACGCGTGAAATCAGCTGTTCACTTTCTATCTAGCTACAGAGTTCATTGAACTCATCGCATACCTATTACCTACCCCTCCCAACCAGTAACAGAAGCTCCGATTTGTGCACATAAACACAAAAAAAATTATTGGATTCCCATAACGTTCCTGAAATAATTTCATGTACCGGTCATCTTAGTATGATATACTGAATTCACCCCATCTGTCAGCGGAGGGCTGTCCCTTACTCCCTGTATATAATTATATAAAAATCGATGAGTGTATGTATGTATGTAGGTTCGCTAGGGACTCCGAAACGGCTGGATTGATTTTGATGAAATTTTCGGGCAGTCTTCAAATTAGCCCAGCGGGTGATCCTATGAAGTATTTTTTTATCGATCGTGATATCGATAAAAGGCGAGTCGCTAGTATGGTATATTATTGCGAGTATTTTAAGGAGCGTGAATGCGGTTTAATTGCTATAAAGTTAACACAGTTTCTAAACGTAGGCTTACATAATCTTTGCCGCCGGGGTCGCGGATTGTTCGAAAGAGATACCGCGGCCCTGGCACAGGCAACTGAAGGAACACGGGTGGGTTTTAGTCAGTAAAAGTCTGACACGCCCTTCCGCTCCACCCAGAGCGGGAGAAGTCATTTGATGATTTCCCATCCATATAAAAAATTGTGCTGGTGAATTTACAGACACATGAGATATCCAAAGGTTGACGATATATCGACAAAATTTCTAGAAATAGGCGCCAAAACCACCAAATGGAAGGTATACTTCAACATGAGAATTCTACAAAAATATAATAACCGATACAAATAAGTATAGTAAAAAAGTATAATAAAATTGCTACTACAATATTATTACTATCAGCATCCCATAGTTTCCATAAGGCTTAAAACATAAATTTGCATTAAGTGCTGCCATAGTTACAGGTTTTATTCCATCCCTATGGACCGCGGTGAGGCGAAAATTTCCCATTGTTCTTCACACCCTGCCGTATGTTGAGGCGTTTTGAATATTTCATGCCTGATAATTTATTGCATGATTTACTGCGCAAGGGCCTTCTATGATTGCTCTCCAGATCCGGCTATCGTTCCTTCCAACTCCCAAGTTTTTACGTTCGTCGAGTCCCTTTTTATAGAATTTACATATATAAAAATAGTGTACTTTACTTTGATATAGTGCGTGCTCAATTCCGTGTCACTTCGTCGGTTCACTTGCTCTGTATACGGGATCGGGGTTTACGTAATTTAGTGCCGCTCCCTGACTATCTGCGAAACGTTGGCGGAGGATAATGGTTTGAACACTATTGAACTGTGGCGTCACGTTTGGTGTGAGATATTTTTCCACACATTATAATTATTATGATAAGTGTTAAAGCAGGATGGGCTCGTGGCTAAATAATAACAGCCGCACGGGCAATCCAAGGTTAAGCTACGCTTGCAGCGGTCGGTAAATGGATGAATGACCATCAATTACATAATTATCGAAACTACTCCGTGCTGTTAAGACGTTGGTCCCGGCTGTCATTCGTAGATCTTTGACAGTCGTTACAGATAGTCAGAAGCTCAAGTCTGCAGAGAACCAGTCTTACTAAGGGGTATCGTGTTACCCAATAAGTGGGTTGTGGAGGTTAGATAGGCAGTCGCTCTATAAAATGCTGGTATCCAGCTGCATCCGGTTAGACTGGAAGCCGACCCCAACATAGTTGGGAAAAAAGCCTAATCAGAGTCTATTTACGAAATGTATTTTTTTTATTACATTATTTTCCACAAGGATGTGAAATCATCAAGTGACGTCTCCCGCTCTGGGTGGAGCGGAAGGGCGTGTCAGACTTTTACTGACTAAAACCCACCCGTGTTCCTTCAGTTGCCTGTGCCAGGGCCGCGGTATTTCTTTCGAACAATCCGCGACCCCGGCGGCAAAGATTATGTAAGCCTACGTTTAGAAACTGTGTTAACTTTATAGCAATTAAACCGCATTCACGCTCCGAAAGTTAACAGTTTCTATGTACACACGGCTACACATCAAGCTATACATTTCCAGTTTACACTGAACTCTCATTGTAAGGAAATCCTACACAATGCGAGATCAGCTTATACTGGAAATGTATAGCTTGATCTGTAGCCGTGCGTACGGAAACCGCAAAGCTTTATGTTTTTAGGGTTCCGTACCTCAAAAGGAAAAACGGAACCCTAAAGATGAGTCCACTGGTCCGCGCCGGACGCAACGCACGCACGGCACGCAACAGATTTCGGTTTGCTTTGTATGAATTTATATAGCACTGCGTCCACTACCGGTATCGCCCGCATTTTCATTTCTTCATACAAACAAACCAAAATATGTTGCGTGCGTGCGTTGCGGCCGGTGCGGACCAGTGGACGCTCAGCTTTATAGGATCACTTCGTTGTCCGTCTGTCTGTCAGTATGTTACGACCATTTTTCTTAGGAACGCTGAAGGTATCAAGTTGAAATTAATATCAAATACGTAGGCCTACGTCCCTTTGGAGCTCTAAAAAAATCAACCTTCTAAGTCAACTTTATGCGACATCTTTTGATACTCGCAAATAAATCAAAACCTATGGGGTACTTCCGGTTGACCTAGAATCATGAAATTGGGCAAGAAGCAAGTTCTCACTGAAAAAGTAAAGGAATAAGTCCGAAAATCGTTATTCTGTTGCTTTATCACAAAAAAAAGCGGTTACAAACTTACATTTGCAGTTGGAGAATTGACCATGACGTACGTATGTATAGATTTAAGAGACGACATTTTTTAAACTACAAAGTTAAGTTTGTTCTTGGGACAAATTCATCCCAACTACGGAACCCTTCATTGTGCGTGGTCAGCGTCCGACACGCGCATAGCACTTAGCCCGTTTTTTTTTAATTTTCCTTTTTGATAACTTAAAGTATTGTTAGTAAAGAACCTATTTCAAAACCGCTTTTCCGATACGTAGCTGTAGATACCTACCTACTTTTCATTTTCGAAGGATTTCACATGTTGGTTTGAAAGACGTATTAAAGAATTATCTTTTTAGGCGACTTCCTTATTCCCATATAAAATTCTTAATTACTGTTTTTATGACATAATGGCAGGATTAATTTGGTCTCAGTAGGGTGTCCGGCGATAAGTGGACGGGCCTATTTCCGCGCCTTATCTCCCCCTCCCTGCGCTGATAACACAATTTTGTGTAGAATACCTCTTTAATAGCCGCTCTTACTGGAATGGGCTAAAGAATAAAGTCAATCTCTTCGACGTAAATCCTCCAAGCAGTCATAACTCAAGTTTATAGAGTTTAGGGACTTTTTCGCCGATAGAATTTAAGGGAGTGTTAAAGTTTATGTTTTTTGTTGACGATGGGACTGGAATACGTAAGTATATTTTTTTTACGATCTACATGATGTTTGGTTTCCCCTTGCTGTTGAGTTTGACAGATAAATACAGGTATCTAAATATAACGCGTGCCTTCCATTCCCAGATTTTCTTGAGAAAATGGGTTTTCACGTTTCAGTAACAATTGGCGACGAAGTTAATCTTTAAGGTAAATGTGACCTATAAATTCAATAGAGGCCTTACCACGTTTTATATTACAAACCTATTTTATTTTCATAGTGTCAATGTCCTTTATGAAGGTTTAGAACACGGCATAGGTACGTGTGAACGTGATTTATAAAATAATGGTAAAATAGATGATAGGAGTTATTGACAACGAACGAAACGAGAAAGGTTAAATTAAAAACCGGCCAAGTGCGTGTCGGACCACGTACAATGAGGTATTCCACTTTGGTCACTGATTTGAACGGCACTTCCTCGAACGTCACCTAAACACTTCCACTAAGGGCACTGAAACAAAATTTAGTAAAGTTCCGTTCGGTGGAATATTTTATTGATATTACTTTCAGTCCCCGAACGGCACTTACGTTTTTTTAGACTGTTTGTTTGTTATGCTGGGACGTATGTACTCTTTGTTCAGGACATTACCGACTATAACATATCGATACGCAAGTGTGAACCACGCCCAGGGCTGCGATGTCGTTTTTTGTTAGGTTTTTTTTTTGGTTTTTTTTTTTAAGTCTTGTTCGCCAAATGTTTCACAAAAATAGTATGCTTGGCCAAAAAATATTTAATATATTTTTTTTCTTTTTTTATCTTTTTTTTTGTTATATTTTTTTTACATAAATAAGATAACAATCAGTATATTTTTATTTGTTTTTGTTACGTTTTTTTTTTTGTAATCGTATTTTTTACATATAGAAGATAACAATCAGTATATTTTTGTTTTTTTTTACGTTTATTTATTTATTTTTTCTTTTTTTATAATCGTATTTTTTAAATAAATAAGATAACAATCAGTATATTTTTGTTTTTTTTACGTTTATTTATTTATTTTTTCTTTTTTTTGCTTGGCCAAAAAATATTTAATATATATTTTTTCTTTTTCTATCTTTTTTTTTGTTATATTTTTTTTACATAAATAAGATAACAATCAGTATATATATTTTTTGCTATCGTATTTTTACATAAATAAGATAACAATCAGTATATTTTTATTTGTTTTTGTTACGTTTTTTTTTTGTAATCGTATTTTTTACATATAGAAGATAACAATCAGTATATTTTTGTTTTTTTACGTTTATTTATTTATTTTTTCTTTTTTATAATCGTATTTTTTAAATAAATAAGATAACAATCAGTATATTTTTGTTTTTTTACGTTTATTTATTTATTTTTTCTTTTTTTTTTTTGTAATCGTATTTTTTAAATAAATAAGATAACAATCAGTATATTTTTAACAAAACAAATAAAAATATAGTGATTGTTATCTTATTTATGTAAAAAATACGATTACAAAAAAAAAACGTAACAAAAACAAACAATACTGATTGTTATCTTATTTATGTAAAAAATACGATTACGAAAAAAATAAAATAAACGTAACAAAAACAAACAAAAATATACTGATTGTTATCTTATTTATTTAAAAAATACGATTACAAAAAAAAAAACTTGACGTAACAAAAACAAATAAAAATATACTGACTGTTATCTTATTTATGTAAAAAATACGATACCAAAAAATATATATATACTGATTGTTATCATAATTATGTAAAAAAAAAGATACCAAAAAAAAACAGATAAAAAAAATGTTAAATATTTTACTGGCCAAGTATACTATTTTTGTGAAACATTTGGCGAACAAGACTTAAAAAAAAAACAAAGAAAAAAAACCTAACAAAAAACGACATCGCAGCCCTGGGCGTGGTTCACACTTGCGTATCGATATGTTATAGTCGGTAATGTCCTGAACAAAGAGTACATACGTCCCAGCATTTACAAACAAACAGTCTAAAAAAACGTAAGTGCCGTTCGGGGACTGAAAGTAATATCAATAAAATATTCCACCGAACGGAACTTTACTAAATTTTGTTTCAGTGCCCTTAGTGGAAGTGTTTAGGTGACGTTCGAGGAAGTGCCGTTCAAATCAGTGACCTAGGTGGAATACCTCCGTACAATGAACGGTTCCGTAGTTAGCATGAATTTTTCCCAAAAACAAACTTAACATTGTTGTTGAAAAACATGTTCTACCATACATCGATATACGTCACGGTCATTTCTTTAACTGCAAATGTAAGTTTGTATATTTTTTTTTATTGCGTTGACTTGAAGCTTGATTTTTTTTAGAGCTCAAGGACCGAAGTCTTGCGTATTTGATGTTAATTTAATTTTGATACCTCCACGCCTTTCTGAGAAAAAGGGTCATATGTAACAGACTGACAGACAGTCAACGAACAACGAAGTGATCCTATAAGGGTTCCGTTTTTTCTCTTTGAGCTATAGAACCCTAAAAATTTGGAATAACTACGTTTTGTGCGTAATTCAAGTGTACCTACATATAATGTTTTTAGTTTATTGATAAATTAACGTAATTTTATAGTAAACCATACAAAGTACGCAAATGGTTGTGTCTACGGCGACTTTACGAATGCAAGTTGGCTTATCAATAATATATGCTACGTTCAAAATAATAGGAAAGTAAATACCTACCAATTTATTCAACTTCAAATACAGTGTTTACATTAGTTAAAAACGCCTTCCTATAATGAAATGGTAGGTGTAATACTTCCACCTACGACATCAATCTTCTAGTACAAACGTAGTGATTACGAGCGTTTGTTATCAAAGGCGAATTGGGTCGATGTCAAGTAAGCCTAAATATACTTTCTTCCATTAGCGGTGACATGTCAAATATAAGCTATATACTTATTACGTAGGGAGGTACCGAACAAAGCTTTGTAAACTTCGTCAACGAAACCGCTAGAGCCATTGTGATAGCGCTTGAGCTGCGTTTGTATTGGCGAGTTACTGGAATGTATTTTTTTTGGCAATGCCTAAATTGTTTTATCAAATGCTGAAAATGGGAAAACGATTGATAGTGTTGAATGAGGAAAAAATAAAATTGCTGCTATGACCAATAAAATACATGTTATCTTTTTTAAATGTAAACACAGCATATTCTAAAAAAAATAACCCTGGATTTATTTGGTTAACTTTTCGGTTGACTTGATTTTTAGATTGTATTAATTTGTCTGCCTCTATTCTAAACATACTTAGGGAGGTACTAGTTTTCACTAACCTATAAAATATTCCTAAGCTTTTGCGCTGGCGGAAGGCCATTTAGTCCCACTCCTTCAATGACTTTCCACTGAAGTGTGCTCACAAGTCCATTCAGCATCAGCATGATAAAAATAAAAATGTAACCGCGTATTAAAACGTGGCACTAATACAATATTCAAGTTAAACGCGCCTTACGTAGGGATCTCTCATTTCCTAGCAAGTGCGGGGTCGCCATTAGCAGTACAAACATAACACGAGCGCCGGTGACACCTGCGTCTTTACATATTGCGTGAGCTTTTAATGTTTGATGCTTTACCACATTGCAATAATAAAGTCCTTTATTGATACGTGTCCATGTTTGTGTTATAATATTTGGGTAGATTAGTAGAACGTTGTAATCATGCAGTTCATATAACTTTTTTCAAGTCATATTATTTGATATAGTTAGTGCAATCCACGAAGACGCGCCCCGCTCTTCTTCAAGTCATATTATTTGATATAGTTAGTGCAATCCACGAAGACGCGCCCCGCTCTTCTTCCTAACCGCTTACAGTGCAAGTGTGCAACATTCCGCTAGTGTTTTAGTTTTGTCGATACACACTAATTGCAGGTAATTAACTATAGGTAATTAGTGCGTACACTTGTACAATGTTCCACGACTTGTAGTACTGTAAGCGATTAGGAAGAAGAGTGGGCGCGTCTTCGTGGATTGCACTAACTATAAGCCACATTACTTGTTTACAAACACAAATAAACAAAGAGGGTATTCAGTGGTAATCGTTTTGAGATTAATCCAAAGATAGTTTCCATCAAAGTCGCATTCGGAAAATACAAAATACTTACCTACCTACTATCCCAAAGCAAAATCCATCAGTTTCCATAACTAGGCCAAACGAGGCACGATTACTCGGCCTATTTGAAATGCTCTAGGCTCAAAGACTGCAACGGCATATAGTGACGGCCTGTCAGGTCATCGTCCACGAACACTGCAGTAATACATTTTCTTCCAGTGCCTCTAGCAACTTGCACGCGAAGATAGGCAGCTGATTCGCTGTATTTTTTTTTGCCTTTTTGTTCCTAGATTACTTTACATAGCAGGAAAAACTGTTTTAGAACTGCTAACCTACTTTGGAAATAGAATCTTAATTGCTTTTTTATGTGCTTGTAAACGGTTCACATAAATAAATAATTTCTTTTTTTATTTTCCTAAAATATTCCGTTTTGAAAATATGTATCCATCCATTGATACTGAAGGAGTTTTTGGGGATGGTAGTGCAGAGTGAAATCTAAAACTAAAAGAAATAGAGGAAAATAGATAAAGGAGTCATGAGCGGTCAAAGTAAAATTTTATGAATTGTTTCGACATTTCAAATTATCCCTTATAAAAAGGAATTTTCGAAAGAATCGTATTGGCAAGGCAAATACCAGTTAAAAGTAACTTGTCATGTTTAAGTATTTTGCACTTTAAAAGGTGTATATTAGAAAATTTAAATGAAGGCTACTCAAACAGTGCAGGTTGCTTGGAGGATCGGAACCCTCTCCGTAGCTCCCTCTCTTTCCATCACGTAGGCAAGCAATTTGCCCATTGTTATTCAAATCGTAAATTAATTATTCATTCACGTCATTTTCAGACGTGAATTTATTTCCTGGTTATGATGCTAGGAAATGCAGGGAATAAGACATCGTGCCTCTATATAATAGTCTGTTTAAATTGAATATTGATTTTTAAATAAACAATATTAATTTTAGAATTCCAAATTGCTGTAAGTATTAAAGTTTCTGATTTTAAGGGACCCTTACCCTCTTCTACATATAGCTCATATTATGTTTTTTTCGGGGTTGCATGACAATTTTCGAACTTGAATGGAGCCTTAATTCAAAAGTATGTCACGCGGAGAGGTCTTGAACACGGGAACAGTAGTACAACCTGCATCCTGTACTAATGTCTAATTCAGGTATATCTACGATCATTTGTACATCATAATAAATAAGACAGCTTAATGATTTAACCTGAGATTAATGGAATGTACACAGGGATTTAACATAAACACGGATAGTCTACATACAGGCATTACAGACGGCGCGAGTTCCGCCCGAAGCCACGAGTTTAATTCAGGTTCATTATAGCGTTCCCGATATAATAGACTTTACCTAAGCTTTGTGTACCAGATAGGATTACAGACAATATTATGTGATGTGGTATTTGACATAAATGTGGCTAAATATGTGATAGGTTGCACGCAGTCAACTAAACATTCCCCAGGATCGGCGTGTCTCACCCAGCTTAAGAATAATTGTTACTAACACTAGTTTACAAGTTTACATTGTTACTAACAAATGTGGAAGTGATTCTGCAATAACTGTTTATTTATTTATTTAAAGGATGGGTGGCCCTGACCATCCATTACAAATCTCAGTGCCTCGGAAAGCACGTTAAGCCATTGGTACCGACTGTCATTCGTAGAACTTTGATAGTCGATGGATAGTCAGAAGCCTAAAAAGTCTGACAGTCAATCCTACCAAAATAATGGTATTTAGCTGCATCCGTTTGGGCTAGAAGATAACCCAACAATATAGTTGGGAAAAGGCTAGGCAGATTGATACCTACACAAAAATATAAAGATAAATCTCATATTCTATTTTTGAATATCGGATACGAAAAAGAAGAAGCATAAGTTACCCATGTTTCAGGGTTGATAGTTAAGTATTGACGATGTTGATCTTTGACACCTTTCGCGTCACTTAAGTCGATCGGAGAGGGTCAAAACGCAATCAAGCGAGGCTATCGCTGAAGCACTTCGGCGTGTGGCTCTAAGTAGGTTTATGCCCCAGTGACCTGACTTAATGTTTCAGCATTTTATTCAGTGACACGTACGCTGTGCCGACCCTAGCCGCCATCAGAATTTCCTTACCGAATTTCCTCAGAGACTGAAACCGAGACGTTGTTTTTGAACCCACTTCCTGTTTTATTGCAACTTGAGAATTTGAAAATGGATGGGGCGATATCTATGTCAACTCGGATTGGGAAGTTCCATTTGGTAACACGGGAAATGGGACTCGATGGGCCCTTTTCGTTTTTTTGCTTACATTTCCGTTATGAAGTTTGGGTTATTAGCGATTCCTGTGAAGTTTGATTGGGATAGTATCTGTCAAAAGCAATGTCATCATCATTAGTGTATTACTTGCTACAATTTTTACTCGACACGCCGCGCCGGAAAATATACAGTACTGAAAAATAAAAAAGTGCAAAAGTAGCTTTAATTTACACATACAAATTAATATAACATCACGCCTGTAATCCCCGAAGTGTTAGGCAGAGTTGTATCTATGGTACACCCACATTTCACCAGTTATACTAAAATCCCATGTAATAGGCGGCGAGCTTATTGCCTTCAACCGGGCACAAACTGAGACTCCAGGATGCTACTGAGAAATTTCAGATGGAAAAACCCAATAAAACTTTGTCCGACACGGGAATCGAACCCAGGACCTCAAGCCCAGAAGTAGCGCTTGCAAACACTAGACCAACGAGGCAGTCTTTAATTTGTTCCACCGAAAACTTTTTTCCAAATCAGGCACCACACTGTTTTCTAAACAATCTTAATAATTATAATTCCGTTATCGTTGTTGAAAACTTTATTCGTATTAATTTCAAGATTATTCTTTGTCAATACATTTTTTTTAATGTATTAAATTATTTAGTATTATTGTTTATTTAATGAGGTAGACTATAGATTTATTATACGTATAGATAGAAGTAAAAGTAATCACAGAAAAAATAATCATAACAACACGTCAAATAACCTGCCCCTAACTGTTCCTGGCGCAAAGGTGCCTATAACACTTGTAGCATTGTCACGTTGGATGGCAATAGCTAACCTTTGCACCAGGTTATACATATATACATATACAGGATAATTTTTTAAGCAGTGCGCAAATTTTCAGTGTGTTCTACCTATGAATATGAACAACTTTTAGTATGGGACCAAACCTGAAATGGCGAAAAAAAAAATCAGCTGTTCAGTACATTTTGACGAATTATGCGAACAGAAATGTACTGAACAGCTGATTTTTTTTCACGATTTCAGAGTTAGTCCCATATAAATTATATAATTTTAATAGTGAATGTTGTTCATATTCATGGGTAGAACACCCTATGAAAATTTGCGAACTGCTTAAAAAAATATCCTGTATTGTTATAGCTAACTTTTGTCAACCTTACAATAATAAGGTTCACAAAAGTTAGAGCTAGTAGGTAGATATTCAATTAAAGTAACACATATCCTTGTAAGTGGAGCACATCTCACATCTGTGCATAACGAGGTAAAACATTGTTTCTGGGTCCACAAGAAAAAACGGTCAGTTGTTGTGAAATATTAGCGTGGGCCGAAACATTTTTCATCCGTTTTCCTCTCGGTACACCTTCAGTTGGAACTTCATGAATATTTCAAGCGGGATCAATTATTAAAATGATTTACTACTGCCCCGCCTTGCCGTATAAACGTGGGGCTCTATGTGTGCCTATATTTTTCCTGAATATAAGAACAGTGGTGATTTTTTGTCCATTTTCTGGAAGGAGCTAAGCAATTAAAATTCTAGTCACGTTTATTTTGAGAAGGGTTTCCATTTTTATTATTCTTTGTCTTGTTTGGCGCAGGGTCGTCCTAGTCTAGGTCCATAGCATTGTGGTCTGGTTTTATTGTTAGTCTTAATTTTGAATACTAAATAATTTTAAGCATCTCATAATAATCAAGACAGCCTTTGCTATTCACGGTTGGGTCATAAATTCAGAACTCGAAACTCAAAATATCCAATGTTTATCTTTGCTCTGAGTCATACTCAGCTTTCAAGGCGCCTTAGATAACTCTATCTCCGTAGAATCTTGGTGAACAAGATATTAAATACTCGGCTTATACCACCATATTCATAACACTAATATTTGAAAGCAAACACCAGGCAGCGTACTAAAGAGTAGATAAAACTGTATAGAGTGCGCTCCTCGGCATTTTGCTTGCAAATTGCTCGTCGCAGGTAGAACGAATATCATGTTACGTCATGCCGCAACGGAGGCATTAGCATATCGATGCGGCCAAGCCACCTGCTAAAAATGTACTCAAGAGCTGTTAGCTGCCCTTGGTCACTTACCTACTACGTATGAATTTTTATTCCGAAGATTTTAGAGTTGAGAGTTGTAGTTTATTTATATACACTTTTTGCTGTCGTAAAAGCTGGTTGAAGACGTCTTTTGATATCCAATCATTTATTTAAAAACAAACCATTAAAACGATTTACTTTTGTGAAATTTTACTTTGTCAATGTTTATAGGTAGGTATCTAAAGGGTCGGTCTACCTGGGGCATAGTTTGAAGGAAAATTCGTAGCGGTAAACCCGAATTACATTGCTCGGGCTGGGGTGACCTAGGAAGCAACTACCATTACACAATAACATTTTTGTTTTAATTATTTACATACTTGGAAAATAAAATGGTCATGAAACGTTCAAATATTTTTTCTTATATAAACTCTTACGAAACTTCAGAATTTTAAAAGTAAACTAGGAGCTTCAATTTGTCGATATTCCTTAAAAATATTGCCGAATAAAAATGAAGCCCTCTCTATTTTGAAATCGTATCGCGTTGTAAGCTCCAGTAACATTTTGATTGATATTGGATATTTTTTCTTGCACTTAACTTTATTATATTGAAAAATATCTCGCCCTTAAAATAACTGGTTGTTATTTACAGATATTGTATATACTAAGCATCAGCTCCCACGGCCCACATTACATTAGCCCTTTTATGGACTCGATATAGACCCTTTAACGGATAATCTTTCCTCTAAGAGAATTCTGAATGGGTTCAATTTAATTTTAGGTGCTATTTAGGCTATCATAACGTAACATAGGCTTATGTAGCCGGGCCCAGATAGATAGTTGTTTTAAGATAAAGAATTTAGCTCAGGAGCGGCCGCGTATTTACAAAAGCTCGACATTTACCTGGCGAGGTATTCAGGCCCCGCCGATTGTGCTCGCTCCCTCAGCCGTGCTATACGATAAACGATGAAAAGACCTACCGCCGGACACTCCATTCATGTATATCATTGAGTGTCGCACACGGGAGGTAACTATGTAGAAAACCGAGGAAACGTCGCGCTTACATTATAAATGTACGTTTATGTTACGTTTTCGTTTTTCAGAAGGTATACACGAATTAAGTAATAACCAAAATGTTCTTTGTAAATGTTTCCGGACGGAATTTCCCCGTTTCCTTTGAAGCCATGATGACATGTGTCGCGAACTTCTGAGGAAAACTGTTTTATTTTATTAAAGGTTTTTGTTTCTAACATTGAAGTTTTAATGTCTGTTTTTGTCATGTTGACAAAGGTTGTTCGTTTCTTGAAATAATGTTCTAAGTAACTGTTATTAAATGAAAAATTATCCATATTAGTACGAAAATAAAGAAGAAGGGATTAGGTATTCGTGAACAAACAGTAATTTTCATGCATAAAATAATACAATACAATACAGTACTTTTATTTCAGACAGAGTCATAGGGTCCTATGTTAATAGGTTATTTTAAAACATTTCGCAAAATACACACAGCTTATAGAATAGATAGAATACTCTTTATTATAAACACCATCAAAATTTCAGATATAAATGTAGAAATGAAGGATTTCTCTTTCCAAATACTTTAGGTACATCAAAACCTGCTCACCCAACATCACATTCGCAATTCTTTTTTTAGCAAAATAAAATATATTTCCCGGGTATCTTATCAACTACATCACCCTCGGCACCCTTCTAAACACTTTTATTTGTATATGTACAACAGTTACTCAATTGTCCGCGCTTCTTCGCCCGTGGAGTGCGATAAACGCTGAAAAGATGAAATATAGTCGTCGGGACAGTCCAGTGGTCAATGTGTACGGCGCTGTGGATGTATTAGCGATGTTTTTTTTTTACTGGGATTTCGATCTAGAGGAGATTCTGTATTTACGCGTAAAAAAAAGTTAAATCTATAGGTACGATCTGGTTTAAAATATCAGGATGTTTGCTAAATGTTTATAACTATTGGAAACTTGAATTAATTGGCTTTGAATTAATGTAAGAGTCAATTCATAACATCTTTATTCGGTTTGGTCAGAACATGGCTCGAATGTAGCTCATCCGTCAAAGCAAAACGTTCAAGTCAGACAATCAGAGTTGTTCACGATTAACCTAAGGCAAGCGGTTTTTTTTGCAACAATTCTGATATTGGCTCGTATTATCACAAAAATCAGATCTTTTGAAAAAATCCTAGGATTTCCACAAAAATTAGATATTTTCAATTATCCTACGACATGCTGGTTTCCTAACGATGTTTTCCTTCACCGTTTTGAGAGCAGTGATGATGAAATAATTTACGCAAAGTAAATTGCCTGATTGGATTCGTACCCACGACCTACAACTCGTAAGACGCAGCCGTTACCACTGGGCCACCACTGCACACTTTATATACTTACACATCATAATTTATTAGTTCTTTCTTAAGTTACTTTTTAACTGTATTTATGATATTACGAATTTACGTTCTATGCTGTATGTTACTATTATAAGCCCGAAGTGCGGTAAATCTTAGGATTTACCGATAAATCTTAAGATTTACCAAATCTCACCGGTAAAAGCTCGAATTGTTCTAAAATAATCTTTAATTTCGGACTTTTACCGGCATTCAGTCGGTAAATCCTAGGTTATACTGCAGACACCGGTAAATGTCGAAAATCAAAGATTGAAATACAATAGTAGTCGTGTCAACTCGTGTCTCGCTCGACACCCGCTCGGCTAGAGGATAGTGTAGTACAACTCCCACGTGAACCCCCGACCCCCGCCTAATTTTTGTTATTTTTTCAGCATTTTATTTTTTTTAAGACATGTTAAACATGTTTTAAGTCTCGACTAATAACAATAGTAATGATAGTAATGTTGGATAAATAGATTCCGATTATTAAAACTGCATTCTTTTACTCTGAAAACTAACATTTACCGGTATTTGTGGTAAAACCTAAGATTTACCGACTGAATACCAGTAAAACTCAAAAATTGATGATTACTTATAGGACAATTCGGACTTTTACCGGTGAAAGTTGCTAAATCTTAGGGTTTACCGGTAAATCATAAGATTTTACCGTAGTTCGGGCTTTTACAGTAACATATACATTTGTAAATTTTCAATCAGAGATAGAGCCAGTTGTAACGTAGATTGTAATTTGTGTACTTTAATACCTAATGTATTAAAGTACACAAATTACAATCTACGTTTGTCAGTGGCGTGCACAGAGATTTCAGACAGGGTATGCACGGTTAAAATAAAATAAAAAACTTAAGTACCAGTTTCAGCTTCTTTCGGTCGGAGTCCCACCGACTAGATACCCTACCCAGTAGGTATCTAGTTACCTACATACTCGACTCTTACCACACGGCGCCATTGGCTTCGCATGGCGTTTGTTTGCGACCACCAAAAATATCTAAATTATTTAAATCTGAACATCCGTTATATGTAGATCCAAATATATAATTTTTATGTTGATTTGTAAATAAAATGCAAGGTAAACAATACAATATGTTTGTGTGTAGGTACACAACCTTTACCTGTTAGCCAGTAACAATTATCATAATACTTTTTATGTAAATAACGAGTAAGTAGCATTACCTTTTTTCTGTGTTAAACCAAACCCCGCGTACACACGGACCCCTTTGCAATCAATTTAACTTCTTCCTCAAAAGATAACGTCGAAAAAGCGGCAGATTTTAATTTATTTGAACACACTTGGCCAGCACAGGTCTCACGGGTATAATTTTTAGTTTTTTACAATAAACTTACTGAATAATTACTTAGACAATCAGTCAGTTCCGCCCAGAAATACAACCGAACAATGATATTAAATCAATCGAAACAATAAATATGGCGAATAACAATTACGAACTAATACGAACAAATAAATTGATTAATCCGACTAAAAAAAGTTGATCCTCTACAATCAACAAATAAGCGGTGCTTTTACGGCTTCTTAATTTGGACGGTTTGCAATGTAAGCTCTGCTTCTAAAACTCCAACACGCGCACACATTTTCACGCACACAGTCACACTTTTGCTGTGTACTACACGAGAATTCACGAGATGCGTTGTATGAAAAATAAGCAATGCGTAGTAGTGCTTTTGCTCAAACGGGAGCGCTGCATGCGCGGTGAATCGGTGGCGCGTGTTCGCCGCTCCACCATATTAGTTCCATAACAAAGTAATAGATGGCGCGGAATCGCATTATAAACACGGGAATTCAAATGACGGATTTTAAATTAGATTCATTTAATACCTACCATGTTTTTTTATTTAATTTAAATAGTTATTTATCATTTAGAGGGGCATGTATGTATGGGACTACAGGGTATGCAGAGCTTATTTGCATGTATGGAGTGCACGCCACTGACGTTTGTATTTATTGGACCGGCACCATTGTTTGCAGTGTAAAGTAATACATTATCTACACACAAAGCCGCATAACATTATGTAGGTAGGATGTTTAGTCTAAAAACACGTATCTATGTGAATTATTAATGGGTAAATATCGTCAATTTTGCTCATTTATAATTACGTATATTATTACTAACTTTTGGTAACACAACGCAAACGCAATTGCGTGCTGATTGCGTTGCGTAATCAGATTCTGAATGATTTTGAAGCATATTGCTAATCGATTGCTTTATATGTTCAAAAAATTTGTCTGTTCAACAACGTAAATAACGCAATGAATGTTGAACTGCCAAAATCAAACCTACTCCCACTGTAAATATGTTACGCAATTACCACTGTGCACGGCAGTGGTACACCACTGTAACTCGACTTTTGAAAAATATAATATTTTATACTAATATTATTAATAAGATGGAAGGAGTGGAGGGAGGCCTATGCCCAAGAGTGGTACAAGCACGCTAGAAAAATACAAAAAATACAAAGAAGTAAAATTTGTATCTGTAAGTAAGGGGTAATCTTCGAAACTATTGATCCGATTCCGAAAATTCTTACACTAATGAGAGGCTACAGTATTGCCAAGTGTTATAGGATATATTTTATGTTAAAACAAGAAATATCACGCGGACAAATTCGTGGGCTGAAGCTAGTAATATACAGGGTGTAAGTGTAAACAGTGGCAATCTTTTAAGGGGTCATTGTACTCATCATTGTGATAAATTTTTACTATGGGATTAAACCTGAAATCGCGAAGAAAAAATCAGCTGTTCAATACATTTATGTTCACATAATTTGTCAAAATGTAGGGAACAGCTGATTTTTTTTAGCGATTTAGGTTTGGTCCCATAATAATAGTTGTTCATAATGATGAGTACAATGACCCCTAAAAGATTGCCACTGTTTACGCTTACACCCTGTAGATAGCTTCAACATTACCAATGGTAGTAAAAATATTGTTTCACAATGTGTTATCCGAGCATGAGCGAATATTTCTATTTACATAGAGGCCATAATTTTGAAAAGCAATTTTCGTTAAAAACCATTTTATACTGATAGTGCTGCCCCTTCCGCAAAGAAACAGTTTACCGAGGCGTTATATTTCATACTGGGCCGTTAACGTCCAGTACTGGACATTGGCTTCCCGTATAACGATATAAACAAACCACCAGTGTAGGTATATTTCCATAATTACCGTTTTGCGCGTGGCTTGTGCAGTGGTGGCCCAGTGGTAAAAGCCGCGACTTACAAGTTGTAGGTAGGTCGTAGGTTCGAACCCTGGCAATAAGCTCTTTACTTTGTGTAAATGATTTCACCACTACTGCTCTCAAAACGGTGAAGGAAAACATCGTGAGGAAACCGGCATGTCCTAGAACCAAACATTGAAAGACATATGACATCTGCCAACCCACACTGGGCGTGGTGGATTATGGCCCACTCTCTCTCACAGAGAGGAGGCCTGTATCCCAGCAGTGGGAACATATAGCCTAATTATGTTATGTATGTAGGTACGTGTGGTTTGTGAAGCGTAGCGAACGTACCATGATTGTTGCAGTTGCAGGTTAGTCGATGTTGGTACTCATCATTTTGTTAATCTCACAGCTGAGTGACAACCTAATTTGAGCCAATAACTACTGACAATATTTGGAAGTTAATTAGACCTTCCTTGCCCATGTGCATGGGTATGCCTCCACTTGAAAATAGGAATATTGCAGTGCTCCCTATAAGGCCACTGTAATATAGCAGTGATTCATCGAAATCAGAGGCTGCCAACACTTACAGAGTTTTTTTTTACAAAACCAACAAGTGTTCTTGTAATAAGTTTTTTTTTAACTTGTAAAATCCAAAGATAAAGCATAGAAAAACTTCTATATACTCAACTCTGTAGAATAAACTTTCTATCCTAAACTTGTCAATAAGCAATATTACCACAATCAATTAGAATAAAGATCACACATCCCTAAACGCAAAGGTAATCAGCATTTATTGAAACACGAGGGGAGCTTCAATAATGAAAATATTTGTCCATTGATCGTCATTCCGCGCGTGACATAGCCGACCTATTGGCCTAATGACGTCCGATTGTCCCACTCACTCATATTTCACCGTGACACGTCCCATCACTACGCCGTTTTAGCTTGTATGGCGTTAATGAGTTTTTTGGCAATGGTGCGTGTTAATTATGCAGATAAATTGTTGGGATCCGGATCCGGCTGATAAAATTGCTGCAGGGTAGGAGTGTGTTCGGTGTTTTGGCTTTAGAAGTTTAACGTAAAGGTATGAGCTGTGTCATATTAATTTCTACCATATTAAGATAAGACAGCTTAACATAACTTGTACGAGTCATGTATTGTACATAGCACGCGCGCATTGCAACAACACTTTTCCGTCGCTTTGCACAAATTATAGTGCAGCGCGAAAGTACACATTCAGCGTTCATATTCAGCAGTACTCATTTAACATAGCAACAACATTCATAATAGCATTAGTTACGTGGTAGTTAAAAGCATAAACCATCATCTTTGGCTATCCGTGACTTATTCAAGCTAACATCCAAGGTGTGCGACCCATTCAGCAACGAATACCTACATCTTTTTGGTCCTTCGAGCCGGATGCATACCACCTAATATATATCTAATTATGCTTTTACTGAGTGTACTGGTAAAAATCGAATATGTGAAGCTCTACCACTCATGACCAATTTTCAACCAACCAATTTTCAACCAACCAATTAGCATACCGAAAGTCTCTGCTATCTTTTTGGCAGAATTCCTTTTTCACTTTTTACGAAACCCGTGGGTGGAGTAGGTCTTCTCTTATTTGCTAGGTTATAATAGCGGCGGAATTTCGACTCGATAATCTAAACCAAATGTTTGAATGTAGGTAGGTACACATAATGTAATTATGTATGTTATTTGTGTTAATTACTGTGAGATCTGATTCAGAATCAAGCAAACATTAGCTTGGTAATTTCTGTAGGCAATAATCAGGCGCAAATCCCCATGCGATTCGATGATAAGACTATTACTAGGTGGACATAACATTAAAGTATCTGTAAATTTGACAGGTAATTTTACCTGAAGGCCAATTCCCGTAATTAAAAACTTTTAAAATCTAGTCGCATCTCATTTCAGCGACAGTCAATCAATCTGCCTAGCCTTTTCCCAACTATGTTGGAGTCGGCTTCCAGTCTAACCGGATGCAGCTGAATACCAGTATTTTACATGGAGCGACGGCCTGTCTGACCTCCACAACCCAGTAACTGGGTAATACGATACCCCTTGGTAAGACTGGTTGTCAGACTTTCGGGCTTCTGACGACCCGTAACGACTGTCAAAGATCCACGAATGACAGCCGGGACCAACGGCTTAACGTGCTTTCCGAGGCACGGAGGAGTCTCGGTATGTAAAGATGGTCACCCATCCACTGACCAACCCCGGCAAGCGTAGCTTAACCTCATGGATCGACCCGTGCGGCTGTTATTACTTAGCCACGAGCACCTCATCTCAGCGACAGTCAAATGTCAGAAATTTTGGTAAATGTTGTACAATTTTATCCCCTGTTTTAAATTTTATTATATACTATACATAATATATATATTTTAGTGTTAATTTGTATATTGTAATTAAGATTTAGATACCTAACTGAGTAAATAAATAATTTATTGCAAAAATAGAGTTAATTGACGACACGGTTGGCGCAGTGGTTGAGCGATTGACTGCTGCACAGCATGTCGCGGGTTCGATTCCCGCACGGAACAAATATTTGTACGACCTATAAGTATTTGTTCCGAGTCTGGGTGTTCTTCTATCTATAATATGTATGTATTTACAAAAAAAAAATGTATATAAGTAGTTTATCAGCCATCTCGTTACCATAACACAAGCATTAGGTTGCTTAGCTTGGGACTAGATGGCGTTGTGTGAAATGTCCAAGGATATTTATTAATATTTATTATTTTTATTATTAATTTTACAGACTGTGACTGAGATTCTAATGCAAACATTCTTCAGGGCAATTCTGGTAATTTATACCAGAATTGCCCCTCTGATTTATCAAGAGTCTGTCTGGGAAATTCCTGATTTAAAATATTCTATTAGAAACGTATGCCTCGAAACTGGAATAAACGAATGAATCCCAACTTCTCACCATTATGATTGTCATAATTCATCAACGAGTACAATATAAGAAGAACAAAAGGCCCCAAAGTAATCTCAAGTACTAAGTACTTTTGTTTCGATGACGATAGATAAAACTGGTTAACTCATTACGCGTGAGGGGAATTTTTACCAAGTTACCAAGTAAGTACTTATGAAAAATATGATAAGGCTCAATTCGGTTCATTGTACAATATCGTATCTAGAACTTTGGGAATAAAGAAAGTTTTTATTGTAAGTAATTAAAGTTGTTTCATTAAGGGCTAATTTTTCAACATTCAGGTAACTCTTATCTGAAGAATAAATATTTAAATTTGACAACATTTGTATAGAAAATATGTCAAACTGTTATAATTATTCTTCAGATTAGAGTTATCTGACTATTGAAAAATTAGCCCTTACAGGCAGAATAATTTGATTATACTTTTATTTTAACGACGGGTAAATTATTGATTGAGGGAGTCATAGAATTAAGCTTATCTTAGATGTAAGGGGAACCATAATTACTTATCGTTAAAATATGATGAACACATAAACACAGTAAACCATTATATTATTAATAATCGATCTGCCTCGTAGATCTAGTGGTTACAAGGTCTACTGCTGAGCACGAGGTCCTAGGTCCGAGGTCCTAAATTGCCATGATTCATTCATGGGAATTTGTGACCCCCTGGGTTCGATGGGCAGCCCGGAGTCTAGATTTTTTCCCGTTTGATGGCAATAGGGGATCATAACGGACGAAATGTGGATGTAGTATTAGATCCACCTCTGCCTAACCTATCGGGGAATATAGGCGTGATGTTATATTATTAGTACCTAGATCTAATCCTAAACGAACATAAAACCGATGATTTCACCGCATGAAAATAATTGTCTCATAAAATAAAACGTAGGTGCTTCGTTACGCTCCATCACAATATAGGTCATATGATGGCCCATAAATACGATTATTACGTTTCCCTCGAACAAAGCTTTATCTGTGTCTCTGATAGCTGTGGTGACGTCATATTGATGTCAGCAGATGTAAGGGAATCTCCGCAAGTTCTAACGTCATTACCTACCGTTTGTTTGATTGCTTACAGATAACGGGATGGGAATGAGCCCGAGGCGCTTTGGTCTCGAATTACTCAAGGGAACTTACATAAATGTTAACGGGTCCGTGCTCTAGATATCTGCTTTTATACAGATGTCATATTCCTACATAAAGAAAGAAAGAAAAAACTTTTTAGAAAAAAAAAACAACCGACTTCCAAAAAAACACTACAAAGTGAAAAATAACTTTAATCTCGGAAGTCGGTGTCTGGATTTGTATTTGAGTATTTAGCCACCGACTTCCGAAATTAAAGTAATTTTTTACTTAGTTGTGTTTTTTTTGGAAGTCAGTTGTATTTTTTTTTTTGTAAAAAAGTTTTTATTTTTCACTATTTAGTAGTTCAGTTTATAATTTATCTAAGTTACAATAGCATAATTTCAACTGCTCATCACCTTTTACAAAATATTGCTTTTCCCGTTGCAAGGACGTTATTGTTGAGGAGTTCTAGTAAGAACCAGGAGAACTGGAAGCTGATGGTAAAGTCACCCATCAGCTCCACTTCACCATATGCATTGTGACGAGCATAGCTTAGTAATTGAATTGCAACCCGTGAAATACTTATTATTGAGTAGCTCCGATGGCCATCTGTGGTCTTCATCTTCAGTTCCACTTCACCAAATGGTGCTTCCCGAGAGCAAATGCATAAATTACTATAAAAAATACCCAAATCGCTATAGACGTGCCTATAAAATTTGAGGGTTTCTCTCGATTTACATGGGATCCTCATCAGATTCTGACTTGGTTACAATGGGACCACCTACAGAGGATACCCTTTCAAACAAAAAAATAATTTTCTAAATCGGTCCACAATTGACAGAGAAATCAGTGAACATAAAAATAAAAAAAACATACATAAAGTCGAACATATAACTTCCTCCTTTTTGGAAGTCGGTTAAAAACGTGTTTGTTGCCACAAAAACACGTGCATATAAAAAAGATAAGTAAAAATAACTCGAATAAATGATACTTTGTACAAAAAAACTTTTTTACAAAAAAAACAACCGACTTGCAAAAAAAAACACTACAAAGTGAAAAAAACTTTAATTTTGGAAGTCGGTGTCTTTGGATCTGTATTTTAGTTTTTTGCCACCGACTTCCAAAATTAAAGTTATTTTTCACTTTGTAGTTTTTTTTTTGCAAGTCGGTTGTTTTTTTTGTAAAAAAGTTTTTATTTTTCACTTTTTAGTGGGTCAGTTTGTAATTTATCTAAGTTACAATAGCCCAATGGCAACTGCTCATCACTTTTTACAAAATATTGCTTTTCCCGATGCAGGGACGTTAATTGTTGAGGAGTTCTCCTAGTAAGAACCAGGAGAACTGGAGCTCCATGGTGAAGTCATCATCACCATTATGCATTTTGACGAGTATAAATTACTTAGCAACCATATTAAAGTAATTGGCGGAGTATTCGATGAAAAAACATACAAAAAAAACATACAATCAGCCGAACATAGTAACTCCTCCTTTTTGTGAAGTCGGTAAAAAAACAAAGATTTCGCGACTGAAATCACGTGTACAATTTAATAGAATTTATTTCCGTGCCACTGAAATCCGCAAAGCAATAATGTGCTAGGGCGAAAATTGTTACAGCGCTTATTTAGTGTTAAGTCCGTTTTTATTACGTATCAACCCTAACGTGGTCCATTTCGATAACATGATTTTTACAACTCAATGGTAACGTTGAGCCATCAATACAGTTCAGAGCATCATCAAATAGAAATATATCTTGCTATAGCGAACTAAAGGGGGTTCCTACATAATAATTTATACCTGACTCTTGATAAAACTTAGAGGGAAATGTACAAAGACGGTAAATTATGGGGTAATACATTCTGGCGTACATTATTCAAATGCAGTCTCAGTGCAGTTGCCATCGTAGATCGAAGTGCTCAATGGATTTATCCTGCCCGTTGTTAATTTATTGCCGATCCAGCAGAGGGCGCTGAATAACAGCTTCCTGTACAAAGCTGTATCTGCGGAATTTACATGTGACTTATTAATTTTGTGCACGAGTGTATGTACGTTTTAATTCTCAGACGGTCATGTTTGAAGTGAAAGCAAGCTTGTGCTTGTCTACATGTGAACGAAAAATTGTTTTTAATGCCTTTGCAAACTTTATTGTTACTGCTGACTGCTGACATTCTCATAGTGACGTGCACATGTAGTAAGATAGACTCGCGTGCTAGTTTTATTGTTACTGCTGACTGCTGACATTCTCATAGTGACGTGCACATGTAGTAAGATAGACTCGCGTGCTAGTTTTATTGTTACTGCTGACTGCTGACATTCTCATAGTGACGTGCACATGTAGTAAGATAGACTCGCGTGCTAGTTTTATTGTTACTGCTGACTGCTGACATTCTCATAGTGACGTGCACATGTAGTAAGATAGACTCGCGTGCTAGTTTTATTGTTACTGCTGACTGCTGACATTCTCATAGTGACGTGCACATGTAGTAAGATAGACTCGCGTGCTAGTTTTATTGTTACTGCTGACTGCTGACATTCTCATAGTGACGTGCACATGTAGTAAGATAGACTCGCGTGCTAGTTTTATTGTTACTGCTGACTGCTGACATTCTCATAGTGACGTGCACATGTAGTAAGATAGACTCGCGTGCTAGTTTTATTGTTACTGCTGACTGCTGACATTCTCATAGTGACGTGCACATGTAGTAAGATAGACTCGCGTGCTAGTTTTATTGTTACTGCTGACTGCTGACATTCTCATAGTGACGTGCACATGTAGTAAGATAGACTCGCGTGCTAGTTTTATTGTTACTGCTGACTGCTGACATTCTCATAGTGACGTGCACATGTAGTAAGATAGACTCGCGTGCTAGTTTTATTGTTACTGCTGACTGCTGACATTCTCATAGTGACGTGCACATGTAGTAAGATAGACTCGCGTGCTAGTTTTATTGTTACTGCTGACTGCTGACATTCTCATAGTGACGTGCACATGTAGTAAGATAGACTCGCGTGCTAGTTTTATTGTTACTGCTGACTGCTGACATTCTCATAGTGACGTGCACATGTAGTAAGATAGACTCGCGTGCTAGTTTTATTGTTACTGCTGACTGCTGACATTCTCATAGTGACGTGCACATGTAGTAAGATAGACTCGCGTGCTAGTTTTATTGTTACTGCTGACTGCTGACATTCTCATAGTGACGTGCACATGTAGTAAGATAGACTCGCGTGCTAGTTTTATTGTTACTGCTGACTGCTGACATTCTCATAGTGACGTGCACATGTAGTAAGATAGACTCGCGTGCTAGTTTTATTGTTACTGCTGACTGCTGACATTCTCATAGTGACGTGCACATGTAGTAAGATAGACTCGCGTGCTAGTTTTGTTGTTACTGCTGACTGCTGACATTCTCATAGTGACGTGCACATGTAGTAAGATAGACTCGCGTGCTAGTTTTATTGTTACTGCTGACTGCTGACATTCTCATAGTGACGTGCACATGTAGTAAGATAGACTCGCGTGCTAGTTTTATTGTTACTGCTGACTGCTGACATTCTCATAGTGACGTGCACATGTAGTAAGATAGACTCGCGTGCTAGTTTTATTGTTACTGCTGACTGCTGACATTCTCATAGTGACGTGCACATGTAGTAAGATAGACTCGCGTGCTAGTTTTATTGTTACTGCTGACTGCTGACATTCTCATAGTGACGTGCACATGTAGTAAGATAGACTCGCGTGCTAGTTTTCTAACAAATTTACGAGCAATCTTTGTTACGAGCTGCTCGTTTAAGATTAAGTTACTGAATTACCGAATCCAATCTAGAAAATGACACCCAGTAGACATATTTTACAAGAACTTGTGCAAGGTCCATAAACGTCGTAATCCAACACATAAACAGTGTCCTAAATAATCCCAACCGTCCATTACGAGGATATTTTACGGTCGTTTAGCTCATAAAACCTAGACCTATTTCCGAGGCGCTGGGGCTCGCACGGCCTGTCGCAACCGCCGAGTTCCCCAATTCCAAGACCGCGCTTTCTTCTAATGCGCTCACAGTGGTCGCGTGCCCGGACCAATTTGTGTTGGCACCTTATCGCCCAAGCTAATGTTCAGTGTAATGCCACTTCCGACATGAAAACTGTTCCGAACTCATTGTTCTCCCGATCGGCTTGCCTCTTTAAAATACTGTGTACGGATAAACACAGCCGATAGGAAGCGACCCGTTTCCGTAAATTTGAATTAAGACCTGCTAGTATTGTTGAGATTTTAGATTATTTCCTTTGTTTACGGAGCTGACAGAGACGACAATATTTATACACAAAAGTATTGCACAAAAGGCAGGTATTAAAGTGACGCGTCCTATTTCGCATTCCCATATTCACTGCTTTCGCATATTCGCGTCAAAAAGGCGACATTTTTATTAAACAGTACAAGGATAAATCCGCGATATATATTTATCGTGAATACACATATTTCGCGTGTCAGCGCAAGCAGGTGCTCGCTCAGAGTTTGTCCCGTCAGCAAACATAACAGCGGCCATTATTACAGTTGCGTAGTTTCCCTCACCTCGCGACTCGGGACCCGGTCGGCGCATCAAGATATATCGCCGATGTGAGCCACGGAAGAAAACACTTTTTCATTGATTCAGTGCCACATCTGGCGACAAAACGCCTTCGGCTTTCCATTCTGATGACCTGACTTGACATTTTTATTGCTCTCCATATTTTGTGTGCCTCCAAGGCATTTTTGGAACCAGGGTAAAATATTGTGAAACTTGAAGGAGGACAGAGCAGATATTATGATATTACTGACACAATATATTGAAGAACTTTTGACGGCGATGGGATGCTGCTCGTAGCACTGGCCTTTCGCCTTTTTTATCGCACTTCTTTTATCTTTATCGCAACAGTTTGTTCGGGTGAAGTTATGCGTCAAAATTATACCGTTCCATATTGTGCCTAAATGTCTGGGAATGAAATAGTGACAATGTTTTTTCGGTACCTAACTTTCTTTTAACACGTTGGCGTGGGAGCAATATTGTAAGTGTAATATGGAGTCATATTACACCTACAGTATTGCTCCCACGCCCCATAAAAATTTACTCATCCCACCGGTGATGGTCAAAGCATCTCTCTATTACTGAGGTGCCATGAGCATCACAGGTGACACAGTAACGTAACACACTAGTTCGCACTAGGCAGACCCACTCACATGATGGTATAAAGTAATCATGGTCTACCAATTTTAGGAGCCCCTCTGAAGCTAGGTATCTAAAAATTCGAAATAGTCAAGTTTTAGTAAGTAACTATAGAGTATCGTCTACAAAATAGCGTTCAAAGTTTGTCTCTGTTGTCTGGCCCCCAAAAAAATCCGCAAAACAATACCCTGAAAAATGAGCTTCTGATCCCACCAGTGATGCTCATGGCCACACAGAAAATATTACGTAATCGCACCGGTGATGCTCATAGGGCAGCCAACGAGTTAATTTCAAAAGGCTGATGATAATACCATTTAATTACTGCTAGTATATTTCTGTCAGCAATTCGAATAAAATACGTTTTTTGTTCAATCGAATTTCTTCAGTTGCGATTCTAAACATTGGTACAACTAAAAGGATGCTAATGTTATTTCATTCGATATCGGTCATTGATTATTCTCCTGTAGCTAGCCGATAAACAAGAAGAAGACTGTTAATTATTGAAGAGTTTCCCAAAACTTTGCTCGATCAATAAATTAATCGTGCGAATGAGTTCTTAAATTAAGAAACTTTTTGGTACACCTCTAATCTCTCCCGAAAACGAAAAGAGAAAAACTTCCCTAATTCAAATCGACGTGGCGACGTTGACGCGCTTACACTTACCTTCGAGTACCTACACAATTACATATCGACATTGAAGTTTTTACCAACATTGATTGATTTAACATCAGGAACTAATTCGTACTCGTTTATTTCCACGAAAGAAAACTTTTAGCCGAGAGCTGTCAAACTTCGTGACGGCTGCTCTTATAACAAAATACAATTTGTCATGATTGATCAAAGAAGTTGGCCAAAACAAAGACAGATCCCTTAACAAAGCCGTCTTTTGTCAAATAATTTTTTGGCTAGCCCTTAGAGCATTTAACCTATGGAGATGGCAAGCAGCGAATCACCGAACAACATTTTCTGCCACTTTATGCGGGGGGCGAGGAAAACACATACAGCACACTACGAAAATTTGACAACCACACACAGATACATGCTTCGTGTTGCTACGAACGCACACGAAAGAATAATAGCCACACAATAAAAAAACACATACACATTGACAAATTTGTGCGTATCTACGCAACTGTTCTATGACAACAAACACAAAGTGCTAGTGATGGGACACAAACAATCAGTGGTATTTCATTACATGAATCAAAAATCAATCTGTGTAGCCTTTTCCCAACTGTGTTCGGGTCGGCTTCCAGTCTAACCGGATGCAGCTGAATACCAGTATTTTACATAGAGCGACTGCCTATCTGACCTCCACAACCCAGTTACTTGGTAATACGATACCCCTTGGTAAGACTGGTTGTCAGACTTTCGGGCTTCTGATGACCCGTAACGACTGTCAAAGAACCACGAATGACAGCCGGGACCAACGGCTTAACGTGCTTTCCGAGGCACGGAGGAGTCTCGGTATGTAAAGATGGTCACTCATTCACTGACCAACCCCGGCAAGCGTAGCTTAACCTGCTATTTCATTACATGAATGAATGAATAAATAAAATGTTAATTGGTTTTATTTTCTTGTGTGTACAGGTCAAGCCACCCGAAACTGTCAAATTTTCCCAATCAACCTTGAACCTAATACTTTAGATTTATAAAGATTGTAGTAGCTTGACGTGCTGGCGTCTGTACACAAAAATACGCAATATGATTAATGCCTGCGAAACTACGTAGGTAGCCAGTAATGACAAAACAATTAATAGTGCTTTAGAAAAAGAACGATTGTATTTATTTTTATAGTCAAATATTTTTTTCAAATAATATTATTGATATTGCTGGACCTTCCCTATCATTCTGCATTTAGAAATTCGGGAACCACTGTACAAACACAACCGGCGATTTTATATACTAGCTACGCGTTAAAGGTCTAACCTAACCCAACCTAACCAAAATTATTCTCAAGCAATAGACGTAATGGTCACTAACCCAAGTGATTCACCAATGTGTAGTTTCGGACGCGCGTGTGTGATAGTACAGTGGAGCCACAATTCGGGATAGGTACATACTTGAGCCCCGTTTTATAATGCGGGCTTAACGTAGGTACACGTGTCAAAAAGTGGGAAGGGTAGAATATAAATAATAAAATAACACAGCCAATTTTATTATTTTGTTAAAAATAACACTTTTACTCGTCCATTTTTTGTTTTTTTAAACTATTTGAGTTCGGTGTTTCATAACTAACTAATTAAAGAAACTAAATGATGTGTTTGATATTTTAGTAGGAAAACATGCGGGTGCAGGCTTTGGCTATGAAGCCACACCCGCATGTTTAGTTCATATTCATATGTCTGAATAATGACGACTACAGTCTGATTTTTAATTCGACGGAATTCTGACATTTCAGAAGTGTGAAAGTGGGTATCGTACCCTCAATTAGTTTCCTTCTATTATTTGCAAGTTGTTTAAAATTACACGACATAAAATGTTCCGAACAGATTGCACTAGTACGCGTGGGTCCCCAAGTTTCTGTATTACCGCAAAATATCCTCCAATTTTGTCATAGTACGGGATCTTTTGGAAATCTGTTGAAGAAAAATATAGAATAGAAGTAATCAGTTTAAATAAGTGCCAACAGAATCAAAGGAAAATCATGTCTATTAATTTGATTGTGTACGCACGCACGGCTACAGATCAAGCTATACATATCCAGTATAAGGTGATCTCGCACTTCATAGGATTTCCTTACAATGAGAGATTAGTGTAAACTGGAAATGTATAGCTTGATGTGTAGCCGTGTGTACTACGTTTTCATAACAGCCTTGAAAAAACCTACTAGTAAGTACCTACTACCTACGGTCCGCGGTGGAATAGTTATTAAATTATTCCACTGCGGATTATTTTTTTTCAAATTGAGCTGCAAAAACTCACATTCGAAACGAACAAACTGTTATTTTTTATTAGCCTAAAACTACAAAAGAAAAGAATCACCAAGAACTGAAATTAATATTATGTAATATATATATATTTTTTATTTCAACCTGACTTAACCAGATACATTACAAAAAAAAACTGGTTACTGAACTTAATGACTGAAAAAATCATTTATTTTATCAATCATTGATTCACGTTGTCCCTGCACTATGCAAATTCTTACCTGTACTACGTTTGCGCTACCAACGTACCACTGTATTTTTCTATCGTAATGTCAACAACGATTATTTCGACATTATACTTAAATAAAACTGTTTCAATGTATAATTTATACTTGCATGTGGTAAGAAACACCATGGTTTCGCAAATTTGAAGTGGCAGATCGCTTTTTGCACGAGAAAACTGCACAATTAACCATTTTTTGGGAGCACTTTCTTGCGACACAATACGATACACAATGACAGCAGTCGGCGAATGAAATAGTTTTATATAACGTGCATGGCCATATGGCCAATTGACTTTGGCAGAGGGGTTCGCTCAGCTATGCCATCTCCATAGGTTAAATGCTCTAAGGGCTAGCCTATTGAAGGCTTTTAAGAAGTCAGACTTCTTCGTTGTCAAAACTTTTACATCAATTATTTTTAACGTATTTTTTGTGGACGTTTTCATTAGTATGTTATTACTTGAGACTGTGCTTGTTGTTACGTCTCTAGAGTTTCAAATTGGAAGTTCTAGACTTGTAGTAGAAAATCTGATAACTTTTATTCAATTTCGAATTTGTTCTTCTATAATCAGCCGTCAGACATGTCTGTACCAATGCTTTTGTTTTACATATACAATTACCTACCATAGGCTGTCATTCGACGACAGACATAATAAGTTATTCATGCATACCACAAAATTTAGCTTATAGTACATCCATACTAATATTATAAATTCGAAAGTAACTCTGTCTGTCTGTCTGTCTGTCTGTCTGTCTGTCTGTCTGTCTGTCTGTCTGTCTGTCTGTTACCTTTTCACGCCTAAACCACTGAACGGATTTCGATAAAATTTGGCAAGGCTATAGATGGTATCCTGGGGACGGACATAGGCTACTTTTTTTTTCAAAAATAATCCTACAGGGGGTGATATAGGGGATGAAAGTTTGTATGGGAAACTCAGTATTTCTTAAGTTAGGGATGTGAAAATTAAAATGTATGCTTTTGATAGGAAATAAAGAAATATGCGATTCAGCGTTTTTGAAAAATCATCCCCTAAGGGGGTAAAATAGGGGTTGATTTTAAAATTTACAAAACTGCATGGATTTCGACAAAATTTGGCAAGGCTTTATAAAGCATCCAGAGGAAGGCCATAGGATACTATTTTTTTCAAAAATAATACTGCAGGGGGTGATATAGGGGATGAAAGTTTGTAAGGGAAACCCAGTATTTCTTAAGTTAGGCATAACAAATTTATGCTATTGGTAGGAAATTAAGAAATATGCGATTCAGCGTTTTTGAAAAATCATCCCCTAAGGGGGTAAAATAGGGGATGATTTTAAAATTTACAAAACTGCATGGATTTCGACAAAATTTGGCAAGGCTTTATATAGCATCCTGGGGAAGGACACAGGCTACTTTTGGTCTTAAAAAATAATCCTACAGGGGGTGATATAGGGGATGAAAGTTTGTATGGGAAACTCAGTATTTCTTAAGTTAGGGATGTGAAAATTAAAATGTATGCTTTTGATAGGAAATAAAGAAATATTCGGTTCAGCGTTTTTCAAAAATCATCCCCTAAGGGGGTAAAATCGGGGTTGATTTTAAAATTTACAAAACTGCATGGATTTCGACAAAATTTGGCAAGGCTTTATATAGCATCCTGGGAAAGGACATAGGATACTTTCAAAAACAATACTACAGGGGGTGATATAGGGGATGAAAGTTTGTAAGGAAACCCAGTATTTCTTAAGTTAGGGATAAAAAATTTATGCTATTGGTAGGAAATTAAGAAATATGCGATTCAGCATTTTTGAAAAATCATCCCCTAAGGGGTAAAATAGGGGTTGATTTGAAAATTTACAAAACTGCACGGATTTCGATAAAATTTGGCAAGGCTTTATATAGCATCCTGGGGAAGGACACAGGCTACTTTTGGTCTTAAAAAATAATCTTACAGGGGGTGATATAGGGGATGAAAGTTTGTATGGGAAACTCAGTATTTCTTAAGTTAGGGATGTGAAAATTAAAATGTATGCTTTTGATAGGAAATAAAGAAATATGCGGTTCAGCGTTTTTGAAAAATCATCCCCTAATGGGGTAAAATAGGGGTTGATTTTAAAATTTACAAAACTGCACGGATTTCGACAAAATTTGGCAAGGCTTTATATAGCATCCTGGGAAAGGACATAGGATACTTTCAAAAACAATACTACAGGGGTGATATAGGGGATGAAAGTTTGTAAGGAAACTCAGTATTTCTTAAGTTAGGCATAACGAATTTATGCTATTGGTAGGAAATTAAGAAATATGCGATACAGCATTTTTGAAAAATCATCCCCTAAGGGGTAAAATAGGGGTTAATTTTAAAATTTACAAAACTACACGGATTTCGATAAAATTTGGCAAGGCTTTATATAACATCCTGGGGAAGGACACAGGCTACTTTTGGTCTTAAAAAATAATCTTACAGGGGGTGATATAGGGGATGAAAGTTTGTATGGGAAACTCAGTATTTCTTAAGTTAGGGATGTGAAAATTAAAATGTATGCTTTTGATAGAAAATAAAGAAATATGCGGTTCAGCGTTTTTGAAAAATCATCCCCTAAGGGGGTAAAATCGGGGTTGATTTTAAAATTTACAAAACTGCACGGATTTCGACAAAATTTGGCAAGGCTTTATATAACATCCTGGGAAAGGACATAGGATACTTTCAAAAACAATACTACAGGGGTGATATAGGGGATGAAAGTTTGTAAGGAAACTCATTATTTCTTAAGTTAGGCATAACAAATTTATGCTATTGGTAGGAAATTAAGAAATATGCGATACAGCATTTTTGAAAAATCATCCCCTAAGGGGTAAAATAGGGGTTGATTTTAAAATTTACAAAACTACACGGATTTCGATAAAATTTGGCAAGGCTTTATATAACATCCTGGGGAAGGACACAGGCTAATTTTGGTCTTAAAAAAATATCTTACAGGGGGTGATATAGAGGATGAAAGTTTGTATGGGAAACTCAGTATTAAGTTAGGGATGTGAAAATTAAAATGTATGCTTTTGATAGGAAATAAAGAAATATGCGGTTCAGCGTTTTTGAAAAATCATCCCCTAAGGGGGTAAAATAGGGGTTGATTTTAAAATTTACAAAACTGCAAGGATTTCGACAAAATTTGGTAAGGCTTTATATAGCATTCCGGGAAAGGACATAGGATACTATTTTTTTCAAAAATAATACTACAGGGGGTGATATAGGGGATGAAAGTTTGTAAGGGAAACCCAGTATTTCTTAAGTTAGGGATAACAAATTTATGCTATTGGTAAGAAGTTAAGAAATATGCGGGTCAGCGTTTTTTTAAAAATCATCCCCTAAGGGGTAAAATAGGGGTTGATTTTAAAATTTACAAAACTTTACGGATTTCGATAAAATTTGGCAAGGCTATAGATAGCATCCTGGGAAAGGACATGGGCTACTTTTTGTCTTAAAACATAATCCTACAAGGGGTGATAAAAGGGATGAAAGTTTGTATGGGAAACCCAGCATTTCTTAAGTTAGGGATATGCCCTATGTTTTCCACATGAACGTTCCCATGGGATATTTTCCGACATCCACGCGGGCGAAGCCGCGGGCAAAAGCTAGTTTTATGATATAAGTGCGGTAAGTTGAAAATTACAACCGAGGCGATATTGCTAGCCCGAGCCGTAGGCGAGGGCTACAAGAAAGCAGAGGCTGTAATTATCAAAGCGCACGTATGTCATACGACGTTTTATAACATACTAGCTTTTGCCCGCGGCTTCGCCCGCGTGGATGTCGGAAAATATCCCATGGGAACGTTCATGTGGAAAACATAGGGCATATCCCTAACTTAAGAAATGCTGGGTTTCCCATACAAACTTTCATCCCTTTTATCACCCCTTGTAGGATTATGTTTTAAGACAAAAAGTAGCCCATGTCCTTTCCCAGGATGCTATCTATAGCCTTGCCAAATTTTATCGAAATCCGTAAAGTTTTGTAAATTTTAAAATCAACCCCTATTTTACCCCTTAGGGGATGATTTTTAAAAAAACGCTGACCCGCATATTTCTTAACTTCTTACCAATAGCATAAATTTGTTATCCCTAACTTAAGAAATACTGGGTTTCCCTTACAAACTTTCATCCCCTATATCACCCCCTGTAGTATTATTTTTGAAAAAAATAGTATCCTATGTCCTTTCCCGGAATGCTATATAAAGCCTTACCAAATTTTGTCGAAATCCTTGCAGTTTTGTAAATTTTAAAATCAACCCCTATTTTACCCCCTTAGGGGATGATTTTTCAAAAACGCTGAACCGCATATTTCTTTATTTCCTATCAAAAGCATACATTTTAATTTTCACATCCCTAACTTAATACTGAGTTTCCCATACAAACTTTCATCCTCTATATCACCCCCTGTAAGATATTTTTTTAAGACCAAAATTAGCCTGTGTCCTTCCCCAGGATGTTATATAAAGCCTTGCCAAATTTTATCGAAATCCGTGTAGTTTTGTAAATTTTAAAATCAACCCCTATTTTACCCCTTAGGGGATGATTTTTCAAAAATGCTGTATCGCATATTTCTTAATTTCCTACCAATAGCATAAATTTGTTATGCCTAACTTAAGAAATAATGAGTTTCCTTACAAACTTTCATCCCCTATATCACCCCTGTAGTATTGTTTTTGAAAGTATCCTATGTCCTTTCCCAGGATGTTATATAAAGCCTTGCCAAATTTTGTCGAAATCCGTGCAGTTTTGTAAATTTTAAAATCAACCCCGATTTTACCCCCTTAGGGGATGATTTTTCAAAAACGCTGAACCGCATATTTCTTTATTTTCTATCAAAAGCATACATTTTAATTTTCACATCCCTAACTTAAGAAATACTGAGTTTCCCATACAAACTTTCATCCCCTATATCACCCCCTGTAAGATTATTTTTTAAGACCAAAAGTAGCCTGTGTCCTTCCCCAGGATGTTATATAAAGCCTTGCCAAATTTTATCGAAATCCGTGTAGTTTTGTAAATTTTAAAATTAACCCCTATTTTACCCCTTAGGGGATGATTTTTCAAAAATGCTGTATCGCATATTTCTTAATTTCCTACCAATAGCATAAATTCGTTATGCCTAACTTAAGAAATACTGAGTTTCCTTACAAACTTTCATCCCCTATATCACCCCTGTAGTATTGTTTTTGAAAGTATCCTATGTCCTTTCCCAGGATGCTATATAAAGCCTTGCCAAATTTTGTCGAAATCCGTGCAGTTTTGTAAATTTTAAAATCAACCCCTATTTTACCCCATTAGGGGATGATTTTTCAAAAACGCTGAACCGCATATTTCTTTATTTCCTATCAAAAGCATACATTTTAATTTTCACATCCCTAACTTAAGAAATACTGAGTTTCCCATACAAACTTTCATCCCCTATATCACCCCCTGTAAGATTATTTTTTAAGACCAAAAGTAGCCTGTGTCCTTCCCCAGGATGCTATATAAAGCCTTGCCAAATTTTATCGAAATCCGTGCAGTTTTGTAAATTTTCAAATCAACCCCTATTTTACCCCTTAGGGGATGATTTTTCAAAAATGCTGAATCGCATATTTCTTAATTTCCTACCAATAGCATAAATTTTTTATCCCTAACTTAAGAAATACTGGGTTTCCTTACAAACTTTCATCCCCTATATCACCCCCTGTAGTATTGTTTTTGAAAGTATCCTATGTCCTTTCCCAGGATGCTATATAAAGCCTTGCCAAATTTTGTCGAAATCCATGCAGTTTTGTAAATTTTAAAATCAACCCCGATTTTACCCCCTTAGGGGATGATTTTTGAAAAACGCTGAACCGAATATTTCTTTATTTCCTATCAAAAGCATACATTTTAATTTTCACATCCCTAACTTAAGAAATACTGAGTTTCCCATACAAACTTTCATCCCCTATATCACCCCCTGTAGGATTATTTTTTAAGACCAAAAGTAGCCTGTGTCCTTCCCCAGGATGCTATATAAAGCCTTGCCAAATTTTGTCGAAATCCATGCAGTTTTGTAAATTTTAAAATCAACCCCTATTTTACCCCCTTAGGGGATGATTTTTCAAAAACGCTGAATCGCATATTTCTTAATTTCCTACCAATAGCATAAATTTGTTATGCCTAACTTAAGAAATACTGGGTTTCCCTTACAAACTTTCATCCCCTATATCACCCCCTGCAGTATTATTTTTGAAAAAAATAGTATCCTATGGCCTTCCTCTGGATGCTTTATAAAGCCTTGCCAAATTTTGTCGAAATCCATGCAGTTTTGTAAATTTTAAAATCAACCCCTATTTTACCCCCTTAGGGGATGATTTTTCAAAAACGCTGAATCGCATATTTCTTTATTTCCTATCAAAAGCATACATTTTAATTTTCACATCCCTAACTTAAGAAATACTGAGTTTCCCATACAAACTTTCATCCCCTATATCACCCCCTGTAGGATTATTTTTGAAAAAAAAAGTAGCCTATGTCCGTCCCCAGGATACCATCTATAGCCTTGCCAAATTTTATCGAAATCCGTTCAGTGGTTTAGGCGTGAAAAGGTAACAGACAGACAGACAGACAGACAGACAGACAGACAGACAGACAGACAGACAGAGTTACTTTCGAATTTATAATATTAGTATGGATTTGCGAGGAAATAAATAAAACTCGGACTTTCTTAAACGAATAAATCTTTAAAAACACACTTTCTGAAAATTATTTTGGATCTTTGCTTGTTTTCCCAAAGATGAAATTTTGATACGCTTATAAGTATCTATCGGTCGATTTTTCAGGCAAGAGGCTTAGAGTAGCCTTTTTCGCTGCCTCTGAGACTTCTGGCGGTGTCGAATTAATAAATTCATCATTACTTGACGACATTTTCAAATAAAAACAATACAGCGAAAAGAAAAAGCGCGCGGAATAATTTTTACTTGTTCACAAATTAGCGATGCGCGCGCATCAGCGCTTTTTTTTTAAAAGCATAGGCACAAAAACAGCCAGTATTACTAATAAAGTAAATTAACATTTTTTGTTTTTGTTTGTTGTTGTTGCAATTTATTGTCAAAATTAATTAATGAATTCTTTAATTTAATTAATGTTTATTTTTTATATTTTGTCTCCCAAAGTTAATTTTATTCATAAAATGTTGACCACTTTTCTGACATGAAGACTCTTTGCTAAGATTTAAAAAGTACCGTTCGTTTTAGACGGAGCATCTTGATAAACCTTATGTTTTACCTTATTAAAAAGAAACCCGTGCGTTTTACATTACAATTACGCACAAGTACGTAATGACATACATTACGATATTGAAATTCGTGAAATAAGAGACCCTTTACGAGCAAATGTGTTATAAAATAATTTACATAGTCGTAGACGAATACCTACGCAACATAAATAACACAAATTAGACCATATATAACCTTTGATCGTTTAGCTAAAAATTTCTTTTAAACTACCTATGTAAGTATTTACATCTTCAAAGCGTTCCAAAGTACAGGTTGAATTTCCAAATGAATTGGCTGTAAACATAATGTTTTTTTTTTCAAGCCACTTGGTTTGGGGAATAAACAGGGTGATAAATATTCATGAGGAAAGTAAGCCTTCTTGTCATATGCCGTGAGGGCCTGATGGATGGCGAGCGTGCTTTGCTGTTATTATATAGCCAACTATGTATGTATGTATGTTCTACCTATATGTGGGTAAAAGATATCTATTTAAATTAAACTATACCTATGCTGAATGCTTCACTACTCAAAGTAGACCACGTCTTCATTAAAAAAAAACCGGTCAAGAGCGAGTCGGACTCGCACCGAGGGTTCCGTTCCGATTTCTGAAAAAGTGTGCTATTTAGAGACATCGTTTTATTTTTCCTGTAATCTTTACATAAACTTCTATCACATCGAATAATTTCAGATTTTTGCCTTTGCAAAGTTCGGAGATAAGGGGTTTTTTTTTTTAATTTTTCATCAAAAGTCGAAAACTATGCGGCCTAAAAAAAAATAAAAAAAATGTGCAAATAGCGCTCTTTCATATGATACCCCACATGCCCTAGTAGCCCCACTTTGAATTTTTAAGACCCCCTTTCAGTACCTGTTACAAAAAAAATATAAATATTTTTATTTCTTTCTTATTTGCAAAATGGTTGGATAAACGTCATAAAAAAACTGTTCCAAATTTCAAGTTGATAGCATTAGTAGTTCTTGAGATATCCAGCTGTGACAGACAGACAGACAGACTGAGTGACACCATAAGGGTTCCTTTTTTACCATTTTCGTACGGAACCCTAAAAGCGGGTAGTAGATATTGGTTCGAGGATATAACGTTGTTTTATTAAAAAATGTGATACCTACAGTGAAAAATTTGAACTTAAAAGGTTTTATTAATATTTTTGGACTAAAAGCTGAAGTGCTTGTTCAAAAACGGTAATAATATCAAATACTGCAAGAAGCTTTACGTAGAAATTCACAAAATAACAGGTTCATATTCCAGTATACGATACAGTTGTTTTATCTCACGAAAGCGGGCGAGCCATACTTGTATGTGTAAATGTTACATGAACATTGTCTTTGTGTGCGTAAGCTCGGGAGCGCGCTACCTGCAGTTACGCACACAAGAGCGCGTGTCTATACGCATTACATCTACAAGAATGGCTCACCCGCTTTCGTGAGATAAGACAACTGTACATACCTTGTTCTGTTACGTACATAGTTTTCAGAGATTCATAACGGTTGTCATCATCATCATTTCAGCCGGTCATAGGTCAATTTGTATGTGGACGTATAGTTAGACTTTTCAACTCTCTGGTTTTCCGGTTTCCACATATTTCTTAACAAAATGTTTTAGATGTCTGGACTTGTGCCCGGTTGATGGCAGTAGCTAGCGAAATGTGGGTGTACACATCTGCCTCACCCTTCGGGGATTTCAGGGCGGCTAAAACGGCCACTTTAGCAGAATCATAATAGGATATTAAGTATTATGAATCATATTTCAAATCGTAAAACGGTCACAAACTGACAATTCATAATTTATCTGCGTACAATCCATAGCACGCAATGCATCTGTTTGACAGTTTTATATGGAGATTCGTATAGTGGTTCACAAATTATGAATAGCTTTATTGAAGTTTAATGTCAAATACGTCAAATAGCATAATCATAATATATTGCTGGGAATTCAGGAAATGAATCGCTTTTAGAAGAATTGCTTAATGTGGCCGTTTAAGGGCGACCGCGCACTGCGGTGCGTTCCGTTAGTTCTGCCGCACTGGGCGGGCCTACAGTAACAAAACACATGACCACAGTGCGCGCACTTCAAAGACATTCCATACTTCACAGATTATGCGATAGAAAAACGCACCGCAGTGCGCGCTCGCCCTTAGGCCCCCAGGTGTGTTGTTATGTTATCCTAACGAATATCATACTATATACTCATATTATAAAGGCGAAAGTTTGTGAGTTTGTGCGAGGGTGTGTTTGTATGTTAGTTACTTCCTTACGCTCAAACGGCTGGACCGATTTGGATGAAATTTGGTATGTAGATAGTTAGATACCTATACCCTGGATTAACACATAGGCTACTTTATATTCCGGTCTACGCGGGTGAAACCGCAAGGCGCATGTAGTTATAATATTAATGTGAAAGTGAGTTTGTTTGTTTGTTACGTTTTCAAGCTAAAACAGCTAAACGTACTTGGATGAACTTTGGCACATAGGTAGACCATGACCTGGGTTAGGACAAAGGATACTCTTTATCCTGGTAGTAGGTACGGTCAGCAACAGAAGTCGGTTAACGCTGCTCCTTTTTAACATCATCTAAATTAACACAAAATGATACGATAACCTGCTTTTGAGCATTTCATTTATTAGATAAGAGTTAATTTTCTTTAAAATTTACATCTGTTCCGATTTTAATGTAGTATTTTTCTCAATAATTTAGATTTAGAAAACATAAGTGTTAATCGACTTATGTTGCTGACCGTACGTTCCTGTGGGAAAATTTCCGACATCAACGAGGACGTAGCCATGGGAAAAAACTAGTATTAAAATATTTGTGTTTTTTACTGTAAACATTCTAGTGAAGTATCTAAAATTAAGACAAATACGAGTTAATATCATATATACAGTTGGTCAAATAAAAGAAAATCACACAAAAATTTTGCCTATTTACTCAGAGCCTTTGCATCACAGCCCGATAAAAGCGCTTTTTGATGTCCAAACATTGTGCAATATTTGCTACCCTACTATTGCCTGACCTGACCCATTTTCAACTTTCAACGTTTGCGAGACCTCGGGCAATTCATCATCGTCTTGTCAATTTTTTTCAAGTGCGTATTTAATGAACCAATACTACTGTTTACGGACACGCTTGATTACGTACGGTTTTAGGGTTCCGTACCCAAAATGGTAAAAAGAAACCCTTATGGTGTTACTCAGTCTATCGGTCTGTCAGCTGGATATCTCAAGAACTACTAATGCTATCAACTTGAAATTTGGAATAGTTTTAGATGACGTTTGCCCAACTATTTTGCAAATAAGAAAGAAAAAAAAAATCAAAGTGGAGCCAGTAGGGGGCATGTGGGGTCATATGAAAGAGCGCTGTTTACACATTTTTTTCTTTTTAGGGTTCCGCACCTCAAAAGGAAAAAACGGAACCCTTATAGGATCACTTCGTTGTCCGTCTGTCTGTCTGTCTGGCCGTCTGTCTGTCTGTCTGTCAAGACCCTTTTTCTCAGGAACGCGTGGAGGTATCAAGTTGAAATTAATACCAAATACGTAAGTCTATCGGTTCCTTGGAGCTCTAAAAAAATGAAGCTTCTAAATCAACGCAATAAAAAATACGGCCATTTATGCGACATATTTTGATACTCGCAAGTAAATGAAAACCTATAGGGTACCTACTTCGCGTTGACCTAGAATTATGAAATTTTGCAAGAAGCAAGGTCTCACAGCATAAGTAAAGGAAAAGTCCGAAAATTGGTAATTTGTAATTTGATCACATAAAAAAAATTTTTTTTTGGGATTTTAATGTTAAGTTTGTTTTTGGGATAAATTCTTTTCAATACGGAACCCTTCATTGTGCGTTATCCGACACGCACTTGGCCGGTTTGTTTTAGGTAGTATAGTTTTCAACTTTTGATGAAAAATGTTAAACTTCTTTCACATAGAAAAATTACAGATAAGGGAATACCCTTATATTCGAAGTTTGCATAGAAAAAATCTGTAATTTTTCTACGTGATAGAAATTTATGTATAGACTACAAGAAAAATAAAACGATGTCTTTAAATAGCACAGTTTTTCAGTAATCATCAACAAAAATTACATATTTTGGTACATGATGGTACGGAACCCTCGGTTGTTGCAATCGTTATTTCATGAGAAAATCGCTTTTGAATTTTGCGTAAGTATTTATGCTAGTGACTGTACGTGCATCTATGAAAATAAATGAAAAGCTTCTGAATGCCCTAAATGCGATGAAATTTTCGTGAAAATATTCCGCATTTCGCGTTTATAGCGTGTGTAGAAATGCAACGTCTGCCGGTGATGTGGCTGAGGATTTTATTCAAATAGTGATATGAGCAATCGTTTATTTTTATTTTCGATATGACACAAATAAATTACGTTTTGTACACGTGCTAGGCTTTTGGTTGAACACGTCATTTAATGATAAAATAATCGTAAATCATCTCTACACTAATAATTAAGAAAATTATGGATGTCTATTCTAATGTCTCTGAACTAGTCATCTTGAAAACTAAAAACATTTTTGTTGGCCAAGTGAAAATATTCGTGCACACACTGCAATTATATCAGCCACCAATCGCTCATGATTGGAAAAATATCACTGAAATTCTCTACCAAAAAATCCGTCCATAACATTAATCCCTGGGAACGCTACGCAAGCTAACACCTTGTATTGGAGTATTTTTGGCACATCGATCTTGTTGTTCCGCAGCCAAATAATGAGTTAAGCGCTTACCATCAACCGCATCCGCTTTGAGCCGTGGCCAATGGTCCGCTGATTGATTTCCTTGAACCGAGTATCTGCGATTTCCGCGTAAAAAAGCGGTAAGCGATGCGGTGCAGCGCTGCTTGCTTCAGTATCGATACGTTGTTGGTTCTTTTAGAGCGAGCGCGCACTGCGGTGCGTTTTTCTAACGCATAATCTGTGAAGTATGGAATGTCTTTGAAGTGCGCGCAATGCCGTCATGCGTTTTGTTACTGTAGGCCCCGCCCAGTGCGGCAGAACTAACGGAACGCACCGCAGTGCGTGCTCGCCCTTATAGCGTAATGGATTTTTGATATAAGTACGAAATTAGTAGGTAGGTAGTGTAGGACTCCTATAAGGCTTGACCTCCCAAAATACGGCGAAACTAAGTAACTTTGTGTCAATTTTTAGGGTTCCGTGCCTCAAAAGGAAAAAACGGAACCCTTATAGGATCACTTGTTTGTCCGTCTGTCTGTCTGTCTGTCAGTGTGTCTGTCTGTCAGTCTGTCAAGACCCTTTTTCTCAGGAACGCGTGGAGATGATCATGTTGAAATTAATACCAAATACGTAGATCTATAGTCTCTTGGAGTCCTGAAAAAATCAACCTTCTAAGTCAACGCAATAAAATATACGGCCATTTATGTGGCATATTTTGATGCTCGCAAGTAAATCAAAACCTATAGGGTACTTCCCGTTGACCTAGAATCATGAAATTTGGCAAGAAGCAAGGTCATACAACACAAATAAAGGAAAAAGTCCGAAAATTGTTAATTTGTAATTCTATCACATAAAAAAAATGTTCAAGTCTGTCAGTCCGTCAAGACCATTTTTCTCAAGGACGCGTGGAGATATCAAGTTGAAATTAATATTAAATACGTAAGTCTATTGTCCCTTAGAGTCCTAAAAGAATCAGGCGTCTACGCAATAAAAAAATACGGCCATTTTGCGACACATTTTGATACTCGCATCTGTCGCAAGTAAATCAAAACCTATAAGGTACTTCCCGTTGACCTAGAATAATGAAATTTGGCAAGAAGCAAGGTCTCTCAGCACAAGTAAAGGAAAAAGTCCGAAAATTGTGAATTTGTAATTTTTGACATAAAAAGAATTCTTTTCAACTACGGAACCCTTCATTGTGCGTGGTTCGACACGCACTTGGCCGATTTTTTTAGAGTAGCTATAGCATATTTTTGATTGAAAAAATACACAGTAATCTACAATACATAGAAGTGATTTCATTTGTCCTGAAATGTATTTTAGTTTGTAGAACTAAGGAAAAAAAAACTAAATCCAGGTCTATTTCTGTCTATTTTTTCTACTTTTTACCATATTACTCCTACAGTTTTCATTAAAAGTGTTCATACATTTATACAGTTCTTCACAAAATAATAAAGAATAATTTCATGTGATTACTTCTTTAGTTCCATCAATAGATTTTTTGTAAATCGGTAATCTATATCTATAAAAAAATCAATGCCACTTTTCGTTGTAATTTTATAACTCAAGATAGGCTGGGCCGATTTAGCTGATTTTGGTTTTGAAATGTTTGACGTAGTCCAGGGAAGGTTTAAACGATGAGAAAAATTGGAAAAGTTGCCGGGAAAATTGGAAAATTCTGGAAAACTGAAAGTGGATTTTATATGGGAATATTGAAATTGGGACAGGACAACGTCTATCGGGACAGCTAGTTACTTCATATTTTGCAAGTGTTGTGTCATCACGCTTCTCTTTCTTTTCTATGCAGTCCGACAGTGACCGCGCTTTTTACGGTGGACAAGCCTAAATAAGAAGCAATACTGAATTGTAGGTATTTATTTCAAGACCACATGTTCACTTTTACACGATTATCACAAAACTCTTTTATTTTAAAAACAAATGACTGTTTTACAATTTTGTTCACTTGAGTAGTCGAATGCAACCAGGATATTGTAGGCCAGAAGGATTTTTTCTGCCAGCCTGCATGATATATGGTATATGGTTCCCTTTTGTAGACAACGTTTAGAGTACATACAGTATCTATTTACGATTACCTACTTAATAGATAGCCCGCCCGCGTGGAGTTGGAAATTATCCCACGGGAACCGTACATTTTTCTGGAATAAAAAGTAGCCTATGTTCTATTCCGAAGTATAATCTGTCTCTGTGCCAAATTTTGTTAAGATCCGTTTAGCTATTCTGGTGTGATTGAGTAACAAACATACATCCATCCATCCATCCATCCAAACTTTCGCATTTATGATAGTAGTAAGAAAGATGACTGAAATGTCGTAGCTATAGAGCCTGTTTGCTTGTCAGAATGTAATTCAAAGACATTCTTGTAAACCCATGAACAGCCATGCAATGATGTTGCTTTGTAGTGTTTTCAGTTTTTTTAGTCTACGAAACTGATGTCTCACTTTAATAACAAAGTCAACAATGGACTAACCCAGTCCACGGATGTAGGTTATTCTTAGTACACGTCGAACACAGTTCTGAAATAAACCACATAACATAGTTTCATATCCAACGAAATACGAGGTTTCCAGTTTCATTTTTCAGTACATTGCAGTCTGCAGTCAGTTAAATGGCACCGAAGAAATATTGTAACGCGCATTGGAACGAGAACTCTAACTTCATGTCGTGGCCTGTTCGCTGGTATATTTAGGTTGTATGCCACGCGAATTTGAATATTGACAGCTTTAGTTATTGACGTTTAATTAATTCATAAATTCATCGGGTACTGCGCTGGTGTGAAACTTTGGTTTCCTGTCGCTCGTCAGTTTGATATTTCCCGTAAAATGACAATTTAATTTTACTGTACACGATTAGTTGTCGCGTGACAATATTCGTTAGTTGATGACAACCCAATTTCGTTGAAAATTGTTACTGGTTGTGCATTTAAATTGACATCATAAACTTTATCAAATTGGTATGATATGATACCTACAAATGATAGGTAGGTATCAAGTTTTTTTTTAATCACAGATGGTAATTTATTCTTTCAAGTACGATTGATTGGATTTCATGATCGTGCTTCACAAAACCTTTTTCTTACTCAACACTTTTTGCGTCTCAAATCGATGGATAAAATTACGAATTCTTCAAACCGATCATATTTGAATGTTTCAAAGGGTTTCAGATACGCAAGCCTCCAATAATAAAGTATAAATGATGAGGGGCGAGCTGGGGGTGGTTAGAGTGATCCATTGCAGGCCCACGAAGATTTATGATAAGAGCCCAACTTACGGATGTCGCCACCCACTGCGCAACGTCTTGGCTCCCAGTGCCCGTGGAGTAAGGGTTACCTACTTCGAACATCATTTCTCTATCTTGTCTAACCCGTAAAATGTTGTCAGAGGTTATTGTTAAAAGAAGTCAGCATTGCTGTGTCAAATGACTGAGAACACCCATCTAAAATATCAGTCTTTTTGTGAAATTGACTGTAAATTTCACTGTGCACTGTATTAAAACAGCACACCAAGCTTACCGACAATACTGAGAATACTAATAAGAGACGGACTGTTTATTTATTTATTTATTTATTTCCCACCATACAATTATCTTTACAGGTTTACATGAAAACAGCACGCCACGCGGGCGCCCGCGCCGTGCGCACGCCTAACGCAGCGCACGGCCTAACACCTAATGCGATAATGTAGACAACCGTTATTTTCAAACTACATGGTTACAAATTAATATTTTTTTAGGTACTTATTGCAACTAAAATATATACACAATCCTTATGATACAATAGGACCATAACTAATTTCACAGAGAGCTCTCACTATGAACTCACCCAGATTTTTTAGTAGAAAGATTTTTTACCTTCTTAAACCCATTTCTATACCTACAATAGATTAATATACTTAAAACTAAGTATCTATAAATTTAACTTTCTAGCCTGAAGCACATGTTCAATCTAGTTTAGGCAAATAAGCAATTTATAAATGAACGATTTTATAATTATTTATTTATTTATTAAATTAGACCATTAATATGATAATGCCGTGTAAGTGCCCAAAAACAAACAAAACAAACGAAACAAGACACCTGAAAACCTAATCATTAAAACCCCACAAAACAACCGTGGAAACTACTCTCACCACAATCGCACAAAAGTTAATATTCAGCCCATTATTCTCCCACATTTTTCCTTTGAGCAACACATTTGAGCGTAATTTTTCCCGGCAAAGTTAACATTACCTGGCTATGTTAACATTCTGCGGCAGATTAACAAGTAATCAGTACAAATTAGTGAGGCGGCTGACCTTCTGTAATGCCGCATTACATTTTGCATTAATTACAGGTTAGAAACTAATTTGGCGATGCATGAAAGCTTTACAAATCGTTTGTAAAATTGTGCAGATTTATTTTGGGTGGTTGGTTTGTGATGTGAAAGTAAATTGATTGCCTATGTCCTTTATTTAACTTAAATACATACAAATCACATTTTAAAATATTTTTAGAACAAACCTTGAAAAATCATTAAAAAGCATTTAAAACAAAATTGTAGCCCACCAGTATCCATAACACAATTCAAAGCTAGCGGGTGGTCAGAGGTCCTGAGAGAGGAACCTCCTGACTATACGCGCCGTATCATTATCTGCCTAGCTTTTTCCCAACTATGTTGGGTTCGGCTTCCAGTCTAACCGGATGCAGCTGCATACGAGTATTTTGCATGGAGCGACTGCCTATCTGACTTCCACAAGCCAGTTATTGGGTACGACACCCGTTGGTGAGATCTACTGGTTTGCAGACTTTCGGGTTTATATCGACAGCCAAGACCAATGGCTTAACGTGCTTTCGAGGCATGGAGGGGTCTCGGCATGTAAAGATGGTCACCCATCCACGGACCAACCGCGGCACGCGTAGCTTAACCTGATCGATCGAACCGTGCGGTTGTTATTACTTAGCCATGAGCCCCACAACTATACGCGCCGTATCCAGATATTAATTTGCTTTATTTGGTTGTCTGTTTCATTGTCATTTAAAATTATGATTGGAGCTGTGTGTTTTTTATTCTTTTCAATGGTAAAAAATAATGGTAATGGTGGTTTGTGGTTGGTAGTAAGAAGAATATCGTTACATCTAGTATTGCTGGGTTTGGAAAGACCGAAGCAATACTGGGCTGGTAATCCGCCGAAAATGGCAACAGCCTAGGTATATAGTTAATCAAATAATCACAGATGTTGACTATAGTCACTTCTATGTCAGCGCAGTAGTTTTTACAATGGTTTAATTTCGAAGCCTATTCGACAATAGGGCTCTGTGATACCTACTTTACCTATATTAAGCTTATTTGTTAACTAGCTGCGCCCCGCGGTTTCACCCGCGTAGACCGGGATAAAAGTTAATACAGGGTATAAGCTATCTACTTACCAAATTTCATCCAAATCTGTCCAGCCGTTTTAGCGTGAAGAAGTAACAAACATTCAAACACACACACACTCACAAACTTTCGCTTTTATAATATTAGTGTGGTAATAGTGTGATTCCGTCTGTGTGGGTGATGTGTGGTATGCTTCTAATTTATGTTTACATAATTATTTTAATTTTTTGTTTGTTTTTTAAGCCCCGTACTAAGCTAACCCAAAAAGATTTACATTGTGTTCAAAGTACAGTTACTGTATCAATCGAAGAATTTAATTTGATTTTAACTTTTCTCTAATCATGTAGGTACTTTACACTTGTGTTTCTAACTCACTTTGCGTATTGGCATTGGCAGAATATCAACAACATCGGCTTTGCTTGCCATTTACTAAAAAAAAAAATAGATTAGAATAGAAGGAATAGAATCCCCTAAAGATTTTGAATTTTGAACGGGCCTATCGCACGTCTTTTGTTATACGGAGTCGAGTACGCGGCCGACCGCCATTTTAGCAAATTGATAGTTAGTGTCGATTTCAGTAATTATTTCTTGGTTAATTATTATTTATTGTCACTGAGGCTTGCAGATTAGCTAGTTTTCTCTCTAGCCAGTTACCTTCTTTTAGAATTGTATCGGTGTGTAACAATTTTATTATTTTCGCTTCGTAATAAAGTGATATGAAATGAAGACAATGCAGTGTTTATAGCCATGTAGATAGTGAAAGAAAACCCAGGTGGTCACCATGCGGCTCTGTGGTGCTAAGTTCACAGGTTAAGGTCAGTGCTGCTATGTTATATTATTTTTTATAAAATATTTGTGCTTCAACTTGTGAATGTATGAGCGTCATTCATTATTAAACAATTAGCATTGTTTTTAATAATAATTGACACTTTTCTAATGTAATTTTAATCGTTTTTAGGGTTCCGTACCTCAAAAGGAAAAAACGGAACCCTTATAGGATCACTCGTGTGTCTGTCTGTCTGTCCGTCTGTCCGTCTGTCACAGCCAATTTGCTCCGAATCTAATAGACCGATTAAGTTAAAATTTAGTACACATATGGATTTCTGTGACCCAAACACGTACAGCTAAAGTAAATATATGAATTTTGAATATGAGAGTCACTTTTAGAGGGAAAATAAGAAAATTAAAAAAAAAAGTTTTGTAAACTGTACCGTGTGACATATCAAATTAAAGGGTTTACTATGAGGGTCTCAAATATATTTTTTTAATAATTTTAAAATATATTGTTTTAAAGTTATTTAAGAAAATTGACGAAAATTGACCATTCCCCCCCCCTTATCTCCGAAACTACGGAGCCTAAAATTTTGAAAAAAATATAGAAAATACTTCTATACGTGTAGATTACAGGAAAACCTATAAGAAGTCTGTGGTCTTAAAATAACATGGTAAATCTATATATATAAAAAAATGAAAGTCCGTACTGAGTCACTGACTAATATTTCAACGCACAGCCCAAACCAATGGACCTAGAGACTTGAAATTTTGCACATAGATACCTTATATAGTGTAAACATCCACTAAGGTAGGATTTTTGGAAATTCCATCCCTAAGGGGGTAAAATAGAGGATAAAAATTTGTATGAAAAATCCTATCCCTTGAGTTAATAGACTTGAAACTTAGCACGAATATTCATCTAAGTAAATTATAAAGTTTATCATTTTTAGTTTTCCTAAACTACCCCCTAAGGAGGGATTGGGGGTGTCAAAGTTTGTATGGAAGAACTTTAACACGCGGTCCGATTAACTCAAAACTCAGTTTTTATACTTGAGACCAAAAATTAAGACTAACGTGTATCAGGGTTTTCCAAAAATCTACCCCTAAGGGGTGAAAAGTTAATTTTATAGCGGAGGATTTTATTGGGGGCTTGATTAACTCTAAAATTGGTGTAAATAATGTTCGAGTCAAGTTATGGAAACATACCAGACGATTTTTAAATTCTTTATTTGTATTCGTGAAAACAGAGATACAGTTTATATGAAAAATCTTATTAATTTGGTTAATGAACTTGAAACTTAGCACAAATACTTGCATAAGTAAGTAATAATGTTTGTCATTATTAGTTTTTCAAAACTACGCCTCAAATGAGGTTAGGGATGTTAAAGTTTGTATAGAAGAATTTTAAAACGCAGTCCGATTAAAAAAATGGTACTTTGAGTCAAGTTAGGAAACTTGCCAAACGAAATTTTAACCGATTTTGACGACGTATAGCTGATGTTTTAAGGAGTAACTTAGGCTATTTTTATTTTAGAAAAATAATTAGGGTTCCGCGCAAGAAAATTAAAATCCATGAAATCAGACAACCACGTACAGTCCAGTACAAACTTACTAAGCCTCCGCTGTCTATTACGGTTATAACAACAAATAATAAAAATAAAGCAAAGTTAAAAATGTAAGGGGTCGGTCCTCATACAATAAACTTTTCATTTTGAAAAAAAAGTAACAATTTTAATCTAGCATGTGGGGTGTCATCGTCTAGAACTCATTGAGTAGTTGTTTTTTTTAGAGTAAAAACATATTTTTATTTAATCTTTTAAATTTAAGAAATAGGGGGCTGCAAAAGTTGTACATTTTAGACCATTTTTGTACGAGCTCTAGCGCAACAATTCAACAAATTAGGAATTTGAAACTTCTTTATACCATGTAGGTACCATGAATACTGTATTTAATCAACAATACTGAAAACGGCGATTCATAAGGTATTTTGTTTAAACATGGGTGATTTTCTGCAACTGCAAAAAATAACCTTGTAATTCACAGTATCATTATAAAATAAGTAAAAACTTGACCGTTTTTTCGGAGTATATTGAAACCGAGTGGCAGGACCTATGACCACCAAGTACCTCATTTATTGAATTTCGCGTCGAATATTTGAATTTATATTCGGAATGCGCTCGCTGTTCAAAACTATTTCAATTTATTGGACAGTTGTCCAATAAATTGCTACTAGCTTCTGCCCGCGACTTCGTCCGCTTGAAATTTCTTGTTCCCCGACCCACCCCGTCGCATCGCATCGCCTGCCCGAGCTATTACTTCGTTTTCGCTTAATTTTTTTTGGTAAATAACCTTCGACAAGAACTGGGCTATCAAATGCAAAAATATGTTTTCATTATACTACTGGTAGTTCCAGAGATTAGCGCGTTGAAACATACAAACAAACAAACTCTTCAGCTTTATTATTAGTAGGTATCTTCTTTGGAGCCTTTAAACATTATTTTATCATACCTAAGAGCTGATACAACGGTACGAACCTACATAAACCCAAACTACAAAAAGGGAATTTCGACTCAAAAAATATAATATTTGAAGAAATTCGATTTATGTTTACCGTGTGTCTACACCAACTAGAGAAGCGTCGTGTTAACATAGGCTAACGGGTCCGGACAATGCTTTCCACGCGGCGGCTAGCCCAGATAAACTTCGGAATGGTCTCAGAAAATTGTCACACAAAAACAACCTCACATCCACTAATATCAAGGGCCAGAATCGCACGCGACCATCTATTCGCCCGAATAATCATTCATGTAAATGGCATGCCTCGGAACCAACATTTCGTAGCTTGCCCTCGATACGAGAGGCAAGTCAGGATGAATGGATTAACCGAATCCTGCGTTGTTAATGCCGGTTTAAAACCCATATTTTGATGTCTCTATTACTCAGCAAGGCTACTTGTTATTTTAATGAGATGGATGTTTTTATTAATTAAAATATGAAATATTAATATTTTATACTAAAACATCCGAAACATTTTTATAAAAAAGGGCGTTGTGAATATAATTCTACTGACACATTTTCCCGGGAGTCCACTGACAATAATGAAATGGCAGGCTAACGTACAGAAATATTCGTGGTACGCGTAACGGCTTCTGTAATGCACATCTCCCAGTGGCGGCCGCGGCCCGCTCTGTCATTGGTGAAATATTTCGTTAAAAAACATTCACTTTGTACCCAGAATTTGACGGGTCCATATAACCGCAAAATTTTATTACGTGCTGCTCACGGCCCGTAGTTCCCATTCTCGCTTTGCCAAGTCAAGCGTAGTACATGCTTAGCTTAACGTAATAACCACTGGCTAATGTTCTGATTACGAGTTATAGCAGGTATTATGATTTTGCATGCACTTGGAAATTTAATAAGCGGCGGTTAAAACTGGCGTAGCATTTAAGTATAGGCAATTAGACAGCAATAACATTCTTATAGAAATTGTAGTAGAACATTACTAGTTTATGTACTTAAGGTACAAAAGGTTCGACGGTTTGGGTCTCGGCTCTAGTTAATTAAAAGTCGTTTAGTTATGGAATGCCGAAGGTCAGGTTGTTTATCTAACTTGCTGCTTAAAACTGACAGATAACAATGTAAGCCCGTTAGTTGTAATCGCGGCGCAGGCGACGATGGACTTCGACAACAAAGTTATCGTGATCACCGGCGCGAGTTCCGGCATCGGAGCAGCTGCCGCCTTGTTGTACGCCAAGCAGTCTGCCAAAGTTGTGTTAGTTGGAAGAAATGAAGAATCTTTGAACAAAGTTGCGAAACAATGTGAAGATACAAAAGGTATTAAACCTCTGGTTGTCAAGGCAGAGTTGTCGCTTGACGACGATGTGAAGAATATCGTTGCACAGACGATAGACACATTTGGACGCATTGATGTCCTCGTGAACAACGCTGGAGTAGGAGTCCAAGGAAGCATATTAGAAGGTGTAGAGTTACTTGACCGTGCTATGGCAACTAATTTGCGTGCAGTGTACCACCTGACAAGTTTAGCGGCGCCGCATCTCATCAAGACAAAGGGGAACATTGTGAACGTGTCGAGCGTGGCGGCCTTACGACCGATCAAGGACGTGGATTACCTGCCGTACTGCGTATCGAAAGCGGCTCTGGACCAATTTACGAAGTGTGTCGCTGTGGAGTTGGGTCGTCATGGTGTGCGCGTCAACTCAGTGAACCCAGGCGGTACAAACACACCGTTCGCAGAAACAGCTGGTTTTACCAAAGAACAAGTTTCGGAATTATACAAAAGCCGCAGCTCATTGTATCCGCTCGGTAAAATGGCGGAAAGCGAGGAGGTCGCCGACCTGATTCTTTATCTATCGAGCGATCGTGCGCGCAGTATCACGGGCAGTATTTACGTTATAGATAACGGCGAAATATTGGTGTGATGTTATGTTATAATGTGAGGCTCAACACGAATGTTTGTTTAAGTTTGCACTGTTTGCTTTGCTTGGTTATTGATTGAAGTGAAAAATTCCAAAATGTGATTATTTTATAGTATCGACATATTTAAGTATCAAATAGGTAGGTTTTTAGTAAGTATTGAAAACAAACTCATAAAGATTAAAGAACAGAATAATATTCACACAGAATTTTCATTTGGAACGTCGCGCGTCGTCCTTTTATTCCAGGAATGCATTACCACTGACTTTGGGTACAGTATGGGACATCACATAAAGTAAATTACGGGCTTCTAAAGGCTCATGTGACAAACTATTTCCTGATTTTCTTTTACTTAGAACCAAAATAAAGTAGCCTCTGTAAGCAAGCTATATACTACGAAGAACAAGAACGTAGTACGTGTAAGAAAGGATAAAGGGGCTAACATAAACAGGTCAGTAAGTAAGTCTGTAAGCTCTACAAATATAGTTCCTGTTTTCTTAGCCATTAGTCTTAATATCGCATGCAGTGAACTAGTATGTGTGCGAAGCAAAGCAAAACTTATGGTGGACGCAAATGAGGACTTCGGAAATACACGGAGGATGTGGGAACATTAAACTGATGAACGGCCTAAGTTAGTAGAAATGTTATTTTAGCAACTCTGTACGGTGATAAAATATATCGTCACAGGCGGTTAAATATGGGGTAATACTGTTTCGTAATCTGTGCCTAGTATTGTTGCTAGTGTTTATACTGCCATTAGTTTCTAGACATTGTGCGCGGCTGTTCATGAAAATATATTTATAGAACTATAATTTGGCCCGTTGCTATTGTTTTCGTTCAAGATGGATGAAGCCACGTTATCAGTACTCGCGCAATATGACTTAGTTTATTGTTTAGTTCACTGTTCCAGTTTTTTTAAGACAAAATAAGCCAAAAAAATAAACATTGTCTCTTAAGAGCCACAACAACAATTTACTTTTATCATGATACCCGTAGGTAAAATGCTTAGGTACAAACCTACAGTTCATTATCATTAATAGCTTACAAATTGCTTGTGCTGCAAATTTTCCATGTCATTATGATAATAAATACTATCATCATCATCAAATTTAGATAGGAAACGCGCGCGAAACCTCATCTAGTTTTTAAAAACCGGCCAAGTGGGTGTCGGACCACGCACAATGAAGGATTCCGTTCACAACAAACTCCCCAGCAGCAAAACTGTCTGGTTCAATTAGTCGTTGTAGGTATAATAGTTTTGCTGCATAGAGGTAGGAATTATTGTAAAATGTTTTTGTGAAGTCTGGGTTAAGTAGCAAAGACGTCAACCTCAACAGTCATTTGTTAATGATATCTTATTTAGGTCAATGATATATTTAGGTATTATACATTTATTGAATAATTTAATGATTGTTTACATCTACTTCTCGTCCTTAATAGGCATATTTTGAATCAAGTTATTATAGCTGAGTCATTCTCAAGGCGGTAGTAGACAAAATTAAATGTGATTTGTTATGCTATTAGGAAATTGTGAGGGTCGTTGCTATGGTGACGGAAACAGTTTGAACTTCGAACCCTTTCATAAGATTTGTGGATGTACAGATAACTTAAATAACGTAATTTTCGAATGTTTAAAGACATTTGGACGATAAATACTTAATATTATGATTAAAATCTAAAGTAAATAGGCAAATTAGTTTCAATGATTAGTTAGTTGTTTGTCGTTTGAAAGGTTAACTAGATAAGTAATCGAACAATCATTAATTATCCAGGTAAAGCTAAAGACGAGCTTATACCAAATGAATAAGTAATTAATATAGGTACCTATGTACACACAGCAGCAGGTCAAGTTTGACAGTTTGTAGTAACTACTACAAACTGTCAAATTTTCTCATTCGATTTTGAACTTAACCTTCAACATTTTAAGGTTTAAAATAATTTGGAGAAATTTGACAGTTTGATATAACCTGATTTGCTGTTGTCTGTACCTAATATTCATAATAAAATAGGCTTACCTGTGAATTTATATCAAAAGATTTCATACCCGTTATGTAGACATGACTGTAAGCATAATACTTAGAACTAACACAATCCTAATTACCTGGATATTGTATAAGTCAATCAAAATTCTACTCGCAAAATTGTGTTGAAAATGATTAAGTACCTACTTAGGTACATAAAATTTTCAGAAGTAATTTAAGTACATCGCCTAAACACAGTCTACCTACATAATTAATATTCCTCTCCTCTGAAACATTGAATCCCTCAACATCATTTTCTGGCGCCTCAATCATAATTTTAGTACAAGCAGAAAATAAGTAGGTATAATAGCGTGCAAAACATACTTATTAAACACGACCTGTATATTATGACATCATAGATTATTTACCACACAGTCGCAACCGTAACGCAGCGGAATATTTTCGAGAGTTTGTCGTTGAGCTTTAATAAATAAATAATTAAATAAGTAATGTCGCTGTTCAAGCTCTTTGTGGGAGGAGGGATCGTTGCGTGAGGAACGTGAGAGTCGCGACCCTCCGGGGATTTGCGAGCGTGGATTTTTCAATTTTTATTTGCGCCTGTAAGTGCTGCCAGTGTATTGGAGACTGAGAATAGTTGCATTCACGTTCACACTAGTTTTCGGTAAATATCAACGTCCAAAGCCAATGTCAGCTGCCTGTTTGCACACGTTGTTCTGTTCCAGGGATTGGTTTTGAAAAATCCAGCCGCATCGCACGTTCGGTGTTGCGTAGCGGCACGTCCTGCGGCCATTCGCTTAACCAAACACAATCGCTTCGTATTCTCTAATATGACGTCCGTGTTTCTATATGTGCTGCGGAACATTCTTCTCTTTGCGTTACAACTGTATAGCGTTGGTTTGTAAACAAAATGCAATTTGAGGGTTCGTTTTTAGTCGTTAGTTTTTTCATTTTCGGTGAGGAACTTTTACAATCACTCTTAAAAGGATCAGACAAATAATGTTCTCAATGGAAACTATTAGGTTTTAGTATTTAACTTCTTAATCATCATTTCTTATCGTAAAAAGATCAGATTGAATGTTTTTTGCTCATTCAATCGTCGTATGTCGTATCGTATCACATAACATGATTCTACGGCGGACTTTTTATTTCTTACATCGGGCATGCGCATGTGAACTTAGTCGTCATAATGAAAATTTATGATTGGGAACAAAAATAAAGAAAACCATTATTATAATATGTACGTGCGTATCGTCAGAGGCGTACATAATTGAGTTTTAGCAACTTTTCCGAATAAAAGGCAATGTTATGTTTACCGATCGAAGGTTTCGCATTTTTGTATAAAACATAATATAATATGTAGGTACCTAAGAGAAGAAATAGCTAAATGAAAACTTTAACACTTTGTAACAAAACAGTATTTTAGTATAATTACTTAAGTAATGGAAGTCTTCGACAAGGGAAATGTTTTCCCAGAAATTCGGTTGTAGGTACCTTAAGTAAAAGGTTTTCCTCATATTTGAGCGTTAACTCATTCACGTATAATAAAATATGTATTTTGTCAGACCGTCCAAGTAACGCTAAAGAGTATTTCAATAATTTTGGGTACCCACAGACGCGAACACAGAAAAAAAACCGGCCAAGTGCTAGTCGGAATCCACACAATGAAGGGTTTCGTAGTTGGGATGAATTTATCCCAAGAACAAACTTAACATTGCAGTTGAAAAACATGTTCTCCCATACATTCCAACTGTACATATAAGTTTGTACGCACAATATAGGTTACAGGAAAATTGATAACTTCTTATCAATTTTCCTGTAATCTATAAATAGGTATATAGAACTATTTTCTGTATTTTTTTTTTCATTTTTTGCTTAGTAGTTTTGACGGTAAGGGGGCAAATGGTGAATTTTGATAAATTTTCTTAAATAACTTTAAAACAATTTATTTTAAAATTGTAAAAAAATCTATTTCAGACCCTCACTTTTAAGTCAGCACTTTTATTTGATATGTCACACGGTAAAGTTTGCAAAACTTTTTTTTATTTTCTTATTTGACACAAAAAGCGACCCCCATAATTATTCAAAATTCATTTATTTACTTAAGTAATTACACGTCCGTGATTGGGTCGCAGAAATTCATATGTGTACCAAATTTCAACTAAATCGGTCCGTTACATTCGGAGCAAATTGGCTGTTACAGACGGATGGACGGACAGACAGACAGACACACGAGTGATCCTATAAGGGTTCCGTTTTGTCGTTTTGAGGTACGGAACCCTAAAAATGTTTGTGAACATGATTCAACGCGACCGTACCTCTAAGAAAACATTATTTGAAAGGAAGTAAAAGATCAATCGCGACACGAGAAAGGAATTTTATGCAACATTTTGTACAGTTGGCTGCTTTAACGGGCGTATGATGTAAATGTAATAAAGCAAATGGCCCTTCTTCCCTACTCGCGTGTGGATGCCACTCCATGAGTCGCTGTAAAATATTTTTATGGTTTATTAACTTAATGTTGCTATGTTACTTCCTGTACTTAAATAAATCTACCTGGATATTTTTCTTTTGCGGTGAAAAAGACGTTCATTTAGTCAAGCAACACGTGAAATTACCTACTATATTTTTATCAGATGTTGTCTTTTTGAAATATTGTGGCATTAGTGTTATGTAGAGTAGCAGAGTAGCTGTCACGGAGGAAACAAAAATTAATGAACGGGGTATTGTTACGTTGTTTATTATGGACGTAACGTATGGTGCGTATTGTTTCATTATTAACACACAGGAGCGGTCGTTTCGTTCATTTCCCCGTGTTGAGCGAAATCTCCTCGACTGCCGTTACCATCTGCCTTCGAGTTGTCCGTCTTGCCTGTAATGAATGGTTTCATTTCCCTCCCCTTTCCTTCAAGTGATCTGTACCCCAGCATTCGTCTATTAAGAACCATCGCCGCTTGACGGATTGCTACTGTTTACATTTCAGAACCCTCCAAAATTGCTTAATTATTCGTTTGAGAGAACATTAATTCATCTCAAATCGTACGTCAAACATCAGTTGGGTGTTGAAAAAATGCTGAAATCCGCAAGCAAACTGTCGTGACACGATCGACAGTAATTAGTTGGAGTGTTGAGTGCGGAGGAAGCTCAAGATTGATGGCAGAGGCACAAAGGTCTGTCGGTGATAAATTGCCCGATATTAGGTCATGATTTGGGGTGGGTATTTGCCTATCGGCTTCACTATCGGCCTTGCATTTTTTGTAAGTAGGGTTGCCGTGAATGTAAAGTGAATATGAAATGAGCATTTAGTTTTTGATAAACGATGTGCTAAGTTGTTGTTCTAAGGGCTTGTGCTCACTTGCGAAGATTATCGAGTGATTTCTTTGATTATTGGTTGACTTAAATAAATTAAGTCTCCATCTTTTCCCTCGCTGATAAAAAGTCTTTATCCGGATTGTCCCATGTAAATTTATTTTCAGTTATAGCCATAGGTAAGTTGATATTGATTAAAAAAGATAGAAATGTAAAGATCACAAAGCATGCCCTCTTCAATACAATATATCAATAATGGAATATCTGCAATTCTATCACACACAACTAGATACTCCTAACTAAAACACCTCAATTCATGATATTCAGCTGCCTTACGTTCATTATAAATCGTGTCGTGTCGTGCATTATCAGCATCGGCCAGCCACGTCCAAGCACAGTCCCTTACGCCAAACTCTACACAGCTTGTTAAACTATTCAACGAAACACTATAAACGCAAATCAAAATCTATACTAATCCCTATATCGCCGTTCTAGAGCAACTATTACCTATTAACATTCCCCTAATATGTTCAAATGTCTTTGAATTCGTGTGTGAGAATTGATCGGACGTAGAGCAATTCGGTTCACTCGGCTTATGTAAAACAACCCTTATTATAGCGAATTTATGGTTTAGATTCGACCTTAAGTAAGATATGGTACACTTAGTTCGGTTATTATGCAAATCATGTGCTTCGGAAGTGCCCCGCGTTACCTAGTTCCCTTACAAGAGGTGAATTATGATAAATGAAATTGCGGCACTATTTAGATGACGGCTCTTCTCAAACATTTGATGGAATGTGTTGTGATTGGGTGTTTAAACTTGTCGAGCAGTTATTTGGCTAATTGAGTGTTGGATGGAGGCTGTTTTTTTGTGTAATATCATTTTGTATAATGAATTTCCATCAACCAACACGTGGTGCGCAACACCCAGCTATAACACGTTCCGGGACACTTGACTATTTGCAAATGTAATGATATGACACTTCAAAGTCCCATACATTTTGTCATACCGTCTACAGCCGTACTACCTCATTCGACACGCCGCCGCCGCGTACGCCGTGACACTAAATATCAACATCATTGTACTTGTATGGCTCAGTCTACGCCTGTCGGCGGTGTGCATGTGTTGTTTTGGTGCATAAGCACTGCGTATGTGTGTGTTGAAAAATGACTCGAAAAGAGTTTGCCGTGACACCCACGAACAAATGAAGTCGCGTGATGTGACACTAGATCATGTGCTTCTTAGGAATACTATGGGCAAGCAACGGCTATCGACGGTTTGCCAAATTACATGAAATAAAGTTCACCGCCCTTAGCCGCACTGTCACGTAACGATATACCGACATAACGTCAAGAGGCGGTCTGTCCCGGAAAGTGACTTTTTCAGATCCATTGTATTCATAAAAATATTTTAGAACGAAATATTATTCTATAAAATTGCCTTTACTTTCCACAGATGAAACTCATAAGAACATTGGTCTTTCAATGTATGTTTATGTATTAAGTATTAGACCTAAAAGCTTTTATTCGATACAATGCCGTACAAAAGAGGTATTACGTATTAAGGCTTTCAACGTGGAATTGATTATCTTTAATCTGCCAGAGGTAGGCGTACTCCAGGGTAGATACAAACTCACTTAGACATGTTCAGAAACCCCATTACCGGCACACAAGGCAGTTCGTTTGCGACTACAAACACCATCCGAAATTTGGGCAGTACCTAGTGACACAGTTTGTGTTTCATCAACCGCTGAAAGGGCTCCACGGACCGGTCTATTCAAGAGAGAGGATGTGCAAACAACGCTCCAGATCACGTATGTTTACGATCCTCTAATTTCATCCAATCACTGTCAAGATACGGAACACTACATCGGGTAACGACCTTATTTACCTACGAACATCACCATCTTACCTACAAAATGCGATCCCACTTTTGTCATTGTGGGATCGCATTTTGTAGGTAACATGGTGAATGTTGAAGCGACTTAACTTACGACGGATGTTCACATTCATCGTATTAATGTATCGTGTTATCGTATTGTGTGTGTATAAGGAACTACAAATACAATAATACGATGATGGTTACTTGCTTGCTCTCCTGTGTTTTATGACGACGAAAATATCGGTTATTGCACTTTTACGTATAATAGTTGGCTAACTTGACAAAGTTCATTTCGCCAGGCCGTTCATTATCTTCGGCTGACAGATTTGTGAGGGCCGCTCCATCAATCCAATTAGGTGGAATCGAGAAAAATCACGGAAAATTCCGAACACCCTAGGGGCTGTGTGCTGAGATGATACATAATATTGGTAATAAGCCATTGTTTAAATTACTTTTTTTTATTAAATATGTCTTTAATGCATCAAGGGAGTAACCTAATAGGGATGATGCCTGGGTAAAAAAAAAATGTATTTAGTCTGTCAGTCAGATGATAAAAAAATAATAGACATGTATTTTTTGCTTTACATAATCAGCCTAGGTATAATGTTCCCACTGCTGGGACACTGTCACAGATCTCCTCTCGGTGAGAAGGAGTGGGCCGTAATACACCACGCGGGCCCAGTGCGGGTTGGTAGATGTCACATGTCTTGGAATTTTTGGTTATAACACATGCCGGTTTCCTCACTATGTTTTCCTTCGCCGTTTTTGCTTTTTTGATTTTTTGCTTTATCTCTTATTAATAAAAAATACTTAGACAATGGGAGCCCCACTCCCATCACGCTCGGTACGTCACAACTATAACAAACTACGTATAAAATCTAGTATGGAATCTTGCCACATTTTAACTCAATATATCGCCGTAATCTTTAGATTAGGTATGTAAAAAATCAAAAATACGTGTCCTATATTTTTGCTTTTTTGATTTTTTGCTTTATCACTTATTAATAAAAATACTTAGACAATGGGAGCCCCACTCCCATCACGCTCGGTACGTCACAACTATAACAAACTACGTATAAAATCTAGTATGGAATCTTGCCACATTTTAACTCAATATATCGCCGTAATCTTTAGATTAGGTATGTAAAAAATCAAAAATACGTGTCCTAAATTTTTGCTTTTTTGATTTTTTGCTTTTTTGATTTTTTGCTTTATCACTTATTAATAAAAAATACTTAGACAATGGGAGCCCCACTCCCATCACGCTCGGTACGTCACAACTATAACAAACTACGTATAAAATCTAGTATGGAATCTTGCCACATTTTAACTCAATATATCGCCGTAATCTTTAGATTAGGTATGTAAAAAATCAAAAATACGTGTCCTATATTTTTGCTCCTTTGATTTTTTGCTTTTTTGATTTTTTGCTTTATCACTTATCTATACTTACTAGCTTCTGCCCGCGACTTCGTCCGCGTTAAATTTCTTGTACCCCCACCCACCAACCCCGACGTATCGCATCGCAATGCCTGCCCGTGCTATAACTTCACGCTCGGCTCCTAAGGGCCCTAGCGTGATGTTTAATAGACTATATCCTTCCGCATCGCCTGCATGCGCTATTACTTCGCGCTCGGCTCCTAAGGGCCCTAGCGTGATGTTAAATAGACTATATCCTTCCGCATCGCCTGCATGCGCTATTACTTCGCGCTCGGCTCCTAAGGGCCCTAGCGTGATGTTAAATATCCTATATCCTTCCGCATCGCCTGCCCGCGCTATTACTTCGCGCTCGGCTCCTAAGGGCCCTAGCGTGATGTCAAATAGCCTATATCCTTCTCCATCGCCTGCCCGCGCTATTACTTCGCGCTCGGCTCCTAAGGGCCCTAGCGTGATGTTAAATAGCCTATATCCTTCCACATCGCCTGCCCACGCTATTACTTCGCGCTCGGCTCCTAAGGGTCTTAGCGTGATGTTAAATAGCCTATATCCTTCCGCATCGCCTGCCCGCGCTATTACTTCGCGCTCGGCTCCTAAGGGCCCTAGCGTGATGTTAAATAGCCTATATCCTTCTGCATCGCCTGCCCGCGCTATTACTTCGCGCTCGGCTCCTAAGGGGCCTAGCGTGATGTTAAATAGTCTATATCCTTCCGCATCGCCTGCCCGCGCTATTACTTCGCGCTCGGCTCCTAAGGGCCCTAGCGTGATGTTAAATAGCCTATAGCCCTCCTCAAGAACTGGGTGATAAAATGCAAAAAGATTTTTTCAAATCCGACTGGGGTAGTTCCAGAGATTCGCGTTCAAACAAACTAACAAAAAAAAACCGGTCAAGAGCGAGTCAGACTCACGCACCGAGGGTTCCGTTCCGATTTCTGAAAAAGTGTGCTATTTAGAGACATCGTTTTTTTTTTTCCTGTTATTTTTACATAAACTTGCATCACATAGAATAATTTCAGATTTTTCTCTTTGCAAACTTCGGAGATAAGGGAAGGAAGGGGGGATAAGGAGAATAGATAGATAAGGAGATAAGGGGGGGAACGGTATTTTTTTTTACATTTTTCATCAAAAGTCGAACACTGTGCGGCCTAAAAAAAAATAAAAATATTTTTGAGAATGCGCAAACAGCGCTCTTTCATATGATACCCCACATGACCTAGTAGCCCAACTTTGAATTTTTAAGACCCCCTTTCAGCCCATGTTGCAAAAAAAATACATATCGTTTTATTTCTTTCTTATTTGCAAAATAGTTGGGTAAATATTATCTAAAACTGTTCCAAATTTCAAATTGATAGCATTAGTAGTTCTTGAGATATCCAGCTGTGACAGACAGACAGACAGACTGAGTCACACCATAAGGGTTCCTTTTTTACCATTTTGGTACGGAACCCTAAAAACAAACTCTTCCGCTGTATTCCACCGACATTTTGCACAACGCCATCTATGGGTAAATTGATAAAATGTCCGCTCTAAACATGTTTGCTCAAGAGGAACCGGTATGAATTAAAGTTATTTTGCGTTTTAGTAATTTTATATTATCTCCGAAACTGTATGACCAATTGCCATACTGTAAAGGCCAAATCTTATCTCCATGATGTCCTTGTGATCATAAAATATCTTATTTTGATAAGGATTAATGTTTTGTTGTTTAAATAATCGTCCAAACGTAAGTATGTCTAAAAAATACTTTTTTAAAACAATAAAAGATGTATAAAAGATAAAATATAAAAGATAGAAATATGGTGTCGCGGACTTTTTTGTAGAATTATTTAAGACGGACCAGACTGCCATACATTGTTATCAATTATAAACAACCGTTTAGGCAGCGCATGCAAAAAAGTCTGTTTAAAGAGGTATTTCTTTCCGACTTGTTAGACAAAACTTGTGATAGCTCGGCTAATATGCATGATATAAATATAATTTATAGCCTATAGCACTCAGGAATAATGTAGCTTTCTACCAGTGAAAAAATTTTTAGAATTGGATCATTAGTTCCGGAGATTACCCCCTACATACAAACTTACAAACTTACAAACTTACAAACTTACATACAAATTTTACCTCTTTATAATATTAGTATAGATAATAAATCTGTAGAGAGGTCAATTCTGTACATGATATATATTTTCAAAATAACTATCAGGGGGTAATTAGTGATCGATACTGATGCCAAAAATGCAATCAGTAAAATTTTTGTCTGTCTGTCTGTCTGTCTGTCTGTCTGTCTGTATGTTCCTTATAGAAACAAAAACTACTCGACGGATTTTAACGAAACTTGGTACAATTATTCTTCATACTCCTGGGGAGGTTATAATATACTTTTCATCACGCTACAATCAATAGGAGCAGAGCAGTGAAGGGAAATGTTGGGAAAACGGGAGAAGTTGCTACATTTTTTAAGCTTCCGTCGCGTGTGCAGCCTTAATGGTTAAAGCTACATAGAAATCATTTATGACGGAAATGTTCTACATAAAATTATCTAAAAAATGTCCCACAACAGCATATGTCTATCTTTTATGGTTGACTCACAATAACACGTGTAACTCCCGATAGCTTAGCAGTCCAATACATTAACTTAATAACATACAAGGAGTTACACGCTGACGGAGTCGCGGGCACAGCTATTAATAATAATATTCTGCGGTTCCTTTTTGCGATATTTTTCAACAGTATTGTGGATTGACATATTATATTTCCCTACTAAAATACGAAAGTTAATCTGTCTGTTACATCAAAACCACTGAACCGTGAGGAAGGACATATGGTACTTTTTTACGAAAAACGACGGAAACGCGGACGAAGTCGCGTGCAAAAGCTAGTTAATAATAAATACTTAGACACTGGGAGCCCCACTCCCATCACGCTCGGTACGTCACAACTATAACAAACTACGTATAAAATCTAGCAAAGAATCATGCCACATTTTAACTCAATATATCGCCGTAATCTTTAGATTAGGTATGTAAAAAATCAAAAATACGTGTCCTATATTTTTAATCTTAAAGACGGAAAAGAAATATTTAGTCATCATCCCCTATTATTTATAAAAGCTTATTCGACCGTTTCATGGAACAAGTTAGGTGTGGAAAGACTTTCCTCTTTCATTTCAATGAACTACTTCAATATATTATCGCAGCTGGAACATCAAAGCTTTACCTTACGGAGAGATGTGTGTGAAAGACATACTTAATTTACTTAGCGTCGGAAATAAGCTCGTTTCGCCATACCATCTGCATTTTTGCGTATAACATTTTACCGACCAACTTACATAATAAATGAGGGTTCAGCGCCAAAAACGGAACTAATGGTGTGTACTCAAACCGACATGAAAAAATACTCACGACTACCATTAATTTTCATTTCGTTCTATGACCAAGGATTGGTGTCTTAAGGAAAGTAAGTGCGAGATACGGGAGCGAAAGTCATTTCATTGGTGTGCAGAATAGTGTTTCCCGGAATTAGATTTACTGAAATCTGTGCGGGACATTTTACTTGATTAAATTGCTGCATTTTTTTAGATAAGCGTGGAGTATTTAAATAAAGATCTTATAGTAATGGTTCACTGCAGGGCAAAGGTCATACTAAGTAAAAGTATTGGCTATCACGTTTGTTTATTTTTATCTACGTGTAAGACCGACTAGGCTACCTACTGAGAAAAAACCGGTCAAGAGCGAGTCGGACTCGCGCACCGAGGGTTCCGTTCCGATTTCTGAAAGTGTGCGTGTGTGTGAAAAGTGTGCTATTTAGAGACATCGTTTTATTTTTCCTGTAATCTTTACATAAACTTCTATCACGTAGAATAATTTCAGATTTTTATGTTTGCAAACTTCGGAGATAAGGGGGGGGGGGAACGGTATTTTTTTACATTTTTCATCAAAACACGAAAACTATGAGGTCTAAAAAAAAATAAAAAAATGTTTGAGAATGTGCAAACAGCGTTCTTTTAAATGATACCCCACATGCCCTAGTAGCCTCACTTAAAATTTTTAAGACCCCCTTTCAGTCCCTGTTAAAAAAAAATATAAATATTTTTACTTTTTTCTTATTTGTAAAATAGTTGGGTAAACGTCATCTTAAACTGTTACAAATTTCAAGTTGATAGCATTAGTAGTTCTTGAGATATCCAGCTGTGACAGACAGACAGACAGACAGACAGACAGACAGATTGAGTCACACCATAAGGGTTCCTTTTTTACCATTTTGGTATGGAACCCTAAAAAGAAATTAAGTGTGAGTTTTCAAGATCTCTTAACAGTAGGTATGTTTTTACCCGACTGCGGCGAAGCCAAAAAAGGAGGGTTATCTGTTTGACCTCTATGTATGTATGTCCATCCCTATGTTCCTATGTCCCTATGTTTCTTTGCGCGAGTGTCACTAGGTATATTATAATTATAAAAAATCAAAATGGCGGATTTTTGGCGCAAAGATGTATTTAAAAAAAATCTCCCAAACCTATCATCACGCATCTTCTTAAATTTATCAATAAAGACTTATTGCGTCCAACTGCATGCGATTTATTTGGAGATAAATTTTTTTACGCAGTTGGGGTTTTTTAATTTTTTCATGAAGAAAGATGGTGTTTTTTAATGTATTTCTCATTGTTTTATGTAAGAGTAAGAAAATGTTAAAACAAATAACAAAATGGCGTGTTAAAGTTAAAAGGATACTTTAAAAGTTTTCTTTTTATAGGTATCGAAGTAAAATGTCAACATTTTAAACAGACGCGTACCTACTCCACCGCACATAACAATATAGTTTCATTAGAAACATACATAAATTATGTGCCTGGCTGTAATTTACTATAGAACGTATCCATTACCTGTACAGTTGAATAATTACGTGATGTTTAGAATGCAAACTCCGGATTGTATTTACACATCCCTGAAGCGGACTGCCCGCATATTATTATATTATCTAGGTAGGTACTCGTACTGATGACTTCATAATCACCCCTAATAGGGTTAGAATGTCTAAGTAATTACAACAAAATAAATAGAAGTTAATTAGGAAAATTCTAGCCTCCACACTAAATAATGTTGATGTGCCCTTGTTTCACCCAGGCTGTGGATGCCTGCAGACTCTTACTCGAATTCAGATCCACCCAATAACCCATCTACACAGAGATGGTGGGATGAGCAGAGTAGTACAGACCAATTTACTTGACACGTCTGCTACTACTGCGGAGCGTGCGAACCTGCTAGATGTGGGTAAGTGGGAGTGGGGTCTGTGGCTTCATGCACTACCGTCGTCGAACATAGGCACTTTGTTCGACGACACTACTTTCCGTCTCGCTGCTTCCCTGCGACTAGGAGCTTCTTGTTGTTCTCCTGTCACTGTGGCGAAGTTGTCAACAGCCTCGAACACCACGGCCCGTCTTGCACCCGAACTGCGGGTCGCTTAGCGCGGTACGCGAAAATAAATGACATCATCCGACGAGCCCTTGTCACCGTCAGCATCCCAGCTGTATTAGAACCAAATGGCAGGCGACGATGGCAAAAGACCCTACGGCATGACTTTATTTCCATGGTAGATCTTTAGTGTGGGACGCAACGTGTGTCGATAAGTACCTACTCTTTCGCCATCGCCATCCCATCTTCCTGGCTCGGCGTGTTGTGCTGGCGCTACTGCTGAGGCTGCGGGAAACCTCAAATGTCGGAAGTATAAGTACTTACCTTATGGGCAATTATATTTTCGAGCCGTTTGGGGTTGAAACCCTCGGGCCGTGGAGTCTGAGTGCTCATAGTTTGTTCAATGAAATCTCCAATCGGCTGGTTGACACTTACCGTGACCCAAGGGCTGGCTTTGACCTTGGCCAGAGGCACTGCCATACCACGTGGCAATGTCACCAGTCTCTTGGGTAGGTACTTTATCAGTGACGTCGACAGCGATGCGGCGGAATTTTTCGACGCCATATTTTGGATTTTTAATAGTTTTATTTAGGTTAAGGTATAGTCAAATTAGTAATTATTTTAACACCATTGGCACAAATTCCCAGTAAATTGAAACTTTACTACATTACAAACTATATCTAACAAACCAAACTACAAACAAACTATATCTGATACATATACTACTAAACCTTGTGGTTTTATGACATGTAAGCACAGAACAGATAAATGTAAGTAACATTCAATCTTCATCACCTGCCTGCCGTCGGCTTCCATTCTAACCGGATGCAGCTGAATACCAGTATTTTACATGGAGCGACTGCCTACCTGACCTCCACAACCCAATTACTGGCTAATACGATACCCCTTGGTAACACTGGTTAAGATGGTCACCCAATAATAGGTCGACCAGTGCGGCTAATTTTTTTACATTCATACCTAAGTGTTGTGTATTTGATAACTTTCTACTTGTACCTAATAGAGATTACCGTTTTGACAGAGGTAATAAAAAGAAAGTAAAGTAACTGAGTAATTGGTTCTTAAAAAACCGGTCAAGAGCGAGTCGGACTCGCGCATCGAGGGTTCCGTTCCGATTTCTGAAAAAGTGTGCTATTTAGAGACATCGTTTTATTTTTCCTGTAATCTTTACATAAACTTCTATCACATAGAATAATTTCAGATTTTTTCCTTTGCAAACTTCGGAGATAAGGGGGGGAACGGTATTTTTTTTACATTTTTCATCAAAAGTCGAAAACTGTGCGGCCTAAAAAAATAAAAAATGTTTAAGAATGTGCAAACAGCGTTCTTTCATAGGACACCCCACATCCCCTAGTAGCCCCACTTTGAATTTTTGAGCACCTGTTACAAAAAAAATATAAATATTTTTATTTCTTTCTTATTTGAAAAATTGTTGGGTAAACGTCATATAAAACTGTTCCAAATTTCAAGTTGGTAGTTCTTGAAATATCCAGCTGTGACAGACAGACAGACAGACTGAGTGACACCATAAGGGTTCCTTTTTTACGATTTTGGTACGGAACCATAATTAATCATCAAACGGTAGGATGATACAATTAATGTTTTATTTTTATGAAGGATCTTACCTATTTCTCTTTTTTGAGTGGAAGGTAAAACCAGAAAAATAAAACAGATATTATTTTTCTGGTTTTTCTATAAAGCCTTGCTAATTTACAGGTGAAGTGGAAGCAGTTTTGAAACAATACATCTTTTGAAGGTGAAAAAATACGTGAAAATGGTTAGATCTCTGACAATATCCAACTCCCCCCTCCTTTTGACCAATACTGCTGTCGGTGTGGCCCGCTTCAACCTTATGTCAATAGTCGCGGCCAGTATAGGCTATAAAAGCAAATAGCGGCTGTTATGGCCTAACGCATAAAAACTCGTAGACTCGCGAAATAAAACTGAACTATTAATTTAATATTGACATCTTTCCTATATTTTTCACGATTCATGAAAATGCTCTGTTTATTGGAAAAATACTAAAATGTTTTCATTTTATTACTGTTCACGAATCTAGATTTATTTCGAACGTATTCGACCTATAAAATAAATGTTTCATTAAGAAAAATGTTTTTAAAATAATTTATGTTGTTGTTTCTGTTACTATAAGCACTTTTATTTCAGTTTTGTAGAAAAAGGTATTGTTTTTTTTTAACAAGAACAAATTTAAACCAATTTTTATATAATTAGGGTGGAATTTTGTAATGCCACCTGAAGGGAAAGTACTCTTAATACTGTAGATAGAAGATTTTACTCAAAGGAAACATTCCTTTATTTTTAAATAGAAAGAAAACTGCATTCAAAGATGTTCGAAAATTCGCTTGCCACACCCGGGAATCGAACCGACTAAAATCTGTAAAAATGACGCACTGTACTTTTATTGCATTGATCGTTAGGATCAATTATAAGGATGAAATCTCTCTAACAAACTTAATAAATTAAATGATAGGAAAACCATGAAATCTTAAATTATATTAATTATTTACAAAAAATGGTAAACTAAATAATTAGTTGCTCGAAATGGGCTCCATTTCCTTGGATACACAAATGTATTCTTCTAAAGAATTCATTCTGTCTTTCTTTATTCTTTTCTAACCTTTAATAACGTGTTGTGGTGAATATTATAAATCGTATTCTGAACTTCAACTTTTAACTCGTTTTCATTTGCATAAGATTTAATGTAAATTAGATTTTTCACATATCCCCACAAAACAAAAATCTAAAGGGGTGAGATCTGGTGATCTCGCAGGCCATCTGATTGTGCCGTTATTACTATTCCAGGTATTAAAATGGCTATTAATGTAGGCAGTATAGTGATTCTGCTATTATGGGCTAAAATCTTTGAGTTAAAGAGCTTTAACTCAACTCATTGAATTTATAAGTCCAGATTTCATGGTTTTCCTTTCATTTAATTTATCAAGTTTGTTAGAGAGATTTCATGATTATAATTGATCCTAACGATCGATGCAATAAAAGGACAGGTTGTAATTTTTACAGATTTTAGTCGGTTCGATTCCCGGGTGTAGCAAGCGAATTTTCGAAAATTTTTGAATGGTTTTTTTTCTATTTAAAAATATAGGAATGTTCTCTTTGAGTAAAATTTTCTATCTATTTTATTAAGAGTACTTTCCCTTCAGGTGGCATTACAAAATTCCACCCTGTATAACACAAACCTACTAGTTATGTGTTTGATTCACAGAGGTAATTAAAAATAAACATTTTGTACTAGTTTATGGTTTTCTGTTACGAATTCGTAAATTACGAATCATGTTGATAAGCATAAGCATAAATCAGCTTATAATGTTCCCACTGCTGGGATACAGGCCTCCTCTCTGTGAGAGAGAGACCGGGCTGTAATCCATGACGCGGGCCCAGTGCGGGTTGGTGGATGAACATAATTATTGATGTCCTACATGTTGACATTTCCTAGGTACTCTCAGGTTTTTCATTACCTAAAATTACAGTCACGTTACCTCAAATTATAATAAGGGAAAAAAACACTAACGCTTCCTATATTTCGTTATCACCTCCACAAACAAAGAATAAAGAACACCGGCCGAATAGCAAAGGTATGTAATTTATCAGTCAGTGTCCTTCCAAGAAAGAAAATCCTGGCAATCACTCTTAGCAATTATCCTCGATTTTTTTGGAGGAGACTAATTAGTTGAATGGACTGAGCCGTTCAACGTAATTAACTTTAATGATAAATGATGGAGACGCGAGGACGTGGACTTAGTTGATTTAAGCCGAAAAGTAAGAGTATACGACTTAAGGCTAGTATTAATAAACTCCTTTTATTTATTTTAGTTTGGGTCTACGGTTTGGGTATTCATAAATAATAAAATGTTAACCTTTTCGTGTTTTCTAAATTTCTAAATCCTGAAGTTGTACTTTGTACCTCTATCTAAAATTTCTAAAAAGATGTTAAACTTATGTTAAAAAAGTAAAATATGGCGTCGAAAAATTCCTCCGCATCGCTGTCGACTGGTGTACCCAAGATACTGGCGGCAATGCCACGTTGTATGGCAAACTGGCCAAGGTAAAAGCCAGCCCTTGGGTCACAAGAAGTATCAACCAGCCGTTTGGAGATTTCATTGAACAAACCATGAGCACTCGGACCTCCCGGCCCCAAGTGTTTCAACCCCAAATTTTTCGAAAATCTAATTAATATTAGTTAAATTGTCATAAAGTATTGTTGTAAAACAGTACAGTTTAACATTTTCTGTTTAACGCTTTGAAGGACACTAAGGACTAATAATGAGACAATAGAAGTTTTATTGTTATTACTGCTATAGCCGTATAGTGTCCTTCAAACCGTTAAGAGTACACTACATTAATTATTAGGAAACAAGAAATTAAATTAGGTACCTACTAATCACAAAAAACTACCACTACTGCTACTGGTATCTGCATCTCAATGACAGTTTCGGAGTGGAGTGCATGGGCCACGTCACTAAACGCGGACCGGTCGCATCCGCTAGTGAGGCGGACGTTGAGAGCGAATTCTTGATACAGGCCTACATCTCTATTATTCATCACTAATTCCATGCTTGTTCCTATAACTAATATTCTCTTAAGCTGATATCCAAGTATAGTTCCAGACATTATTTCTTATTAATGGCGTAGGTAAGGTACTAGGATTATCAGAAATTGATGCTGACAGATCATTATATTATTTGAGTAATTAATTACACGTAGCTGATCACATTCAACTAATTAATGATTGCTGTCTCACCACAATCAAGTATCTAGTTACGAATCGATTCTGAAGTGACTTCGAAAATGTTTCGAAAAAAGATAATTTAATACCTTCATTTTCCAGGATTCAAACTTATATTTTTCTTGAGAGATAATAATATTAGAATATACAAGCCTACTTTCTGAACTCCGAAGAACAAGCTTTGACTCCTTTAATAGAATATTCCTAGTTTAACTTCAACTTACAGACTTAAAGCCAAGGGAAGTCTTTCCGTAAAACTTGATCGTAACAATATATTACTTTATACTTACCCATAATTGAATTTAAGAGACTGGACTTAAATTGAGATAAATTTTCATGAAATTAGAAAACCTAATAAACGTTTGGGAGTACTTGATACATAATTAAAGAGTAAGTATTTAAATATTCATAAAGCAAACAAAATGTTTATTTAGGGACATTTTAACGATTTTTTTGTGGAATTAGACGTCGAAAGCTTTTGGTACCTAATATCAGAGATAATTATATTTACTAACATTACGATGTATATTTTTATTAATAGTTAATGTAAATTGCAGAATAAAGATCTTATAATGTGAGAAATTACTTTATTTATACAATAATAGGTATTGGTCACAAAGTTTAATCGCGTTAATTAGTAGATATTTTATTAGGTACTGATAGTTTTTGAACACATAACATCACGCCATTGGCAAAGTTGTATAGTCTCCACAACTTTTCGCAAGAATCTGTTTATGAGCGTTTGCGCACTGCATGCGATCCGAATCTGAGAAATGGTCCGAAGCTAGTATTTTTTGTATGGGCACTAGAATTAGATCCAAGTTCCATCCGACCGAATTTAGAACATTTCAAATTTGGATCGAACGTCAATTCGAACTTCGATTCGATCGGATTCCTTTCTTCACCAATATCATAAAAAGATTTTCACACCAAATAGTCTTCGATTGGCTGTTAACAATCACAACAACATAAATGTTTGCTGGTAAGCGTGTTAATGAAAGCATTGTAAATTCCGCCATTTTGTATTGATCTTTCAGAAGGTCGATAACACTTCTCAAACAGTGACAGAACACCACCAAACTCCACCAAAAAGGTGACAAATCTATTTCCATCCAAATTAAAAGATAGATAGAAGAAGCATACTTAGTACATTATTGAGCGTGTACTCGTATGGCGGTTCGTCAACGGTAATGATTACAGTAACAAAGTACCTGTAACACATGTTCCATTTGTTTGTGTCACACAGCTCTCGTTAATTCGTTTTCTACTAAACAAAGGTCGGTTTCATTGATTTTGTAAAGGTAGCTTTATTTGTTTTTAAACAGGTATTTTGTAATCTGATGAGGAAAGTGTTTACAATAGAAGATCTTGTTTTACTTGACAATCTATTTCTAGACTAAAAATAGAGGAAGATCCCAGGGCCGCCAAACCTTACTTATTTTCTGATTAACAAAATGCATGGGATAGAGTAGTGTTAGTATGTACTTTGAACGTACGTAGATCTGCTAGCTTGGGCCGCCGCCGACGGCTAATTTTCAGGTATCGGGTACCAAAGTTATGTAAAAATATTTCTCACTTTTCTTAAAGGGAATTGCCCATCAGCCACACAAAAAAATGCTTGAAATGGACAACAATGAAATATACGCCAAATTGCACTACAAATCGTAGGGAATCCTTTACAAATTCAATAATTATCAAAAAACTAGGTAGAAGCCAGTTCCAATCATTTTTTCTAAAATATAGGTTAAGTCAAGGTTAAGGATTAATATGCAATAATTACACAACAAAACAGCATTTAAATGTTTTAATCATCATTAAAAACCACTAATATATCATAAAGAAACTGTGCAGGAGGATAGATATTGGATTGGTACCGGGCCCAAGCTAAGTACCATATTATTGACATAGTATGAGCACAGGTACCAACTGTTCGCCGTCCCACTAGGCAGTTACAATAACGATGCTATATATCTATGCCTACTTGTCGACTGGTTCCTGGTGTCTCGGTGATAGTTTGAATTGCTAATCTTAGACATGCATCACAAACAACACTGTCTTGTTCAACCTGTGAAAAAGAACAAAACATAATGTACTTATTGTTGTATGTCAGTGCGTTCAACATAAATAGGCAAGACACATTGAGACACCTAGGGAATATCAGTACTTACAGCTTGTGGTGTTATCCATGCCTGTATTAAACGACGTACTTCATCATTTTGCACTGATATAAGATTACGTCTCATCGATGCAATATCAAAAAAAAATCAAATCAAATCAAATAATTTATTTGCCTGAATATGGGTATATAAGGTGATACATGTTATATTAATGGCCTTTTATGGCCTGGTTTTATCGAGATAGCAATTAACACAGTGTACGTTTCTATCCATTTTTAAATAAACACGGCACAAGTCCGAAATAATAGCAGCGTCGTATAATATAAAGCAGGTTCAGCCGGTCGATTCTGTAAAAATTTCACCGTGAAAACTTAGGTGAAGTGAGTTTGTTTTTGCTAGGAATTGACACTATTGACAGCTCACTCCACGCTCACTTCACCTAAGTTTTCACGGTGAGATGGTTACAGAATCGCACTGCAGGTCCGTCGTCAAAAAGCCGAGTCGAAGTTTCGGCGGGTCCAATCTAAGCCCGTGTTCAAAAATGGGTAACGTGTACAGAAGTAAAATCAAAATCCTTAAAAAATGGCCAAAGTCGTCGTTAAATATACTAAAAAGTAATATACTAGTAACTCAAGTCGCAAACGCAAAACCATGAATCGATCAAATCAACAATCGAAAAAATTAAATGCAGTAATGTCAAAGTGTCAGTAAGGCAAAGGACATTATGATGCATACAGCCTACGATACGTTTTCTATTTTGAAAATAATTTGATTTTAATTAATATTGACATGCATATATTATTTTAATTAGATTTACGGTATAAATAGGTCGAATTATATTAAATGAATGATAACTGTGCAATAATTCTATAAAATAGTTCGTTAAAGATTATTTGACGATTCCTGTTTGGCTGAATGTCGATTACTCATGTCAAATAAACACTGACCTCTATGATAAAATAAGAAGGAACTAGACGGATATCAAGTTAAATATTTTAAAGATCGTTATATTTTCACCCTAGGTATACAAACTTGAGAATTATTTCATTATACTTAATTTATTCTAAATAGAATAAAGGACTGTAAGTAGTTTCTGTCTATTTCAAGCATTTTTCAGGCATTCCCCTTTGACTTCTTATTTTTATGTATGTTTTACAGAATACTGTTAGTAAATTAATAATCAATATTGTCAGACATTGCCTGTCGGCGGTTTTTCTGCCACCTACGCTTTAAAGCTCGCAAAAAATGACGTCGTATTACACCTTACATCATAAAGATGATAGTTTCGGGCGCGGGAGCGGTGGTTATAGTTTGAGTCTTACTTTTTATAGGTAGGTACTCGTATAATGATGCTCGGGGAACTATTTCAATACTATTTGTAGCAGCCAGATCAAATGTTCTCTCCATAACGACGCGATCTCAATGTGCGTCGTGAAGTATATCAGAGTGTTGGTAATACGGGTGATCTGTTCACGCCGCGCGGCACTGATGTGGTTTTCCGACCAAAACACAAACACTAAAGACTATGACAATCACAAGAGATCTAGGTATAGAAAACAATATAAAACACTTTGTAAGCATCAATTTTCCATAAAGACGCGATCTTCATGTGCTTTGTGAAACCTAATTTATCGGAGTGTCAATAAACGGACGAACTGATAGGACACTGGCACGCCAAGCGGCTCTAATGTAGTTGTCTGACCAAAAAGCAAGTACTAAGCACAATGCCAAGCATTCTGGGTATAGAAACCAAAGTAAAACACTTATAAGCGTGAATTCTCTATAACTGAGCGATCTCAATATGCGTCGTGACTCGTGACGCATATCAGAGTGTCGGTAATACGGGTGATCTGTTAGTGACACGCCGCGCGGCACTGATGTGGTTATCTGATCGTGATGACAGTTGTTTACGTATGTGACCTTCCTGCGGTCCCGTCCAATGCGAATGATTAACGCATGTGATATGAGCCGTGGAAAATATTCGAGGTAGGTACAAGATGTACGGGTATTATAGATTGAAGATGGTCCAATCTAGATTCGATATGAAATGAAAAATAAATAAATTCGATATAAAAGGAAGATAAACAGCAGATTTAAGAAGCTTATCACAAAATTGCGTTTTGATAATTTAGATGTATTGAAGCACGGCAACGCATCACATTATGTAGCAATTTGATAGTTGTAATTACGTTTTTTACGTTTTTTACGTTTAGTCTTACATTTTTTTTTGTTTAAAATAAGAAAATTTAATTTCTTATGAATTAACGTTTATTCTGGACGTTTATTTCACGTAATAATATTAATGTAGGTAGGTAATGTAGGTCCGTTTTAGTGTTAAGGTGTTTTGTAAATTAGTATCTGCTCATGGACTTTCGTTGCTGACTGTACTAAGGAGAAAACAGTTAAATCTGAGCGTTTTTAGTAGTCTTAGTGGATTTGTTTTTTATAGATATTCATATTTCTAAATTCGGAGGCCAGTGTGGACTAAACCACTATTTAAGAGATATTTAAAACAAAAATTCATTTCATTTTCAGTAGTTCAATCCACGAACTCAAAAAAATGCAGTCGGGCATTTTATGAAAAACTTGCTTCTACGTATATGTTACGGCTAAAACCCGTAGTGCGGCTACACCTAGTTTTAGCCGGCTAAAACTAGGTGGAGTCTGAAAGGTCACAGTTTTAACCTAACCTAACCTAGGTTAGGTTAGAACTGTGACCACGAAACGACGGTCGACGTCAGGGGCACCCCGAGGTTCGGTTTGGTTAGGTTCCTTTAACCCCTGCAGATAGAAATAGGAGCCCCGCTGGTGAATTAATAGGCTAGACCTATCGGTTCAGTTCGGGTTTTAGCCGGCTAAAACTAGGTGCAGCCGCACTTCGGATTTTAGCTGCAACATATATATAGATAAGAAAAATTGCGAAAACCGAGGCCGCTATGATATACTAAAACTATTCTCTACAATTCAATACCTAAGTTAAACTTGCGAAGTGTTTCAGTTTCGCAGAATAAGAACACCAAAGTTGTCCATGCATTTAACGCAATATTCACGGTCGAAATGTAATATCACCCTTAACAAGAAAGCTAATTTTAGTGCAACCTAAACTAGTGTCTTTAAAAGCCACGGGTACAGATATATAATTATGTTCTAATAAACACGACACACTCACAAAATAACCTATATATAGAGCAGAAACTACAAAAAAAAAGCCATACAATATTCAATAAACAGCTCTTTTTCACGGCGAACACACGGAAAATGAAAGCTTCGAGAATGAAAAAGACTGGCCGATACATTCACTTCGTCATGTATACGCTTTATGCAGTTTCACAGCAATCAATAATAATGAGGGTTAATAAAAACCCTGATTGGATAGGAGCGGTGCAGCCAGACAATCGGATTAAACACGTGAACAAAATGGATATACGTGCTACAATTTGTACTAATATCGCCGCTGTTGTTTCGATGTTTCACTAACGAGTGGTTTCATTATATACTGTTGGGATTTTGGGTGGTATTTAGTTTTTTTTAAAATCTTATGTAAATCAAAGAATATTACAAAGGACGTCTTTTCATCTATTTTTATGATTTTAGGTACCTACATCATATAACTTTAATAATAATATTATACATTTATTTTCCATTATTAACAAGTACCTACTCGTACGACGCAGAGATAAAATATAATTGTTGTAGAAAAAAATAACTGAGCAAAGCTGCAATAATAATGTGATTTTTAAATGAAAAATTGTAATGTGCATAATTTTAAAACAATTTCCGATAACGAGTACCACATATTCTCATTAAGTTAAAAGTTCCTCATCACTGTTGAAGCGCATTGGAACTGCACATTCACGTAGCAGAAAACATAACATTAATTAAAAACTGTATCACAATATATTGGTTTCGTTCCGACCATTCGAATTTTTCTTATAAAAGCGCTCACGTCGGGTTTGCAATGAGAGGAAAAAGGCTATTGCTATTAGAACCGCACTGCTCGTTCATCAGAGCAATTCCTGCGGTACAGTGGAGGAAGTATTGCTGATGTTCTTTTTATTTTAGCACTAAGAGCACAATACATTCGTTACAAGTGGTACGTATTCACTCTTAACCACCCTACGGTTCAATCCGCTTGATTGAGTGGCTCAGCGAACCGCCCGGACCAGATTGAGATATTCGTTATTAGAAACGTTTTCAAATCGTCCTTTTTTATTTATTTACTTTCGCAGCGAATCGGCACGCTTTTAAAACTCCCCAAACAAATAAGGAGCAACTCGAAATGAATGTAAAGCTTGATAAACTTTCCACAACAACTGCTAATGGAATTGGTCGAGATTCGAATCAACTTTTTTGCGAAACAAAGAAAAATTGTTGCTCATAACGAGCTCTCGGTTTCGTGTTGATATTTAACTGAAATGATTTCCAGCATAATCCACGCAAATAGGCACAACTGAACCGTTTTTAAACGAAACACAACTAGTTTCACACTGAAAAGCTATTAGAAAAAATAAATAAACGAATTACTTTTCAATTGAATTCCAGCGGTGAAACTTTTGTAAAAGTGATTGAATCGTTTGGATGGCATCTTTTTATACGGCCGCGAATTGAATTGCAAAGGATTCGACATTATCCGAACTGAAGGCGATACGTAAGCGCATTCCACAAACGATAAAGGTTTAACAAAACTCGCTCGCGTTTCGTTTTTAAATTAGGAAGCCGATACACTGTTGCAGAAGATTGATGGAGCTATCTGAAACGAGATCGGGGACTCCATGGTGCCGTCCGGCTATTCCGATGCAATGTTGCAGCAAACTCAGGCACAGATGCTATTTAAAATCAAATACGTGTTTGACGCTGTTGTATGTGTTGTGTTGGTGCTGGTTTGTAGTATTAAATTATGTATATTCAGCTCCGATGTTGACATCGCTTCATAAAGACTACCACAGATCTAAATGATGAAACCAGCTCAATATAATAAAAATTGATATGCAAAAAACATGAGGTGTGTCATATTAAACCACTGATACTCAACAAATAATCACAAAGAATATTGTAACAGTTTATCACTCTTCATTCCAAGCTCTGATGCTTAAAAATGATAAATGATATCATGCAGCAACTCTACCGATGTGAAGTTACCAGGCGTTCAGAGCTGACAAGAGGAAATAAATGAAGTCGTTAGTGCTTGGCTTACGTCTAATGTATTGCAGGGTAGCTCATCCAGCGTCCTATGTGGCCGAAAGATGCTATTCGAAATGACTTGAAGCTATATTTTAATACAGCTTACATTATTACGTGTTTAAATGCTTCCTATTAAATCGTTGAACGTGAAAAGATTTTTCTTTTTGACATCCACGTCATCGACGCATATTCATTATTATTAAGTTTTGTTGCACACAGGGCTATAGGACTCTTCCTCAAATGCTCATCCTATTCTTAGATCGCATTTTGTTTCACCAGCTGCGGCACAAGCAGTGGTTTTCATTGGCTTTGAGATAGTGAAGATGAGAAAAAGTTTCTCGAAAAGTTCATGTCAATTTGAAGAAGCAATGACGAAGACAAAGAAGACCCATTGTATCAGTGTATCACCTGACAAGGCAAGACAATGTAGACAAGGCTTTGAAGGAATACCTACCAATTTATATATCTCCGCATTGCATCGCTTTCATAGTATTCATACCTCGCACAGGACAATAGTACAGAGCATCTTCAGCGACGAAGCAAGAATAACATCTTACTACACTCAACAGGTTCGTTGGCGTGTTCTCTAAAGCTATTATTTATGGTTTATGCTCTGACATTCAATGCTATGGTAAAACATATTATGGAGTTTGATTAACGATAAGGATCTATTTGTGTGACGCTTAAAAGATTCGAATCAAAGAAATTATTCCTTTAGTTTATGCGTTTTTATTTATCAAAGAAGTATATTATTGTACTTCATTGATTGGCAGTATTACATTATAGAATACTAATTACCCGCCCGCCCTAATTAGTAATTAGGGTTTTTACGACTTGGCAAGACATGACATTTTTTTAGTAAATGTAAGTGTATTTTGTAGTACATATAAACGTTTCGCAATTCATTTTCTAAATAATGGTGAAACCGGCATCAAGATAAATCCGTTGCGTAGTTTATAAAAACAAAGGTCACACATACAGACACAAACAAACCGGCCAAGTGCGTGTCGGACCACGCACAATGAAGGGTTCCGTAGTTCAAAAGAATTTATCGCAAAAACAAACTTAATATTGTAATACCAAAAAAAAATAAAAAAAATTCTGTGATAAAATTACAAATTAACAATTTTCGGACTTTTTCCTTTACTTATGCTGTGAGAACTTGCTTCTTGCCAAATTTTATTATTATAGGTCTACGGGAAGTAAGTACCTACCCTATAGGTTTTCATTTACTTGCGAGTATCAAAATATGTCGCAAAAATGGCCGTATTTTTTTAATGCGTTGATTTAGAAGCTTGATTTTTTTAGGACTCTAAGGGACTATAGACTTTGTTACCTCCATGCGTTCCTGAGAAAAAGTCTTAACAGACTGACAGACAGATCGATGGACAACGAAGTGATCCTATAAGGGTTCCGTTTTTTCCTTTTGAGGTACGGAACCCTAAAAACTAATTTGTTTTATAATATTTCGAGATAGATAATATTAATATTCATAGAATGACAAAGGTGCCATTTTGTAAAACTGTCCAAAACGTTTGCCCATACAGTAGTTTTCGGAACAGATTGAAAACTAATCTACTTGTTGATTCAAAACTAATTCATTAATTTTGATTAAAACAATAATCGCCTAGGATAACAGCAAATTAAAATTCCATTCGCTCGAGTCGCTTGCCAATTGGGGCGTGCAGGAAAATTCCCAAATTACGTAAGTAGATACATGAAGTACCTTTGTACAGAAAATGCGTGTAACCTACCCTTTAAAATTATGTACGTCGGTAATTGGATGGGCCAATCGAAGCATGGTTGTTTTAAATGTCCCACCTGCTGTCGGGTCTTACAACCTAATTAGGAACGGAATCCTTGAATTTTCACGGTTCAAGCCTTGTTGTCGAGAATCTACCCTTTCATCTGGTATGGAACCGATTGGAGGTGACAACTACCCGTGAATTATTTGAGTAAAGGTTGTAGCTTTTCCTACACTATTAATATACTTAGTACCTACCTACAGCGATAGGTACAATCCTTTCACAGTTATTTTAGATCTGATTTTCATCACAGTGATAGAGAAGCTCGTGGCTAAGTAATAACAGCCGCATGGGTCGATCCATCAGGTTAAGTTACGCTTGCCACGGTTGGTCCTTTGATGTGTGACCATCTTTACATACCGAGACCCCTCCGCGCCTCACTGAGTTCCGGCTGTCGTTCGTGGATCTTTGACAGTCGTTACGGGCAGAAGCCCGAAAATCTGACTATTATTACTCAGTTACTGGGTTATGTGGAGGTCAGATAGGCAGTCGCTCCATGTAAAATCTGGTATTCAGCTGCATCTGGTTAGACTGGAAGCCGACCCCACCATAGATACCTTCATTTCAATATGTGCACATGACGAAGGTTCACACTGTATAGTGCGTCATAATAATTTTATACGTTGATGTCAGAGGTAAAATAACCGTGTTAGTTAAATTGACAATCCAAAGAAAACAATTAATCGATACGGTCCATAGATTAATTGTTTTCTGTCTCAAAATCAATTTTATTAAACAAGAAGGATTTGCTACCACCGCCATCGCCAAAGGTAACCCACCAATATTATTGTACTAAATGAGTGTTGAGGCTCTGTAGGTACCTTTCTTTAAAGAATATTAAATTGTTGGTTCTATAATACTGAAGAGAATCAGAAAGGTATCCTCATTTTAAGGACGAGTATTTGGTTTCAGCTGAAAATTCAGAAGTTGAGTTTGTCGATCATACATTAATTTGCAACCAATTAATGCTCATTATGTCAAATTATTGATCAGCATAATATATCAATGTGTTAAACATAATAATCTAGCTACTTATATCTTATGATTGTGTTGATATCACCTAAATCTCATTAATTTACGTTGACTGACAGCTTGTCCAATTATACCCCAATCGCGTACAATCCTAAACCAATTAAAAATGATGACCGATATTTTAAAAGGCAACGGTTAAAATCCATTGTTTTTTTAGCTCTGTGAGCCCTGTGTGTTATTTGGTGTGTGTTATTATATTCTTATTTGAAGTGTGTTAATATAATAAACTAAAAAGATAAGTATAGTATTAAGCATTATTGCGAAATTGTTTGTTAACCTGAAGAAATAAAAATAAATAAAAATCGTGGTTTTTCTACATTACCTATATTTACTCAATGCAAGTTTCGTGCCTGTATGACATCATTCATACCAATGAAATTGAAGCTATATAAATAAACATGTATAAATTCATGCTTTAACTTTTTGCTCCAATCAACTCTAGTAGATATTACATAATTATAATATGTATACCATTCCCCCTCTAAAAAGCTTATTTTATTCACTGAAAACAGTGAATAAAAAGCACTTTTTTGGTGTTTGAATGTAGAACACACCAATATATTCGACCTATATTGGTGTATTCTGAATTCAATTTGATTGCTCGACATTTTCGACAAGGAGTTTAGCATTAGAATATTGTGTTCTTATTATGAATGCGCTATTTTGAATACTAACTGTAAGTTGTACGTTAAAAAGATAAAAACCCGCTTGTCAACCATATGTCAACGACGCATTCTCTCCTATTTCGGCCACATAGTAGGTACGCAGAGGCGATGAAAGCTTGGAGAAACTGATTGTGGTTGGGAACACCGAAGGAAAACGATCGCGCGGTCGTTCACCAATACGATGGACCGATCAGGTGAAAGAATCATCGTCCTCTAAATTCTACACGGTGGTAAGGGATGCGCTGGACAGAAACCGGTGGAGGCGAATCATCCGCTCCAGGTGCAACTCCGTAGCTGACCACGATCCTCAGATATGAGGGACCGACTACAGAGAGATATCTAAAATACCCCGATTTCGTCACTGACTCACTGATGATCATAAAAATTCTTAGGGTACTTCCTGAAGTCCTAGAAAGCTGAAATTTGGTATGTAAGTTAGTATTAGTACATAAACAACAAAAAAATTCTAAAACTTGGAACTTTTACCCCCCAACCCCTTAAACTAGGGGATGGAAATTTGTATGAGACTTCCGCAAATAAAGTCCTTGAAAGACGAAATTTGGTATGTAGCTAGTAGTAGTGTAGACAGTACACAAACAAAAAAAAATTCTAAAACTTGGAACTTTTACCCCCCCACCCCTAAAACTAGCGGATGAAAATTTGTATGAGACTTCCGCAAATAAAGTCCTAGAAAGCTGAAATTTGGTATGTAGCTAGTAGTATTGTAGACAGTACACAAACAAAAAAAAAAAATCTAAAACTTGGAACTTTTACCCCCCAACCCCTTAAACTAGGGGATGGAAATTTGTATGAGACTTCCGCAAATAATAAGTACTTATACTTACGAATAATATTAATACACTTGTATATACTTCGATAAGTGTTTACTAATCTCCTACCTATCAACCTATACATACGAGGGCTGCTATTTATGTATCTGGAACTGGCCAGTTACAGAACAATGTTGTAATTATAACATTTAAAAATAGACCTCTTTGGATGAAGAATACAATTTGTTTCATGTAGCTGTCATTTGTTTTTACTTTGTGGCGTCATTTTGAAAATTGCATGTCTTTATCACCATGGATGTAACTCGTGAAAATTTTCGTGCTATAATTTATTACGATTTTCGCCGAGGGCTAACTCAAAAAAAAGTGCATCGATCAACTCACTTCGACTTTTGGGGACGAAGCACCATCAAAAACTACTGTGTATCACTGGTTTAGTGAGTTTAATCGTGGGCGGTCTGTGCTCACAGACGAATTTAAAGAAGGTCGCCCTAAATCTGTTGTTGTACCTCAAAATATTGATGCTGTGCGGAAACTAGTAATGGCGTGTAGAGTTAGAAGCTTGGCTCTACATGAGATCAGATGGGCAATTCCCGTAATTTTAACAGCGTTCGCAATATCATCTCAAGACTCAATCTGTCAAAAGTTGTATAGCATTTAATACAATTTTTGACAGATTGAGTCTTGAGATGATATTGCGAACGTTGTTAAAATTACGGGAATTGCCCCTCTGATAGCTTTTTGTCAGTGCGAGCTATATGTGGTCTCGTCTTGGCAACATTTTACATGAAAATGTTTTTTGTGGGATGTCTTTTTTCGCTTAAATCTTTCTTTTTCTCGTAGTCATGGTATAAAGTATAGTATGCAACTCTTGAATAAAACGGATTTATATCGAGGGCCATGAATCTCATCGCTTAGGATTCTAACACTTGAATCACTCCCTACGGTCGTGATTCAATAGTTAGAATCCTTCACTACCTCGTGATTCATCTATGGCCCTCGCTTTAAATCCGTCCTTTATTCACTAATTGCATAGTATACTATTTTCTCGTAGTCACGGTATAAAGTATAGTATGCAACTCTTGAATAAAACGGATTTATAAATAGGGCCATGGGCGTACCCAGCTTTGGGCCCAGGGGGGGGCAAACCAGAAATTTCTTAAGCCGGGTCCCCCACATGTTTTTTTTTTCGCCTCATCAGTCTGCTGTCCTCGGTAAAATCTTTGAGAGACTTATTTATAAACGCCTCAAAGATTATGCCGAGGCCTAATTCCTAACGAGCAGTTTGGCTGTCGAACCCAACACTCTTGCGTACCAAGTCCACCACATAAGCGTTGGTTTCTAACGTGGTTCGATGACGGGTGCTGTTTTCTTCGATAAAGCGAAAGCGTTTGACAAAGTCTAGAACAACGGTTTATTATAATAAGCTTTACAAACTCGGTGTGCCAGACCTTCTCGTGCTCATCTTACGAAACTTTTTGTCTTTCCGCACTTTTCGCTATCATATCCAAGGAGCGCTGTCGCTCGCACTCTCCAAACCGCAGTCGATAAACTCGGCGCGTGGTTTCGAAAGTGGAGAATCGAAGTCAATCCCGACAAAAGTCAAGCGGTTCTGTTTTTGAAACCGCGTCTCAATCGATCTCCCCCCACCGACCAATCACCATGTTTAGCAAGCCGATCCCTTCTGAGAAGCGATCCAATCCAAAAAAATCAAATATCCAGGTGTGACCTTGATGAGACCTCTAAGCACATAATGAAGTCTCGTTCTGAATGCACGTAGCAAATTGTCACTTAAGTGCAAGTTGCGCATCTATACAGCGTGTACATTCTCCCAATCATGACCTATGCGGGTTCAGTATTTCCAACCGCAAAGTCCCGAAACATCCATATGATGCAGACCATACAAAATCGTTTCCTCCGAACGGCTACGGGATCCCCTTGGATCGTTCGGAATGAAATCCTCCAACTAGACCTTAAAATCCCAACTATCAATCAATTCTTGAAACGCAATTCCAAGCGTTTCTTCGATACCCCCGCGAAACATCGCACCCCTCTGGTCGTATCCGATAGTTATATCCCCTCTAAAATCAGTAAAATCCGCCGTCCAAGGCATGTTCTCACCGACCCCGATGACCCCTAAACCCTCTTCCAGGAGAAAAATAGGGCCACCAGTACAGTTTACAAACACAAAAATTCATTCCGACCTCGCCGCCGAGGTCCCTTGCGATGACGACCGCCACGTAATTCCCCCGACCCTTGACCGGTGAAGGAGTGCCAGCTGGTGGCGTAGCTGAGCCTGTAGCAAGCACATAATAATTATCCAGCCTGTTCCTCCTTGCTGTACTCCCCCCAGTGAAGCCCTAAGCCGAAGTACGTACCCCACAGGGGGTGCCCTTAGCATGCAGTCGCTTAATTCATAGACGAATAAAGGCAGGTTTATGGCCGCGCAGCGCGGTTTTTTCTAAAATTAATGCTTCATATTGTACTTAATTGTAAAGTAAGTACACGACAACGACGACGACAACGTGACGTGGCTCTAAAATAACTTCTTCTTCTTCTTCTTTTTCGACAACATTACTTAGGCATACAAGATCCAGGGGGGGGCAGCTGCCCTCCCCTGCCCCCCCCTGGGTACGCCCATGAATAGGGCCATGAATCACTAGCTTCGCTCAGGATTCTATCACTTCAATCATACTCACTCCCTACGATCGTGATTCAGTCGTTAGAATCCTTCACTAGCTTCATTCTTCATGGCCCACGCTTTAAATCCATTCTTTATTCACTAATTGCATAATATAATTCATCTTTCATGACACGTTCTTGGTAATGAAACAAATTCGAAGTTCATCAACAAAAATAACATAATATTATTACTGTGTGTAATGCTTAGGATAACTCTTATTTTTAGATGAGAGCTTGCAAATAATAGGTAGACACTCAGACACTTCGTTTAGCTAGTAACCAGATAGTTTTCCCAGTATAAATTCCCAAGTGGTACTCGGTAGTGGTCACATCGCCTGTGGAACACTTAGGACTTAGATCAAGTTAGGAGGCCACCCGAAAATAATTAAATTCATCCCGGAGTGAGGTCGCCTCAGTAATACTGACCGGAATCTGACTGTACATACCTATGGTGTGTTTAGAAACAGTTTATAACGTACGTGTTTTAATTGTTTTAGTACCAAGTAAGCGTTTAAAACTTTAGTGTTGTATTTGTGGGAAGTTTTTCTAAGCTCAGATTATAGAAGAAATTGTTCTAATTAGTTCTATCACGAAAAAAGTCAAATTCTATTTTAAAAAGTGGTCAAATATGGTCTGCAGCTGAGCGTAATGGGTGTTTCTGATACTAGTTGACAGTTTTAGGAAACCGATCAAAAATGTTCCTTGTGGTCTATTTTCTTTAAAACATGAACATTTCATCAAAATATTAACATTAAATCTGTGACATCTGTGACAGATTGTCTGCTGCCAAACAACAAAAAAAAAACCATTGTTTGCAGCCATTGTTTTTGGATTTCTCTTATGATGTTCGATATCGATTCAAATAATCGATTTATTAATTGGTAAGTTTTTTTTACTACCTAATTAATTAATCTAAAAATTTAATAATCGATATCATCGATTATTACTGTCTTCACAAATCAATTAATTGCGATTTCAAAATAAAGGATAAATATCAGTGATTTACAAATGATCTAAAACGCAAGTCGAACGGACACTCAATAAAGCTTGTTTTTATCACTCGTGTGTCTGTCTGTCCGTCTGTCACAGCCAATTTGCTCCTAATATAATGCGCGGATTGAGTTGAAATTTGGTATACATATGGATTTTTGTGACCCAAACATGGACGACTAAAGTAAATTCATTTATTTACTTTAGTCGTCCATAATGAATTTTGAATATGGGGTCACTTTTAGGAGGCAAATAAGGAAATAAAAAAAAAGTTTTGCAAACTGTACCGTGTAACATAATATCAAATAAAAGGGCTTACTGTGGGAGTCTCTAATGTATTTTTTTTATCATTTTAAAATAAATAGTTTTAAAAGTATTTAAGAAAATAGTCGAAAATTTACCGTTCCGGGTGGAACGGTCAATTTTCGTCTATTCCCTTATCTCCAATTGTCCCTTATCTCCGAAACTACTGAGCCTAAAATTTTGAAAAAAAATACAGAAAATAGGTCTATACCTGTAGATTACAGGAAAACCTATAAGAAGTTTGTGGTCATAAAATAAGACGCTAAATCTCTCAATAGTGTGAGTACAAACTTACATTTACTATTGGATAGGAGAACATAATTTTCAACTATAATGTTAAGTTTGTTCTTGGGATAATGAATTCAGTCCCAACTACGGAACCCTTTATTGCGCGTAGTCCGACACGTACTTGGCCGGTTTTTAAAAACGCAACTGACGTTTTCGTCAACTAATATATTCTTAAAATCATAAATTTAAATCAAATTTATCTGACTATTCCATATGCGAATGTAATTTAGCGGAAAATACCCGGAGTTAAGGCGCAGATATATGCCAATGACCTTGAGTGGTTAGCTTGCGTGTTCTGCGCTGAGCTCACGCAACGTGTCGTACGTCCAGCCAGTAATAGGACTCACCCATCAAGGAGTGCTGACCCAAATTTTACGCATTATTAATTTATCTATATCTATAAAAGGAAAGCGTTACTGACTGACTGACTGACTGACTGATCTATCAACACACAGCTGAAACCACTGAACGGATTGGGCTGAAATTTGGAACACAGGTAGCTATTATGACCTAGGCATCCGCTAAGAAAGGGTTTTTGGAAATTCGACCTTTAAGGGGGTAAAAAGGGGGGATATTGTTTGTATGAAAAATCTTATTCCTTGAGTTAATAAACTTGAAACTTGGCATGAATATTTATGTAAGTAAATTATGATTTTTGTGATTTTTTGTTTTTCTAAACTACCCCCTAAAGGGGAACTGGGGGGTCTCAAAGTTTGTATGGAAAAATTTTAACGCGCAATCCGATTAACTCAAAACTCAGTATTTATACTTAAAACCAAAAATAAAGAATAATGTGTGTCAGGGTTTTTCGAAAATCTACCTCTAACGGGGTGAAAAGGGGTAGTTTTCACAGGGGAGGATTTTACTGCGTGGCTTAATTAACTCGAAAATTGGTGTAAATAATCTTTGAGTCAAGCTATGGAAATATCTCAAACCATTTTTTTAAATTCCACCCCTGTGGGGGTGAAAACAGGGAATACAATTTACATGAAAAATGTTATTCATTTGGTTTTAATTGACTTGAAACTTGGCACAAATATTTGCCTAAGTTTGTCATTATTAGTTTTTTAAAACTACCCCGGAGGGAGGGTTAGAGGGGGAGGGGCAAGGGAGGGGTGGTGAGGAGTGTGAGGGGGAGGATGATGGACGCAGGGAGAAAGGGCAGGAATTGGTGAGGAGAGGAGGAAGACATGGTAAGGCTGAGGGGTGGGGAGGGGTTGGTGAGCCGGAGGTGGAGAAGAAGGGGAGAAGGAGGGGACGGAGTGGTGAGAGAGAGAGAGCGAAGGGGAAGTGGTGAAGGGGGTGTGAGAGTGAATGAGAGGGGGAGGGAGAGGTAGCGGAAGGGGATGTGGTGAAGGAACGAGCTAAACTCTGGAACTACCCTACCAGTCGGACTTTAAAAAATCTTTTTGCATTAATGATAGCCCAAATCTTATAGAAGGCATATTTAACATCACTCTAGGACCCTTAGGTGCCGAGCAAAAAGAAAAAAAGTCTGAAAGAACGCTAAGTGAAAACGAAGTAATAGCGCGGGTAGGCAATGCGATGCGACGGGGTGGGTCGAGCAAAAAATAAATTTCACGCGGACGAAGTCGCGGGCAGAAGCTAGTTATACATAAAAGAAAAAGTATTATATTAAAACACGTATACTAAACGATAAATAATTAAATTATCTTTTAAATGGTGAAGGTTTCATAAAAATACGCTTGATAGTTTTTGGGTGATTCTCAGTTTTTTATCCGCGTTAGACATAACTTTACGAATTAATTACACTATATAATATAAACATAATCTAAAATATTCACATATTATGTTATTAAAAAAATGCTCTAATTTAACATATATTTTTTCCAAATCATTAACACTACTCGTTTAGACGTGATCTTTAGTTTAAAATCATTAAAAGTCGGTTATCGTTGCCTTAAAACGGTGCTGCTCTCAAAACGGTGAAGGAACACATTGTGAGGAAACCGGCATGTCCTAGAACCGAAAATTCGAAGACATGTGACATCTACTTCCTCCCCGAAAATTGATTTTCTTAGCCCTACATTATCTTACTGGGTGGATGAATTTAGGCTACATATTACTTTTTTTTGTTTTACGTAGTTTTATTTAATTTAGATTGTTTTAATTTTGTTTTAAATTACTTATTTTAACTTGCTCTTTTAGTTCTATTTTTTTTTTGTTTTGATTTTGTAAGTTACAACGTTTTTTGTGCATGCAGTGTTTACCTGTAAGTGATTGTTACACTTTATCTGTTTTGTTGCTTCCGTTAATTTGCTTGTACCAGTGTATATAATTGTTGGTAAACCAAATAAATAAATAAATAAATCTACCAACCCACACTGGGTCCGCCTGGTGGATTATGGCCTAATCCCTCTCACAGAGAGGAGGCCTGTGTCCCAGCAGTGGGAACATTACAGGCTGATTATGCTTACCCGGAGTTGGGAACCCTGAAACAATGTTATTTTGTCAAAGTGACGTTATCACTAAGACTGAAGATCGTTGCGTATCGCGCTCTGATTCGCGTTCAATGTCACGTGACCAACCATGGCTTTAATATAAGTATTTTTACGTAATTATTTCTCAAAAATATTAAGTAATTAATATAAAATCATTTACAAAACTAAGTTGAATTTTGATACTTTTAGCTCACAACCATTCTGCATAGTAAAATTCACAAGGTATTTTTCTTACTGTCAACTAGCCCGTTACTTAGAAACATAAAAACAGGAAGGGGCACTGTAGCGAATACAAATAATGTTAGGAATTATAAAACTAAAAATAAAATATTTCAATGTAACTAAACTTTCGATGTTGCATCCTCAGATCAACAAAAAGAGGAAGATGGAGCGCCGCGGACATTAAAAGTGAAGCCACAAAACCGTGCTCCTGCAAGAAAAATACACGCTCACGCACACGCACACAACTAAAACCATGCTTACCGCTCTTAGTGCGTGACAAGTCGTCGTCTAGTTAACATAGTTAAAGAAAATAAAATTATGCCTTCCTGTGTAGTGAAAACTTATAAAAACAATAGCAAAGTACATAAAAAGTCTCATGGAATCATTTTTCACTTGTAAGTACTTGATATAACATCGATTTGTTATTAAATAAACTATGAGTTTTAGGTTACTGGGAACAAAAAACCTCAACAAACGAACGCAGTGACATACAGTGCGAGTTGCCTTATTACGATTTTAAATTACCCCATTCGATAAAACAAATTTAAATATCATACCTTCCCTATACATCATTATTCCCCAAATTCAATCAATCCGCCTAGGCTTTTCCCAACTATGTTGTGGTAAGCTTCCAGTCTAACCGGATGCAGCTGAATACCAGTATTTTACATGGAGCAACTGCCTATCTGACCTCCACAACCCAGTAACTGGGTAATACGATACCCCTTGGTAAGACTGGTTGTCAGACTTTCGGGCTTCTGACCATCCGTAACGACTGTCAAAGATCCACGAATGACAGCTGGGACCAACGGCTTAACGTGCTTTCCGAGGCATGGAGTAGTCTCGGACTCTCTTTACATATAAAGATGGTCACCCATCCACGGACCAAACCCGGCAAGCGTAGCTTAACCTGATGGATCAACCCGTGCAGCTGTTATTACTTAGCCACGAGCTCCTCTTCATATCAAATTATAGGGAAACAATTTAACAGATGGAAACCCTTCGACAGTATATAAAAAGATGGCTTCACTTTTGATGTTCGCGGCGCTCCATCTTCCTTTTTTTTTGTTGATCTGAGGTTGCATCCTCGAGATTTAACACATAACATCACGCCTGTATTTCCAAAAGGGTCAGGCACATTTCGCCAGTTATTTTTAAGTCCCATATATCAGTCACTACTTATTTATTCCTTTGTCTGTAATTTCTTTGTATTGAACGAGATGTCGATAGAACAAGTACGGAGTCTTGTGTCAGCTCAAAAGCGGATATGAACTGGAATTGAGAAAGAAATTGTACTTCCTCCGTATCTCAGATGCTGCGGAAGGATCGACACGTACAGTACAGTAGTAGTTAAAGTAGGTATATGATTTGAATATGTAGAAGTAGATACCTATAATACTTTCGGAACTGTATTTCAAATTTATAAATAGTAGGTATAGTTGCTTTTCGTGTCTGTCTGTCAGACCGCTTAGTTTTTCTAAACTGCACAGTGGATTTTGATGCGGTTTTCACTATCGTGAAGAGAATTTATTCCGAAAGGTTTATGTGTTTAATAAATTCATATTTTATTAGACATATTTGTGATTAGTCACCACATTATTAGTCCACACCCATGCGAAGCAAAGCTGTCACTAAATGATACTTAAATAAAATCTATCTAAAAAGAGAAGTCCTGTGACTGACTGACTCATCAACGCCCAGCCCAAACCCTTGAACCTAGAAAGCTGAAATTTTGCACAGAGACAGACAAAGAATATGGAAGGATTTCTCAGTAGTACATTCCCGTGGGATATTTTCCGCGCGAGGTGGGCTAGAGTTCCAATCCAACCTATAAATTGAATATCATTCAGGCCTCTAGTTGAACAGCGCCGTTTAGTTAAAAGGTTAGCATGTTAGCTGAAATGCTAATTAAGCTAGTTGGCTGCGATATTTATATACTTAAGCATCTTATGTTTATAATATTTTTAAGTAAACTTTAGATTAACGGACGACTACCGGAAGGTACTCTTAAGATTATGAAAGACAATGGCAAGTAGGACTTCAAGTAAAATACTGCAATTACTTATAGGCTGGCTCGTATTCCTCAGTATTTATAAGCCGCGGAGGAAGCGTGCTAGTTTCCCTTTCTCCAAGACAAGACAGATTTTAATCAACGTCTGGCACCCTTAACTATTCCATCAAACCTGCTTCTTATCAATCTATTTCCATAAATTCCCAAACGAACCAAACTACCGCTTAAAACAATGACGCAGCTACTCTATTAAAATAGTTGTAACCTCTTAATAATGGAGGTTAAAACGACTAATGAAACAAGGTGGTCGGTTGTCACAACTGCCAGCAAGCCGGTGATTAAATTTGCGTTCGCCTCAAACTCCTGGTCGCCTTGTACGGGAAGCTAAGCTGAATTTCAATCTGCTGTGGAATATGTTTTACATAAGGATTTGAGTTGTGGAGCGATAATGTTTGTAGTTTGTTTGATATTTGGCACTATAAGGCGCTTGTGTTCTTCGAAGAGGTAAGCACAGAGATATAATAAACATATAAAACTATAACATCACGCCTGTATAATACTCGAAGGGTGAGGCAGAGTTATAGGTACCATAACACCCATATTTCGCCAATTATGTTTAAGTCCCATGTAATAAGGGAAGAGCCTATTGGCACTTACTGGTCACAAATACAGACTCCGGGACTCCTACAGAAAAAATAACTGATGTAAAAACCCAAAGATACTTTGCCCGACCTGGAATCAATTCTCAATTCTTTATTGCATTCCATAATGTAAAACAGTTGGTAAGCTTAAAATTAATGACACAACTATGAACCCTGTCGGGCACAGCATAGTGTGAACCAACCCTGGACGCCACAGTTCAGAAGTCGCGCTCACGGCCACTAAACCTAATACAAAGCAGTAAAATTTTAACTCTTGATTTGGTAAAATGTGTGTAGAAATGGCACTTATTGTTTTTAATAAAAAAATATACGTTGAACTCTCTAATGAGTCCTTAGGAGACAATAACAGATTATAATTGGTGCCCATAGTTCACACTTTAGCTTAACAGCGGCTGTTCCATTCAATTAATTTGCCGAAACAATAATGTAGACTATACAATACATATTGTTATGTCAAAGTAAACTAGATACTATTAATAAAGGCTCTTACAGACAGAGGCGATATCGCGGTCGCGACGCGATATTTCGATATTATATCCGTAGAAAAATATCGCGTCGCGACGTGATATCGCCTCTGTCTGTAAGAGCCTTTATTAATAGTATCTAGTTTACTTTGACATAATAATATGTATTGTATAGTCTACATTATTGTCTCACTAGATCCATATAAAAGCATACTGACAATTTAATTATTTGCAAATAAATAAATTAATTAATTAATAAGTTATTAGTTATTCATTACGGGTTGTCAAAAGCCCGAAAGTCTGACAACCAGTCTTAGCAAGGAATATCGTTTTACCCAGTTTCTGGGTTGTGGAGGTCAGATAGGCACAAAAAAAAACTATTTTCCGAAAGAATACTTTTTTTCCTATTTATTTCTGTTTTTCTTTTATTTTTTTACTTTACTAATGCATACTGAAAACCGTATTTTTCAAACTCGTATAACAGCGCAGGGAATGGCCCTACAGATTTGTTCCCATACCTAGTGAAAAGTGAAGGGACATCTTCTAACGGAATATAACATTTTTTTTTGTTTGGCTGACACTTTCATATATTAAGCCCAAAATGAATGATCTTCTTTATTTTATTACATTTGTGTAGTTTCACTAGTTAATTTAATTTGAACCCATCTAGATAAGAATCATGGATTTTATATTGTATACCTTATTCATTTAAGGATTACGATGTAAACTTCAACAGATTATAAATTATTTTTATTTCTTAATTTCTCAAACATCGTATGCATGTACACCAAGTGTGCACCAAGCTGTAGTAAGGTAGGTACTACAGCTGCCAAACCTTCCTTTTTATCCCCCGTAATTAGTCTCGGACAGACCCATTCGTCCGCCTTGTGGTGGATGCTTTTATTTTTCATTCGTTTACTTTTCGACATTGAAATTATTCATCGATTGTGTAACTATTTTTATCTACACCCATGCTATAAAACCTCTATAAAAGTTTCTGAAACAGTTAGCTTATTGCCAACATTAAGACAGCCAGTGTCATAGTAACCATGGTAACCATAATAGCATCCAAACGGGTGTTTTAATGTTGTACTGAATTTCATAATGCAACTCGTTTTCAAAAAAAGAACATTGTAATGCACGCGCGTTTCACTACAACAGCGCCGTAATTTAAAAAAAGAACTTATTCGAATTCACGTCGTATACTATGACGCCGGCCACCATGTTCGATACGAGTATTAGTATTGCAAAAAACTGTTTCAGAACCTTTTATAGAGGATTGGATAACATGGATGTAGATAAAGTCTTGTATGCAACTGTACATAATTAGGTATTAAAACACTCATGTGATACTATTATCCCACTCATGTGATAAACCCGCATTCGTGTTTTAATACCCCTTATTATACGTCAGTTGCATAAATAACTATAATAGTTTTCCATGTTTGTATTCAATAAATGTTATTCAATCCTTTTACTTTGATTGTTTCAGGTAATTCAATTCAGCTTTAAAACCGCAACGCAACATACAGTAAGCTCAATTAAATTTATTTGATTTCACTCACGAAAATAACCAAAAACGATTCACCATTAAAAAAAAAACGGAAAAGAATTAAATCATACAATCCTACTCATACAGGACTAGTGGATTGTGTTTCTAATAAAATTAGACTTTATAGATAAAAGAATAAGATTCATAATTGATTGTGGAGTTGTTAAGCGTGGGTTATCAAAAGAGAGTTCTAAGCATAGCGCTATGCAACGTCCGAGCCTCGTAATTAAAAGAGAATTCGCTCCTGTTGTTTTACAGCAGCCCATCGTCTGGAGGCGTATAGTGGATGAACAATGAATAATATATACCCATAGACCGGAGAGGAAATGTGAAGGACAGTGTGTACCTGCCTTTTTTTAGTCGCACTTTTTACATCATTCGTTCCGTAGTCCACACAGCGATTGTAATGATGAAACAGTTATGTAGTATTTTGTTAATCACTTTAGAGCGGCTCAACAAAATGTTTGCATTTAGATTTGATGCCGTTTTTGTGATCGAAAGAGTGGAAATTTTTGGTGTTACTTGTTTTTCGTAGCGGAAAATGGTTCGGTGTTACACGAGGTTATGTTAGATTAGCCTTTCAATGAAGGCTCCCAGGGTACCGGTGGATGTAGGTACCTACTTTAAATATGATTCTAATTCACTAGCTGTTATATACAAATGTATATAATAGAACAAATGTAGACATAATAATGATTCAGTATCGTTAAAATGTTTACACTTATTAATGTTTTCTTACAAAAAATGATGCTGCAAATTAAACGAGACCAGCCTTTTCAACTATACGCCTGAATATCAAGTTATAATCTTGAAAGGTAAATGTAAAAACCTTAGCCTTTCTATTTTCACGTAATTGAGTACCTGAAGCGCCTCTAACCTGAAGCCAGCGATCTAAAAGTTTCCATTCACGAATACCTACCACTGTTACGTTGAAAGGCAAGCGGGTTATTCTGTAAAACTTGTCTTTGAATGACGAGTGTGGCTTGATAGCCGCGGTTGGGTTGCGCCGGCGTCTTCGCGAAGTCGCTCGAGCGTTTACGCAACGCGGGTTCTGCAAAACCCCATGCCACTTGGCGTATGAATACGTCACGACGATACAAAAAGATGCAGAATACGTACGCAGGATGCTTCGTGAGACTTGAATTCCGAAAGGAATTTTGAGGCGGTGCGGTAGTTCCCGTTTTCATGGAATCAGTTATGTTTAATTTTTTGCTGGCATGTGAATGGAAGAAACAGGCAATGTTAAGCTTTCGTCGTCTATGCTTAGGACTTATATTATGTTTCCCTGTTTTTGCTACATCGCATTCACAAAATTATGTAACACAGCTTGTAAAATAATGGATCGTTTCGGATACTTCATAAGTGAGAGCGTTTCTCATTGTAATTTCTCTAGAAAAGACAGCATTTGCTGGCTGTGTGCTACTTTATACCGTAAGGGTTTTGGAGAAAACGTAAAAACCGAAGCAGTTATTGCATTCCTGTAATTTACCGGAGATCCTTTTGTACTGAAAATGATAAGCGGTAGAAGTTTTAGTCCTTAGAAGTCCGACATGCTTTCATAAACTCAGTGAATTAAAAAAACACCGTTTTGCTTTCTCTTTGGGTTCCGTACCTGAAAAGGAAAAAAACGGAACCCTTATAGGATCACTTCGTTGTCTGTTTGTCTGTCTGTCTGTCAAGACCCTTTTTCTCAGGAACGCATAGAGGTATCAAGTTGAAATTAACCCGTCGCGCACCAATTAGCAGACATGATAGAAATTTTATTGTTATCCGCACACATGGTGTGCCATCGACCTTTTTTAGGGTTCCGTACCTCAAAAGGAAAAAAACGGAACCCTTATAGGATCACTTGTGTGTCTGTCTGTCTGTCTGTCTGTCTGTCCGTCTGTCCGTCTGTCACAGCCTATTTTCTCGGAATCTAATGTTGAAATTTGGTATACATATGGATTTCTGTGACCCAAACATGTACGGCAAAAGTAAATAAATGAATTTTGAATATGGGGGTCACGGGAAAATTAAGGGTGTGGTACAGACCATTAAACTGGACAACTTTCTCCCAGGGACCATCATCGTCGTAATCGTGAAAAAAAAATCATATTATCATATTTAAAAAATCATATATCCCATACAAAACTTCAATACCTACTCGACCAAATGTATGGGACGCCTGATAATTTTTTCGCGACTACGATGTTGGTCCCCGGGAGAAAGTTGTTCAGTTTGATGGTCTGTACCACACCCTTAATTTTCGCCACACCGTAAAAAACACATTGTATATTATATTCTTTAAAATTATGACCATTTAAAATATTATTTAGAATGAATGCAATTATTTTTATAATTATTCACACCTAATAATTTCCTCATCATTCCCAGTAATTAACAAAATAAAACCCTAACATAACTGAACAACCCGCAGCATAAAATACGTCTTGTACTCGTTTTCTTATTCCCTACTCCAATTAACCGTTCGTTTCATAAAACCTACTAATAGTACATAGTTAGTAACAACCTTATTACGTAGACCTCGCTTTTGATCGCTTAAAATAGCTCTCATTTTCTCCCTGTATACCGTTAAAGGAACGTTTGCATGTTTTTAACGAACAAGTTAAAGTTTGAAAGGGTTTTAACATTCATCTGTGAATGGTAAAAGGATCTTGTTAGGGCCGCTCCAAATGTCTTAAATACCCGGTTCTGAATACGACTGGCTCTTTGATTTATGCAATCGTGTATTTAATTAATTTCACAGTTGACACAGTGACTTAGAATTAATTGGTTTATTGGTTCGTGGGAGTACCTAATTTGTGTTTTGTATCATCGTGATAGTGAGGTACCTATACCTACTGAGATTATTGAAGTTTGTGTATAATCTAGGTACTACGTTTTGTAAAATTGAATATGGGGACCCGTTGACCTAGACTCCAAGAAGCAAGGTCTCACAGAACAAGTAAAGGAAAAAGTCCGAAAATTGCTAATTTGTAATTTCATCATATAAAAAAACCGGCCAAGTACGTGTTGGACTACGCACAATGAAGGGTTCCGTAGTGGAAAAGAATTTATCCCAAAAAACAAACTTAACATTGGATATCAAAAAAAAAAAAAAAATATGCTATAAAATTACAAATTCACAATTTTTGGACTTTTTCTTTTACTTGTGCTAGGAGACCTTGCTTTTTGCCAAATTTCATCATTCTAGGTCAACGGGAAGTACCCTATAGGTTTTGATTTACTTGCGACACTTGCGAGTATCAAAATGTGTCGCAGAAAGGCCGTATTTTTATTGCGCTGACTTAGAAGCTTGAGTTTTTTAGAACTTCAAGAGACCATAGACCTACATATTTGTTATTAATTTCAACTCTACGAGTTCCTCAGAAAAAGGGTCTTGATACACTGACAACTTTGAAAATATTTTTTTATGTGATAGAATTACAAATTAACAATTTTCGGACTTTTTCCTATATTTGTGTTGTGAGACCTTGCTTCTTGCCAAATTTCATGATTCTAGGACGACGGGAAGTAGCCTATAGGTTTTGATTTACTTGCGAGTATCAAAAAATGTCGCATAAATGGCCGTATTTTTTTATTGCGTTGACTTAGAAGTTTGATCTTTTTAACCATAGACCTACATGTTTGATATTAATTTCAGCTGGATACCTTTACGCGTTCCTGAGAAAAACGGTCTTGACAGACTGACAGACAGACAGACAGACAGACGGACAAACAAGTGATCCTATAAGGGTTCCGTTTTTTCCTTTTGAAGTACGGAACCCTAAAAATATTTTCAAGTATGTCAGTCTGTCAGACCCTTTTTGTCAGGAACGAGTCTATAGCCCCTTGAAGTTCTAAAAAAATCGAGCTTCTAAGTCAGCGCAATAAAAAATACGGCATTTATGCGACATATTTTGATACTCGCAAGTAAATCAAAACCTATGGGGTACTTCTCGTTGACCTAAAATCATGAAATTTTGCGAGAAGCAAGGTCTCACAGCATAAGTTAAGGAAAAAGTCTGAAAATTGTTAATTTGTAACTTTATCTCATAACAAAATATGTTTTTGGGATTACAATGTTAAGTTTGTTTTAGGGATACTTAAACTCTTTTCAACTACGGAACCCTTCATTGTGCGTAGTCCGACACGCACTTGTCCGGTTTTTTACATCTCATCATCAGTCCAATTTCATAATCATTATTTTAGTACAAAACAGAGCGATATCTCATAATTTTATTTAGTAATATTGTTTTATTACTATTACTTACTAGCTATACTTAGCAGCTATTTTACGTCGTTGCCAAATTTAAGAATGGATCTTTTTAATCATAAACCATACAAAAACTGTTCTAAATTTAAACCATCAACTGTTTTATAAAGAGCTAAAAATATCGTTCCGAGATCGCAAACGATAGAAGCGTACCGCGTCGGACAGTGTACTCATTCTGTCGGCCCTTGTCTCGTGTAATGGTCAGTCGCTCTAAAAGACCTTCCCTAGGCTGCCTCATTAAATTTGCATCAAAAAGGCGGGCCATTCATACGGTCCTTACCTAGGCAAACAGTACAACTCTTCACTGAAAATATACGATATGAGTCGATTCGCTTACGATTAAACGTCGTGTTTTATTCAGATGGTCTTGTTAGGACAGTAAAGGGGTTTTGTGGATTATGTGGTTTGCTATACCTGGGTGTTGTGACAGAGATGATATATTGAATGTTTTATAATTAGCTTGGCGTCTTTCTATTTAATCAGGCTGGCTTTGAAAACAGAATGGACTGTTTTTTGAACGGGTTTTCATTATCAATTTGGGACCCCGCCGTGGTAGAAATTGAGATATAAGTTTTAATGTTTATTTAAATATATAGAAGTCTTAGATATTGTATTATTTTGGCCCTACCATTTCGCATCTTTGCGAGAAAAACGTGTTATAAATCTCGAAAAATGCAATTTTACAGTAAACTTTAAAAAATTATGACGAGTAAATTAATGTGTTTTTACTTTAAATGAGTTATCCTAATAAACTTTAAAAAAATACACATAAATATTCTACAATCGAATATTCAATTATCGAATAATAAAAACAAAACACCTTTTCCGAGATGTCACGTTTTTCTCGCAAAGAGGCAATGTGTACTGCGTTTAACGACAGAGTAATAAAGCTACAGTGGTTTGTCTGGGCAGTAACCTTGAATTAATTACCTACGGCGGTGGCTCCATCATCATCATCATCATCATCGGCTCATTAGATGAATACGTGTCCATCCGCGCGTAACTGCCGCGTGCTCAAATTGTTGCGTAACTGAGACTGACTGAGATTTCGAAGTGCGTCGTTTCAGCCGTTTTCGTTTATTATACATATAAACCTTCCTCATAAATCACTCTACTTATCTATTAAAAAAAACCCCATCAAAATCCATAGCGTAGTTTTAAAGATCTAAGCATACATAGACAGACAGCGGGAAGCGACTTTGTTTTATACTATGTAGTGATATTGTGGTTTTGCGTAGCATCATCTTTGTTAACATCAAAATAGTCATCAATCTCTTAAATCACTCTACTTAGGGGAGAAGGAGGTAAGACGGGGTAGCGGGTAAGACGGGGTACCCAGCAAAATTCACTGTTTAATCTGACTAATCACTCTCGTTCATGTATCGTTCGATGCCTGCCATGACACTTGTCAGTCGGCTGGCCATTAATTGTTCGCAAGTGCACGCGTGTCGAAAAAATCTTAAAAAACAATTTTCCTGCAAATTGCTTATCACATTATCTTTTGGTTTGACACGTGACTGTGGTTTGTTAAGTAATGCTAGCTGGTGAGGTGTGGCTGTGATTGACGCTTAAACTAACCTATAATAAGGTAGGGTTTGTATTTCCTTGAGATTGCCAACTGTTTTTTTTTCTTTGATTATTGGTAGAAAATGGCTCAGCAGGCAAGATGGGGTAACGATTAGTCCAGTACATGCCGCTTCCATTGAAAGGTGGATATCATGCTCACACTGTGGAAGATGGTCACATAATAGCTGTGCAGGAATGTAGGATGATGATGACAAAGTCATCTACGTCTATCTTTCTCTCTGATAATTCTCATCACCCCATCTTACCTCAGGGGGGTACCCCATCTTACCAGCACCATGGGGCAAGACGGGGCAAAACACTTTTTTTTATTTTGATTTATTTTTCTAAAATGGATATCTAAAAGTTCCTAATGTCACCAAATATTTGAAGAGTAATAACTAGTTGTTAGTTAAAAAATAAAATATTTGAAGAGTAATAACTAGTTGTTAATTAAAAAATAAACATGATTGTCTCACTATGTAATTTTTTCTTTTATTGATCTTTAAACCTTAAGTACCCCTTCTTGCCACCCTCTCCCCTACCTATTAAAAAAAACCGCGTCAAAATCCATAGCGTAGTTTTAAAGATCTAAGCATACATAGACAGACAGCGCGGGAAGCGACTTTGTTTTATACTATGTAGTGATAAAATAGTCATCAATGAATGACTATTTTGATGTTAACAAAGATGATGCTACGCAAAACCACAGTATGAATCGGCAAGCAAAAATGATATCATTATTTTTTTTGTGAATCCAATGACCCCCTAAGTATATTGATATCATATGATGTATTACAAAATGTAATAGCGAGGTACGCCCAACTAAGCTAAATAAAATTCATTTCCTCCCGTTTCTACGTCCCACATACTTTTGAATAGAACCGAAAATTCTTCAGTGGGAAAATATCGGCAATATTTTTCAGTTTCCAATCGAAGGATGCTTCAAAGTCAGGCGTGAGCGAAATAAGCTTTTCGTTTATTGGGAAACGTGTGAATCGCTCGCGTTTTGGGTTGTGTGAAATAAATTAAAATTCTACTATATTGACAAGCGCTGAACACTAAATATTCGGTAACGCACCCGAACACGATTTTTTCCGTAATGAAATTCTGTAGTTTTATTTTTGTTAACTGTTTGTTTTGTTTCACTGGTGGTTGGCTTTTGTTTGTTACGAATTTTTTGCATTTTTGACGTGCAGCTGTTCTGTTTCGTCAGTTGTTTATTGATAACTAAGTTAACTCACAACATAGAAGAAGCCGTGTGTTACCCGTAAATTTGCATTAGGTATTGCTTGTCTACTCTGAAATGGCACGCCCCACTACTTAAATTTGTATACGTACACTATGGTAAATGCTGTAGTGGGGCGCGTCATTTCAGAGTGGATAAGCTAAACCTACCAACTTGCTTAGGTGCACCAATTTACATAAAAAATGTTTAAGGTTAAAGAAAAACAAACTAACCGGGTCTGAATAACTCAAAAAACATCCCTTTGGAAACACCACAGTTTGAATAGCCTAATTATTGATTAGGGATAATCACATTTAGCCACGAAAAATGAATGGACAGACACGTCGAATCCCGCACCTCAGGCGGAGAAATACCTTCACATTATACATCCCTTTTTATCAATACAACACAAGTGACTTCATTTCCTAAAAAAATATCGATTCTCCTTGTTCCGTTGGTCTCCTGACGATTCTTGCCTTATTTGCGACACTTACAGTTGTTTCCTTTAGGAAAGTTTTCATTTCCTGCAATTACTGTTATTTCAGAATTACCGGGAAAACTACCCGCTGGCACGCCAAACTGACAAAGTTGCTTTAAGCTGAGCGTCCACTGGTCCGCGCCGGCCGCAACGCACACGGCACGTAAAGGATTTTGGTTTGTTTGTATGAAGAAATGAAAGTGAAGTCAATACCGATAGTGGACGCAGTGCTATAGGAATTCATACAAAGCATACCAAAATCCGTTGAGTGCCGTGCGTGCGGTGCGGCCGATGCGGACCAGCAGTGCGATTCTGTAACCATCTCACCGTGAAAACTTAGGTGAAGTGAGCGTGGAGTGAGCTGTCAATAGTGTCAATTCCTAGCAAAAACAAACTCACTTCACCTAAGTTTTCACGGTGAGATTTTTACAGAATCGACCGGCAGTAGTCGTTCACCTTTATTCTTTCTCACGATAACTATACTGAGGTCCTAGACAAATGGCATTTTCTTCGCAGCGATTCTATTTCTACAATCGCTATATCTTCAAAGTGACATTGAAATGATCAAGTGACCTTTCGATAACTTAATACAAATCTGGCGATTTCATGAAATCATGAGGTTTGAGGTCAATTCTAAGTTATGGAGTTGTAGTGTTGATTATAATAATTATAATTCTGTTAAGCCATATTAGTTACGGCCGCGAATCATATTTTAATCAACATACAACCTGACACTTACCTGCAAATTGCAAAAAACGTAAGAAAATTTGAATCGCGGGCTCTATTGTACATTGTGTCAGTCAGTCATTGGGTCAGTGTGTCAACCCCATCAATTTTTTGGTCGTCGCTAATTGAATGTTACTTTGTCTAGGAATGGTCTAGGCCCTCTGGATATTTCAGATCCTTAAAAGTGTCACAAATATTTGAATGGCCATTCTCTAACAATTATAGAAAAAACCGGTCAAGAGCGAGTCGACCTCGTGCACCGAGGGTTTCATTCCGATTTCTGAAAAAGTGTGTCGTTTTATTTTTCCTGTAATTTGTACGTAATTTTCTATCACATAGAATAATTTCAGTTTTTTATTTATGCAAACTTCCGAGATTTAGGGGGGGGGGGAATGGTATTTTTTTACATTTTTCATCAAAAGTCGAAAACTATGCGGCCTAAAAAAAAGAAAAAAAAATTGAGAACGTGTAAACAGCGCTCTTTAATATGATACCTCACATGCCCAGTAGCCCCACTTCAAATTTTTAAGACCTCCTTTCAGTCCCTAAAGAAAAAAAAAATTCTTATTTGCAAAATAGTTGGGCAAATGTCGTCTAAAACTGTTCCAAATTTCAAGTTGATGGCATTAGTAGTTCTTGAGATATCCAGCTGTGACAGACAGACAGACAGACAGACAGAGTTGCACCATAAGGATTCCTTTTTACCATTTTTGTACGGAAACCTAAAAAGTGTAAAGGCTCTTACAGACAGAGGCGATATTGCGTCGCGACGCGATATTGTTCTACGGATATAATATCCCAATATCGCGTCGCCGACGCGATATCGCCTATGTCTGTAAGAGGCTTTATGAGAGCAAACCTTAAAGTAATTAATATTTAACTAATTAAAACTGTGTAAGCGAATATTCAAATAAAAGTGTATTATTAATCTGTTCAAGTTTCATTAGTCATATATTATTTGAAATTACGAATGGATAAAATATAAAACTATATTTCCAAAAAAACTTTTTTACAAAAAACAAAACCGACTTCCAAAAAAAACATTACAAAGTGAAAAATAACTTTAATTTCGGAAGTCGGTGTCTTTGAATCTGTATATTACGTTTCCGAAATTAAAGTTATTTTTCACTTTGTAGTGTTTTTTTTGGAAGTCGGTTTTATTTTTTGTAAAAAAGTTTTTATTTTTCACTTTTTAGTTGGTCAGTTTGTAATTTATCTATGTTAAATATATATATAAATATATTTATCTATGTCAACTGCTCATCACGTTTTACAAAATATTGCTTTTCCCGATGCAGGGACGTTAATTGTTGAGGAGTTCTCCTAGTAAGAACCAGGAGAACTGGAGCTCATGGTGAAGTCACCATCACCATTATGCATTTTGACGAGCATAAACCATATTAAAGTAATCGAATCGCAACCTGTGATATACTTAGATATAATTGAGCATTTCCGATGGCCATCTGTGGTCTTCATCATCAGTTCCAGTTCACCAAATGTTACTTTCCGAGAGCAAATGCACGAGTTACTATAAAAAATACCGAAATCGATATAACTGTGCCCATAAAATTTGAGGTTTTCCCTCGATTTGAGGGTTTTGAGGGTTTTGAGGGTTTGATTTCCATGGGATCCCATCATCAGACCCCGACTTGATGATCATGGGACCACTTGGAAAGTATACCCTTTCGAACAAAAAAAAGAAAAATCCAAATCGGTCAAGCCATTTTCGAGTAATCGGGGAACATACATAAAAAAAAAAGAAAAAAAAAAAAAAGGTCCCGACGAATTGAGAACCTCCTCCTTTTTGAAGTCGGTTAATTAAACAATTGAATCTGCATGGCTTACTAATAACTCTTTTCCGCTCAATAAACTTGGCTCTTACTTAGTAAGAAAATTTAAACTATCCAAAAACCATTCTTGGAACGTACCTTTATTACCTTGAACCCCAAATCCAAGTGCCTTCAGGTTCTCTAACAAAGAAAATCATCAATTAAATAAGCCATTTAAATTCCTTTGATTAGGCCTATTTGCCCTCATAAAGTACTCGGGAAGTTCTTTCGCTTTATAGTAGGGATCAAAAAGGCACACTCATCCGTTATGCCTGTTTGAACTAAGTAGGTAAACTTGACGAAGATTTGTTTATCATAATGAGGTAATGGATCGCTTTAGCTTTGGAGTTTTTTTTTAATTCAGAGGGCCACGAAGTTTAGGTGTAATATGTTGGCCCGCAGGTTCGCACGTAGCAGTAATCAAGTGAAAGTGACTCTTTTTAAGTCTTACTGCCAATCACTTTACACGTGCAGCCTGTGGGTTAACTACACACTTGGGTCATACAGCGCCCTGCGTATTCAGTACAACAACGCGTTTAGGATGCTGCTGGGACTACCACGATTCTGCAGTGCTTCGACTATGTTCGCAGAAGCCCACACTGATGGGTTTCATGCTCTTATAAGGAAGCAGTGTGCGTCGCTGCTGAGTCGTGTTAGGTCCAGTAGCAACAGAATGATGAGCGTGTTCGCGGACAGGTGGGACTCTCCACTGCTGCGCCATTGGATACGTTTGCATACTGCGCTGTGAGCGGTGGACAGTTCCTCCCGGTCCTCAGGTGTGTAACTGTGTCCTTTTGTTTTGAAACTGCTTTTATTTTGAATTTTGTGTGTGTTGTTTTGTTTAGTTTGTTTTTATTTTGTTGTGAGTTAAGGTGAGTGTTGAAATATGGATAATGTCTGAAATAAAATGTTAAATTAAATTAAATTAAATTAATATGTTTTCTTTTGTCTTATTTAAGGTTTCAAATGCAAATAATATGTTGTCTGACTTATTTATTCTGCTTAGATTATAAATGGAATTATTTTAAATATTGAATTGGGTTCCAAAAACGTTAAACTCTTGACCCAGTGACGGCGAGTGTGAGTCAGAATAGCTAAACAATTTTGTGTTTGATTCTTAACATACCTAATTATGATTGGATTTTCAAACTCAAACTCAATAACAAAGCATTTATTTCAAATTAATCCTTTTGAATTGTCAAGGGGTAGGTCTGTCAAGTCAAAAGATGAAGCTAGTTGGCCATTCCAAAGCGTAATAGGTTCCTATGTAGAAGAAAATCGCGGACACTCACAAAATATTGGTTACATCATTCATGTTAAAATTATATGTGTACATGTGAGAACAATGTAGAAAGCCGTGCACATTAAAAGCGTCCGTAATAAAAATATGAATAAAAACATAAAAAAAAAAACAAAATAAGCCGTGGCAGCTAAGAGATGACCAGTCCTACTTACTAACGGCACCCGTTCACGAACATTACGTATATATTAGATCAGTATCATTCAGCTCAACTATTTTGAAGGGAGCTTAATGATCCAACAAACATGCCACCATCAGCGAGATATTTCAGTGAGCATGACAGACATACTCTCAGTCACCAGCACGCGTAGCATGACCACTTCTATCTCTATGAAGAATAGACACATCTCTTTCCATACAAAGTGACATTTCATTTCTCCATTTTTGACATCGCACCGAAGAAATCCTTCAACAATCTGTCATTGTGTCTTTCGTTTCTAACGACCTTTGTGTAGGTTTTCTATGTGACTATGTCAAACGAAAGTTTTCTATCCCAACTGTCAAAATCACACTTACAGGTTTACAACTGACAATTGTCTAAGGGTTTTGAAGACAAATTGAATTTGTAATCGCCATGCTAGAGACAGTAGAAAACTTTCTACTTGACGGCCGCAAAATATATACGGTTAACTAAAAACTCATGCATTTTACACGAGTGTTTTGAACGCAAAACTGTGATAACAAAGCTATCTTCTTCTATTTTACATCATTTAGCTAATAGGGCATTTCCAAGAAAATGGTTAAAACCAATTTATTACTGTGATATTTTTCCAAAATACGGTCATGTCAAAAATTCTTGTAAGTATTAACTTACAAGAATTTTTGTAAGTATAATATGTTTATATTAGTAAAAATTGAGAATTAAACAGGAAAAAATCCCATTATTAAACAGAATTCTGAGTCGAATTATGTAAAAAAGTGAATAGATTACTCTTTTACTACTTTGCTACCGTCGCCGTCGTTCTGTCTTCACGGAAACATCATTTTGTCTATTCTTCCGTCTACAAAACTTGTTTCTATGGTGCTCATACTATTCCTGCTGGGCACGTTCAAGTCAATTAAAGACGTACCCAAATGGTAGCTTTATATTGGGTATATAGCTCTCACACATGTGCTATGCGATTATACAATTCTAAGAGATTGAATTTACTAAATTAATGCAAATATAGTTTATACAATCTTCACCAGTTCAAACAACATTTTCAATTGCTAATCAATTAGTTTATACGCCCTTGTGGAGCAGGACCAGCGTTGAACCAAGCATTTTGTCAGCGATGTAAGCGGTACTTATAACATGCATGTTATAAGTACCGATTACATCGCTGGATCGTCCTAGAACAGCGGGCTTGATAGCATCAGACGGAATACTATCCAACAATACTGTAATACACTCCCCAGGATTTCGAAAAGGGTTAAGTCACTTTCAACACCAAATCTAAAGTTACTTATTACAAGAACATTATGTAAGTACTCGTAGATAAGCCCTGTTCGGTTCATATCGGTGCTCAAATACGAGTATTTGCTCCAGTGAATTGGGTCCCATTAGTCCTTATAGTATAAGCATATTAGCACACTAGACGTAATGGAAAGCTTTGATGACGTCAAACGTCAGCTATCGTATGAAAGGGAACATTAAAGCGATAACTTTTACTGTATATGCCGTCTCTAAAGCTGAGTTTAGATTACGGATTTATTGAGACTGAGAGAAGCAGCTCTTCATGAAACTGAGACTTATGTGGCTGCTTTAAGTTTTCGTTTGCGTAACTGAATTTTCGTCCTTTAAATTAAGTCTATAAGGAACAGATTACAATACAGAAAAATCATATTTCAATTAACAGTTTGTATGTTTTAGTTCAGTTATTTGTGATAGTTTAGTTTCTAGCTAGTTCTCGAGTACAGCTCGTAAATGGTCTTGCTTCACAGGAGTACCATCACATTTTCATTGTATGCTACAAGTAGAATAGTGCAACAACGAAGTTGCTACGTTCGCGCAATGAATGACGAGCTCTGGAAGTGCAAGTCTCATCTCTACAGAATAATTCTGCTTCCATATTACGAGTAAAGGCTCTTACAGACAGAGGCGATATCGCGTCGCGACGCGATATTTTTCTACGGATATAATATCGAAATATCGCGTCGCGACCGCGATATCGCCTCTGTCTGTAAGAGCCTTAAGTGTTGCAAATATGTAAGCGGTATTATCCTGAGAGAGTTCAGATGTACTTGTTGTAGTAACTATTGAGTTGTCAGTAATGTAGCTGTGATTCCTCTAAAGCTTTAATACTAGTAACTGACAGTTGCTTTGGCTGTTCATGTTCGGTGTTTACTGTGTGCTTCGGACGGTCTTTACGACTTGAGAAATATTTTTTATTTTTATTTTACGCATGTTTAAGTTTCAGTGAACGTCTGTCGGCTGAAATGATGATGATAATGTGAGTTTAATATTACTGTATTATGCACATTTACCTTTCCAAATAAATTCTCTAAAAGTCTAAATGATGGTGAAAACCGCAGCAAAATCTGTGAACAACGTCTTCAACAAACGTGGTCAGAGGGAAAGCAACTTAAATTTATTATATCACTAGCTTTTGCCCGCGGCTTCACCTGCGTAGAAGTCGAAACTTATCCCACTGGAACGTACTACAGAGATATAAGTATCCTATGGCCTAATCCATGTCATGGTCTTCCCATGTGCCAAATTTCATCCAAATCCGTTCAGCGTAATAAACAAACAAATAAACTCATTTTCACATTTATATTAGTTACTAGCTTTTGCCCGCGGCTTCGCCCGCGTGGATGTCGGAAAATATCCCAAGGGAACCTACTACCGAGAGTTCCTTCCTTATTCCTTGTCTACATTACAAAGGGAACCTCTGTGCAAAATTTCAGCTTTCTAGGTACAAGGGTTTGGGCTGGGCGTTGATGAGTCAGTCAATCAGTCGGTCAGTCAGTCAGTCAGTCAGGACTTCTCTTTTTATTTATATAGATATAGATAGAAGATATATAGGATGTTAATAATCTATACATATTATAATAAGGGTCGCTTTCCGTGTCTATATATCCATCTATACTTTAGATAGATATAGACCTGTAGACCACATGCTTGTTGCTTTGTTGATATGAAAGATTGTAAGGCCACAGTATTACCCAAGACCCAAATATCCCAGCCAGCCCAAACAGCCTTCTGAGCGTGTTCGTGGGCCGCTGGGACTCGCCGATGTGGCGGCACTGGATGCGGCTGCACACTGTGGGTGGTCGCGTCCAGGACTTGCCATAAACTGGTACTCCTGTGCGGCGCCACTTTGTTATTTTTATTTCTTTCTGTGGCTTTGTTTTGTATGTACTAACAATAGCAATAAGGTGTTTTGTGTTACTAACAATTTATGAACTACTTATGTCTGAAATAAATGTCTTATTCTATTCTATTCTATTACTTAAAACTACTTTCATTCAAGGAATCAAATAAGTGCACTAGTTTTATGTAATGACTAGCTTCTGCCCGCGACTTCATCCGCGAAATTTCTTCTTCACCAGTCCCACCCCGTCGCATTGCACCGCCCGCCCGCCCGCGCTATTACTTAGTTTTAGAATTTTATAGGCAAAATTTTGCTGCTTTGGATTACATTATTGCAATTTTCTTAAGGATCCCTAATTTTTTCGAAAATAAATTATGCCCTATGTTACTAATTGATATATCACTTTCTATTGGTGAAAAAATTATTAAAATCCGTCCAGTAGTTTCAGAGCCTATTTGGTACAAACAAACAAACAAAAAAATCTTTCCGCTTTATAATATTAAGTATAGATTAGTATAGATTAGTCTTGATTTAGGTTCTGCAATAGCAGACTTTTAGTCACTCAGTACATGTTACTTTTCTTCTAAAATGCGCAATATAAACCAGCCTTTACCAAGATCTGTACGTAGCAGCACATGAAATAAGCACTAAGTAAAACTTCAGTAGTAAATCCAACGTTAGCGCACGAGTTAGTCGGTTGGTACGAAACCGTTCCTCTAGCGGTTTTCATTCTCTCAAGTTAAATTGTATTAACTCTATATGTGCGTGACTGTTGCTACTTATTGTACGTACAAATGTTCCACTATCTGAACTGGTGTTGACTTAATTTTTATTGTGTTGAGATTACGATTCTATTAGCTCGGTTTGTTTTTATTGGAGTGAAAGCTTTAGATTGGTGTGGGAGTTTGTTTGAGTTGAATTTGTAATAATTTTACTAAGATTTTTCGACGGGAGAATGAGGAACCAGTTTTATGTAGTATTCTTATTATTGCAACTTTCAACAATCGCGTCACACTGACCGACAACGCACAGCCTAAACAGGGTCTAGCAGCGAGTTTTACACAAGGCTTCCATAAACAGAGTGTTTGGTAGCTGGGTGCAAAGCTTTAGGGGGTTATAGTTGACACCATTTAGAGCATTTTGATTTTTTAACTGCTATTTTTGTTTAGTTTTTTTTTTTATATAACCCAATTTCTGATAGTTAATTGGCAACAGTGCCACAGTTAAAATTGGTACGTTAAATCTGGACACTTTTGAGGTCGCAGAACTTTTAAAATTTGAAAAAAAAAACTTGAAAAAGCAGAAATTGGGTTATTTTTAAAAAGAAATCAAAATTTTACAGTTAAAAATAAAAAAAAGACATACTTCGTCTAAGACATGTATGGCTCAAAATGCTCAAAATTGGTGTCAACTATTAACTGGCTTTGCACCCAGCTTCCAAAACTCTGTGTAACGAAGGTGTGCAGTAAGGAAGGATTTCTGAACACATGTCCGCTGAAGGGGAAGGGATGACAGTTTGCATGAAAGTTCATCATTTTTGTCGATGGGAAATCCCGTCGGGAACACGGCTTGTATTACAATAAAAATATTCCGTGAAAAAATTCCGTTAGAATTTTATAAATTTAGAAGTTTATTTTCCTTTTAAAATGTTGCCCCGCAGTGCACACGTGTTTAACAAAGTATCAGCGTGGTGTATGTCATACAAAATCCTCTCTTCTAATCTAACTTCAAAGCTTAAAATTGAGGCAAGGTGAAGCAAGTAGCGAGTTTCACTAGCAAATTTGCAAATATATTATCTGGGAACTGTTATTACTCAACTCTCGTGCATGCGAACTTTGCCCAGGACCATATTGCGAAAGTTTTCATTTTTCTCTAACCCAGTTATGATGTTAAGAGTTCGGAGCGGTGTCAACTTTCCAACGCTATGGAATTTTATTAGCACCTTTAAAAGTTTCCGAATTTGGATTTATTTTATAGAAGAAGCACCCTCAAAATTAGATTATCTCTAACCTCAGAGTGATGTGTCGACTCTTTGTTATCTTTAAGGCATCTACCATAGCATCTACCTACTTTGTGTGTTATTTACGCATATGGGTGTCATAAAGTTTTTGCTGTGCGCTAATGCACCTCTCATTCTGCACGTCGTAAGTAACATCAGAGCAGTGTTGAAGTCGTAAAGCCGAGCTCATATCTGTTGCATACAAAATTATGGCATTTTTATGCGTCGGCATCCTGTTGGATACGAGCGCCACCTCATAAACCGCCCTCACTGGCAAATTCAATTCAATATACATACTAGATACGGTTTATTACATCACTCTGCATAAATGGCCCTTGTTACCGACGTGTGCCCTAGCTAGTTATATCGATATCGGCTTCCACTACACTCTCCTATTTTATTACATTATCAAGGCTACCGTACCGTTGACTCGTAAGAATCAGCTTTTATTCGGTGTAATGAAAAACACAATACAGACCCTCGATAAACATGTGCCGTGTTATTGTTGTATTATTTATCGTTTTGTGATATTAGTTTTTTTTTACAAACAAGTTACTTTTGTGTACTTAATAGAAAAGTTCTCGTCATTTATCAGAAGCATGAGCATAAAATTCATGTCTTATATAAATTAGATTAGTTTATGGCATGCTAATAAATAATAAACGAGGTTAATGGTGCTTCCATTAGCAAATACGAATAAAAAACTTTACATTACACTTAGTAACTAGAACTAAAAATATGCGCATATAAACTACTTTACGTTAAGTTTTTAAGAAATGTTGAAACTTTCGTTTTACGCCAGTAGATAATTACAAAGTTTCTGCCAAAGACTTTTATTTGAGTTGGACGAACTTAAAAAAAATTAGGGTAGACTTATAACTATTAGGTAACTTTACATTTTAATCGCTATAAAATAAAAAGGAATATCCGTAGCGTATATTAAGTTCAGAGGGCAAAGTTTTAGGTATTTTTTCATGGAGACATTTTGCAATATGGCTCACGTTCGCGAACTTCAGGGGTGACCCGGTCAAAGGAATAGAACCAAGAAGAATGTGGAAGTTCCTATTCAACCCTCATCGCTTTCATAATATAAGAATTACTGTTACGAGGACAACCAGATTTATTGTTTTTTTTGCACCATAAAAATATAATTTATACCATTCGCCCTCTAAAAAGCTTATTTTATTCACTGAAAACAGTGAATAAAAAGCACTTTTACTCACTGTTTTGATGTTTGAAAATGGAACACACCAATGTATTCGACCACAGATTTAGAGTACCTAGGCTAGATACGGCATGTTATTATATAGTATGAAAACCGAACGTGTCATCTTTTTTATACCTACGATAACTTCACCCCAGCCATTTAGTGATGTGCTCAAAGTAAACAGAACTGTTTCAATCGCTAAGCGTCACTGAGCTAACAGACTTTTTTTAGTACGAACAGTCGAACATGCAGGGCACGCTTGGTCGTGGCTTGCCGTATCTAGTGTAAGTGTAATCTTTGTATTCGACCTATATGATGTGTTCTAAATTCAATTTGATTGGTCGACATTTTCGACAAGGAGTTTAGCATTAGAATAAAAACTGTTTTATGTTCTTTGCTGTCCTTAGTAAATTGGCGCTATTTTGAATACTGTAAGTTGTACGAACACAAAGTTTAGTGTTACTTTAATCTTTAATATTGTGTTTGTTTAGTGTTGTTCTAATCGATTAAAAATGCATTCTAGTGATGAAGATGTGTTAACACCTGAGTTTATGAAAGAGTGGGCGGCCGATATAGTGGAAAACTTGCTACCCAAAAAATCACGGCTGGTTTACATCAAAGCCAATTTAACTTTCCTGTTTCTTCATCATATTATTATGTCTATTTTAACTTAAATCTTTCTTTTTCTCGTACTCATGGTATAAAGTATAGTATGCAACTCTTGAATAAAACGGATTTATATCGAGGGCCATGAATCACTCGCGTCGCTCAGGATTCTAACACTTGAATCACTCGCTACGCTCGTGATTCAATCATCATGAATCACTCCCTACGGTCGTGATTCAATCGTTACAATTCTTCACTAGCTTGTGATTCATCTAAGGCCCTCGCTTTAAATCCGTCCTTTATTCACTAATTGCATAATATACTATTAATTTTCGCTTTGGAAGTGTATACCTTTTTAAGGATACGAGGTCGAATGAACACTGTCGTGAATTTTTTACATCGAAATAATATTTGTAAAAATTTCAGGCTTTTTTTTTATATGAATGGGCGACATTTACTAACAAAATGTGTACATGGAATACAGAAACGATTTGTATTTAAAAGATACGTGATTCTGTATGAATATAATATTTTGATTTTTGATTTTCACACAGTACTTGTTTATTTTGTTATATAGTTGTTACACATAGTAGAGGATCTGCAGAAGAATCTGTTTAATGGATGAAAAGTATTTTAAATCTTTGTTAAAAAAATATGTATATCGCAAGTTGGCTTAAAAATTCCTGGCCAGACTATGATATTAATTAAAATTCAAAATGGACTTTTTTTTAAACATTGCACTCTTTCGTATAACGAATAAGTATACAAATCGAAAGTATGAAGCGAATATACAAACGTTAGGTTGTCTATTTTTTCCTGGCATAATTACTAAGTTGGCAGCATGGCAAGGCGGCAAGTCGATAATAGTAATTTACAGTCATCTGTTTAATAAATAAATCTTACATCAAAATAAGTGCTATTTCATAGCGAACACGATGATATAGGGTTGTCTGCGAGAAAAAAAAGTTAATTTATTAATTTTTAATTACCTAATCATAGCCAGGAATTTTTTAGCCACACGCGATATATTTTTTAACATGTTCAATTTGATATAGAATACTTTCATCCAATAAACAGAGGAGTGTCCGTTCTTCGTTCGTCCGTATTCCTCTGCGGATCGTGGACTAACATTTATTTCAAAACTAATCATAGTCTGGCCAGGAATTTTTCAGCCTCGTGCGATATGTTTTTTAACTTTAAATTTGATTTAAAATACTTTCATCCAATAAACAGATGTGTGTCCGTTCTTCGTTCGTCCGTGTTCCTCTGCGGATCGTAGGCTAACATTTATTTTAAAACTAATCATAGTTTGGCCAGGATTATTTTTAGCCACACGCGATAAATTTTTTAATACTTTTCATCTATTAAACAGATGGGTGTCCGTTCTTCTTTCGTCCGTGTTTCTCTGCGGATCGTAGGCTAACATTTATTTCAAAACTAATCATAGTCTCGCCTGGATTTTTTTAGCCACACGCGATATATTTTTTAACTTTAAATTTGATTTAAAATACTTTTCATCCATTAAACAGATGGGTGTCCGTTCTTCGTTCGTCCGCGTTCCTCTGCGAATCGTAGGCTAACATTTATTTGAAAAGGTTTCGTTGATTTTTAAATTCGTCTAAAACGAGCGTATTTTGCTTTTCAATTAGTGAGGACAAATATTTATTCCATTGGAATATTTACAAGCTTTTATTTTTGACTTGATAAGGTATATTTAAAAGATAAAAATAACACGAGATACAGTATTTACATTAATAGCCAACCGAGCTATTTAAAAATACCGCCTTAAAAAGTGCAAATAAATCTGAATTACCTGACATCATCCTAAGAAATAAAGACACAGGAACAGTTTTACAAAAACTGTCGCGTGGCAACCATAACGATGTATTTTATGCAGTTCAGTGCCAATACATCAGGCCCGGGCCAGGTGGCGCTGCCTGTCATTAGGCGGACAGAGAACGCAACATGCATACATCCAGACTTTTATTACGATTGATATTCTTTTATGCTTTGGTTCGATGGTTGATTTTTTACACACAAGTCTCTGTTAGTTTATCTTTTTGGCATCTACGGGGGTACTAATGTTGAGCCCGTGTGATTGTGGTATTAAATAGAAATTCACTAAGGAGTTTTCTATACGTACGATGACCTTTTTTTAGGGTTCCGTACCTCAAAAGGAAAAAACGGAACCCTTTTAGGATCACTCCGTTGTCTGTCTGTCTGTTAAGACAAAGCTTAAGTCAATGCTGTTGTAGAGTTGTACAAGGATCTTTTTGTTGCGTGGTCAAAATCGGAACTAACTCCGCCATCTTGTTTTTAGGGTTCCCTACCTCACAAGGAAAAAAACGAAACCTTTATAGGATCACTTCGTTGTCCGTCTAACTGACCCTTTTTCTCAGGAACGCGTGGAGGTATCAATTTGAAATCAATATACGGAGGTCTATGATTTCTTGGAGCTCTAAAAAAATCAATCTTCTAAATCAACGCAATAAAAAAATACGGCCATTTATGCGACACATTTTGATACTCGCAACTGTCGCAAGTAAATCAAAATATATATATAGTAAGTATAAGTATATCATTTATTTCGGGTAACTATGACCCATAACATAAATACCTTACAGACTATCATCATACATATTTATAAAAAACACAAAAAATGAACGGAATGACCATAATGCCTTGGAAGTTGGGTAGGCCTTTGGTGTGGGATGCAACCTGTGTCGACACCCTCGCGCCATCCCATCTTCCTAGCACGGCGTGCTGCGTTGGAGCGGCTGCTGCAGGTGCGGAAAACCTCAAACGGCGCAAATATAACAACCTTATTGGAAGCTATTTGTTTGAGCCGTTTGGGGTTGCCGTTCGGGACATCGCCAAGCGGTTGGTCGACTCCACACGGGACCAAAGGGCTGGCCTATTTTTAGCCCAAAGAATTAGCATTGCCATCCAGCGTGGCAATGCCGCCAGTCTTTTGGGCACTTTTCCCACTGACAGCGATGCGGACGAATTTTTTGATGCCCTATGAGCTCTTTTTTTTTTGATTTTTTTTATACCAAAAATGAACTATTGCATACGAAGTGACGGCACTATAGGGTACTTCCCGTTAACTTAGAATAATGAAAGGACATGTTTCAAAATGTATGGACCTTGGGCCAGGTACGTGTACAGTATACGTAAAAATAGGGAAATACATTTAAAACAGTTCTCAACTGTCCAATTACTTTAAAATGGCTTTGTTTGCTGGTAGACCACATGAAATTACACCTGAAATTGCAACACATAACAAAAACCCATCATGGCGGTAAGCTGTCATTTTGATTGATTAATGACGTTTGACATGTTTATTTTTGACGTTATGCCGCTACCTTTGTGATCAATGAGAGATTTTTATAATGTGGAATAAGGAACTAAAGGCGGTAACCTTAGATTTAATCTAAGGCGGTAACCATATGAGCAGCTGTGAAAATGTAATACTGTAATACAGACCAAGCGACGATGGCTATTGTGTCGGTATTGTACTTGGTACATTCTGATGTCTGTGAAAATCTAAATTGACTAAGTGACTACATAACGTAGCCAGTGCTGTGAAAATGTAATATGGATCAAGCGACGATGGCTATTGAGTGTTGGTCCTTGGTACATTCAACTCTGTCTGTGAAAAACTTAAGTGACTAATGTACCCAGTGTTTGAAATGTAAATAAATAAACACCCACCCCAGTGCATTAGTAAATCTGAATTATTCAGAATGTATTCTTTAATGCGCGTTGGCTAACCATAAAAATAACTTATAATATCCAAGAACTAATTAATATTGAAAACCTAACCATAAATAGAGCAATATTTGAGATGAACTCCGACAGAAGTAATGTAGCAATGTTTTGATTTCAACTATCTACATACAATAGAGAGTATAAAGCTCGAGCATCCACTGGTCCGCGCCGCCCGCAACGCACGCACGGCACGCAATGGATTTTGCTTTGTTTGTATGAAGAAATTAAAATGCTGGTGGTACCGGTAGTGGACGCAGTGCTATATGAATTCATACAAAGCATACCGAAATCCGTTGCTTGCCGTGCGTGCGTTGTGGCCGGCGTGACCAGTGGACGCTAACCTTAAAAGTGAACTTAAGATATATGTACATGGTGTGTATACAAATATATTACTAATGTAAACAAAGAGTAGGTAATTACTTAAATAAAACAGCATTTTATGTTTTATGTTCATTTATTTCCTATTTCATTTACTACATCTTCTCACTAATATGCCATCTGAAATGAAGCCGGTGAAGCAATAGTGGCCTGATGCCGAGGCCAACCCAAAAACTACTATGGTCATTGTATGCGCACAGCAACCTAAAGTCTAATTATTAATTCACTGGAGTAATCTGGTGTTATCGGTGTTACCATTTTCCAATGAAAAGAAAATAGTGTTGTGACAAGAAGATTGACATCAATCGCTCATTAATTCTTATTAAGTTCTAAATGAAATCACATTACTTTATTTATTGTAATAAAATCTCCCCGCCTAGTTTTGTTTAATCAATATAAAAATATTTGTAGTACCTTTAAAGGCCGATTCATGATGACTTTCAAAAAGCGAATTATACAGGGTAATTGGTAAAACACCAGCAACCTCTTAAGGGGTCATTGTACTCATAATTATGAACAACTTTTATTATGGGACCAAACCTGAAATCGCGAAAAAAAAATCTACTGTTCAGTACATTTACCTTATCTATTTTTTTTTCTCGCGATTTCAGGTTTGGTCACATTGTAAATGTTGTTCATAATGATGAGTGCAACGATCCCTTAAAAGATTGCCACTGTTTACACTTACAACCTGTAAGTATACCTACATAAATTCAGTGCATTTTTATTTCATTTTATACAGGGTTATTGGTAAAACACCAGCAACCTCTTAAGGGGTCATTGTACTCATCATTTTGAACAACTTTTACAATGTGACCAAACCTGAAATCGCGAAAAAAAAATTGATAAGTAAATGTACTGAACAGCTGATTTTTTTTTTCACGATTTCAGGTTTGGTCCCATACTAAAGTTGTTCATAATTATGAGTACAATGACCCCTTAAGATGTTGCTGGTGTTTTACCAATAACCCTGTATAATTCGCTTTTTGAAAGTCATCATGAATCGGCCTTTAAAGGTACTACAAATATTTTTATATTGATTAAACAAAACTAGGCTGGGAGATTTCTTATTAGAATAAATAAAGTAATGTGATTTGATTTAGAACTTAATAAGAATTAATGAGCGAGTGGTTGATGTCAATTTATACCGGGTTATTGGTAAAACGCCAGCAACCTCTTAAGGGGTCATTGTACTCATCATTATAAACAACTTTTACTATGGAATCAAACCAGAAATCGCGAAAAAAAAAAGACAAGTAAATGTACTGAACAGCTGAAACTAATAATTAATTACTTTTTATAATAAATGTTCTGACTTTGTGTGAATGAACTGAAGCACAAGGAACGAAACGCATATCTATTACAATAAACTGGTGATCTGTCACACAGGGTATCCTAGTATGGACGCCAGTCTCTCACAAAGGATCATATTTTCGATTTTGTAATGTTATTATTCTAGTCTCTATTTATAAAATAAACTAAGTGAACCTTTGTGAAGAGAGAATGAAATAAAGATTACTATTACTATTACTATTAATAAATTATTTTTGCACCATTATTTTACAGTGACATTAGCATCTGTCATATTTTTACTCCAGTGAATTAATAATTACACTTTACTGTTCGCTGTTCAGAGATAAAGCTGCAGTAATAACTAATTATTTTTTCATCCCAACTTGTTCCTTGTCTCGCCACCAGTATGTACATAATTAAGTTATATAAGTTCTTCCTAAATGATGGTAAGAATTTATACAACCCCTAATTAATACGGGGTTCTGTAAGGACGAGGTTGCTTGCGAAATGACCCACATTGTCTAATATGTTCACAGTAATAACTTCGGGCTTGCTTTATTTGATGAATGCCCAACGCAAATATTAATAGATTGTGGTCATTTCAGGAAAAAATATCTAACTCTGGAACATGAGCATTGATGTCTGTAAACTGGGTTCTGAATCGGTTTATCCTATTGCTTATAATTAGTTGTGAGCATGCCTCATATGTAAAGAGCTTTGACACCATACACAAACATTTGTATCATAAGCTTGCTGAAAGCTCACTCTTCATGAGGATGAGATGACATCTCTGTGTGATATCTCATTGTATCAGCCGGAGCAGGAACAGACGTTTTTTGCATAATGGTCGCAAAACAATTTGCACACATATTACCATTTTCATCCACCTGAAACGGAATAATAATTCTGTAATTATTTCATTGTTAGCTTCATGTATGAAACCATAATTCTAAATAATCGATGTTCTCACCTCACGGCCAAGGTCGTTCTCAATTGTAGAAATGATGTCAGGACAAATAAATAATATTGGCCATATTCATTTATTACAGAAGAACATAAAGTAGGTATACACCATTGTGGGCACCATTGTGTATCACTTAAAACAAATAATTATCATAAGCATAATAATATTAGCTAACTCCAATACTGATGTATCTAGGTCGTGGCCATAAAGTGCAGTCCTCGCTAAAGAAGGCCTAACTTTTATATGTCTGTAAGCCAAGCGAGTCTCCGCTTTGTACAAATTATTTCTTCGAATTAGGACTGCACTTATGATCGCAATAATACTACAAAAATGTGTACAGTAGTAATTATAAGTAAAATGTTTACCTGACGACGATGCAATGATGAATCAGTTGTTTTAAATCGTAGGTAACAACACAGTCTAAATCACACGGGAAAATCGAAGTCCTTACAACACACCGGGTCAACAGATGAGCAGAGTAACAGTCCAAAAACGATAGCCAGGTAAACGGGTGGGAAAGAAACTGTAAATCCAACTCAAACAAAACAAAACGATTACGACCGACGATAAGACGAAAGCACAGAGTTTATGAAAGTGACTGAAGTGATACTGACACTCACTATTGTGACAGCTGACAGTCCTCTTTCTGTCATTGTTTTTATGCACAGAGTAACTAAATCGGTGAGACGCCATGTTGAAAGTCGATAAAAATAATTGATAAATATCAATTTCCTACCACAACAGTGTACATTTAAATAAATTATCTGTATTTTTCCCGAATTTTACGGATTTTTCTCTTTTTTTTTGAGGTAGTGTACACAGACTTGGCCCATTTTGAAACATCTCCTTTGGCAAAAAGCAAGGCTTCACAGCACAAGTAAAGGAAAACTTCCGAAAATTGTTAATTTGTAATTTCAGTACATTATACATTTTTTTTTTGGGATTACAATGTTAAGTTTGTTTTTGGTATATAAATTTTATTCTGTTCAACTACGGAACCCTTCATTGTGCGTGATCCGACTCGGACTTTGCCGGTTTTTTTTGCCGTGTGCTTTTACTCTCTAGTAGGCGTTAGGTGTTACAAGAAAACACAAGCGATCTTGACAACTTCGATAGAACATTATTATCTGTAAGCAAGTTTGTGATGACCAGTCCTCCACACAAATTCATAAACGGCTTATGTACTAGCAAACAATGTAGGCTGGTCCTTTAGGATGGCATTATGTGGTAGTTAACTAAGCTACCGTAACGGCATTAACCACAACATAACCAGCACTGATTTAATACCGTCTGCTTCGGTAACCTTCACGTTTCCTTTAATCCGATTAACATGGTGTTAGCATAGATTACCATTAGTTATGGGTATGACATGTGATGCCTTCGGTTGTTGCTCCTGATTTAGTACACGCCTTGATGATATTCACCAAATGGCAAAGTTTTGTTAGTAATCTACTTTTATTTCACTGACTGATGTCATCACTACATAGTATAAAACAAAGTCGCTTCTCGCTGTCTGTCTGTTCCTATGCATGCTTAGGCCTTTAAAACTACGCAACAGATTTTGATGCGGTTTTTTTAAATACATAGAGTAATTCAAGAGGAAGGTTTATATGTATAATACATGCGCGGGCGAAGCCGCGGGCAAAAGCTAGTACGTAATAATTACATGTGTGATTAACAGGCTTATATCAAAATATGTAAGTACTTGTTAAATTTAGTGCATATAACGTTCAATTTAAAATAAATAAATTCATATCAACAAGCGAAGGCAGACGACTCCTAGTTGGGATCCTAGCTTCGGTAATATATTTTATTACTTACATATAATATTATGACCAATGTTACAGGTAAAATAGATTACTAAATGTTGTCAATTATTACGAAAATAGAAAGAAATATATAGTATTACTAGCTTTTGCCCGCGGCTTCGCCCGCGTGGATGTCGGAAGATTTGCCACAGGAACAAAAATATTGAGTTATCTTCTGCCCGTGACTTCGTCCGTGTGAAATAGAAGACAAAGCCAGCTTGTCGCAATCAGTGCGGTACTGAATTGACTGGTCCGAACATGTTGCTGCGTCCCGCTAGTCCATCGACGCAGCTGTACCTGTCTCGCTTACATCACTCCACGAAGGTACAGGTGATTGTGGAGTACATAATGATAACGACCAAGTTCACCTTAAAGATCATAGCATACATATCAACTCGGAAACGGAACGTAACCGTATCAACTCGAGCCGTTTAGTATTCTTTGTATGAAACTCCCTACCGAAAAGCACACTAATAGGAATCGTAACGTAAACGATTCGCCTCGTGACAAGCTCGTCAAGCTCATGAACCGCGGTGTGGCGCGTGGTCAACCAGCGGTCTCCGCGCTTACGGCTCGTCGTCCCCGCGCTTACGGCTCTCCGGCGCCTCGCTTGCGTCTCTTTGTCCACCTTTGCGCCTCTCATCCCTACTGCGGCCTGCCTGCAGCACACTATTCTCACAGTGTACATTTTTTGCTGTTGTAACCTATTCCACCTATTTTTTTCTAGTTCGTATAATTTGATTGGTCATGAACTTTTTAGATTCAGATTCAGATTCATTTATTTGCAAAAACATGTGTAGATAATATACATTTTATGATGCTTATTAAAGGTGTTACAAGATATTTTACTCTTAATTTTTAAAATTTTCAATATCTGTTTTTGACGTAAGCGCGGCGTCGCGTCGCCTAGCTGTAGCCGAGTCGACGTATCGGAGCTGCTGGTCCGCTTTAGTTACGTGCTTACATTAAGTTAACGCCTATTTGACGGCGAGGCGAAAGGCGATACGGTGACGATGCCTTTCCGAGTTGATATGTGTGCTATGACCTTAAGAGTCGAGAAGTTGGAGTCGTGCCACAAAACAAACTAACTCTTTTATGGTGCCTGTTCCGACTCATCACCTGGAGACCTTCATGAAGGAAGAACTTTGGCTGAAGGGTGTCGTATATAGGCGTTTTCGCGGAAGGCTACATGACATCTCGACTCAGCGCAATACGTCGCCAACCCAACGTACTACTTATAATAAAATTAGATAATAGATTGCAAGTGCTTAATGTTTATAATATATATTAGGGTAAGTCAGGGAGAGTTGCCTATAGTTTAAAAAAAAATCATTATTAATTATTTAAGTAAGATACTAAATTAAATACGCATTGTTTATTTGAATCATTGTTTATTTATGCCATTCAGATGAAGTTTGGAACTATTGTGCACCATATTTTGATTCAAGAATATTTTTAAAAAATAATGTAAAATAGGCATCTCACCCAGGCATGTGGGTAAGTTGCCTATAGATATCAGGGATAGATACCCACAAATCAGGGAGAGTTTAAAAAATATCATTATTAATTATTTATGTAAGATACTAAAATAAATATTTAAGTAATTTTTTAATATAAATAAATGTATGTAATTCAGCTAATCGAACAGCCAACTGGCGTAAATCATTAATACTAGGCGCAAACCCACGGCTTTGCAATTTCATGATATGATTTATCTTTTTTTTTCGTTTCCAAACAGAGAATCAGGTCCAAGTCGTCCTTTTTTAGTAATGCCTGTGAAAAGCCAACGGCGAAGAGTTCTGTAAGAAGTACATATTGTATTCTTTACTTGCTTGAAAAAAATGAAATTATTTATCTTTTACCAGAGTAATGGCTTTTTCCAACTTTTTTTCGCTCTATTAGTGCCAGAAGGCTTTCTTCTGTATTCATTCTTCATCTTAAAAGATAAAAGACCATTCATATTTACTGGGAATCTAACACTGAAACATCATTGGGCATCTCTCCCGATCATTAGGGAGAGATGCATATCGACTCTGATCGCACCCTAAAGCATGTGCAGCACAAAATGGTGGTTTGTCAACAAAACAAGATCACAATGATAAGTTATGAAACAATTTAATACTCTTTACGTGAAAAATTTAGGAAAAAAAAAATACTGCAAACTATCTCAAAGATTACATTGTATCGTTTTAACTAGCCGTACTTACCGTATTCTAAGAACAAATACCAAAATATCATTTTAAAATCTTTATTTGGGGAATAAAAAGTTTCACACTGACATCAGCTTTCGACTGACTAACTAAGGACTGACTAAGGATGCGTTCCGGTTCACGCAAATTTTGTATTTTATTTTTTAAATTTAGTAGGCATCTATACCATATAGGCATCTCTCCCTGACTTACCCTAGTTTATTATTTTGTAACAATAAATTGTGTATTTTATCTATGGGCCATAGTTGCCTGACAATATAATAAGGAATAATATACTACCGTGAATTTTTTCACCCATCCAAAACTAACCGTTTACCTGGCAGGAGAGTATGACTACGACGAGCTTAATATTTTCAGAAACGTATCCTTATATCGAAAAATTGTGTTCACAAACCCGCAATATTTTTGAAAGAACCATCCAACAACACCCCACTCTATGGGATAGACGGGAAAAAAAACCCCCACTTTACATGTACAGAAGGTACCCTTGTTAACTACGGAACCTTAAAAAGCTGTTATTTTGACATTATAAACAGACTACAATTTTATTTATTTGTATAGATTTCACCGCAGTGCAAAGTGAAACCCTATGGAAATTGGATTATTCAGTACACGTGTAGGTACTACAACCACGTGTAAGTCTGCATTTAATGCCGGCCCTTTTTTACTGAATTTGCATTTACACCCGGAATTGTTTGCGTGGAATTTTATATTAGCGTAAATAGTTGATGTTAGTGTGACATAGAAATGGTTAAACGGATACTGAATTGAATTTGATAGTAATAATTATTCATGTTTGTAATGTAAATGAATTGAATAGTGTTGACTGTTATGACAGGTTAAACAGTAGGTAATGTTTGAAAAAGAGCAATGTGGCGTCGATTTTTTTGCTAGATTACTTTCAACCATTGGTCAAACACCACGCCTGTTTTTCCTTTGGGGAAACAGGCGGGGGAGGTTAAATCAAAATAGGAGCTACAAAAATAAAACAGCGTTACTTTAGTGAACAATTTTTAAAATTAATTTGATTCTTTTCATACCTATTAATTTTTTTCATCATTATCATTCATTCATCATTTCAGCCAAAAAACGTGCACTTCTGGACATGGCTTCCCCTAAGCACCGCCACTTCGACCGGTTCTGTGCTTCCCGCATCCAGCGGATTCCTGCGGCTTTGACAAGGTCATTGGTCCACATTGGGGATGCCTTCCAATGGTACGTCTTCCGGGACGCGGTCGCCACTCCAGAACCTTTCGGCCCCATCAGCCATCTGTTCTGGGAGCAATGTGCCCTGCCCACTGCCACTTAAGTTTGGAAATTCTTCGGGCTCTGTCGGTTACCTTGGTTATCCATAATTATCATAGTCGTTTTAAGAGGCATACCACAACGGTTGTCAACTTTTTCTGACAGTCAACTTCAACTTTGAGGCAACCCAGTATAAAACTCAAATAAACACGAAACTAAAATCCTTCCTTATAACTCCCAGCTCATGCTTTTTGAAACTCTAATTACAAAGCTTTTCGCGATAAGTATCACGCAACGAACATCCGTCTAAAACTTGGCTCATTTGTACTTTGTACGTAAAGTAACGTATGTACTTGCAGTTAGCGTAATATGATCACTTAGGTATCAGGCTAATTCAGACCATCTTACTTGCTAGATAGTGGAGTGGCGGGCTAATTCTGCTCGCATTGTCTTAAGGATATTACTGAAAATTACTTGAAACACTGCATTGCACCATCTCTGAGCAGTACTGCTACTGTAATTAGCAAAACGTTTTAGTGCTGTATGTAGTATTACAATTTGTGAATGCGTTTAGTTGCATGCGTTTCGCTGTATTAACTTATCATTATTAAGTTTTTTTTGTAGAAAAAGTTCGTGCGGTTTCTGTACAGCAATTTAACCGTTTCCAACCCGTATGGCGGCATTCACTTGTATTTTCTATATCTATACCTAATGTAAATTAAAGTCAAAAGAATCAAGAATCAAGTTTTTCTAACAGACAGCTGTGCTGCTGAGGAGTTTGTTGAAGCGTCACTTCTCTTCTTCTTTCCGTTTGGCCTTTCATTTTAGAGGACTGTCTTATATAATTTTGTCGTTTGAAAAGTGCTGATTCTCAGCGTAGTATGAATAAATGACTTTGGATTTTGATTTGTCTGTGTGACCGCGTTGTTCATTTAAACTTTGCAATAGATTTTGGTGCGGTTTTCACCATCTTCTAGGGAATTTATTCCGATTGGTTAGTGAGTATAATACATTGATATTGAACTTAGGTTAGATATTATAATACAGAAATCTCGAAGTTTTATCAATTCGTAAAAATCGTGTGCTGCAGGGACGGGTCAGTAGTTGCAAATAATAGGGGTTAAAGTATGAAATTGCCGTTTTATTGTATTAGGTACTTCAGATTGACATAGAACCTTCATAGTTTGAGATTTTTGAGTGAAACTTTTTTCACATGGTACCTATGAAGTTCTTCTTTTCAAAAATGTGCAACATTCGATTATCGACTTTCAGTTGTTTTTTTTTATTCAGCTTAGACAAGAAAGATGGATACTTCGAAAATTCGAGTTATTTTTGAATACGACTTCCGATGCGGAACTAACGCGGCAGAAACAGCTCGCAATATCAATGTTGCGTTTGGAGAGGGGACTGCTAATGAACGCACCGTGTGATTTTGGTTTAAACGCTTTCGTGATGGAAACTTTGATTTGAAGAACGAAACACGTGGAAGACCGACCACACAGGTGAATAACAATGAGTTGAAAGAGATGGTGGAAACTCTACAGGAACTGCAATTAGAAACCATTCGTCACCCACCGTATTTGCCAGACCTTGCTCCAACGGACTACCATTTTTTTCGTGATTTGGATAATTTTCTACGTGATAAAAAGTTTTCTTCTTAGGAGGCAGTACAAAATGCGTTCAAACAGTTTGTCGAATCTAGATCACGAGAGTTTTATCGCAAAGGCATAAATGACCTTCCTATTAGATGGCAGCAATGTATAGATAATAATGGTAATTATTTTGATTAAATAAATATGTTAAATTAAAAAAAAAACGAATTTCAATTTTTCAGTACAAATCGGCAATTTCATACTTTAACCCCTAATAATATAATGCAAGTTATCTGGCAAGTATGGTGAGTATGGAAAACCTTTGTTTATTTTGGCGGTTATTAGGAAGTAGGTAGATCCATTTTCTTTAATAGGCTTCTACGGTCTCATATGAAGTCATGGTGATGATAAAACCAAAGCAGATTAAGATGTAAAACATAACATCACGTCTTGTTTTCGCGAAGGGTTGGGCAGAGAGGTGTACCTAATAGTACACCACCCACATTTTGCTAGTTACGTTTAAGTCCCATATATTATGGGGCGTATCTATTGCTATCAACCGGGCACAAATCCAGACTCCGGGCTGCTACTAATAAATTTAAGATAGAAAAACCCAATAACACTTTGCCCGTCCTGGGAATCGAAGCCAGGACCTCATTCATGCTCGGAAGTAGCTCTTGCGACCACTAGAGCACCGAGGCAATCAAAAGTCATATGAAAAACTGGTTTATAAATACTGGTTTCTAGTCGGAAAATATCTGTCAAGAGAAAAGACCTATTTGCTCGCCATAGGGTAACCCTATAGTGGCTTATCCGATTGAAGTGAAACCTTTACCATCGGCTAGTCAGTAATACTGTTACTTGGGTTCGGATTAGGTCATACGTTGTTTGTATAAAGGGTAATCTAACATGATATATTTTTTAATCTAGCTTTTCTCTCTATTTCTAACTATTCTTGGATAGTTACGCTTTCTGGAGAGTAAATTACTCTATATTGACACCCAACTTCAATTTGCCGTGTTACACCAATTTCATAAAACTGTCAAATAATGACAGAAACAGTCAAATAATACTATACTTACCAGTTAATTTCGCTAACTTTACATCATCAACATCATCATTTCAGCCGAAAGACGTCTGTGCTCTACTGTGCTTCCCGCATCCAGCGGATTCCTGCGGCCATAATAATGTTTCAACAATATTAATTTAGTTTTGGTTAGATCCAATTAAATGCACAAGTTTCGATACGTTCATGTTTGATGCCGTGAATTTACCCAGAATTTGATATAAAGTAGGTACATACTTAGAGTTTTATTTATTTAACAAATTTATGTACACACTAATAAACAGACAAACAGAAAGGAAAACACGTACAAAGGTGATGCTTATTTCAAAAGAAATCTCTTCCAGCATACCTGCGATAGGACAGAGGATAAAAAGAGATGTAGACAAAGTGTGTAAGAGTAGCAGAGAAAATAAAATACATTAAATAAAAAAACAATTAACTCATTAAATAAAACATGTAATATGAGTATACATAAATACATACATACTTCTAAAATAAATATCACTAAAATACCTAACAACTATGACGAAGTGGAAAGATAGTGTCCTTTCAGGCTTCTTTTAAATAGTCCAATAGTTTGGCAGTCCATAATGTCAGGTGGAAGCGAATACCACAGCCTAACCGAATGCACAGTGAAGGAGTAGGAGTAGAAGTCGGTGGAATGGGAAGGAGATTTTAGGAGGTTTCTAAGATGCGACCTGCAAGGCACATCAAAAGGACGGGCGTAGGAAAAGCGTTCCCGCAGATAGGAAGTTATGTTTTAGGGTTGTGTAGGATGTTGAATAGCAATAGCAGTCACCATCAAAAAGATGTAAATGATGAAGTGATGTGTGTGTGTGTATGGTGTGAATCGACAAGAATTCATTTGATTGTCTACAATTTGTATTCCTTAATACTGTATCAACATGTAGCTACAATTGAGAACCCAATGTGCGCTTTTGTAATTAGGTACCAACGTGAAAATATTAACGTGGACGTCCACGTCCATAAAATGTATGGAAATACGTGCACTTTATAACTTTACCGTGGACGGAAATTTAATAGCGTCTTCATTTACCACCTCTATTATGCAAATAAATAATTTGATTTGATTTGATTCATTTTTCCATAAATTTTATTTCCTGTGTTATCGTGATGACGTGACGTGGGTGTGCACATCCACGTTGTTATCGTCACGTTAGAAATTATAAAAGCACACTTTGTGTAATCGATATTAAGGAACAAAGATTAAATTAAATTATTGTCGATGTCTAAGTTGCAATAAGATGGTTTGTAGCCGTGATATAGTTATATCAGGGATACAGCTATTTACCGTAATATAGTTATATGAAAACTGTCGGAGTGTCCTAATTTTGCTACTGCGACCAATTTCGACGAAGCGCTCGCCCGCCGCTACCGCGACCCCGCTCGCTTCGCTCGCTCGCTTCGCTCGTAGTTGGTCATGGTTCTAACCTAACCTATGTGGGAGTTGGAAAGGCGAGTGCCGTACCTAGGTAATACTTATATTCCTAATAAGATAGTTTTTAACTGCTTTTATATACTGCTAACTGCGCCCCGCGGTTTCACCCGCGTAGACCGGTATAAAAAGTAGCCTATGTATTAATCCAGGACATAAGCTATCTACATACCAAGTTTTATCTAAATCGGTCCAGCCGTTTGAGCGTGAAGAAGTAACAAACACACACACACTTTCGCATTTATAATATGTCTTAATTATAGTTATATCCCAAGGGATATAGCTATCTACCGTAATATCACACTAATATTACAATATTATGTATGTACAACAATCTTAAGTGACATATCATCTTTTTGAGGCTGACTATAGTCTAAATTATCCGAAGTTATACATTATTCCCATATATTTTGTATCCGAACAAAACGACTTACAATAACATCACTTAAAAAAAAATCTTTTACTATAAGGAACATCCAAAAGCTTCAACCACAAAAAAGGCCTTTCCACCTCACGAGACTCAATTAATTGTAATTTACTTCAATTCGCTTTGTATGTGAAAATAACAAATTACAAAGCGTCTGTAATTTGTTGTAATCAGCGTTCGAATCGGGAATTTAATCAAAGAGAATCAGTGATTGTACGGACCAATTGAGTATAAAACCTACAGTGTATAGTTCTATACGTACTACATAGGACTATGTGCTCGAATGCCTCACAGTAAATTGCCCTGTAGCCTATCCAAATTTTTGGGAACCCTTTCAAAGGAATTTCAAGTATCTTGAGTTTGATGATTGGGGTTGAGAAAATGTTTGAAACAACATTTTTTTGTTTGCCGAATGGGTGAATTTTACCTTTTTATCAGAAATTGTGTAGTCAGACGTTTAAAGTAAAGATATTGAAGCGTGACCAGGCCAGACACACTCCGCGTTTTAGGTAGAAGCTACAAGTAAGCGGCGGGCTCGACTTGTCGGACTAATTCAGGGTGGGCTGCCGCGCGCCGGCCGGGGCGCACGTTAGTTCGATACTCACTCACGCGCCGCATCGTAGAAGAAGGCAACCATAACGAGTTAAGAAGTATAAGAGTTACGCGATAGAAAGAGAGGCAACTTCTAGGTTATAACTTCTAGGAATATAACTAAAGGTAATTAACGCTGTGCGACCTGAATTGCGCTTTATTGTGTCGTAGCAAGAGTCGCTATTTATTTAAATGATTTTGCGTAGTGAATCTTCTGTACTTGTACTATTATGTATTCTGTTGCGTGACTAAGTTGCTTCATTGTAGCATTAAATTAGCACATTTACAAGATCAAATTATCAAATTACGGGGTTGTGGTTAGGTCAGAGAAGCAGTTGCTCCATGTACAAATACTGGCATTCAGCTGCATCCGGTTGGACTGGAAGCCAAATCAACATACTCGGGAAAAGGCAGATACACATATACATATAGACATATATGGATATAGGCAGATGACGATGATGACCATGAAGATCAAGATCATGTTATCTGTGAAGTTTCACCAATAAAAATATTTTGACTTTTAGACAATATGATTGTATACTACAATCATACTGTCCAAAGTCAAAATCTTAAGAAGTCAAATTTGACCCAAGCTTAGTCGTGTCCACTTTATCAATAACTAGCTTTTGCCAGTGGCTCCGCCCGCGTGCAGTCGGACATTATCACACGGAAACCGTTAGTTTTTCTAGGATGAAAAGTAGCCTATGTGCTATTCCAGACTATAATCTATCTGCGTGCCAAATTCCATTAAGATCCGTTTAGCCCTTCTGGCGTGATTGAGTAACAAACATCCGCCATCCATCCATCGAAACTTTCGCATAAATAATAGTAGTAAGATTTAGAGTGTTAGTTTGGGTACCGTTTACCCTAGCAATTTTGCAGCTGATTCTGAGCTGTATCATGTAAAATGTATGTAAATTAAAGCCGAATTGTGTTTTAAATATCTTCACCCCCAGTTTAATATGAAGTGTCAAATACACGTATTTAATGTTACCCATTTAATTATAACAACATTTTGGTGACTCATAATTGTGGGCAAAAATTAAAGCCGCTGCCAATATGGATATTGTTTTATACGGATATTGATACCGAACGTGATAGTCGTCAATTCTTTTAAAAAGGTAATATTAATTGTTTTAAGTAACAAAATTAAATTAACTTGTTCATGGGATACCTAGCTAGCTCATTAAGGGTGAATTCAAAGAAACTTTTATACCCAGTTCGCCTTCGAATAAATTTTGAATTTTTGACAGTTTCTTCAGTCGTCAATTTTATTCCGCGGATCCGACTTATCCGACTTTGGTCAAATTAGCCCTAAGTAGCAAGTACCTATGACCATCTCGCTTATGAAGACCTAAAGAAGACTACTATTACTAACGCATTGTAAGAAGTCCGTTTGGACGTTTCTCATTAGACATGCCGCGATAACTTTGTATTAACGTCTACGTACGAAATCTAAAAATCAAATTCGTAATCCTAATTAATTACTATGTTATCCATACACTATAACAATGAGTATCATCTGTAAGCACCAAGTTTTACTTTTTAATGGAAAAATGCACTCAAATACTCGATTAATCGTTGATTAATATTCCGACAGGACGTTATTACAATGTCATGTCTTTGGGTTCTAGGCCGTAGAGTTGTAACCGTTCTAAGCCGTTTTTTAACGAAATGAAATCAATGTTCTAAAAAATCGATATTTTTACAAACGTTAATTTAAAAAAGAGAGAAACGTATAATTAATGTTGAGACATATCTATCTACGATATGTCTCGAGAATCGGTTTATAAAGCAACCGATTTTTTTCCCCATCACTACACAAAGTATTTTGACAGCTGTTCAAACGGACTTCTTAGATTGCGTTGATTATAAGTGCTAATTTCACCAATGAAACTGAACGCGATCAGCACAACTATACAGCGTTCAAGAGTTGTCAGTGTCATCATTGTTGTGAAATATTTTCACTGACAGTTTTTGGAACGCTGTTAGCGGTATATATGTGCTGAACGAGTTCAGTTTGGTGAAATTCGCCCTATGGGTAAATTTGTAAACGGATGGTTGCATGCTTCCTCTTGTGTGATAATAACAAAACAGCTGTATAGGTATATTTAGAACGTTGTTTAACAATAATTTGACAAGGATGTTTATACAAATTCTCTAATATCGATTTAATACATAAATGCATCCGGCTATGTTTCTGCTAATTAAGAGTATCATTTAATTGATTGTTAAATTATCGCACTCAATTAGTTCCGATGTTCATCGCTTTATTATTTTCTAGTTGCACTTATTGTTTATGTACGTTTATCTGATTTACTTTTACCCTAGGTTGTTTTCTACGCTACAATTGGCAGGAAAAATAGTCCTCAGACTAACTCTACAGGGTCAAACTAAATTACCTAGCAATCTCCGCAGGCGTGATGGATATCGATGATGAATTTGATGATGTTTTTTTGGCGTAATCAACCCCTGGGGGGTTTTTTGGGGTAGTGTAGTCACTTAAAATATATCAATTAAAAAATCAGTTTTTTCGTATAAACTTCAAAGAACAGAAGTGATGAGTATCGATATCTCAAAATGATAAAACAGATACTAATAGGTCTTTACCTATGAAATTGCCGTTTTGTATGAAAAAATTTCAACGAATTTTTTTCATGTATTTTTTATTTGTATTAATCGAAGTAATCACCCATGCAATCAATGCATCTTTGCCAACGCAGTGGCAGTTTATTGATGCCCTTCTTAAATAAATCAGCTGGTTGGGAGGCAACAAATTCTTCAAAGGCATTTTGTACTGCCTCTCGGGTATTGAATTTTTTTCCCGCCAAGAAGTTATCCAAATTCTGGAAAAAGTAGTAGTCTGTAGGCGCAAGGTCTGGTGAGTAGGGCGGATGACGGAGAGCTTCCAACCCCAGTTCTTGCAACTTGGAGACCGTCTGCTGTGCAGTATGAGGTCGCGCGTTGTCGTGCAGGAGCAGCGGAGACGAGCGATTAACCAATGCTGGTTGGAGATGTGCCAGCTTCTCCATCATTGTGTTCAGTTCTTCACAGTACACATCTGCAGTAATGCTCACCCCGTTTGGTAAGAAGCTGTGATGAATCACACCGGCGCTAGACCACCAAACAGTGACCATCACTTTTCTAGGGGTAAGTTTTCGTTTAGGGCATTGTTTAGGTGCTGAACCAGGATCCAACCAACTTGCTGAGCGCTTGCGGTTATCAAACAGAATCCATTTTTCATCGCAGGTAACAATGCGGTTCAAAATTCCTTCATTTGTGTGTCTGTTGAGCAGTGCAAGGCACGTCTCGACGCGTACTTCGCGCTGGCAATCATTGAGTTCGTGGGGCACCCATTTGTCAAGCTTTTTTACCTTGCCAATTTGACGCAAATGGACCAATATTGTTTTGACGCTAAAGTCGAAAGCTGCTGCTAATTCAGCCGTAGATTGTGTATCATCAGCTTCCACAATCGCCTTTAATTCGTAATTGTCGACCAAAGTCTTCGGACGACCGCGAGGTTCATTTTTCAGGTCGAAATTTCCAGAACGGAAGCGAGCAAACCAATAACAGGTGGTGCGTTGGTTTGTAGTGTTAGCTCCGTAAACGTCGTTGATGTTGCGTGCCGCTTGTGCCGCGTTGCTGCCACGACGGTACTCATATTCCATAATTACTCGAATTTTTAACGTATCCATGATGACGAAAAAGATTGAAATGCGATGAAAATGTAACACTAATCAATAAACAAATGACTTTTGGAAAACAAAATCCATGTTTTTAAAATAAAATTAATTTGAAATTAGAATTCTTAGCCAAACAAAAATTATTTTGATTTGAAATGGCCAGTACTGCAGAACGGCAATTTCATAGGTAAAGACCTAATATTAACTTACACTTCAAGTAACATACCAGTGGTCGTTGAGACCAAAAAAAAAATCATCAACTCTTTTTATTTAAGTATAGCTGACGAAAAAAAGGAGTAAGTTCTCAAGTCGACACGTATATTTATTTATCGCATAACTTTTTACAGAGTTGTCCGATTTGAAAGATTCTCGTTTTATTCGGGAGGGTAGACCTCGAAGTTGGTCACATGTAAAATTAATTAACTTTGCGTGGGTATAGTTTTTGAGTTAGCTTCAATTATACTTACGTATTTTACGTACTTTTTGTGTCGATGATGTTCTCATTTCTTTTCCGAATTTGTGTGGGATACCACAGCTAAAAAGTGAAAAATAAATTTAATTTCGGAAGTCAGTGGCAAAAAACGAAAATATAAAACCAAAGACACCGAGTTCCGAAATTAAATTTATTTTTCACTGTGTACCCAGTGTTTTTATTTTTTGGAAGACGGATGTTTTTTTTTTTTTTAAGTTTTTTGTTGTGTTTGTATATCGATACCCACCACGTCTGCGGAGTTTCGCTACCTAATTTAATTGGTCCCTGTATTAGTAGTCTGATTGATGCTGCTTCCTATCCTCCAATTTTAACTACGTATAAACCCTAATTTACTTCTTACGATACCCTGATGAATAACGGGTCGTACAAATCTACTGGCCTAGAGAAATAAAAGGGGCAAAAGAAATAGACTCGAAAGTCTATGAGAGAAAGATATATACATATATGTCTATGATAGAAGAAGTAATGACAGCTTGACAGCCTGACATAAGTGTTATAACAAAAAAAAAATAAGAAAAATATAAAGAAAATGAATCGGTTTAGAATCAATTTGGGGCGGTACTGCTAAAACAAAATTTATAGATGTAGAACGAGCACAACGTACATTAATAAAAATTATGTATTTTAAAAATAAAAGATTCTCTACTGAAAGCTTATACCAAATAAGTGATTTACTCTCTGTTAGAAAACTGTACATAACCCAAACTGCTCTTAAAAAACATAAAGCCTTGCCATATAATATTAGCCAAAAATCTAAAAGGAGAAGAGATTTAGTTTCCCAAATTCCTTAAACAAAAACTAGATTTGCAAGCAGGCAATTTAATAAACGTTCGGGACAACTGTACAACAGAATTAATAAACATGTGTATGTATATAATAAAATTACCGAGACTGTAAAAAAAGTATAATAGACTGGATAAAACCACTTACCTACGAGGAAAACGAGGCACTTCTGGAACACGGTTAGTAGCCGAAACTCATTAAATATACTATAATCTAATACACCACACCCAACACACCACACATGCACACCACAGCACACCACACCACACCACACCACACTACACTACACTACAACATACACATCACACGACACTATCACTACACCACACACACACCACACTACGCTACACCACACCACACATTACTCCACATACAACAACAAGAAATTGTGATAGGTATCTATTGTTAGTAGGTACATAATTTAATTTATGAATTTAATTTAATTAATTTTTAATAATTTTAATTATAATTTTCATTTTAATTTTTTTATAATATTTTTTAAATCAATTCTATATTTTTTTTTTAAATTTTTAATTATTTAATTCATCAATTCATAATTTATTTATTTTTTTGTATAGTAGCTCACAGTTAGTATACCTAAGTATAATACTGCAATGTTATGGAAGAGCGGAGTCTCCTAATACAGGCATTGTTTGCTTAAAGGGAGGCTCCAAACACGTCTTTCTTTATAATAATGCTAATTGTGCCAATAAACGATTTGATTTTTTTGATTTGAGACCGATTTGCAAAATATAATGATAATGAATGCAAAGTGTGAGTAAATGTAGTGTGTGAAGTATGAACTATAGTATATCTTAGGGTCGCCGATATTTTTTCAAGACTAGTGGTCTAATTACATAATACAATTGCAAAGGTTTAATTTAATTCGTTCAAGAATGCCCATTAGCTATACAGGATGAAGTTTGCAAGTGGGCGTGGATGGCCAAATTCGAAACTATGTGGAATGTTGTAATGCTGAATACAGTACAGTGTTTGAGACGTCGAATCCAGCTATGTATTGAAAACAATGGTCATCATTTTGAATAATTAATCAGTTAAGGTTTAATAGGTAGGTAACACAAGAAAAATAAAAAGTATTTTGTTAAAAATGAGCTTCTTTCTTTAGTTTGCCGTAAGTCATTACTTAATTAGGGTAAAACTTGGTAATACAATTTAAAAAATTCATCAAATTACAATAAAAAAAAAAAATCTATCAAGATATAATAAAAAATTATATTTTGGAACAATATTTAGTCTTTTGACAATAATATGACAAATGGTAATCTTATTAGGTACTAAGAATACAATAATATATATTTTTTTTAAACCTAATGTAGGTCGTTTTATAATGTGATCGTTGACTAATATGACTCACTCTTATTATAAAATGCCCCAGTGTATTAATCATATATTTTTGCTTACTTTAAAGTATCAGTAAGACGAAAAAAATTGCCATTCCCTTCCGCTGATCTGATATAGGAATATAATACTGGATAACTCGAATTTCAAAACGTAGACTCTGTAACTCGAAGTTAGTAAAATATAATGACTAAATCTGACTTGAAATTCCTTAAACATATAGCAATAAAATCTAAAAGGAATGTTTGGTTCTTTTTGCACTCCATGATGCTCATAGTGTCATTCTTTGATAATTCTCTGTAATAATAATACGCAACAAGTAGTTTAACACAGTTCAAATACTGGGGCGTTTTAAAAAACTGGCTTAGGGGCATATTGTCAAATTCGATTTTCAATATGCCCCACCGAAGTCAAAACACAAGATTCAAGGTTATAACGTTCGACGAAATAAAAAGAGAAAGGTAATTTTATCTATTTTACGATAGTATGGGTCATTTTAATACAAAATGTAAAAGTATCAATCTATATGAATTTCTTGGTAACTCATCACAAATTGTTCCACGCCAACAAAACTAGATTTCGCAATATTTTTTAAACGAACATCACAAACTATGTTCACACGTCGGCCATGTTGTTTGGCTACTAGTGGCTCCCCGCGCATCTAGTTACGAGTGGCGTGACTTTGCTAGTGTGAGTGCTAGAGCGGTGAGGCGTTTTGTCACTTAGGGCGTATTACCAAGTTTTACCCTAGTAATAATACAGTGTTTTTTTTTTTCAAAATCAACGGGTTGTATTCCTGGCTAGAAATATTGATTTTTCAAAAATCCAATGATGCAGTTTTAGTTTTCATCAAAATCGTGCCCAAGACTCCTTTGAGTACTTTTCGCTATTCCTCATAGTTTGTTTTGGATTTGGCCATCCAACGACTACTTGAAAAATTCACCCTCTATACTATTGTGGGTATCGTTTGAAACTCCTCTTCTGGATATTAAGAAATCACAAAATTAAGGGGTGATAAAAGAATGTTAGGCGAGTAGGCTGTCAGTCAGATAACTAACAATACCAGCCTATTATTTTCACACTACAGGGCAAAGACCTCTTCTCATACAAAGAAGCCACGAGTATTGTTCACCACGCATCGCATGCTCAAGGCGGGTTGGCAATTTCTTCATGTAATATTCAAAAAATATTGAAGCAACTTTTCTTTTTTTAAAAGGGGTGATAGATATTGCCACTCCATATATTGATAGCAACTGTAACCAATATCAGCAATCGAGTATTGATTGTCAATGATATCGGAACATTTTAATTTGTTTTTAATGTAGGCTATAAAGCGTGTACGGCCACTAAATGTGTCGGTAAGTAAGGCACTAATAGTGTTTTAATAGCCTCTATGGGGTAATGATAAATATGGCCTCTGTTGTTGAGCACAGAACGAGCCTTTACGAAAGGATTTGTGTATTTTTATTATTTAAAAGTTGTAATATATACTTAATAGTTATATGATGCGCTTTTTAAAGTTTTAAGTCGTATTGTTTTTTGAAGATGAAGGATTTTGTTAATTTGCGAACTTGTACGTTTTTAATCTTTAATTTGTTTTAATAAATAAATAATTTATTAACCTTGGCTTCACCCAAAAAGCTCCCTATGTCACTTAGGAATAGAGTAACTATAAATCACTGTAATGTAATAATTTATTTAATCGATTCAACAATTCTAGAGATAACCTTTTACAACCATAATATGTACAAACAACTGTACCTCTTTGTGTGATACTAATGTGCGGCTATATTTTTTATATTTTACTAGCTGACCCGACAGACGTTGTCCTGTCCCAATTTCAATAATTTAAAATTTTCCAATTTTCCCGGCAACTTTTCCAATTTTTTCATCGTTTAAACCTTCCCTGGACTACGACAAACACTTCAAAACCAAAATCAGCTAAATCGGCCGACAAACAAACAGCAATTGTTTTTTATATACCTACAGGTTGGAATTTTGTAAACTGCATTCAAAGATTTTCAAAAATTCGCTTGAAATTTAAGATTTAAAAAATATTAAAAAAATAAAATTGAAGATTTCATGGTTTTCCTATCATTTAATTAATCAAGTTTGTTAGAGAGATTTCATCCTTAATTGATCCTAACGATCAATGCAATAAAAGTACAGGTTGTAATTTTTACAGATTTTAGTCGGTTCGATTCCCGGGTGTGGCAAACGAATTTTCGAAAATCTTTGAATGTAGTTTTCTTTATATTAAAAAATAAAGGAATGTTTTCTTTGAGTAAAATTTTCTATCTACAGTATTAAGAGTACTTTCCCTTCAGGTGGCATTACAAAATTCCACCCTGTATATACACATATATAGATAGATTTATATTTGTTCATTTTATTTGTGTGTATTGTTGATGACTAGTTATTACCTACTATAGAATTATCCAATTAAAGATAAACCATTTTCACAATATCTCTAAAACCAATTGTAGTAGGTCATAACAGCTCCCCCAATTCTGTTCATGTATAATCCTCATGCGAGGTCCCATAAGGGATTAAAATCCCACTGTAATAAGCTATAGTTTGTACCCAAATGTAATCAGAATGTATAAGTACCTGTACTATAAGGTGTATGTAGGTATGTAGGTGGGTGTCATTTAGTACACCTTCAATAATATCAATAATGATAAACTCAAACTCAAAGCATTTATTTCAAATAAACTTACAATAAATCACTTTTGAAATTATCAAGGGGTCGGTCAGTCAGAAAGATGAAGCTAGTTGCACATTCCAAAGCATAGTAGGTACCTATGCAGAAGAACGGGCAAGAAACTCCACCGACACTCTTTTAAATCAAAATATGTTATAAAAATTGGTTACTTACGAGTACATGATTAATGTTGAAACATGTGAGAAAATGCAGAACGTTAAAAGTGTCCGTAATAAATATTAAAAAAATAATTCCGTGGCAGCTAAAAGATGACCAGTCTACTGACGATGACGGCGCCCGTTCACGAACCTGACGCATGGATTAGCACCATTCAGCGTAACCATTTTGTAGGGAGCCAAATGATCCAACACACGCGCCACCATCAGCGAGACATTAGAGTGAGCATGACATACTTACTTTCATGCGCTAGGGCACATTCAAGTCAATGAAAGACGTACCCAGTAAAAATGGTAGTTTTGTCGTATTTCATAGTACTATGCAATTATACAATACTCAGAGATTGAATATAAACAATGCAAGATGGTTTTTAAAATCTTCACCAGCTCCAACAGTATTTTCAAATGCTAATCAAGTGGTTTATGCGCCCTTGTGGAGCAGGACATGTAAGTATTGAGCCAACCGTTTTTATCAGCGATGTTATCCCCTAACTTATAATATGCTTGGCTGTACCTAGTGTGTGTTTTATACAAGATTTAAATTTCGTTTCATTCAGTTAAAGTATGTGGGGAGGGTATTTTATTGTAACATGTTAAACAGATATAGGATTAAAGATAGTTGAGCTTCTTGCGACAAGGCCCGTCAAGGGAAGTAGGGATGTACTTCCACCGTAGGTACCTGTGTCTGCCGCCCAGACAACATTGTTTAGTTTCAGTTTGAAGGATGGTCAAAGTCTAGGCATTTGAGATATCTGAACATTGGTGCCGATTCTCTTGTTCAATAACTAAACCAAAATTAGAGAATCTCTACCTTTTACTAACAGGCAGCGCGAGAAAAGGACGGCTATAGCTATGAACTAAGTTAGAGATGTCAAACTAGTTTACGCCTTGCACTTCACCGTGTTTTTAGTCGACATGTTTTTACGTGTCGTCTAAATCTGTATGGAAATATTAGTTCAACTAAATTTGACAGCTTTCATTTACGTCCGTCTCTTTCTTGTTTTATTAGAAAGAAAAAGTTAGCAATAGCCTAAATTAAGTTTAGTTTGTGCACAACAGAATCGGTACCAATGTCTAAAGACGACGGTGTTTAAAACGTACCCGAATCATCAGCTGGTTTACTGGTGATGCAGCTGTCTAAATCGGCTAGTAACAAGTCATTAGGTAGATCATTCCTTGTTGACTTGTTTATCATTAAAATAATATTGTTATACAGGATGGAATCTTTCAGCGGGGCGGTAAGGGGAAGTACCTTATGCGTTGCAGCTACACGAAAATGGTCTTAGGAGACTATCCATAATTTTTTATGGAATTTTGATCCCCATTCACAGATTTTCAAAAAAAATTACAGTTAGCAAGAAAATAGCCATTTTACACAAAAAAAAATTTTGATGCCAATCGATCCTGTTTCTAATACTGATCAAAAACTTCTATGGGACCAACCATCGTTGGAGTACTCAAAAAGTCACAAATTGCAAAAAACTTTTCCCGTACATTTTGTATGAAAATTTTACGCAAAAGCTTTTTTAGTGACGGTTGAGATCTTTTTGTTGACTGAATAAAACGATAAGTTTAAAAACAATTCAAATTTCGAACTCGTTATTATTAAATAAACAATCTTGACAGTTTGTTGCGTCAGAAAAGTGTGTTGTGAATTTTACATTAAGTGCATAATTGGACAGCTACTGATAAGAGAAAAATGACCTCCAATTTAGAACGTTTAGACTTGCTAGAAGCATATTACGTAAATAATAAAAATACATCGGCTGCGTTAGAATGGTATAGGATCAAGTATCCAAATTGTCATGTGCCAACCAGAAAGGTTTATTACAAATCTGAAAAAAATTAAAAGATATGTGTAAAATTCTACGTGATCATTTCTTTTATTTTATTTTTTATATTTCAGTTACCTACACAAATTGTTTACAAAATTTAAGGGAAAAGTTTTTTGCAATTTGTGACTTTTTGAGTACTCCAACGATGGTTGGTCCCATATAAGTTTTTGATCAGTATTAGCAACAGGATCGATTGGCATCAAGAAATTTTTTTGTGTAAAATGGCTATTTTCTTGCTAACTGTAATTTTTTTTGAAAATCTGTGAATGGTGATCAAAATTCCATAAAAAATTATGGATAGTCTCCTAAGACCATTTTCGTGTAGCTGCAACACATAAGGTACTTTCCCTTACTGCCCCGCTGAAAGATTCCACCCTGTATAAGCATAATTTATTGTTATGGTGGAAATTTCTACTTTACTCTCTATGGCGTTCAGTGTTGCCTTCTTACATTCTACGTTATATCATATTAAAATTGTCTTATAGATCGCACGCTGTCTTATTTATAAACTCTCTTGTATCCACGAAAACTCACCGAAGTACGTCAGAAACTTCGTCACTGAATTTTCATACCACTTGACCTGCTTGATTGCTATCTCCAGTTAAATGTAAAAAAAAAAAATGTTTATAAATTCACCAGCGTCATTATTTCCTCGGTCGAGAAGCTTCACCGCGGGTATATTATTAATTATTAAAGTATCTCCCTCCCTCGAGCCTTGATTTTAAAAGAGACGTTAACGACTTAAAAACAAAAACCTGCCCTGTTTACTTTGAAAGCTACACAAAATAAAACAACAAGTTGTAAAGACGAGGCTTCTTTTGCAATTTTCAGGTGGAATGGTTTCCGTACAAAATGGGTTAAACAGGGTAGATTTACTTTGATGGATACAACCTACCTACAATGTAATTCTAAAAAGTATTTGTGTAAAAATGTATCCTTCTTTTCTATCCTAAAGGAGACTGGAATATTAAAACATATTTATAAACTGTAGATCTGCTAAAATACAGAAATTATAATACAGATGTTACAATTTTACTGCTCCTATTATTTGCAGGATTTTCATAAAACAAATGGACTTCCACCGAAATATAGCGTAGAATAAACTCATTGACAAAATTAATTTAGTCTCCGTCGGGTAACTCAATTCAGGAAACACACATAGGTATGAAAATTACCACTAAATTTCGGGTGAAAATAAATAAACAGGCGTATACACCTTGCCAATTTGATTGTTGAATTATTCATGATGTCTCACACGGCCTGGGTGCCGGTGCCGAGGGTCGTGGGGAGAGAGGAGTACTCTCTAAACAACTCGTATCGTCGCTCGGGGGGAACATAACGAAATGGGCAACCGAGACACCGCCTCATTTAAGGGCCTAAATAAAAAAAATATCTGAACTTATTACGGTGGCTTGAAAGGCACCAAAAGTGTCATTGTGATTAAGTGAGCAAGGAAATAAGGGGGACCAGGTAGGAAGCTACGACTGAATAACTTACGAGGTTCATATTATTAAAATTATATAAGACTTACTAATTTTGCTGTTCTGTTATTTGGTTGGGTTTTTATCTAGTCGAGCTTTTTTACCTTTTTCTTATAACACTTTTTATTTTAGTCGTTTACCAAACGAACAAACTCAATGAAATTAATATTGTTACATTGTTTACTGAAAGCTGGTAATAAAGTGTATATATGAATCATTTTCAACTTAGATGAAGTATCTAATTAAAAACCCAGAATTATTTTAAATTAATAAAATCTCTTCGATTTATCCGATGATACTGGACCTAGAAAACTAAACCAAAAAAAAAAATCTGAAGACATCAGTCACATTTGACAGCGCATGTCGGCCTACGAAATGTTAGGAAATGTTGTATTTATTAGAATGATTGAAATATATTAAAATTATAAATAAATCAAAATGGCCTCAGTGAACCGGTTATTGCCGTCCGCAATTGAGTTTTACAGGGAGTTACAAGAAGTAACAGACAAAGCAGAAAATCGTCGCCATGAGAAGTTCAAGGCTGTGATGATAATGATCCGTATCACTCGAGGCTGGCTGATCCGGAAGCATGTGGCGTGGTTGTCGAAGAATGCGACCACCATACAGTGCGCGTTCAGAATCCATATGGCAAGGAAAGCCCTTAGAACCGCGCTGAGAAGAGGTGTGCGTGCTAAACATGCCAAGCATTACGCAAAGGCTGCGACTAGCATACAGGTAACCTTATTTTGTTGTTGTTTACAATTCTCATATTTTGTTATGGGCTTTATTTAGGATTTTCAAACCCCTTTCTTTAATTTCGTTATAGGCACTTTGGCGTGGACATTTTTCAAGGCGCACGAAATTCTGCTATCGCACGTATCGCCACTGGTTGGCTACTGTGAAAGAACGCGGAGAAAGACGAGCGGCCGAAGCTGCAGAATACGGCATTAGAAGCCGAGCAGACGACCTCAGGATCTTAGAAGAGGATGCCCGCCAATGGCTAGCATTCGTCGTCTTCAAACTACATCACTTACTTAGAACCTACGTCTGTGCCGGTGTCTATTCAGAACCCGCAACAGCAGAATTATCCGAATTCGAAAAACTCCTAAATTCTATCCACTACACCGAATACATGAAAAGATTGAAGCGGAAATATGATGAGTTTGTAAGAAAACACCGACCGGCTTTCTCGAATAAGAGGTTGTTTCCGATAATAGGGGACGGGGCCGACTACTGGTACTTATCGTTGGCAGAAATGTATGAACTGACTAGTTCGGCGCCGCCAAAAAAAGAGAATACGAGGCATCTGGCGACACATCACGGGAAAATGCATAAGGAGCCATTTTTGTGGAAAAATATTCGACCACCGGGGCGACGTGAAGGTCGGGGTCCGTTTACACCTCCATTGTCACCGTCTTCGTCTCGCCGGCTACCGCCGCCGCCAGCGCCGACTCCGATCCGGTCCGGTGGTGACACACTTAACCAGTCTCCTCCGAAGGACCCTCGGTTCCATCTCTACGTCAGACATTACACCCCAGACCCTGCTATTATCGACTACGTTAACTTCCATATTAACGTACTGATAAGACGAAAGTGTTCCGTCGTGAACATCGATAATAATGAGTAACAAAACGTGATATTTTACCAAATTGGTTAAAATTTTCGTTCATTTTTAACATTAACAACACAAGAGTGGTTTGTTTGAAAACACTTGGATTTTTACATGGTTGCGTATTATTTCTCCCTTTATTTTTTCTTTTGCTCGGAAATCCGTAATCAGGCTGCTAAGTTTGGAAGGGTCGTCCGGATGTTGAGAGCCGCGAGCCTTTTGTTGTTACGCTTTTGTTGTTGTGAATTTTACACTTGTAATTTATTTCAGGAAACGCCTTGGTGAGAAAGAAATTACGTTAAACTCTCCAAGGAAAATGTGTTTTGTAAATTAACATTGCGCTTGTATAGGCTTTGGTTGGATATTTTTTATTTGCTGTCCTAAATCATGTTTCAGAGTGTTTCAGTTCCTTAAATCGATGTTATTGGCTGAGTTGAGACAACTTTTGCTGTAGCTAAGTGATTCACTGTTTGGTTGAAGTGTGAATAGTATCTAACAAACATACGTGATTACATAACTAATATAATTTATTATGCTCTTGACTACTAGAGTTTACTGCTCAATATCTTCTATTTCATCAGAAAATGTTTTGAAATGGTTTAAAGTTTTATCAATGTGTACGTAAGATGTTCTCACATTCATACTTATGGCTTTCAGTTCTGCCCACACTGTACGGGATGAAACGAAATCGATGAAATTCTCACATATTTTGCCGTAGAAAAGCGTATTTTATTCTCGCATTCAAATAACTCTACGTGCTCATACTGAGAACACATGAAGGTAATATAGTTATGCTATATTCACGTTTGTTTGCGTTTTAGTCTATTATGTCTGAAGTATATTTTACTGTGCGTCTTCAAACTCATTTGTCTGACAATGCCCGTTTGGCTCGGCAAATTTATTAGGGTCAGAATAATGCAGGTTGTGGGTTTCTGAACCGACTCCTTATTGCACAGCCCGACTTAAGGCGGGTACCCATTTGTTAGACGTATAATGGTTGACCCACTTTACTTATGTGCCACGAAGCTGCTAGAATAGGGTGTGATTTGCGTCGCGGAACCACAGACAATTATTCGTACCCTATCATTTATTTAACAATAGACTCTATTTGAGAGGGGTCTAAATTCAATATGCTGGAGCATTCAATTCAAATTCAAGGTCACGTAAGCGTGACACGGTATGGTTTATTTTGCCTTCAGTTTCGTGAAGTTTGCGTCAACTGTAACTGTCAGAGTAGCTCGCTGTGAGGGTGTTTGGGATATGAATAATGTATGGGGTAAATTTGCAAGTGTTTCAATTTACACCCGCCGCCACTCCAGCCCGTTGATACGCACCCGAGAAGTTGAAGAGCAAAAAAGAAAACAACGAGTCGCGGCACGCGTGTGGGGACGAGACGCTGAGCCGCGCGCAGGCTCACAACCACTGAACTAGCTATTTTCAAATATGTGTGAAGTGCTACACTGATTTACTGTTCTTTCACACCTTCGTTGCATGAATTTATGTGCATAAAATAGGGTGTCTGTTTTTTTTGTCTCGCTGTCTGATCATGCTTGAAAAGAATGACTGTTCTTTTAGTTTAAAACCCGTAGCTATGTAGCTTGCTGACAATGTCGTGTAATTAGCTAATTATGACTGTGCTTTGGTCAGGGCATAGATTAAAAAACCGGCCAAGTGCGAGACGGACTCGCACACAAAGGGTTCCGTACCATATTATATGTTTAACAATCGCAAAGATAACTTTGTATTTCATAATGATACTGTGAATTACAACGTTATTTTTTGCAGTTGCAGATAATCGCCCATATTTAAACAAAATACCTTATGAATCGCCGTTTTAGTATTTCTTGATTAAGTACAGTATAAGAATATAATAGAGCTTGTCCAAAAATGGTATAAAATTGACAACTTTTTACTTCACATTTCTTCATTCTAGAAGATAAAATAAATAAAAATATCTTTGTACTCTACTCGAAGAGTTCTACACAATAACACCCCACACACAGGTTAATTTTTTTTTTTCAAAATGAAAACTTTTTTGTATGGGGACCGTCCCCTTTAATTTTAACTTTACTTTATTTTTATTATTTGTTGTTATAGTCGTAATAGAAATACACAATCTGTGAAAATTTCAACTCTCTACCTACTTAGTAAGTTTGTACGAACAATATTGAGATACTCATCTCAGGGTCTGATTTCATGGGATTTAATTTTCTTATTATTTTTTAATTTTCATCAAAATTATAAACACTGAGTTCAAATCGGACTGCGCTTTAAAATTCTACCATAGAAACTTTAACATCCCTAAACCCCCTTTGAGGGGTAGTTTTGAAAAACTAATAATGACAAACTTTATTACTTACATAAGCAAGTATTTGTGCTAAGTTTCAAGTTCATTAACCAAATTAATAAGATTTTTCATAAAAACTGTATCCCTGTTTTCACGCCCCTTAGGGGTAGAATTTCAAAAATCGTCTGGGATGTTTCCATAACTTGGGTCAAACATTATTTACACCAATTTTCGAGTTAATCAATCCCCAATAAAATCCTCCGCTGTAAAATTTACTACCCCTTTTCACACCTTAGGGGAAGATTTTTGAAAAACCCTGATACACGTTAGTAAGTTTTCATTTTTGGTCTCAAGTACAAAAACTGAGTTTTGAGTAAATCGGACCGCGTGTTAAAATTCCTCCATACAAACTTTGACACCCACCAATCCCGTCTTCTGGGGTCGCGGGTTGTTCGAAAGAGATACCGTGGCCCTGCCATAGGCAACTGAAGGAACACGGGTGGGTTTTAGTCAGTAAAAGTATTACACGCCCTTCCGCTCCACGCGGAGCGGGAGAAGTCATTTGATGATTTCCCACCCACAAAAAAGGGGGTAGTTTAGGAAAACTAAAAATGATTAATTTTATAATTTTCTTAGATGCATATTCGTGCTAAGTTTCAAGTATAATAACACAAGAGATAAGATTTTTCATACAAACCTTCATCCCCTATTTAATTCCCTTAGGGATGGAATTTTCAAAAATTCTTCCTTAATGGATGTTTACACTATAATAAGGTATCTATGTGCAAAATTTAATGTCTCTAGGTCCAGTGGTTTGGACTGTGCGTTGATTATTATCAGTCAATGAGTCAGTCAGGACTTTGAATTTTATATATATAGATTTACAAGACCATAAACTTCTGATAGGATTTCCTGTAATCTATAGGTAAAGAACTATTTCCTGTATTTTTTTCAAAATTTTAGGCTTAGTATTTTCGGAGATAAGGGGGGGGGGAATGGTCAATTTTTGTCTATTTTCTTAAATAACTTCAAAACAATTTATTTTAAAATGATAAAAAAAAATATATTTAAGACCCTCACAGTAAGACCTTTCATTTGATAGATCACACGGTACAGTTTGCAAAACTTTTTTTTAATTGTACTTATTTTCTCCCCAAAAGGGACCCCCATATTCAAAATTCATTTAATTACGTTACATGTCCGTGTTTGGGTTACCAAAATACATGTGTACCAAGTTTCAACTTAATCGGTACATTAGATTCGGAGCAAATTGGCTGTGACAGACGGACAGACAGACACACGAGTGATCCTATAAGGGTTCCGTTTTTTCCTTTTGAGGTACGGAACCCTAAAAATTCGGGGAATAGTAGGTAATATGATTTTTCATATTATGCAAAATCGAGGAAATGATCGCCCTGTATAATGGCTAGTTAACACAGTGCGAGCTAGCTTGCGAGTGAGCCTATCAAGTAGCTGTCTAGTCAGCAGCTCGCACTGTGTAAACAACTAAGGCAAGCCGAGCTACTGACATGCGAGTACACAGTGCCAGCAGCTGTCTAGTCAGCAGCTCGCACTGTGTAAACCAGCCATTAGTTTCGTTAACACAGTTAAACAATTTGATTTGTTGTAGAAGTAGGTCTTTATTGTATTTAAATGAAGTATTTCATTGCGAAATAAATTACGTATTTACTGAACTTATTCGGTCCTAATTTTCTTTATCGATTTTGTTTCAACCACAAACGAGTATGTCGGCGTTTTAATTTTCTAAGCAACTTTTCAACAATGTTCGGCTTTGTAATAGTTAAATTGGTACATTTAAATAAATGGGCTTTTTGTATGAAGGGCCCAAAGGAGTATTCAATTTATTTTTTATTGAGTTATCATGAAACTTGTAATTTACTGTAGAGAATTGAGAAGTAGGTAATTAAATTTATTAAAGATTGAGTTATTTTCTTCAATGTAGGTGTTCCATAAAAATATGTAAGACGTATCCCACACCGTATTTGTGAAGAAGGCATGACACATGGGCATAGATATCCAAGTAAACTAGCTTCTGCCCGCGACTTCGTCCGCGTTAAATTTCTTGTACCCCCCAACCACCAACCCCGACGCATCGCATTGCAATGCCTGCCCGTGCTATTACTTCGCGCTCGGCTCCTAAGGGCCCTAGCGTGATGTTAAATAGACTATCTCCTTCCGCATCGCCTGCCTGCGCTATTACTTCGCGCTCGGCTCCTAAGGGCCCTAGCGTGATGTTAAATATACTATATCCTTCCCCATCGCCTGCCCGCGCTATTACTTCGCGCTCAGCTCCTAAGGGCCCTAGCGTGATGTTAAATATCCTATATCCTTCCTCATCGCCTGCCCGCGCTATTACTTCGCACTCGGCTCCTAAGGGCCCTAGCGTGATGTTAAATAGCCTATATCCTTCCGCATCGCCTGCCCGCGCTATTACTTCGCGCTCGGCTCCTAAGGGCCCTAGCGTGATGTCAAATAGCCTATATCCTTCCCCATCGCCTGCCCGCGCTATTACTTCGCGCTCGGCTCCTAAGGGCCCTAGCGTGATGTTAAATAGCCTATATCCTTCCACATCGCCTGCCCGCGCTATTACTTCGCGCTCGGCTCCTAAGGGGCCTAGCGTGATTTTAAATAGCCTATATCCTTCCGCATCGCCTGCCCACGCTATTACTTCGCGCTCGGCTCCTAAGGGTCTTAGCGTGATGTTAAATAGCCTATATCCTTCCGCATCGCCTGCCCGCGCTATTACTTCGCGCTCGGCTCCTAAGGGGCCTAGCGTGATGTTAAATAGCCTATATCCTTCCGCATCGCCTGCCCACGCTATTACTTCGCGCTTGGCTCCTAAGGGTCTTAGCGTGATGTTAAATAGCCTATATCCTTCCGCATCGACCGCCCGCGCTATTATTTCGCGCTCGGCTCCTAAGGGCCCTAGCGTGATGTTAAATAGCCTATATCCTTCCGCATCGCCTGCCCGCGCTATTACTTCGCGCTCGGCTCCTAAGGGGCCTAGAGTGATGTTAAATAGCCTATATCCTTCCGCATCGCCTGCCCGCGCTATTACTTCGCGCTCGGCTCCTAAGGGCCCTAGCGTGATGTTAAAAATCCTATAGCCCTCCTCAAGAACTGGGTTATAAAATGCAAAAAGATTTTTTCAAATCTGACTGGGGTAGTTCCAGAGATAGCGCGTTTAAACAAACTAACAAAAAAACAAACTCTTCCGCTGTATTCCACCGAAATTTTACACAGCGCCATCTATGGGTAAATTGATAAAACGTCCGCTCTAAACATGTCTGCTCAAGAGGAACCGGTATGAATTAAAGTTATTTTGCGTTTTAGTAATTTTATATTATCTCCGAAACTGTATGACCAATTGCCATACTGTAAAGGCCAAATCTTATCTCCATGATATCCTTGTGATCATAAAATATCTTATTTTGATAAAGATTAATGTTTTGTTGTTTAAATAATCATTCAAACGTAAGTATGTCTAAAAAATACTTTTTTAAAACAATAAAAGATGTATAAAAGATAAAATATAAAAGATAGAAATATGGTGTCGCGGACTTTTTTGTAGAATTATATAAGACGGACCAGACTGCCATAGGTACATTGTTATCAATTATAAACAACCGTTTAGGCAGCGCATGCAAAAAAGTCTGTTTAAAGAGGTATTTCTTTCCGACTTGTTAGACAAAACTTGTGATAGCTCGGCTAATATGCATGATATAAATATAATTTATAGCCTATAGCACTCAGGAATAATGTAGCTTTCTACCAGTGAAAAAATTTTTAGAATTGGATCATTAGTTCCGGAGATTACCCCCTACATACAAACTTACAAACTTACATACAAATTTTACCTCTTTATAATATTAGTAAGTAAATAAATAATAAGCGCCCAAAATAAGCGCTCTTCCTCCTCTCTCCATACTATGCTGTGCCCGACAGGGTCCATAATTGTGACATTATTTTTAAGCTTACCAACTGTTATTATAACATTATGGAACGCAATAAAGAATTGAGAATTGAGAATTGTCTTTACCTACTAAGGAAAAAGACACCATGCGAATACGGGGCTTAAATAAAGTTTTGTAAATACTTTGGTACCTATTAATTCGATCGTGCCTAGTGATAATATAATACTTTGATATTATAAGGCTATTCATACACGACATCTCTTAAGGGGTCTTTGTACTCATTATTATGAACAACTTTTACTATGGGACCAAACCTGAAATCGCAAAAAAAAAACAGCTGTTCCTTACATTTTGACGAGAACGCGAACATAAATGTAGGGAATACTTAGGTGATTTTTTGTTCGCGATTTTATTATTGGTCCCATAGTGGAGGGTTTTTGAGCAAGCATATGCAGGGCGAAAGAATCGATCTACTCCTGCCATCTCACGGCTTCTGCTATGTCACACACAGCGCCAACGAACAGCCAAAACATAGATCGATTTATTCAATTCTCTGCCGCAATAAAAAAAAATATACATTCGCACATCATTACTGTTTAGTTACGTACATAATTGCGAACCTTTTCGTGGAGTACAAAGGGGCATTCCCAAGACTGCATTCCACCGATTCTTAGACGTAACCTCAAGTAATTCCCGGGGTGAACTTGCGAATCGATATCGGTGAGTTGAGTAGGTCCGTGATCTGTATGAAAAATGCGGCAGGAACCGTGGTACGCAGTAATTAGTGGCTCACGGAACGCTTGGGCGCGCAAGGGCGGCGCGACACGTAGGGATACCACGTACTCCTTTATCTTGAGCGAATGCGTAGGTATTTTATTGAATAAAATTATTTAGATTCATACCTACTTTATGATGAACTGAGTTTGTATTTGGATTTGGTATCAATGCTTAAAACAAATAGCTTTATAGACAAAATTGGTGCTCCACGCTGATTAGATTAAGATATGCATGACTTTGATTTGTGTTTATAAATACGAATACGATAGACACCTAAGTACAAGAGGAGATTCTAGTATACAACTAGTTTATTTTCTTTAACATGGTTTGTACTACATAGCTAGTGATACACGTGTCCTTTTAAGCAAATAAATGCCTTTATAGGACACTCCATTCTTCCGCAACGTTTTACTGTAGGTACATACAAAAATTATGGCAGTATTTAAATAGAATTAGAAGACTAATATGAGGCAACGTTGTTTAATACTATGCACGGTATGCTGGAACCAATATTATAACATCTATTGTACCATAGCCTAGCAAACAAACATTTTGGATTTGTTGTTTTTTTATTTAATAATATTTTTCGTATTTTTAATGCATTAAATAAAACCTGTATTCTCAAAAGGTGTAAACAGACAGCTTTTTAGCCACATTATGCCCTTCTCCTTTATGTCCATTTAATCCCCTGTTTTTCTTATGCACGCCACATGGTTACCCTAATAGTAGTCGTGAATCGTACACGCCTTTCATGTCCGTAGGTGTTGCAATAATGTTGAATGAAAGAAAATTGCTAACCTCGTTACTGTTGCCGCGCCGGGGCGGAGAGACTTGTCAGACGTACGGTTACCAACAGTTTTTCACTACTACACAGGTTTTGTGTTAACTGCCTTTATATACTAGACGCGTTAGGTCTAAACTGGTAGAAATCGAAGGAAAAAGCGTTCTGCCCGAAAAAGTCGGTTTCAGAATGTCAAGCTAAAAAGTTTTACTATAAGTAGATGGCTCTGTATTAAAAATCAAAAACAAAAACTTTTGACCCTAGAAACTTGCAACCTTACTAGATGGCTCTGTATTAATACATAATATACAGCGAAAGGAACTTCGTTCCAACCGGATGCCCCATGACTCCCAACTTTTTTTTATGACTTAAAGACTTTTTTAATAAATAGATTGTAAACATAACATGCAGACGAATCTTGGAGTAGGGACCGCGTATCGGCAAACGTAGTGTGGGACACCCCCCAGCTAGATGGACCGAGGACTTTAAAACGCTAGCTAAGACAGACTGGATGCGGAAGGCGGAGTACAGGATGTTGTGGCGCAGAAGAGGGGAGAGGCCTGTGTCCAGCAGTGGACTGCGGTAGGCTGAGTTCATTGATTGATTGAAACATAACATCGTGCACACATATATCACTGGTTATGTTTAAGTCCCATGTAATATGTACGCCAATATCTATTAACCGGGTACAGAACAACATTTCGGGCAAACTGGGATAGATTATGTTCGGGTAAAGTGGTTTTCTTTGAGCAGGTTTTAAGTATGAGCCTTGCCTTGATCAATATGATCTTTGCCAGGAAATTCTGACAACTATTGTAATAAATAAGTTTACTGTTGGAAAAAATTGTTCCAATTTAAAAAATCCTTTTCACTTTGATCAACTCATAAAAGCAAACACGGATAAATTTATTTCCATATATACAGGGTGTTAAAGAAATTGCATGCCATAGCTTAGGTATACCATAGGTTAGGTAGGCTTGTGTAGCTTAGCATAGCGTAGGTTCAGTATCGATAAAGGAACCCAGGAAAAAAAAATATTGGAAGATCAACCTAATTTAGTACCACCCACCTACTAACTTAAAATAGCAATCGTTTAGAATTGAAATGATTTTATTTAATTAAATGCTTTAATTACTTACCTACTATCGAACTCGTTGTCATTTTGTTCTTCAATTCTCGCGTCGGCGTCGTCCGAATACTAAGGGCCGGCGCATTATTTGTCTAAACGATTGCTATTTAAAGTTAGTAGGTACTAAATTAGGTTGATCTTGCAATATTTTTTTTGTTTTTGTTGTTTTTTTTTTCCTAGGTTCCTTTATCGAATCGATACTAAATTAACCTACCCCTAAGTTATGGCACGCAATTTCTTTAACACCCTGTATATTTTTACGTAATCAAAGGAGTATGTAAGGATTGTATCAGGTGACGTTCTACAGTTTCTGCTTACCCCCATGGGAAAAGGGCGTGAGTTTATGACTGTATGTGTAATTTTAACAGCATTCCTCTTAGGGAGTTCTGAGAATCAGTTCGGAGTTTGAAACTGTGTTCGGTAAATAGCAAAAGCCTAACCACTTAGTACCTATATATTAACCTACGTTGTAACCGAACTGTGAATGATGAATGATGAATTTCAGGAATTTGACGTGGAACGTTAAGGGTGGGTGGCACCATCTTGCTTTAACAATAACAAACAACGCATCACTGAAGGTGTGATATATACGCTTGATAAAGTACCTGTTAGTGAAAAAATGTGAGTTGACGTCATAACTTTAACTGTAACCTTAACCGCCCTCATTTCGCTGGTTAATTTTATTGTTAAATATCTGTCAGTTCTGTCACACGCGTCGAATATCATGTCCCTGCACTGAACTCATTTGACATGGCGGTGCAACAACATCATGGTGTTACAGTTAAAATTAACTTTGACGGTAACTATAACGGCCCTTGGTGCAACCCGCCCTTAGTCATCATGATTTCTAAACTAGTTGCAGTGGTTAATTACCTTGGCTAGTTACAGTTGTGAGTTAGTTAATTCTTTCCGGTTTAGTGGTTCCGGCGGTGGTTGGTGGTTTGGTGGTTACTATACCACTTCTTTCAAGATATCGCGCCATCTAGTGATGAATGGTTGACATGTTACAACCGATTGGCGATATTTTAAATTAATGACATTTAATTCAAGTAATTTTAGCCTTAAATCTAAGTTTTTGTTCCTATTTTTCTATGCTACTGACATGATAATTAATACGAGAATAAGTAAATCAAAATCTTTGTTTACCTAAATGTGTAACTAAAACAGTTAAAGTACCTATTGTAAAAGTTTGTGCCTTTTGTGCTTCGTACTATAGTAATAAATTAGAAATACAGTTACAAAAACTATTGTTTAACTTAAATCAAATCAAAACTGCCTAAGTTAACTCGGTTTTTTAGGGTTCCGTATATCAAAAAGAAAAAACGGAACCCATATAGGATCACTTTGTTGTCCGTCTGTCTGTCTGTCAGTCTGTCAAGACCCTTTTGCTCAGGAATGCTTGGAGGTGTCAAGTTGAAATTAATATCAAATATTTTTCTTAGAGCTCCAAGTGACCATAGACTTACCATGGTCTCTTGGAGTTCTAAAAAAATCAGGCTTCTAAGTCAACGCAATAAAAAAAAGTTTAATAAAAACTACTGAAAATCACGCTCTAAAAAGTATAAAACAAGAAAATACTATCTAAATACTAAATACGGTTTTAGTTTTTATTAAATTTAAGTAGGTACTTAATATTTAAATTATTTTGAGATTATAATTACCCGACAATGATGTTATTTAAATAACACCACTGATATCAGACACCTATATAGGTAATATTATACAGACAAATCAAACAAGAACGATCGGATAACGCCACTTCAAATAACCATCAACCTTTTAATTGAAAAATACCCGTAACAGAATACGAAATAACAAGTTCGATGAATGCTTCACACTAAAAGCTCGATGCTAAACGCGAGGGTTTTCAATTTAGCGAAATTTTAGTTCAGTGCCAGTGTTTTATCGAGTGCTTTGAGCGTGTGCAAGTGGAGTGTAATTTCACTGGCTGCAGGCGCCCGCTCTGCTCATGAAATCGCTCGCGCTCGTGCGGCCCACGCGTTCGACATGCCCCAAGTACTATTTTCCGGCGAATTTTCCGGTCACTACGCTCAATATTCTCTCTTACAATTATTTTGATAAAAAAACAGCGTAATTGCTCTTTCGGCAATGTTTCATGGGATGATGCGTTGTTAGTCCATTTTCGTTAAGCCCGTTATTGTTTAGATGTCATTAACCGAAAATTCGCCACCCGCATTCGCGTTAGTGTTTTTTAGAAAATACAAAAATTACCTTTGTTTCAAAAATCAGAGCTCCGCTTTGACAAAACCTGAACTTTAATTACAGGTTCCGTAAAGGTTACTTGTAAATCATTTAAAAGGTGCTCAAAAATTTACTCTAAAAACTTTCAGGAGTGATTTAGACCATCGCTTTCAGAAATGCTTTAGACCATCGAACTGAATAAATTTTACCATTTTGAAATCGCGATAAAAAAAATCTGCTGTTCTGTACATTTTGACAAGATAAGCTAACATAAATGTAGGCAACCGCCGATTTGTTTTCGCGATTTCTAAATTGGTCCCGTGTAAAAGCTTTTATGAAGGCTATGGGTGACTTTTGCATACTTGGCGGTTCTTGTCTAGGTCTAGTTTCAAAATTGACGATTAGTTTCAAAGCATTCAGTTGCTTTGTGGATTGAAGTGCTGCGCCTCTCTCGGTTTTGAGCAAGTTCCTGTCACCGATCAACGGGTATGCCACAAGTCATAAGGTGACGTTGAAGGACGTCTTTATAGCACAGGTATTGCCCGCCCAGTACCCGTTTTCATTGGGCGAGCTCAGAGTAGAAAGCGGTTTTAGGCAGTCTACTGGTATGGTATCCATGCATTGTGTATGATACACCATCTCAGTTGGATCTTTAGTAAAAGCGCCATCCATCATTCCAGTGCGCCTTAGTAGGTGACTTGTAAATCATAGTAAGAACATGAGCTGAAGCGTCTCCTGCGATTAATAAACTAATTTGTTTGTCAAGCGTTGCCACTTCTCTCTTTTTCACGTTCAGTAGAACCTAGATATTCATAATATTTATGACGATAACGATGATGATGATGATGATACATAGAGTATGCTGCAGTGAGGATAGGTATTACTTTATGAAACTGACGTTCATTTTAGATAATAGAACTTCAGCAAAAGGAAAGTTGTTAAATTGGTTAGGTGAATTGACTACAATAGCTAGCGAGCAAGGTACTAAAACTTTGGTGTGCATAGCAAATTACAACTGAATAAACAGGACGGTATTACATTTCATATACCAAACTAAGCCATCGTTTATTCAAACTTTCGTAAGAGCAGAGGTTCAAGCATTTCTTCGTAAGAAATGATAGGTTCTTAGCCACATCTCTACAAAATCCATCTATGTTTTCTTTGCCCTGTCTATTGTCCAGCCTTCCGTATTCTTACAACTTCATTTGCAATATTTTCTAACCAAACAAATAATAAAACACATCGATACTGTAATCTTGTTTGTTCCCGTCACTCAGCACCCAGTGCATTCGCATCAAACAGTCGAACGCAGTAAAAAGCGATCCTTTAGTACTTGAAAGCGCGAACAGTACTTGTCCCGACACGTTGCTACGTGTGAAACGTACAAACAAACATGTTACTAGTGCTATGTTGAGGTGCGAGTGGCTGGCTCTCTTGAAAGGAGGTTTTGTAAAGGTGCGTTAAGGCATGCTCACATTGGATCTGGTTATTTCTACGTTGATATGATGGTCTTAGTGTTTAGGTGCAAGATGCACTTTTGTTTTCTGTAACGCTCTTGTCTTCTCTCTTGTGATTGATCAAGTTTTGTTAAGATCAAAGTACGTTCCTTGCGAAGCATGAGTAGTGTACTTATGAATGTAACGCTGAAGAATGATGGGATAAGGCAACGGTGCGGTTTAAAAGAAGATGAAGTGACAAAAATTGAAAAGAGTATGCTTAGATGGTCATGTTGCGAGGATGAATGAAAGGTGAGTAACAAAAGGTACTTATTTACAAAGCAGATGTCAGTAGAAACGCCGGGAAGGGACTCCCTAGGAAGACATATAGTGACCTTATTGGTAGGATGTTCTTGAGAAAGGTCAAGTGCGTAGTACACGCAATCAGCGTGCGTGTATGACCGGATGAATAAACGTAAACGAGGCAAAAGGAGATTATGTAAGGATAGGGCAGGCGGCGTTCGGTAGTATGTAGGTAAGATCAAAGTTACTTACCATCTAGATCATCTTAGATGATCTTTGATCTTAGTACCTGTAGCAACACTACACATATGTATATAACATTATTTTTAATTCTATACATTATAACTTTAAAACTACTAGAAGCATTTTAATTCATGGGTATTCCCTTTGCAACGTTCTGCAACACGACAATTATAGCCTGATGTAATAATGTTCAGACTAGACCGAGAGGTGGTCAGTTTGAGTCCCCACTCATTGCATCAATAGCATTACTAGTGACCTTTGCTCCAGTGACCCTGGCCTAGATTTATGAATTGTTGTGACATTCTAATCGTTTCAATATTCCCGGTAGGTATTGTTTTTGATTATTAATTAACAGTAACGGTTGTTAATTGATCTACTGGTCGTGTTTCAACCAATTTAGATCGTTATACTAAACGTTTTTTAATGCCTGGTTACTATTTTCAAGGTCAAGTGGATAAAGCTCGCAACCGGCGCGTTTTGACCAGATGTAAGATGAACTTATATGGAGGCAAAGGAAGTATGTAAGATTCTTAGCTCATGGCATCTTGTAGGATGTTTCTGCCTGGTTTGGGAAAAAAGAGTTAGCTTATGTGTGTATAACGCTTAATTTTTAGGAAGCCTCATGTTATGATTGCCATAATAAATGCACTCAAATCAAAAGCGCAAATGCAAAGTCGGAACAAATCGTAGACCATACAAATATTTGTGCCGGCGCGGCGTTAGAACGCAAAATCAGGGTATATGGAAACATGGTATTGCAATATTTATTTTACACCAATATTCTATTAAAATATTCGAATTGAGTAGCTGTTGCTAAAGTAAACAAAAATATAAACTGCTATTTGCGCGGCGGGAAGGTTAATATAACTACATACGCTTTCGGTATTTAGCCTTTTCCAATGGCGTGTATTTTATTCCACGCTTTTCAGGTATATTGCTAAGGTCGAATAGATAGGCATTGGTAATTTGTTTTGGTGGCAATGAATCACTACGCTACCGATCGGTTTTCATAAGACATACAAAGTTTCTGATCTGCCCAAATTTGTTACTGTAGGTAGCATGATTTTACCAGTAATACCTACTATCCCAATAAGGGATGCTGGCCGTTAAGTCTTAAAGATTTAAAAAGATAACATCTTAAGATGAATTGAATGCACAACCGTATGAATAACTTTTAGTATGGGACCAAACTTAAAATCGCGAAAGAAAAATCAGCTGCTCCCTACATTTTGACTGGTATAGCATAAAACGAGTTATGATTTAGATATAAGAGTAGGTACGGAACAGATGTTTTTTTTTCGCAATTTCAGGTTTGATCCCATAGTAAAAGTTGACAATGACCCCTTAAGCGGTTATGGATTCAATTCTGGGACATGTTGTATAGGTACCTACTCCATTATATTTTTTATTCCCTAGCTGTATTCAATTAAATATGCAGTATACATTCGTCAGCTAAGAAAACGGAATCCTAATTCAAGATGGCCGAGATCTGACGCCACCCTTATTCCAGCGAACATTATACCCGGGCGCGAAACAAATGCATTGCGATTATGAGCTCTCGTCAACTGGATGCTAGTTTTATAGATCACCGGTGCTCTAGTGAGATTATATGTAGTTTGCACACCACCTATACACCTACATGTATGGTGGGCTGCATCAATTGGGTACCCCCGTTGTATTAAGCTTTTAATACAACTGATGCAGCCCACTGTACCTACTTTTTATTTTGATGTATGAAGCCTGTACGAGTGATTTTTGTACATGGTTTGGTCGTAATTGGAAGGATATACTGCATCTGTTAATTTTCCCTATAAATGACCGTAGATAGGTTTACATAAATAAAAGCATCATCGTAAAAATGACCGTTGTAGCTATACTGGTTTTAAATAATTAGGTATGTTTGTTATTTTAGTTATAAATGGTGTACAATAAATTTTTAATCTATATACAAAATAAAAAGAGAAAGTAATGTAGACAAGGAATAAGGAAGGAATTCCCGTTAGTAGGTACGTTTCCGTGGGATATTTTCCGACATCCACTCGGGCGAAGCCGCTGGCAAAAGCTAGTTTGCAATAAGTACGATACGATACGTCCGCGGTATCCCATAGTTTCTATAGCTCAATTTGTACGTTACAGGTAGAAACCACAATGCAATTATACGAAAGTGTACCCGCTTGTGCCTGACGCTTGTGTCTGACGCTGTCAGGCAGGCCTAGCACTGACCTCAATTCGACGTTGTACCTAACCTATTCAACGGTTGTGTACGGAATCTGTCCTCTTATTCAAATACATTATGGACAGTTTACACGTATTGGCGTATAAACGGTACAAAAGTTTAATCCGTACTTTAATTTTGTTCATGCTTAATTCCATTTTTTAATTCCATTTTGAACTTTTTTCTCCGGTCTTGAAAGTCAGATATTTTTGCCCATTTGATTAATTTACCAGAAGGGTTATCTTCAAACAATTTCACTTTCATGGAGGTCAATTCTAAACATATACTTGACATCTTTGTATAAACTAGAGAAACATTATATTAAATGTATTATAATGTATTTACTGTGTACTGAATTTACTTTGTATTATATAATTGCATAGCACGTGTGGAGTATTAGGAACTATGAAGGACTTGAATGTGCCCTGGCGGCTGAGAGTATGTTATGGTCACTCAAATGGCTCGTGGCGCATGTGTTGGATCATTCGGCTCCCTTCAAAATGGTTGAGCTAAATAGTGCTGATCCATGCGTCCTGTTCGTGAACGGGTGCCATCAGTTGGGACTGGCCATCTCTTAATCTTATCTCTTTTTTAATTATTTTATTTTTAAATTGTTATTTTTTTTCTGTTTGCTAATCTGGACGCTTTTAACGTGTACGTCTTTTTTATATCGTTTTGATATTAAGTAAATAATGATATTTATAAATTCAATATAACGATGTAACGAATATTTCTGTAACAAAGAGTGTCCATTGAGTTTCTTGCCTGTTCTTCGCCATAGGTACTATACTATGCTTTGGAATGGGCAACTAGCTTCATATATCTGACTGACCGACTCCTAGACTATTCAAAAGTACCTATAAATGTTATAATTGAAATAAATGCTTTGAGTTTGAGTTTGAATATTTCAGTCATGAGCACTTCCCATAAAACATGAAACATAGCTTTAAATCAACAATAATATCCATTTTGCTATTATTATTAGCTATTTATCTATATATAGCTGCTGTAAATAGCTGTTAGTGCTCTTTCCAGAAGATGTCCAAGTTCGACTTAATAAAACAAAACTAAGGTTCAAGTTGTGGTCGAGTGAGTATTATTTGGCGTTTGTTATATCCCACAAATAATCAGAATACCTAACACAAGATTTGCCATCAGATTTACTGAACCTCTGATGTGTAGTGCTATTCTATATTATAGTGGTAAAAAACCGGCCAACTGAAGGCACAATGAAGGGTTCCGTAGTTGAAAAGAATGTAGGTATCCGACGTATCCCAAAAACAAGGTTAACATTGTAACCTGGCCAAATTTCATGATTCTAGGTCAACTAGAAGTACTCTATAGGTTTTGATTTACTTGTGAGTAAAATATATCGCATAAATGGCCGTATTTTTTATTGCGTTGACTTATAAGCTTGATTTTTTAGAGCTGCAAGGGACCATATACCTAGACGTATTTGATATTAATTTCAGCTTGATACCTTCACGCATTCTTGAGAAGAAGGTTCTCGACAGACTGACAGACAGACAGACAGACAGACGGACAAACAAGTGATCCTATAAGGGTTCCGTTTTTTCCTTTTGAGGTACGGAACCCTAAAAATATCATGACATTATAACCACCCCATAAAAAAACATCATAAAAACGTCCACATCCCACATGACATGACAATTTTCAACAAATACTCACTCTACTTTTCCTACACATCAAATAGGTCAGCAGCTAGCTTCCAAACTAATCGTCGGGCCGACAGACGGACAACAAAGTGATCCTGTAAGGGTTCCGTTTTTTTCCTTTTGAGGTACTTTCGTACCTAGAAATCACTAAAAAATCTAAGGCAAAGTGAAATTGAACTTTGAAGTGTGCTGTGGACATAAGCCTAGATTCTCTAGCGTCAGGTAGGATTCACATCAAACTCACTTCACCAAAATTTTCACAGTGAGATTTGTACAGTATAGACCGGTTGGTAGTGGAACACCTGGAATATCGTTCAGTGCCAATTAATGCGTCCATAGTTGAGATTTCTAAGTATGACTGACAAGACTGCCTCGTTGGCCTAGTGCTTGCATCTGGTAGTGAGTACTGCTGAGCATCTGGTCATGGGATCGATTCCCAGGTCAGACAAATTGTTATTGGGTTTTTTCCATCAGAAATATCTCAATAGCAGCCTGGAGTCTGGATTTGTCTCCGGTTGATGGCAAATAGGCTCATCCCCCTATTAAATGGGACTTAAACATAACTGGTGAAATATGGGTGTAAGAATACCTCTGCCAAATCCTTCACGGATTACAGGCGTGATGTTATGTTATTTCTAGTTTTTATAAAAATACTTTCGGTAATGTAAATCACATAAAAATCAAAACCAATAATATCATATTATGATGTCGTGTACAGATCGTCCTTGATGTTCGTCCATATGTCAAGGCCTCAGATCCCATCTATCATGGTGGTATCTCATTAAATCGACCGCCACACCAGGCTACACAAAATGTTGTTGCTGACATACTTTTACATACGACCGTGTTTGTTGTCATTTTGTTTGTATATTGAAGAGGTATAAGTACATATATATGTTTTCGTACTGCTTACCTTGGAACGTAAATAGAGACTTAGAAGATGGTTTATCTCGAATAAGTAATAGCGAATATTGACAATATTTTTCTTACGCATACTTATGTGAGAAACGTGAATTTCAATGTGTTTTGGTATGTAAATAGCAACAACTAGACGTGAATAATATAATATTGTATGTAGGTACTAAAAAAACATATTCTACGAAATTCTAAAAAGCACATTAGTTGTGCCTACATGAATGTATGTATGTTATGCTACACGTGGTGCTACGAAGCTCATCACGTAGCCGTGCTACGCATTGGCTACGAAGCCGCGTAGGCGCGTAGCATAAAAGTTGGTTTACGTCATACGCAATATTATTTCTTTTTTTCTCGTACTTATGAATAGGTATTAAAATGGGTCAAGATTTTTATGCCTCGGTTGTTTTAAACTAAATGTTTTATTGACTCCACCAAGCTAATTAGAATCGTTTCAATTTCCTCCAAGGCGCTGTCCTAATTTAATAGTGGATGAATTTGAAAGGCGTTTTTATTAACAGTTGGCTTATACCTGTACTAATTAGTACGAAAATTTAACGCAGGAGTTAATTAGTTTGGGTACGGTCTGAGAATGGAAGCATAAATATGAGTATATTTGGCTTATCTTAATCAACTTGGATATTTTACCAAAGATTACAATTTAAATTAAGAATTAAATGATATGATATACAGTTAAATCATTGTAGCTTCTGATTGTAAGAAAAAAAACATCTAAAACTTTATAATAATTATCTCGCCGTGAAAAAACAGAGTGGATTCATAATTATTATTACAAAAGAACAAACTCAGATCTGACTGACAGACCTACCTCCCAAAAACAATGGCAATTTTTAACCGTAATACACGCCGCGTAATTACAATCCTTAATACATCGAGTTATGACATTAATGTCCCGCCTGACGTCTTATTAATACCGCTTCTCATCCTTCGGCTGTTCGTTATTAATGACGGCCGTAATTATCCGCCTAAGACGAGACTTCTCATTTCATGAGAGGAATACGATTCTGAATACGTGTTTAAACATGATTTATCATCATTAAAAGTTCGACGTGTTAATGTAAGTTGATGAGTCTCGCGCGGCCATGCGTTGTCTTTGTCTGTGGTGTGATTTAATTGGTTTTAATTAATGAAATATTGTCTTGGTGCATTCGTCTTGTAGGATTTGTGATGGGTTTCTTGTTAGATTTTAGGTTTCGGTTGTCTTGTTAGGGTTAGGTAAAGTAAATCCAAGAAAATTTATCGAGCAGATTGATAATCTCCATACATCTATAAATCGTATAAACAAAATATTTAAAATAACAAAAAAACCCACCAACGAAAACACATAACTGAAAAGAGAAAAACAAGCATTAAAATCCGTAGAATTTTGATATTGAAAAACCAATAACCTGAAATATGGTGTAACTTTTGTTTGTGCACCGCCTGCGATATCTTCTATGGATTTCAATTATGTGTTTTTGCAGGCGGGTTTTTTATTATTTTAAATAATTTCTTTTATTTCAAGCTGTTTTAGTTTTATTAATATACTAGCTTTTGCCCGCGGCTTCTCCCGCGTGTATGTCGGAAAATATCCCAAGGGAACCTGCTACCGGGAATTCCTTCCTTATTCCTTGTCTACATTATAAAGCAAACCTCTGTGCAAGATTTCAGCTTTGAGGGTTTGGGCTGGGCGTTGATGAGTCAGTCAATCAATCAGTCAGTCAGTGAGGACTTCTCTTTTTATTTATATAGATAGATAGATAGATAGATGTCGAGTCTTTCCGCTACAAAGGGAGTAAAGACCATTTTGGCCAAAATTCACTTTTTGATGCAGGCTTCTTCTACTATCATATATCATAGTCAACTAGTAAGACTGCATCAAAAAGTGAATTTGGCCCAAAATGGTATTTACGACCTTTGTAGCGGGACGAATCGATGTGTAATACTTACTTACGTTAATTAACTTACATATCTTATATATTTAAATAAAAGAAAGTCGTGTTAGTTACGGTACACTATTTATTACTCTTCTAATTATTCTCTCTCTAATTATTCAATTGAGTTTTAAGTGAGCTTTCAAATAATCTAAGTAGGTACTTATAGTAATAAAATGTTTTTAGTTTTAACTGTAACTATACAATACCAACTAGTTTTGAGAATACTTAAGCAGGTTTTAGGTATTCCTAACTTGCTTAAGTAGCGGTAGTTCAAAACGGTTTAGTATTAAAGAAAGAAAAGACTTAACAAAGTCCTTTTTGATTTAGCAAAATCCGACTTTAGTTAAAGTACAGATATGTAAGATTTAATAACTATTCTTGTTTGCTACTTGGGGTGGGACCTCCATGCAGGCAAAAGCTAGATATAAACATCGGCCATTTCCAAAGTATTTTTCAAAGGGATTAAATCACAAAAAAAAAGGAAAGGGATTAAATCACATAAATATGGATCTCTGTGTCTGAGTTAAATAAATAAATAAATAATGATAAATAAATATAATGACTAACATAAAAAAAAAATCTCCCCTAAATGGATAAATGCTTACCAAATCTGCGTCGACCTGCTGACGAAAACCCTAACCCTAGACGGTCGACGTCAGGGGCACCCCGAGGTTTGGGTGGTTAGGTTCCTTTAAATCCAGACAGAACGTCGACCTGCTGTCAGTTTTCTAAAGTTATAATTTCACAATAAAATAGTTTAAGCATTTATCCATTTTGGTGAGCATTTATCCATTCTGGCAGGTATTTCGATTTTTTTTGGTAGTAAAATAGGTACTTTTCTGGTAGGCGTTTTAACACAAGCCTTTTTTAAATACCTGTCAAACTCACTAGACTCAAGAGAAATCTCAAATAAAATGAATGCAATGATTTAATTGTGGATTCCAGGTAAAAAATATTCTTTACGATCATGTGTATGTGTATTTTCAAAGTCTGATAGCAGCATATTATGATGTTTTTCGTCGTAATATCTGTACTTTGAAATTATGCCATTTTAATGACGCGTTAATTAACTTTATTAAGCATTATTTGGTAACTTAAATATTTATGGGCTTAAATATTGTATGGTTTATTTTGGTTAATAATTATTGTTATTTCAGAGCAGAATAAAAAAAGTTGAATCGAAATAATTGCCATTATGGGCTAACTGTAAGTACCTACCTGCTTTCGAAAAATTTCGCCTAATATAAAAATCCTGAGGAAATGACGATTGCGGCTGCGCAAGAGCATAACTTCTAACTTAAAATTATTCACTTTTTTAACGTCTTCGGTTTTTTGGGTGTGTGGTAAATGGGAATATGGTTATGTCCAAGTATGATTCCGTTAGTAAACTGACTCAAACATTATTGGCCTCTAATGTTACTAAAGAATGGAGATAATAATGAATTCTTGTAATTCAAGAGTGCTTTAATCATTGTGATTTAACCTTACGATAATTTGACCTTACGTCAATCTTTATAAAAGTCACATTACACGCGCACGTTATTTCCAACGACTATGCTCAATTTGTATTGACTTTCAGAATCTACAATAGTTAGGACGATAAGAGATATGCTCATTTACATAAATACAATCGTCCTTTGGGACATTGATTATACCGCGATATACGTAGAACCTATATAAACTAAGATACATAAGTATCTTGGTTTATATTATATTGGACCAGGTATTCAAACCACGCTAGCAAGAACACGTATGTACATTATGTACACTCTGCAACAGAGATAAGTAACCAGTGTTGTAGTGTGCGTGACACTACAAAACTGTATTGCTACTGTTAAAACGATTCATTACGTACAGCACACAATGCCCTCACGCACACATCGCGTTCATGTGCGAGTGAGTGCGCTAATGTCTTCTCAATTATAGTATAACATAATTTCGCGTTGAAAACTTAAGCGTTCGTAGCCCAACGAATAAGGCATCATACTTCTGAGTACTACTGTGTGAGTTCAAATCTCTGAAGTGATGATTCTTTTTGCGATTTATTATTTTAAGCTAAAGCAATTAGAACAATTTTTGTTAAGAAAATGTTTTATTTATTTAAAATTGCGTAAATAAATAAAACCATTTTTAATAAATATCTTTATTTAAAAAAAGAACATCAAAAGTGAACATGTTTTATTATAAATACAACAATATGTTTAGAACATGCTATTACATCTTTTTATACCATTATATAATATGTATACAACAATGGGCGGAGTGAATAAACATGTCACATAGATAACAAATATAATCTGATCCAGTAACAATAACATCACTCACACACTCCTACCTACACAGTACCGCCGACTTAATTTATTATGGCTAAATATGCTGTGAAAGTATTAAGTATTTCGTTTAGGTATCTATTATAAAATAAAGTCGCTTTTCATGTCTGTCTGTGTAGCCGCGTTGTTCTTCTAACGCCACAGATTTTGATGCGGTTTTCACTATCATGATAAATATTTAACTTATATATTATAGAAACCTTCATGTTTTAACAAGTCGTAAAAACCATGCGAATCAGGGCCGGGTCGCTAGTTCAGTTATATACAGATATGAATTACCTACATTTTTGAAAATTAAAATTAAAATTAAAACATTTACCACCTGTATCGGGAACAGTAGGTATTATAATTATTACCAACCATTATTAATTATTTCTAGGAAAATAATAGATTTAAAAACGTTAAAATGTCTGAAATTTAAAGGTAGTATATAATATGTATGTTACGATAAGTCGGTGGTGATTTTCGACGAAGACATTTTTCATCAGTAATTATGACGACATTGTTTTGTCAATCGAAGTGCCGATATTCCGCGATTTTGACGGTGCACGGTATATAACAAAATTTTACGCGTCGGTTTGCAACATGTCAAACCGTCTGCTTGCAGGTGGTTCCGTACAGTTTGCATAATGACGTTGTGTGCTGCTGCTGTTATGCTGGTCTAAGCGAATGGATCTGATGTATGGGTGGCAACAATCTCACGCACGATGCCGAGGCGAAACATTTGTGTAAGCCAATGGTGTCAGTCCAGGCAGGCGACGGTTTATTTCGCTTGTCTCAGTGACAATGCACCCACAGTCAAACGGTTTTTCTCTACAAAAAAAAAGTGAAAATATTAGGTCTAAACATACACCTCCCAAATTATAAATTAAGAAATAAAAGTTACACAATATAAATACAATGCAGAGAATATATATTTATATACTTAAATACAATTGATATATAAGGCTAGTGGTCAGTAATAATAAAAATTATAATACGATAAAATAGAAATAAAAAGGCAGGGCGAGTGACCTAGGAAATACATAATATCATACTTATAAAAAATAATATAATATAATAATGACACTTATTATTTACTTTATTCATTAGTGCACATATAAAATGTATTTTTTTAATTTTTTCTAAAAAGTATTAAACAATATTATAATACTTTATTTAGAATACAAATACTTTGTTTAATTACCATACATGCAATTTACATTTTTAAATATTTTAGAAAAAAAATGAAATCTTTTAAAATTGTATTTTATTATTATTATCTAATCATTTACAAACATATTCATTATTTTTGAATATTTTATTACAAAACACAGATAAAAAACTATTACTATAATACTGTGTAAACCAATAATGGAAATGATTAAATAATTATCGATATAATGAGTGGCTATGCAGTTAACAAAAATGTATTTATTTGTTAACTGCATAGCCACTCATTATACTAAATTCAACTATTCCGGTGTCATTTCCTATTAGATTCAACTATTCATATCCACAATTCGTTAAATGAGATACAACAGACAATCATAATAAAACTACTGGGTGGGATCACGGTGACATAATAAATTAATACATTCTAATAATAATTTCACTCACTGATAGCATTGGGCGCCTTGCGATTTCACTAACAGAAATATTTTTTTTCTCATGCAAAACAATAATCTGAGCTTTTTGAAATCTTGTTAAATGATGCATGGTCTAAATTAATCAATATATCACAATCACAAACTTCAAGTGCAAAAGAAAGAGTATAATGTGTAGTTGCTAATGCAGACTGACTACATAAGTTCACAATTAAAGGCAGGAATATATTTTTAAAGCGGGTAGTTAGCTTCTAAACTGGGAAATAATTTTAAGTAGGCGAGAAACTTGTGGTAGATTCTCAAACTGGTTAGAATATCGCTTTATTCAGTTAGTATATTCATTTTAAATTACAAAATCTCAAAAATAATATGTTAGTAAACTCGCGGCTCGAACTCAGATCATTCTGTCACTGTAGGTTGAATGCTTACCTGTTGCGCCACGAGAGCAACTATCCTACATTGCGAAATTATGTTACACTATCACTTAAAAGACGTCAGCGCACTCACTCTATGAATGGGATGTGTGCGAGGCTGTCATTGTGAGCAGTACGTACAGTAGGATATAGTTTTGTAGTGTGCGTGGCTGGTTACTTAACTCCTTTGGCCTGTGTACAATGTATATACAGATATACATGTAATGTATCGTTTCTATTCATATTGCAAAGCACGTAGGTACCTATGCATGGCAGTGCTTTAGACATTGTTTATTATGTAAACGGATTCTTGATTTGAATCTGTGTGTTTAGGCTTTATTTGAGTATGCTGGGAGAGATAGACGGTAGGTATGCATGATTCTTGCACTAATTATTTATTTAGATAACAATTGATTAGAGTTTCTTGGGGTAATTACGATAATTCCGATTGATGATAATTTCTACCAAACGCAGCGGCATTTTACATATTATACTGGCAACGCGTATTATTAGAGGCCATTTTATCGGCCGCCGTCTTTCGCTGTCGCTAAGTACATAAAAATGCCGCTGCGTTTATAAGTGCAACAATTACTTTCAGGCTAACACCACATGCACCATTATAATATCGTAACTGTTACAGAGAACCTGTTTCTGAATGTAATACAATGTGGAATTCAAAATATTTATGCGGTCACTGAACGGGACCCGCTACATTCCTGACAAATTTATCTTTAAAGTATGTAGCTGTAGCACCCACGACCCACCCATACCGATTCAACACCGTCCGAATTTGATCACACATCATATCATGTGAGTAAAGTACTCATAACGCCGTACGGTCGCGCCCAAATCGTCCCAAAAACTCGTATCACCCGCCTGCCGCCACTCAAACACATAAAATATTCCGCGGTCCGCATTCTTCTTGCTCATAAATTCATCTTCCATGATGTCACGAGTGAGACAAACACGCCATAACTCAAACATACGGACCGGCTATAAACAAGCCAGGGAAGATACGGTGTGACGTCACGGACGCCTCTGAATGCAACCAAGTGACGCAAAACACACGGCCCGTGACCGGCGTGTGACGTCATTTGTCAACGTCACTCACAAGTAACGGTTGTTGTAAATCAGACACGGTGTAACCATATAATAACACGGTGCACGAAATTGGTATTTCAAAAAGTTACAACTACCTACCAATGTTTGCTAAAGGGTAAAGGTCGCCCCCGACAGTGACAAACAACTAGGTAGGAACTAAATTACGGGTTGATTATATCTAAAATGGTTCTGTTTACCTAGGAAGAGTAATGGTTTAATTTTAATGGTATGATCAAACAATGAGTCTGCTAATTTTGGAGATTTCGTTCTCATTTCGTCATAATTTCCTTTAAGGTTCAAACTTCTATGGTAGGCGATCGATTATTTTTAGAATTGTCCAAAATTGATTTTTCTTAACCATCGAAAAAAGATTTAAGAAATCTGATAGTAAATTTAGGTAAAAGTAACTAGAAAATTGTTATAGGTCATCGACTAAGTACCAAGAACCTGAAAAACTATCCGACTTTTTAAACGCTCCCATTTGTTACGTCTGCAATATCTAGGCTAATTAATTTCAGCCCTAAGGGCATGATATACACCTGGTAGCTATTTAATAAAGTGACTGGACACGGTTTTATTAAAAGGCATATTTTCACTTAATGGCGACCTTCAGTGCCACCTTCATTGTTCCAGCGCTATGACTAAAATTTTTCACAGAAATAATTTCCACGGAGACTTCCCGTTCACAAAGATAGCGGGACGTTAATCACTGTCAAAATATACAACTAGATTATATATCTTGAGTTTTGAAATTACATTGTTCATCAGCTCATTGCATGTCAGATCTAACGTCTCTTATTACCTTTCAGCCTTAAAGAGCTTGTTGTTAATGTGAAACTTTTAATATAACTGAAGAGTTGGCATCTCTTTTAATTTCCTCACTCGCGTTATATTTTTTCGGCACATCAATCTTGGTAGCACGGCTAGGCTTCAGTGGTAGCTCTTTATTAAATTTACCGAAGCGCAAGCCGTCATTGGGCTTGGCATCACGTCTCGAGATTAATTTTAAGTCATGTCAAATTTACGTTGGCTTTAATATCGTGAGGATATGTCGCGATAATTACCCTCGGAGCCACACGTCATGTGTACCCATACGGTGACATGACGTAACTCTGCTTCCAGCTTAGTCTTTATGACGCGGGCCCAAACCGTTTTGCTGATATACCTAAGATTATGTTCGTTTTCGTTAGGGTAAATGGGAGCTGGGATTGCGCTTGATTGGGCATTGAATATGCTTAATTAAGCGAACTAATGTGAAACGTTGTTTATTATATAGCGATAATTACAAGTAGTTAAAAGTAGTGTGTGTGATAAAACATCAATCAAAGTTTGCTGGATGCAGCTGAATACCAGTATTTTAAATGGAGCGACTGCCTATCTGACCTTCATAACCCAGTTACTGGGTAATACAAGTTAAGTTAAGTTACCCCTTGGTAAGACTGGACGTCCGACTTTCGCGATTCTCACGACCCTTAACGACTGTCAAAGATCCACGGTCATTCGTGGATCTATGGTCTTTGACCGGGACCAACGGCGTTAAGCCGTTGGTCCTGGTGCTTTCCGAGGCACAGAGGGGGGCACGGCAAAGTTTAAAAGTGTTTTAAATAAATACAATGCGCAGTGAAATTATTAAAAAAAATAGTAGTCTTCACTCAAAATCAGCAAACATAACCAATTTACCTTTATTTTTAACTTAATAACAAAAAAGTAACAAAAAAAAACCTTTCAACCAAAAAAGGAAAGCTTACGATTTGAGCACGCAAAGCTTATTCGGACGGTGTGGGACAGTAAAAAATGTGTTTTTTTATGTCCCCCTGACAATGTCATGGCATGCAGATTGCAAGTACGTGATCTGAAAGTCAATGTCCTCGACCTGCGGGTGACAAGCCGATTAGTGGCTTACAGTGACTGGAGGGCCTGTCACTTTGACGACTGCCACCGGCAGCCCTGATTTTTTAATATACTTTTTATTGGAAGAAGAGATGATGGGCTGAAGGTTTGATGGGCTGTTTCTAGGAAGAGATAATCGAGGTAAAGGTTGGTGTTGAAAGGAGTGTGGCTGTTAAGGTCTTTAGTTTCGTTAGCTTTAAAAAAAATCTTTCTGTAGCTTTTTGTATGAGATTCATAGAAAATTATTTGTTCTTCGTGTACAGATCATAAGTAACAAACACAATTTTTACTACTTTATTTTACATCTCAATTGTAATATTATCTGGGGTGTTTTTAGACAGATAAAATATAATGAGTATCGGGGATATTTATTACAAATTTTTATTATTGACAGGAACACATAAATTAATTAGGTAATTTAATTAGTAGCGTAATAGATATTTTGCTAAAAGTCTATTTCAGGGAAGAACAACAGTAATGACTATGTTCAGTAATTAGTAAATAATTTAATTGAATATGTTGTTTCACTTGTTTAACTATGCAACGAATTAATTAATCGTAATGGGGTGTATCGCTACCAAATAAAATTATTTTATTTACCAATAAATTCAATATGGTGCAAAAACAATTTGTCAATGTAACTTTGATTAATAATTAAATAGTCGTCAACCAAATTTGTTTGGTGACAAGTATTAATTGAAATGTATGACGCGGACGGCGCAGTGCCAGCTGTTCACAGCTTTAATTAAGGAGCTAATGTACTGCCACAGTGGATCCTGCCGCCTGAAGGATGTGATTGATGACACGCGAACATACCTACACACAAACCTCGATATTCTCGCATGTCGAATCCAACGACAAATTATTATTTCATTTTGTTTCTGTCAACTCTTTAATGGATTAAGCCTTTGCTGCCGACATTTGATTTCGACTGTACCACAGAATAGTAAAATTCCAGTAGGTAGTTTATGTGGACAGTGACCTTGAATTCATTACCTACGGCCGCTCGGTAGATAAATATGCGTCCGTCATTGCGTAACTCCCGCGCATTCCAACTGTTGCCTACTGGTTATACTGAAATTTCAAGGCGCGTCGTTTCGGCCGTTTTCTATAAAGATGTACTACTGTAATATTATTATTCTGTTACTGTACCGTGTTCTTTGTAAAGCATTATAATTAAGTCGACTGTGAACGAGAGTACTTACAATACATAGCTTGTTAGACAAAATTGAAAGATTTCACCTGACGACGGTCTATTGTTAAAGGTTTTTATATATCGTTATTTATCTTTACCCGTCATGTCAAACATGTACTCGATTTACGTGAGCGTGTACCTTGTAAAATGTTAACGTTATAAAATATATCGGCTTTTGATGCTCAAAGGATCAAACGAATAAAATTGATGAAAGAGTTATTGTGTTTAATATTTGCAAATAGTTGACGTAATACCTACTTAATATCTTCCATGTTGTTAGGCATAGCATTTGCTTACATACGATTTGGAGAAAAACCTTGTTTTTGTACAAAAATACGATACCTATAATAACATTCGAATAAAGCCTACATTACTTACACGGCGTCGTTGGCAGCGCAGAGATCACTTATTGTAAATTATTTTTAACTTTTTAGTTCTTTTTAACAACTATTAAAAGATTGTTTTGAAAAAAAGAAAACTCTTTAAGTATTAGTTTTTTACTTTTTAGTACACCCTGGATATTGTCTAGGACCAGAGTCCTTGTCAAGACGAATCAAATGAGCCCAAACTCGATGGTGTTACGTCGTTTTGTTACAAAGTTCCCATGGCTACCTTCCAGCTCCACCATCAGACTCTGGATATCATATAGGGCCAGAGTCATTGTCAAGATGAATCTAACGAGCCCAAACTCGATAGGGTTGCGTTGTTTTGATACAGAGTTCCCATGCCCACCTGCCGGCTCTATAATCAGATGCTCCATGTCATAATAATACTGCATTGTCAACCGATTTATATTTATGTACACAAGATTTCAGCTCTATCGGAAACCGGGAAGTGGGTCAAATTTAACTTGCAAAATTTAATTATAACTAGGCTACGTCAATAGCATTACCGAAATCCTCACACAGTTCTTAAGGAAATGGACAAACTGCAATCTGCTCAATCGTAACATTCGTTCCAAAAAGCCATAAAAATAAGACATACATTCACAGTTTTCAAAGTTCATAACTTCCTAACAGCATTTTTTGAAACAACAAACAATCGAGAATTCGTCGGTTCGCGCTGTGAGCACTGCATTTTTGTTTGAGTTTGAGGCTAACGGGCTAAAAATTGGTCAAGGGTGTGAAACGGCTATATAATATGGTTTCCATAACCGTTCTAGTTTAGCTGCAACAGTTTTTTTTTCGGAGAGTACCTACCTGACCTTTGTGCGCACAATATTTTTAATTGAATGGAAAATCTAATCGTGTGATTTTAATGTTGCTAAGAATCTTTTGCTACTTTTTGTCACTTTTGATTTATCATGTGAAAAGTCCTTCTGATTGTTTGTGCTTCTGATGCTGTGTCATTTCTCAACCAATCCCTTTGTGGTTTCGTTCTTTATACATAAATAATTTCTAACGCATTTTCTGTCCAAAACATTATTGAACATTTAGCCAAATAACTGAAAACTTCATAATTAGGTAGCAAAGATAGTAATACTAATAGAATATAAGTAGGTACTTAGATTTGCAGATAAAGCGTAAGGAGAACAACACATAAGTATTCGCCAACACTGTTTACCTTTTGTACTAAGGGGCTACTCAATATTCCCATAGATTTCGCTTTCATACCCACTCTTTATGCACGGGGTTGTATCCCAAAAAACTTTTCTCACGAATTTGTTTCAGGTCTCCTTCGGGATCCACAAAAAGCATCTTTTTGTGAAAATTTACGAAAATTGGACGGAAATGGTGTGAAGTTATAACAGGAATTGGTCGATTATAGGATTCGGAATGGTCGGGCTGGTATTTGTGGGCAAGTGAAAGTTTTCAAAGAGTTTACATGATGTTTTACTTTGCGCCTGGCTTATTAGGCAATACCTACAGTAATTGCATTTCTTTATAGCCTTTTGAATAATTGAAATAGGGCTAGCTTAAATACATGAAAACATCCCGCACATTGGGATCCCGCTAAACCAGATGCGGCTGAATATCAATATTTTACACTAATCGACTGCCTTTCTGCCCCACTTTAGTTTTAGGTATAGGTAGGTACAGGCTACAGCTACACTATGGATGAGTAGGTCAGTAGATAAATGTAGATTTCTCAGTGTAATGACGATAATAACATAATAAAGTATTCAAAAAGGTCCAACCTTTTGTTATATCCTCAACTCACAAATAAAATTAACCATCGAAAGAGCATGATCTTCTTATTAGGAGAAGCTTGGACGCAATAGAAAATTATGACTTTGTAACTTGACCGTGGCTTGCGCTGTGTAACTGAAGTTACACAGCGCAAGCCAATTAATTACAGAAAAGATTGAACTATTTGTGAACAAATAGTTCAATGTTTTCGCTAATTTACCTGCTAGTCCATGTCTAGCTTATTAAGAAATACAATCTCATGATTTACTATAATTATTTGACTACTAGAGTAGATACACAAAGCTAATATCTCATCAGTCTTTAATTCTGGTCTATACTCGCTGGGACAGGTGGGCTTAATCTGTCTTCGTTAGGGCACACGAAAATGTCCTCCACTCTATACAGATTACGAGATTCATTGGGCTCATGATAGCTCAGCCTAGAACATGATTACCTTTTTACTGCCGCTATTATGACTCTGTCACTCTTTTTTATTGTGATGAGGCTTGAGTTTGGTTTAGCTGGTAAAATGAAAGGAGTAAATACCTGTTTAAAGTGTGATTGTGTTTGATTATTTTTTTTTCTTGATGGTTAATTTAGTAGATAATTTGATTTGAGTGTTATTCGTGTGTTTTTAAATGGCAGGAGTGCAAATTATTGTTGCTTTTATTTTATAACCTAATGCCCGCAGAGATGGAAATTTTCTTAAAATTTATCATAATAGGTAAGTATTCTATCCATCGTTTAATATAACAGCTTATACCTTCAAAATACACTGACAGTACTTGAGTATCAAAATGACAACTTCACAAATTTATTGGACCATTCGGAAACAACGGCTCCCAATACCGATGCAATGACGTGTCGCAGGTCGCATCCTGCGCGGTCGGCTGCTGACGTCATAATTCACGTCGACGTCCACCCGCATAGCCGGCTGCATGAAATATGACCGATCCGTTCGATTTACAAACTGCTGTGCTGATTTTGAAATAAATGTTTATGGGAAAATTGAGACGTTCTCTGAGAGTTGATGGTCATTGTTTGTTGGCTAGTGAAGAGCTGATAGATTGTTTACTTTTAAGTAATGCTGGTAATGAAGCTTTTTGAACCTAATAACTGGTTGTATTTGTTTTTTCAACCTAATGATAACTATATTTTTATTTGAACTATAGTTTTATTTGAAATCTTAGTGATTGCTTCAAAAAATGTTGTCATAAGCCAACGGAACTCCAGAACAGTCACCTTTCAGCCCTACTTACTATAAGTAAGTCCATTCTCTTTTATATCTTATTTAATTATGATATCTCCGTGAATACTAGAATACAAAACAGAATACCAGATGAATGAAAGTATTCACAAATAAGACATTTATACTAAACTAAGGCTGCGAGAATAGACTGTTTTATACAAAATTATAAGGAGAACGTCTGGAACGTCTATGGAACTTAGCATCTTTTTACATGATCCTTATAACCCTGGGGGTGGAATATTGAGCATAGGACGTCGGCCTTGACCGATTTCTTACACATTCAACTATAAATATTTGATAAGTTTGCTGAACCGGGTTAGCTGGCTCCTTTGTTGCATTATTCGACTGTAGATACATAAAGATAGACGTCTCTATTGACCTTTACCATTGGAAAATTATATCAAATAGTGATGAGATACCTCAATCGATTTCCCTAGTTTACTGTTTAGTTCGGCCCTGAAAGCAGGTTAACATTTGACAAAAAGTGTAGTACCTAATGAGCGATTTTGCAGAGCTGATTCTGAATGATTATAATGTAAATTTGAAGTCCAACAGTGAACTTTTGTAAATTTAATATCATCACATCTTTAGCAAAATGGGGTACTTAAGTGTTTTTGGCTAGGATTGTAATTCTTGTTCAAGATCGAGAGAGGCACCCATAAACCTGAATAAACTATTCTTGAAACTGCTGTAATGTCGTAGTTTTACTGTAAACCGTCTTTGAAAATACCTACGGTCCGGTCGTCCAGAGCTTATCGGCGTCGTCGTTTGTAACGTTCCCGCAGACAAACCGTGACAACGGTTTTGCGGGGCATAGATAACATTCAAAGTTTTTTTTTTTTTTGTAAAATGTAGTAGTAAAAATAAATAAAATAAAATAAATAATAATGCGTTCTTGGCACCTGTCAGTTTCATACTAACGAAAATGTGTTTTGCGAATTTGTTCCATAACAGAGCAGTGGTGGTCCGGTTTCGGTGGTACGGCCGCGACATACGTCGGTCGTTGGTTCGAACCCAGACAGTAGGCGCTTTACTTTGTGTAAATTATTTCATCATCTCTGCTCTCAAAACGGTGAAGGAAAACATCGTGAGGAAACCGGCATGTCCTAGAACCAAAAATTCGAAAACATGTGACATCTATCAACCCGCACTAGGCCCGCGTGGTGTTACGGCCCACTCCCTCTCACCGAGAGGAAGCCTGTGTCCCAGCAGTGGGAACATTATAGGTTGTTATGATCCTTATTACTACTAGAAATTGTCCAACTGACAAGGAAAGCATTCTCTCGACGCCCGGACTACAAGTCACTGGAAAACAGAAACTTCGGGCTTGAAGATTCTATAGCTCCCAATATCTACATAGTGGTCTCCTATTAGACACACTTCTATACCTACATAGTGGTCTCCTGTTAGACACACTTCAATACCTACCGCTCTGCTTGAATAGAAACCGTCTGTCCAAGTGTATGTACTCAATCAATGGATGTTAGACGGTAACGTTGGAAATTGTGCTGGGAGCCCACGAAACCTTGCTTGTAATAAATAATTGGGTTAGCTATGTGGATCTGTAATTGTTGAACCGCAGAAGACCAATTCTCTATCTACTTGAAAACGTCAAATTCTAATCGCAATTTCGTCTAAGCGACAACCAATGTCAAAAATTTATGTCCGTAAGGATTGAGTCGCCAAATTTCGTATCTTAATGAAATTTAATACTTATTTAGTAGTAAGTTTAAAAATTTTGTAGGTTCGATCCTCGATTTTGTAGGTATAATACTTCAAAAGATATATGAACATAAAGGTGGCACCTCAATCTAAATATTTGGATTGAGTCGCCACGTCAGAACTAAGAACATCATGGATGAATGTTTATCATAATTTGGTATGATTTAGTAGTATTTGAGAGTATTTAGTACACAAAATCTGAGCTCGGTAGTGTTAAAATTAAAAAAGTTACAATACATTATGTGTGGCTCCTCAGACCATACACATACGACTGGTCATTTTTCAAAGAAGCAGTAGTTCAATTAATGTGCAATTTCAACATCATTTAGTAGTAAAAATATTAGATTTGTAGGATAAGAGTCGGCAATCACAAAAGAAAGAAATGGGAGATATAGCATATTTAATGTGGCTCCTCAATTCAGATGCTTCGGTAAATAGATTTGCCTCTAATCTACATAATCATGTGACGAAATTTGGAACAAAAAACGCCAATATTTTGTATAAATTTCTACTAAATGCACGTATAAAAAAATACAAAAAAAAGTACATATTTACAAAGTTATTAGCTATTCTTTAATTTCTTATGAAATTTTTTTGTGGGGTGACCATGAATACGTGATTTAAAAAGAAAATGTACGTTTCGTGGCTTATAGAAACAAAATCTATTTTGTCGCATGTTTTCAAAGTCAGCCTGTATAGTCGGATTTGCACAATTATTTTTTTGTTTGAAAGGTTATGCTCTCGAGGGAACAATGGGACCACCCATTGTCACCAAGTCAGAATCTGATGAAGAGATCCTTGAGAATTTTCGTTTATTGGCAACGACACTACCAGCCGCACTACCAGTAGTGTCGTTTCCAATTAACGACACTACCAAGCCTATTTTTTTTGGATTAAACACCTAAAACGTTCATGAGGTCAAAATGGATATCCAAGATGACGGCTGCAAAAATTTTCGCAGCCGCCATTTCAAGCCGACGCCGCGCGGCGCAGCGGAACGTGTCTACATTCGCCACGTGCTCCCGCCCCGCACTGCGTGTTTTTAATTTTATTTTTGTATTCTTCTTCCTCTTCCTCTTCTGCAAGAAGTCCGATTATAACAAGATCCCAGTCTATCATTATAATTTCACTCGAGCACTCGACCAAACTGCATCAATTCTACACGAAGTCTGGACGGAAATAGTAGAGACTGTAGTAGAGTAGTCGCGCGGCTTCGTGAGGTGCAGCACCGCTCTTGCACAACGCGCGTACCGGCGAAGCACCGCTGCGTCGCGATGCATCGCTATACGCTGCGAGGCATCACGAGGCGCAGCGCTGCATGGTGCAACGTATTCTAAATTCTCACAATGAAATGTGTATATTTTCGTGTAGAAAATAAAGTTATATTTTGAGTCGCTCTTTTAAAATGTGCGCGCAACATCGCGTCGCGTCGCGTCTCGGTGTGAGCTGACTCTAACTCGCGCATTTGCTCTCGGAGACCACAGATGGGCATCGGGACTACTCAATTATTGTATTTCGCGGGTTGCGATTCGATTAGTGGACCTGCCACTTATTATGTGCTGTTTTTTAAAACATATAGTATAGGGATAGTTCCTTTTTAGGGTTCCGTACCAAAATGGTAAAAAAGGAACCCTTATGGTGTGACTCAGTCTGTCTGTCTGTCTGTCTGTCACAGCTGGATATCTCAAGAACTACTAATGCTATCAACTTGAAATATGGAACAGTTTTAGATGATGTTTACCCAACTATTTTGCAAATAAGAAAGAAATAGAAATATTTATACTTTTTTTGCAACATTGATTAAAAGGGGGTCTTAAAAATTCAAAGTGGGTTTACTATGGCATATGGGGTATGATATGAAAGAACGCTATTTGCACATTCTCAAACATTTTTTTTCTTTTTTATAGGCCGCATAGTTTTCGACTTTTGATGAAAAATGTAAAAAAAAATACCGTTCCCCCCCTTATCTCCGAAGTTTGCAAAGCGAAAAATCTGCAAATATTCTGTATGATAGAAGTTTATGTAAAGATTACAGGAAAAATAAAACGATGTCTCTAAATAGCACACTTTTTCAGAAATCGGAACGGAACCCTCGGTGCGCGAGTCCGACTCGCTCTTGACCGGTTTTGTAACATTGTTATTATATGTAATTTGCATAATTATCTTTGTTGGCACATCTTGATTTCAATTGTGATTTGTTTTAAAACACAAAAGCGCTTCGATACAAAATCGTAGTTATAAACGCTTACCATAACATCAGAGGTATCAATGGGCAGTTTGAATAGTTTTTTACAATTAGTATTAATGTGTTTATTTATTAGGTAACTTAGTATTTAAATGGCAATTATTTAGAACGTATAGGAAGAACACTTTATTATTTTTCTCCTTTACGAAGTGAATAATACAATTCTGTTAGAAATAAGTAGGGATTTTATTAAAAAAATAAATTTCAAAAACTAGTCATCCTGGTTTCATTTAACATCATCATCATCATCATTTCAGCCGAAAGACGTCCACTGCTCCCCCCAAAAGGGACCTCATTCTTAACTCGATCTCGCAGAAAAACACCGAGCATAACCCTCTTCTTTGGCTTTTGGGTGACCTTGAGCTTTCTTATGAGGCCCATTGTAAAACGCTACGTCTTAGGGCCGTAAATCATAACTGGCAACACACACTGGTCAAAGACTTTTGTTTCGAGACACTGCGATATTTTGGACAAGAAGATCTCCCGTAGCTTCCCTAACTTAACGAACCTGGACTTACCTAGTTTGACCGTTTGTCCCAGGTACAGTCTGCAACAGAGATAAGTAACCAGTGTTGTAGTGTGCGTGACACTACAAAACTGTATTGCTACTGTTAAAACGATTCATTACGTACAGCACACAATGCCCTCACGCACAGATCGCGTTCATGTGCGAGTGAGTGCGCTAATGTCTTCTCAATTATAGTATAACATAATTTCGCGTTGAAAACTTAAGCGTTCGTAGCCCAACGAATAAGGCATTATACTTCTGAGTACTACGGTGTGAGTTCAAATCTCTGAAGTGATGATTCTTTTTGCGATTTATTATTTTAAGCTAAAGCAATTAGAACAATTTTTGTTAAGAAAATGTTTTATTTATTTAAAATTGCTTAAATAAATAAAACCATTTTTAATAAATATCTTTATTTAAAAAAAAGAACATCAAAAGTTAACATGTTTTATTATAAATACAACAATATGTTTAGAACATGCTATTACATCTTTTTATACCATTATATAATATGTATACAACAATGGGCGGAGTGAATAAACATGTCACATAGATAACAAATATAATCTGATCCAGTAACAATAACATCACTCACACACTCCTACCTACACAGTACCGCCGACTTAATTTATTATGGCTAAATATGCTGTGAAAGTATTAAGTATTTCGTTTAGGTATCTATTATAAAATAAAGTCGCTTTTCATGTCTGTCTGTGTAGCCGCGTTGTTCTTCTAACGCCACAGATTTTGATGCGGTTTTCACTATCATGATAAATATTTAACTTATATATTATAGAAACCTTCATGTTTTAACAAGTCGTAAAAACCGTGCGAATCAGGGCCGGGTCGCTAGTTCAGTTATATACAGATATGAATTACCTACATTTTTGAAAATTAAAATTAAAATAAAAACATTTACCACCTGTATCGGGAACAGTAGGTATTATAATTATTACCAACCATTATTAATTATTTCTAGGAAAATAATAGATTTAAAAACGTTAAAATGTCTGAAATTTAAAGGTAGTATATAATAATTATGTATGTTACGATAAGTCGGTGGTGATTTTCGACGAAGACATTTTTCATCAGTAATTATGACGACATTGTTTTGTCAATCGAAGTGCCGATATTCCGCGATTTTGACGGTGCACGGTATATAACAAAATTTTACGCGTCGGTTTGCAACATGTCAAACCGTCTGCTTGCAGGTGGTTCCGTACAGTTTGCATAATGACGTTGTGTGCTGCTGCTGTTATGCTGGTCTAAGCGAATGGATCTGATGTATGGGTGGCAACAATCTCACGCACGATGCCGAGGCGAAACATTTGTGTAAGCCAATGGTGTCGGTCCAGGCAGGCGACGGTTTATTTCGCTTGTCTCAGTGACAATGCACCCACAGTCAAACGGTTTTTCTCTACAAAAAAAAAAGTGAAAATATTAGGTCTAAACATACACCTCCCAAATTATAAATTAAGAAATAAAAGTTACACAATATAAATACAATGCAGAGAATATATATTTATATACTTAAATACAATTGATATATAAGGCTAGTGGTCAGTAATAATAAAAATTATAATACGATAAAATGGAAATAAAAAGGCAGGGCGAGTGACCTAGGAAATACATAATATCATACTTATAAAAAATAAAAAATAATATAATATAATAATGACACAAATAAAAAAAACAAACAACAAATAATATAATATAATGATGATTTTTTATTTTTTCTAAAAAGTATTAAACAATATTATTATACTTTATTTAGAATAGAAATCCTTTGTTTAATTACCATACATGCAATTTACATTTTTAAATATTTTAGATAAAAAATGAAATCTTTTAAAATTGTATTTTATTATTATTATCTAATCATTTACAAACATATTCATTATTTTTGAATATTTTATTACAAAACACAGATAAAAAACTATTACTATAATACTGTGTAAACCAATAATGGAAATGATTAAATAATTATCGATATAATGAGTGGCTATGCAGTTAACAAAAATTGTATTTATTTGTTAACTGCATAGCCACTCATTATACTAAATTCAACTATTCCGGTGTCATTTCCTATTAGATTCAACTATTCATATCCACAATTCGTTAAATGAGATACAACAGACAATCATAATAAAATTACTGGGTGGGATCACGGTGACATAATAAATTAATACATTCTAATAATAATTTCACTCACCGATAGCATTGGGCGCCTTGCGATTTCACTAATAGAAATATTTTTTTTCTCATGCAAAACAATAATCTGAGCTTTTTGAAATCTTGTTAAATGATGCATGGTCTAAATTAATCAATATATCACAATCACAAACTTCAAGTGCAAAAGAAAGAGTATAATGTGTAGTTGCTAATGCAGACTGACTACATAAGTTCACAATTAAAGGCAGGAATATATTTTTAAAGCGGGTAGTTAGCTTCTAAACTGGGAAATAATTTTAAGTAGGCGAGAAACTTGTGGTAGATTCTCAAACTGGTCAGAATATCGCTTTATTCAGTTAGTATATTCATTTTAAATTACAAAATCTCAAAAATAATATTTTAGTAAACTCGAGGCTCGAACTCAGATCATTCTGTCACTGTAGGTTGAATGCTTACCTGTTGCGCCACGAGAGCAACTATCCTACATTGCGAAATTATGTTACACTATCATTTAAAAGACGTCAGCGCACTCACTCTATGAATGGGATGTGTGCGAGGCTGTCATTGTGAGCAGTACGTACAGTAGGATATAGTTTTGTAGTGTGCGTGTCTGGTTACTTAATTCCTTTGGCCTGTGTACACAAACAACATGGTCACCCTCAATAGCGAATTCTTAATGAATATCGAAAAGTATTTTTTTTTTCAGATACCGAATATATACAATGTTGATTTGTACATAAGTATTTTGTAGACATTTATACAAAATGTTAGTGTCTCTGGTTATTGATTCCGTTGTGATCTCAGGTAGATACAATCAATTATTTATTTGCAGAACGTCAGGACTGAGGAGCCAAATAAAATGCGTTTATTTACTAAATTCACTCAGTTTTACTACTTTCTCTATATGCTACAAATTCGAACACACTTACTACTAAATGTTCTTTGGAGTGGAATATAAATTGACTAATTACTTTCATGGAAATTCACGTTCTTATGATTGATTGATTGATGGATTGAGGAGCCACATTAAAAGTATTGTATATTCTTCAATATCAACAGTACAGGACTCAGATTTTTAGTAGGTACTATACACAACTACTACTAAATCATACCAAATAATGATAAACATTCATCCATCATGTACCTAGTTCTGACGAGGCGACTCAATCCAAATATTTAGATTGAGGTGCCACCTTTATGTTCATATATCTTTTGAAGTATTATACCTACAAAATCGAGGATCGAACCTACAAAATTTTTAAACTTACTACTAAATAAGTATTAAATTTCATTAAGATACGAAATGTGGCGACTCAATCCTTACGGACATAAAAATTTTGGTAAGTATATCAGAAGATATTTTGACAGATTGAGACTGTGATTAGAATGCGAACGTTCTTAAAAATACAGAATAAGAAACAAGAATAGGTCAGTCAAGCGTTTCCATCTCACAATAATAACCTTTATCCGGTTTTAGGTCATTTCGATAGAAAGTAAGAAATAAATAATTTGGGACACGCACAGCAAATACAAACAATAAAAAGGAGCATTTAAAACTAAGTAGGTACCTAAGTAAAAAAATTAACATTAAAATAAAAACAAAAAAATACAAAAAATAAGAAATGCAAGGCCAAAATGCTCCTATCTCAGCATAGTGCTGCGATATTTTGCCCTTTTTCTTTTTGTGGATGGGAAATCATCAAATGACTTCTCCCGCTCTGGGTGGAGCGGAAGGCCGTGTCAGACTTTTACTGACTAAAACCCATCCGTGTTTCTTCAGTTGCCTGTGCCAGGGCCACGGTATCTCTTTCGAACAACCCGCGACCCCGGCGGCATCGGCCCTATCGGACCCCATCATTGCTGACATCTCTACACTCGAAACAAACTATTTTTAGAAATTATCATATTATAAATATCTCCTGCACTGGAAGTTTATGCTGGGCGTTCTTCGTATTGGAAACACGATACGATGGTATTAGCGATACTTACACCCTCCGAACGAGAGTCTGGTATGTAAACGTACCTTTTGAATTATGTACTATACTTATCTGTGTTTCAATTAAAAATATTGTTGCCGTGGGTATTGGTGCAATAAGCTAAGTCGGGCAAATATTTCAGAGACCCACAATTTATGTCTTACCTTATTACTCTTCAATGTTAAAGAATTTCGGAACCAAACATCTTGTTCTACATTCTAAATAAATAAAGAAAAAGCAATCCAGCTCATTTTCAGCATGAAACTCATAAAAAAATATAAAACAAAAAAATACTATCCAAAATCGTATTTTTTGGAATGTCCCATTGGCATGTTTATCGGTATTTCTTGGTATAAAGAAATCGTCATCAAGGATTTTTTGGATTGTGTAAATAAATATTTTATACAAAGCAACAAACTATGTCTTTCATTAAAAACATAATAAATAACTTAAGTGGAAGTAGTCGAAATCTGTGTCAAACAATGTTCAAAAAATTTCGTCATTAGCGGCAACAACAACAACAAACGCGCTCAAAGTGTCATTTGACGTTTAAGCGACGCTTTCCACCTCTGACTTGCTCTTCGGTCAGCCAGCACGCATATTTCAAGCAGTGAGTAGTTGAATTTGATTCTCCATGATTTGTCACATCGGACGTCATTGTATTTTTAACTGTACCTCAATTATTGCATGCATGGTAAAGTGTTTTTATGTCTTCGTGAGGAAGTATTCATAGAACTAGTACCGCGTACTGCATTTTTCTTATGCTACCTGCCTTACATGTTTCTAGGCGTGGAAGTTTCTAGAATTCGTCATTGTTGGCAACATCATTGTCAGCAACATTGCAGGAGATGGACTGGAGATCAACAACTAAATTAAGTCCTGAAATAAGATAATGATAGGACTAAAGTCTAAAATAAGGATTATTTTTTAAAACTGTTTATACATTATGACTATGAGTGTTATTTTACCCAATAATGTTAAATAAAAGATGTTACATGATTTTCACCATATTTTTGAAATTTTTAAATATTTTTAATGATACTAAATTTTTTAAAGTGCCTTTATTATAACATAGCATATCTTAAACGTAATTATAAATCTAACATAAATTAGGAGCTGTTCCACGATATAAACAAATAGTATATTATGCAATTAGTGAATAAAGGACGGATTTAAAGCGAGGGCCATAGATGAATCACGAGCTAGTGAAGGATTCTAACGATTGAATCACGACCGTAGGGAGTGATTCATGTTGATTGAATCACGAGCGTAGCGAGTGATTCAAGTGTTAGAATCCTGAGCTACGCGAGTGATTCATGGGCCTCGATATAAATCCGTTTTATTCAAGAGTTGCATACTATACTTTATACCATGACTACGAGAAAAAGAAAGATTTAAGTGAAAATAGACATAAATAATGAAGAAAAAGGAAATTTAATTTGGCTTTGATGTAAACCAGCCGTGAGTTTTTGGGTAGCAAGTTTTCCACTATATCGGCCGCCCTCTCTTTCATAAACTCAGGTGTTAACACATCTTCATCACTAGAATACATTTTCAATCGATTAGAACAACACTAAATAAACACAAAATTAAAGTTTAAAGTAACACTAAACTTTGTGTTCGTACAACTTACAGTATTCTAAATAGCGCCAATTTAGTAAGGACAGCAAAGAACACAAAACAGTTTTTATTCTAATGCTAAACTCCTTGTCGAAAATGTCGACCAATCAAATTGAATTTAGAACACATCAATATAGGTCGAATACAAAGATTACACTTACACTAGATACGGCAAGCCACGACCGAGCGTGCCCTGCATGTTCGACTGTTCGTACTAAAAAAAGTCTGATATCTCAGTGACGCTTAGCGATTGAAACAATTCTGTTTACGTTGAGCACATCACTAAATGGCTGGGGTGAAGTTATCGTAGGTATAAAAAAGATGACCCGTTCGGTTTTCATACTATCTAATAACATGCCGTATCTAGCCTAGGTACTCTAAATCTGTGGTCGAATACATTGGTGTGTTCCATTTTCAAACATCAAAACAGTGAGTAAAAGTGCTTTTTATTCACTGTTTTCAGTGAATAAAATAAGCTTTTTAGAGGGGGAATGGTATAAAAGATTTTTTTTTGTCAAAAATAATAATGCACAAATTAATAATGCACACAATTTGATAACACTTTCATTCCAAAGACAATCTCGGTTAATAATAACACTTGCTTCAGTGACTGGGCCACCATTGGTATACATAAAAGTAGAAAACGACTTTATGAGTTGTATGATGAACGGACTTGTATTAACACTGCTGAATTTAATTTATGTGTTAAGAATTATTCTAAATTATTTTTAAAAGTTTGTTGTATGGCCAAGTCACGTTACTTGAGTACAAAAATTAAAAATAGTAGTAATGTAATTAAAATGACATGGAATATCATTAATAGCGAAACAGGGAGGTCAAGCAACCGAAGTAGTGACTACAGCCTTGCTACAAACAACATACTTAAATCAGATTCCCAAGTCGCCGCGGCCTTTGAAAAGTTCTTTGCTGAGATTCCCGTATCAACTACTAAATCTCTAAGGTCCTCACCCACTGCTGCAGTCTTTACTTAAAGAAAACGTTCCAGTTTGTGATTCTGAGTTTAATTTCCAATATGTTACCTGTAGAGACATAATTAAAACCTTTCAGACGTTAAAAATATTAAAAAGACTGCTGATCTATGAGGTAATTCTGTGGACGTTGCTAAATCAATTATAATATTGTAGCACCTACTTTAGCTGTTATTTTTAACAATTGTATTGACCGTGGTGAGTTTCCTGATCTTATGAAATATAGTAAATACCGTTGTTTAAATCGGGTAGTACATCTGACCCTACTAATTATAGACCTATTTCAGTGCTACCTACCTTTACTTACTTTACTTTTTTTTTATTTTTGAAAAACTTATTTTAGATCAACTGCAAAGATTTTTTATTAAACATAAATTATTACATAACAAACAGTTCGGTTTTACAAGGGGTCGTTCGACTACTGATGCCGGGTGTTGAACTTTTAGCACATGTTTATAATGCATGGGAGGATAAATGCGATGTTTTGGGCATCTTTTGTGATTTGTCCAAGGCATTCGACTGCGTTCTTCATGAAACATTAATCAGGAAACTGCATCACTACGGAATCCGGAACACCTCTCTGGATCTTCTCACTTCTTACTTAAGTGATAGGATTCAAAGAGTTGATGTTAACGGGAAAAGATCACCCGGATCCGTAGTAACAATGGGTTTCCCCCAAGGCTCAATTCTTGGCCCGTTTTTGTTTCTTATTTATATTAATGACTTGCCTTACCTCATAAAGGATAATCATGATATAGTGTTGTTTGCAAATGACACTTCACTTTTATTTAAACTCAGACGTCAGCAGCTGGTTACTGACAATGTAAATAGCGCCCTCGCAAAAGTAGTTAACTGGTTTAATGTTAATAACCTACTTCTTAACGAGAAAAAAACTAAGTGTATTAACTTTACGTTACCTCATGTTAGACAGGTAAAAACTAGTGTTCTCATAAAGGGTGAAGAGTTGATTCCCGAAGATACCACAGTGTTCTTGGGCATAACTTTGGATGCCAAACTCCAATGGGGCCCCCATATAGATAAATTGTCGAAAAAGCTTAGCGCTGCAGCATACGCCGTTAGGAAAATTCGTGATTTAACTTGTTTAGAGACAGCCCGTTTAGTATACTTTAGTTATTTTCATAGTGTGACGTACGGTATTCTGCTGTGGGGAAATGCCGCCGATATTCAGACAATTTTTGTTTTACAAAAAAGGGCAATTCGTTCAATTTACAAATTAAGTCCCAGACACTCCCTCAGAGACAAATTTAAATAAATTAATATAATGACTGTGCCTTCTCAGTATATCTATGAAAATCTTTTGTATGGTCATAAAAATATCAATTTGTTTAAAAAATACAGTGACGTCCATAATGTAAATACTAGAAACAAACACAAATTTGTTGTTCCTACAACCAGGCTTAAGAAAATAAGTGGTTCGTTTAGATGCCAATGTATATGTTTATAATAAACTACCTAGCCACATTCAAGAACTAAGCCTTAATAAATTCAAAAATTGTATAAAGCGGAAACTTTGTCAGAAGGCCTTTTATACTGTCAAAGACATATATATTGAGGACAAAAAGGCTTGGGATTGAGGTGCTCCAATAAATTTACACAATTAATGTTGATTTAAATGCCTTTTTACATATTCTATACAACGACATGAATATTTACTTTGTAAAGTATTACTTATACTATTTTTAATTATTGTGAATGTGAAGACTACGTGGATCATTGTTTTTTATTAATTTTATCCTTTTCTCAGTTTTAGTCATAGTCTGGCAGTTGTAGTAATTTATGCGGCCTACCCAAATGTCTTTTCTTTGGTATTGTTCGTCGAATCGTTGAGCTCCTTAAGTTTTGAGTTGAGCTGCACGATTACTGACAAATGCGTGCACTGACTGGACAGGTCCACTCAATCTGTGTGGTTCTTTCCTCAAAAGACCATTTCAGACTGCAATCTACATGGTCTTCTCATGATCTAACCAAGATTATGTCTGGACTTTAAAAGAGACTGTGACCTCTGAGTTTGTTTCGGCGTTTCTTCTCAGAGCAATCAGATAGGAAACGTCGATCTCATCTAGTTTAAAAAAAAATGTTTGACGTGTAAAAGTGTTTGTACAAACCTACTTACAGAAAATAAATCATTTATCATTTATCATTAATATTTTGAGGAGATTCACCCTTCACCATTCATTGTTCTTGAAACAAATATAAAATGGTGTGCATTATTTGAGAATATCTACTTCGGTTTTTTGGATATATTACAACTAGATGCATTCACACTAACTCACACCTTTTGCCCATTGGCGTATAGGAAGAAACTACAGAAAACCACCTGCTACGATCTTTACATGCTCCTTTTGCTATGTTTACGTTCATACATCTGTCATACAAGCACGTTGATTAGGAATATTGCGGACCTGACCTTTCTAAAGAACATCACTAATAAGGTATAAATAGATAAAGTTCACACTAACCTACGTTGCAGGCTTGCTACATAAAATTAGTATAATTTAATAAAACCATAATGTGCTCATAGTCACGAATTCGATTCCTGCACCGCGGTCATTACACACACAGGTCACTAAATAAGTGACGTAACTGATTTGAACAAAATTTTACGGGGCAAGCTATTTTTCCTTTTTGTTTTGTAAACTATAGATATATCGGTCTCGATTTTGCATTATTATGGAGACCGTAAGGCATAGGTACAGATACGCCGCCGCCGATTAGACAACTCGATTCGACTTGGAAAATGTATCAAATTACTATAATTAGGTCGGCTATCGGCTTAGTCCAAAATGTCAGATACGTCAGTTTCAAATTAGCGACAATATTGTACCTATCTCAGAACAATAACAAAGCATAGAAGGAAGGTTAAAAACAGAATTCTGTAACTACCTTTAGTCCCGTTCTATTATTAGGTACGATAAAGGTACGATAAAGGATGTGGGAAAGAGATAAATGTTTTACTCTTTGTTTTACTTTCTTGGCATGGTCACAAGATCAATTGTCATTTGGTTAAAAAAGTTATAGTATGACGCTGCCAAATTTGATAGTACTTTGTTTCAATGTCTGACAGTTCGTTCATTGAACTAGCTGACTTATTCGCGTGTTCATTGTTTACGTGTTTGTCGTAATATTCCATGGTTTTGCAATGTTTTAATAATATTTCTACTGTTAGATTGCATGAATTCTTTGTTTAACTACAAATAGTGAGTGTGTGGACGCTGTGGAGCAATTTCTTGTGTGGTTGGGGGCTGCAAGTCCCATTCATAGCGAAAATAAAATGAACAACAAATATTGACCTTCCATCGGTAAGTTTTTGCTCAATTTCTTGTTGCCTAAGATCTGATAAACGAATATAAATACATAACAAATATTGCTGTGTCACTATATAGCTGAAACCAGTCGTAATATTTATTCCAATAGAAGTAATTAGCGAATATTCGGAAATTGTTTTGGGGTTATCTTGATCAGCCATAGTGACGTAAATAATGTTGTCGATACTTTTCTTTTATAATAAATTTACAATTTATCGCTTAACCTCAGCCATTTTATTTTTATATAAGCGAAAATGACTTTATTCAACAAATCATAAAGATATTGGAACATTATATTTTATTTTTGGAATTTGAGCAGGAATAGTAGGAACTTCATTAAGACTATTAATTTACTTTTCTTTTACAGATTTCCTAGACGATGTGAAAAAAAATGGATAAATTGTATTGTTAGACGAAATTGGACTCCAAACAGCACAGCCACATAATATGCTCCAAACATTTTACTTTGTATTCATTTGGTAATGAACCTATGAAATGGATGTAGCATGTGCTTTAAGTCGTCACTTAGAGAACATGCTGTTCCTACATTATTTGTTATGGATAGAACAGATGAAATGGTCTTGATATATTATGATATAATTAATGTATTTTATTGGCAATAAATAGTATCCCGTTCAAATTAAAACTTGATTTATTACATTACAGGAAATACTTATGGAAGTCTGCGAAGAAGGACATAGCGCAGTACTGCAAATTAAAAGAACCGCTCACCATCAACAGCAATCTAACATGAAGACAGGTATAACATTTCAGAAATATGTTCACTTGATATATGCGATACAATGATATTATATTAAAAATATCATTGATGCGATATCATTCTTCTAATTATCCCAGTCGGAAATATAATCGTGTGCAAATTTATTTATTTATTTTTAATAAAAAATACGTAATTGTACGATGCCGTAGCAATGGAAGTTGAAACAGGACATAGTACATCGATACAGATTAATGAATCGCCACTGATCTTGACATCTCGTGAAATCATCTCACATCAGTCAGGTAAGACATACAAATAAAACTTAGTTTAAAGATTTAAGATTTTTTATCAACATTTTTATTTAGGTAAATACCTAAATAAAAATGTTGATAAAAAATCTTACATAAATTTTATTGAGAACTGTTTGTTTTAGGAATCCTTGACACAGATGACAATAACAAATTCAGAAATAATTGGATTCCATCCCGATTCAAGAAGACTGCGCTTTTGGCGAGTTCCTGGTCGCCAGAGCCGACTCCAGAATCCTCAGGAAGTTCATTCGCACCAGGGCGGAATGATTATGGTGTGAGCTGGAATTCGCCTAACAGATTATTAAAGTTGCTAGGCATTTTATTTTTTTATTTAAAATATTATCTGGTCGTTATTTTTTTATGTACAAAAATTTGAATTTTCATAATAAATTTTATTTTTTCACTAACAACCATTTTATTTAATCAAATAATTCAAATCTCTATTAAATTACGCTTCTACCGATTTAAAATAATGTGTTACATAAAAAGTATTAAAATAAAAATTATTAGGTACTTTGAATACCCTTGTTCCCTAGACTTTGTTGAGTAGTCTATGATGTAATCTAAAATTCAAATAAATATGAGAAAGTAAGTTGCTAAAAACATTTGCAAAACCGAATGTCTCCCACTTGTTTTCAATAAACTCATCAGTTATTATGGCAATTAAATACATTCTGGTTTAGCCGGGTCAGATTTAATACATGAAGAGCTGTCGGGAACCAAGGAAGACTTTGGTGATGATGATGACGAACTATTTAGTTCATACTTAAAGTATTGTTTCATTTTGAACGAATGTATTAAGTATTGGGATCATAAGGATGCTTAGTTAATTCAAAATTTTAGGTACGCACGGCTACAGATCAAGCTATACATTTCCAGTATAAGCTGATCTCGCATTGTATAGGTTTTCCTTACAATGAGCGGTCAGTGTAAACTGGAAATGTATAGTTTGATGTGTAGCCGGGTGTACCTACGGTTATTATTCTTGGCAGTATAAGAAAGAATGTCATTGTAAATTCTATCGACGTTGAAATTTAGTGGGTACATCACTAGTCAGAATAAAATGAATGACAACCTACAAAATTTCGAAACGTCTTCTGTATATGTGTCCTTCTTTTACATCATAGCGGCTCCATAAGTCAAAATGAAACAAATATATTGAGTTCAGTTGCTATATAAACACTACTTCTATGCTTGTTGTTCTTCTGAGGTACCTATGTGCGTTATGCACTATGGCTGTTTTCTCCGCATCTGAATGAATGTGAATTGAATACCCATTGTACCTACACATGACAGAAGGGGTCAAACAGAAGTGTGATGAGTGTTTAAAAATGTGTTTCTCTCATAATTCCGCGACGAAATAATCCACTATTGGGAAGTTTGCTACGGTATTGTAATCTAAAGCTGATCCATACCAGCTACGTTTTCGTGCGCATTTTCATCTCGTGCAGTCACTCTCATAAAGATGTATACAACGAAAAGAATTCATTTGATTGTCTACAATTTTACTTGTGTTCCATAATACTTACTGTATCAATATGTAGCTATAATTAAGTACTTACCCAATATATAGTATGTTTTGTGGCTAGACATTGATACAATATTGAAACAAAGACTGTAGACAATTATATTTAAATGAATTCTCGTCGACGTATACAGGATGTAAGAGTAAACAGTTGCAATCTTTTAAGGGGTCATTGTACTCATCAATATGAACAATTTTTACTGTGGGACCAAACCTGAAATCGCGAAAAAAAAATCAGCTGTTCAGTACAAATATGTTCGCATAATTCGTCAAAACGCGAGTTCATGTTTGGTCCCATAGTAAAAGTTGTTCATAATGATGAGTAGGTACAATGACCGCTTAAAAGATTGCCACTGTTTACACTTACACCCTGGAGATACTTTTGAGGCTAACTGTACATGCTGAGCCATTGAGGCCACATCTACTGTTACAGAATGTGAATTCCCTCTTTAATGTAAACAACAACTATCTACAACATATTCCGGGATAGTATAAAACAAAGTCGCGACATAGTTGTATGCTATCTGTATAGAAATCCACACGAAGCTGTTGTAACTCGGAGGCGACAAAAAGCGCAAATGTTGTGTACGTCCGTTTTTCTTCACGAAACTGGGTCATCTTATTGTGCCTTTCGGCTTGCTGTTAAGTAATGGCATGTTTGCTTGAATTCTTGGTGACGGTATTGTCTTGTGTAGGTACATGTCGAGGAAATATGAGCATCGTGCAACTTCGTTTTGGTTAAATTCTTGGGTTATCGGAGCTTTTTCGTAGATGCTAGTGCAAATCTAGGCTGTTTCGTTTTTGAAAGACTGACCTAGCAATTTATAGCTTAACTATAGTGCGACTGATTCTTGATCAGGTGCACCTAGAATCCGTTTTCCGTTTCTCCAATTTGTATAATTTGATTAAAAAACGGTTATCATCATAAATTGTGGAAGAATTCGGGTTTGTTCGACGACTTGATATCTGACTAATCTGTAAATTACTACGTATAAATAAGTAATGTACTATTTTGATATTGTGTGTTCTTGCTTATGGCCCATAGGAACTAACATCGAAGAATCGTGAGACTACTGTTTTGAAGAGGATTAACAAAACTGAGAACCTGCAACAGCTGTTTGTATCCCCACGCAGCTTTTACTGGAAAAGGTCTCTTCATTTAACCGACTGAAGGTATACCTATTTAATTGATCATGACCTCCCAATGTTGACTACCTAATCAAATTTTTACGGGTAGGTATGTAGGTACTGCTGTCGATACGCCAGGTTATCGTGTCTTAATTAGTATCTATTTATACTTACTTAATTACCTACTTGTTTATCTTATTTTTGGACACGGTCTCAACTTTAAATTTCAATAAAATACGTAATCTATCAAGTAACAAATTAGGTGTCCACATTATTGGATTCTGTACTTTCAAGGTTTTTGTCTTGAATAAATCGTAACAAGCGTCGTAAAAAAATACAAAACAAAATCATTTACCATTTAATTGGAAGTTCTTACATAAAAATATTCTTACTTATATGCAATATTCCTCTAATAAGTATGTAGGTACTTATTAGATTTTATATCCGGAAAAACTCGGCAAATAATATTGATTGCAACAAAAAAAAATGTCCTTTTCTCTCATTTTGCCTTCAGCTCCATTACGAAATAAGCTTTTACCTACTCTTATCATTTGTATTAAACTTGGAAACAAGCATCAAAGGGACAATCAATAACATCGTGAAAATGCGTTTTCGCTGTTGCCGAACAGCGCCATCTATGTTTTGTGGCGTTGCAGTGTTTGTAATAGTTCACACTTTTCCCGCGCTAAAGCGCTGATGTGCTAAAGCTCTATTGTGTCGAGTGGGCTTCGTTGTTCGTACGTAGTAACTTTACCCTGCCATAGATGGAGCTGAATACAAAAATACTGTTCGGAAGCTTGCAAGAGAAAAGTTCACACAGAATACGATTGTTGCTGTGCCCGTAATAATAATAAATCACAATAGTATAGTTCGCAATGTAGAATAAAATAAAAACAAATTGTTATTTTAGTAGGTATGTAAATTAAATAATAGTATGTAGGTACTTAATGATATTAAAAATCAAACATTTTTGCTGACATATAATTCAAAAGTTTGTTGATGCGATTAGCAATCCTTGTGCAGTTTTTGAGAATTTTAAATTGTAAATTATACATTTTAGTGTAAGATGCACAATAGTTTTTGATACCTATTTGATATTATGTAGTTTAATTCTATAAAAAAAATATAAGTATATTTATTTTTATTGTTATAAAGGTAAAATAATTACTTCATTTATCTTATTTTTACGGTTCCATACCTCAAAAGGAAAAAACGGAACCCTTATAGGATCACTTGTTTGTCCATTTGTCTGTCTGTCAGTCTGTCAAGACCTTTTTTCTCAGGAACGCGTAGAAGTATCAAGTTGAAATTAATATCAAATACGTATATCTATGGTCCCTTGGAGTTCTAAAAAAATTAAGCTTCTAAGTCAACGCAATAAATGGCCGTATTTTACGGCCATTTATGCGACATATTTTGATACTCGCAAGGAAATCAAGACCTCTATGGTACTTCCCGTTGTTCTAGAATCATGAAATTTGGCAAGAAGCAAGGTCTCACAGCACAAGTAAAGGAAAAAGTCCGAAAATTGTTAATTTGTAAGGTTGTCAGTCTGTCAAGACCCTTTTTCTCAGGAACGCGTAGAACGGTATCAAGTTGAAATTAATATCAAATACGGAAGTCTATGGTCCTTTAGATTCCTAAAAAAATCAAGCTTCTAAGTCAACGCAATAAAAAAATACGGTCATTGCGATACTCGCAAGTAAATCAAAACCTACGGGGTACTTCCCGTTGACCTAGAATAATGAAATTTGGCAAGAAGCAAGGTTTCACGCACGAGTAAAGGAAATAGTCCGAAAAATGTTAATTTGTAATTTTTTTATTGCATTCCACAATGTTTATGCTTAGGTGGTAAGTAGACATTTGTAGTAACAATCGTGGACCCTGTCGGGCACAGCAAAAGAAAAACTTTTTTTTTTTGGGATTAGGTACACCTAATATTAAGTTTGTTTTTGGGATAAATTCTTTTGAACTACGGAACCTTTCATCGTGCCTGGTCCGACACGCACTTGGCCGGTTTTTTAGTGTTTGATATAATTTCAGAAAATCATTTTAGCGTTTTAAACGCGGACGAGGACGACCCTGTCTACAGTTTCTGTTCTTATTCTATAAGTATCATACATAGTAGTATCTTAGTTCCTTTTATCATCGATTGAACCAAGTTTATAACGACTTTGCCTTGCTTTTATATACCTATGCTTTATTTGCTTTAAAAAATCAACACCCACAACGACTGCGACTACTTCTTATGCTTAGAAAAATGTATTCTGCTTACCTTATTCAATGGTAAAGGAGCTGTCACTCCATACACAAGTTTATCAACTCACACATTAGCATAATCAGCCTATAACAATGTTCCCACTGCTGGGACACCAGGCCTCCTCTCTGTGAGAAGAAGTGGGCCGTAATCCACCGCAAATAATAATCATTATTGATAGGCTCGCCTTTCGCCTCGTACCTACACCTACGTGATTGTGTGGTCGACTATAGAGCTTGCTTGCCCAGAAATAACCTATTCATTCTCGACTTGAAGACACCAGGTTATAGTTATCAGGAAACACAGGTGATTAATCAATCCTACTTTGTGATACAGGAAAAACTGGATATTATCGAATATCTACAACAAAACTTTACTTACCAACACAATGCAACTGTGTTATCAAAACTACTTGATTATATACCCAATACGCTTATTTTCCTACATTGTAGGTAGAATGAGTATTTCCCAGAGCTTTCATCAGCCATATAGCCCCTAAAGCAATACTTCAATGTGCGATAATAATCAGAAAAATACCACTGCGTTATTAGCTCCCCCTGGCGTAACAATTACAAAATTAAATACGTAGGTAACAAGGTTGGCATGTTTTTTACAAAAATTGTAATAGTGTGGATAAGGTCGGCTTTCAACTGACTTGTCGCCGTTCTTCGTAGAAGTAGGTTCGCGTGCTGTTTGTAGTATAGGAACAGGGATGGTTGAAGTAGTTTAGAATACGACAATTTTGTAATATATTTTGTTAATTTCTGACCCGACAGACGTTGCCCTGTTCTCAATAATTCATACAAAATTCCCATAGAAAATGCACTTTCAGTTTTCCCGAATTTTCCAATTTTGTCGGCAACTTTTCCAATTATTCTCTTCATAAGAACCTTCCTCGGACTTCAACAAATAATTGAAAAAAAAATGCTGAATCTCGAGTTTTGCGCTTAGCAACACATTTAGTCATTCATTTTTAGGGTTCCGTACCCAAAGAGTAAAACGGGATCCTATTACTAAGACTCCAATGTCTGTCTGTCGCCAGGATGTATCTCATGAAACGTGACAGTTGAAATTTTAACAGATGATGTATTCCTATTGCCGCTATAAAAACAAATACTAAAAAACAGAATAAAATAAATATTTAAGGGGTTCCCATTTAACGAACGTGATTTTTTTGCCGTTTTTATAATCGTGGTACGGAACCCTTCGTGCGCGAGTCCGACTTGCACTTGGCCGGTTTTTATTCATATAATTATTTAGATATAAGGTAGATAGATAGAAAACTCTTTATTATGTATACGTACACCATAAAAATTACAGATATAAATGTAGAAATTTTACATATGGTAACACAATGGGCGGTATTATCGCTAAAAATGATATTTTACAGACAACCTTTGGATGTATTGAAGGGAAAAGGAGAGAAAATACTGCAGGTAGTCAATGGTGTACCATGTACATACAATAAACACAGAAAGACGGAAAGACGGTAGGTAACAGAAATTTTAAAAGAACCGATACAAAATAAAATGTTGTTTCGTTTCCATCTAAACTTTGCACCTTATTCACATAAATATGTATTACATGTACATATTTATTATTATTGTAACATCTATTTAAGAAATCTCATATCAAATCGGTGAACGCTTTTAGCATGCTTAAAAATTTCTAGACTCCTGCTTTTCCCAACAGTTACAATGAGTTCCTTTCTCATGAATTCATTTTAGAGTGAAAATTTCAAGTAACTTCTGGCGATTCCAAACTCTTAATTGAATAAAAATATTTTGAGTCTTAGTTTGAAAACTTGTGGGATCGTGTTCGTCTACAGCTGTTGCTATTTCAAAATCCTTGAAAAGAAGAAATTGAGGATAATTTTGATTTAAAACCCTATCTTATCCTATCTTGATAAGGATAATAATTAAAAATTACATTAATTACAGGACAATAAGTTTGATAAAATATTTGGTCCATTGCATTGCATTGTTATTTGTTAGTTGGGCAATGCATAAATTGTTTAGAAATTAAAATGAACAAATACAAAAACTTTCTTTCGATCCATCACTAAATATGAGGTATTAGTTTAAATTAAACCACTCTAACTTAGTTATCGCTTATAAAAAAGTTCTAGAATATTGTATTTAGACCAAAATATCGAACCCGCTTAGTTATTTAGTTTATAAATTGTTTGAATGAATTGAATTCCTAAAAAACAAAGCAGAGGTTCTTTAAATTATTCAGCATCAATTAAGTTTTGGTTTACTACACCAACTTAGTATCAAACCTAGACCTTGGCATGTATAAGTTGCCGAAAATATTATTAATTATTATTAGAGAATTCGGAATATTTAATTAGCGAAGAATTTTAAGTAAGAAATATACATACTTATCGGGTTACTTTGACTCTAGGGCATAACTTTGGCCCAAATGGAGACAACTGTATAAACTGCCCGAAGTGTCGCAACCACACAACTGAACGTCGTATGTCCTTTGGTAACTAATAGATGGCGATATAGGTGCGTACTTGCGGAACTTGTGTGGATTTAATGACAGTAAACGTCTGTCTCGATTTGGGCCAAAGTTATACCCTAGAGCCAAAGTAACCCTCCCTTACGGTAGGTACATTTAACTTCGGTGTTCAGACCGTAAATGACTAATATTTCATTACTGTTGTGTCACTTTACTATTTGTAGAACAAATGACACTGATACCTATAACCACTTCTTATTTTATTTATAAAATAGCAAGTGCATCAAAATATCAAATGATTAATCTATAAAACCGCAAAACAACATAAATGTATAACGATTACTCTTATACCGCGTCAACAAAAACAATAATTCCACACATTATACCCTGCAATACAAAGTACCAATAATTGCCAGCCAACACTTAGCCTGGCTCCCGGCCTATAAATATTGTATAGGTTGTTGGTACCACGGAGGAACTTTATCGTACCGCACTGGAATTAAGCAATTACATGCAAGTTCTGAAACTTGGAAAATGAGTAAAACAGAAAACGCTAAACATCGTTTTATTTCTTCACATTTGCAATTCAATGGGTCTTAGCTAGTTTAAATGAGTTGACGGCTGTGTTTTCGACGGTATCATTTCGGTAATATCATTATTGTTTTAGGAGAAATGCTTTATTTTTTTAGAAAGTATCGTTCGTTGATTACAATGATACTAAATAACATAATAACTATTTAGATTACCTTACTGTTTTGGTTCGTGAATGAACGTTAAATTTTGAAATGATTAGGGTAAGTAGTAATTAAAAAAAAAATATACGAAGATAAAAATAATGCCTTGCCTTATTAACTGACAGTTATCAGCAGATGAGACGGAGCTAAAAGCATTCCCTTCTTACCCGACTGCGGCGAAGCCCAAAAGGAGGGTTATGTATTTGACGTGTATGTATGTATGTATGCATGTCCATTTGTTTGTTCCCTCGTAACTCCTAAACGAATGGACGGATTTGGATAAATTATACGTCTTTAGATTTGTCTTGGTGGCGCGAGTGTCACTGGCAACATCAAAAATCAAGTAAAATGGCGGATATGGGGTGACATATTGTGAAGTTCGAATTTTTTTTTTGTCTTCTAATACCATCGAGTGGGGTATCAAAATGAAGGGTTTTAAAAGGTGATTACAAAAATATATACAACTTATATGTTTAAAAGTAATTCGAAGTGACAAGTTGAATTTTGATTAAAAAAAATGCTTTGAGCAGAGTTAGGACCTCGAAGGCTTGGCTAAATGGTCTGCGAAATCTTTCACATTTGTAAACTAAAAAGCTGGATATAAAAAAAGTGATTAAAAAAAACTAAAAAACCCGACTGCAGTGAAAAACAAGCCCATTTTAAATTTAATAAAAGTCGGAAGCAGGCGGGACCCGTTCCATTTTTATATCTTCAAACTCAAACGGGTCCCGCCTGCTTCCAACTTTTATTAAATTTAAAATGGGCTTGTTTTTAGCTTTTTAGTTTTAGGTTTTTACTGCAATCGGGTTTTTTAGTTTTTTTTAATTACTTTTTTTTTTCAAACTGTGTCTATATCATCATCTGCCTAGCCTTTTTCCAACTGTGTTGGGGTCGGCTTCCAGTCTTACCGGATGCAGCTGAATACCGGTACTTTACATGGAGCGACCGCCTATCTGATCTCCACAACTCGGTTACTTGGTAATACCCCCGTCCCCCCGTCCCCGTTGGCAAGACTGATGATTGTCAGACTTTCGGGCTTCTGACGGCCCGACATGAAAGTCAAAGATCTATGAATGACAGCCGAAACCAACGGATTAACGTGCTTTCCGAGGCACGGAGGGATCTCGGTATGTAAAGATGGTCACCCATCTACGGACCAACCACGGCAATCGTAGCTTAACCTGATCGATGAACTCGTGCGGCTACAAGCCCAATTACTTAGCCACAAGCCCCTCTTAAACTGTGTCTGTATATTATGTTGTTTATTCAATTTTACCAACAGTTTTTTTGGGATCAACATATTGACAATTCAAAATTCCCCGTAAATGATTTAGTTGAAATTAAGCTCTGAGTTTTAGTTTCCCTGGATACTACATTTTTCGAGGTGGCAACCGCTCTTCCTGACCTTGCTATTTACACCAAAACCAGCACAAAAGGACGATCAACACAACCGACCGTTTAGTTACAAGCCCATCCTAATTTGCATTAAAAAATATTAAAAGCGGGACATTCGCTGTCGGTAAAATTTCATTATTTATATTTTACGTCAGTCCGTGCGGTTCTTTTATGTAAATATGATTGTGCATGACGCAGGCACCAACTTTACTGAAATGAGTTTGTAACGAGTGGTGCCGCATACCGCGTGCGGAGTACGTGGTCGTCGTCCACAATAGTTTTGGTCGCATGAAAATTTGTAGTGTTTTATTTGTTGTCGTGTTCTGAACTGGTAATGTTACGACTGGCTTATTATAATAGTAATTCTTTCATTCCATTTAATTAATTAATTTAAAATGTCCTCAAATTATTATTGGAATGTAAAGACTGCCAACGCCAGTTTTGTTTTTAGTTTTCATTTTCATTAGCTCTATTCCACGGAGCAAAAGGCTCTATTCAAACCCATTATGATCCCGTGTCCCTAACCGAAGTACCGTGACATATGAACGCGACGATCGCATGATCGTCGCGTTCATATGTCAGTCATTTGTTAGGACAGCAAGCGCCCGCTGTTAAAACTGAGCGTCCACTGGTCCGCACCGGCCGCAACGCATGCACGACACGCTACGGATTTTAGTTTGTTTGTATGAAGAAATGAAAATACGGGCGGTACCGGTAGTGGACGCAGTGCTTTATGAATTCATACAAAGAAAACCGAAATCCGTTGCGTCCCGTGCGTGCGTTGCGGCCGTTGCGGACCAGTGGCCGCTCACCTTTAAACCGACGACGCGATCAGGTTCGCAACAAAATGAACGCGACTCGTATTTGCGTGACGATCGCTTTGGTTTGGACACGGTCTGAGACAAAGTGTCAGTTTCCACCAAACGGAAAAATCCTCGTGGATACTCGAGCACTGTATAAGTAACTGCTCGAGCATCCGCGAGGATTTTTCCGTTTGGCGGAAACTGAACAGTTTTTTTTTTTGTGGATGGGAAGTCATCAAATGACTTCTCCCGCTGTAAGCGGAACGGGATGTCAGACTTTTACTGACTGAAACCCACCCGTGTTCCTTCAGTTGCCTGTGCCAGGGCCACGGTATCTCTTTCGAACAACTCGCGACCCTGGCGGCATCGGCCCTAACGGACCCCATCATTGCTGACATCTCTTTGGGGTCCGGGTGAAACACAACGCGCCATCGACCCGGGCCTGGTCCTTAGCGCGCTTGCGAACGGCGAGCAATGGGTAGCCCGCCGTCCGCAAGCCCACGCCTACGGTGGCCGGGAATGGGCTATAGAGTCCCGCCGCCCAGGGCGTCTCCTGCGACGACTAAGGGCGTGAGGTTGCCTCTCCCGCATGCGTTCCGCCTCCTCCTTTGCGAGCATTACTGCTTCGCAGAAGCAGGTGATGCGCTCCCATGCACTCCCGGCTCCTTACCGTGGCCTGGACTAGGTTCGGACGCGGGAGTGCAAACTGACCCTAAGTGACCCTTTATATGACTTGTTGTATGTACGATAGTGGCTATTATAGATTCTGAAATGAATTTGTTACGAGTGGTGCCGCATACCCCGTGTGGAATAGGTACATTTGCGTCGTTCACAATAGTTTTGTCGTGTTCTGAACAGCTGTGTGATTCTGTAAAACCTCATTCTAAACTTCGAATCTGAATCCGCTTTGAGTTTCTTGATTAGCATTCTAAAAACTCGGTTGATAATTCGAATTTACACTAGCGCTACCCTTGCGAGCGTGTCAGTGAATTGAACTAAATTGACCGTGAGATTTTGACTGATAAAGTATGAGATAACGTAAGAAGGGCATTCAGTAAGGTAATTCCCTGTCACTTTGACGGACACTTCGCAATCGAACCCGATTCAAAGTGTCAAATAAAAACAAGTGAGAAGAAGTGATGCGAAGTGAGAGTCGATAGCGATGTGAGATGCGAGTTGTTGTTGGAATTTTACAGAATCTACATACTAGTAATGTAGAACCTGGATTTTAATTACTTATTATGATAACTTAATAAGATCTCCTGTACAATACGATAGCACGGCAGCACTGCTGATTTAGGTTTGTGGTCCTGTTGCATACCGCATGCAGATAAAAGAACCAAAATATGAATGCCTTCGATTTTGTGAAAATAAGCGGCTGGTGTTAAGTTTAATTATTCTGTTACCGTTACGGTTTTTTAAACTACTTGCGTTTAAGGCTTTATATTAACTTGCTTCCAACAAAAATGCAACACTCTCCTTATTTTTCCCCATGAATTCGGTTTACAAAAGCAAATAATATAAATAGTTCCCTTCAGTATTATCCCTTTCCTAAAGCCTACTTAGTAGTACAGTTTTCCGCATACATCGAGTAGCTGCAGTAAAGTTATATCAACTTTCCTGACTTATCTGTTGTCATAATTTATTCACTTGAACTTCGCCAGACAGTCTGCGTATAAAGAAATAATAATAAACACTAGTTGGATTAGCGTAGATAAGATGTTTTATGAAATAAAGAATTAAAATCAAATTAACTTACTTCCTAACACAACATTTTTTGAACCTCATAAGTATAACATTAATTTTTATATTGTAACTAAAGAACTTAGACACTTTTTATAAAACAAACCCTACAATATGACTTATTATTGAATCAAGAGTTATCGAACAATTTATAAATGTAAAGTCCTGTTGAAATTCAAATCACAATGAAAACAAGGCGTGAATAAGTAATTAAGTACGAAACTTTGCACGCCGTAACAATTAAATACCTCCAATTCAATAGATCAGCATTTCCCAAGAACCGAAAGTCGAGTTAATATCTTCTATTATTCCGCAGACGTAACCATAGCATGGCCGGCGCCAAAGGGAATGCCTTCGAATTGAAACTGGAATTGCTAACAGAAAGTGCTTCGAGAAACAATGGGCGGGATCTAATTGCGGGGTCCCGGGCGGCGGGAACGTAAACGGAACTCAACGCACCGCAATTCACGTAGCTCTGACTACGGCGTAGCACGTAGCACCGTAGCACTAACAGATACCGAAACGTGCGGAATGCAATTGCTACGCAGATCTTGTGCATGCATAATATTTATGTAGGTACGAGTATCTTACAAACAGGACCGAACCCATCAAGTTTTGATTCTTAAAACACTTTGTTTGGATGTCAGACCGATTTTGATAGTACAGCTGCAATAAAATAAAAGCACTTAGAGTAATGGGACTACATTTTTTTTTTATAGGTACTCGTATTAACAAATACTAATAAAAACCTGTATTTTTAACTCAATATTTTTGACTGATTTTTCTTAAATTATGTTTTTTTACTCGTTACATTGAATATTTTCAAGTTCCACATTTATTTAGTTATTTTAACCATTAACTCAAAATATTTACTCCACATTCGAACTCCATAAACAATGCAAAGCCCGTCGCAGTTAGACAAACATGAAAATGAAAAAAATCAAATTTTTAGAAATTGTCGTTATTTGCCAATCAAATAGAAAACATAACATTTTCACGATACGCTTGTAATTTGTTTAAAAAAACCTGTGAGCATTCGTTTGCACTCCATATGCCCGAGTTTGCGTTTCACTTATTCAATTATGCAAAGCTACCATTTGTTAACAGATTTTAGGGTAATTCGGTGAATGTCGACTCGGGTATGCTAATCAGCTTAGTGTCCGTTATTTATGTGGTACATGCTTACAAACATTTAGCGGTATAATGTGCCCGTCCACCGATAACGTTATTTCACGCAATTAATTGCAGAAACACTCACTACCATATGATTTAAAGCCGTATTAATATTCGCCGGATTGTTTTTGTTAAACGGTTATTTTGTGTTAATTCAATGCAAATGCCGATAACGGTTGAAAACATTACCGGTGGCTGGCTATGTTTTTGCCTTGATAAATTTGGTGGAAGCCGCTCAATGGGACTGAGTTGGATAACGAACTAAACTATAAATAATTATTACGTTTGTTTTGTTGGTGTTTTTATAAATTTTCAGAAATTCAATAGTGCACTGCAAAATTTATCGTCACCAGATTAATAAACAGGCCCAACAGAAAAATAATAAATATACTTAAGTAAGCCTAGTGGTTAAAGCCTCACCTTTTATGCAGGAGGTTGTGGGTTCAAATACGGACAAGTACCAAAGTGACTTTTTCAATTCATATGTACTTTCTGAGTTTTTCTTGAACATAACTGACATCGGTGAAGGAAAACATCGTGAGGAAACCTGGACTTAACTAACTGCGCCCGCGTAGACCGTGATAAAAATAACCTATGTGTTAATCCAGAATATAAGCTATCTACATACCAAATTTCATCCAGCCGTTTGAGCGTGAAGAAGTAACAAATATACACACACATAATCACAAACTTTCGCCTTTATAATATTAGTGTGATATAAGTCTGAAATCGCCAACCAGTCTTGAGCAAGCGTGGTGATCAATGCTCGTGCCTTCCCTGTATGAGAAGAGGCCTTAGCCCTGCAGGGGACAGTAATAGGCTGGTATTATTATTATTAGAAGAAAGAAATGAGAAGAGAAATAAATTATGACTCTTTGTATGAAGAGTAAATTCTCTAAAACAATTATTTAAATTCAAAATCTGCATACGTAACATCTAAAATACTCATAAATTACTTATCAGCAACTTCTTACACGTCGTTACATTTGTATGTCGTTTATTATCTTCGCTGACTCCAGATAACGGGAAAACCGCTTAATTTATCATTTTGCACAACCAACCATTTCATTTTCCAACGATGTAAAGCAAAATAAATTTTAATTGATATCACGAAGAATCTCTCGTAAATACGTCGGGTCTGTAAATTGTAACAAACTTATCGTTGAGTTGAATATCACTTCACAAATTGAATGTCAGGTATCGGATTACGAGCATATTGATTGTGGTTGTAAGCTCTTATTGTGTGCACTGTGGTTTCATTACAGTCACGACAGAGGGCGCTTCCGCGTCGCGTCGCCGCCACAAAAAGTGAGCAATTTTCTGATAGTCATCTGACACGAAAATGGTTACGTTTGACATGCCATTTATATTACCATTTGTCAAACAACGCAACCTATAGGGTGCGACGATTTATCGAACAGGTACGCACAGTCTGTCCAATGTAATGATTATTATTTATCTATTAATTAATTAATTAGTGAACAGCAATAATGTTTTGGATTTTTGTGAGGCTAAATTCATTTTCTGTGATTAAGTTTATGCCTTTTCGATATTATTATTTCGTCTACTGCGTAATGTTGAGGCTTATGAGAAAAAGTTTGCTTAATTATATTAGGCTTTATTAGATCTAATAAAATAACATTTTTCTTAAAATACACTAGTAAAATATTACATGTTATTGTAGGTATCATAACTTACTTGGTATTAACGTCAATATTATATTGTGTTTCTTTCTATTTTTTTATAGAAATCTTGATGTTAGTTAGCTTATAAAAGAAAAGAAAAAGAATATCGCGCTAAGACCCGTTCTCGATATTGTTTTATAATGTTAGTTAGCTTTTCAGTAAAGTCAAGATATTTTACCTATTATCTACACGTTTAAAACAAAGGGACTATTTTACTATTTTTTTTCTTGCTGCTTACCACATGGGCTACCGTCTCTATTCCCGTTGGTGTCATACAAAGCGGCTTTGACTTTAAAGGAAACTAAGAGGGTATACCAGTAAGGTATTGTCAAAAGAGAATGCCGAGGCGCAGTACCAACTTGCGCGGGAGCGTGTCACAACCAAATTTAGTTCATAAAATTACTCCTATTTTTTTTAAACAAATTTACGTTTTTGTTATAAGAAAGATTCCCGGCTTTCGGACATCAAAAATAAAAGTATTTTTTACTTTGTACTTATGTATTTTCCACGTATAATTATGTCAATGTCACTGCCATTGCACTTTTTTAATATTTTTTATTCAAGTCTACATAGATGGATTATGACAAACGTAATATTACAATACACATTTCCCAATGTTGCTACCACGTAAAAAAAAGCAATATACACCAACAAACAACCAACCATCACCATCAAGCAACAACCATTTAAATGAAAAAAATAATGTATGTAAGTAGGTACCATACCGATTTGCTTTTTAGTACCTACGTGATATTAGGTATTGTATGTTATATGTGCTAAAAATGAAATCTTTAGATCACGCGTTGCGTCATAATAATTTAAATTATTATTTTGGAATACATTTTATGCATTTAATTAAAAGAGGACCGATTCAAAAAGAGAAAATGACGTTTTTATTGTGACGTATTGCATTTGTTTTTTGGCTGCTTTATATTATTATCTGTAATTCTTTGACGCCGTTACAAATGACATTATTTTCAATGTTAGTTTCATTTATGAACTATTTAAATATACGAAAACGGGGGTTCAAGTGCTTTTTCTTAACGTAGTCTAGCAGGCGACGGCAGCGGTAGTGCCGCCCGACCACAATTCATGCCTGACGCACCGACACCTACTGGTTTCTATAGGAACATAGTATCACCACAATCAATACAGAGTATTGGTGTTTGCACTTCCCTCGTAACTGGCCATGAAAAGTATTAACTAGTAATAACAATATTTGTGTAGGGCGGATATAGTTTCAATTGGACATTTTTAATTGTGGTCGATACATTATGTAAATATGAATAAATATTTAAGGTATTAACCATATATATGTTTTTAATTTCTAATATCCTACCTTATTAATACTAACATTTCAAGTTCAAAATATGGGTGTACGGGTGTACTATAATAATATGTAAATACACTATGTTCAAGTTCTTATGAATCAAGGAATCAGTAAACACAGTACAAAATCCATTGTTGGTTTAGCCAGCACTTACTGCAAGTACTTACGTGCTTGATTCATTCATTACATTAAAAAAACTGACAACAAGAATATTATTATTCACTATGAATGTATTGTTTATTCACCCATTAGGAAAAACTAGCACAAAATCAAGAATAAAAAACATGACCGATATTACTACCTTATTTCTCACTAACTCCACTATTTCGAATCAGTCATTTTCACGAACCTAACCTCAAAGTATTAAGTAGGTAAATGGCAAATAAATACAAACTGCGGGAATCCATGTAAAAAACAGTTAACAATATAGGAAGAGCATTAAATTCTCCTCCAAATACGCTGGGTTTGGGTGTGACACCGGACTTTTCGTTTGGTACAGGGCGCCCTATATTTGAGAACATTCTCCGAGGGTATGGTACAGACCATCAAACTTATCAACTGTCCCATACAAAACTTCAATACCTACTTGACCCAAATGTATGGGGCGGGTGATTATTTTTTCGCGATTACGATGTTGCTCCCATGAATAAAATTGTTCAGTTCGATGTTCTGTACCACCCTTTTTTGACCACCCCTTTCTGGTATACCCTGTAGAATAGAATACTCTTTAAATATACACCATATAATTACAGAATGATATAAATGATATTCTTCTTCTTCTCCGTCGTTCTCTCACTGCTGAGGATCGCGAAATACCTACGACGCGGCACCAAGTTATGCGGTGTTCCGCCTTGAGCGCATTTTCCAGTCATAGAAAAATATTAACAGATTTCAAAAAGCCTACCTCCTTAAAAAACCATCTAATTCTTACAATATCTATTGTTTCAGATGTCAAGTGAGCCAGTAATCGATACAGGTAATTACGGAACTACTGTAAAGTGTAACAACTGTTTTCCAGATTGCGCCAGTGGCTATAATTAATGCAGTTCAAGTTATTAGCGAGCACAGCTTTACGACTGCGGCGGACGCCTTAGCAATTTGAAATGTACATACGTATTGGACTAATAGCTTAGTACCCTACTGTGTGAACGTGAATGTACCTACTGCTGTTTCAATGAGTTGGACGAACGGTCTTGATATTCGTAAGATTGTCGTTTGTTTTCCTTGGATAGTTGGCGGGATTTTGTACCTATTGACGTAAATTTATGAGTGGATTTGATATGTCTTTAGAGATTACAGAAAAGAGTGACTTTTGCCCAAAACTGGAATGATGAAGAATTTACAAAATTAATGTCTGGCAGTTGTTTAATTTAAGAGATATATTTTGTTTGTTATCCTTTAAAACAACAAGAATAACAGTAGGTACTAACCTAACAATTAGCGCCTATTTTAAAAGGAAACCATCGAATCGACGAAGTCTCTGTTTAGTAATCGTAACTAATATTATAAAATGTGAGAGTGAGTTTGTTTGTTTATTACGCTTTCATCTCGGATGAAATTTGACACAGATAGACCATGAACTGGATTAGGACATAAGATACTATTTATGCCGGTAGTACGATCTCTTGGAATAATTTCCGACCTCCACGCTAGTGATATAAAAGGTCCCATTAAAATAGGTGAATTTTTTTTTACACGGTGATCTACCTATGACTATGAACACCTTTTATTATGGGACCAAACCTGAAATCGCGACAAAAAAATCAGCTGCTCCCTACATTTTGACGAGTTTGGTGTACTGAGATAAATGTACTGAACAGCAAATTCTTTTTCGCGATTTCAGAGTTAGTCTCATAGTGAAAGTCATATTCATGGGTAGAACCACCACCGTATTAAAATTTGTCCATCTATTTTAATGGGACCTTATATATGTATAATAACCAGTCCAGACAATATTAAAACTCCTTCCACAACATTTTTTCTCCACCATAATTTTTTGCACTAAGAACTTTTATTTCCAAAACCCGAACGGTCACACTTCGCATTTTATTAAGCGTTTATAATTTTATTAAGGGCGTAGATTAATTTCCTTATACGAGGGAACTTGAAGAGGGTTTATCGTTCCACGCGTGAAACACTCGCTTGCAACAAAGGGTTACAGAGGGTTACAAAGGGTTGCCAACTATACAACTTTTGGGTGACAGTCATGGCACAACTTGATACTTGAAGTCGTCATAAACTTGATTATAATTTCAGTCTTTAAACTTGGCAATGATTTGGACATTTTGATTGATGTACGTGGTTTGTGGGATCAGTGCGTGTTTGATTTACCTATATCTAGTGAAGTCTTGCCTATTGTTTGTCAATAGAAAGAAACGGAAAAATCATTGAATTGCAAATTGTGGAAAGGTTATCAATATAGTGTGCGCGCAAATGCTAGTCACCGCCTGAGGTATATGAGGGGTGAGACGGGGGAGGGCACGATTGAAAAGATTGGCAAACTGAGTTAGCTTGACTCACATACCTCGGGCTGTGACTAGCACTTGCGCGCACACTATAACAAAAAACTTTCTTGAAGTTAAATATTTACCTACAGTGCATTGGAACAATGCGTCTTGTCCATGGAAAACTACTCTAGATGACTTATTCGCTCAAGCTGCACTTTAGCTTAGCAAACTAGTAATTAAAACTAGTATAAATATTTTTTTTCTAGCACACAAGCTGGAAATCCAGCTAAATACTACCTACTTACTATTCAAATTCCATCTTTAATATTGACTTAACAATAAGTATTTAAAGATTTGCCACAAACTGCCGAAAAAATCCTAGACAGCTTTCACTACAGGTACACTTTAGGAAGGATAGGATAATACTAAAAAAACCGGTCAAGAGCAAGTCGGACTCGCGCACTGAGGATCTGTCCCGATTTCTGAAAAAGTGTGCAATTAGAGACATCGTTTTATTTTTCCTGTAATCTTTACATAGACTTAAAGAGCGCTCTTTCATAATATGTTAACCCACATGTCCTAATAGCCGCGCTTCCAAATTTCGATTCCCTTCCATTCCAAAAAAAAAAAAAATTCTATCCTATTTGCAAAATAGTTGGGCAAACATCATCTAAAACTGTTCCAAATTTCAAGTTTATATTACTAGTTCTTGAGATATCCAGCTGTGACAGACAGACAGACTGAGTCGCACCATAAGGGTTCCTTTTTACCATTTTGGTACGGAACCCTAAAAACGAATATGATAATGTTGATGAAAGTGTCTACCTTAAGAAGATCCGTAAATAGATAATTTTGGCCGCTTTACGATGCAGCAGGAACCTCTTTTCTTCGTTCCTCAAGGCGTTTTCTTGACTGAAGTGCGGGTACACATTTCGCTATAACATTTATTTCTCGTAAAAAAGTTGTTTGCCTTTCTTAATAACAGTTATTCGGCTTATGCTGGTTTCTTTTTACACGTTTGTGTTTACCGTGAAAAGAAATTCTCGCTTTATGCCAGTGTATTAACATACAAGAAATAAAGGAGAGAAAAACTTCTCACGGAAATCCCTGTTGAAATTTTTTGTATAAAATTGGGCTTTATGAATAATCTAATTGTGTTGGTTTTTGCCTTAGGCTTTGTATGTATAAGCACAATGAGTAAATAAGGCTCTCTGATTCTGTTTAATCAGCCCATATTTGACTTGTACTGAATATCATATACCTACGCTTTGTTATTACATAAACACATTTATTTTATTTATCAGAACTTTTCTTTCGATTTCAATTTTCTCGAGCACCTTAAATATCAAGTAGAAAAGTTCGGTGATTTTCTTTATGACTTGTATTCTTTATTAATATCTTTTATTTGCCCATTTTTGACGAGGCTTAAGAAGAATCACGATACCGAAGAAAAACTTCTTTTTTTTTTCTGTATCTGTATGACATAAATGCGGGCAATTTCTTGGACACACGACGTTTAAAGTTATTATTTAGAGTACCGTTTTAGAAAGTCCTATATTTTTCATTATGTGAGCATGCAAGCCTGGCTATTAATTAAATAATCGATAGAGACTGCTATGTATTATCTATTCTGTGACTGTCTTATGAGTATATTCATCATCATCATTCATCTTTGCCCTAGCGGTCGAACGGTTAACATAACGTGTTAATTTGCTCTTTGTTTAAATACAAATAAAAACGAATTTCTGGACATATTTTACAATTATAACAATCCTAAGTGATAAACATTCCATTGACAAGTGTTATTCATAATAATTATCATCAAAAAGTGTGTAAAAGGAACGATTTGTGGTGTGAACGGTTTAAAAATTTAAATCACGGCTGATCAGCTGGTGAGTGCATGACTTGACTTTTTACGCACTGCGCAAGCAACTCTCGTGGTTACGCCGCGCTCATAAGTGGCATATCGGCGTGCGCCAGCGCTCAGTGACGCATGCGAGCGCTTGCGCCAAAGATTATTTATCGAAGACGGCGCAGTGTTTCGTACCTACTCTTCACTGCCTCTGGGAGGAAATTAATAATTATTATAATCTTCAGTATTTTTTAAACTTTCTATCAAAGTCAGTCGAAATGTTTACCTGTAAACGTTGTGACTCTGAATCGAGGGATGGTGCTACGTGTGTTGCCTGTAAGGCGAAATTCGACTTTCCCTGTGCTGGGATAACAGAGGCTGGATGGAGGAAACTTGGCGAGCGTAAATTGACATGGAAATGTCAAAGCTGCAAGGCTACCCCGGTGGCCAGTCCTCAAACTGGTAGTTTGAAGACATCACCAGCGAACTCGGAGACCATCATGATCGAGCTTCAGCGTCTGTCAGCTAAAATGGAAGCATTGCCTGCGTTGATAGAGAGTGTGAAGGCTATCCAGAATGAGTTGACGGAATTAAAAACCATACGGCAAGAAGTCTCTGATATGAAATCGTCCTTTGAGTCTTACGGTCAGGAAATCAAAGCTTTGGCAAGTAAAGTGTCAGTTCTGGAAGATGAAATAGAGTCAATGAAGAAAACCAAAGAAGTGATAGTCAATTTGCAGGATCGAATTACCCAGCTCGAGAGTAGGCAGTCTGAGAATGAACAGAGGTCTCGCATGAACAATATTGAGATCAAAGGAGTGCCAATATCCAAGGATGAAGACTTGTTTGAAATAATGGCCAAGATTGGTAAAGCAATTGATTTTCATGTACAGAGGGAACAGATTAACTACATAGCAAGGGTGCCGACACGAAATGACAAACTAAATAAAAATATTATCTGCTCTGTGCACAACAGCTACCTTAAGAATGATTTTATAGCGGCGTCGAAGAAGTTTAAAAAACTGAATGCTGGAGATCTGGGCTTACAGGGCAATAACAGGGTGTACATCAACGACCACCTAACACTGGAAAATAAACTCCTACTTAATAGAACCAAAGCTCAAGCCAAAGAGCGCGGCTTTGAACATGTGTGGGTCAGAGGATGCAAAATATTTGTAAGAAAAAACACCACGTCTCCAAAACACTTCATCAGAACAGAGAAAGATTTAAAAAACTTTGTTTTTTAATTAAAATGTTTCATCTTACTTTCCAGTTGTTTGCTCTTTTTGAAAAAGTGTGTTTAATTTATATTGTGGTCACGTTATTATTAATAGTGAACTCGTTTGATTTTAGTTCGAGAAACACAGGTATGTATTTTTTGCACGCATTCCATTCTCGCCTGCCTTTTGTTCTCTTATCGCTTGGTGTCGCCTATTCATTAGACTCATTAGGCTTTGTTTATTGCCATTTTTTACTCTATGAGTGTGCGACTAGAGGTGAGATCTGCTTACACTTGAAATTTCTTACTAATACCCTATACAATTTTAAAACTAAATGTTTCTATTTCTACACTGTGAATACGTTTTCTTGTGCGTATACTATCGAATCTGATTTATTTAACATAGTTTTTGCTTTATTTTGCCACCACTTGCTACTTAAGCCGACTTTTAATACTAGCTTTCACTTGGTACTAAGCCTGAGTGTACCTTGTATCTTTTCAATCATTTTCCTGGTGATACTTTTGAATTATTATGGCACCTATTAGTATTTTCTATCAAAATGTTCGAGGGCTGCGGACAAAAACATCTATTTTTCACAGAAATGTTTGTATGAATACTTTTGATGTCATTTGTCTGACGGAAACATGGCTTATTGATGGTATATCTGATAGTGAATTGTTCGATGACAGATATTTTGTATGGAGGCGTGATCGAAGTTATTCGCAAACTAATCAAACGATGGGTGGGGGGGTTTTAATAGCCGTACGTCGAGAACTAGTTGCCGATGTCCGCAATGAATGGTGCTCGTCTGCTGAAGATCTGTGGGTTACCTTAACTTTACACCAAAATAAACCTAAAGTAACCTATAAAATCCATTTATGTGTTGTGTATATATGTAGCCAGCAATCTGGCAATTCTTTAATGATACAACTCAATAATTTTTCTAGTAATTTAGCTGATATTATTCTTAAACACCCCGCAGATAAGTTTTTAGTGGTAGGTGATTTTAACCAACCGAATATTGACTGGCACGCTGCGGCGGACGGCGATCATCTGTGTCCTGGTAATTTGCAAGGTCCCATTCAAACCAGCTTTTGTGATACTCTCACCGCTTGCAATTTGCTACAGTACAACTCACATCGTAATGTGAACAATAGGATCCTTGACCTCGTCTTGTCTAACAGTGAAGTAGCTGTCACTTGCAGCCTGGATCCTCTAGTGCACGAGGACTCACACCATAAGGCACTTTGCATCTCTGCAGATTTCGTTCAACTTCATCAGCTGCATTCTCGGCCTCGAATCAAGTTTTTATATGCTCAGGCGAATTATGACGCCATAATTGAAGAAATGATGGCAATTGATTGGCCATTTGAACTAAATTGTAGGCCTCTTGATGAAGCTGTTAACTTCTTTTATGACACTATCAACTTGCTTCATAATAAACATATTCCATCTAAAACTATCGCTCCAAGGGGTAAGTATCCTCCTTGGTACAAAAGCCCTCTTATTAAAATAATTAAAGAAAAGTCAAAATTTCACTCAAAGTTTAAAACCTATGGGAATCTAGCAGACTATCAATCTTTTGTTACCTTACGTCAACGGGCTAAAGATCTGGAGAAGGAAATGTTTGACGATTATATTGCAAACATTGAATTAGCCATTTCTAAAAATCCTAGGGCTTTTTGGCAATATGTTAAATCTAAACAGCAAACCAACTGTTACCCCTCTATATTAAAGTTTGGTGAAGTGTCGTCTGGTCACGGGGAGGAAATCTGCAATATGTTTGGCGACTATTTCTTTTCGAACTTCCAAGAACGACGCGACGCAAATGAATCCTCAGCCTCTGCAACAATGGATCAGTCTACGGGTCTCGTATCAGACATCTGCTCTATTGATGTGCGGGAGGTGGAGGTATTTCGCTTGCTTAAGCAAGTGGATCCTAATAAATCCGCTGGTCCGGATGATATTTCACCAATTTTTATAATAAAATGTGCTAGATGTCTATCCATTCCATTGACATTATTATTCAAACGGTCATTTGACTTGGGAGAGGTGCCATCAATCTGGAAGTCAGCGTATATAACGCCGATTCATAAAAAAGGACCTAAGGATTGCGTTGAAAACTATAGGCCGATCTCCAAACTCTGCGTGTTCGCTAAAATTATGGAGAAAATCGTACACGTACAACTTTCTTCTTCACTGAAACTAAGTTTCTCCGAACACCAACATGGATTTTTAAGGGGTCGTTCCACTACATCTAATCTCGTGGTCTGTAGCGACTATCTTTCAGAGCATATGTCCAGGAGGTCTCAGGTCGACGTTATATACACTGACTACAGCAAATGTTTTGATCGAATAGATCATGCGCTTCTTATGCGCAAATTGCTAGGAATTGGTGTGAGGGGTAGCTTGTACAGATGGTTTGTATCATATGTTGAAAATAGATGCCAGACTGTAGTCCTCAACGGTTATACCTCGAGAGCGAGGTACATTCCCTCGGGGGTTCCCCAAGGATCTTTATTGGGACCTCTTTTATTCAATATTTTTGTTAATGACATCGCCTCTTGTTTCTTTAATTCTAAAATTATATTATACGCGGATGACATGAAAATTCTGAGTCAAGTGTCAACCATTGAGGATGCACACCTATTACAGGAGGATCTGGACCGGTTCCATGATTACTGCGATCGAAATAGGTTGGATTTAAATATTTCAAAGTGTCATGTGTGTACATTTACTCGTAAGCCAAACCCTATTATTTATGACTATAAATTGTCGAATACCTCAATTGCCAGAGTTAACGTCATCAAGGATCTTGGTGTAATTTTTGACTCAAAGCTTTTGTTTGATGCGCACATTGACAATATTGTCAACAAGGCTTCCAAAGCGTTGGGTTTTATTTTTAGGGTCTCCTCTGAGTTCAAGAATGTCAAAACGATGAAAATTCTATATTGTGCTTTTGTCCGTAGCCATCTCGAATATGCTTCTCAAATTTGGAATCCTAATTACAATGTTTATATTAATCGCCTTGAAAGTATACAAAGGCGATTTTTAAGGTACACTCAATATCGTTCTAATACTTATCTTCCTAACTATACTAGTCGGTGTAAGAAATTTCACATTCTTCCATTACACGAACGAAGGAAAATTGCAGATCTTGCTTTCCTATTTAATATAATGAACGGGTCTTCTGATGTCCCTGAGCTGGTGGCCAAGATTGGACTTCGTGTACCGTCTGTGTTTCGTCGTAGACCTCATCTCCTTCATGTACCCATTGCGAAAACTATTTACAGGCAAAATACATATATTTTAAGAGCATGTCGAATGTTCAATATTGTGTGCCAGGATGTTGAGCTTGATTTATTTTCAAATAGTGTTCACAAATTAAAAAAAAAATTAAGTAACTTTTTCTTTGAAATGTAAATTTGTTGTGTTTAACGTATTTTAATTTTTGTTTATTCTCTTCAGTTGTTTCTATGTTTAATTCTCACGCTGTTTGTACCGTTTTGTAAATTCTATACATAACTTTATATAAGTGGAAACTTGTAATTGGCCTTCTTCTACATATTTATTCTGATTGCTTGAATGTTTTAGCTGTAAGTTTTCTTAAAATTAATAAAATAAAAATAAAATAAATAAAAATATTTGTTACTGTAAAAGCCCGAACTGCGGTAAATCCTTGGATTTACCAAGTCTCACCGGTAAAAGTCAGAATTGTTCTATATTAATCATCAATTTCTGGCTTTTCATTCAGTCGGTAAATCTTAGGTTTACCACATATACCGGTTAATGTTAGTTTTCGTAGCAAATTAATGCAGTTAATAATCGGAAACTATTTATTCTACATTACTATCGTTATTATCTCCTTTATTTCATTTATGTACATATCATTTACATTTTTAAATACTTTTATAAAAACAAAAATAAACAAACATTTAAAAATATAAAATAGCCCACTGATATCGAGAACAGGGTCCAAGCTACCGGTAGTCAGGGCTCTAGAGAAAGGAACCTACTCACAAGCCCTTGATCCAGCCGCGCAATGAGAGCCTCCTGAGGTGTTCGAGGCTCTGTGCTATTAGGCCATTAACAGTAACGATTATCGGTACAATGAGTGATTGTAAATTGATCATTATTATTAGTCAAGTCTTAAAACATGTTTAGCATGCTTTATATATAAAAATAAAATGCAGAAAAATAACACAAATAAAAATTACTTCTCACTAGTTATCACCTACTTTGGCTAAGTAAGCTAAACAATTTTTTTGATAATCATTTTGTTCTTCGGTACAATCATTTTTAATATTAGTAGGTAGTTGACACGACTATTATTATAATTATTTCAATCTTTGATTGCGGACATTTACCGGTGCCTGCGGTAAAACCTAGGATTTACCGACTGAATGCCGGTAAAAGTTCGAAATTAAAGATTATTATAGAACAATTTGGACTTTTACCGGTGAGACTTGGCAAATCTTAGGATTTACCGCAGTTCGGGCTTTTACAGTAACATATTCACTTATTCCAAGAACTCGGCATCAAACAGCGTCTATCAACACTAATACAGTCTCGAATACTTAAGTTCTTTGGGCATGTCTCTAGGCGGAACAATGACTCCATAGAGCGGCTTGTGGTGCAGAGCAGAGTTGAAGGTAATAGGCCAAGCGGACGGTCACCGATGAGGTGGACCAATCAAGTAAAATCCGCGGTTGGAGGCCCTGTTAATGAATGCGACAGACTGTCTTCTAACCGAACCAGATGGGGAGAAATCGTGAGGCGAGCAACGACTACACCTGCGATTGGACACAGTTCATAGTGACCACGACCGATCTGTCAAGAGCGAAGCGAAGAAGAAGAAGATTCACTTTTTCATTCAAAATATGTCAGTTTATTATACAGTCAATGCAAAATTACCCAGGAAGCTTTTTCCGTATACATCAAAAGATAGGTTATGAAAACTTCAAAGAAATAGGTGTCACTTTGTCACATTATTACCGACTCACAAACCTACTAATTTCCATGCAATAAACTGTCCTGTACTTACAAGCTGTGAAGACTAGAATATATGATTAGCAACTCTAAGCCCCTTTATTTAGAACACTACCTAATTACAATTAAATTACAGTTCAAACTAATTTTCTATCAATTCCTTTTGAGGGTTCCTTTGAGACGGTACCAGTTATTAAGACACAAAGCCAGTCGCCGGGGGTTCTAGCGTATAGCCTTCTACGTTCGAATAGATGGTGCGGAAAAGGCTTTATCGATTTTAAACTACCCTTATGTTGCAGTTTGTTAAACTCATATTGTTATTGGCTTTTTAAAGAACGCTCCGTTTCTCCGCTTTATGTTCGTGAAGTTTTATCTTATGTAACCGATGTCTGTTTGGGAATCTTTGAGTGGGAGTTTTTGGTTTAGAGTTTGAAACATTGAATTATTCATTTCATATATGTAGGTTTTAAGAAGTGATACTATAGATTTAAGTAGGTTTTAACCGGCAGAGTAGTTTTGGCTGCCACGTTTTGCAATTACTTATAACAATTGAGAAGGCAATATTCCCGAACGTCACCATCACTAGTTTTAGAGTGTGCCATTTGCAGTGGTTTACGAATATTATCACAAAATAAAACAGAGATAACGTTGTATAACATCTTAATTTAACAGCAGTAGAAAACTGAAGAAATTAAACAGTCATCGAAAAGTTTAATAAACAGAAGTAAAAAAAAAAAACAAACTCGTGAAAAGTCCATGAAAGTCGTTTAAGCAAGCTTCCCTTGGTCCTGAGAGTCATGTCAATGTTTTTTTTTTTTTTAAATTTTTCGTAGTTTTTGAGCAAAGAGCTTCGAAGGCACGGTAAGTGGAATTGAGAGCTCTAGCTTTACTAAGAGTTTGTAATTGTAGAGTAGCTAGTAAAAAAAATGCTGTTGGATAAACATCGACTCTGATGAAGTTTTAGCAGAAGACGTATATTGAACTTTGATTAAAGGAGTGTCATGGTTAACAAGGGTTAAGTGGATTAATCAACGTTTATGGGCGATGCGCTTTCATTTCATAATTTCAGCCTTTTCTAGATATTTATTTTAAACAATCGGAGGAAAAGGTTCTGCATACAAAAATCAAATATCAGTAACTTTTCTATACTAGTTAATAAAGCTGAAGAGTTTGTTTTTTGTTTGTTAAATTTGAAGCGCTAATCTCACTCAATCAATCTAACTACCAGCAGATTTTTTTTTTTTGTATTTGATAGCCCAATTCTCGAGGAAGGCTATGATAGGCTGTTTAAAATCACGGTATTACTCTTAGGAACCAAGCAAAAAAAAAAAAAACAAACTTGCAGAACGCTAAGTGAAAACGAAGGTGTAGCGCGGGCAGGCAATGCGATGCGACGAGGTGGGACGTTGGAATTAAACTAATTAGCTACTTTTACAAAAAAAAAAAAAAAATTCTTGTTATACATCTTTTTCCATATTATTGAATCTTTAAAAAATACCAGCCAAGTGCGTGTTGGACTACGCACAATGAAGGGTTCCGTAGTCGGGATGAAATTATCCCAAGAACAAACTTAACATTATAGTTGAAAAACATGTTCTCCCATACATTCCAACAGTAAATTAATGTAAGTTTGTACTCACAATATTCAGATATTTACTATGTTATTTTAAGACCACAAACTTCTTATAGGTTTTTCTGTAATCTACAGGTATAGAACTATTTTCTGTATTTTTTCAAAATTTTAGGCTCAGTAGTTTCGGAGATAAGGGCTGGGAATGGTCAATTTTCATTTATTTTCTTACATAACTTTAAAACGATTTATTTTAAAATTATAAAAAATATATATTTGAGACTCTCATAGTAAGCCCTTTCATTTGATATGTCACACAGTAGGTACAGTTGCAAAACTTTTTTTTTTATTTTCTTATTTGCCCCCCAAAGTGACCCCCATATTCAAAATTCATTTATTTACTTTAGCCGTACGTGTTTGGGTCTCAGACATCAATATGTGTACCAAATTTCAATTTAATCGGTCGATTCGATTCGTAGCAAATTGGCTGTGACAGACGGACAGACAGACAGACAGACACACGAGTGATCCTGTAAGGGTTCCGTTTTTTCCTTTTGAGGTACGAAACCCTAAAAAACGTTAACAAATGACACAAAAAGAATCCTTACAGCAGCAGCATCAATTAACCTAGTGCTAGTACAAAAGAAACAGGCTGCACAGAACGATAACACCAGTGAAGGCATATCGCAACTTTTGCGCTAGTTATTAACTTCGCTTTGCTATGAGACGCTGAAATTAAACAAGTTTTGCACGCCCGCTATTTCTAGACAATTAAACTGTATTTTATTATTGTTGTTATGTGAGAGAACGGGGTAAATTCTCACTCTTGATTGCCGCTATAGATGCAAGCAACTCAGCAAGTATAAACAAGCTCCCTGTATAAACAGTCCTTTTGATGATTTATTTTCCATTAGTACTTGTGTATTTCCTTCAGTACCTAAGCTACCTAACCCATTGGCTGATATATTTCTACGACATCTACTACGAACACACAACTCACGGTGAACGCAATAAATCGTGGGTGATCGCAACGTCTATATCCACTATACAAAAGGAAATTGACGAATCGATACCAACGCACTGTATTTGGCCAATGTTTTGCTCAGAAACATAAAACACGCCCACAACAGCTAGTCTGATAATTAACTTATATTCATCTCTCTCATAATTCCCACGGTAACTCACGGGACGATTTATTTCACATATCTCACGGCGAACGCAACAAATTACGGGCAATCGCAACGTCAAAATCCACAATGGCGCCGCGTAACTGCCATCGCAACGAGCCTCATATTTAATTACGTCCCTATAACTGACGTGATTGCATTTCCTGCAACTGACGTACCGGTTTATTATTTTGCCAATTTGAAACTATATTAAATTCTTGGAGGTGAAATCTGGGGCGTGTCCTTAATGTGTTATTAACTTATTTTGTTTTAGGATTCGTTAATTGTTTTTAGATTGCGATTATGGTGTCACAGAAAGGGATAGTTTTGTGCGATAGTTGTGTGTTGTATTATGGTAGAAATGTGTAATTTATGTAGCTAGTTCAAATTGAATTATCAATCATTTGTAGTAATGCTATGCTAACAAGCACGAAAGCGGATCTCACAGAAATCTGCTGGTCAGGCTGACTAACTATACCTACGTATAATTGCACGCTCGAATGTTTTCAACTCAATAAACATTCATCTTTAAGGACCTTAGCACACCTCCGCCGTGAAACCATAGCAGCGAAACCGCAGTAGTTCAACAATTCAACTGACTCGCTTGATGTTCCGCTACTCGAGTAGCGGAACATGAAGCAGTTTCTCGGTGGAGGTGTGCTAAATGCCCTTAAAGACGAAACCTTAACTGTAATGATTTATGATCCTTAGTAAGATTGCGGCACATCTTATTAGTTTATGGGACATGTGGTGCTAACCTTTAATTAATTGTTACACTAACCTTAGATATTATATAATTACTTTAAATTTTATCAGTGTAAACAATTGTTGGTTGGCCAATAAAGGAAAATAAAATAAAATAAAATAAGATTATTATTTTATCGTTATTCAACAGCCACGTAGACAATAAAAATAATTTATAACGAACGCAATGTGAATTTCATCCATAGTAAAATTATAAATGTCTGTCTGTTACGTTTTCACGCCTTAACCGCGGATCGGATTTGGATGGAATTTGGCACACAGGTAGACCATGGCCTGGGTTAGGATAATGGATACTTCTATTATCCCGGTAGTAATTTCCCGTGTTATAACTTTCGACTTTAAATACGCGGGCGAAGTCACGGGCATATGCTGGTAATTTATAACGAACGCAATATGAATTTCATAACAAATAATAATCTCCATTGCCATCATTAGTCAGCTCTCGTCTATTCAAATACATATTCCACATTACGCTACACGTTCTTCAGAAACAGATCTAATGAAAATTCCGCTTGACAAACGCGTACGTCGTTCACTTATTAAACCCTTCAACCACGTACGAGTTTTATCTTTATTCGCTTCGTTCCATACTTTATGTGCTAGTTATCTACAATAATGGCGGCAGTGTCGACTGGAACAGACGTCAAACTTTGTTTAACTCAACGCACGGTTCAGTGCTTAGAGCATGAATAAGCTATAGAGAGTGTGCCGTGTGCGATATCAAACAAATATACCATATTATTATACTTAGGTATTACTATACTTAAATACTAAAAGTTAAATGTTTTACGCAACGGTCCGTTTGTTATTTTTATGTTAGGTACACCTTTTTTTTTTTTTTTTTTTTTTTGAGGGTGGGAAATCATCAAATAACTTCTCCCGCTCTGGGTGGAGCGGAAGGGCGTGTCAGACTTTTACTGACTAAAACCCACCCGTGTTCCTTCAGTTGCCTATGCCAGGGCCGCGGTAACCCCTTCGGACAATCCGCGACCCCAGCGGCGTCGGCCCTATTGGACCCCGTCACTTGCTGACATCTCTTTGAGGCGCGCGTGGAACACAACGCGCCGTCGACTCGGGCCTGGTCCTTACCGGACGGCGAGCTACCCGCTGCTCACCGTCCGCAGGCCCGCGCCTACGGTGGCCGGAAATCGACCCGCGATTCCCGCCGCCCAGGGCGTCTCCTGCGGCGACTGAGGGCGTGAGGCTGCCTCTACCTCACGCGTTCCGCCTCCTCCTTCGCGAGCATCACTGCTTCGCAGAAGGAGGTGACGGCCTCCCATGCACTCTCGCTCTGCACCATGGCCTGGACCAGGCTTGGACGCGAGAGATCGCCGCCGCCGATCGCCTCCGTGAGAACACGGCGGTGCTCTGCCCAAGCCGGGCAGACTTCCACTGTATGCTCCACCGTGTCCTCCGGGCGATCCACACAATGGTAATACCCGGGCGTTTCCTCCCGCCTTATGCGAAACAGGAACCTCCCGAAACAACCGTGTCCGGTGAGGACCTGCGTCAGGCGGAAGGTGAGGACACCGTGGCACCTCTCTAACCACTCCTCAAAGAGGGGACTTATCGCCGCAATTGTGGCGTGCCCAGCGCTGGGTTGCGACAGTCGCGCTCTCCATACCGCCATGAGATCCCGCCGGAGCTCTGTCCGCTATACCGTGATTTCTCGCGGCAGCGGAGTTACGCCCCGGCGTTTCGCCTCCTCGCGCCACTCCCACACGTGCGCGAGGACCTTTGCCTCCAGATCCCACGGCGGCAATCCGGCAAGGAGGCTCGCCGCCTCCCGGGAGACCGTGCGGTATCCCCGGACTAGCCGGATGGCCATGACCCTCTGGGACGCGTTCAACCTGCCGGCTGGCCCCAGCCTTAGGGAACGCGCCCACACCGGTGCTCCGTAAAGGGCCATGGACCGCACGACCCCCGCGTAGAGCCTCCGGCAGGAGGCGTTTGGACCCCCCAGATTGGGCAGGAGCCGCCTCAAGGCAGCCCCAGCCCGTGCCAGTCTGGGAGCCAAACGTCGGAAATGCTCCACGAAGTTCCACCGGCTGTCGAGGACGAGTCCCAGGTACTTCATCGTCGACCCGACTCCGATGTGAATGAATCACTCCCTACGGTCGTGATTCAATTTTTAGAATCCGTCGCTAGCTCGGGATTCATCTATGGCCCTCGCTTTAAATCCGTACTTTATTCACTAATTGCATAATATACTATTAATTTCGGAAGTCGGTGTCTTTGGTTTTTTATTTACTTACGTTTTTTTTTTGCCACCGACTTCCGAAATTAAAGTTATTTTTCACTTTGTAGTGTTTTTTTGGGAGTCGGTTGTATTTTTTTTTGTAAAAAGTTTTTATTTTTCACTTTTTAGTGGTGCCTACCCCACCCAAATGTGAATACCACTCTGCAATATAAATTAGAGGAGCATCATCCACATGAGACTAAATGGGGAAAATATGTATTAAATTATTGAAGCTAACTCAAAAGCCACTCATCAGAACTTGAAGATATTTTTATGCAACCATCTCAGGAGTATACCATTTCAAATAAAAACTTTGCAATAACGTCGCGCTAAGTCGTGTCAGAAGTTTGGTAGGCGTAGTTTTAGTTGACGGAGATAACGAGGCTACGAAATCTGCCTTCTGACAATCAAGGCCACACATAACATACAACTGAAGTAGCGCAATTTGAAGCGCCATATAGTTACCATTAAATCATTTATATCCAGAGTGCACCTCATGACAATTCCAATAAGCCCAAACACGGCTAGGATACATTGTTTTATTACTGAGTTCCGATGCCTACTTTCCGGCTTCTTCATCAGATCGGTTCGACGGTACCATTTTCATCAGAACCATTTATTTAAAGCTTCGTCATAGTCGCTTAACTATTTTAATCGATATATCTTATCGCCACCTGTGAAATACTTATTATTTATCGTTGAGGAGTTCCCGTGGCCATCTGTGGTCTTCTTCATCAGTTCCACTTCACCAGATGATACTTTCTGAATGCAACGCTTGATTTTTTGATGAAAATACCAAAATCGCTATATGTATGCCTATAATATTTGAGGAGTTCCCTCGATTCCACATGGATCCCAGCATCAGAACCGGATTCTGATAAAAATGGGACCAATCTGAAAGTATACCCTTTTATATAAAAAAAGAATTTTCCGAATCAGTTCATAAATGACGGAGTACTGAGGTAACAAACATACAAAAAAAAAAAACAAAAAAAAATACAACCGAATTGAGAACCTCCTTTTTTGGAAGTCGGTTAAAAATAAAATAAAATTAGAACAAAACAAATTACAATAAAGACAGTATTAAACAAAACAAAAATTACAAAGTACTGATATGCGTGTGTGTGTGTGAGAGGGTGTGTTTGTGTGTGGGGGTGTGTATGTGTATGTGAATACCAATAATTGTGTTCATAAATAATATTTTATTTAGGTTGATTCCAGTAAATCTTTACCTTCTTTTTTGTCTCACGAGTTTTAAGGGATTTATATTCATGTATTTGTTCAACTTATTATACAGAAACTTTATAATACCTACATAATATAAGTATCTCTTCGTAAAAATATCGCTTTAACAAACTGAAAAAGCACACATCGCTTAGCAACACACAAACTAAAAGCGCAGATTGTAATCCCTATCTTATCCATACTCTCAGGTGAAGTGGTACGAAATTATGACGAAATTCGTTGGAGAACTCTCGAGTTCTTCAGGTGCATCGATCGAGTGCTCAAGCTTCCTGTGGAACTTTCCCGATGACCGGATTCGAATATTTTCACTAAGTGCAGAATCCTCCTTGAAACATTCTTTGAGGCAAAGTCATCTTTGTACGCTACGCTTTTGCAGATTTTTGGTATGTTGCTAAGTCGAATTATTCGCGGTTTTCTTCATTTTTTCGCTCATTAATTATTGAAAAGTAAGATTAGGAAGAAACTGTGGAACGCCACAAAATTTGAGACTTGACCGTGCCTCCCGCGCTCTTTCCGACTCGATGTCGCCCGGTCCCTTCCCGCGCCTCAGACCTCATACCGCTAAAGAGACCTAACATCGTCTACTGCTTAAGTCAAACCACGTGGTGTGGTGTCAAGTCTCATCTTTCGTGGCGCGTATTGTACACTTCTTTTGCTTCGTTTACTCGTACGTTCATAGGTCTGGTCATACACGCACGCCGGTTGCGAGTAGATACTACGGACCTGACCTTTGTGAATCAAATCAAATCAAATCATTTATTCGCATAGAATGTAGGTATTGTACAATAAAGTTGTTATAAAAAATATAGTGAGCCGGGTACATTCTGCCTGAGTTTTGGCATGCAAAATTTAACAAAATAATGTCAATAGCATTAAGCATTAGTAAAAAATATAAAATAATGAAAAAAGATTATAAAAAAAAAAAATAATATTAACAATTATTAAGATACAAATAAATTATTTTATCAAGTCCAGATTATGCACAAAAATATATCAAATAATGTCAATAATTATAAACTGTCTAGATGTCACACATAGGGTCATTCAAAAATTCACTTAACGAATAATAACATTTCTGTATCAAAAAAACGTTTATTTTAAAGAGTTTTAAAGTTTATTTTTAAATAGCTGAAGGGTGTCACTTTTTATGCTGTCCGGTAGTTTATTAAATATTATTGGACCCATGCAGAAAACACTTTTCCTAAGTAGTGCTGTTTTACTGACACCGATAATTAAGAGGTTTTTGTATTGACTTCGCACGGGACCTTTCTTGGTGTAACAGACCTTAGCAAACAATTTTTCATTTCTTTTTACAAAAAGTGCCATTTCCAAAATATATAATGACGGTAAAGTAAGAATTTTCAAGGACTTGAACAGAGGTACACAACTATCTCTAGGTTTAAGACTACACATAGCTCTAACACAACGTTTTTGGGCTTTAAATAATGTTATCTTTTAGACTGCAGTTACCCCAAAAGATGATTCCAAATCTCAAGACCGATGCGACCAAACCATGATATGCTACTAAAGAAATCTTTATATCAACTTTTTTTGCCAGGTTAAAAAGAACATAAGCTGCAGTGCTTAACTTTTTGCACACCTCTTCTGCTTGCGGTTTCCAAGTTAATTGATCGTCTATATGAATTGCTAAAAATTTCGCGACCTTTGTTTGATTGATCACTTGTCCATTGTACTGTACATTAACGTTCGGTGGAATTGTACGTTGGTGAAAATGCATCACATTAGTCTTTGGTAAGTTTATTACCAAGTTGTTTTTATCAAGCCAATCAATAATTTTTCTAAGGTTAAGATTGATGTCCTGTTCATAATTATTAATATTTGCACAATTTATCAGTGCTGTGCTGTCATCGGCAAATAGAACCATTGGGTTTGGTATCTGACGGGGCAGATCATTTATATACAGCAAAAACAGCGGGGGGCCCAATACACTACCTTGCGGTACACCGAATTTAACAATTTTACCATCAGATTGATATTTTTGTTCACATTTTGATTTAAGACAAATTTTGGATATCTCTGATCTGAGGTAGGATTTCAAGAGATTCAGCACGTTTCCCCTTAGACCGTAGCTATTTAAGCTTGTTCAATAAAATATCATGATTGACACAGTGAAAAGCTTTTGACATGTCTGTAAAAATAGCACAGATAGGTGTTTTACTATCTACATTTATCATTACTTCGTGTAAAAAATCATGTATTGCTGTATTAATGGTTTTATTTTTTCTGAAGCCTCCTTGTTCATTACATAGAATGTTGTATTTTGTCAGAAAGTTTTTGATTAATTCATATAAAATCTTTTCTACCACTTTTGAAAACACAGGAATTAAAGCAATCATAGACCGATTGCTTTAATTCTTGTGTTTTCCAAAGTTTACTTTAATAAACTTAGAGTTAGCTATATCCTGCCTTTTTTTTTTTTTTTTTTTTTTTTTTTTTTTTTTTTTTTTTTTTTTTTTTTTTGAGGGTGGGAAATCATCAAATAACTTCTCCCGCTCTGGGTGGAGCGGGAGGGCGTGTCAGACTTTTACTGACTAAAACCCACCCGTGTTCCTTCAGTTGCCTATGCCAGGGCCGCGGTAACCCCTTCAGACAACCCGCGACCCCAGCGGCGTCGGCCCTATTGGGCCCCGTCACTTGCTGACATCTCTTTGAGGCGCGCGTGGAACACAACGCGCCGTCGACTCGGGCCTGGTCCTTACCGGACGGCGAGCTACCCGCTGCTCACCGTCCGCAGGCCCGCGCCTACGGTGGCCGGAAATCGACCCGCGATTCCCGCCGCCCAGGGCGTCTCCTGCGGCGACTGAGGGCGTGAGGCTGCCTCTCCCTCACGCGTTCCGCCTCCTCCTTCGCGAGCATCACTGCTTCGCAGAAGGAGGTGACGGCCTCCCATGCACTCTCGCTCCGCACCATGGCCTGGACCAGGCTCGGACGCGAGAGATCGCCGCCGCCGATCGCCTCCGTGAGAACACGGCGGTGCTCTGCCCAAGCCGGGCAGACCTCCACTGTATGCTCCACCGTGTCCTCCGGGCGATCCACACAATGGAAACACCCGGACACAATGGAAACACCCGGAGCTATATCCTGCCTGCAGTTCTTTTTGTGAAGCGGTTTGACTATGACTGTCTTTAAACCGTTAGGAAATACACCAGTACTGATGGCTAAGTTAATAATGTGGCTAATATGTACGATTATGTTATTTGATACAAACTTTATAACTTTCGTTGCTACTTCATCATATCCTACGCTATTTTTATTTTTCAACGTTTTTTATTACCCTGAGTACGTCTTGAGGTACAACTGGTCTCATGAACATTGTATTAGCGCTTTCGTGTAAACCACTTGGTTCGAGTGATGCTTTAGGTGAGTTTTTAATCTGATTAATGAAGTAGTTATTGAATGCGTCTGCAATTTCCTTGGGATTATTAATAATTGTATTATTTATTTTTATCTGAGAAATGGGTTTGTAAGTAAATGCTTTATTGTTGATAACTTGCCAGGACGCCTATGATTTATTGAGTGAATTCTTAATAAAATAGTTATTTTGAGCCCTTTGAGATAATTTTACAATTTTCCTAAATAGCCGGGAGTAATTTTTAAATTTATGTTTGTTTTCATTTGATGGCCTAAGTCTATGCTCCCATAGAAGGTGACGCTGCTTCCTACTACATAATTGTATTTCCTTAGAGATCCACTTAATTTTTTTATTTGGTTTTATTATAACAGACTTAAAAGGAAAACATAGTTTATATAACAAACCAAACTGCTGCATAAATATGTTATACGCTTCATTAACATTTTCTGTCAGTAAATGAAAGGCATTGTAGTTAGCTATTGAATTTTGTTAAGTTTTCCAATGATAGGTCCCGTTTTTTTACATGCCATGAGTTTAGTCTATAGGCTTTGTTTACTTTAATCTCAAATATTTGTGCACAGTGATCAGACAAGGCAAAATCTATCACTTCACATTTACATTTATTCTTAGAATTATGAACAAAATATGAAGAACATCACCAACAATTTCTAGGGCTTCCCTTCCGGCGTTTCCATTCAAATCTGCCTTGTAAATATCTTTTGTTAGTCGTTTTTCATTCATCCTCTCAACATGACCAAACCATCAAAGCATACTCTTGTAAATTTTTGTCACTACGTCTTCTCTTATCACTCACAGTCATCATTTCGTCAAACAAGATTTGTAGTTTATTATGAAAATTAAAAACTTCCTTTTCGATATCGTGAAATGAGCACCCCGCCAGCCGCTAATTTGTTTCCATAAATGAAAGACTGCGCATGAATACGGAAAATGTCGAGATCTAACATAGGTATTTATAATTTCTATGAATTGAACTGTCCAGGGGTTACTAAAATAAGAAAGCCAATTCTCGTACCTAAAAACGTTCAAATTCAAGTCGCAATCTCATGCCAGCGACAATTACATGTCAAAAATGTGGGTAAACGCTACCTATACAATTTTTGACAAAATTGAGACTGAGATGAAATTGCGAAATACGGGAATTGCCCCAATCATTATTTTAACTCGAAACGTCTAGATTTAGATAAACTTGAATCAATTTAAATAATTATGGAGTATTTTATTTATTAGAACAAGGACATAATTATCCATATCCACGTTAGTTATAAATGACTTGTTATTGTTGTCAAAATATAAAAAAAAAACCTTATTTTATATTTGTCGCATATCCTCATCAAAAATACATACATAATCACAAGAGGAGCTCGTGGCTAAGTAATAACAGCCGCACGGGTCGATCCATCAGGTTAAGGTACGCTTGCCGGGGTTGGTACGTGGATGGGTGACCTATCTTTACGTACCGAGACTTCTTCGTGCCTCGGAAAGCACGTTAAGCCGTTGGTCCCAGCTGTCATTCGTGGATCTTTGACAGTCGTTACGGGTCGTCAGAAGCCCGAAAGTCTGACAACCAGTCTTACCAAGGGGTATCGCATTACCCCATTACTGGGTTGTGGAGGTCAGATAGGCAGTCGCTCCATGTAAAATACTGGTATTCAGCTGCATCCGGTTAGACTGGAAGCCGACCTCAACATAGTTGGGAAAAGGCTAGGCAGATTGATTGAATCACAAACAATAACTGTGAAACAAACAAAAAACAAAGTATTCCAAGCTGTAATTTCGTGAAACTCGGCACTGAACACGCTATAAGTGTTTCAAATAATTACAGGGAACAATTATCAAAGTGGCACCGTTTGTGACTGCGGCGCCGTCAGCTGGTGCCTTTGCCAAGCGACTGTCATTTCTTTTATTTAAACGCCGTTTAGATGGCACGGCGGGTTGTTGTCTCACTTCTATCTGCCAAGTTTCGACATTCAGACTTTTATGGACCATCTGTTGGGGCAATAACAGTATTCAATTGTCGCTGTACTGCCCCTTTGTCTTTATACCTTGCTGAGGATAAATTTGATGCTGGGGCGTTTGAATTGAGAGAGGTGTTACGAGTTATGATTTTGTGATTATGATGGTTGAATTGTAGGAGGTTTGATAAAGCTAATGTAACGTTGTGTAACATCAAACCTTCCCACTTGGTTACTTACGGGGTTTAAGCTGGTCGTTTAACTACACTATGGATAGTTTTGTTACTTTCCTTTTCGACAGATTATACAATATTTTATTTATATACCTAAATAAGTTCACACTTTTACGTTTTGGAATTTTTTTCATCTCATCCATCTCAAACCATCTTATTGGTAGACTATCTAATTGCTTTATTCATGAAACCATCCAAATAAAACAATACACGTACTCCAAAACATTAACCTCACTGTTAACGGAATAGATACTCCACTAAGTTGAAATTTGACGAGACGCCCGTATTAATTAATATACCGTCCATTAGCATCGCTTGCTCCGTCTCTCAGAGCTCTATCGCTCTAAATGCAATTAGTTTACACCGAGGCCCCGACACCGCCGACACCACGCGACACCGCCCGCTCTCAACCTAAATATAATTCGCGCCCTAATAAGATTACATCGTGGAGTGTTCATAAGAAAATATTGTAGTTCCTAATGAAATACGCGATGAAATTTTAGCTTCAGCTTTTACGAAAAATCTCAGTAAGAACTCTACCTTATATCTAATTCTGTCTACGGATTTAAAGATGGAAATGCTAATGCTAATAAAGGGTTATATTTTTTTATATTCTCCGCTTCATCGCTCGTAATTATACAAAGAAATTTAGGTACGGTCGTAATTGAGATGATTATCAAAAAGGCTTGATTGTAAAATGTAAATGCGTTGTTTCGGAGAGAGCCGTTCATGGCACGAGCCTTGACAATTAGCTTTTTGTATAATAATTTATTCTAAACAGAAAAATAACTGTATCATAAGCAAGATAGCAATGTTTGATACACAAGCTAAAGTTAGGCAGCCCTGTATCTTCCCGTGGGTCTGATAAGAGGCAATTTAGATATTAAATTAGGATGAGAATGTCCACTAATAACATAACACTTCCTAAACATGATTTCCCTTGGGTCTATAAAGGCCAGATGGTAGTACATAGGTAATCTAAAATAAAATAAAAGTTCATCATGATCATCGTTATAATAAGAACTTGTAGAATGAGGTGTCTGGTCATGCATAATATGAGTAAGGGTCAGTTTCCTCTAAACGGAAAAATCGGTTAAGTGCATGTCGGACCATGCACAATGTATACAACATAGTTGGAATGAATTTATCCCAAGAACAAACTTAACATTGTAGTTGAAAAACGTGTTAACCGATAGAGATGTTAAAATGCAAATCCAAGGTGGCGTCTGGAAAAAAATAATTTTTTTTCATCATGGACATCGGTTTCATAGGTTTCGCGGATTCTGAAGTCGTTATAGTGAGGTCAAAATGTAAATCCAAGATGGCGGCTGCGAAAATTTTGTTTTAGTTTTAAATCATGGGCCCCCGACCGCGCTCGTTTTTTTTACTGCTTTTGTGCTGGTTTTGAGTTTGGGCAAACTGAAGGTTTTAAATGATAATATAGTTTCATCACTACAATTTATAATCAAAAATGTTTTGTCTATGTTTAAGAAGCATCCATCCCCGAAACTATTCAGTGCAGTTAACAAAAACAATTGCACACTATTTATGTCTGTGTTCAAGTTGGAGCAAGAGCAAATAGCATTAGGCTTCTCTACGGCTCAATGGCTCGAGTCTCGCAGTTTAGCGCAGTGTCGTGACACTGCCGTAGAGACTCTTATAAGGCTTAATTCACACTTACCACTTTCCGAAGACGGTAGGACCACAAAAAAGTCGCTGTGTGTGGAGAGTAGCAAATTGGAATCGTGACATTGCACACACACGAAGTACGACTCACTGCCGTCGGTTTAGACGACAGTGGTAATGCGAGGTAGATATCACACACAATTGTCGTAACCGGGAATTGAACGCAACTCATTTGCGCGTCAAACCGATGACAAGCCGGTAGAAGATCGCGCGTCCTGCGCACTTCACTGTGGTTGGTTTATTGTTCAATGCAGTGGCACACAGGCAAAACTATGTTTGTAAAGTCGTCGATTACTGCGACAGCGATCACTTAATGTGGCTGTCGTGTCGCTCAAAAGTGGTACGTGTAAACTAAGCCTAACACAAATTATTAGCGCGACTTCAACCCCCGCTCTGTTCTTTCGTCCGGTTCGGTCGACAAGCCCTCAATAGATTCATTAAGAGTCTAACGAGATCTTCCAGGGTGAATCACAAATGCTTTGTTTCACTAAATACGATTTATTTTGTTTGTTAATATTTTGTCGGAGATGCAGTTGTGTTTGTTTTGTAAGAATTTTGGGAGCTTTTGAAAACAGATTTGAATGTTGCTTATTTATAGAATTTCTTTAATTGGATAGGCTTTGATAAAAATTTTGTTCAGTAAAAGTTTGATTGATTCGTTTTGAAGCTTTTATTTGTTTAGGGTACCTTATTTTGTTTTTAATGTTTATTTAGGGTACGATAACTCTATTTTATTTTTAGACGTAAACGCTATCCTCTTACCTTCGTAGTTCACAGCAGTATTTTGTATTAGACGTACACAACGTTTGCAGACAGCTTTTTAAAAAAAGCTTAGTCCTTGACAATTCAGATTGTTTGTCGATTTGGACAAATGTCCGTTTGGATAGAACCTAGCCATTCCATAATAATTGGCTCTTAAGGCGAAAGCGCCAGGGTAGCCCGCGAAATTCAAAATTTCTTACGTTTTTTGCAATTTGTAGGTCAGTGTGAGCTTGTATGTTGATTAAAAAATAATTCGCGGCCGTAGCTAATTGCAAAAAACGTAAGAAATTCTGAATTTCGCGGGATACCCTGGCGCATCATCTTTAAAAGTCAGGTGGTTTTTATTAATCCTCTGTGCTACTAATAGTTACCCATGTCCCTTTTTATTTGCTTTTAAGTAAAAGTATTCCAATACAAAGCTAGTATTACTGTTTTTTCAAACGACATTGAAGCCACATTTCGAGCCTTCCTTTTAATCCATCAACAGCACATCCTAAATCAAAAATCGATCATCATCCCCCAGCCTGCCAAATCAACGAGCGGCTATATCGCTTCACAAACCAAATACTTATACATATACGAAAGCGCTTAAAGCCGCCTAATTATCAAAGCTGTCGGTAAAGTAAGTTATGGAGGGTGAATTTTTAATCGGCCTCTCATTTCAGTTGCACGTAGGTTCCTATCAAAACGTATTTGCATGCAAATGTTATATTGATTCAACTGCTAATTGAGATGTGTTTGACATATTATGTGTATGAATCGCGGAGATTTATATGTAATTGAATTCGCATTACCACATGATACCGTTGCGATTGTGTTGTAATGCATCATGCTTAATCGGCTGGAAAATATTTCTATGAAATGTTATACAAATCTATATAAATAAAGAGAGAAGTCCTGACTGACTGACTCATCAACGGCCAGCCCAAACCCTTGAACCTAGAAAGCTGAAATTTTGCACAGAGTTTCCCTTTATAATGTAGACAAGGAGTAAGGAAGGACTTCCCGGTAGGACTTTCCCGTGGGATATTTTGCAACATCCACGCGGGCGAAGCCGCGTGGATGTTGCAAAATATACAAAATATACAAGACAAAATATACAAAATGCAAAAATTATTTATTGACATTAAAACAAGTTGTAAGCATAACGAAGATAGTTTTATCTGACTTCTGCGATAGTTATGTTTTGCAGGAGACAGTCTCTTCCCGTAATACAAAATTTGTTGTTTTATGACAACACAAAAAAAAAGTAAACAAAAGAGACTTTCTAGTTTTAAAAAAAACTGTGGACAAGTGCGTGTCGGACCAAGCACAATGAAGGGTTCCGTAGTTGGGTTGAATTTATCTCAAAAACAAACTTAACGTTGTAGTTGAATAACATGTTCTCTCATACATTGATATACGTCACGATCAAATCTTCAACTGCAAATGTAAGTTTGTAATCGCAAAAAAAATGTGATAAAACTACAAATTAACAATTTTCGGACTTTTCCTTTAGATACTTGTGCTGTAAGACCTTGCTTTTTGTCATTGTTCCACTTTTGAAATTGGAACACAAAAAAAAACTGTTTGAATTGGTCGTCTTTTTGGTTTACACAGAAAAAACGTCATGCGGTTCGGCTTGGAATAAATTAATGCCACTATGACGTGCTGTCCAATGTTCTCCCATGCTTCCAAGATGGCAGTTTTCAGCTTCTGCGAAGTTTCTGGAGTTGGTTGGTTATTCAGTTGTCCAGGAGTGTATTCCATTTTAGTTTGAATAAGTACAAATTAATACAACAACTTTCCCTAAGGAAGTTCTAAAGACCGTAGGTGAGTTTTAAACCAAGAAGTTTGTAGTGTTTATTGTTTACAAACAATTTTTTTCGAGTCGCATTGCCTTGCGGTAGATATTGATAGAGGATATCCACATCTACAAAACACATTATTTCTAAGAAGCCTGTGTAATGAAAATGGCAACCTAGAGTAATTGCATAGGCTTAGTATGCGCGCAAGTGCTAGTCACCGCTTGAGGTACCTATGTGAGCGGTGAGACGGGGAGGTAGACAAACGTCAAGCTAACTCAGTCTGCCAATGTTGCCAATCGCGCCCTCCCCAGTCTCACCGTGACTATCACTTGCGCGCACACTATAGTACTCTACGAAAGATATTTACCAGTAGGTATGCATGCTGTCTTAACTTAGAAGTCTTTGTTCCGAGGGTATATTATAGGTATCACCGTCGCCCTCCAACCCTTCAGGCAATTCCCGCACCCTTACTCTCTTTAAGATATCCGCAAATATAATAGAGATTTCTAATTGATAAAGAGATCTTATAAGTGATAACATTAGAGAGACAGTATCTTTGTGTTGCTGTATGAGTGAAAATGTTTTGTGGCTTTCGAAATGATGAATGACATGCATGCGACAGCACAACCCATATGGAATGAGATTGAAGAAGAGAGGTCGTGAGTTCGAACCCCGTGTTGGATAAACCAGATGAGCAGAGATGAATAAAACTAAAAAGTGGCCAAGTAAGAGTCGGACTCGCACACGCAGAATTCCGTACCACCGTGCAATGTTTAACATTTCTTGGACCGACCTACTCCTTTAATTTTTAACTTTACTTTATTATTTTTTTAACCCCCGACGCAAAAAGAGGGGTGTTATAAGTTTGACCGCTATGTGTGTGTGTGTGTGTGTGTGTGTGTGTGTGTGTGTGTGTGTGTGTGTGTGTCTGTGGCACCGTAGCGCTTAAACGGATGGACTGATTTGGATGCGGTTTTTTTTTATTTGAAAGCAGGTTTTCCAGCGATGGTTCTTAGACATGTTTTTTCAAAATCGGTTCAGCCGTTTCAAAGTTATCCGCTCTTTTGTTAGCTGTGGTAGGGATCTTAGACGCGTAATGGGTATTTACTTTACTTTCAAACCTTAGTGTGACCTAAAATTTGAAACATCCATGTATGCTATCTATCTATGCAAGATTATGGAATTCTTGGTCTGATGCTGCAGCCAGGATATCCAGCACTAGTGTGCTTATACACTCTTGAAAAAATAATAGCAGAAATGTCATGTTTGGATTCATTTACATCAGTATTTGATTTTATATACAATGCAATGGTGGCAACACGATGAGCTGATGCTGCAGCCAGGATGTCCAGCACACTAGAACACTCTTGAAAAAGTAATAGCAGATATGTCGTGTTTGGATTCGTTTTGATCAGTATTTTATTTTACATACAATGCAATGGTGGCAACACGATGAGCTGATGCTGCAGCCAGGATATCCAGCACACTAGAATACTCTTGGTAAAATAATGTAGCATATAAGTCGTGTTTGGATTCGTTTTGATCAGTATTTTATATTACATACAATGCAATGGTGGCTACACGATGAGCTGATGTTGCAGTCAGGATATCCAGCACACTAGTACCTACACTCTTGAAAAAAAATAGCAGATAGTAGTGTTTGTATTCGTTTTCTTATCAGTATTTAATTCTATTAGCAGTACGATGGTGGCATCATTATAAGTTAATGTTATGTGCAGAGAAACTTAACATTCTGCAGTAATAAAAATGCATTTCTATATTGTTAAATTGTTTAAAAATGTTAAAATAAAAATTAAATTAAAAATTTAAAAAACCCCCAACGCAAAAAAGAAAAGGGAACATTTAAAAAGTCAAAAATAATACCTATCGCTGAGCCATCAAATTCGATTGAGTAATACCTATATTTTAATTACAGAAATTGATGGATGGCACGATAAGGTTTGCTCATTGAAATGGCGCTATAATGTCACGGCGGGGTACCGCATAAGTAAGTCAGACCCTTCACTTGATTGACTATGTACATATGCGGTACCCCGCCGTGACATTATAGCGCCATTTCAATGAGCAAACCTTATCGTGCCATCCATCAATTTCTGTAATTAAAATATAGGTATTACTAATAAGGACAGGGTAGCATTAGTAATAAGGTTGTGTTGGCACGGGTAAGGAATCATAACAATAAGAATATGCAGTAGGTTTGAGGAATATATTGATTAAGTACTCAAAATCAATCTGCCTAGCCTTTTCCCAACTATGTTGGTAGGGGATGCAGCTGGATACCAGTATTTTTACATAGAGTGACTGCCTATCGTACCTCCACAACCCACTTACTAGGTAACACGATACCCCTTGTCAAGGCTGGTTGTCAGACTTTCGGGCTTCTGACTATATCAAGTGTCAAAGATCTACAATGACAGCCGGCACAAACTGCTTATGGGGTATGCGCAGTGGTAGCCCGCGAAATTCAATTTTTTGTGGGTTTTTTTGCAGTTTGCAGGTCCGTGTCAGGTGGTATCTTGATCAAAATATAAAAAATAAAAAAATAAATAAAAATTATTTATTGTCGCCAGTTAAAGCATTAATTCATCTTAGAGTAATCTAACATATTATGCAACGTATTAATGTACTTATTTTATAAAAGGTACTGTTACTGGTTCCCAAACTAAGCTTAAGCTTGTATTTTGGAAAACAGTGTTCAGCCGCAGGAAGTATCACAAAATAATCTTTAATAAATTTAAAACAACAAAAACAAACTTCAATTAAAAATCAATCCATTTGCTGAAAAAAAAAGCAAAAATTTGAAAAGATATGGGAATCTTTTAAAACAACCTAATTGTCGCATTATAAACTCGACGCAAAATAAAAAGGTAGGTGGTAAAGGTAGTAGTAATTAGATAATAATTGAAATGATCTTTCATGTTGTGCATTAAAACTTATAGAAATACAGTATTTTAACTGTAAAATTACGTCTGACGCAAATCAGCGAAATCGGTAAAATTTCGTATACGGCCTCTTAAATCACCTCAGTATAATTACTTTTTAACATTTGTACAAGGTGATCACCGCTACATAAAAGCTCGGTTTCTCAATCTTGAAAAACCGTCGCGTTTTTCAAATTTATTATGCAAATGTCGATATTAAACACGTTCATTGTAGCACTAAGCGCAAATCGATCGGAAGCGTTGACTCGACGTCTCTCAAATCACGAATTTAGGGGCGAGGTATTTTTCAAGTCGACTGCAACCACGCGATAAGCGCTCGTTCGGAATGTGACCGAATTTCAATCAAATTTATGAGTTATAATAATGATTATAGGTACTTTATCTGCGCTCCGCATAAAATTTGCAATTCCACTGAAAAGGTGAACTGTAGTGTAACAAATGCGTCGGCAATCGTAAGGCGCTGATAACGATTCGGAAAATTAATCTCGCTGAAAAAACGGACTAGGGGAGTTCGGAATGAGAGCGAAACACGGATGGATTGCTTGCGTTTGTCGCAGTTAATATTTATTAGTCACCTTTTACAAGCGATTTGGAACTCCCGTATTATAAATTGGCGAGAGGTTGCTTATATATTTTATTACTTTTTGCTGTGTCAATAAGGTAAATTTTCGGCATGTGTTTTGGAAAATATACCAACATATTTTATTAAACTACCTTGTTCGTTCATATCGTAACATTAGCAGAAAAGCCCGAGGCACAAACAAGCTGATAAAATGGGTTAAAACAAGGTAGAAGATAAGAGTGCCTATTTTTAGGATTGCTTTTGTATGTTTACGTTAATTAGAAATCCAGATAAATAAGTAGGTAGGTAAGGTACATAATTAAACGAAGGAGAAATAAAATGAGGTTAAGCTTAGAGGATCGAAAACATGTAAATTTTATTTAATTCCTGGAAGGACAATCATCAATGATCTCTTAGTCGCCCAAGCAGCCCAATTTCATGATCGTCACTTTAAATTCAAATAATTGACAACAAGATTTGCTTCTAAATAAAGTTCACAAGTAAATAACGATTTGTAAAAGAATACACTCAACACATTACGTGGAAAAATACATTTATATTTCAGCGCTGATATTTCAAACGATTTCCCGATATAATAAGTTATTATAACACTTAGCAGAAGTCACCGGGTGAAATCTTTGTTCTATGCCGCCCGGGGAGCAACCGGACCGCTCGCAGCGATTGAAATTTAAAATATTGTACCCTTTGCCATTATGCGAGCTTATTCACCCTTGAAATATCCCTAGGGGGCGCCAGGTACAACGATTGGGGAAAATATTTTACACTTGTTACTAAGGATGTCGCTTTCAAGTCTGCCATTACAAACTTTGCACCAAAGAAATTTCAAACTTGGCTTAAAGAATATAGAGTTCAAAACTGTTTGGAATTCATCTTGATTTTACCAGAATATTTATGAAAAGCACTTAATTAGTGTGTCGAGAATGAAAAATTGTTATTGAAACCGAGTTGATTGAACTGGCGATTCATAACTATGTCATTTTGGATGCGACACTAATGAAAATGCGATTAATCACTGCTCTCGGAGAGTGAAATGGTACGCGACGCGTGATTCTGCAATTTGTACTGCACTTTGTTATGATTTGCCCTTTCATTTCGAGATTAATTTTTTTCGTAATGTGGTTTTTCAAAAAACTAAATGGAATGGATGTTGCGGTGGAAGGGTTGAGGGTGCCGTTGAAAGGAATCGATTGTTTTGCGATCAATTTAGAAAGCTTGGTTTCCTGCTGACGATGTTTTAATTTTGTTTTTAATTTTTTGAGAGAGATTTTCCAATTAAAGTAACTTGGACGATGAGTGAAGTCACTTTTCAGTTTTGAATATGCCATGACTACCATGTAGTATTTCTTTGAAGCATAGGCATCAGAAGTTTCTGTACCAGACCGCAAGCTTGCTTAATGAGTGTTGTAGTTGAAGTGCAAGATCATCAAAGTTTGTTGTTCCATCGCTTTCGCTGCTGTTTGTACAAGTATGCAACTAAAGCTGATTACGTTCGCAAAAACAAAACCCTCCAATATAAATTCTTGTATCTGTAAATAAATTAAGCGCTCCCGCAGACGAAAGCACACATTTAAAGGTTCACAAACCGTTAAAATCTGCACGAAAATAATTAAGCGAATAACTTCACTCATTAGTCGGCATCAAACTCGGCAGTGGTAGGTGCAGAGGGTACTACTTTGCCGCATTACTGCATATTAGGTCCGGCCCACTGAGCGGAATACCAACGTTTACTTGATAAAATAAATTTGAACAAAACAAACGCATCCGCTGCGGCGATATGAATCCTCTCTGAAGTTGTGCTAAGCGGCATGGAAGTGGAAAAATTGTAGCCGGCCATCGGATAATATGTGAATACTTGGAATACCACTATATGAGGATTTGTCGCTTATGTGCAGGTATGGCTGCAGTGCTTTTTGAAAGCAATCTATTTTAAGAATTCAAAAGTCGCCTCTGTCAAGATTTTTTCTGTTTGGATAAAAATTTAATCAATATCTAAGCAGGGGTCCAAATGAGTTGGTGCCCTTTGATATTTTTACAGAAGTAAGGTCAAAGTACGATAGGTTGAAGGTAAAGTCTGACTTGAACATTTAACCTTTTGTAACAAGATACCTTTTAACAAAGTAACCTAGCAACATCTACTATTGAGTGAGTAACAGCCCGTTATACTCGAAAATCTACCCCAGTACGGATTTGAGTCACAGGTAAGTAATCAGTCTCAATCCGTATCTAGTTCAACAATCTGCCACACAAACACTATCGCCGATTTAAATTCCTAACTGAATTTAATCCGAATTGAAGTGTCAAGCGTAACGAGAGACTCACTCATGTCATGTAGGGCGACCATTCGTTAGTCTAACTCTTTTGGTAAAACGACCCCGGGATAAGCCGGGTGCACTGTTAAAATTCTTTTCAATAATGATGCTAGGGGAGATGTGAGTACCCTGTGTCTTGTTTATTGGATTTTTTGTTGCAATATACATATGAATGGAACGCCAATCTGTTGGACGTTGGAGGGCATCGAGTCGAAGTGCATTGTTTGTTACTCGGTTTTATATTTGGAGCAAAAATAATGTTTGCACGCACTGTGTGCTAACGTAATGTAATTATCGCATGTGTGCAAATGTTTTTTTACAGGTTTGTTGGCGTTAACTATGTTAGAGTTTGCTTTGGTATTTAGTAAATTTGTTTTTAGTTGATAGCGTTATTTTTCTAATAGGGTTTCGAAACACAAACTCTATCCATAACAAACATGATAAAATGTTATTAATATTACTTATATTAATCATCATTTCAGCCGAAAGACGTCCACTGCGCCATGGGCATAGCCCCCAAACACCTGTTGTGTGGTTCTGTGCTTCCCGCATCCAGCGGATTTCTGCTATACAAGGTCATCGGTCCACCTTGTGGGAGGCCTTCCAACGTTACGTCTTCCGGTACGCGGTTGCTACTCCAAAAGCTTTCGGCCCCATCGGTCATCTGTTCTGCGAGCAAGCAAGCAATGACATAGCTTGTAATAATATATCGTCTCTAATATTCTGCTTACAATAATAATCTTTTTATTTTTATAAATAAAAAGAGAAGTCCTGACTGACTGACTGATTGGCTCATCATCGCCCAGCCCAAACCCTTGAACCTAGAAAGCTGAAATTTACAGAAGTTTCCTTTATAATGCAGACAAGGAATAAGGATGGATTCCCGGAAATAAGTTATCCAGCGGGATATTTTACGACATCCACGCGGGCGAAGCCGCTGGCAAATGCTAGTTGTTTATAATTTTTTTCTTCAGTTTAAAAATTGGCGACTCCTACCCTTTTATATCTATTTTAAAGTTTTACTGTTGAACAACAACGCGTGTGTTAGTCGCTTTAATAAGTCCCGTGCATGATAAATAGGATCAAGTGCGGGGATGTACGATAGCTCTGTCCCTATCACTTGCTGGCAAATTATGTTCCGCACTGTTCAGACACGGCTTTGGGGCATCGGATTTAATACGACGTTTGTGGAAAACTTAATGAAAGTGTGGCAGCTTTATTTGTGGCCATCATTATCGACGGCTTTACACTCAGATAAAAAGCTTTTCATAGCGTTATAGAAACGTATGCCCCTTTGGGTTAAACCAAGCGAAGTGGAACAATTTGAATGTAGCCGCTGTGCGTAGGAGTTCTATTTTAATCCGTGGTTGGATCGATGTTTTTTTTTTGTCGTTTTTATGCCTGACCATTTTGCGGAACAACCATTTCCTCTCTGCGCAGTAGTTCTATTTTTATCCGTAGATACTTAGTTTGAATTTTGATATTGTTTTAATATGCCTACGTTATTTTTAATTGAAACGGCAACTGCAACACAACTGTAAAAATGATCCCATTCCAATAAATATTTTAAAAGAGGTAATTAATGTTAAAAAAAGAACCATACAGACAAACTTAAAACCTACTAAATAAATAGAGAAGTTTAATTAATATTCTTTATTTTCCTATTAAGGTTACTTAAAACCAGTCCATTTTAAACAAACAGAAGCCCTAATAAAGTCGCATTCGTTTCCAAGCGAATAAATTGCAAATTGTACTACCCTAAAGTTTCTAATATGGATGTTTTTTTCTACCAATACAACAACATTATGAGCCAGACACACGTGGCATTCAGCCTGATACGCTGACTGTACCAAATTAGTCACGCACACATGCACCTCTTTAATGGGGACTGGGTTGGTATAGTTACCATCAGGCATATCGAGAAAGAAGAAATGGAGGGATCAACCCTTCATGGTTGGTTATGTCGAGCTGGCCACGGCCAGCGGCAGTCGTAATGATTGCGGGTAAAGACTGTACACGAGATCTCAATACGACATCGTCCTGAATGCGTATAGTATTCATATCATATACAATATATAATTAATATTTAGGGTTCAATACCTCAAAAGGAAAAACGGAACGCTTGTATGATCACTTCGTTGTCCGTCTGTCGGTCCATCTGTCTGTCAAGACCCTTTTGTTCAGGAACGTTTGGATAATATATTAAGTTGAAATTTTTATCAAATACGTACGTAGGTCCCTTGGAGCTATACAAAAAATCAAGCTTCTAAATCAACGTAATAAAAAAATACGGCTAGTTTATGCGACATAATTATTAGTTTAGGTACTTCCCGTTGACCTAGAATCATAAAATTTTGCAAGAAGGTCACACAAAGTTCGAAAATCTTAATTTGTAGTTTAATCACATTTTTTTTTTCCATTACAAAACGTTTTCAGTTGGAGAATTGACCGTGACGTATCGATGTATGGGAGAACATGTTTTTTCACTACAACTACAATGTTAAATTTGTTTTTGGGACAAATTCATCCCAACTAAGGAACCCTTCATTGTGCGTGGTATGTCGCACTTGGCCAGGTTTTTTTTACTTAAATAATTATTTAACATTAATGTTTAAAAACAAACAAAAACTTTAATGTTTTCATCAAACTGCTTAACAGCACACTAAACTGTAAGTAAAATATATTTATTTCTGTAAATTGGAGTTATAAACACATTCACGTCAAACATATTATTATGTTTTTAAATAATATGAGATTGGGGTTTCCTATCCGACTACTATCAGAAGAAACACCGAAACAAACTGAGAGGTGTCAGTAAAATATTTATAATGGGCACTTCATTTATTCATTCTCCATGTTCATGCAGTTGGGCTCCCCATTAAAGAGGTGCATGAATCGGATAGTGTATCAAGGTCTTAATTTGAATTTCGTACTCCGAACTTGATGAACAGTTTTCGAGTGCTCCGTCAAAAGTGATCGAGATTTTCGGAAAATCGGGACAGTTCACTGAAATACCTTCGTTACCTGGAACCTGGGTAATTCCATTATGGAAATTGGGACTGTATGATTGTAGGATGTATTTTGCATTGTGTCAGAATTGTTGTTGCTTTCCATAAATTACCTTTCTGAAATATACGTGCCTAAGTATGAGAGAGGTTCGTAATTAAGTTGGATACGGAATGGTATCCAGCGAAATTCAAATTTTCTTGCGTTTTTTGCAATCTGCAGGTCAGTGTCAGGTTGTATCTTGATTAAAATATTATTTTAGACTATAAAAAACTGTAGGTGCATACCTACATCATTCTCTTCTGTATATCAATATATCTCTCTAAGTTAGATTTGTTCTCCTTTGATGATTTCGGAAATCATGACATTTTAGAATGATTCTTGTTGCGTTCAAAATTTTTGGAAACTGAACAATCTCCATTTAAACCGCAAGAAAATTTCAATTTCGCGGGCTACCATTGCGGATCCACCTTAAGTATTAAAAAGTTTATTAACTCACAGACGCTTGCTTCTTATGGAACTTTTCAGACGGATTGTCGAAGAAAAAATGTCAACTTGTACAAAAAGTTTATGGTTTTCTTCGGTAGATTTTGTCAGGGTCTTGCTGTATTTTCGTTCTGTACATAATGTATGGAGAGATAAACATCATTTGCGGTTTTGAGTAAAGTATTTAGGATGTGAGCACAACATACAAGCAGAAGAAAGGGTTTTAAATACTTTACCCCAAAACTATTCGGAAGATCGAATGAAGTCCCAAAACAAACCACTCAGACTATACAAATTAAACCATGTGAATTATCCCCACTCCAAATTACATTCGAATTTCCGTAGAATTAAACGACCGAAGTCCTAACCATTTGAAAAGGTCGCATCCATTCGCAACAACACGTTAAACTTACACAGACGGAATGGCCAGTCGACGGAGACAAAGTGACGTCATCAATATAACTGAGTTTAGTTCGGTCGCCGGTTGCTGCCAGGGGGCAAGGAACACCACATTAGTAGTAGATTAATATACTCGTATCGTATTGGATGGCATCGCCGTCCCTTATTGGAAGTCCTTCGATACACGCAATGCCCATTTGAGTCGGTCCGCTCCGTTGGATCCAGTATCGTGATTTGGGCAGATTCATTTTTGGATCAAAGAGTCATATTATTTAATCAAGTAGAAAGGACTTTTGGGGTTCAGTAATTTATAAATAAGCTGGGATGTGACAATATTTCCTTTGGGAACGTAGACGTCTGGTGGGGGATTGTTAGACTCAAAATAAACCTTGGTCCATTGTAATCTTACTCTCTGTTTAGTCGGAGTCCAATTTTTAGTTAAATGGATTGAACTGTGACATTCCAAAACCTGTCAGAAAGGTACAGTACAAGATAACTATTCCTGTTAATTATCTACGCATGTTTATTCATGTTTTGTTTGCGAGGACGAGTAGAGGTTTATTGTTATATCCTTATAATTATGTGAAACCAAATAAACAAATAATTTTAACGAGTATATTAAAAGCCGCGTATTAATTTCCACCGCAACATTTTGACATTATAAACAGAGTGAAATAAACAAAATAAGTATAACCATATGAACAATAATTATTCATTGGGATTGGTTCAAAGCAAACTTATTTAATAAACGCAGTCCAAACCGCGGTTCATTTGGTCATATCCAACGCCTGATTAAACCTATTCAAATACAATATTCCGATTGTTTTATTCGTTATTAATTTTGTCTCGATGCAATCGGTGTTGATTTCTGATAAGCAGGTTGATTATGGCTCTAGTTTATTTTCAGAAAAGTGTCGGGAGAGTCCTACCAACTAGTGTGCAATAATTTTCATTTTATTTCATTATTTTATTACAATCAATCTGCCTGCCTTTTCCCAACTATGCAGTTTGGGTTGGCTTCCAGTGTAACTGGATGCTGCTGAATACCAGTATTTTACATGGAGCGACTATCTGAACTCCACAACCCATTAGTAACTGGGTAATACGATACCTCTTGGTAAGACTGGTTGTCGTCAGACTTTCGGGCTTCTGACGACCCGTAACGACTGTCAAAGATCCACGAATATCAGCCGGGACCAACGGCTTAACGTGCTTTCCGGGGCACGGAGGAGTCTCGATATGTAAAAATGGTCACCCATCCACTGATCAACCCCGGCAAGCGTAACTTAACCTGATAGATCGACCCGTGCGGCTGTTATTATTTAGCCACGAGCTCGTCTTTGATTGTCATTTTCATCTTCTTTCTATTTCATTATTTTGTTTTAAAAATATAATACAAAGTTGCGCAAATAATTCGCCGCAAGTGAATTTTGCAATACTGCAGCCATAAGGAGATATAAACACATTATTATTTAAGGTAATCAATCCTTTAAAAAGAAAATTTATACATACATTTAGATATATATGAATTTATTTTCTTTCATTTTCAGACTAATGGATGACTGCAATAAACCCGTATGAAATATTTAATGTTATATGAATAATTACTAATATGAATAAGACATTGTTTTTACTATTGGTCGAGACTCTAGAGTTTTCGTTTATTGAGGCAAATTGATTAATTGAAATAATGTATGTACTTACTTACATATAAAGTCAGTATTTTTTTTCGAACTGACAGAGATAAATTAAAATAATGGGTTTTCTTATGTCCAGAAAAATAATAAAAAATAATACAATAAAAACGATATAATTGCTCTAAATCTTGTAAATATTTAGTACTCATAAGAAAATGTGACTGTGAAGAAATACGGGTAATTTAATTGCGTTATGAGATTGGACGTAATTGTGATGAGAAAATATAATACATATTATGAGAATAGATAAAATGGTACCGAGATAATTATTTTGGGAAGTAAAATGTAAAAATTGATTAATTTCTCTAATGTCAGTTCACTGTTACACGTCTACGATTTATGATCACATATTTTAAAAGTACTTTTGTGTACTGGAGTCAACATTTTAGCATTTTAAAACTAAAAAAACAAATTGCCTTAATCCTTATTAAAACACGTCCGTATAGTAATAGATACCTCCGAATATTAATTCACCAACAAACTCCATTAGTAATAATTACATTATAATTCAAAAACTAAATACATAACACCTTAATGAACACCAGGTCTAAATAACATTGAGGCATCCATTGTATTAATATAACAATGTACATACACTTCGTACATTCCCTTCATTATAGGTGTGTGTAAATGTTGAAGCTCATAATTAGAGTAAAAGCGTCGCAACGCGGAGCCGGTGTGGGGCAGGCACCTCAAAGAACACTTACAATAGGTAATGTACTTAACGCGGTAGTGCCTAGTATCGTCATTACTTTGAGCCGTCATAGAGAATAAGGGTGGTGTGGAGTCGCTAATTGTGTTTTGGGTTAGAAATTTTGGTAGTGAGAGAGGATTTTGGCCTTATTTTGTCGATGTCTTTTGTGTGGTAGGTACTGTTTCATTCAAAATATGTACAAACACTGTAGGTGAACTCTTTATATTGTTCTTGTGTTTTTTCTGTATTTAAAATGAGTTTCGAAAGTACAAAATGTCTCTTCTACTAAGGTACCACAAATAGGGAGTATTTAAATACCCTTTTTACAAAAAGGATTTACAAAACAACCATTTACAAAAAAAAAAAAAATCTCTACCAAAAATCTGTAGGTAACCCAAAATTCGCAACATCAATATCGTCTCCACGCATCGAAACGGGAGCGCCCCTGGCAAGATAAAGTACATTTAGATAAATGGAAGAGAGGCACAACCTTCAGCCGGGTGGGCACTCGGGCTAAACGACAGTCTTAATTTTGCCAAAGTAATAATTAAGAGTGAAGGCTCGTGGGGGCCACCAAACTCTTGCCGAGAAGACTGGCGCTAAATTTTTAAACAAGCTTTAAGTATAAAGTCCGATACGTTCAAAGTTAATTATATTAATAAATAAAATGTTAACGACGTTAGACGGCGTAGTTTTAGCTGATGTACTGTTTCTACTTTAGAATTAGAACGTTGCACATTTTATGCTTTGCTCGAAAGAAAATAGAGGAAATCGTGTGGGAAATAAGGTTTAAAAAAATAAATGAAACAATAATAGAAAAATTCTTTAGTAATAATAGAGAAAAAAACACTATACAGTTTTTACTTTTTCACGAATATCGGTAGATAATTAAAGCCATTAAGAACTGGAAAAAGTGTTATAGATATTTTATACCGTGAGCTGAAAATACAGGACAAAAAATTGTATATTGAATAAAAATATTGGTAAAAGCTTACTCCATTGTTTAAATATAAAATGGTTTTTCTGTATATAATCATTCTGCAATTGACAGTTCACGCTATTGATGCTTTTATTTTAATTTTAAAAAGGATTCAGTTATCTGGAGTGTTTTCTTTCTTTTTATATGTAGTAGAATAACTATATTAACTCTTTTTTATTTCAACTAAGGATTATAGTAACATTTCTTTGGATTGGAATAATCGCTTTGTGAGCACTATTATTGTATTTCGATAAAATAATAATAATTTCAATTCGTGATGATGACAAAGAGTGAGCCATCATCTTTAAGGGTGCGTTTCCACAGATGCGGAGCTAAGTGGAGCTGAGCGGAGCGGAGCAGTGAAAATTGAAGCGGAGTGTGGATTTCGAGTACTGCGATTGGTCCGACCGCCCAGCTCGACTATATTTTATTTGAAAGTCCGCTCCGCTCCATTTACACTATTTCCACTGACGCAGAGTGGAGATTTCGAACATTGCGATTGGTCAATTCACGGTCAACTCCTCTCCACTCTGTCGGTGGTAACGCACCCTTACGCGAGTTAAATGTAGGTTTATCGGCGATTACAAAGAAGTTGAAAGGCCTGATGAAGATGCCTAGTCAATGATTATATGTCTGTGTTAAAGTATGTAGTTACCTCAATTAAAATTAAATAATTGATAAGGTACGATGGCGTTGGCATATCCGCATGGGTAAAAGCCCCCTTTTGACATTAAAGATAAAAAATGAAAATAAAGTGCGGGTTTGTGAATGTGACAATACCAATCTTCGAATTAATGGTTCTTGAGTACGCCGGTTTCCTCACATTGATATCACGGATTCTCTTAGCGATTTACTCTATTTCACTTAAGTAGAAGTAAACGTGGAATCATTATCCATTTTTAAACAAGTATAAACGTAGCATAACTTCCTCATTATTCAGACAAAATGTCTATATAAAAGTAGGAAATTAAATAGAAGTTGAGGGACAGTCCTTCACTCCAGGTGAAATAAATTGGTCCACCGTCCCATCTAACTTAATTACTAATTCATTGCAGAGTGAAACTTTTGCGAAACAACTGTTCCCGTTAGAATATTTCCATCTACTTCCATCGTAAGTTATGGAACCTCTATTTAGGGACCTAGTTATAAACTGCTTAATTTTGAGTTTACGAGTAGCTTTTTAGTGTCTAGCTTAGTCTTGTAATTTTGCAGGATTACTTTTATTTTGGCTAGGCAATTACCTCCTTGTTTACTGTTATTTTATATCCTGACGGGTACCTTACTACTTTATCTCTGTGAAGAAATAAAATTTTCTGCCTTTTTCATGTCATGATGATTCTCGGGAAAAACAGGAAAATGTGTAACCACATCTGAATCATTCGAAATGTTCGTGTAATTATTCACCTCCACCCAACCCTTCCAGGAATACACAGGCGTGATATTATGTGATAAGTCATCAAATAGTTTTTGGGTTGAAGATGTTTAATCAATTAATTTTTAAAAAATGTCCCGATATTATAAGATTATATTTTGCTATAAAATGTAGTGACAAAAATTGAAAAGAGTATGCTTAGATGTAAGTAACATATGGTAAGGTAGGTAGGTACAAAACAGATTTGAGTGGAAACGCCGGGAAGGGACGCTCTAGGAAGACATAATAGTGACCTTATTGGTGATATTCTACAGAAAGGTCAGGTGCGTAGTACCCGCAACCAGCGGCGTATATGACCGGCACGCTAATTGCGTAACACACTATTGATTGATCTGCATGTATCATTTTGAAGCAAATTGCTAATCCATCTATTATAAATAAAAAGAGAAGTCCTGACTGACCGACTGATTGACTGACTCATCAACGCCCAGCCCAAACCCTTGGACCTAGAAAGCTGAAATTTTCTTTAAAGGTTTCTTTTATAATGTAGACAAGGAATAAGGAAGGAATTCCCGGTAGCAGGCTCCTTTGGGATGTTCTCCGACATCCACGCGGGCGAAGCCGCGGGCAAAAGCTAGTTGCTTCATAAATGTTCGAAAATGTTGTCTTCTCAAAACCGTAAATAACGCAATGAATGTTGTTGAACTGTCAAAATGAAACCAACTCCAACGAATAGTGTGTTACGCAATTATGGTACAGATGTATGAACGTAAACGAGGCAAAAGGCGTATGTAAGGATCGTAGCAGGTGGCGTTCTGTAGTTTCTGCGTGCACGCCTTCTTCCCAAGGGGCCCAAGGGAAGAATCCGTGAATCTATCTATGTATCTGTGTATGTCCCCACTATTGATATTATTTCTAATCTTGCAAACATTTATTCCAAAACTACAACACAAAAATTAATAAAATGTAATCGCATACATGAATAACTTATATTACAGGATTCAAATAAATAAATCATAAAAATAACTCCCACTGGGACTTTATAATTTCTTATTCGGACGATTCTACTGACAGAAGTTAAAAATTATATTAGCCCCCGGTATCACAGCTTGAATTAAACGGTTAATTTCTTCAGTTATTTTTTGCTTCAAGTTCATTCTAATTAAGTTAGTGATTATAGATACGGTTGCTCGTATTCTCGTAGGTACCAAGGGGGAAGGAGTAATGCAAAAACTCCGGGACTCAGAACATAATCATTTTACTTTACACTTGAACTAACTCGCTCTGTGCTTGTTGAATATCAAAGGGTTTCTATTAATTTTCTAATGAGTTCAGGTAAGATTTAATTTGAAGAATTTATTAGAGTTCTGTTTAGAATTTATATGAATGAGTTTTGATATTTTACACTTATTTAGATTAGGTATCTACTATTCCGGAGAAGAAGTCGGTGTCTTTGGATCTGTATTTTAGTTTTTTGCCACCGACTTCCGAAATTAAAGTTATTTTTCACTTTGTAGTGTTTTTTTTTGGAAGTCGGTTTTTGTTTTTGTAAAAAAGTTTTTATTTTTCACTTTTTAGTGGTTCAGTTTGTAATTTATCTAAGTTACAATAACCCAATGTCAACTGCTCATCACGTTTTACAAAATGTTGCTTTTGCCGATGCAGGGACGTTAATTGTTGAGGAGTTCTCCTAGTAAGAACCAGGAGAAATGGAGCTCATGGTGAAGTCACCATTACCATTATTTTGACGAGCATAAACCATATTAAAGTAATCGAATCGCAACCTGTTATATACTTAGATATAATTGAGTATTTCCGAGGGCCCTCTGTGGTCTTCATCATCAGTTCCAGTTCACCGAATGGTACTTTCCGAGAGTAAATGCACGAGTTACTATAAAAAATACCGAAATCGATATAGGTGTGCCCATAAAATTTGAGGGTTTCCCTCGATTTCCATGGGATCCCATCATCAGATCCTGATTTGATGATCATGGGACCACTTGGGAAGTATACCCTTTCGAACAAAAAAAGAGAAATCCAAATCGGTCTAGCCATTTTCGAGTAATCGGGGAACATACATAAAAAAAAAAATAAAAAAAAATAAAAAAAATATTCCGACGAATTGAGAACCTCCTCCTTTTGGAAGTCGGTTAAAAATAACAGCCATATTGTATAAAACTTTCTTGTATATATTACGTTTGTAGTTTTGGTTAGAAGTCAGGCAAGTGACGTACAGTTGTCCGTGCGAGAAGTAGCTTGTACTAGGGACTAATCCCGCAGCCTTCAGTAGCAATTTAGCAATGCTTGCGAAGTTTTAGTGAATTATTGAACGCCTTCGTTCCTTCCTAAATGTACTACCTAATGACACAACACTGACGCATTACCTTACAAATTATTCCCGATCCTGACAAAAACGCCTACCACTAAAATAATATAACAGTAGATTTCGGATATAGTAACACAGGATTTCTCATTACACAGTCACCAAACCATAGATATTTATTTTTATTTATCCATGGCTTTTGCCCGCGGCTTTGCCCGCGTGGATGTCGGAAAATATCCCACGGGAACGTACTACCGGGAATTCCTTGTCCACATTATAAAGAGAACCTCTGTGCAAAATTTCAACTTTCTAGGTTCAAGGGTTTGGGCTGGGCGTTGATGAGTCAGTCAATCAGTCAGTCAGTCAGTCAGCCAGGACTTCTCTTTTTATTTATATACACTCTTTTGCAAAAAAAACGGGTGGTTTAGATTTTTCTACATTATTGGTAATCATTTAGTTCTAAAGAGGTTTTAATAGCCAAACTATGTTACTGGCACTTAATGAAGAGTCTGAAAAAAAAGTTAATTTCAATTTGAAAACTGTTGTTTTTAAAAATAATAATCCCTTTTTCAGTTTATGACTTTTTACTTACTATTCGAGGGTTTGCGGTTAAAAGGTTATCAGGCAACTAAAACTAACTTCTCGTTATTTTTAATAGAATAATTTATGTTTATCGCATAATCCTGCCTTATTGTGACTTAAAACAGAAATCTTTGTGTCGATTGTAATGGCAGAAAAAGCAATAAGAGCTAGAAAAATTATAGCGCTGCTGGAAGTAGGGTGTAGCTAATGTTACGGCTCACAGCGGTTAAACGTGAGCCGTTCAACAGTCCAAAGAACCTGGACTCGATACCAAGAGACAGGTTTCGTTCAAAGAAGGCAAGGTTCTGGGAGAAAACGTTGCACACAACCACGAGACGACCGCTTTTTAGTGACTCAGGCGCTGAGGAACCGCAAATGCAGTTACATAAACCTCAAAAGAAACCTTGAAGAGGTACGAGGAGCACAAGTTAGCCTATGGACAGTGAGGAGGAGCTTTTTAGCGGTTGATATACGCAGTCGACAACCAGCGCGGTCCCCCAATTTACTCCGTGAGCACCGGATTGCTCGACTGAGGTTCACTAGAAATTGTTTATTTTCGACAGGTAACTGGAGTAGCGTACTCTTCTCCGATGAGGCTCGAATTTGTCTGAATGGTGAGGACCAACATTGGCGAGTGTTACGAAGACCAGGGGAACGCTATGCCGACGTGTGTTTTGAAGAAATCACACCTTATGGTGGAAGATCCGTTATGTTTTGTACGGGCGTAACTTCCAGCTATCGTACCGAGATAGTGTTCATTGAAAATGGCTCACTAAATGCGCAAAGGTACATAACAGGAATAATTTATCAACATGCACAGCCCGCAGTGACTGTAATTGGTGAAGATGCCATTTACATTGACGATAATGCTTGGGACCACCATTCTGGCGACGTAGATGCTTATATGCAAGAGGTCGGTATTCGTCGTCTGGATTGGCTAGCGCGGAGCCCCGACCTTAACCCCATTGAGCACGTCTGGGACCTCCTTAAAAGGCGAGTACGATCTGTCCAAGGGGTTGGACCACAAAACATCAGGGAGCTTAAACGTGTGATTTCGGCTGAGTTGGAACACATTCCATAGGACACCATCAAAAGACTGGTGGAAAGCATGCCAAGACGATTACATGCCGTAATCGCTGCAAGGGGAGGTCATACTCGTTATTAATTGTTATTTTTTAATGTCTTTTTTATTAAAATACCATAAAAATACTCGTAGTCTTAATTTAATTATACCCTAAAAATTTCCATTTTAACACGACTCTCTGTTTACATTGACTAAAATACCGATTCCAGGATTTAAGGGTTAAAAACTATATTCTCAATGATAATAAGAAAGGAGTTGTCCAGAAGTGGTTTTTTATTACTCAATAATTCCGATGAGTATAAGATAAATATATTTGAATAAACATCCCCAAAACTAGTGGTTCTGGGCATATAGTACATTTTTAAACATCGCCAATTTTGAGAAAAATCGTTTTTTATTTTATTGAGAAACGAGACCTGAAACGAATAAACCTTTATATGTGAACCACTGACCTATAACATGCAAGTGTACAATAGAGGTCAGTGAAGTGAACACACTCAAAAAAAAAAACGAAACTTGTCAAAATTGACACAAGATAAGATACTGTCAGTCATGTCATTACTGTTAATCTATGTGACAATGTAAACAAAACGTTATTTTACCTTATAAAATAAGGAATAAGATGGAATGAGATATTTTCAGTCAAAAATGTGTAGCATAATCCTTTTAGAACTAAAAGCGCACTATAATGATTATGGCTACTACGAATGTTCACGTGCAAGTTGCAATATTTTACTAAGATCCCGGTTATCAAGAAGTGCATCATGTCATGGTCATGGTGCATGTTTCAGGTTTCAGCATAGTCCACAGGGGTTGCTTAGCAGGAGTAAATTATAATAGTATCTACTGATCGAGAACATTTTTTAATTAAGTAGGAGAATTACTTATAAATGGCTTGCGAGTCGAGATCGGAAGTTGAAGAAAAGACTCCAAAATATGCTATTTTTAAAAACTGAATGGAACATGCTATAATTGGACGCAAGTGTTAGTTTTGATGGAAATAAAATATTTTTTTGTTTTAAATATTATTTAATTAATTTTCTTAATTTTCAGTGTCTGAGCAAGTGAAGACAATTATATAATTTTGATGCCAAGCCCATCGAAGATACCAGACAATTGTCATCACATGCGCACAGCTTCCAATAGTATTTTCCAGGTTGCAATTTTGCAACTGCAATATCAATCAGAAATACAATTTTGCCAACTAGTCTCTGTCTATGTGTAATACACTCTATTATATTACTATTATAGTGTACTATTATACACTCTATTCGTCTGATCAAAGCTGTCTCATGTAATGACAAAATGCCTGGAATATTTAATAATTGTACATCTCACTTCTACAGTAAAAGTATTGTTCGGCCGAATAAGTTCCAAATAATAACGGCAAACCTGTATAATTTGAAAATTCCTAAGCTAACTAAAATTACATCTGACATATCCATGGTGGGGAATATATTTTTTATTTCATATGTGGTATTTGAGCATTTAGCTGGACAAAACTATTTCATTTATTAATAAATTATAATCATCAATTCATCATAAGACCTATTAAAATATTATACTATTTCTGTCTAAACTGACTGTTTCTAACTTCTACACTGTGTCACTAGTAGTGTTGGCTTTTCAGTTGATAATTGAGTTTCCCCTTCACTTAGGATCTCTGGTTTACATCACTACTTATTATAAAATAAAGTCGCTTCCCGCTGTCTGTCTGTCCCTATATATGCTTAGATCTTTAAAACTACGCAACGGATTTTGATGCGGTTTTTTTTTAAGTATAATGCATGCGCGGGCGAAGCCGCGGGCAAAAGCTATTATAGTATAATTGTGATGGGTGTTCAGAAGTGAAACAATACACACTTAGTGATATTTTATATTTCAAAAACATTTAGCAAGCACAAAAATACACAGGACAATTTCTCGCCAACGTCTCACCAACCAAAAGTATTGCCCCCGCTACAAGTAAAACTACCATCCCCTGCTCATTTTCAAACTGTCATCAGTCACTTGTGCTTTTCTAGGTGTTTCCATCACTTCGTGAATATTGTTATGAGCCCTTTGCCATCAGGTATTACATGATCGAGTATTAGCCGGGATCTGAAATTAAGTTTTCATTTATGCGTGTTGCAGTAATCAGAGATACAGTATTAATATATCAAGTGTAAATATTTAATTTACATATTTACCTGAGGGGGGTTGATGATGCTATCTGTATAAGCCCGCTTAGGATGACCATCAGGTAAGGGACGAGATAGTCTGCCTATTCTTCTTGAGATAGAAACGCCACAACACACACATACTGATTGATGACCGAGCTGTGGGTCACTAATGTTGTGCTTGTGATATCAGTAAAAGGTTAATGCATTCTTGGCAAATGCAATCTCCATCTGTTACCTAAAAACAAAATAATATGTTATGGTCTTATGGACACAGTATCGTTTTTCTGTATGTTCTTTGAGCAAAGTAGTGCTGTTTAAACGTTTTCAACAGAAGCCCGGTTACAAATATTTAAAAAGAAAACTTATAATGTGTTAAAGAATACATTACCTCTTGAGCAGTTCATTCTTCCCGTACGATCAGTGAAAAATGTCCTTGTATGTTTTCAGAACACATATTTCAGCCATAAACTTTATAGTTGGTCTGAGATTTCAGCCATAGGCGTTACGTCACACAAAGTACAAATTACTCGTAGCTTTATTTCGATCCTTAGATGTATAATGTCATTATTTCGATCATTTTGATGCTCACGTAACCATGATGAAAAGTCTTTGTTGGACAACCAGTAACCATCATAACAATCCAAACAATTGAAAACAATGAAACTGGAAGTTCATTCAGCTTCCAGGTTATGTTGATAATTGATAAATTGATTGTTGCTCTATAATCTATAGCGAAAATAAACTGAAATGAAATACAATACATGTAATTTAAATATTGGTTCATTATCTTGTATTTCACATAAAACATTTATACTCTTTAAATCTGCTGGATTACTTGTCTGTGAAACGCGCGCAGCGCAGTGGCTGCAGTAAACGCTGATTGGATATAATCCCTGACGCTATCAATTTTAGCCAATGACAGAGTGAGCCAGAAAAGTTGCGTTCTGTTAGTGCACCACCCACTAAGATTTCGACTAACTAGGCCGAAGACAGTGAATTCTACTGTCTACGAACTAGGCATATGATGAATGCATAAGCTTGTGGTAATATGCACAGAGTAATTACATCGGTAATTACATATACCCAGACTATACTGTTCACACGGCTACACATCAAGCTATACATTTCCAGTTTACACTGACCTCTTATTGTAAAGAAATCCTATACAATGAGAGATCAGCTTATACTGGAAAAGTCTAACGTAGGCGTGATCTCGAGAGATCGTGTCGGTCTAAAGCCGGGTACAGACTGCTGCAACGTAACATGCTCATGCAATGTAACATGAAAGGAGCATTTCATAAGTGTGGACGCAGCACGCGCACGAACCGAGCACGTACCTACTCGCATCCTGTTTCCGGCATGCGCGCGGCGAACATAGCTCAGCTCAGTCTGTCGAGAACGTTTCGCAGTACAGACACACACAACCCGTCCACACTGGCGCTCCGTGCACACTGCGCGCACAAAGGGTTGTGTTCGGCGAAAAAACTGACAAATGGCGGATCGCGGCGCGCACGAGTTGAAATGCTCTGTTTGTGCGCGTCGTTTGCACGGTTTGTGCGCGCAAGCACTATGGGAATTCATTCATTGCGTGTTACATTGCATGTTACATTTCGTAAGTCTGTATCCGGCTTAACTAAACAGACAGAGTGTATCAACATCAGTGTATGTGTAGCTAACTTCCCTCCTTCTCTTTCTCAGCAATAAGAGGAAAACAGCTCATATGCTCAAAATGTAATGTTATCGGTATGTTAAAAATTATCAGAATATGACAGTCAATATCAAGAAATAATACGACCAAATAGAATGGATGGCGGTTAGTGGACAAATAATGTATTCAGTGGTTGTTGAATTTTTATTCTTTATAGTATGTCACTGTTGCTGTCGTATTCAATTTATATTTTATTTTATATAATAGGTAAAATTATATTACGATGAGGGCCAATGGGTCACAATTTCAATCCGCGCCTAAGACGACCCACTGACCCAATCATTGGTTGAGTTCATGAAAAGGTCAGTGTCTCCAGTCCTGGTGAAACTAAATAAAAGTATTTTGCTAGCATCACCGCGCGCTCCAATTAAGAAACTATGCAAAAAAAGCCGTCAAACAGGGCTGATGATGAGGGTTTCGTGACAGTGCAAAGGAGGAAGCGCCGATCGCGAACCAACAAGAACCGGTACGGCAAAGCTCCTACGGATCCCGAAGTGAGCTTGCGTGCCGCGAAACCGAACACACCGTGTACCTACATCTTCCGTCTACACACACCACCACCACACCACCACTAAGGCGGAGGACATCGAGAAGTATATGCGCCAGAAGACGAGGTACACGACAAGGGTGCAGTTACTAGAGTCACGCCGCAACGCCAACTTCAAGTTAATTTATTGACTTCAAGGCGTTTGTAGTGCGACTACCAAATTGTTATCTGTCCGTCGTCATGGAAGAAGACTTGTCCGCAGGACGTGGCGTTCAGTCGCTTCCGCAGAAAAGTATCACAAGTCAGCGCAAGGATAAGCTAGTGAAGTGAAGTTTTAAGCTATAATATTATTATAAGGTTTGTTTTATACTTTTTAAATGTATTTATGTTCGATTGTAACATGTCTATGGGCCATTGTAGGCTGAAATAAGTGGTTTATTATTTTAATGTAAACAAATATTTCACACCTCAAAATGCTAGTGAGCTATGTAAAGTCCCAAGTCTATTTACAATAGCTACTGTTGAATTACTGACTCATGGTCATGATCACTAATTAATAATAGAATTAATTTAATTACATTTATTTATCATGTTTCAATTGTTTAATTATGGTGGGGCTCCGGGCTGACCTGGTATCGCCACCATTATATATTTAAAATGTTTTATTTCATAACAAAACCTAACTGACTGTTTAGCCACAAAAGAAATGAATGAAAGGCAATTGCATGCAGCTGAGATGAGCATGCTAAGCAAGATGTGTGGTTACACCAGTGGATAGAATAAGAAATGAGTATATAATAGGAAATCTCAAAGTGACACCGGTGACTGAAAACTTGTGTGGAAATAAGTTGTCATGGTATGAGCATTTATGATGTGGAGGAATGAGGAAAATGTTTGGTGTTGAGTATGAATGTGGATGGCTATACGAGTCGAGGAAGACCAAAAAAACGATGGATGGACTGCGTGAAAGATGATAAATGTATAGAAAGGGAGACTACCTAGATGACGACTAATAGAGAAGTATGGAAGATGAAGACATGTTGCGAGACTCCAAACAAATTAAGATAAGGGCAGGAAAATTATCAACACTTGCATCCAATTAAAGGATATTAATTTAGTTTAGAAGTAGCATCCACTTCCAATCTCGATTCCAAGTCATAAAAAGGAATTCTCATAAGTAATTAAAAATTTTTCTTGATCAGTGGCCTGTGTACTATGCTAAAACATTTATTTATCGTTAATTAAAACGGAACAACACCAATAACATTAAAACATAGAAACAATTTTTATGTTGACAGATATAGTTATGTTGCATATAATTTTTAATTTAAAACTAACATGGAACAGTGGACTCTCTTGCATACTTTCCCTCACAAACATAATTTTACTCCATTCATCCACAAAAAGATCCCTATTAGGATGTGTTGTCAGAATGGCATTTAGCATCTATAAAGTACGACAGACTGGACATTCAGCTCTGGCAACAGTTTTGGATAGCAGTTGCGCAAACAGATTGTACCCATGGCTCTGACGGTGTCCGATGTATTTGTCGGGCACAAATAATCGGCAGTAAAGGTCATGATTGAGCCATGCAACTCTAGGCAGTCGATACATCTCTGAAAGGTCTTACGTAAACACATCTTGACAACCGGGGTCTTAGTATTTTAATGCAACTTGCACATGACATGAACATTCCAAGAAGCCTTAATCATAATATAAAGTGCGCTTTCAGTTTTAAAAGCATTATGCTACACAATTTTGACTGAAAATATTACATTTTAAATAATCTGAATTAACGTTTTGTATACATTGTCATTCATACTCTTACATGAAATATTGATTGACAGTGACAGTGACAATGACAGTATCTTGTGTCAATTTTCACAAGTTACTAATTTTTTTTGGGGCGTGTTCACTTTAACGTTTCACGTTCACAGAAAGGCTTGTTCTGCTTACGACTAAATTCACAATAAAATAAAACACGATTTTTCTCAAAATTGGCGATGTTTAAAAATGTACGATATACCCCGAACCACTAGTTTTTGGGTTGTCTATCCAAATATATTTAACTAATCCCCATCGGAATTATTGAGTAATAAAAAACCAACGTCCATAGAAAAAGCGGACAACTCCTTTCTAGTCATTTATGCAAATGACATACTTACTAAAAATATTAATATTATCCATATAAAAGCCAATGACTGTAAGGTGCCCGTTTTTTTTGCAAAGAAGTTTATATAAGTTACCGGCAATCTGTATAATACAGGTATTCTATACAATACCTAGGCAATGTATAGAATACCTGGGGTGTCCAGGCAATGTATGAAATATTATGAATATTAATGTCCCTTACATACATTGCCTAGGTATTGTATACAATTCCCAGGGATTGTATAGAGTACCTGCTGGTCCACCGGCAATGTGTAAAGTAAATAGATTATGGTCTGTATTTTTCAATGTTAGGTGCTTTTTGTCTCCGACCAGCGATATTAGTTAGGATAGAATAAGCCGCACGGGTCAATCCATCAGGTTAAGCTACGCTTGCCGGGGTTGGTCCGTGGATGGGTGACCATATTTACATACCGAGACTCCACCGTGCGTCGGAAAGTACGTTAAGCCGTTGGTCCCGGCCGTCATTTGTGCATCTTTGACAGTCGTTAAGGGTCGTCAGAAGCCCGAAAGTCTGACAACCAGTCTTACCAAGAGATATCGTATTGCCCAGTTACTGGGTTATGGAGGTCAGATAGACAGTTGCTCCATGTAAAATACTGGTATTCAGCTGCATCCGATTAGACTGGAAGCCGACCCCAACCTAGTTGGGAAACCAACAACCTTTCGGGCTTCCGACGACCCGTAACGACTGTCAAAGATTCACGAATGACAGCCGATACCAACGGCTTAACGTGCTTTCCGAGGCACGGAGGAGTCTTGGTATGTAAAGATGGTCACCCATCTATGGACCAACCGCGGTAAGCGTAGCTTAACCTGTCGACCTTTGCGGCTGTAATTATTTAGCCACGAGCTCCTCTAGAAGACTACAGCTAGTATATTGCGAGCACGTAATATATTACACACATTGCCGGCTGCGCATTCGGTACTGTATAGAATACCTAGGCAAAGTATAAAATAAATAATATTTCATAAATTACCTACACGTTTTAGGTATTCTATACATTGCCTAGGTATTGTATAGAATACCGGATTATACAGATTGCCGGTAACAATTATATAAAAAAAACTTTTTTACAAAAACAAAAACCGACTTCCAAAAAAAAACACTACAAAGTGAAAAATAACTTTAATTTCGGAAGTCGGTGTCTTTGGATCTGTATTTTAGTTTTTTGCCACCGACTTCCGAAATTAAAGCTATTTTTCACTTTGTAGTGTTTTTTTTTGGAAGTCGGTTTTTGTTTTTGTAAAAAAGTTTGTATTTTTCACTTTTTAGTGGTTCAGTTTGTAATTTATCTAAGTTACAACAACCCAATGTCAGCTGCTCATCACGTTTTACAAAATGTTGCTTTTCCCGATGCAGGGCCGTTAATTTTTGAGGAGTTCTCCTAGTAAGAACCAGGAGAAAGCTCATGGTGAAGTCACCATTACCATTATTTTGACGAGCATAAACCATATTAAAGTAATCGAATCGCAACCTGTTATATACTTAGATATAATTGAGTATTTCCGATGGCCCTCTGTGGTCTTCATTATCAGTTCCAGCTCACCGAATGGTACTTTCCGAGAGCAAATGCACGAGTTACTATAAAAAATACCGAAATCGATATAGGTGTGCCCATAAAATTTGAGGGTTTCCCTCGATTTCCATGGGATCCCATCATCAGATCCTGACTTGATGATCATGGGACCATTTGGGACGTATACCCTTTCGAACCAAAAAAGAAAAATCCCAATCGGTCTAGCCATTTTCGAGTAATCGGGGAACATACATAAAAAAAAAAAAAAAAAAAAAAAAAAAAAAAAAAAAAAAAAAAAAAAAAAAAAGGTTCCGACGAATTGAGAACCTCCTCCTTTTGGAAGTCGGTTAATGACAGAAGAGGCCTAAACTTCATGTTTTTTGTGTACGTTGTACGAACTATTATAAAAATGCGTGAGTGTCGTGGAACACTCGGTTGGAACGAAGATCCTATTAATAATAATATGATGAAAAATAATAATGTAGTGTCGTTTCCATGGTTTCCTAGGGAGCTCACAATTTCGATGTCCAGCAAATATTTTGTATGCATATGTCATATATGCTGCCATGGAACGACACCCATGACGAAAACGACACCTATGATGGAAAATTTTAAAATTTTCGAAGTCGCCATCTTGGATTTTCATGTTGACCTCATTATTATTTTCAGTGCCTTCGAAAACACCAATTTATGACGAAAAATTTAAAATTTTTCGCAGCCGTCATCTTGGATTTTCATTTTACCCTCGTTATCGTTTTCAGCGACCTCAAAAACCATGAAAATGACAGACCTAACGAAAAATTTTAAAATTTTCACAGCTGCTATCTTCGACTCAAAAACCATGAAAATGACACCCATGTAATTATTATTATTTCCATTATTTAATTTTATACGTTACATTTTTAAATATTAGAATATAAAAACAAAACACACAATTAAGGGTCGTGACGAAATTTCGTGACTGAACAATTTTAACTTTTTTTTCGCCCATCCGCCAAGTTCGTACCGTCCGACAAGGAACTTCGTTCCAATAATATCACACTATCACATTTCACACTATATAAATAAAGGCGAAAGTTTGTGAGTGTGTGTGTTTGTTACTTCCTCACGCTTAAACAGCTGGACCGATTTGGTATGTAGATAGCTTATAGCCTGGATTAACACATAGGCTACTTTTTATCTCGGTCTACATAAAGGCGAAAGTTTGTGAACGTGTGTGTGTGTTTTTATGTTTGCTACTTCTTCACGCGCAAACGGCTAGACCGTTTTGGATGAAACTTGGTATGTAAATAACTTATACCCTGGATTAACACATAAGCTACTTTTTATAGTGGTATACGCGGGTGAAACCGCGGAGCGTTGCTAGTAATAGTATAACAAAATGTACAAAAAAAAAACAAAAAATATCAAAAGTTGAAAATCGATCCACAGCAGGTTTGCATGGCAGTCGTCGAACCGCTATGCTATTTGCTTCGTTTAATGTTGACTACAAGAGCCGTCCTTATAATATGTCATATGATTATCTATGTATATATCTTACATTATGTATGATTGACAGCTTAGCTCCATCTTATTATTTGAGTGATGCTGAAACATATTTTCGAGATTGTTCACAAACCAGCAATATTTTTTTTTTCAGAAATGTTCAATGGACAGTTTTGACTTCGCTACAATTTTATTATATTATTCATAAGTGTAGATTATTTTTTATTGACGAACTTTAGTAGTTAATGTTTTCAGATTTTCTAGACATTTGGTATACCTACCTAAGGTTAAACTTTATTGTCTTTTGTCAAAATTGCGAACATAAACCTGCAGTTAAATGCTGAATTTAACGACTAGTTTCAGGTGAAAAAGGAGATCGTAAATTTTAGTATTAAAGTCCGACTATTTTTTTATCCAAAAACAATTTTATTACTCACTTTACTCTCTGCTTTGTCTATTTGTTATTAATAGCGTAACAGGTTAAACAACTTTGACCTTTATGGCTGCTTAGTGTAGTTTTTACAAAATGTTTATATTCCAGTGTAATATAAACATGAAACTAATACCGGGATACGAAGTCCGGATTTCAAATACCGTGTCGTTCTAGAATAATGTTTTCCAAATTAATGGTTAACCAATTTGGCAAAGATTTTCATTTGCACCGCGCAAATTGTGGTCAGCTCTCATTTTCGCTGTTGTTGTGAATAACAAAATTTAATCCAGCGGTTAATAGGATAATGCTAAACGATAACTAATTGAATAGCACCTAACTACATACTATATTATGATTTAGTAATTAACATTTTCAAGGGAACTGTTAATTACTGTGTTTAAATAAAAGATAATTTTCCAATAATGTTTTCATCAAAGTGTGGCAATATAGCTCTCTTTGGAAAAGTGTTTGACTGCAAAAGCTGAAATAGGTACCTAAGTAGGTAAGTGGATTTCCACTAGGCCAAAGCAAGCTAATTATAAAAGCTGCAAATTAAAGTAATATAAGCATTAAAACCATGTACATAAACTGTAAGAAAATTCATTAACTGAACAGATTACATCAGATTACAAACAGAAAAAAACGAAACTCTTTCTATAGCTGTTTTTACGACTTTTTATACCGAGTTTTCTCATTAAAATTTTGAAAGAAGCCGCTAATAGATCTCTTAAATATGTAGCAGTTACGTAGGTATGTTTACTGAAGTATCTAATTTCATCCCAGTTCTCCATCAACAGTAAAATTTTATTATCTGCGACATGAATTAACATTTTTTGTTGCCATAAAATTTTCCGTCTCCTGGCCGGGTCGACGGGAATGGAGATTAGCATTGCATCTCTAATTAAATCTGTTTTATGGCTCGCTCACTTTACTGCCACTCCCCTTCAATATTTTGCTATAATCAAATCTTAGAATTAAACATGACAACAATGACGATAACTCTTTTAAACGTTGCTCTTCGAAATAGTACTCTTTTGTAGTCTACAAGAGCCTAAAGTAATCCAGAATATGAAGGTAAACACACTTAAAATATATCTGCCTGTAGGTATACAGTGAGTACAAAGCTGAAGAACGAAATGGGAAAATATTACATCAGGATAAACCGCTGCTTACAGTTTGTTGTAAGGTTTTATTTTAAGTGCTTCGTGTGTGTACGTATATTTTTTTTATTTCCGGAGCTCCGTATGTTTCGGAGTAGCTGTCACACGACGCCCGGAGCGGCAAGCTATTGTAGATTCTTAAACATATTTTCAGCCCGTGCAGGCATATAAATATTTATGAAAACACTGTCCGAATTAAATCCAGTCTCAACGTTTACGTTGTGTCGTATTGTTTCCCTTTTTTCACAGACGTCTGAGCAATAAAACGTTATGTAGTCGTCGACGTTGAATGATTAACTGCTTGTTGGTTTAGGAGGTCGAATGCGCTTGCAAGAGTATAAACCGACTACCCCTAACTACTCGTAAAACAGGACGGAATCACTTTTTGAAAATATATCATGAATGATATGTTCAAATTGTTGGTGTAATGCTTGTAGCATTCAAGATTTTAGTAAAACAACAGATTAATAGCTCGTTAATCAAGCTATTGAAAAAATCAAATGAAGTTAAGTAGGAATTTCTAGATAAAGTTATAAACAACCGTTTTGTTTATCTAAATGAAGTTGACAATACTTAATACTTAAAGTTTTAAGTCTCTTGATACTGTATACCTACCCAAACATAATATAGGTAACTTTAGTTATCAGTAAAATATGCCCATGGAGGTGAACTTATCCGGATACAAGATAATATATTAGGTTATCTCCTGAGACCGCCGAGATAATGTACTAACGTACTTCAGACGTAGACGGTGTCTAGGGGGAATCAATAATCCCATAACACACTATCCTTCAAAATCCATTTATGAAATATCACATAAACCAGTCCGCAGGCGATTTTATTTATTCTCATTCGTGCAGAGACAGAAAAGATCAAATAGCCTTTGTCCTTAGTTCCTTACCCCTCTTTACTTATTCAAACAAAATTACATATGCCTGCTTCTGGATCGCCATTGCCCGAAATTTTACGCGTTGGAGATAGTGTCATGAATATAAATCTATCGTAAAGGACACCACGGAGAGGTTAGCGCAGTTTACGGCGAAGCTCACTTTGCATTCTTTGTACGCGGACCCTTTATGGACGCTTTATAGACTTAGGTCCTTTTGCATAAAGCCTCGATGGTCGGAGTTGTTCACCACCGTTGACCGCTCCGAGTCATGAATGTTGAATTTCGCATCACTATTATTGCGACCACAATACGTTTTCTGCTTTAAAACTGCCTGCCTGGCAAAGGATGACAGTTTCATGCAGTTGACATCGTATTTATTTAAAATGAATGTATTATTCCCATGATTTAATTACTGGCACCTGCATTACTGATCGTAATTATGTAAATATTGGGGATGTCAAATAAACTGAATAATGATGAACAATGTTAGTTGAAAGCGAATTAAAACTTTCACAATTGATTGCTAAATAAACAAAGACGAGAAGAAAAAATAGAACTATCGAACGTTGTACGAAGATATAGGTACGATTAGACGATCGAGTGAATGTTTAGCGCCTTCGGGGATCTCTGTTAACTATTAATCCTATTTTCTTTCTCTAAAGATAACGAAACTCATTTAAGATATCTCGCGAACGCCTTTCAGACGTTTTGGGGTGCAGCCCTGGATTGAACAGTGAAGGGAGTGGAATGGACTTTGAAAAGCTTTTTCACAAATATACAAAAATTAAATAGCAAGTGAAAACGTCTTAATGCAGCGGATATACTTAACATTTATCACAGATATTATGTATGATTTTTTTATTAGCTTCATACTGCTACGGAAATGGTATTAATGGCTTTTTTCAAGAATACTTAAGAAGAACGCAGTGTTTTTTCGTATGATTCTTTGAAACTTGAGTGTATTCTTAGGGAAGTATCGTCTCACTTTTCAAGGAAATAGGTATTTTGATGTTTCTGAATCTCTATACAAACTTTGTTCTCTATTACTTATCTCGTCTAAAGAGACCAAAGGTTTCACTTTATGTCTAATAAAATTTTCTTCAAAGTATCCTTAATTGAAAATTCAAATTTATGCATAAGCTCTGATTGTAAGAGCGGGCTGGCTGTAGGAAGAGCTACGGTCCAAGACACAACCGTTTAAGAGATCCCAAGCTTTTCTGGGCAAGCTCGGGCTTGTCGGCAAATTGCGTTAATGAAAATTACTCCATAGATTAAAAGGAACGAATTTAATTCATTCTTACTTAATCCGTAAGAATGATTTTAAGCGATACTGATGTCAGTGGGTACGTTTTTCCAAGAATTTTCTTGGGCTTTTGATTTTGACGCAATTTTAATTTTATACCCATTTATAAAACCTAAGTGCCCCAAATTATCAATTTGTTGAGCACTGCAACAAATTTTTCTGTGAAAAGGGTCGATTAGTTAGTTTGCTGTTGATGATAATTTGAGTAGGTAGGTACTTCTAACTTTTTACATCTCTTTTGTTAGAAACATACTAAAAGTTACTGTAAAATAGTAATTGATTGAAAGTAAGTGAAATTAGTTGAGATTAGTTAAAGTAATATAGTAAGTCTATGTGAAATCAGGACCAGTTTGAAACTATTAAATATTATTAATGAAAAAAACAAGTAACCAAAACCGTGCTTGAATCTGACAATTAAGACGATAATGAACAAGTTAGGTACAGGGATTAAGTTATTTGCCGACTTGCTAACTGCAAAGCCTTTTCGTCTTAAAGTAAAACTTGAAGTTCTTTCGCTTACTTAAGTTATCCATCTTTTGTAAGTCCAGAAAATTCTTTAGTACTGTCTAGTCTTTTCAACATTAACGGATCGTAAAGTGAGTAATAAAGGTAATCTTTCTGTTGTTAGTCTATTATTTGTTGTCTTTATTTTTTTGAAAGTAGGTGTTGTTGCTTAAGAATGGCCGTTTCAAGTTCGTGTTGAATTAAAGTTTCAAAGCGTGTCGTGTTTTTACTTTTTTTTTGTTCTTTACTCATTTTTGTATGCCATGTTAAGTTTATTCAATATAGTACTTGTTAAAACTATGGCATGATATGCAGATATGTCTCAGAACAATGTAGTTTTAGGTGTTTGCCATGGTACATAATTAAAGCGTCAACAAAAAGTAACTAGAAAAATGGAATTTTGGATTCAATTGCCACATAGTGTTTACGGGAAGATGAAACAACACAACAACTCTCCAGTAACAAGTCCATGTGCAGGAAATTGCAGTAAGTTGCGACAAACTTTACAGGCTCCTTAGGCTCCACTGTTTTAATCAATAACGTGATAGATGTCATGACACATAGGAATTTCCGTAAACAACAAAATAACACGAAGATTTGATCCAAGATATCCTCAACGTTTTTTGTTAGTTAAAAATAACGTAACAAATTAATACAAAAAAAAAATAAACGACCTATCTTTAGATTTCGCCATGATTATTCATTATTGTCCACTGCTTAACATGGATCTGGTGCCCATGTTGATATTATAACGCCACTGCAGAAGAAGAATCTCAAAGCTGATGTAAGTTTGCTGTACCTAACTACTAAAATAAACATAGACAGCTGATAACATTCATATATCATTCGTTTTTAGTTGATACTAGGGCACATTAATGTTTGGTTATAAAAATAGCGACAGGATTACGCATCGAATGTAATCGATACTCTGAAAACAACAAAAACCAGCACAATTTTATTTTTATTGGAAACAAAGTTCAATTCAGTGTTAATTCCTATTGTTTGACATTATCCACACTTCGTTATATTACAAAAAAACGGTGCTCAAAGTTGTGGAACTCTCACAGCGATGTACAAAGGGTCTTAATTGAATCAAAGCGAGCGAACGAGGTGCGCGCAATGGGGCATGAGTAAAACAAGTCGCGGCCAAATGATAATTTAGCGCAGTTTTGCGCCAAATATCTGTTACATTGGGGTGTCATAATCGGATGCGGAATCTCGCATCGCGCCCTCTTCCGGACATAAATAAAATCGGACGTTTATTTCATAACGTCGGAAGTTTGATAAGGAGTTCGTGTGTTTCCGTGGTGTACCGATCTAGGAAGATTTGATGCTAAGCCCACACACCTGCTGTCTCCGTATTGTGCTGCTATGAAAGGACTTTAAAGAATGCAGACATTTTTTTTCTACATTCTTTAAAGTGGATATTTTAAAGTGGATATTTTATGGCCATGTGTTTTGGCTGCAGTAAGTGTCCAAGTTGAGTTATACTTGTTACTTCGCATTAGTTGGCCCAAAAGTAGTTTTTTTCGATGTTTTTATTTTATTTTATTTTATTTATTGAGGGATAATAAACAGCTACAATATAAAATATGACATTAAAAAAATAATATAAAGAGTGTTAACAATATTGTGGCCCACTACATTATCCGCATATTACAAACAAATATGGTAAAGAGTGCCACTAGATAAGCAATAAAATGAACTAATAATTATTACACAATAACAATACAGTAAAAGGAGCTCGTGGCTAAGTAATAACAGCCGCACGGGTCGATCCGTCAGGTTAAGCTACGCTTGCCGGGGTTGGTCAGTGGATGGGTGACCATCTTTACATATCGTGATTCCTCCGTGCCTCGGAAAGCTCGTTAAGCCGTTGGTCCCGGCTGTTATTCGTGGATCTTTGACAGTCGTTACGGGTCGTCAGAAGCCCGAAAGTCTGACAACCAGTCTTACCAAGGGGTATCGTATTACCCAGTTACTGGGTTGTGGAGGTCAGATAGGCAGTCGCTCCATGTAAAATACTGGTATTCAGCTGCATCCGGTTAGACTGGAAGCCGACCCCAACATAGTTGGGAAAAGGCTAGGCAGATTGATTTGAATACAGTAAAAATATTAATACTCTAATATTTGTAAAATCTAACAAATGTGTGTAAAGCGAAATAATGGAAACAATAAAAATAATATAATTAGAAGAAAAAAATGACTTAACAAAATAACAATAAGCACAAATAGAAATATTAAAAATATAAAAATATAGGACTATCATTCATTAATAAGATTATGTTGAGGAACTTAGGTCTATTTTTTTTAATACTAGTAAATAAGTGGATGCAATTTCACATTACTTTGAGAGCTATAGTTTGTACATTAAATGATAAATGATTTATTTTCTGTAATAGGTTTGTACAAACACTTTTACACGTCAAACATATTTTTTTTAAAACTAGATGAGTTCGACGTTTCCTATCTCACTACTCTGAGAAGAAACACCGAAACAAACTCAGAGGTCACAGTCTCTTTTAAAGTCCAGACATAATCTTGGTCAGATCATGTGAAGACCATGTAGATTGCAGTCTGAAATGGTCTTTTGAGGAAAGAACCACACAGATTGAGTGGAACTGTCCAGTCAGTGCACGCATTTGTCCGTAATCGTGCAGCTCAACTCAAAACTTAAGGAGCTTAACGATTCGACGAATAATACCAAAGAAAAGACATTTGGGTAGGCCGCATAAATTACTCAAACTGTCAGACTATGACTAAAACTGAGAAAAGGATAAAATAAATAAAAAACAATGATCCACGTAGTCTTCACATTCACAATAATTAAAAATAGTATAGTTAAGTAATACTTTACAAAGTAAATATTCATGTCATTGTATAGAATATGTAAAAAGGTATTCAAATCAACATTAATTGTATAAATTTATTGGAGCAGCTCAATCCCAAGCCTTTTTGTCCTCAATAGTCTTTGACAGTATAAAAGGCTTTCTGACAAAGTTTCCGCTTTATACAATTTTTGAATTTATTAAGGCTTAGTTCTTGAATGTGGCTAGGTAGTTTATTATAAAAACGTATACATTGGCATCTAAACGAACCACTTATTTTCTTAAGCCTGGTTGTAGGAACAACAAATTTGTGTTTGTTTCTAGTATTCACATTATGGACGTCACCGTATTTTTTAAACAAATTGATATTTTTATGAGCATACAAAAGATTTTCATAGATATACTGAGAAGGCACAGTCATTATATTAATTTCTTTAAATTTATCTCTGAGGGAGTGTCTGGGACTTAATTTGTAAATTGAACGAATAGCCCTTTTTTGTAAAACAAAAATTGTCTTAATATCGGCGGCATTTCCCCACAACAGAACGACATCACACTATGAAAATAACTAAAGTAAACTAAACGGGCTGTCTCTAAACAAGTGAAATCACGAATTTTCCTAACGGCGTATGCTGCAGCGCTAAGCTTTTTCGACAATTTATCTATATGGGGCCCCCATTGAAGTTTGGCATCCAAAGTTATGCCCAAGAACACTGTGGTATCTTCGGGAATCAACTCTTCACTCTTTATGAGAACACTAGTTTTTACTTGTCTAACATGAGGTATAGTAAACTTAATACACTTAGTTTTTTTCTCGTTAAGAAGTAGGTTATTAACATTAAACCAGTTAACTACTTTTGCGAGGGCGCTATTTACATTGTCAGTAACCAGCTGCTGACGTTTGAGTTTAAATAAAAGTGAAGTGTCATCTGCAAACAACATTATATCATGATTATCCTTTATGAGGTAAGGCAAGTCATTAATATAAATAAGAAACAAAAACGGGCCAAGAATTGAGCCTTGGGGGACCCCCATTGTTACTACGGATCCGGGTGATCTTTTTCCGTTAACATCAACTCTTTGAATCCTATCACTTAAGTAAGAAGTGAGAAGATCCAGAGAGGCGTTCCGGATTCCGTAGTGATGCAGTTTCCTGATTAGTGTTTCATGAAGAACGCAGTCGAATGCCTTGGACAAATCACAAAAGATGCCTAAAGCATCTCATTTATCCTCCCATGCATTATAAACATGACTTAAAAGTTCAACACGGCATCAGTAGTCGAACGACCCCTTGTAAAACCAAACTGTTTGTTATGTAATAATTTATGTTTATGAAAAAATCTTTGCAGTTGATCTAAAATAACTTTTTCAAAAATTTTACTCAAATAAGAAAAACGTATTAGTTACACACAAATAACACGAAAGTTGAAAATCCTACCTGAAAAAGGTTTCAATTAAAACAAGAAAAGGTTCAATTAAAACGTAAAAAACCCAACGCCGGAAATAAATTCTATTCATAGCCACAAAAGGCCTTAAAACACGTTATCATAAGGGGGTATGTGATAGCGATATTACCCGGAATTATCTTCATTAAATACCCGACGTGCCCTTAAACAAATTAATTTACACTGTGAACTCAACATAAAGTGCTTTTAAAATCTCGGACCACAGCAGGTGTTGCCAACATTAGGTAAATTGTTAGCCGTCGCCATAATCTCTTTAGCCTTTTGAGTCGTTATTTTTTCTAAACGTCCGTAACAGTTACTTATAAAAGCAGAAATAATTTAATAAAACCGTTATATCTTTCTCGGGTCACGTAAGAGGGCGCTTCGGGGGAAAATTACATTTTGTTTGGCCACGTCCGCGACACGCCGCCGACACGGGACAACTCACTTAACGAATGTTCAGGATTCTTGCTATATTCTCATATCTGCCATCTCTTCAGATAAAAGCAGTTTGTGAAATCACATAACAGAGCTGTAAATAGGTTTCATTATGTTATTCTGTTATATTTTTCAGAAAGAAAATGTTCGTAATTTTATTTCAGTTTATACCTACTACATAGTTTATCAGTTTGAATTGGACGAATAGATGTCTGTATGAATTATTTATCATAAAAACTGTCCATATTTTTTACATTATGTTGTTCTATCCGGTGTCCAAAACTATAATACAGCACCTGCCAACTAATATACCTACTCAACGTCCGACAGGGTCAATACATTTCCAAACGAACCCCGTGCACATTAATTCCTTCAACGCTGATGACTCCCAAGGGAAACTTTAATAGAGCTGCCACTATACCTAGTACGGTACCATATAAACCAAAGTACAATACTTTTAGGAATTTAATGAAAGAATTTCAAGAAGTTTAACAATGGAAGTCTTTTTAATGAAAGTAAAATTAGTTACAAAATGATGGCTACAAAATTATGGGGAATAGTAAAGTGCGCGCCGCCGGGTGTAGGAAGGGATTGCGCCCGTGGTCCCGCTGCACGTCGTCTTATATGGACTCGATCACATGCTCCGGGCTGGCCGGAGGGGTGTAGGTCGGGGATGCAGCTAACACGGCCTCTCCTGACGTGCCGGCGTCCTCGCAGGCCTCAGCAACTACCGAAGCCTCTTCAGCGGGAGCTACCTCCGACTCGACATTTTCGGGTGTAGCCGGCGAGGTGCTCAGCTGCGGATCACCTTCATTCTCCTCTTCATCAGAACCTGCACATCAAAAACAAAGAGTGATCATCTAAATGTTAGATGTGACAGCAGTAACTGATGTTTGCTGCTATTTCCTGGACGAATGAGTTTACTCGATCGAATGCTAATAAGTCATGAACTGCTTCTTAATACCTACTAGTTTAGGTAAGATCAAAATACACCTTGATAACGACCACCTACTCGTTCTGTACTGTATGTAACACATATAGGCCAGACGAACTCAAAACCTCTTTAAGGCCATCAATGAGCTCCCTTGCCGTAATTGCCATACAAACTCAAAACCTCATAAGGCCATCAATGAGCTCACTTAACATAATTGCCATACGAACTCAAAACCTCATTAAGGCCATCAATGAGCTCACTTGCCATAATACCAACCAAAACCTTATGCTGCAGCAATGGGCTTACATGGTAAAATGACAAAGCTTGTCCTCAGGATTTACACAGTACTTTGCCAGTCACGCCCCGAATGTCACAGGGACACGGGTACTTTCTGGGTCACGACTGTTACCTATTGGTAGGAACAACGCTAAAGGCGTAAGTAGTACATCTAGAGTAAAAACTCGTTAACTTGGTGATTTTTCATGTCTCAGAAGCATAAAGATCAACTTTCAACCAAAGTTCTTAGAAATTTTCGTAATCTTAGATCAAATATACTAAACAACTGAATAGCTCGGTTCACAAGCTTAAAAGTTAACTGTGAAATATGAATAGCGTCCTTCACAATATCACAATTGACCGACCCAAGTTCACTTTGACGCTTACTGCATAGCGATAAGTGCCGTGCGCGTGCGTCGTCGTATTACGTTATAAGCTGTGCCACTCATAGAACAGATGTGCCACTCATAACATAACCATAACAGTCATAAACTCATAACAGTTACAACAATTTTATTCTAAGTCTGGTTACAACTCTAATCAGTGAATGATAAATGATGTGGGGTGACAGTCTGAATCAACAAAAAAGCCACTTCAAAGTCAAAGATTTATTTGCTTAGAATATTTTTTGTAATCTTTTCGTGTAAAAGGTCTTCAAACTTCAAACTTGAGATTTATAAATAACCCAAGACCCTTTTTAAGTGTGACCATAACGAATGTTTGTTTTTGTTTGCATATCAACAGAAAAACTTAGGTCGAGTCGATTGCACAAGCACACCCGATAAGATTTCTACGGGGTACTTAAAGGGGACTTAAAGTGGATGGCAAAGCAACACAAGAACAGTTATTTATTTACACTAAAACTTACATTCGAAGAATGCAGTACAGCACTCGGGCGTCCATTCACCATGCCATGGCAGCAAATATTCGGCAGCAGCATGTGTGGTTTTGCCATATGAGCCCGCCACTAACTGCAGCTCGTACCGACCATTTGCTAGGACTTTAATGATACGGTTCGCGCATACCACTGTCTAGCTTGCCAATCTATTGTGATCTTTTTATTACATAAATCAAGTCATCCACTGCGAATGTTTTTGGTACTGCCAATGTGGCATACATACTGCGGGATGTACCGCCTAAAATATCCGGCAAGACCGAGTAATTGACGCACTTGTTAATTTGTCTTTGGCGTCGGCGATTAAGTTAAGGCTTCTATTTTAATAGTGCTCGGCCTAACCTGACCATTGCTAATAGTTCTCCCAGGGTACTCCTCCTCTGTAGTCAAGAAAACAGCATTTCTGCAGATTAATTGAAATCTGGATACGCGATATCACTACGATTCAAAACATCGGTACCCTATTATCACGGGGTGTATTGAAACAAGCGCGGGGTACAACGGAAGTCTAACTCCATGGTCAAATTATCGAAATCGATAGGCAAAGTGACGTAGCTATCTGATCTTAACTTATGACCACCTATTCCGCGCTACATCTGAGCATTAGGGTTTAGGCGGCAAAAAAATGTTTGGCAAGTTCGTTAGATATGAGGGATACAGATGAGCCGCTGTCAATTAAGACGTCCGTAGGTACACCACACAGCACTGCGGGTGTCACGTCATGGCTTGCCGTATCGCCCTTAATTTCACGACAAAAATAATTTAACATTCGATTTATTGCGCGACTCTGATCGCTGTTTAGCAAAACACTTTTCTTCCGTATGCCCCATTTTTTTACAAAAGTTGCACTTAGAGTTTTTCATGTTCGAGTTGGCACTCTGACTATCATTTTTGACTTAGTACTCTGACTATCGTTTTTGACTTTAGAACTCGAACTACTATTACTATTTTTAGAACGTTTAAGAGACGAGTTACTCTTACTACTATGACCGTGAGCGCCGTACGAAAAACACTTCAAAGTTTTTTTATGAAACACTAGCACTACGGCTCCTTTTACCGCCGTTATTTATCGCGGCAGCTAGTAGTCCGATTAGAATGAGCATCGAAATTTTTTTAATCATGTTTGCACTGATTTTACTTGGCATGACATAAATTGATAAAAATTCCACAATGGTTTCGGATCGTTTGCGGATCCTTAATACCGCGCACAATGATTGCGTACAAAAGATCACTACTTAGTCCTTTAATGATCCGCAATCGCAACAAGGATTTGGGCGCGTATTCCGCGTATGTGGAAAATTTATCTGACTCAGTGCACATGACGTCATACAGGATATTAGCGACATAGATATGTCGTGGACAGAGTGATTTTAATTGCAATTTAAAGGTAGACCAAGTACGATCCGTTTCGGTCCAACCGCGTAACCAAGAGTGAGATTCACCCTTGAGACACAAACCGATGCGGGCCAGACATTCTTTATCGTCCCATCTATTTTGTAATTTAGCACGGTCAACTTCTTCACACCATGCAATGACGTCATGAACATTAGGGTCGAAGTCAGAGACGTAATAATGGTTTGATCTCACCGGGTTTAAGCTCCTTAGCGCATCGATAAGACGCTCCGCAACGTCCCCTGCAGCCGATGTTGAAGGCGAAGGCGGAAGCGGCAGCGACAGCGCCGGCGCCAGTGGCGTTGTCGGGACAGGGCTGGTCATGCCGGAGATGGCAGGCTGAGGCTGCTGGTCCACGTTCGATCGTGGTTCTGAAATTGAACGTCGCTCCAAGGCACAGACTCTATTAAGTATTGCGTCTAAGGTAATACCAAGATGAGTTAGGTCGGGCGGCGGTGGCGTGCACTCACGTTTACGTCTTTTTCTGGGACCGGTATTATTGGACATTTTTTTTAATTTTTGTTTTTTTTTTTTTATTTAAAAATTTTTTTTTTCTTTAATTATTATGTGGGAAAACGAGAGACGTCCCGCTTCTGATTTTAGGAATTTAATGAAAGAATTTCAAGAAGTTTAACAATGGAAGTCTTTTTAATGAAAGTAAAATTAGTTACAAAATGATGGCTACAAAATTATGGGGAATAGTAAAGTGCGCGCCGCCGGGTGTAGGAAGGGATTGCGCCCGTGGTCCCGCTGCACGTCGTCTTATATGGACTCGATCACATGCTCCGGGCTGGCCGGAGGGGTGTAGGTCGGGGATGCAGCTAACAATACAATATAAATAAAAACTTTGCCGTTCCATTACCGAGGGCCGACTGTACCCGCCAACATTATTCCGACATTAGCAAAAAGTTCCGGACGTCCGAACACTCCAACTTTCTACACGAGAATAAAATGCCACAACAAAATGTTAATTTCAACCCTACCCGGCGACGAATTAGATAATTCTGCAACGAAATTCGACGACCGAAGGTTTGTACGTGCTGGCGTTTTTTTGACGTATTATGTTTGGTATGTGACAGGCAGGATGAAGATGAAGATTTTTAGCTTAAAATTCCTACAGAATGGCGAAAAAATTGAGTTGTACACTTTGAAATTGATAAAGCGAGCAAATTTTTGGGATTTCGACGTGTCTACGACATGGGTTTAATCTACACTTATTGATAAAATAACACATACCTAATAACACGTCTTGTTTCCACGAAACACCTACCTATAGTAGGTACATCCTCATAAAATAAGTATGTCTTTAATTAGGCTTTATTTTTTGTTGTTTTAATTTTTATTAAAGCAAATAAAATTTCGGATGTGAGGGAAAATCGAGAGTGTCATTTTATAATGAACCCTAATAAAACAACAATCATTATTCATCTAATGCTTCACCCCTTTGTTTAGTGTTAGTATCCCAAGGCATTAGGAACAAAATTTAATAACATAAAGAATTTCACCTGTTTTCCCCTGACTCGTCATTCCCCCTATCAATACGTAGGTACCTATCTATCGACGCTAGCATGGATACAAGGCACCAGGGGAAAACAGGCTACGATACTCTTCGACGATGGAACGTTACCCCATCCATCATCACTTATGATAAGTTGAGGTATTTTGTTCACTAACACTGTTAGACAGAATACATTATTTTTATTAGTTGTTAAAGGCCCACTTTACCCCACTTCAGCGCTATTTGAAATTCCTTTGCTTCCATACGTGTTCGCGGGACATTACTTTTTAGAATTTTCATAACTAGATGATTATAGCAAAAATAATGGTACATTCTTATACTTCTAACATGGTTTGTGGAGTTTATTATTTGCCGTAAATGTTATAAGAAATAGTTAGCAGTTACGGTCAAGCTCTGGTAATAGTTTCTGAGGTTCCACGATATACCTTGTGTTAACCGTTTCTAGTTTATTGTGTGATTATTTTTCACGAGTACTATTAAACTCGTGAATGAACAGTGAAGTTGCTCTTTTATATCTGTTTATATTGATATGGGCTCGATAATGTTAGCTGGCGAGTTTTACAGTAAACCGTTCTACGTCGCGGCCACAAACCAAAGGTAGGTCTGTACCTACGTAGTAGATAGCGGTTATAAATTATCTTTTGATGTGGCTCTTTGAGCAGAAAACACCTGCTCTTTGAAAATAATGATCATCGGTTTTGAATTTACTGCGTCAACTTTGAGTTTTAGGTTTCTAAATCTTTGTTTGGAAATTGTGGTTATGCAAGCAAAACATTTGAATATTTTATGAACAATAAATCAGAATGATATCGAAATATTGATGGAATATGAACTCAATACAAAAGCTGTAAGGGTGAAAATCGGACACGTTAGAAAACAAAGAAGTTCCGGTAATTGGGGGTTCCCAAACATAGGAAGACAACACGTTAGTTACGTTCGTTTCAGTACAAACGCGAGTTGTTCTAAAGAGGGGGAAAGTAATCTTCTATAATGCCTCGTTTTAATTTCCAACCGTAAATAATAATTTGGTCAATTTTCCACAATTTCGGTTGCGTGCACAAAGTTTTTATTACAATTTTATTGTTATTTAGGCGTGTTTGTTCCTTGTTTCAGATTACATCGGAGGTTTTAAAGGAGCCGGGCGCTAATGTGAGTTTCCGAATTTCACTTTTTGTTTATTATAATACGATGTAATTTAATTTTTCGATTTTCCTTTTTTCGTACTCGCGTACTAAAGTAGCTAGTGCGCACTTACTCTACGTAAATAACAAAGTTTCGTGTCCAGTGCGTCTAAACTCGGGCACAATAATAAAATCCCAAAGCAGATAGGCTCACGTAATGCGAACCGAAACTAGCGGCCGGCGAACTTTTTAGAGAGGGAAATTTTAGTCAACAGGAAGGTAGCCCAAAACTATGAGCGTTAAGAAACTTTTATGAGCGGGCGAGCCATTTAACCGCGAGTCAAGAGCTAATCCCACTAGCCGGCCGCCGAGAACAACGCACCTGAGACCCGGCTTTTTATTTCTGTTTCACATTTCCACCTAATTTCAGGCCGGTGAGGCTGCCGAGGTGGGCTGAACTTTGTCGGGCGTCATAAATTTATTTAACGGCCCGAAGGCAATAAGAGGCGGAGTGTAAAAAGAAAAATACGATACCAACGTGCCTAGCCGTTATTGCAATTAAACAGAGGAAGTAAATCTTTCAATACGAGAGCCGAGCGTTCGCCTCCCGTTTCCTGCCTTAATTTATCGCTTTGTTTTAGTCAGTGGCGCGTCCCATTGACGGATAGCGATGTGTTTGATTAAAAAACGCAAGTTGATCTCGCCACCCCTTCTAGTCGGAACGTAGAATACTAATCCGACTAGACTCCGCCGCAACTCCAATAAGTGCCTTCCACTTGGCGCCGTTTTATCACTACGACTTACCAAGCACGTACTACAAGAAGCATCACATAATATTCATCGTTAACCTGCTTGGGAATTTTACACATACTCTATGTAAATAAATTATAACTAGCTGCAAAAAAATAATATTTTTATCTACACCCATGCCATAAATCCCCCATAAAAGTCTCTGAAACAGTTATCTTATTGCCAACATTAAAACAGCCAGTGTCATAGTAACCATGGTAACCATAATAGCATCCAAACGGGTGCTTTAATGTTGTACTGAATTTCATAATGCAACTCGTTTTCAAAAAAAGAATATTGTAATGCACGCGTGTTTCACTACAACAGCGCCGTAATTTAAAAAAACCGGTCAAGAGCGAGTCGGACTCGCACACGGAGGGTTCCGTTCCGATTTTTGAAAAAGTGTGCTACTTAGAGACATCGTTTTATTTTTCTGTAATCTTTACATAAACTTCTATCACATAGAATAATTTCAGATTTTTGGCTTTGCAAACTTCGGAGATAAGGGGGGGAAACGGTATTTTTTTACATTTTACATCAAAAGTCGAAAACTATGCGGCCTAAAAATAAATAAAAAATAGTTTGAGAATTACCAAACAGCCCTCTTTCATATGATACCCCACATGCCTTAGTAGCCCTACTTTAAATTTTTAAGACCCCCTTTCAGTCCCAGTTGCAAAAAAAATATAATTATTTTTATTTCTTTCTTATTTGCAAAATAGTTGGGTCAACGTCATCTAAGACTATTCTAAATTTCAAGTTGATAGCATTAGTATTTCTTGAGATATCCAGCTGTGACAGAGAGACAGACAGAGTCACACCATTTTTTTTTTTTTTTTTTGGTGGTCGCAAACAAACGTCATGCGAAGTCAATCCCGCCGCCGTGCGGTAAGAGTCAGGGTCTTAGAGGGTGGGAAATCATCAACTAACTTCTCCCGCTCTGGGTGGAGCGGAAGGGCGTGTCAGACTTTTACTGACTAAAACCCACCCGTGTTCCTTCAGTTGCTTCTACAAACAACCCGCGACCCCAGCGGCGTCGGCCCTATTGGACCCCGTCGCTTGCTGACATCTCTTTGAGGCGCGCGTGGAACACAACGCGCCGTCGACTCGGGCCTGGTCCTTACCGGACGGCGAGCTACCCGCAGCTCACCGTCCGCAGGCCCGCGCCTACGGTGGCCGGAAATCGCCCCGCGATTCCCGCCGCCCAGGGCGTCTCCTGCGGCGACTGAGGGCGTGAGGCTGCCTCTCCCTCACGCGTTCCGCCTCCTCCTTCGCGAGCATCACTGCTTCGCAGAAGGAGGTGACGGCCTCCCATGCACTCTCGCTCCGCACCATGGCCTGGACCAGGCTCGGACGCGAGAGATCGCCGCCGCCGATCGCCTCCGTGAGAACACGGCGGTGCTCTGCCCAAGCCTGGCAGACCTCCACTGTATGCTCCACCGTGCGATCCACACAATGGTAACTAACACCCGGGCGTTTCCTCCCGCCTTATGCGAGACAGGAACCTCCCGAAACAACCGTGTCCGGTGAGGACCTGCGTCAGGCGGAAGGTGAGGACGCCGTGGCGCCTCTCTAACCACTCCTCAAAGAGGGGACTTGTCGCCGCAATTGTGGCGTGCCCAGCGCTGGGTTGCGACAGTCGCGCTCTCCATGCCGCCATGAGATCCCGCCGGAGCTCTGTCCGCTGTACCGTGATTTCTCGCGGCAGCGGAGTTACGCCCCGGCACTTCGCCTCCTCGCGCCACTCCCACATGTGCGCGAGGACCTTTGCCTCCAGATCCCACGGCGGCAATCCGGCAAGGAGGCTCGCCGCCTCCCGGGAGACCGTGCGGTATCCCCGGACTAGCCGGATGGCCATGACCCTCTGGGACGCGTTCAACCTTTGGGCTGGCCTCAGCCTTAGGGAACGCGCCCACACCGGTGCTCCGTAAAGGGCCATGGACCGCACGACCCCGCGTAGAGCCTCCGGCAGGAGGCGTTTGGACCCCCCAGATTGGGCAGGAGCCGCCTCAAAGCAGCCCCAGCCCGTGCCAGTCTGGGAGCCAAACGTCGGAAATGCTCCACGAAGTTCCACCGGCTGTCGAGGACGAGTCCCAGGTACTTCATCGTCGACCCGACTCCGATGTGAACCCCTCCCACCGTTATTTGGGAACCCGACGGTGGCGCATTCCGAGGACCATGAAAACACATGGCCTCGGACTTGTGCAGGGCCACCTCGAGTCCCAACTGCCGGATCCTCTCCACGACTATAGCAACCCCGCGTGTCGCTAAGTCAGCCGCCGCCTGGTGCGACCTCCCCTGCGCCAGGACCAGCGTGTCGTCAGCGTAACATACCACGCTGACGCCGCTAGGGAGGTCGGCGCGCAGCACCCAGTCGTAACCGATGTCCCACAAATGCGGCCCCAGGACCGATCCCTGTGGGACACCGCACGACATCTCTCGCCGGTTCCACTCTCCCTGATGACCGGGGTAGATGACGGCCCTATCCGTCAGATAGGCCTCGACCACTCGACAGAGGTAGGTCGGCATCCGGTGATACCGGAATGCCTCCCTGATGCAACTCCAGGGCAGGGTATTAAAGGCGTTGGCGATGTCTAGGGACACCGCTAAGACGACCCCACCCCGGGCCACTGCATCCCCCGTCGTGAGGGCTCGCACGCGCATGATGGCGTCCACCGTTGAGCGCCCCCTGCGGAAACCAAACTGGCTCTCCGCCAAACAGAGTCACACCATAAGGGTTCCTTTTTTACCATTTTGGTACGGAACCCTAAAAAGAACTTATTCGAATTCACGTCTTATACTATGACGCCGCGCGCCGGCCGCCATGTTCGATACCGAGTATTAGTATTGCAAGAAACTGTTTCAGAACCCTTTATAGAGGATTGATGACATGGATGTAGATAAAGTCTTGTATGCAACTGTACATAATTAGGTATTAAAACACTCATGTGATACTATTATAACACTCGGCTTCGCCTCGTGTGATAAACCCACATTAGTGTTTTAATACCCCTTGTTATACGTCAGTTGCATAAATAACTATTTTTGTACTAAAAAACATTGTGGAACAGTCAAATAAAAAATAACAACAACTATTTTTATAAATATAATAAAACTACTTAAAAACTTATCGATTGACACTGATCAATCTAGGTTGATTGGATTGCAGAATTTGTTTCGATATTTAAATGAGAGAGAGTGAATAAATTGAATTGAACTTTTGCACCCTCACGATCTGAAAATAGAATCAAAGAGTGAAATATAACATCTGCGTTGAGCGTATTCAAGCGGGAACGGTTCCGCGCATTATATCGTTGATTTCTTTTACGCTTTTTTTTCATTTCCTCGAAGAAGTTCCGATAAAAAGCGCCGGATTGGCTCACATCCACAGCTCTATTGCTTTCCACACGTATTTAATTTGTTCACTGTTGATTTATTCCACATCGATCACTTCATTTCTCTTTGACGAAAACGATTTGCTAAACGATTTTGGAAGTAGAAATGATTCGACTGAAAATTAGGATAAATGTACACGGCTCAATGTGTTTGCGTTCCTTAAACACGTAGAAAAAATATTTAGTAGACTTCAACATTCCTTATCTGTCTATAGAAAATACTTACTAAACTTAATTTAAATAAGACGTGAGTGGAAACTGATTTTTTCCGCATAAAAAACTACGCTGTAAACAGAAATTGTGCAAGTAATCATTCTGAAAGTAATACTTGCAACGGTCTTAATAGGTTTCGCGTTCAGTTGTTACACCACTTCTAAGGGCTTGTGCGAGTAAATCGTGCAATTTCTGCGGTAATAGGAAAATGAAGGGACGAGTGTTAAATTCAAATTGCTTAATGGTTCGGAAGCAGGCATTTCATTTTCCATTCGAATTGTTACGTAATTTACCGCCGCGTGCGTAAACGACGCGAGTCTCTTCTTTTGTTTGTGAACCTTGGAAATATGAGTTAAAAATATTAAAAGAAGGCTAAATTATTACTCTAACGTCGTTTGCAGATGGCGATAGTAATTGGTTTCTGTTGCAATTGAATTATGAGCTAACTGCACTTAAAAAACGTGTTACATAAAATAAGTCAGGCCTCGTTTTCCGGGTTCATATTTTCTACTTTGCTCCCATTTCTAGCGCTTTCAATAAGGTAAGCTGCCTATAAGCCTTTTTGTCACCTGTCCAAATTAAGCTTTTACACCACAGGAGGCCAGGTTTTTTTTTAAATTGACAACTCCCTCACCGGATGTCCACAACTTCAAAAGTGTTATTTCCTTGTATAAATAAGTTTGATTTATGTTCCGAAGAGGTTGGAAATATACAATGCATAGAGTTCAATTAGAACATAAAGAATGTAAGAATAATTGGTCATACATTCCAGTCACGACAGCGTATTCTGAAAATATTTCAATCACGATCATTACGAGGGGTCGTTGATAAACAAAACTATTTCAATTAGCCGATGGTCCTGAGCGACAAAAGTATGGACAGCACATAATGCGTTCAAATATTCATGCCGGTATCGATTCCCCCTCGGCGAGCGATCGACCCCTAAAGATGGTATCAGACTTCGCCCTTTCAGACAAACGTGTATCTATGGCCTTAGAATAAACAATAATTACCACTAAAATGTAAAGGCAAATATCGCTGCCTTTATTTGGTAGGGAAATTACCTATTTGAAGTTGTATTTGGGCTAATGCTTCAACTAATGATTCATGTCTGTGTGTATTTCCTTACATAAATCAGGATCAATGATTCATGAACGGGAGTAGCTATCTTAACCATCAAAGTTCTTGTAAATAATCTGTAAAAGATAAGTAGCGAAGTCCCTACTATCGTAAAATTTGTTCACCCACACAGTTCGACAATTTTCGTGCCTATTAGATACCGTACCAATGTGCCTATCTCCGTTTTCGTGCTCCATTCCAGTCCTTGGCTGCAAATGAGATTTTTTCGGAATAACGTAATTACACTTTTATCCTATCTCAAAATCCAATCCAAGACCTTTGTGCTATCTGTGGTCCGACAACACTGCTTATTACCAAACAAGTACCTACTTCGGAACTCGGAACTTTTTGCCAAGTCATTTAAGATAATGTTTGGCAATGTTTTGATGGAGAGAAATAATGATAAATATTTAAGGCGAACAAAATACTGAAATGTTAGCTCTTTTCGAGTATCGATATTTATGTTTTTATATCATTGGTTGGCAAAAACACTTGCGACCAATCTTCAGCCATCCTTCTGGGTTGTGGAGGTCAGATATGCAGTCGTTTCATGTAAAATACTGGTATTCAACTGCATCTAGTTATACTGCAAGCCGACGCCAACATGGTTGGGAAAAGCAAGCTGACAGATGATGATGAAATAAGCATGCTACACACCTTGATGCTAAGCGGTCACCATTGCCTATGAACGCATAAATATGACACAGTAGCAGCAGCACTGCAGATGGGTTACCATCAGATACAGTACGCGACAACGTTCAAAGGTTCGTTTATCTTCGTAAAAACCGAAACATAGTAATAGAAATTTATTTTTTTTATTCACTTTTATTTAACAATTTATGTACACACAAATAAACAGACAAACATAAAGGAACAGAAAATACGTACAAAGGTGATGCTTATTTCAAAAGAAATCTCTTCCAGCATACCTGCGATAGGACAGAGGATAAAAAGAGATGTAGACAAAGTGTGTAAGAGTAGAAGAGAAAATAAGATACATAAAATCCAAAATAAAACATACAATATATACTTAAATACATACATACTTCTAAAATAACTAATAACTATGACGAAGTGGAAAGATAGTGTTCTTTCACTCTTCTTTTAAAAACTGCAATAGTTTGGCAGTCCCTAATGTCAGGCGGAAGTGAATTCCACAACCGAACCGCGTGAACAGTGAAGGAGTAGGAGTAGAAGTCGGTGGAATGGGGAGGAGATTTAAGGAGGTTTCTAAGATGCGACCTGCAAGGCACATCAAAAGGACGGGCGTAGGAAAAGCGTTCCCGCAGATAGGAAGGTGTTTTAGGGTTGTGAAGGATGTTAAATAGCAGACATAATATCCGAGAGTTCCTGCGAAGTCGAATAGGGAGCCACTTGAGTATCTTGCGAAAGTTAGAAACGTGGTCATACTTTTTGAGATTAAAAACAAAACGAATACAAATATTTTGCAAACGCTCAAGTTTATTCAAAAGCTCCTCAGTGGCATCCAAATAACAGGCATCAGCGTAGTCAATAATGGGCTGAATGAGAGTTTGAGCAAGGGAGATTTTGGTATTCAAGGGCAAGAAGCTCTGGAGGCATTTCAAGGAATGGAACGTGTAGTGCACTTTACGACTGACTTGAGCAACATGGGCAGTCCACGATAAGTAGGAGTCCATGATCACCCCCAGGTTTTTAACGGTATTTGCGTATTCAATCTGAACTCCATTCAGACAGAGTGGAGACAGCGACGCAACATCAAGCCTATTCCGCATGTACCTGCCGCCAATAATTATAGCCTGGGATTTCCTAGGGTTGATTTGCAGTCCAAAGGACCGTGACCACTCACTAATCAAATCCAGGTCTCTATTCATGGCACACACGGCAGCTTCCGCATCTTCCCTCAAGAAATGGTTGTAAAGCTGCAGATCGTCGGCATAGAGATGGAAGCAGGAAGAGATGACCCTGGTGACACAGTTAATGAAAATGGAAAAGAGAAGAGGAGAGAGAACGCCACCCTGAGGCACCCCCTCAGTAAGAAAGCACCAGTCAGAAGAAGACTCGTCGAGACGAACCCGCTGCGACCGGCCTTTGAGATAGGAGTCGAACCAACTGATAGTACTAGAAGAGAAATTGAGAGATTTAAGGATTCCTACCAGAATGTCGAAATCAACAGAGTTAAAGGCACTACTAAAGTCCAAAAGTACAAGTAAGGTAAGAGATTTGTGATCCATAGCCCTGCGGATGTCATCAGTAACCTTCAAAAGAGCTGTGACTGTGCTATGACCAGGTCGAAAACCAGATTGAAAAGCACTAAGAAGGTCATTCGCAGCTAAAAAGGCAGAAAGTTGCTGGTGAACAATGTGCTCAAGAACTTTAGAGAGATAAGGGAGGATAGAAATAGGTCGGAAATCAGATGGTGAGACAGGGCTGGGAATTTTGGGCAAGGGGATAATATGAGCTTGTTTCCAGGCCTCAGGAACAGTACAAGAAAACAAGGAGAAATTGAAAATGTGAGTCAAGATTGGAAGTAATGTGGGGAGAATAGGAGAAATCATTCTAGAGCAAAGATTATCATTACCAACTGCAGAGGAAGAGATGGCAGAAATAGATTTTTTGACCTCATTTTCACTCACAGGACTAAATTCGAAAGAAGAACACTGCGGCACTGGCAAACAGGAAAGTTTATATAAAGAAGCTGATTTGACGTGCGGATCCAAAGTAACAGGGGGAAGAGAGAAATGTTTGTTAAGAGCACACACGTCAATGTCATTACTGGAAACAACTGGAGACTTACCAATGCCGACAGTTTTCAAATACTTCCAGACTTCAGCAGAGTTACGGTTGTCAAGAGAATTATGGAAGTAGCGTCTCTTTGCATCTCTACACATACGACTGCAGCGATTACGCCACACCTTGTACGCAATCAGGTTGCGCTCGGAAGGACAGCGTTTCAACCTCCTTTTGGATCTGTCCCTACTCGCCATCGCGTCCTTAATAGCAGGTGTAAGCCAAGGAGCCGGAACGTATTTTACTTTGACTCGACGGATAGGGGCATGACGATCGTATAAGCTGAGTATTGTGCTGTTGAAAATGTGAACCATATCGTTGATACAAGAGCTCTCCAAAACGTCAGTCAGTTATTTATATTCCCACCAAAATTATTATAGACCAGCTGACCCGCCAGACATTGTCCTGTCAAAATTTCAATTTCTTTTTTTTCCTTTTTTTTTCTTTTAAGTATACCACCCCAGTAAAGAAAAGAATATAACGAAAAAAAATATTCAAGTTCGTGACCAAAGAAAATAGGGATTCATTTTTTAACCGACTTCCAAAAGGAGGACGTTATCAATTTGACTGTTTTTTTTTTGTGAAACAAAAAATTAATTTCGAAAATCGGTCAACAAGATTTTCGAAATTAATTTTTTGTTTGAACGGGTATGCTCTCGAGGTAGTCCCATTGTCACCAAGTCAGAATCTGATGAGGGGATCTCATGGAAATCGAGGGAAACCCTCAAATTTTATAGGCGATTTCGCTATTTTTTATAGTAACTTGTGCATTTGCATTTGGTGAAGTGGAACTGATGATGAAGACCACAGATGGCCATCGGAAATACTGAATTATACCTCAGTATTTCACGGGTAGCGATTCAATTACTTTAATATGGTTGCTAAGTAACGTGTGCTCGTCACAATGCATATTATGGTGACGGTGACTTCACCATCAGCTCCAAATCTCGTGATTTTTACTAGGAGAACTCCTCAATAATTAACGTACCTGCATCGGGAAAAGCAATACTTTTTAAAAGGTGATCAGCGGTTGACATTAGGATACTGTAACTTAGATAAATAAATACAAAAAAATAGCTAAATCTACAGAACTTCCTCCATGGGCAATATTAGATGAAAGTGAGGGGTACACTGTTGATCCTGTTCCTGCACCATTTTCTACAATTCTTCTTGAAATTAATAAGTTTAAAGAGGGAGGGAGCAATCAAAAACTTATATTATTTAATCGGGGGAATGCTACCTATATCTGGAGCCCCTATGGCAAATAACTAAAACAGATGTTAAGGACACCGACTTTCGAAATTAAAGTTACTTTTCACTTTGTAGTGCTTTTTTTGGAAGTTGGTTGTATTTATATGTAAAAAGTTTTTATATAATATCTAAGATTGACGCACTAATACCGTCACTCGGTTATTGGACCAGTCACATATAATTCGGGAAAGTTTAGTTTTTCCGAAAATAAACAATGGATCCTTTGAAGGTTATCGTACTGTACAATGCTGAAATGTCTTTCGTGACTTCAATAACCCCGACAACCATCAGACCAGAATACAGCAACACTGCTTGGCGGCAAAGTTAAGCATTGTATATAGTAGATTCTTCAGACAAGCTTCTTTACAGAGAGCTCTACAGAGAAATGTTGTTCCCAGACACTACGACTTACGAAATGATGACTCATTCTTTCTATTTCAAAAAGCATTATCTTTATTAGGTACACTTTCCATTAATTCATTCATTCAAGTACCAGCCACTTAGTATCAACAACTTGATGGAATGACAACTCCCTAAGGTTTACTGTTCATACCTCTATTGAATTTCGTCATAAGCCATATTAGTACGGGTACTGAATTTTTAATTAAGTCGCATACGGGTAGGTAAAGCAAAGGGTTAAAATGAAACCGAGTTGTCAGACTCCCAAAGGGGCAGTTTATGAATGAAATTATTTTAAAATTCCTATTGAATGTCGTAATTAAACTTCTAAATGTGCAGTTAGCTAGTTTTTTTTATCGAATATTTAAGTGTCAAGTCATCGTTAGAAATGAGTTTTTTTTTTATAATTTGTTTTGGTACCTATATTAAAAATTAAATTTATTTAACATACCTACTTTGTAGGTTTGTTTGTTAGGGGTATCGTATTATCCAGTAACTGGGTTGAGTAGGTCTGATAGGCAGTCCGTGTAAAATACTGGTATTCAGCTGCATCCGGTTAGACTGGAAGCTGACACACATAGTTGGGAAAAGGCTATGCAGATGATGATGATGACATAGGTTTGTTTGCATGTTATGTTGTGCATCACATTACATCTTCTTGCATCATTACTTACTCTTGTTTGATAACTAGTAGCACAATTACTGCTGCAGTAACCAACTATTACTATTATTGCGGAACGATTTGGTGATTTTGGGCCGTGAATGTTTGTTCTGACAATCTGTATTCAGAGGCCCATTTGTAATAACTTGTAACTTCAGAGGCCTGTCCCATTTTATCACCTCTCTCGCTCAAAAGGGACCATTTTTTTAAGAATGTTAAATGAAAAGATGCTTTTTTGAAAAAAAAATAAATAAGCGAAGTCCTGTGACTGTAGATAATTTTTTCACGATTACGATGTTGGCCCCATGGAAAAGTTGTTCGGTTTGATGCTCTCTACCACACCCTTTAAGGTGGATTCGCTGTGGTAGCCCTCGAAATTCAAATTTTCTTGCGTTTTTGCAACTAAGTCAGTGTCAGAGGTTGTATCTTGTTAAAAATATGATTCGCGACAATAGCAAACATATATTTACATAAATATAACCATAAGAATCATCAATACATCTCTTTACGTTAGATTTGCCGTGGTTTGGTCTGATTTCCGACTAAACCATGGCAAAACTAACTACTTATCGATATTATGATAATTTTTATGGTAAAAAAAACTTGTAAATACATATTTGTCGCGAATGATATTTTGTTCGAGATCTTACACTGACTTGCTTACAAAAAAAAAACCGGACAAGTGCGTGTCGGACTACGCACATTGAAGGGGTTCTGTAGTTGGGATGAATTTATCCCAAAGAACAAACTTAACATTGTAGTTGAAATACATGTTCTCTCATACATTCCAACTGTAAAGGTAAGTTTGTACTCACAATATTGAAAGATTTACCACGTTATTTTGAGACCCCAGACTTCTTATAGGTTTTCCTGTAATCTACAGGTAAAGAACTATTTTCTGTATTTTTTTCAAAATGTTAGGCTCAATGGGAGACAAGGGGAATGGTCAATTTTCGTCTATTTTCTTAAATAACTTTAAAAAAATATTTAAAAATTATAAAAAAAACATATGTATTTGAGACCCTCATAGTAAGCCCTTTCATTTGATATGTCACACGGTACAGTATGCAAAACTTTTTTTTAAATTTTCTTATTTGGTCCCTAAAAGTGACCTCTATATTCAAAATTCATTTTCACACCACCTGCTCGAAAATGTCAAATTATATGTCAAGCAACCTTAACCTAAAGTGAGTCATTAGTGGCCGGGGGCACAGCCGGTCAATAATGTTGTACTGGATTTCATTATGACCCGCTGGTCAATAATGTGATTTGAATTTGGAATCTCACATGCTCAGCTAAATTGGCAGTATAGTACTAACAAACAACTTTTGGTGCCAGAAAGAGGAAACCTATTCTCGAAACCCTTACTACGCGTGGATGATATTCTCGATTTCCTACAAAATCATAACGACTGCTTCTTCATATCGTTGCCATGTTTTCGAAGACATAATATTGTAAGAATAATTAGATAACTACGAACCATTTTTCATTTTTTTTTTTATTTTTTTTTTTATTTTGGAACGAAGTTCCTTATAGCGCGTTGTGAAAGGGGGCTAGACGGAAAAAAGTCTCACGAAAAGTTGTCACGACACTTTTTGCTATAGGTAGCTATTGTAAGCCGTGCGGCGTGCGCATGTTTCTCTGTCTGTCTCTCTCTCTCTCTCTCTCTCTCTTATAGAAAGCAAGCCAGATATTTTCATTTCTATTTCGCATTGAACAGTGTAGTGTCACGATGATGATGATGATGATGATGATGATGGATATTTTCGATTTCCTACAAAATCATAACGACTGCTTCTTCATATCGTTGCCATGTTTTCGAAGACATAATATTGTAAGAATAATTAGATAACTAAGAACCATTTTTTTTTTTTTTTTTTTATTTTTTTTTTTTTAAATTCCACATCAACATCTGTAAACGTACCAAATAAAAACTTAACTTTATCTTTGCACAACTGGACTAATGTCTCAAATGTTACCATTAACTTCAATTAATATGTAAGTGCATATAACTAACTAGTTCTAAATATGTTATTCTTACTGTTTGTTTATTTAATAAATACTTTGTTTTTCGTACTATGGCTATTATTTTCTCACAGTAGGTGTAAAAAGTAGAGTATCCTCCTCTGGGCTAAAGGTGTCTTTGCCTTGGGCTAGCTTGAATCCCTCGCTGCATTCAGGATTCTTGTATTAACTCCCTCGCTTCGCTCGTGAGTTAAACTCTTAACTACCTCGCTGCGCTCGGGAGTTAAATCCCGAATCCTTCATTGCGCTCGAGATTCAATATGACGCCCGTGACATAAGACACAACTTTAGCCCCTCGGTGCATAATCTACTATTATTTACTTTAGCCATACGTGTTTGGGTCACAGAAATCCATATGTGTACCAAATTTCAACTTAATCGGTCCATTAGATTTGAAGCAAATTGGCTGTGACAGACGGACAGACAGACACACGAGTGATCCTATAAGGGTTCCGTATTTTCGTTTTGAGGTACGGAACCCTAAAAATGCAATATAATTTAAATTTCGCGGGCTACCACAGGGGATCCACCTTAATATAAACAGACATTTCTGATACATGCTGTTTAGCTAAAGATATTTAAAGACACGTTTCCATACGAATTATTAGTATCGTAACCACATTGTCACAGTGATAGTATGGAACTAATCAACGCCTAACACTGGCCGATAGTATTATAAACGTGTAAATCACTGTAATGTAATGGCGATATCAGATTGGTTGGACTCAATTACGACATCTCCAGCTATTACCGGCTAATATACGGGCGTATTATTGTTGTCTATGTAGGTATGTAGTATAGATTGTCTTTGAAGATATACAGGGTGGCCGGAACATTGACGTCCAAAAATAAAATAGCCAAAAAAAAATAATTACTCAGATGGGTAATTTTAAGAATTTTTCCACCTCGCTGTCTTTGAAGGCCGATTTTAAACAAAGTAGCCCTATTAAGTACTTCATTTTTTTTATGATTATGAAAGCTGAGAGTCTGGCGCATTCTTAAAGCCTACTTAGGAATTATGAAGTCACCTGTTAAGATTTTTAATTTAAAGTTGAAAATTTGAGTCATAATTTACCGAACGTAAATTTTTCACTTTAGATCAACATTTTCATAACTTTCATCACAGTTACGAAGCTGATTATTTTATGCATAAAAGTACTACTTATGAAAATTCAGTTGCAAAAAAAGAAACTCGATAAAACCCTCTACTTTTTTTTTTAGAATTTTTTTAGGTTGGTCAGGTCGAAAATTTTCAAACATTCAGAAAAAAATTCATAACTCGAAAACTATGAAAAGTCGCGGAACATACATGGGGGTGATTCGAATACCCCACAATACGAGGGACCGAAATTTTATTTTTGGACGTCAATGTTCCGGCCATCCTGTATATGTGAATGTCAGGACAAGTGGGCTTACAACGTTTGTGTGGTACAATTGTTTTTTGAAGAGCAGCGCTTTATCTATGACTAGGCCCCCGGTATATGCTATAATGCTTAGGAACTAATTTTTCAATGGTCAGATAACTCTTATCTGAAGGATAAATTTTTCAATTTGGCAGCTTTCGTTTATAAAATATGTCAAACTGTCATATTTATTCTTCAGTTTGAGTTATCTGGCTATTGAAAAATCAGGCCTTATTATAGTGATTTAAATATCAATGTGAAAAATTCTGTAGCTAGATTATGGTGCAAATTGCATCAATATCCTTCAAGTAGTTTAAAAGTCTTAGGTAGGTAATTGAAGACACATTTAACGAACTCGATTTTTTATATACTACATATCATTTACACACAGGACTACTACAATGTGTAATATTATTTAATGCAAGACTTGCCAATACTTGTGGCCAAATAATATCAGCCACACGGGTCAATCTTCAGGTTAAGCAACGCTTACCGAGGTCGATCCGTGGATGGGTGACCATCTATTACTTAGCATCGGGTCCCTTCCGTGCTTCGGAAAGCACGTCAAGCCGTTGGTACCGGCTGTCATTTGTACACGTAGATCTTTGACAGTCGTTACGGGTAGGTAGTAAGAAGCCCGAAAGTCTGACAATCAGTCTTACCAAGGTGTATCGGTTTGTGGAGGTCCAATAGGCAGTCGCTCCATGTAAAATACTGGTATTCAGCTACATCCGGTTAGACTGGAAACCGACCCCAACATAGTTGGGAAAATGCTTGGCCAATGATGCTGACTTGACAATAAGAGCAAGTGAATCTATTAAACTAAGTACTAGTAAATATTCAGAGTGTATTACTATTTTACAGACTTTATTTACTACAAACTTTCTTTCTTGAAAACTTTCCAAAAGTTAACTGAAAACTTAGGTTAAGCTCTACTTTTCTAACTTAGCTTCACTACTTAGCTTTATCCTTTTTGGTCTTCGCTCCCTTTATCCCAACAACCCGGCTACAGTCCTATTAGGGTAGATTGATAGATTTAACTTCGGATTTTGAAAGATGGCCGTCATCTCCCGTGGTTTTGCGCTCCAGGTGCCAGTAGTCAAAGATATATAATATGTCGGAGGAGTCAAGTAAAACTCTTGTTTACGAAGTAGTACCGCCATCTATTAGCGTTTGAGATACCTTAGTTGATTAATCAAATCGATAACAGCTGTCATTGAGTCAGTAGTTTGAGTCGGAGTTGGCAATGTTGAAGCTGTCAGTGTCAACCTTGTATCTATCAGTAGTGCGTTCGTCTAGTTTCGAGCTCTCTTGCTCCTGAGACAGCGCCTGCGCCGGACGTGCGCACTGATTGATAAATAAGCAACATGGCGGACACCAACATCGAGCACGTGGACGCTAATCCGTTTGAATCTCTGTCAGATATTCTAAAGTTGAGATGGGTATGTAACATTTTTTGTTCCAAAGCATTCCAGACCAATAGTCAGACTTCTGGGCTTTTGACTAACTGCAACAACTACTACAGGGGATATGACTGTGACAACGGGGACCGAAAATCATGCACACACCAAACCTATTCATGACTTAAAACCAGTACCTACCTATCTAATCCGTAAGTACCTTTTATTCCTTTTCATCATTCATAACTTTGCCAGACCCACATTCACATACAAATCAGTTATTTAGCTACATCACATAGATATAAGCTCAGTCAGACTCAATCTTTAGGTTTGATATACCTACCTCACGTAGTCAATTATCTATATATATAAATAAAAAGAGAAGTCCTGACTGACTGACTGACTGATTGACTGACTGATGAACGCCCAGCCCAAACCCTTGGACCTAGAAAGCTGAAATTTTGCACAGAGGTTCCCTTTATAATGTAGACAAGGAATAAGTAAGGAATTCCCGGTAACAGGTTCTCTTGGGATATTTTCCGACATCCACGCGGGCGAAGCCGAAGGCAAAAGCTAGTGAATAATAATTGCAAACACATTTTCATCTACGCATTGTCAATATTCTGGCCTTTGGCAGTTATTCATCTACGTAGTATTCTTGGTTTTTAAATGAAAAAAATTTAGTGCCTAAGTACTTTTTTAAGAGCAGGTGTGAATTATTGGTCGAAAAAATTAAATGAGCACTTCATTTAAATTATTTCAATAAAATGGTATAGTACCTACTTACCTATCTATAATAGCACCACCACCACCAAGGCGTGATTCATAAACTGTACAAAAAATAAATTCCAATTACAATAATCAGAAGCACAGAACATAAATAGTAGAAAAGGAATTTATTAAACCACAAATTAAGGCACTAAGTAATTGGCGATTCCACCCCACGCGTACTGTCTGAAAATTAATAGGCAAATGGAAAAAACATCGGAATACATCCTCATAACGCGACAGTAATCATTGTTGATGCATTTTTGTGACAAATCACGAATACGTTTTCATGTCCCATTGTAATTATGCAAATGACGTGATGACGTCAATGTGTGTGTGTATGCAAATCCATCTAGGAACACAGGTGTCTGTTTATCCATCTGATTTAATAACTGGCTCATCGCGAATCGAATGAACGGCATTGTATACGGAATATCAATGACCTGTTACAGCGCATTAGTGGAATAGACAGATAGCAAATAGTACAGGGGGGTACTTGGGGTTCTAGAGCCTCGCAGACGTCGCCTCGGGGACCATATCCCCCCAAAATTAATAATCTTCCCAACAAGTTCTAATAAAATTTATGTAGTTTGATGTCTACAAGATATAAAATATGGATGGAGTTGCCAATTTTGGTAAATGTTTGTAATTGGTATTTAGATTAATTTTAAGATCTTGAATTATTAATGCACGCATGAGCTGATAAAATAATTATTTAAAAAAAAATGGTTTGTACAGAATTCATGATGATTTAATTTAGGTAATTTAATTTTGAGGCACGCATTGTATGAATAAATGAAATAAACACTCCATAAAAGTCATGACAATAATCAGATAGCAAATGATGTTCACCCTCAGAAATACAGGGGTAATACAAAAATCTGAAAAAATCAACGTCATTTCCTTTCGTATATATCTAGAGTTCCGTCCTGTCGTCTACATCAAAACTGATAAGAGAAGGGTGAATGCACGAGTGCGTCCAGGTACTTGGGGTACTGCGGGGGGGGAGGGTGATGAAGCACGGTTCAGGAATACCAACGTGATTAATGGATCCCGCGCGCCACGATAATGATAATGACCCTGTCTGCGACCGCGGACATCATCGGAATCAATGGCGGGAGCAGCTTTTTGCAAAGCTAGCGCGCGATGCGTGGGGTGACGTGCTACGTTGATTTAAAGCAGGCTTACTTGATTTCTGAAGTGGATTTGCATCAATGTAATTATTTCGCGGTACGCCAGTGGCTGTTACAATAACGAGTTTATTTCAGTTTGTATTTTTTACACCTGAATATTGTGATGCGATTATACAAATTCGGGTTATGCTTTTCCCTGAAAATGTACAATTTTATTGCTGGGATTGAGAGTGTAAATAAATAAAAGAGTGTAAATAAATGAACATTGATTTTAATTACAAATCGATGTTCGAAAAACTACATTTAAATACTTTATTCATGAAAAAAAGGTACAGTAAAACGTTCACACGTTTTTACAAAGACAATAAGAACTCTAATCGCTTGATGTCCATACGGCAGTTGGCGCTTTTCAGCACACCAACAATGGCTAGGTTCCATTATCGACGCCGCGGCTGAGCGCACCCCTGTCTCTGAAAATAAAACAAATCCTATGCGCAAAATCATTTCGTATTCGTATGGTTCGGTGCACATTCGTAGCTTCACATTGTAGGTATGTAGATTAAATTTTGACAGTCGACTTATCAAAGATAATGCTGCGGTCCGGCCTAGCGATTTAGTCGGGGGTGGAGATCGTGACGTGTGACGTCAGAGGCAGTGGTGTCTATGGGTGACTGTCAGCTGTTTTGGGTTCAGGGTTGTTTTGATCGGTTTTAGAGGTTCAACAACAATAAAGTTCACGCGTTTATCACAGGTTAGTTTCTTCTTTCTCTACACCAGTGTGAAACCTGAACACAAGAAGGTTTTTATTTTCCGTTTGGAGATCAAATAAGGAGGTATTTCTTAAGCCTCTTGCTGTGGTGTATTTTACGAAGCAATAGTGTGGTTATTCTACGAATGTCTAGACAACCTTTAATACCTTATAAGATCTGTATCAACTGGCGATTAATAATAATGTGTTCTAGCCTCTGAAAGAATAATTACGAATATCTTGTTCTAAACAACATTCATGAGATTTATTCTCATGAAATATTTTGGCCGGATAAAATCTTTAAAATTTAAATTAATTTATAATTTTTATCTAACAGCCGTACTATTCAATAAAAAGTTGTAAACACACCGAGCTCATCGAACGTTCATGCTCCATAAGTCAGTTACTGAGGTAGGATAAGCCGTGAGTAAATCATCCAGCGATGAATACGAGGTCTGCGCGTTCGCTTGATAACGATTAAATATGGCTCGGCCGCTCATATTGTGTGTACTTAACGCGACCCGGAGTTGTGCGGTGAAATCCTCCAGATTTATGTGTGTCACTTGCCTTAGCGGGAAAATGTTCGATCGTAATGGATTGGGATAAATAGTTTGTAGTTCGTGTATTGTATACTAAGAAATTGTTTCGGTTTTTCGGTACACGGATTTTCTGTTTTTTTTTTCAAAATCACCTAAGCAACTGTTTTTTGTAACTGACAATATCTACTCAGATATGGTGCGCTTTTATGAATATTATTTATTTTGATTTTCGTCAAGTCGTCCCAAATGGGCCGTAAACATGTGGGACGAGTTGATGAATTACTCGATTTTTCACGTGACGATATATCGTGGACGTCCACGTCCACTTTACGTCATCACGATAACACTGGGAAGTAGGTACCTAATATATGAAGACGCTTTTAAATTTTCATCCACGATAACATTATAACTTGCACATATTTTCATACAATTTATGGACGTGGACGTGGACGTACACGACAATATCGTGACCTCAGATATTTTAAAAGTGCAATAAAATTTCCGTTGGTTATCATTTATAAACTTACAATGACTTTGCACGTAAATAAATTTTCACAAAATATAAGAAAAACCGATCTATCAACCTTACTAAAAATAAACGTTACGTAGACTGTCTGTGCAATTAAACACAACGAAAATACTAATTTCAAATGAGTTTCAACACAAATTGAAATCAAATAACTGAAACTTTCCTCCTCATAGTAATATTATTATCATTACCTAAAAGTCTGATGACTTTTACCCCAAACAGTAAAAAGTTTCCGATAAATTATTGCAACACTAGCTATCAACGCCACGCCATCCATCCGTTTATCCACAATAGTTCCGTTTGAACCAATGTTGCCAGATATTTATGGGCAAGTACGAAAATAAACTGCGACATTCTCAGATTATATGTGCCTACATCATTTACAGCCTATAATATCGGCATTTAGAATATGCAAATTAAAATTTAGTTCTGATATTATATTAGGTAGATATTTCAGATAGGTAAGTACGTAATTTGCCTTGCTCTTTGGACAAAACAAACTCTTGTCCTTCATCTCACTTTGAAATAAAACTGTATATTAACGCCTCTTTTACCGGCAATATTCTCAGATCTTCATTATAATTTCGAAGTAATTCTTTGATGTTTTTATGAAATCTTACAATTATTTTACCCGGTAACCGGGAAATACATACAAGCCATTTTCGCTATAAGTACTTTGGAATTGAAAAGACTAAAGATAAAAAAATCATATTTATTTTTATTCATTTGATGATAAATTCTTGAATCTTTGGAATTCGAATTTTGGAGGATCCACTTATTTTTGTCTAACTAACAACGTTATCCTACCTCTGCCGCGGTTTGCAGTATTTAATATCCAAACACTATTGACACAATATAAATGTCGCATTGAACAAAATGTGAGAAATCGCGTCAGCCCACCGTTTTAAACAGTTTTAACTTACTTTAATTTTGGAAGATTAAGACCCCCAAAAACGCAAAGCAAAAAGCGGCGAGGCAGTGCGTGCCTCGGAAAGCACGTTAAGTCGTTGGTCCCGACTGTCATTCGTCAATCTTTGACAGTCGTTACAGGTCGTCAGAAGCCCGAAAGTCTGTACCAACCAGTCTTACCTGTAGGTATCGTACGTATTACCCAGTAACTGTGTTGTGGAGGTCAAGTAGGTAGTTGCTCCATGTAAAATACTGGTATTCAGCTGCATCCGGTAAGACTGGAAGCCAACCCCAATACAGTTGAGAAAAGGCTAGGCAGATTATGATGATGATGAATTTTGGAAGATCCATGTTCTGCTGGCAACAGTGTCTACCCTTACTGCGAGGTTCGAAAGCCAAACACGATTAAAATATAAATGTCGCATTGAACAAACTGTGAGAAATCGCAACTTACTATAATTTTGGAAGATCCATGTTCTGCTGGCAACACTGTCTACCCCTATCGCGGGGTTCGATATCCAAACACGATTAACACAATATAAATGTCGCATTGATAAAACTGCGTGAGCTAGCGTTAACTGCTAAATAGCGTGTGACTAATGACTGCGCTCCACGTGCTACTGTATCAACCGTTACCGTTTTATTGCATTGTTCAGCCATTGCTGCGATAGGTCTGGGATGTTATTGGATGAATTTTGATGGGTTTTCGTCTATGTTTTTCGGAAAAGTTGGTTGGAGTTGGTAATTGAAATTGTCGGGATATCGTATTGACTCGGTACCACATTAAAACCTAGGTAAGTGAACGTTGTGAGTCCCTACCTATGAATTTGGTAATTTTTATTCTCTCAAAATCCAAAAATCAAAATCTAAATATTAGATTTTTCTTAAACCTACGTTTTTTATTTCGAATTTAATTTCCGAGATTACATGGGCACTTATTAAACGTCAGAAGCCAGGTGCACGGTTCCAATTGGTCGTTTCCTATAGAGAAGATCCGGCAAGAAACTCCCCGGTTACTCTTTTAGAAATAATTGGATTTTACCATGTTATCAAATTACAGCGTTGATAGGTATGGGAAGACCAACGAATTAAGAATATCATTCTTAATTCGTTGGGGAAGACATACATACATACGGGAGTACATAAGAGAAAGTTTAAAAGTGGCACCGATGACTGAAAAGTTGTGCGGAAATCGGTTGTCATGGTATGGGCATGTGATGCGGAGGAATGAGGAAAATGTCGTGAGGAAAGTTTTGAGTATGAATGTCAATAGCTATAAGAGTAGGGGAAGACCAAAGAAACGATGGATGGATTGTGTAAAAGATGAAATGGCTTCAAAAGAAGGTGACTACCGAGATGACGACTAATAAGAAGTATGCAAAAAAAGGACATGTTGCGCCGACCCCAAATAAATATACTAGGATAAGGGCAGGAGAATGATGAATGATGATAGGTATGGGAAGACAGTGTAGGCCTGTCATAAAGTACCAGGTACTTAACAAAATAGAACATGCTCAACAAAGCTACAGTGCACAAGGCCAACAACGTTCTCAGATTCATAAAATATAAAAAATAAGTAAATAAAAAATTAAAATAAAAACCTATTTAAACCAAATGACCCTTACATTCTAAGCCTTATTTTTTGTCTGGAGTTTTAAAAGACTCTTCTTGATAAAAAAACATTAAATATTGTCAAAGTCTATTCAATAAACAAAATGCTTTAGCATCAACAAGAGCTACATTTCTCCGAGCTTAAATGATTTTTTATCTTATCTTCTCTTCTTTTTCGCCATGTTGAAGTAACTTTGGTACGACGAAGGGTATCACGAACACGCACATGTAACCCCAATAAACCAAACTTCGTTTGAATATAAAAATAACGACGTCAACTACCTCTAACGTACATAAATACTCATATTGGACCTGCTCAATTTTACCAGAAAATAAGAAAAGAAACTCAAGCAAAAATAATAAAGTATACAGATAAGAATCTCGTAGTTCTTTAAGGAGGTAATTTTTCGTCGGTCCATTCAATTTACATATCATACATTATCATCTTTGGTTCCCCTCGTATAATTTATTTGTTTTAATAAAATCCCCGGAATGGGCTAGTTTTCATAGTGGCGATGGCGGTGCGTTGTCTGTGGTTATGGACTGTTTACATGCGAGCCATAGACATAAATAGTGCAGTGTTTTGGGCACACAGTGTAAGTACATAGACACACATTCAAGATGGCTGGTGTGGACGGAATAGAGATAGGGCACTTAAACTTTATATCTATAGGCGGGGTAAATAAACTTGTTTTATGTGTTATTGGATTTAATTCATGATTTTTATTATAAATAAGAACAGTCTAGAGTAAATTAAATGTCAATCGAGTCGTAAACAAACGAGAATTCTAAGTGATTAGCATAAATATTACACTTATTGTAAGGGGGTAGGGAATGGTAAATTTTCGTCTATTTTCTTAAATACTTTAAAAAAAATATATATTTGAGATTCTCATAGTAAGGCCCTTTCATTAGATATGTCACACGGTATAGTTTGTGAAACTTTTTTTTGAATTTTCTTATTTGGCCCCAAGAGTGACCTCCATATTCAAAATTCATTTATTTTCTTTACCCATCTGTGTTTGGGTCACAGAAGTTCCAACCATATTTCAACTTAATCGGTTTATTAGATTCGGAGCAAATTGGCTGTGACAGACGGACACAGACAGACAGACACACAACTGATCCTATAAGGGTACCGTTTTTTTCCTTTTGTTTTTTTTTTTTTGTTTTTTACGGAACCCTAAAAACACTTGTCTGGTTAACTAACTAAACGTAATACCTGTCCCTTCAGTTGTCATGCTACGACACAGTATTCTTTAATTTAGCAACGTTATACAACGAATTATAAAGTTGCTAAATTGAAAAGTACGACTGTGTCGTAGCATGACGACTGAAGTGACAGGTATTACGTTTAGTTAGTTAACCAGACACGTGTTATTTTTTGTTCACTTTTTTTTAATTACCTAAACCGATGGAGTATAGATAAGTAAAAGTAAAGGCAAATAAATTGTTTATCAAATTGAATACTGCCAGCTTAAATATTGTATATATAAGGTTTATCTATTCTTCCACGAAATCTCTTAAGGGGTCATTGTACTCGTCATTATGAACTTTTACTATGGGACTAAACCTGAAATCGCGAAAAAAAATCAGCTGTTCTCTTATAATTATGTTCGCATACTTATCTCGTCAAAATATAGAGAACAGCTGATTATTTTGCGGGATTTCAGATTTGTTCCCATTAAAAAAAGTTGTTGATAATGATGAGTATAATGAGTTAATGACCCATTAAGAGATTTCGTGTATGAATAGATAGAGCATTATATTTGATTCACAACTGTCATTCTTCGGCAGTTGTATGTAATAGCTGTGGTAATGGCCATAACACGTAAAATTTATGTTGTTGTTAATTTTATAAACAATTCATTTCCCTGACTGTAAAACCACACTGCATAAAAACTGTAAGTTTTTCAATCAAAATAAAATAATTATTTAGGTACATTTTTATCGTCATGCAACCCATACTTTTACATAGTCAACACACACAAGCAAAACTTGGTTAACTGCGTGCAGGTGGCTCTATACATAGTATCGATGATTATCAAGGGGTAACTCTGAAGAAGTTTTCCGTGCTTATAATAGTAACTATTACCCCACGGGCCGTTCACTTTCATTATTTTGATGCATTTCCAATACAATTTGCTGTCTGTAACGTGTATACTAACAATATAGAATGAATATTAGATTTTTTTGGAAAGTTTTATCGATACCTATCTATTAGTAGGTATATTGTATCAATGGCTTCGCAACACTTTTGTTTGTTGGCAATCAAACAAATTAATAAAGATTGAATATATTATATTGTTATTCACTTTAGCACCAGCACACAAAGATTGGTCTTGTCAGAAAGTTTTTACCTACTCAATCTTACGTTATCATTATTTTTATTCAGACGCAGTACCTACACAATAATAGCAAAATTTGCAAGTTATCCCAAATACAAAAATATATATAAGTTTTGTAAAATATTATAGGGATAGATTCTGATCGACAGTTGGAATTTTTGTTCCCAACACGTTTATAGCAACCATTTCAAAACTTAAACAAAACTGTGCATAAAAATGTTTACACAAACAATCTCAAATCACATTTTCTTAAAGACTCCTATACTAATCATCCTCCTTCCCAACTACATGAACACTGAACATAATTTCAGCAGTTTTAACCTCCGCCATTAAGCAGCGCAGTTCAGCTCTACTTGGTGTCACTAATCTCATTAGCGAGTGTAGACACAGATGCTCCAGTGTAATCCTGTTGCTCCGAGCAAGGATTTGCATAAACAGTTCATGATTTGTGTTCGGTTTTACCCTTTTAATTTAATTTTTTTTTCCTTAAGTCCTCCTCAACAATCAATTTGCAACCTTATCTTGTGAACAAGTAGGTATGTTTTTCTATAAACGGTTTTAATTATTAAATACTTGAACACGTGTAAATGGAAATGGATTAGCTACCTCCAAGGAAAATAAAATTATTAACTAGGGATGATGTAAGCGGCTTCATTTTGAACCACCCCTTGCAGCTTCTGCTGTTAACCGCATGCTGAGCCTGCAATATAATGTTAAGTATTAGGGACCTTCGAACTAGTTTGCATAGAAAAACACAGGGTAGGTAGTTTTCCGTCCGTTCCAAATAAGAGGAAGTGAAGCAAAATGGATTTTAGATTCCGACGCAGTAAGCGATGGGTTAGCAATCAGTCTAAGCTCACTTGTGATGGAGCTTTTTCAAATTCCACGTTCGTATTTTCACGTCTCGTTTTGAGAACTTTCGAATTGCTTGGGAGTTTCCGAATATGACGATCCTAGACATCATTTTCATGTATGAAGGCTTCTAACTAACCACACAAGTCAATCCCACAACACAGACTACAAAATCCAAAACCCGTTATTGACACCAATATTCAATTAATTAAATCATCAGCACTATCTCATATCCGAAGGGGAACACAAATACCGGCAGAAACTCAGCAGAAATGGCTAGTGTAGCCCACAGTTGCAAAGCACACAATACGCGCTTGTATCGATAAATTAAATTGCATCAACATCGACCACACAACTACGTAATATGTAAATAATCGAATATATGTATCATAATGCGTTTAGCTAGACAGCCAAATCCCCCTAATAGATCTAATTTTGGGATAGACACGTTATACCAGACAACACGGCGCATTGTTTGTAAATTGATTTGATATGCACACAGTTGCATGTTGGCTGGATTATTATTGTTATGATTGCAGTGTATTAATACAGGGTGTGTAATTTATGTTTGGTTGGGAAATATTCGTTTAAAGGCTAAACTTGTAGTGTCATGAAGTCTCTGTTTATAATGTTCGTAAGTTCGTTGGTTATTGGTATGCTCTCGGTTACTGGTAAGCGATTTCAAAAAAGAAGAAGTTGATTTCACCTGTCGCAAGAAAGGTGCATGTTACCACAAAACATAATAAGTTCTGTGCATGTTACATCTAGCAAAAGTAAGTGGTGTCAAATAATAAGGATTTGGAATAGGTCTAATTAGGAACTCAAATTGTTATCTAACCTTGAAAATGCAGTATAAAAAATTAAACAAGGGGAATACCGGCCAAGATTAAAAAGGATTCAAATTACCCCTAAGTTACCAATTACTTTTGGATTGTAATAAACGTTAGACAAATGTTTACTCAATATACCGGTAGGTACCAACTGATGCAGAAGGTATATAAACGAGAAGCGTACTCAGTCCATACAAGTATAGCCCTCAGTTTACCTACTCATTGGTAAATCCGAACTAAACAAACAATGCTTCAATAATAAACCGAACAAAAGCTTAAGAGTAGTTGTTAGATCAAATAAAGAAAAGAGCAAACCCCTTAAGTAAATCAACGTACAGGGCAAACAGTAGTCGCGAATCGATTGCAGGCCGGTACAACCCCTTATCTCAGTCGCGCGCACGTGTGAACCCCGTTCAATTTTAATTTCATGCTCAAACAATGACGCTATCGAGCCGGCTATTATTTTGTATAGTCGCCAAGGGTTCAGTTCATCTAAATCCGCCCGATAAGCCCTCATCTCTTTGTCGTCGCCCGGCCTGATAGCTAATTCGGGAGCGAAGCCGTACATTCGGGACTTCCCGTCTGTTGCAACGACACTTTAGATTCGTCATTAGAATATCGAAATGCTCATTAAAACCGCCTAATTTAATGTAAACTGCTTCCTGTAATCAGTGTTCACACATTTAATTAAATTACCTGTCGCTCCGGTGTTTGCGAAACAACTTCAATATAATGTTCAGGGCCGGTAGTCTCGACATTTTAACGATCCTGAAATCGCTCGGTCGGACCTACTTACACGCTCTATGGTCCAAATGGCACCTCTAGACGGGCAAATGGTAATAGTTCGGTTTCATCAAATACAATTATTGCCACTTCAAAATCTCCTTGAATAACGGGGAAAATTGGAGCTCAAGATTTAATAAAAATAATTGTTTTTTCTTGAAAATTGTAGTGAATATGTTTATCTTGAAAACACTATTTTTCATGGTTCAAACTAGAGATGGGATTTAACAGGATAATACTGCTAACAGGTAACTTTGTGGCGGCATCTACATCGCCACATATGAACTACGCATCAATGACATGACGTCACGCAAACCTGCATCGCGCAATTAGAGTTTACCACGCGATTAGCATATATACAACGTCCCGACATCAACCGTTGGGCAGTGGCCACCAGACACAACACCCGTCTGGTCGGAGGATCCTCCCTTTTCTATGGAGGATGAGTGAACTTTACACCCTGTTCCTCATGCCTCTAAATTGGTGACCCCGAGCATGAACGTCAGCGCAGCCTTCGTGCAACTCCTTCAGCGTGACGTCATCAAGCATCACTTCCTCAAGCTTTCGAGCGGCGAGTCACACAGCCAGCCAGCATCGGCTTCAACAGGTATCCTGACCACCAGCATGCAGCGGACGCGCATTCCTGGTCATCACCTTCAGCCTCAACCCAGCGCTGTACACTCCGACTCACTGGAGCATAACGCAGCGCCACCCCGACTCACTGGGGTATCACCGCAGACAGTTCCGACTCACCGTGAACTATGCGGCACCCGGTTCCGACTCACTGGAACCACAACTGGCACTGGCAAGCATCGCAAGATACACGACTCAGCCCACTATCGACCTCCGGTCTCCGGAGGGGAGTGATGTGGCGGCATCTACATCGCCACATATGAACTACGCATCAATGACATGACGTCACGCAAACCTGCATCGCGCAATTAGAGTTTACCACGCGATTAGCATATATACAACGTCCCGACATCAACCGTTGGGCAGTGGCCACCAGACACAACACCCGTCTGGTCGGAGGATCCTCCCTTTTCTATGGAGGATGAGTGAACTTTACACCCTGTTCCTCAATCCTCTAAAACTTGTTCCTAGGCTCTAAAATTACAACAGCGACGTGAGAAATAACTAAAGTCGCACGCTCAAAGAATACAATAAAAAAGTTAAAAACAAAAAAAAAATTGTTATCGAAAAAACAATTATTCAAACTTTTCCTTACTTCCTAGCAGCTGAAGCCGTTTGACACTTGAAACGTCACATCCGTCAACCCGTGGGCGGAATTCCCGCTGCGCGACATATTTATGACCCTTCGCGGCCGTAGCTAATATGGCTTTACAGAATTATAATCATTAGCTACGGCCGCGAATCATATTTTAATCAACATACAAGCTCACACTGACCTACAAATTGCAAAAAACCTAAGAAATTTTGAATTTCGCGGGCTACCCTGGCGCATCAACTTTAAGCAGGGTCATAAATATGTTGCGCAGCGGGAATTCCGCCCACGGCTTGACGTATGTGACGTTTCAAGTGTCAAACGGCTTCAGCTGGTAGGAAGTAAGGAAAAGTTTGAATAATTGTTTTTTCGATAACCATTTTTTTTTGTTTTTTTTTTTACTGTATTCTTTGAGCGTGAGACTTTAGTTATTTCTCACGTCGCTGTTTTCTCGTATTTGTTAATGTTACTCATTATAATCGTTGGTGGAAGCTTGTAATTGGCCATCTTTTACACATTGTACCTACTATATATATGGAAATTATATTAGCTATAAGCTTTCCTAAAATTAATAAAATAAATAACTGATAAATTAACGATGAACAAACGAACGCCATGGTATGGTAAACGGTAAAATGGTAACAGGGAACTGTGAATTCAGTTCCTAGGTTATCTGTTAAGCTGCAGTTACTAGGTATTTGGTAACAGAAAAGTAATTTCTAGCACATCTCTAGTTCAAACTAATAAGTAGCAATAACTTTTGTTAGATATCTAAGGATTTAGAAAGAAGAAGTAGCAACAATGCCCCACTTCCGACTGCAAAGATAAGTATCTCAAAAAATTGCTAAAAATTAGTATAAAAAAATGATATACTTCCGGTGATCATCCTTACTGGCTAGCACATTAAAAAATTGCTGTGAATATTATTCAGGGGCAGAATACTTGTAATATACTAACTTCTGATTTTAGTTTTACAATATGATTAAAAAGCAATTAAACACTGAATTAACTCATTTGCGATTGTTTGATAATAGTTATTATACTAGGTTAATAATAACATATAAAAAGTATTATTTAAAGTAACGCTTACTGAATATAAAATCTATTTATTTTGTAAAATAAATATAGGTATTACACACGGACGGCTATTTAACAATGGTCCGGCCTCAATCAGGTAGTTAAAAACCGTACATTGTAAACTCCCAGAGGACAGTAGGTGGGAGGCTGAACCAGGATGGACCCCAAACTGATCAAGACTAGTCTAGAGCACACAATATAGTAACAGAAGACCGGATAAAGTGGGCTATAGACTCCTTCCAGCCATATAAGTCCGCAGGACTGGATGGCATCTTCTGAGCCCTACTACAGTGGGGGTGGTTCATTTGTCACCATGGTTGCTGGAGATCTCTCGAGCCTGCATAGCACTCAGATACATACCTCTCGCATGGCGTGAAGTGAAAGTCCTTTTTATACCCAAACCTGAAAACCCGACTATACACAACACAAGGCTAATAGGCCTATAAGCCTCACATCATCAAGAGAGTTGGATAAGTTTCACCCTGCTTTAGAATTCATGCCCATTCTAACTGTAATTATTAAAAATGATTTCATATTATTAAACAAACCCAATTATTACAAAGCAGACTACGAAGCACTTAAGGATTTCAACTGGGAAAATGAATTTGCATTATGTTATGATGATGTAAATGATATGCTGGATAAATTCTATAGTATAGTTAGGGACATCATTAAAAAATATGTGCCAGTAACTTTGTTCATGCGAGGAAAATACCCACCGTGGTATTCAAACCAACTAATAAAATTGCTCAAACAAAAATTAAAATATCATAACAGAATAAAGAAATATAATAATCCACTAGATGTAATTGAATTTAATTATCTAAGAAAAGACTGTCAAAAACTTGCGCAAAGATGTTACAATAATTACATAGACGAATTAGAAAATAAAATAAAAGCTCATCCCAAATTCTTCTGGTCACATATAAAAAACCCTTCGGAAAAGTAACACTTCAAATCCTTCTAAAATTACCCTAGGTACTGTAACTGCATCTGGAAGTAAAGCTATCTCTAATTTATTTGCTGATCAATTCTCATCGGTATATGACTCGCAAAGTCTTGACCATGGCAATACTATCAATGATCTACCTGTTACATCAATCCCTACTCCACACATTCATGATTTTTCAATATCTCAAGAGGCTGTATTTAAAAGACTTTCCAGACTTGATCTGTCAAACGGTGCAGGACCTCATAATATACCCCCAATATTTTGGTCACGATGTGCACGTTATGTGTCCTCTCCATTAGCAGATATTTATAATATTTCACTTAGAACGGGTGTGTTCCCGAATGCATGGAAACGGGCAAGAATAGTGCCTATTCACAAAAATGGTAAGCGTTATGTGATATCTAACGATCGACCAATTTCGATTCTTTGTACATTGTCTAAGGTCTTTGAATCACTAGTGTACCCGATATTTTTCAACCAGGTTAAAAGTTACCTAACCTTAAGTCAGCACGGTTTCATGGTTAAAAAGTCTACGAACACAAATCTACTCACTTATATCACTGAATTAACATCCGCAGTTGATGAGGGTCTACAAGTAGACGCAATATACACAGATTTTTTAAAGGCGTTCGACAAGGTAAACCATGAACTATTGTTGATTAAACTTCAGTCCCTAGGGATCACCGGTGCCACATTGGATTGGTGTAAGTCATACCTTAATAATAGGCCATCTTTAGTTGTCATAGAACCTTATTTTGCAACTTCAGGTGTATCACAGGGATCCAATGTGGGGCCATTGTTCTTCATTATATTTGTGAATGATATTTCAAACGTATTTAAATATACTACGCCGTACTTATTTGCGGATGATCTGAAGTTGATACGCATAATTCGGACTGAATCTGATATTCAGTTGCTACAAACGGACTTAGATAGCTTATCTCAGTGGTGTACGAAGAATAAAATGTATCTAAACTGTACTAAATGTCACCACATCAAATTTACCAGAAAGCGGAATAAAATTCAATCGAGCTACAATATTCAGGGAACCACATTAAATGAAGTGACAGTTATCCGAGATTTGGGAGTGTATTTGGATAGTAGTCTGAGATTTATAGAACACATTGACAAAATGCTCAACTCAGCTTATCGGGCTCTTGGATTTATACTGCGATCTTCTAAAGAATTCAAAAAGCCTTCCACTATACTTCTGTTATACAATAGCTATGTAAGAAGTCAATTAGAATACTGCAGCACGGTCTGGAATCCAACATACCAGGTTCACTCAAGTCGAATAGAAAGAGTCCAGAAGAGACTTGTTCGTCACCTAGCGTTCCGGTTTAGAATTAGGAGTTTGAGATCGTACGCAGACAAGCTGAAACATTTAAAAATAATTCCTCTCAAGTCTCGCCGTACAGTCACTGATTTAACATTCTTATTTATTTATTTTACAATTTATGTACACACACAGAAAAATACAAAGAGATACATAATACTTAAAATTAGGAGTACAAAGGCACTGCTTATTTCTTTAGAAATTTCTTCCAGCAGACCTGCGATTTGATTCTTGTTCAAATTACTTAATAATAGTATTGACTGTCAAGATCTTCTTAGCAGAATAAATCTTAGTGTCCCTGTCAGAATCCCGCGTTATATCCGCCTATTACTCAAAGCCCCGAGATGCCGAATAAAGCTGGGTAAACATTGACCGGTTTCCAAGATGACCCAGCAGTACAATGCCTTAGCATGTACATCAGAAGACATAGATATTTTTTCTAATACTCTTAGTAAATAAAAGTCACTAATCCGTGCACAATTAAATGATATGTAAGTGTTGAACTGCCTGTGTAGATGTATTGTTTGCTATTTGTATTTATGTATTTATTTATTTGTTTGCTTCTTTGCTTTTTAATCATTATTTTTATTGAATTTAGATTCAAATGGTCACCATTAATTAATGTAATCTATTAGTATAACTTTAGTTTAGTAATAATTTATAATTTTGTGTTTATTTCTATCGCATGATGTGGTCTCCTATAATTGAGGGAGCACATAGATTTCTGTTCTTGTTCTTTGTAATATAGCATGTAAGGTGTATTCTTTGTTGGAGATCCTAATAAAATAAAATAAAATAAAAATAAAATAAATCACTTCTACTGAAAACCCTCGAGAGACTCTCTGTTAGACATATCCGTGACAGACCTCTTCGGGTAAAACCACTTCATAAACAACAGCATGCATACTCCACTGGCAGATCAACGGAATCTGCACTGCACAGCGTAGTTTCCAAAATTGAATGCGCGGTGGATCACAACCCACAAGTGCTCATCACTGGCCGCCTTCATTGATATGGAGGGCGCCTTTGACAAAACCATGTTCAATAGCATCAACATGGCCCTCGACAGACATAGTATAGACTCGACACTGAGAAGTTGGATCACCAACATGCTCAAACTGCGAGCTGTGCAAGTGACAGTGAACGACACCACAACGGCCATCGTGCCAACAAGGGCTGCCCGCAAGGGGCATCCTCTCTCCGCTGCCTGGTCCTACCTGGTAGAACCTGGTCGTAGACAGCCTCATCAAAACACTCAATGACAAAGGATACTTCACCGTAGGCTACGCCGACGACATAACCATAATAATAAATGGCATCAATGAAAATACCCTACGCGACCTCATGCGCCAAGTTTTGAAAATAGTAGAGAACTAGCTGCATGAGAACTACAGCCACTGCTGCTCTACAAGCAATGCTTGGACTGCCGCCTCTATACCTCATCATGTGTGAATAGGCGGCCCTAGCCGCCTCTATGCTCAATATAACAGGAACCCTGAGCAAAGACTCTAAAGTCGAGCACATACAGCCAATGATGGCATCACAATGCGACATAGCCCTGTCCAAAAGCATTACAACATAATACTCACGGAAGGATGGTGTGACTACTCAGGCCCGCAAGAGTTGAGAGTCCCACGATGACACCGATTGATTAAAGACCGACTCCGGAAGCGGAGTCGGAGTCTTCTCACACGATCTCAACATAAACATATCCAGCTCGCTGAGAGTATTTAACACTGTCTACCAGGCAGAGTGTGTGGGTATCATACAAGCGGCTTACATCATAGAAGCCAGGAGAGTTACGGATACCCATATACGTATACTCTCCGACAGTGCCTCAGTGCTCCAATCCTTACAGAAAAAATAAATTACCACGTGATTAATAAGTACTAGAATGTCGCAATGTACTCGAACGTGTGACGGTATCTAACCGCAACATAGTGACACTGCAATGGATGAAAGGACACAGCAGATCGCTGGGTAACGACGAGCTGACGTACTAGCTAGGAGAGCGCCCAGCACGTCTGTCTGTGAATCTAAGCCAATCGTACCCATTCCCTTCAACCAGTGGTGGTCATTGACACCAGGCCGTAGACAGTCCAGGGAGGCTATTTATGTAAAGATTACAAGAAAAATAAAACGATTTCTTTATCTAGCACACTTTTCCAGAAATCGGAACTGAACCCTCGGTGCGCGAGTCCGACTCGCTCTTGACCGGTTTTTTTTATGGTAGTCGTTAGAATAGTAGGTATGGCATGGATGAAAGTAAAATATTTTTAGTTAAGTAGGTAATACTGTGCCTGAAAGAATATTTGTAGGAATTTCTAAGTATGATAGCCAGTAAGTAGCCAGTAAGGATGGCAATCGGAGGTATGCAATTTATTAATACTCATTTTTACCTATTTTTAGGGTTCCGTACCTCAAAAGGAAAAAACGGAACCCTTAGAGGATCACTTTGTTGTCCGTCTGTCTGTCTGTCTGTCAGTCTGTTAAGACCCTTTTTCTCAGGAACGCGTGGGGGTATCAAGTTGAAATTAATATCAAATACGTAGGTCTATGGTCCCTTGGAGCTCTAAAAAAATCAAGCTTCTAAGTCAACGCAATAAAAAAATACGGCCATTAATGCGCCATATTTTGATACTCGCAAGTAGATCAAAACCTATAGGGTGCTTCCCGTTGTCCTAGAATCATGAAATTCGGCAAGAAGCAAGGTCTTACAGCACAGGTAAAGGAAAAAGTCCGAAAATTGTTACTTTTTAATTTTTCACACAAAAAAATATTTTCAAGTCTGTCAGCCTATAAGACCCTTTTTCTCAAGAACGCGTAAAGGTATCAAGTTGAAATTAATATCAAATACGTAAGTCTATAGTCCCTTAGAGTTCTAAAAAATCAAGCTTCTAAGTCAACGCAATAAAAAAATACGGCCATTAATGCGCCATATTTTGATACTCGCAAGTAAATCAAAACCTATAGGGTACTTCCCGTTGTTCTAGAATCATGAAATTCGGCAAGAAGCAAGGTCTTACAGCATAAATAAAGGAAAAAGTCCGAAAATTGTTCATTTGTAATTTTTTCACACAAAAAAATGTTTTCAAGTCTGTCAGCCTATAAGACCCTTTTTCTCAGGAACGCGTGCAGGGATCAAGTTGAAATTAATATCAAATACGTAAGTCTATAGTCCCTTAGAGTTCTAAAAAAATCAAGCTTCTAAGTCAACGCAATAAAAAAATACGGCCATTAATGCGCCATATTTTAATACTCGCAAGTAAATCAAAACCTAAAGGGTACTTTCCGTTGTCCTAGACTCATGAAATTTTGGCAAGAAGCAAGATATTACAGCACAAGTAAAGGAAAAAGTCCGAAAATTGTTAATTTGTAATTTTTTTCACACAAAAAAATATTTTCAAGTCTGTCAGCCTATAAGACCCTTTTTCTCAGAAACGCGAGAAGTTATCATGTTGAAATAAATATCAAATACATCAGTCTATAGTCCCTTGCAGCTCTTAAAAATCAAGCTTCTAAGTCATTGCGATAAAAAATACGGCCCTATGTACGACATATTTTGATACTCGCAAATAAATCAAAACCTACAGGGTACTTCCCGTTGACCTAGAATTATGAAATTTGGCAAGAAGCAATGTCTCACACAGCACAAGTAAAGACAAAAGTCCGAAAATTATTCATTTGTAGTTTTATCACATAAAAAAAAAATTTTTTTGGGTAACAATGTTCCCGACCAACGGAACCCTTCATTGTGCGTGGTCCGACACGCACTTAGCCGGTTTTTGAGATATTTTTCTCTGCTGTCGAACGTGGGGTAACTTTCTATGGAAGTTGCAACTTCTCCTCCTTGCAACACTATTATTTATTCTGTCAGTCGAAAAGTACTCTGTGGTTAGTTTGATTAGTTGTCTTTGGAAACTAATATTTTGAATGGTATTTTCCTATTATTGTTTCATTGATTGACAATAACAAATAACTCGTCAGCAGATTATATTACTCGGCTAATACATTTCTAGCTTAAGCGGCGACCTCACTGCATTTATAGTTTCTCACTATATAGTACTTATAGCTGCGTAATGATAACTACTTGGGGTTCTACAGAAAGTTATCCATCCTTAATTAATACGGCTGTCTGAGGACTGGGAGCCGGCATGAAGTAAGCGGTCTACACTTCGGAAGACCACACAGCTTGGATATGCGTCATTTGTGGTCGCTATCTCCTGTAGTAAAGGAACGACTTAGAAGAAAACGTTGAACTAAGTGACTATGTAGTGAAAGTTAAAAATTTCATTTGAAAGATTTTTCAATAGCTATGCAACATGCCTCGTGTAAAAAGTGTCTAGAATGTGTAAACTAGGAGATGATTGTGATAATGGAGATTTAATAAGTTGAGAACATGATTTGTGGTTGTTATTTATTTCTCAATAGTATAGATTTATTTATTTGCATTTGAAACTAAAATCAGTTGTGAGGAATCCATGTACATTCTAGCTAATATAGAATGCAAATTTAGTACCTACATTTAAACAAATTACAAAAACTAAATTTCAATGAAGTTAATTTATCGGCTATGAAATCTTGTACAGAATAATAAAAACTGTTAGCTGTTTTCTAAGTTCCTGCAATAGCTGTAGTCTTTATTATTGTTAGGTATTTTATTATAAATTACATATAAAACTATTAGTTATGTATCTGTATGGCACAGATACCTAACTAATAGTTTTTCTTGATTATAGAAGTTTGAGAATACCGTGCACAAAAATTTCTGACATTGAGATCTCATATCTGTACCACGTTGTCTAGTTTCATTTGAGGTAGAAAATGAAAATTTTTAATACATTAATAGGTTTTACAAATGCGGCTACTTCATAGTTGTAAAGTATCAAACCATGGTACGCTTAAGGCAACCAATATTGTTGGCAGATTTACTCTTTTTGATAAACTATGCAGCTTATAAAAGAATAAATAAGTATAATACATAATTGTATGAAAAGTTAAGTAGGAATCAAATTAAATTGACGGTAGTAAGTTGTAAAACAAAACATTACATGATGTGAGCACACTAAATGTTATGAATGGCTTGAACCGTTATGTAGGAAGTGCATAGCGGTTCAAGCCATACACTTTTACAATAATGTCCTCTGGCTGTGACTTCTACATTAACTGGCTGTTAATTAAGATCCCTAAAAATTTTGTGACATTCACTTTTTCTACTTGACTAGTGTAATTTACATTAATTATCTCTCATGGATACCCATTGGCAAAAGTGCATGATTTTGGTTTTTGGAGATTTTCGACCCACTTTATTAAACTGCTTATTGTTATTGTCATGTGGATACATGGTTAGGTGCAACATCTGTCGTATAAACAGTGCCTAGATCTAGATTATTAGAATGTGTGAACTTGGGAGATGATTGTCATACATAATGGATATTTAAATAAAGTTGAAAACATGATTTACGTTTGTGTGTTATTTATAGAGATACGAAAAATAGCACGATTCGCTCCCTTCAAAGAGATTATTATGTCTTTGGCTCCCTCTAATGCAATTAATATGGGCGACGCTTTCGCACGTAGTATGTCGAGTATATTCCGAACCTTTACTTCATGTCTTAGCTTCATGTGGACGTAAATCTGTACAGAGTTACAGACACATCTTCGAGCCTGTTCCGTATAATTTATGCTTGTATTGACATAAAAACCAAAAAAATATAAGATACGCTACCGAATCACTTAGCGGGCTCTCAAAATTGGTCGCTAACTACAGTCGTTCACATTAGGAAAATCATAGAGAATCGGTTAAATATAGAGGGCAATCGCTAATTTTGAGTGTCGAGACTACCAAAAATCGTCACATCCGGATCGTTTGGACTTTGGACTGTGGACGTGATTTTTGTTATGGGTCGTAGTCAATTATTTTGACGACGAAACGCAACAGTTTTCTATAAAACGAAAACTAGTCGTTAAAACGGTCCTCGTCGCAACTGGTTTGAAACTGTAAATGATTTTTTCATGCTTGTCAAACCATTTTGACCGTCTAGGGACCCCATTACACCTTAGCGAATGATTGCTGTCGTTAGAGCATCGTTAATAATGTCGAGACTACCGGCCCAGTTCAAATGAGATTCCTTCAATTTGCATTCAAATCACGAATACAATCGAGGAGTCATGAATATTGCGATTGAATATTTTTTGTTGGCCTATCTAAAGTCTTTTCACGGGTGAAAAAGTAGTGTGCCCGCTTCCTTTGCCGCAATTTTGACACTTCTGTTTGCATTAAGAGTTATTCTTAAACTTGAAGTATAATCATTTTGTATTAGTCCAAAATCCCAAAGCCGCTAGACCTTATGTTTTACAGAATATTGTTAATAAATAATAGTCAATACTGCCAGACAATTCACTTCGGCGATTTTTTCCGCTAGACGCTTTAAAGCTGGCAAAAAATGACGTGATCTTACTTATAGTTTGGGTCTTAATTTCTATATAATAATACTTGGGGAACTATTACAATAATATTTGTAAGCAGCCAGACTAATCGTAGCTCCCAAATATTCCCCAGATACAATTAAAAGTCCGCTGTTAGTATGAGCGCGAGCGTGATAATTCGATGGTTTGGTTTGTGTCTGGGGGATGTTTGATTGGTCTAGCTGCTTAGAAAATAGTATTTAAATACTTCCCCGAGTAAATAAATATCCTTGGACATTTCACACAACGCCATCTAGTCCCAAGCTAAGCAACCTAATGCTTGTGTTATGGTAACGAGATGGCTGATAAACTACTTATATTTTTTTTTTTTTGTAAATCTGGCTATCTGGCTGGTTTTGATACCATTAAATAGATGACATTTAAAAAAAGAAAAATAAAATTAAAAACGATTTCCCGCCATTTTTCAACTGTTTTTCTGCCCGCCAAAATGAGTGCATCTAACGAACAAATTCGATACATTTTGAAGTTTTATTACAAAAAAGGGAAAAATGCAACACAAACCACGAAATAAAGTGACGTTTATGAACTTAACGCATTGTCAGTGAGTAGCCCAAAGTTGGTTCAAGCGTTTTCAGTCCGGGAATTTTGATGTCAAAGATGCAGCACGCTCTGGTCGCCCTGTTACGGATAAAGACGTTGCCATTTTTGGAAAAGTGGAGCAAGATCCATATTAGTAGTTACGAGATAGTTGAAGAGTTAAGGGTTGGTCACAAAACAGTTTCGACCTCTTTGGTAAATGGCACATAACTAAATAATAAACTATGAAAAAAAATGTCTTGAATTTGTCTATAAAATACGAAGGAACTATTTCCCCAACCTAATATTATAGATAGAAAACACCCAGACCCGGAACAAATACTTGTAGGTCGTCGGGGAGTATCATTATACAAAAATTAAGACTCAAACTATATGTAAGATGACGTCATTTTTCAACTCCACGTCAAGACGTCACGTCACGAATGGTTATTCATATTTTAGTTAATTGCCAACTACTGTTCCAATATCGCTATTAAAATATTTACAGAATTCATTCGTGATGTGCATTTTTACGATACGGTGACGTAAATTTGCACGTCACGTCAACGTACCCTACCACGTTACCGCACCGTCTACGTTGACGACGTCGTGACGTGGACATTAAGGTGGATCGGTCTTGTATGAAAAAAAATAAAAATCAAGCTATCGTAATGGAACTATTAGTATCGAAAGTTGCGTATATGTGTAAATGATTCAAAGCCAAAATATTTGTAAAACAGAACGTCTAGAAATACTGCCCCAAGCCAGTTCAAATTTTAGGAAAATTGAGATTTCGAGACATTTTCTAGCCCGATTATTTCCACTTAATAGTCGGCACGATATTATATAAAATTTTGATTTGTGCTATGCAACAGTTGACACAACGTGTAGGGGAACGTGGAAGTCACTGTGACTACCCGCCTCACCTCTCCGCGACCACGAATGACAATTCAAAAATAGTACGTGGTGACTTTTGCACCGGAACGTAATGCGCTTTTGGTTTTTAATTAATTGACAATGTTATTGTCTTATCTTCATAGTGACTTGCAGTGTCCTTTATTTGGCCACGGTCTTGATTTTAAAAGCAATATTTTACTTTATTATACTCTGTTACGTGTGGGTGTGAGTCGAAGTAAACAAAAATATCAAAGAATGATAACATGGTAGTGGTTGGTTGCGATGGGACTACTGTTAAAGCTGGACCAAAAGCAGGAATAATTACGACGCATAGAAAAAAGTACAAAAACCAATTCAGTGGTTTATTTGTCAGTTACACGCTAATTAACTAACATTGCGTCATTTGTTTGAGAAACTTGATGGACTCACAACTGGACTACGAAGCTTCTTGGGAGTAATAGGCAAATGTTTAAAAGATTGCGAAAATCTTCCCTTGGTAAGCTATCAATCAAACAGTTGCCTGCTTTTTTTTTGAGGAAATCATCAAATAACTTCTCCCGCTCTGGGTGAAGCGGTGTCAGACTTTTACTGACTAAAACCCAACCGTGTTCCTTCAGTTGCCTATGCCAGGGCCGCGGTATCTTTTTTAAACTACCCGCGACCCCAGCGGCGTCGGCCCTATTGGACCCCATCTCTTGCTGACATCTCTTTGAGGCGCGCGTGGAACACAACGCGCCGTCGACTAAGGCCTGGTCCTTACCGGACGGCGAGCTACCCGCTACTCACCGTCCGCAAGCCCGCGCCTGCGGTGGCCGGAAATCGCCCCGCGATTCGCGCCGCCCAGGGCGTCTCCTGCGGCGACTGAGGGCGTGAGGCTGCCTCTCCCTCACGCGTTCCGCCTCCTCCTTCGCGAGCATTACTGCTTCGCAGAAGGAGGTGACGGCCTCCCATGCATTCTCGCTCCGCACCATGGCCTGGACCAGGGGGCCTACTCCCTAAGTCCGTCCGTCTTTCCGTCCGTCCGGTCATCCGTCCGTCTGACATTACGATCTATCAAAACAAGTGTAAATGTTAAATTTTTCGGACGGGCAAAAACACATCGGGAGTAGGGACAACTGGCAAATCATGTTGTCATTCATACTTCGTTCGGGGCCCGAACCAGTCATCCATCCGTAGGTGATACGGAGTAAGAAACGCCCGTAACGAAGGCCGAAACTACGGGCTTTGTGCTTAGGGAGTAGGCCCCCAGGCTCGGACGCGAGAGATCGCCGCCGCCGATCGCCTCCGTGAGAACACGGCGGTGCTCTGCCCAAGCCGGGCAGACCTCCACTGTATGCTCCACCGTGTCCTCCGGGCGATCCACACAATGGTGACACCCGGGTGTTTCCTCCCGCCTTATGCGAAACAGGAACCTCCCGAAACAACCGTGTCCGGTGAGGACCTGCGTCAGGCGGAAAGTGAGGACGCGCCGTGGCGCCTCTCTAACTACTCCACAATTATAGCGCTGGGTTGCGACAGTCGCGCTCTCCATGTCGCCATGAGATCCCGCCGGAGCTCTGTCCGCTGTACCTTGATTTCTCGCGGCAGCGGAGTTACGCCCCGGCGTTTCGCCTCCTCGTGCCACTCCCACACGTGCGCAAAGACTTTTGCCTCCAGATTCCACGGCGGCAATCCGGCAAGGAGGCTCGCCGCCTCACGGGAGACCGTGCGGTATCAACGTTCAACCGTTGGGCTGGCCGCAGCCTTAGGGAACGCGCCCACACCGGTGCCCCGTAAAGGGCCATGGACCGCACGACCCCCGCGTAGAGCCTCCGGCAGGAGGCGTTTGGACCCCCCAGATTGGGCAGGAGCCGCTTCAAAGCAGCCCCAGCCCGCTCCAGTCTGGGAGCCAAACGTCGGAAATGCTCCACGAAGATCCACCGGCTGTCGAGGACGAGTCCCAGGTACTTCGGTGTCGACCCGACTCCGATGTGAACCCCTCCTACCGTTATTTGGGAACCCGACGGTGGCGCATTCCGAGGACCATGAAAACACATGGCCTCGGGCTTGTGCAGGGCCACCTCGAGTCCCAACAGCCGGATCCTCTCCACGACTTTCGCAACCCCACGTGTCACTAATTCAGCCGCCACCTGGTGCGACCTCCCCTGCGCCAAGACCAGTGTGTCGTCAGCGTAACATACCACGGTGACGCCACGACATCTCTCACCGGTTCCACTCTCCCCGATAACCGGGGTACATGACGGCCCTCTCCGTCAGATAGGCCTCGACCACCTGACAGAGGTAGGTAGGCATCCAGTGATACCGGAGTGCCTCCCTGATGCAACTCCAGAGCAGGGTATTGAAGGCGTTGGCGATGTCTAGAGACACCGCCAAGACGACCCCACCCCGGGCCACAGCATCCCCCGTCGTGAGGGGTCGCACGCGCATGATGGCGTCCACCGTAGAGCGCCCCCTGCGGAAACCAAAATGACTCTCCACCAAATCCGGCCCCTCCTGCACCAGCCACTCGACGAGGCCCAGCCACCCAACAAAGCAACAGTTGCCTTCTGCCATATGTTTCAAACACAGTTTTGAGCACGAATCAATTTTAACTTTAGAAATATGTAACGCGATTGAAAGAGCTCGTATCAATCGCAATTGTAGTGAAAGCTTATCCAAAAATCCCGGAAAGGTCATTCATTCCACATGGCTTACCATGGCAAACCAAATCCTTAGACTGTATGCTTTCACAGCTTCTCCTACAGAAAAACTAGTGCATTTATTGTTAAAGTTTATGCTCCGATGTGATTTTCCGTCAAACCGAAACCAAGTTGCAATTATGTTGCAAAACATTTGCATAAAACCGTTCATCTTTCAAGATACTTTCCAGTTATTCAAAGGAATGGTTTCTTTGGTCATGCAGAGAACATTTTGCTACGGAAGATACTGAAATCGCGAGATTCACTATTAGCAGCGTGAGGGAGTTTAGAGTTCCTAAATTTGATTTCTGTGCTGAAGATTACATTGCCATTATTACCTGGAAAGATGTGATAGTTACCGAGCTTCCAGTCATCAGAAAATATAAACTCTACAATCATTAACGAATGCATCCAGACGCCGGTAAAAATTAAGTCACTGATTTTACCCCTTCTCAAAAGTTACCCTTGTTACACTTAAGCCACTGAAAGATGTGTGAACATTGTGATGGAGGGCCTCTGCTGCAATTTGGGGTCCTATTAGAAGAGATGACTTTTTAAGAACACGTTTGGAATTCGAGAGATAATGCCTCTAAAAAAGATTACACAAGAATAAAGTTTAAAAAACTGTAACCCGACTACGGAAAAATAAAATTGATCTAAAAAGTTCAAAATATTTATTTGCTTAAACAATAACGACATAGGTATATACATATTTGTAATGTGCTCGTCAAGACCTTTCTTTTGATACCAAACATGTCATGATTATCTCAATTTAATTTTTTTCGAGGTCACAAATTTAAGTGTAAAGTCCACTATATTAAATTTAGGCAGAATTTATATAGCCTATGTCACCCGGACCATTATTTTGAATCTACTGATACCTCATTCATCAAAATCGGTTCAGTAATTTAGGCGCTACGGTGGAACACACGTAATTACATACTTATATACATACTTACATACATATATACATACATACATACATACATAGACTGCTAAAATCATAACCCTTCCTTTTGGCTTTGCCGTACTCGGGTAAAAATTAATTAAATTACAAGTTTTTTGGTGTTTTCCGATTCATAAAAAAGATGCTTATCGCTGTTTAATAGCAGTTTTGAGACCTATATATACTATAACTTTGTTCTTTTAAAGTAAATAAACATGCACACAAATTAAAAATTGCAGTTTTAGTCACACAAAATGTAAATCACAATAATGCCTGAAATAGTACATTTTTTTAAAATTCAGAGAGCCTGGGGCAGTATTTCCTGAAATATAACAATCACTATAATTATGTCATTCTTAATGGTTTTAGTAGTGTCAACTTTTGACAATAGTTCCATTTCAAAATTCAGAAAAAACTTAAATCGATCCACCCTAGTGGACATGTGGACAGGCTCTAAGGCGCGTCGCTCACACGAGCTATAGTCGAGGCGGCGTCGCGAGATAGAGTAGTGTTATAATACTACTCTATCTATCCCATACATTTTGTTAATCAGAACATAAGTAAGGTCTTGCAGCCCTGGGATCTTGCTCTAATGGATCTGGAACTGAATTTCGAATATTTTTTCATGACTAATTACAAATTCTTTTATTATTCGTGATTGGGGTGGTCCAGTTGTAACAGCCCCGACTTACCTACGAGTCGTAGGTCGTAGCTTCGAATCCACGGAGGTGCTTTACTATGTGTAAATTATTTCATCACCATTGCTCTCAAAAACGCCCAAGTAAAACATCGTGAGGAAACAGGCATGTCCTAGAACCAAAAATTCGAACGCATGTGACATCTACCAACCCGCTCTGGGCCAGCGAGCTGGATTACGGCCCACTCCCTCTCGCAGACAGGCGGCCTGCGCCCCAGCAGTGGGAACGTTATAGTGCTATTACCAACGAATTACTCCCATTAAGTATATCAAAAGTTTTTGCAAAATTTATGTACAGGCGAGTGATGAAATTTCTTATTAAACACAACATTTTTGTTGACCAGCAATACGTGTTTAGACAAAATAAATCGACGACTTTTACAATATTTACGCTAGTGAAAGCAATGATGACGAATATTAATGATAAAATACCTACTTGTGCATTACTTTTAGAAAAACTTGAAAGATACGGTATCAGAGGTCCAGCAAAAGAATGGTTTCAATCTTATCTGACTGACAGAAAACAGGTAACCAGGATAACAAAATTAAACAAATTAAGTAACACTTTAGAAGATTTTGATTCTGAAGGACGGACTAATTGCTGTGGTGTACCACAAGGTAGTATTTTGTGGTGTACCACAAGGTAGTATTTTTTTATTGTTCCTTCTTTACATAAAGGATTTGCCTCAGTCAATAAAACATCAGTGTATTGTTCGCCGATGACACCACTATTATTATTAAATGTAAAAATATACAAAAATTTGTCATTGAAATTAAGCAAACATTAAATGACATTAAAAAATGGTTAGATATTAATAAATTAAAAATAATGTGCTTCATTGCAAAACACCAACCTGCTACCTAATTGCGAAACACATTTTCGTCATCCTATTCAGACTAGTTGGTTTGGCTTCTACCGCAGTTTATTTTAATTTATGTCTTTCGAATTGCGAAACTACGTTAACGTGTGTAACCAACTCCAATCGTGGTTTGGAGTTTGAAGACGGTAAAGAGTGAACGATAAGCTACTAAAAGGGCTTATATTCGAATTGTAAAACTATTTTGACAGCTGGAAGTTTGTTTGAAATTTACGAGCAGTCGTTTTTGAAACAGAAGGCAACGTCGTGCCCGCAATCATTTTTCTTAGCAATTTGTTTGCGATTTTCTCATAAAATCTCCATAATTGTTACGAAATTATGTAAGTGAACATCTTCTTGATAAATAGTGAATGTGTTTTTGTGTAGAACCGCGATTGCCTGCAACGCTAAATCAATATATAGGGTATTTTAAATACCGAGGTTTTTGTTGCTTAGCGCGGAAGAACAACGCCTCAAAGATGAGCTTATTATAAGCCGCAGACTTTTGAGAAGTGCCTCAACTCTTATGGCTTTGTGAGGAAGTATTTTCTTTGGCTAATTCAAAGCATTATTTGAATTTTATTAAACCATTATCAGGCACGGAGTTGGTCAGCTCAGAAAGTGAAGATACTTGCCCATTCCAAAACTTACCTATATCACAATGAAGAAATTATGGTTATGAAACTCCATGAACACTGTTAAAATCAAATTATTACAAAGCAAAAAAGTCCAAGCAAACAACGAACTTTAAACATGGTACCTAAGTGTCTTCAAAAAATGTGCATAAAGAAATAACATTTTATTTCAGGGCTTCATTGAAAAAAGCAATAAATATATAGAGGAACAACAAAAAAGCACAGTTTGAAGCATTTTATGTCAATGTATTATGTAAGGACTGATGAACATACATACAATGCAAATCGCATTATACCACCATCATCATCGTCATCCACAACCCGCCTTCACCCACTGCTGGGCATAGGCCTCTCTTTTCTTGTGGCAATCCAGAAAACATACCACCATACTTACATAGATCAATTTCCACATCATTGTCTGTTCAAGGTAGGTAATATCAATATTTCTATTGTTGAACATTAAATGTGGTGTCTGCAAAGCTCAGATTAAATAAAAAATCAAGACATTATAGCACTGCAAACAATACAGTGTAGCATGTGCAACACTACACCTTGTTCTGTACATAAAATTGGATTGGATTGGATTGGTGTAAATATGTGCATGTAAGAGTGTTCTTACATGCACAAGTTTAGGATACTCGAAATGTGAGGCCTCACATCACTGTTGACAGCGCTTTACTGGTTTTGCAATTAGTCTGAGCTTCAAAATGTTAGGCACAGCAACAATGTTACACACATATTTCTTGTTACTGGTGAACACAAATTATATAAGTAGGTAAGGCACCAATAAATGTAGTTGCCATACATACATACCTTACACCTACAACCTACCTTTATGAATATTTCTTAGCAAATTAAAACAACAAACTAAAATAAAGAAAGTAGTAGGCAACTGAAATTAATTATTATTATATCTTTCAATAGATAAATACCCACATCATTACTATACCTAATATAGTAGTTTGCTAAGTAGTTTTGCTGTGCCCGACAGGCTCCACATGATCTAATTATAACTTTACCACATAAGAATACCTACAGGAGCCCGTGGCTACGTAATAACAGCCGCACGGGTTGATCCGTCAGGTTAAGCTACGCTTGCCGGGGTTGTTCAATGGATGGGTGACCATCTTTACATACCGAAATTCCTCCGTGCCTCGGAAAGCACGTTAAGCCGTTGGTCCCGGCTGTTATTCGTGGATCTTTGACAGTCGTTACGGGTCGTCAGAAGCCCGAAAGTCTGACTACCAGTCTTACCAAGGGGTATTGTATTACCCAGTAACTGGGTTGTGGAGGTCAGATAGGCAGTCGCTCCACGTAAAATACTGGTATTCAGCTGAATCCGGTTAAACTGGAAGCCGACCCCAACATAGTTGGGAAAAGGCTAGGCAGATAGATAAGAATACCTACATAATTATGGAATGCAATAAAAGTATTGAGTACTTATTGAGAATAATATCCAAGTACATAAGTAGGTACCTGCTATCTAATTTTTTTTTAAATATATGTATCCAAGTCATTATTGTGTACTATAAATGTGTATCTTTTTCCTAAAAGATACACATTTATAGTACACGTGTCCTGTGTGAATCCTCAAAATCAATAGCCTTGAAGGTGGTTTTCTAAATATTATGGTAGTTTAGGTACCTACTTGAGAGTTATTTCTAATGTTTATTGTTAGTTTATTTAAACATATTGCGCCGACCCCAAGTCACATGGGATAAGGGCAGGAAGATGATTGTTAGTTTATTATGGAGCCCTTTGCACTGAATTGGTTTTGGTTGAAAGGTACTTACCACAATAATTAGCAATATACAGGGTGTATCAGAAAGGTGTGGTTAAATTTAAGGATGTGGTACAGACCATAAAACTGAACAACTTTCTCCATAGGACCAACATCGTAATCGAGAAAAAATAATATCAGCCGTCCCATACATTTGGGTCGAGTAGGTATTTGAAGTTTTGAATCGGACAGCTATTAATTTTTTCTCGATTATGTTGTTGTTCCCTTGGAGAAAGTTGTTCAGTTTGATGATCTGTACCACACCCTTAAATTTGACCACCCTTTCTGGTACACCCTGTATAATTATATCATAGGTTCATCCACCTTTTATCTGTTATCAAATAACTCTGTTTGTGTACTTTTTAGTCAAGGCTCTATCCATCAGTACTTGTAAGGCACATAATCGTTGTTTATAGGTACCTAGCAGAATATTGTTGTTCTATAAAGTTGATAGATAGTGCATTGAATTGTTTAAGGGATAAGGATTTAAGTACTTATGTTCTTTTCTTTATAAATTGCAGGTGTCAGGCTTAACTACATCTGTGAAGTATGGAATGTCTTTGAAGTGCGCGCACTGCGGTGAGAAAAACGCATGCGTTTTAATCACCGTAGGCACCGCCGGTGCGCCAGTACCTACGTGCAGGGCCTTAAAATGCCAAATTTCAACTTACACTACAAATATTTGTTCCAATTCTTTTTGCCCATGTCTAAACACTCTTGTCAGTGGTTGTAATTGTATTGATAATAAATAAGACAGTTTTTTGTACCTACCATATTTTATTTCTACCTATTTATCTATACATAAAGAAAGTAATGAATGACAGTTAATTTAGCTAAACACCACTATTTTCTAAACACTAGAATAATCACTTCTTTATTTTGAAAAACCTAGTAAGTACCTGCTAGGTAGGCACGGCTACAGATCAAGCTATACATTTCCAGTATAAGCTTAATGTCGCATTGTATAGGATTTCCTTACAATGAGATGTCAGTGTATACTGGAAATGTATAGCTTGATGTGTAGCCGTGTGTACTCAATTTTTAAATACTTCATAAAATATCAAATTATTTTTATTTGTACCTTTAGTTCATAATGAAACACTTTATAATTAAAGTTTACACTTATCAATTAACACAATATCATAATAATATGTTTATATTGCTGTTGTGAACGACTTCAACAGTTTTCTAAAATAATGACAATGTTTTATGAAAAATCTTCAGTTTCTAGATACAAGATATATATTTATTTTGTAAAACATGAGTAAAATTTTACAGGTCTTATAATTAATGTGAGGTAGCTACATGTTTTGCCATTTGTGGCGTACAAAATTAGTCATACTAGACAAACAAATACAAAAAAAAAACAAAAAAAGAGATTACAATGTCAATTTGAATTAAATTTTAATTAAAATGTCAAAATGTAATCTATACTTAATTACAAAGTCAAAATTCAAATGTCAAAATTTAATTTGAGAATATTAGAATATATACAACTAAAATATCATTTATGAATTCATCTACACTGTAATAGCACTTTTCTAGTAATAACCCCCGAAGGGACTTTGTACTTTGAAAATGAAGTAGTTGCAGAGCAGCAGTGCAGTGATGTCATGTATAGCAGCAACGGGCAACATCTATGCTGCCTTCATATCGTAGGTGAAACGCACCGGGAACTCTCCTACAATTTGAAAACAAAATCACATTATTTCTGCTTGAATAAAGTACTTGAATAATTATAATGTGGCAAACTAGGCATATCCACTATGCCTTTATCAGCCCATGGTTGGACCAAAAGCCACCGGCCCAGTCTTCCACAACCCAGTTACTGGGTAATACGATTCCCCTTGGTAAGATGTTGACAGACTGTCAGGCTTCTGACAACCTGTAACAACGGCCTAAAATCTTCAAATGACAGCCGGGACCAACGGCTTAACATGCTCACCAAGGCACGGAGGAATCTTTGTAAGTATATAAAAATGGTCACCCATCCACAGATCCTTTAGTTTAAAACATTAGTTGGGTGTACCTATAGTGTAATGTGACTATGTAGAAAGTTCACCCAAGGGATCAAGTGTCCTGTCTTCCTTAGTAAGTTGCTACACTTGTTTCAATAATTATGTGTCAAAAAGCTTGGGTAGGTACCTTCAATGATTTTTATAAAAAATCCATGTTCAATAATATTCATGCCTTGCCATCAACTTCTTTCAAAATCCCTCCTATATTAGATTGATGTGGGTGGGCAGTGTTCCATTCTTGTATTTTCAGCTAGCACCGTCTGTGAAAATATTATGACCAATGTTTTGTAGTTAATTGTTATTTTGATTACTTAGTGGTTATTATAGTAAATTTATAGCATCTACTTATGTCCAAAAATATCAATTAACAATTATTTGAGTAGCTATTAAGTGAGGTTGACAGACTTATGTACCTAATAAATTATTTTAACCACAAAAAATAGTTAACCTCACTCATGGACATATAAAAAAGTACATCACGTAAGGTGCTTGTGTCTACGCAACAAAGGAATGATTGTCCGTATGTGGACAGACCAATAATGTACCTACAGCATGAGATGTGTACGAAGGTACACCTTGTCTTCTACAAACGTTATTCTTGGTTTACTTACTTGTAGGTAGTGCCGATATCGAAATAGTAATAGGCAGTTTTCGCTATTGAGCAAAACAGACTCAACTTGACTCAAGTCTTAGTGCACCCACTACAAAGCCCTCTGCATCATCAACAGAGCGCTAGTTCTTGACCAGAGAAATCTCCACAATATGTAGATACATCCTAACGTGGTCACTTTAAGCCACAAATGTTCCAGAACTAGGTCAGTGGGCCGTCTTATTCATCATAGGCCCATGGTTCCTTTATTTATATAACTACTCTGTGCTTTATTAATAAATAATTTGTATGTTGAAAAATTTATTTTATTAATCAAGGCAGTTTAATCTTTATCAGTGTTGCCAACTTCTCTTTCGCGAGTCCACTAGCTAGCGGCGATTCTTCACACTACCAAAAATAAACTAGACAACTTTTTACCCGACTGCGGCGAAGCTCAAAAGGAGGGTTATGTATTTGACCTGTATGTAACTATGTATGTATGTATGTCCGTTTCTTTGTTCCCTCGTAACTCCTAAACGAATGATCGGATTTGGATAAATTATACGTCTTTAGATTTGCCTTGGTGGCGCGAGTGTCACTGGCTACATTAACATCAAAAATAAAGTAAAATGGCGGATTTGAGATGACATATTGTGGAGTTCGAAATTTTTTTGTCTTCTTTATTCGATTTGTCACTTCGAATTACTTTTAAACATTATAAGTTGTATATATTTTTGTAATCACCTTTTAAAACCCTTCATTTTGATATCCAGTGGGATATCACATAACTCCTAAACGAATGAACAGATTTGGATAAATTATAATTATTATCACAAAACCACCGTCCACTAAAAGCAAAATTACTCCGCCAGTAGGGATGGCGAAACCCCCCCGTTTCAGTGGAGATTCCAATAAGTTGACAACACTGCTTTTCTATGATTTTTTCATTGGCCACAGATAACAAAAACGTGAAAAGAAAAACGTTTCGTTACTTATTTCAAATATGGTAGTTTTTGGTAGAAAGTGTTTTAAAAATTGGTTTTTAATTTTTCGGCAATCATTGAACGTTTTCATTTATATGCATTAGTAGACCATCAGTTGTAATTAAAACAAAAATAGATTTAAGCACAATAATTCGAAAACAAATAATTCCTATATGATGAAACTAAACGCTTCATCGAAACAGATTTTGAGCAATTGGTTAGTACATCTCTATAAAATTCCTATCGGTCGGGTAATTTTTTATGTCACAATTCCAAATATAATAGTCAAAAACGACAGGGGTTTGTTTAAATTTGGAATCTATTTCAGAAACAAACTGTGTTACGCAATTAGGGTGCTGTACGCCTTAATGTTGCACTTAACAATAATAATATAGAACAGATGAACATTTTAATTGGAAGAATCACATCGAAATAATAAAAAAAAAAAAAACAATAAATTGGTATTTGCTTTAAAAATAATTAAAATTATTACATCTTTGCGTACCGCCATAATGGTGTATCACGCATACGTCTGCTCAGTAAAGGCTCTTACAGACAGAGGCGATATCGCGTCCGCAACGCGATATTACGATATTATATCCGTAGAAAAATATCGCGTCGCGACGCGATATTGCGATATTATATCCGTAGAACAATTTCTATGGAATCGCGCGCGACCATTCACACAGGAGCGATTATCGCCCCGCGACACAGATATATCGCGTCACGTGACGCGGACTAGGTTAGGTTAGGTTAGTTAGGTTAGATATCGCCGCGATATCGCCTGGCGATATTATCGCCACGCGATATCGCGGCGATACAATACAAAATGTTCCTTTTTGTATGGTATCGCCGCGATATCGCGTGGCGATATTATCGCCAGGCGATATCGCGGCGATATCTAACCTAACTAACCTAACCTAACCTAACCCAGGACAGTTTCATTCGACGGTTCGTCGAAAAAAAACCCAACCAACCAAAACTAAGTAAGTACCTACCTAATTGAACGCAATTTTTTCCTGCTGCGAATTTTTACATGCGTCCGTGGTCCGTAACGAACACCACACGATGGGGTGGTAGGGTGGTGGGTGGTGGTAGGTACCTAAACTTGACCACACAACACGGAAAAATAATAGTAGGTACTACGTTCGTAACACAGCAGTTCGGACTCTTCGAACGTGCTATTTATTACGAAGTATTTATTTAAAAATCAAGATTTTTTAAGTAACTTAGTTAAGTACCTTTAATCCCTCAAGTGTCGAATGCACCCCATGTGTGCATAAGGAAAACCCTTTGCATAATAGTAGATAAGCTTATATCATATATATACGTAAAAAAATATCATCCGATGGAAAACTAATCATCATCAGTAGTTGTGAACCTATGGAGTTCGCAGCTAACCCCCCTCGCCCCGCGTGTCAAATGCACCCAAAGTGCGCAAAAGGACAAAACGTTACATAATAGGTACCTATATAAGCTTAGATCACATATATATAAACGCAAAAACATCATCCCATGGAAAACATATCATCATCATTAGTTGTGAACCTATGGAGTTCGCAGCTAACCCCCCTCGCCCCGCGTGTCAAATGCACCCCATGTGTGCAAAAGGACAAAACTTAACATAATAGTTATATATAAGCTTATATCAGAGGAGCTCGTGGCTAAGTAATAACAGCCGCAAGGGTCGATCCATCAGGTTAAGCTACGCTTGCCGGGGTTGGTCCGTGGATGGGTGACCATCTTTACATATCGAAACTCCTCCGTGACTCAGAAAGCACATTAAGCCGTTGGTCCCGGCTGTCATTCGTGGATCTTTGACAGTAGTTACGGGTCATCAGAAGCCCGAAAGTCTGACAACCAGGTATCGTATTACCCAGTAACTGGGTTGTGAAGGTCAGATAGGCAGTCGCTCCATGAAAAATACTGATATTCAGCTGCATCCGGTTAGACTGGAAGCCGACCCCAACATAGTTGGGAAAAGGCTAGGCAGATTGTTTTGATAAGCTTATATCACTTAAATACGTATAAACGTAAAAAAACAGACATATCAGTCTGAGGGCATAGACAAAAAGATAGACTCCGCGCCGCGGATATCGAAAGTGAAGCACCGTACCGATCTATGTGTGCATGATTTGAGTACCTGCAAAGACGCCGTCGCGTCGCCGTCGCTCGTGTCTCGTAATGGCGGCCGGTCGGCATACTATGATGTAAATGTGTGCGCGAGGCGTATTTGTACAAACGGTCCGGCTACTTACTGTGCTTCACTTTCGATATGCGTGGCGCGGAGTCCATCTTTTTTATAAGTCTATGTCTGAGGGGTTATTAATTAAATTTTATTTTTTACGGATTTCTTTAGTTTCGAATTTACATAGGTGATTTTGGAAAACTAAATTTAATTTCTACACGTAAAAGCATTAAATTATGTAGTGTACACACGGCTACACATCAATCTAGTCATTTCCAGTTTACAATGAGCTCTTATTGTAAGGAAATCCTACACAATGCGAGATCAGCTTATACTGGAAATTATAGCTTGATCTTTAGCCGTGCGTGCGCCGGGCTGCAACAAGTTTATTCTGAATCTCCGTGAATTATTTTTTGGGTTCCGTACCAAAATGGTAAAAAAGGAACGCTTGTGGTGTGACTCTGTCTGTCTGTCTGTCACAGCTGGATATCTCAGTAACTACTGATGCTATCAACTTGAAATTTGGAATAGTTTTAGATGAGGTTTACCCAACTATTTTGCAATAAGACTAATTTTTTTTGCAACAGGGACTCAAAAGGGGGTCTTAAAAATTTAAAGTGGGGCTACTAGGGCATGTGGGGTATCATATGAAAGAGCGTTTGCACATTCTCAAACTATTTTTTTTTTGGCCGCATAGTTTTCGACTTTTGATGAAAAATGTAAAAAAAAAACCGTTCCGCCCCCCCCCCCCCCCCCTTATCTCCGAAGTTTGCAAAGAGAAAAATCTGAAATTATTCTATGTGATAGAAGTTTATGTAAAGATTTCACGAAAAATAAAACGATGTATCTCAGTAGCACACTTTTTCGAAAATCGGAACGGAACCCTCGGTGCGCGAGTCTGACTCGCTCTTGACCGGTTTTTTAAATAAAATTATGCTCAATGCAAAACTGTCGTAATGCGAGTACTTACCTACACCTCTGCCTAACCCTTTGGGGACTGCAGGCGTGATGTTATGTAATGTGTGTACTGTGTCGACACAGTTGGGAAAAGGGTAGGCAGATGATGATTTTTACGGACTTCTTAGTTTCCAATTTACCGTGATTATGGCCTTCCATGAGAAAGTACCTATCTACCTACTCATAAAAAGGGCTAATAAGATGATTTCAAAATGATAAATAAGTAGGTACGCTAATATTAGGTATTTATTTTATTAAATTTTTAAGCATTAATTGTTCGTAAAATAGTACAGCTGCCATTGCAACCTATTTCGGTACCTATGCGGTAGCAGAATCTATCAGTTCGAATATTTACTCGAACACCTACTAAAATTAACTAAAATAAGTAAGTACTATACTCGACTCAATGCGATATTCAGTCAATCGACATAAATCGATTCAGTTTTAGCTCGGCACTAAGTATTTGTGCAGAAAAGATGGCATAACGAGCGACTGTTTTTCCATAAAGTATTAGGTAGGTACAGTCTGCAACAGAGATAAGTAACCAGTGTTGTAGTGTGCGTGACACTACAAAACTGTATTGCTACTGTTAAAACGATTCATTACGTACAGCACACAATGCCCTCACGCACAGATCGCGTTCATGTGCGAGTGAGTGCGCTAATGTCTTCTCAATTATAGTATAACATAATTTCGCGTTGAAAACTTAAGCGTTCGTAGCCCAACGAATAAGGCATTATACTTCTGAGTACTACGGTGTGAGTTCAAATCTCTGAAGTGATGATTCTTTTTGCGATTTATTATTTTAAGCTAAAGCAATTAGAACAATTTTTGTTAAGAAAATGTTTTATTTATTTAAAATTGCTTAAATAAATAAAACCATTTTTAATAAATATCTTTATTTAAAAAAAAGAACATCAAAAGTGAACATGTTTTATTATAAATACAACAATATGTTTAGAACATGCTATTACATCTTTTTATACCATTATATAATATGTATACAACAATGGGCGGAGTGAATAAACATGTCACATAGATAACAAATATAATCTGATCCAGTAACAATAACATCACTCACACACTCCTACCTACACAGTACCGCCGACTTAATTTATTATGGCTAAATATGCTGTGAAAGTATTAAGTATTTCGTTTAGGTATCTATTATAAAATAAAGTCGCTTTTCATGTCTGTCTGTGTAGCCGCGTTGTTCTTCTAACGCCACAGATTTTGATGCGGTTTTCACTATCATGATAAATATTTAACTTATATATTATAGAAACCTTCATGTTTTAACAAGTCGTAAAAACCGTGCGAATCAGGGCCGGGTCGCTAGTTCAGTTATATACAGATATGAATTACCTACATTTTTGAAAATTAAAATTAAAATAAAAACATTTACCACCTGTATCGGGAACAGTAGGTATTATAATTATTACCAACCATTATTAATTATTTCTAGGAAAATAATAGATTTAAAAACGTTAAAATGTCTGAAATTTAAAGGTAGTATATAATATGTATGTTACGATAAGTCGGTGGTGATTTTCGACGAAGACATTTTTCATCAGTAATTATGACGACATTGTTTTGTCAATCGAAGTGCCGATATTCCGCGATTTTGACGGTGCACGGTATATAACAAAATTTTACGCGTCGGTTTGCAACATGTCAAACCGTCTGCTTGCAGGTGGTTCCGTACAGTTTGCATAATGACGTTGTGTGCTGCTGCTGTTATGCTGGTCTAAGCGAATGGATCTGATGTATGGGTGGCAACAATCTCACGCACGATGCCGAGGCGAAACATTTGTGTAAGCCAATGGTGTCGGTCCAGGCAGGCGACGGTTATTTCGCTTGTCTCAGTGACAATGCACCCACAGTCAAACGGTTTTTCTCTACAAAAAAAAAAGTGAAAATATTAGGTCTAAACATACACCTCCCAAATTATAAATTAAGAAATAAAAGTTACACAATATAAATACAATGCAGAGAATATATATTTATATACTTAAATACAATTGATATATAAGGCTAGTGGTCAGTAATAATAAAAATTATAATACGATAAAATGGAAATAAAAAGGCAGGGCGAGTGACCTAGGAAATACATAATATCATACTTATAAAAAATAAAAAATAATATAATATAATAATGACACAAATAAAAAAAACAAACAACAAATAATATAATATAATGATGATTTTTTATTTTTTCTAAAAAGTATTAAACAGTATTATTATACTTTATTTAGAATAGAAATCCTTTGTTTAATTACCATACATGCAATTTACATTTTTAAATATTTTAGATAAAAAATGAAATCTTTTAAAATTGTATTTTATTATTATTATCTAATCATTTACAAACATATTCATTATTTTTGAATATTTTATTACAAAACACAGATAAAAAACTATTACTATAATACTGTGTAAACCAATAATGGAAATGATTAAATAATTATCGATATAATGAGTGGCTATGCAGTTAACAAAAATTGTATTTATTTGTTAACTGCATAGCCACTCATTATACTAAATTCAACTATTCCGGTGTCATTTCCTATTAGATTCAACTATTCATATCCACAATTCGTTAAATGAGATACAACAGACAATCATAATAAAATTACTGGGTGGGATCACGGTGACATAATAAATTAATACATTCTAATAATAATTTCACTCACCGATAGCATTGGGCGCCTTGCGATTTCACTAATAGAAATATTTTTTTTCTCATGCAAAACAATAATCTGAGCTTTTTGAAATCTTGTTAAATGATGCATGGTCTAAATTAATCAATATATCACAATCACAAACTTCAAGTGCAAAAGAAAGAGTATAATGTGTAGTTGCTAATGCAGACTGACTACATAAGTTCACAATTAAAGGCAGGAATATATTTTTAAAGCGGGTAGTTAGCTTCTAAACTGGGAAATAATTTTAAGTAGGCGAGAAACTTGTGGTAGATTCTCAAACTGGTCAGAATATCGCTTTATTCAGTTAGTATATTCATTTTAAATTACAAAATCTCAAAAATAATATTTTAGTAAACTCGAGGCTCGAACTCAGATCATTCTGTCACTGTAGGTTGAATGCTTACCTGTTGCGCCACGAGAGCAACTATCCTACATTGCGAAATTATGTTACACTATCATTTAAAAGACGTCAGCGCACTCACTCTATGAATGGGATGTGTGCGAGGCTGTCATTGTGAGCAGTACGTACAGTAGGATATAGTTTTGTAGTGTGCGTGTCTGGTTACTTAATTCTTTTGGTGTGTGTACATAGACTTATAAAAAAAGATGGACTCCGCGCCACGCATATCGAAAGTGAAGCACCGTACCGATCTATGTGTGCATGATTTGAGTACCTGCAAAGACGCCGTCGCTCGTGTCATGTAATGGCGGCCGGTCGGCATACTATGATGTAAATGTGTGCGCGAGGCGTGTTTGTACAATCGGTCCGGCATACTTACTGTGCTTCACTTTCGATATGCGTGGCGCGGAGTCCATCTTTTTTTATAAGTCTATGGGTAGGTACTTACTCTTTAATTTCACTTCAATATCCCTGCTGAAAAATACTTACAATTTTTATTACTTACTGTGATTTATTATGACGAGAAATCTAAACAAGCCCGGACTCGCGCGATGTCGGCCGACAACGCCCGAGCTAAACTACTAGTCTAGGTCTGAGCGAGTGTACGCTAAATACTTTATTTAGTCTTTTGCGAAACGTTGCGATTGACAGACGTAAAAATGTTTAAACTTACACAAAATGAATGTGGAATTTTTAATTTCTTTAGTACAGGCGAGCGAGGCCTACCCTTTACGATGTGAAGTGTGCGTCCTACCTAATTTTGCAACCCTATGCTGATCCCGTGAAGTACTGCAGTGCTTGTACTAGATATTATACCTAATTATTTTTAAGTGTGCGTTGTTGACCTTTCTGTTCAATACAATTATGCACAGCCGGTACTGTATCAATAGTTTTACGAATCAATCAAGCCAGTCTAAGCTGACCTCACATACAATACAAGTACGATCGTTTTATCTTGGCGAGTTCGAACTTCGCGCAGAAGGCTGCGCAGTAACATTTTTTAGGAACCAAATGCGACATGAGGCGAGTGCGAGTGAGAGAACATGCGCGAAACGTCTTAGTGCCTATGTTCGGACTCGCCAAGATAAAACGTCCGTACTTGTACCTACTATTAGGCTTGCAGTAGTTGCAGTACAATAAGAGGTTAGGAGGTCAGGTGGTGTGGTACTGGAAATGTGTAGCTTGCTTGTAAGAAAAAAAACCTTTATCGTGAAATTGAAATAATAGGTAATACACAACATTCGAGTTTTGAGTCGAAATCCGCGATTAACATTAGGTACCTACAGAGGGCAGTGGCGTGTGCGGCACAGAATAAATAATAGTAGGTACTAACTTAGTGCGGCGCGGGCGGCGCGGCGACGAGCCTCCGCTGTCGCGCTGGCTAGCGGCATCTTTAAAAGGATACCTACACACTATTGACCGCGCCGCGCGCCGGGCCCACCAAAACCATTATTAAGAGGAAACGTGGGTGCTCTTTTCTCCATACAAAAAGATACAAACGCTCTCGCCTGTCTTCTTTCTGGTTAAGGCGGGGAGAGTCGTAAAAACGTCGTTTAGTTTAGTGTTTTATTCGTAGATAACACGGATTTAAATTTTGAAAAAAATATACAGGGTGTAAGGGAAACGCTTCCGAAAACGAAGACAGGTGATAGGGCTAGTAATTCTCGATACGATACCATAAAAAATTCTGAAAAAAAAAATTGTCAATTTTACTAATTTTGGAACGAAGTTCCTTATCGCGCGTTGTGAAAGGGGGCTAGACGGAAAAAATGGGAACGAAAAGTTGTCACGACACTTTTTGCTATAGTAAGCTATGTATGTATGTATTGTAAGCCGTGCGGCGTGCGCATGTTTCTCTGTCTGTCTCTCTCTCTCTCTCTCTCTTATAGAAAGCAAGCCAGATATTTTCATTTCTATTTCGCATTGAACAGTGTGGTGTCGCGATGATGATGATGATGATGATGATGATGATGATGATGATGATGATGATGGTGATGATGATGATGATGATGGTGATGATGGTGATGATGATGATGATGATGACGATGAGTATAAAAATAAAATTTTATTACAATTCCTTCACTAATTAATCGAAAGGAACTTCGTTCCATCCGGGTGTCCCTTGACACCTCCCATGGTTTTTTTTTAGCAATTTTCGTACACTATGCTGTGAGAACAGTCAAATGGAACCATTATTTGCGATTAAACACATTTTTTTATTTAAAATTGTAGCATGTATTCGTAAATAAATTTCAGCTGACGCTCGCGCGTACCCTCGAGGTCACAGTGCGCGCGAGCTGTCCGACCGCAGTGCGGCCGTCGACCCCGCGTCACAGATCCCCCCCGCACCCGCACCCGCGTCCGCAAGACTCGCGAATTTCATTCATGCAAGGATCGTAAATCGTAATGATTTTCCCCTGAAACACGGTTACAATAATAATTTTGATCCGAATGTTCGCAAATTATGCTCACAAATCAGAAAAATCCAGTTTATTTTACTTAACCTTGAGACCCTTAACGAAGAAATACTTAGATATCTACTGTGATTGGAAAAGAAAAGTTTAAAAAGTTGGTTATGTACAAAGACATTGACTTTACAAGCAATTTTGAAAATTAGTTCATTACAATAATTTTGTACGTAGCACGTAGCAACAAAATTGAAATGTTTACACAACACGGTCACATTTTCTTTAGGCCTGGCGTCGATTACGTTATACCAAAAACAAAAAATAATAACAAGGCGACGTGCAACGCGACGGGGGGTGAAGGGGGAAGCGAGATGGCGGCGTCCGCGACTCCGCGCGCCGGTATCATTTGAATTCGTTTGTCGGCCGGCGCCGCCGCGCCGCACCGCGCACGCAGGCCGGCGGCGGCATGTTTGATCTTCTAGGAACGGGGAACCCAGTCAGTTAGTTCCGTTCCGACTTCGTGGGCGAACGCACGCAGCTATTCTACCGAATTTAATACTGTTTTGTTTATTTGTTAGTTTTCGTGTATCAATAATAACTAGTTATTAGTTATTATTGATAAGTTTTTAGTGCTGTTTTACTGTTTTTTACTTTTAAACAATGCCTGACGCATACGTGTACAGTGCTCGTTTCTTTTTGTGGGGGTCTCGTGGGGGTATGTGAAGAAAGAGTGTTTGATCGAGAATGTGACAGTGCTGATGAAATGCGGGGCAGAATAAGTGCAGAATGGGGTTGGATCTAGAATCGTTTGGCAGGAGGAGGGGGGTGAATGGGGTGAAAGTTGGTAGGGGTTGGGTCCCTGATTATAACGCTACCACTCTCATTACAAGGTAATGCATATTTTTTGAGAAATTAATAAAAAATATTTCTAACCTCAAATCAGATAAACAGTGAAATGAAATGTCAAAATGGGCGATTGACAACCAAATTTGTATCAATATATTGTCTGCGGTGTAAAATGTCGTGTAAAATACGTGAAACGAAACGCAAAAAGAAAAAAGTCAGTGTCATTCAACCTAGAAATTCTGCTCAGAAGGAAGTTAGTGTGCACCCCACTTTATAGTTAAAATAGGTCGAATCTGTCCCAAAACCGAATCGGGGCACCCCGACTTTACGTAGTCTTTTGGCTGGCATACTAGAGTGTATATAAAAACCCGGAGGTGCGGAGGGAGAGCAGCCCCCGCCCGCTGTAACAAAGGTTAGGCACCCATGCGAGCCGCAGCGGCTGAGGTTGGTCGCCGGAGGCGACCAGCAAACCGAAGCTGCGGAGGTGAGCAATAATTAGTTTTTTTTTTTCAAGAATGGTGCTTACCTTTACATTGCAGTGGTGGGGGAGGGTGCGTTAGGGTACCCCCCACCCCCCTCAACCCCTACTTCTGCCATACGATACTAAAAGTAACTTTAAAGTGTTTTGAGGTTAGGTTACAATAATTAGTTTTTCTCAAGAACGGTGCATTACCTTTTCATGGGAGTGGTGGGGGGGCTCAGGGTACCCCCCTCCACCCCCCCACACCACCCCCACCCCCCTCCTCCTGTCAAACGATTCTAGATTTTAACCCATAAATCCCTTGACTCGGCCGTACGGAGAGCTTGGCGCCCGCGCGCGCGCGGCAGTGTCGGCGGTGTCTCGATTGTGTCAGTGACCTCACGTTTTGTACGATTTCCATTGCGCGCTAAAGAAATTTGAAGTTTTCAAAATAACCAATTTAAAGCGAAAGGTTAGTGAAATCCGTTTGCATTTAGGTTGTATATAATATACCTTCTGGCTTCGGAAGCGTTCCCCTTACACCCTGTATTACTTAGTTCAGACTTCGATCTAGAAATTTCGGCCGTCCGATACACAAAATTACTTGCACTTTACTGCATCCAATTAAATCGCAAAGACAAGTCTAATTGTGATCTTTAATCTTATTTCATTTGAGTTACATTAGGCTTTGAACAATAAAACTTATACCATAATAAAGGTCGTAAAAAATTCGAGATATAACGGCCGTCATAATGTGAAATATTAAAATACCTGTACCACTAATTCCAGCATCAATTGTTTTCAGCTTCGCAAACGCTCGCCCTGAGCCGTTTAGGTCCGAGCGGAACGTGACGGAGGTCGGACGTGTGCCAATTTTTCGAACCCGCCACCCCCGCTAACTTCTGTCACCGGCTGCGACCGGTAAAAATTAGCATGTGTTGAAAACAGTTGAATTTAAACGCTATGCCTATGTAAATAAAGACGTCACGCGCGCAAAAGCTTTATTGGTATTTATTTTTATCACGGCCTATGTTTACCAATCACATCAAGTGTGTAAAACAGTTGAATTTGAACCCTACACTGGAGCTTATAAAGCCGCCTGACGCGCAAATTTTTGGTTCACTATTTTCAAATCTCAAATAGGTAGGTGCCACAGAATAAAGTTACTACGGGTGGTTTTATAATGAATATCGGATAGGAAATGAGATTTCTTCATAACATCACGCCTGAATTATTTCAAAGGGTTGGGCAGGGATGTTCAGAATATAAGTAGGCCCTCAAATGTATTTTTCTGTATACCTACATAAATAAGTTTTTTTTTTAAATCAAGTTTTTTTTCTAATTAGGTATCTTCTTATTTTTTTTTTGTATTTGAGGACGCTGAAAACGATAGTGGGGTCAAAATGAAAATCCAAGATGGCGGCTGCGAAAATATTCAAATTTTTCGACATGGGTGTCATTTCGTGGTATTTGAGTTCGCTGAAAACGATAAAGGTCTCAAGCTAATTTCGACCTTATTGACATTTTACAAACCCTTTGTTTTTTGGTCCAGAATACTCGGTAAATGATCTGGAAGCTGAATTTAACAAAAAAAACATGAATGTCAATAAGGTCTAAATTCGCTTGACACCTCAGAAAGTGTCTACATTATTATGCACATCATTTCTAGGGTGTCAAGCTAATTTCGACCTTATTGACATTTTCCAAACTATTTGTTTTTTGGTCCAAGATACTTGGTAAATGGTCTGGAAGCTAAATTTAACAAAAAAACATGAATGTCAATAAGGTCTAAATTGTTATGTAACACATCATTGTTATGTAGCTGGACATCACTAACAGCACATTCAGCACAATACAGTCGGTGGTGTCGCATGGCGTGGGGAATAGTAGTTTCTGTCATTCCCCACGATACCATGCCAGTGGTATCGTTTTTAGTGGTGTCGCTGTCGTGGGGAATGAACGTAAAGTAAAATGGTGCGCGGCGCGTAGTTTTGAATCGTACGGGTATATAAGGTCTTCGTGTCAGTCAGATTTTAAATCCACCTTATTCACAAAAATAAATAAGTCTAAGTAGTTATTTTTATTTATTTTAACTGTTCAAGTTTACAATGCATACCTAATCTGTCTAAAACTTTCAAAAATACTTACTAGAAAAATAAAACAAAATAAACTTAAGTATACTAATCAGTTCAAGTTTATCTACTGCATTGCTCTATTCTGTGACGCAACATAGTACCTACTCGAGTTCATGAACTCATGAGCGGTGCGCTTGGCGCGCGTTTCCCGCGCATCGTAATTTATTACGTATCGCTACTCCTTGCGGGGGCTGCGGTAAGCGTTTATTAATACCTACGGCGCTTGAAAGATCCTGGCCTTAATGACCATAAAGCAATGATTTTTTACAGAAATATAAATATCACATACTTACGCCTAGTGTACCAATTTGACAACTATTAACGAAAAAAGAAAAACATAGGGGCATAGTATATATCCTTTTTATTCAGTTTATGAAATATCTTTTAAATTGGTCCAATATTGGAGGAGGAAATAGGCGAGAGCCAAACCTCGAAATGTGACTTTTTACATAGGCTATTTAGTCGGATCTGCAGTTGTCCTTATCGCACGAATTCGAGGGCGGAGCGCTCGCAGAGCGACAGCAATACCTTCTTAAAATACCTAATTTTCAAAAGTCTGGCTGCCCCCATTTCCTCTTATTATCTCTAAATCTTAGTATCTCTTAAGAGTTCAGTGCAATAAGGTATGATGAATGATTAACATTTGTTAGGACATTTTAGTTTGAAATGGAGAAATTATTGTTTTTTAGTTAAGTAATTCAATTTACTTATTAAGAATCATCAAAACAAAAATCTAATCAACAAAATCATCAACATTGCAATGACATAAGTACACAACTATTTTGCTTATGATTTTATTTAACTTTGGAATAAAACGTTAATTAAAACTAAGTAGGTACTTAGCACAGACGTACGGTTTACGTACAAAATTGCGGCAGGAAAAAATTGCGTGCCGCGCTTTGAATGGAACAAATACAAAGTGGTACAATACGTACTTATATGTTGCACGGGCGCGATTTTCCCGACCCCGACGTGATTTTTTATTGCGCAGCTCACACATTTTGATTTGCAACCTAGGAGTTGAGCGCCGAATGAATGCGAATACGACGTTCTCTAAGTACTTACTTGAGTTCGCACGGGCCCGTAAAAAAACCGGCCAAGTGCGTGTCGGACTACGCACAATGAAGGATTCCGTAGTTGGTCTTATGAAATTATCCCAAGGACAATCTTAACATTATAGTTGAAAAACATGTTCTCCCATATATTCCAACAGTAAACGTAAGTTTGTACTCACTATATTGAGAGATTTACCATGTTATTTTTCTACAGGTATGGAACTATTTTCTGTGTTTTTTTCTACATTTTAGGCTCAGTAGTTTTGGAGATAAGGGGGGGGGAATGGTAAATTTTCGTCTATTTTCTTAAATAACTTTAAAACGATTTATTTAACAATTATAAAAAAAAAAAATTGATACCGTTAGCAAAACTTTTTTTTTTCTTTTTTGCCCCCTAAAAGTGACCCCCATATTCAAAATTCATTTATTTACTTTAGTCATACGTGTTTGGGTCACAGAAATCCATATGTGTACCAGATTCGGAGTAAATTGGCTGTGACAGACGGACAGACAGACAGACAAACAGACACACGAGTGATCCTATAAGGGTTCCGTTTTTTCTTTTTGAGGTACGGAACCCTAAAAATCGCCTGCTTTGGTCAGGACTCAGCAGGAATCAGGAACGCAGGCAGACGTGCGTGCCGCATGCTGAAGGCCGCGGCGCACGGTCCACAATATAAAGATGATCAGTATTGTATATTCAATGAGGGGATTAGGCGCACAATGCCACATTCGCAAAATGACCTAATGACGCAAAATGACATATTCGCAAGTAATATAATACTGTATATTCATACAAACGGTCGGAACATGAGTCATACATACCTGCGCACCTCGAGTTCGATTTAGCACTCGGTACCCATGTACCTCATACACCTTTCACACCAGCGCGGCGCGTCGTCGCGCGCGATATCGCGCCGCACACACGCACGCGCACTACACGAGCTCGCGCGGTCTTGTCGTAGAACAGGTATTTTCTTTATTCTAATCCCGAACAAGTTAAATTGAACCTTATAGTCATCATCATATGGTCGTATTCGAGCCGAACGCGGAAACTACGGAGCTAAAAACATCTGGCCGCTTGAACAATAGAAGCGCATTCCACAGCGATAAGAATTCATAGAAAAAACACCTCGTTCAAATGGATGTTATGTATAGTTATGAATATCTTTGCAACTAAGTAATTAGCGTATTATTAAGATAACCAAATTTTACGAACGTTTTTGTTTGAAGATTTCGTGTACAGTTAAAATATAAAATATACAACGTGTAACGTTAAATGTGCAAAACCTCTTAAGGGGTCATTGTACTCATCATTATGAACCACTTTTACTATGTGACCAAACCTGAAATCGCGAAACAAAAAAATCAGCTGTTCATTTATGTTCGCATAACTAGTCAAAATGTACTGAACAGCAGATTTTTTTTTCGCGATTTCAGGTTTGGTCCCATAGTAAAAGTTGTTCATAATGATGAGTACAATGACCCCTTAAGAGGTTTTGCGCATTTAACGTTACACGTTGTATATAGATTTTGTGTAATTGTTGAGTAAATTAAAATGATTTCAAAATTATGAGTAAGCGGTTAGTCCCGCTATGCTCTAGTCCCGCTATGCTCGACTCGTAAAATACCTACTAAAAAGTTTCGTTATGCACGAAATTCTTCGGTTCTACGTAAACAATGGAAGGTACAGTTGGAAAGAAAAGTGTTTGAATTCAAGTTAAATTTTTTATAGCGCTATTCGTATAAGTGTAAGCGTCTGTACGTTAAAATTTGTTTTGTCTCGTTCTGACTATCAATGATAGATGAATTTCAGAGCGAAATGTTTATGAATAGAGCTGTAAGTCAATACTGGACCCACAAAATTTAAGGAACACACTAACAGTTTTCTTCATCACTGCCCGCGAATGTGATTTCGTGCATAGCGAAACTTTTTAGTAGGTATTTTACGAGTCGAGCATAGCGGGACTAGAGTATAGCGGGACTAACCGGGTAATTACCCGGTTAATCCCCAGTCATAAACATTTCGCTCTGAAATTCATCTATCATTGATAGTCAGAACGAGACAATACAAATTTTAACTTACAGACGCTTACACTTATACGAATAGCGCTATAAAAAATTTAACTTGAATTCAAACACTTTTCATTCCAACTGTACCTTCCATTGTTTACGTAGAATCGAAGAATTTCGTGCATAGCGAAACTTTTTAGTAGGTATTTTTGAGTAAGTTACCTACTTACTTATAATTTTGAAATCATCTAGCCCTTTTTATGAGTAGGTAGTTACCTTCTCATACAAGGCCATAATGTACACTACATAATGTGCTTTTACAAGTACCTATACGTAAAATAAAGTTAACTTTTCCGAAATCACGGTAAATTGGAAACTAAGAAGTCCGTAAAAATCATCATCTGCCTACCCTTTTCCCAACTATGTCGACACAGTACACACTGTAGTGACCTACACAATCATTATTATCATACGAGCGCATCACACGTCTGCCCGCCGCCATAGCGCGCAGCGCACTGAGCGACCGAAAGGGAGCGCTGTATAATCTATGGCGCGCGCGGCGCGCGCGCCGCGTGCGTGTCCTCTCCGAATGATGATCAGATGATGTTTTTTTACGTTTATACGTATTTATGTGATATAAGCTTATCAAAACAATCTGCCTAGCCTTTTCCCAACTATGAGCATGTTGCGGTCGGCTTCCAGTCTAACCGGATGCAGCTGATGAATACCAGTATTTTATATGGAGCGACTGCCTATCTGACCTCCACAACCCAGTTACTGGGTAATACGATACCCCTTGGTAAGACAGGTTGTCAGACTTTCGGGCTTCTGACGACCCGTAACGAAGATCCACGAACTGTCAAAGATCCACGAATGACAGCAAGGACCAACGGCTTAACGTGCTTTCTGAGTCACGGAGGAGTTTCGGTATGTAAAGATGGTCACCCATCCACGGACCAACCCCGGCAAGCGTAGCTTAACCTGATGGATCGACCCTTGCGGCTGTTATTACTTAGCCACGAGCTCCTCTGATATAAGCTTATATATAACTATTATGTTAAGTTTTGTCCTTTTGCACACATGGGGTGCATTTGACACGCGGGGCGAGGGGGGTTAGCTGCGAACTCCATAGGTTCACAACTAATGATGATGGTTTCCCATAGGATGATGTTTTTTTACGTTTATGATATAATCTTATATACTATTATGTAAAGGGTTGTCCTTATGCACACATGGGATGCATTCAACACTTGAAGGGTTAAAGGTAACTAAGTTATTTAAAAAATCTTGATTTTTAAATGAATACTTCGTAATAAATATAAATATGTATATAAATAAATATCCTTGGACATTTCACACAACGCCATCTAGTCCCAAGCTAAGCAACCTAATGCTTGTGTTATGGTAACGAGATGGCTGATAAACTACTTACATACATTTTTTTTTTTTTTTTTTTTTTTGTAAATACATACATATTATAGATAGAAAAACACCCATACTCGGAACAAATACTTGTAGGTCGTACAAATTATTTGTTCCGTGCGGGAATCGAACCCGCGACATGCTGCGCAGCAGTCAATCGCTCAACCACGGCGCCAACCGTGTCGTCAGAATAGTATAATAGCAATGACATTAAACATCTAGTAAATAGCACGTCCGAAGAGTCCGAACTGCTGTGTTACGAACGTAGTACCTACTATTATTTTTTCCGTGTTGTGTGGTCAAGTTTAGGTACCTACCACCACCCACCACCCTACCACCCCATCGTGTGGTGTTCGTTACGGACCACGGACGCATGTAAAAATTCGCAGCAGGAAAAAGTTTTGGTTGGTTGGGTTTTTTTTCGACGAACCGTAGAATGAAACTGTCCTGGGTTAGGTTAGGTTAGGTTAGGTTAGGTTAGTTAGGTTAGATATCGCCGCGATATCGCCTGGCGATAATATCGCCACGCGATATCGCGCCGCGCTAGTGTGAAAGGTGTTGCGACGCGATAATATCGCAATATCGCGACTCGACCGTCGCGACGCGATATCGCCTCTGTCTGTAGGAGCCTTAATACGATACGGTATAGTTGTGAGGGGAAACTTCAGAAATGGCGAAGATCTTCATCGCCCAAAAAAAGTGTATTCGTGCAATATTTAAAATGCAGTGGTCTGACTAGGGCACGCCTATATTCAAGTCGCATAATCTATTGACTGTCCCATGCATTTATATTTACGAAATTGCCAGGTTTGTGAGGTCCAATCTTGAACTATTTAAACGGAAAGATAACACAAATAAAAGGAATGTTACACACTTACATTTTGAAATGCCCGTTCCAAAGCTAGAACTTTTTCGGCGGAGCTGCGTTTACATGGCTCCCCTAATTTACAATGCTTTGCCTAGGTCAATTACTCAACTACCCTTCAATAAGTTTTGTGTTGCGTTGCGGAAGTGGTTTTACATGAATGTTTTTATTCCATAGATGAGTTCTTCCCCTGTAAATTTTATACAATAAACCACAGATATATTTAATTGTTAAGTAGATGCATAAAGGACAATGACAGAGCATCATGATCAGGGCCGTGTCAAGACCATTTATTTATCAAAAATGATGTCGTAATTTTTTCACGTTTAGTTGTTTTTAGGGTTCCGTACCTCAAAAGGAAAAAACGGAACCCTTATAGGATCACTCGTGTGTCTGTCTGTCTTTCTGTCCGTCTGTCCGTCTGTCACAGCCAATTTGCTCCGAATCTAATGAACCGATTAAGTTGACACTTGGTACACATATGTATTTTGGTAACCCAAACACGAACATGTAACGTAAATAAATGAATTTTGAATAAAGGGGTCCCTTTTGGGGGGAAAATAAGTACAATTAAAAAAAGGTTTGCAAACTGTACTGTGTGACATATCAAATGAAAGGTCTTACTGTGCGGGTCTCAAATATATTTTTTTTATAATTTGAAAACAAAATTGTTTTGAAGTTATTTAAGAAAATAGACGAAAATTTACCATTCCCCCCCCCTTATCTCCGAAACTACTGAGCCTAAAATTTTGGAAAAATCATCATCTAAAAAAATAAGATTTCTCCTAAACCTGGGTAAAAAAATTAAAATCGTTTGCAGAATATAAAAATAAATTTTATTCCCTACAAAATAAAGTAGAAACCACCGTGACACGAAAATCTTCTAGAGGGGCCCAAATCTCTTAACAAAATGGGCATTGTCTTTTATAAAATGTGGTTACCTAGTAATTTATTAATATGTTAAGTGTAAAAACTAATTAACTAACTAACTAACTATTGCATGCTAAATATTGGCTAAATGTGTGTTACTAAAAAATATTTAAAATAAGAACATAAGTACCTACCATATTTGATGCAATAAATGAATTGAATTGAATTGAATAAGCGATTGATAAAGAAACTATAATACCTCCATAAATCGAATTTTAATCTCAGTTTACAAATAATAGCTTATTTTACGGGCCATAAAAACTGAAAACTATTTAACAAAACCTAACTATAATCCAGTTTCCTAACTAGATAAGGGTACCTCACAATTCAAATCAGAGTACGTGCTTCCCCATCGAGAATGATTTACCAAATTCCCAACTGCGAATCGCATCATCGCTACCCCCGTGTCTGTGTTTATCAAAACACTTAACGATTTAATATGTTCGCTGAACCCTACCCTCCAACATTAACGATACATGTGCCTGTATCCACGTAGATTATGAGTGTTAGCCCTTGATGAACATCGCGAATAAGATTCTTATCTGTAGTAATAGGATTAGTTTTGTTACCTATGATCTTTATGTTGATGTTCTTAGAGTCTAATCTCTATGGGCATATTTATAATATTGGACCCAGCTGCTGTAATAGGAGATTATCTTTCATTTATTTTTAATCTTCGAATAGTGAGTTTAAAATATCATCTTCTCCAAAGTCAATTTAAAGTCTGGAATGGTTCATTAAGTTAAAACATTCATAAATATATATATTATTTTGAACTACTAAAAAATTATTTAGCCCGCATCGTTCTACAGGCTGCTTGTAAGCCTTTTAAACAAGAAACAGCATAACAAAATTACCTGTTTACATTATCAAAGAAATCGTACATACATGACTACGTGTATTTAGATTTTCTCCGTTGAAACCGTCTGCAACTTTATCCGTAGGGACCTTGAAAGAATAGCTTCCACTTTACATTTACCTGACCCACTTTAGTTTGGAAAGAAAGAATTTCACACAGAGTAAAACAAGACGCTTTTATCTTTTCTTATATACGAGTAACTTGTGAAAGTTTGCAGCGTTTTTTGAATCCGGAAGATAAACAAACAAAAGTTACCTAATAAGATTTTTATACACACACATTATTAAGAGTGATTTATGCAAACTAAAGCTGAACCGACGAATAATAAACATCACCTTCTCAATTTGCTGGTTGAGAGCTTCATGCAACAAACTAAACTGAAGGTTGACTATCGAAACCGGCTACCAACATAATTATGTTCGTTGTTTGATTTTAATTAGCAGTCTAGACCGCGAGACGTTGGCGTGGCAGGAAAGACCGATTCAGTATTAATTCCTGAATATAGTAAAAATAGACACATTTTGTCATTAACGGGCGATCATTTCGTCGCTTCCTATTTCACGGATCACAAATTTTTAGTGATCGTTAAAACAAAATACATAAACGTCGCCTATCTACTGTGAAATTTAAACAAAATTTTGTTTAAAGTTTATTATCAGGAGACTTAAAACTCAAGTATATAAAGTACTGTTAGGTGCTATAAAGCTCTACAATGTACCCTCAAAGTCGTTGCTGTGAAGGTTCGTTTACTTCAGTCGTAGTGTAACTAATCTGGGAATATAGCATCTAGACTTGACCTTGTTAGACTGGAATAAACTATGTCACATTCATCAACTAAGTGTGACTAAGTGGAATCAATTTGATTTAGTACACAAGCCATGGGTGATAAACTGATTTGGAATTAATTACTTTACATTCTCAGTAATTATTATTTCGTGGAGGATAGTAGTAGAAGTAATAGATTATTCCAGTTAATGTGAATTAATTTAAAATTCAATTGGATTCATGTTAATATAGAGTTAAGCTCCATTAACAAGGAATACATAGTTATGTTTCCACATTATTATCAATCCAGTTTATTTTAAGTGTTTAACAGTGCAATAAAAAACAAATTTTATTTTCCTTTTAACCAGAGGGGCAATTCTCGTATTTTTAACAACGTTCGCAATCTCATCTCAGTCTCAATCTGTCAAAAATTGTATAGCGTTTACCTACATTTTTGACATTTGATTGACGCTGGCATGAGATTGTGAACGTTTTTAGTTACGAGAATTGGCCATCAGGACTTCTTGATTTAGTTATTTTATAAATTCTTAGAAAAAAATCTTATTTTTGCAAAAAACTTTAAAAATATCATTTCCAAGACATGGCTTGGCATAAGCTCAACATGTTTCTTAATTCATTACTCAACACATCGAGTAAACGTGTGCCATATAAACTTCTCACATACCGAAGAACTCGAATTTTCTCTTTGATTTTTATCGATCTGGATTTTCTACATCAAGACAAGTCGTAATAGGGGAACTTCTAATAAGAAAACTTCTAATAGACCGTTTGAAAGTCCGATCCTGCGCGATATCGGGCTAATGAGCTAAAACAGACTGGTGTGCGATGATTGCGTGCCGTCTGGCTACAGGCTGTAATTTAGTATAGTTAGTGCCGTAGTTATACCTACGTGTGTTGGTAGCCTGCACCGGGAATGGTGATCGAGGTCGGATCTTTCGGTGTGAGAATTACTGGAGGTAATGCTTTGGAGAAAATAATGTGTGTTTAGAAAGAAAGAAAGAAGTTATTAGTATCTATTGAAGTTTGAAGCACGGCGACGCACCGCTTTATGTAGCAATTTGGAATTTGTAATTACGTTTATTTTGAGTCTTATAATTTTATTTTTCTGGACTTTTAATTTCTAATAACGTTTATTCTGGTAAAAATTTTACGTAATAATAGTAAGGAGAAATTTACAGTTAGTTCTGAGCATTTTTAGGGTTCCGTACCTCAAAAGTAAAAAACGGAACCCTTATAGGATCACTCGTGTGTCTGTCTGTCTGTCACAGCCACTTTGCTCCGAATTTAATGAACCGATTAAGTTCAAATTTGGTACACATATGAATTTTTGTGACGCAAACACGGACGAGTAAAAAAAAAAAATTAATTTTGAATATGGGGTTACTTTTGGGGGCAAATAAGAAAATTTTAAAAAAAGTTTTGCAAACTGTACCGTGTGATGTATCAAATGAAAGGGCTTCTTACTGTGGGGGTCTCAAATATATTTTTTTTTTATAATTTTGAATATGAATTGTTTTAAACTTATTTAGGAAAATATTACCTGTAGATTACAGGAAAACCTATAAGAAGTCTGTGGTCTCAAAATAACATGGTTAATCTCTGAATATTGTGACCAAAAACTTACATTTCCAGTTGGAATATATGGGAGAACATGTATTTCAACTATAATGTTAAGTTTGTTATTGAGATAAATTCATCGCAACTACGGAACTCTTCATTGTGCGTGGTCCGACACGCATTTGCCCGGTTTTTTGTAGTTTTATTATGGTTTTGAATGGGATTTTTATAGCTACTCCATACATATTTCAAAATTCTGAGGCCGCTATAAACTAAACCACTATTTAAGAGATAGTACCTATTATATATTTTTGCCTATGTACAGTAGTCAATTCACGAGCTCCAAAAAGTACAGTCGCGCATTTTATGACAAACTTGCTAACTTCGGAATTTTGTCTTCACTACATAGTATAAAACAAAGTCGATTTCCGCTGTCTGTCTGTCCCTATGTATGCTTAGATCTTTAAAACTACGCAACGGATTTTGCTGCGGTTTTTTTAATAGATAGAGTGATTCAAGAGGAAGGTTTAGGTATATGTATAATAAACGCGGGCGAAGCTGCGGGCAAAAGCTAGTTATTTATATAGAAAAAAAAAATGCAAAAAGCGAGGCCGCTATGGACTATAACAATAACTATTCTCCACCATTCATACATGATCAGCCTATACGTTCATAATGCTGGGACGCAGGCCGTGAGAAGGGACACTCACCACTCAGTAAGTGAAAATTGTCGAAGCCTTTCAGTTTCTCAGGATAAGAACGCCAAAGTTGGCCAATTTACACAATAATATATATTTTTTTTTAATGTAATACAGTTCCATCCTGATTTTAGCGTAATGCCTCTTAAACGAGTCTTTATTTACCTCTATGATATTACCCCCTACAAATTCGTTAAGATTCTTTGATTGTGGAATAGATTGTTAAGTACGAAGAACATAAAATGTAGTATGTAGGTATGTGTATGCAAGTTTTATTACTTTTTACAGTTATGAACAGACAATGGTATAATTTTGCAGAAGATTAAAATTAATGTCCCTTTTCACTTAAACCATAAATAAAATTTATTTAAAAAAAGTTTCGTATAGGTATTATTTTCATGAATTCACATAACGTCAGGAGTTACAAAGGCGAAAAACTTGTCAACTCCATTCAGCGAACGACATTTTAATCAATAAACAATTCCTTTACTGTATGATAGTTACTAATTGGTACTCATTTCGAAATTCACTTAACAAAATAAAAAGGATTCATTTATATAGATGTACGGCTGAATAATTATTGCTCTTGCATCTACGAATAAGTTATAAGTTCGTAGTCTTGCATCGATTCACATGGCCTACCTATGTGGATTAAGGGATTAAGACAAGATAATGGGTGGCACGAATTATTCTTAATTCGTTGGTGGCATGTAGTACCTGTTTGCTAACAACAACATTCTGCAATAGATCACGTTATCAAAATGGGCTTGACTATTTGTATTTTAAATCTGGTGATTATAGCTACTCTTTAATATCCTTCAATTACCTACTTGGCAAAATGACATTAGTGAAGGAAAACATCTTGAGGAAACCGGGACTTATGGTTAACATAAGTTTGAAATCGTTAACACATTTTGAGCAAGCGTGGTGATATAATGCTCATGCCCTCTCTTTTTAGTAGAAGAGTCCTTTGCACTGCAGTGGGGACTATAACAGGCTGGTATTAGTATATTAATATACTCGGCAATAGATTTTAACGAGTTGAGATAATGAAGTGGGAACCCACATCATCTGCCTAGCCTTTTCCTAACACTGTTAGGGTCGGCTTCCAGTCAAACAGAATGCAGCTGAATACCAGTATTTTACATGGAGCGACTGCTTATCTGACCTCTACAACCCAGTTACTGGGTAATACGGTACCCCTTGGTAAAACTGGTGGTCAGACTTTCGTGCTTCTGACGACCCGTAACGACTGTCAAAGATCCACGAATGATAGCCTGGACCAACGTAACGGCTTAACGTGGTTTCCGAGGCACGAAGGGGTCTTGGTATGTAAAGATACCCATCCACGGACCAACCGCGGCAAGTGTAGGCAACCTGATCGATCGACCCGTGCTGCTGTTAGCCACAAGCCCCCCCCCCCCCATGTGAATACTCACATATAACTACCTACTGAAAATGTTTTACATCCAATAAAAATATCTTCAACTTGAATACTCGCATGGCGCAACTAATGCAAACCAATAAAAAGGAAAAAAACTAAAAATAACCCTGTGGACACTGCAGCGAGCGGAGAGGGAGCGTTAATTGAAATTAAACAAAGATTAGCTACCGATTGCCGACGGATCACTGCTGTGCCGTCCGCAAGAACCTATCTCGTTTTAAATACCAATTCATGGAACGGGATTCAATGCAGACGGAATGTTTATTGAAAAGTAAATAGGGTTATAGTTCAAAGTTGATAGTGATAAATCCTTTTACAATATTATAGAAAGGTTATCATTTTTATTGTAGAGTGACTTTCATGTTTATGTTTTTACTCATGCGCATATTTTCAGGAAGGAGATAAGGTTTGCATAAGACTATACCTAAATTAAGAACTTATAGTATATATAATTAAGTAATCCTAACTGATAGTAAAAAATCAAGAGTGAGTTTCTTTGTTTGTTACGCTTTAACGCTAAAACGGCCGAACGGATTTTGATGAAATTTGACAGATAGCTATCCTGGGACCTGGAGAAGGATATAGGCTACTTTTCAATTTGGATCGCAGACGAAGTTGCAGGCAACAGCTAGTTTAGTCAGTCAGTAGTTAATTGTTTGTCTCGGGCCTGTTATTATAGTTTCGCGGTGAATGTGAAACTAATTTATTATTTTAGAGCCAATACTTCTAGTAGGTATATTTTAATGTAGCAGCCAATTATATTGTTAAACGCTGTTGCATAAGTTGATTGGTTCTTTGTGAAGGTTTCAGAATAAATGTTTATTCAAATGTGAAGGTCTGTGTAAAAAAATCCATGCTTTTATAAAAAATGTATACTTAGTGCCCTAAATTAGGATTGTTAATCGTGTCTGTAAATCAAGGAGGCAAAAACCTAATTTAATTAAAGGACAATAGGATTAAAAGGGATAAATTATGTACGATTCAAGCCTAGTGCTCTCTAGTTACCCCGTTTCAGACACAGATCGATCTAGACAATTAATTTTAGACTAGAATTAAACACAGGCACAGTTTGTACATCTACAGTTATAAGAACCTTTTAAGTTTAAGTATATATCTCGATTAAATGGGATTCTTGTTTTTTTATGATCGCAAAGTGCGATACAATTTGTTTTTATTGATGCACTTAAACTCGCAACTTCTAAAAGTAATTTGCAGGTCGTTCAACGTAATTTTACGTTCAAAATTTCATGAAAAATCTTTATTGCGATTTATCTATAAGTGTGCAGTCGCCCACTTGGTTCACAAGTCACTTAATCAACAAACGGAAGGCTTCGTTCATTGTTATCTTCTTTTATTAGCTCTCCACCCTGAATTTATTACGTAGCAGTAACTCAAATAAGTGAAGTCGCTTTTATGTAGAAGAAAAAAAAACTTATAAAATTCTGGTCTACTGGTTGAAACCGAACAATGGACCCTCACAGATGCCGGTCACGTTTTGTCGCCTTAAAAATGTGACGCTTAAATCCATAAAGTACTCGAAAGTATTACTATTCCTCGTCGGTATTTCCTTTGAACTGCATATTATTATATTAGATTTTTCCTCCACTAACTCCCTTAAAAAACATCCATGGAGGAATGGATTTTGATTTTTATTATACTTGCGATGAAAGTTTTGTAAATAGAAATAATATGTTCCATTACAAAACTTTAAGATTTTCCAACTACTGGTATTTAATAATACCACTGCAGGGAAAAGGCCTCTTCTCATTCAGAGAAGGAACGAGCATAGATCACCACGCTTGCTCAAGACTGGTTTGCGATTTCAGACTTAAGTATCTATCTATACTCTATACAAATAAATAAAATTGAAGTGTTTGTTTGTAATGTCAAAATAACAGATTTTTACTAAATGCATAATAATACTTAATATGAAAGAATATACGGTACTTACTTATAACAAAAAAAAAAACTATTTTTTTGTCTGTCTGTCTGTTTGTTCAGGCTAATCTCCGAAACTGCTGGAACGATTTTGACAGCTGATATTATAAGGAGTAACTTAGGCTACGTAAATTAATAGAAAAGGAATTAGGTTCTGCGCAAAAAAACCCATGTAATTATCAACAAAATCCGATTCAAATAGGGTTGTATTGACATCCACGCGGACAAAGCCGCGGGGCAACCACTAGTAATTACTATCCAGGTTTCGTCATGATATTTTCTTTCACCGGTGTCAGTAGTGTCCAAGATAAACTCAGAAAGTACATGTGAATTGAAAAAGACACATTGGTATTTAAAAATAATATAATCTAAATTCTAATCATATAGGTAATTCTAAGTAATCGATTCACAGACGATCAGATATCAGCGGTAACCAAGATTAATTAAAATAACGTTTACAGCATAAACAGACTAAATAAATTAATTTACTAGAATAATTCAAATAATACAGTGAAACATGAATGTTTAGCGTTTAACTTGAATTCAGTCGAGTTCACTGCAAGGTTACTTTGAGTTCGACAAATTATTTGATAGTTACCTATCACGTCTGCTGAAAATGAGTTTTCTGTAGAGAATCTTCTAAAATGGCCCATTGTTGCTTGATCCTATGCCTCATTGCCTTCGCTGGAGTCCGTAGTTGCCATCACGCACTCGTGATGGCAAAAATATAGTGCACTAGCTTCTGCCCGCAACTTCGTCCGCGTGACTTTCTTGTTCTTCCCACCCCGTCTCATATCGCTTTGTCTGCCCATTGAGCTAACAAATGCAAAACTTATTAAATTAATTATACCAAGAACAAACTTTGTAGTTGCAAAACATGTTCTCCCATACATTCCAACAGTAAATGTAAGTTTGCACTATTGATAGATTTACCATGTTATTTTAAGACCACAAACTTCTTATAGGTTTTCCTGTAATCTACAGATATGCAACTATTTTCTGTATTTTTTTCAAAGTTTTAGGCTCAGTAGTTTCGGAGATAAGGGGGGCGGGGGGGACGGTCAATTTTCGTCTATTTTCTTAAATAACTTTAAAACTATTTATTTTAAAATTATTATCAATAAAATATATTTGAAACCCCCATAGTAAGCCCTTTCATTTGATAATTTGATATGTCACAAGGTACAGTTTGCAAAACTTATTTTTTTAAATTTTCTTATTTGCCCCCTAAAAGTGACCCCCATATTCAAAATTCATTTATTTACTTTAGACATACATGTTTGGGTCACAGAAATCCACAAGTATACAAATTTCAACTTAATCGGTCCATTTGATTTGGAGCAAATTGGCTGTGACAAACGGATAGACGGACAGACAGACAGACAGACACACGAGTGTTCCTCTAAGGGTTCCGTTTTTTTCCTTTTGAGGTACGGAACCCTAAAAATTACATATAAATGATGGTACGGAAGTCGGAACCCTCTCTACTTAAATAGATATGGTGATATGGGATGCTTTCGGTGATCAAAGCCTTCTATGGTTTTATTACCATATAGGAAGATGTATCTGAGCACTGTACGAACCGCGACTCTGGTGGAACAATTTCTGTGAAAACTTCATGGAAATTGTTATACCGTAGTCGGGTCGCGCCTGTCTGCTCAAACATAACCTTTAAAATATAAGCAGAAGTAGCCGGACAGTCAAGGCACAAGCATAATTATCTACCTTAGAGGGTTTACGAGGAATATAAATATTGTAATACTACTTAATTGCTAGTAAGTAAAACTTATTTATTAAAAAAAAAATCAACACTCCCAAAAACAGGGTACGTAGGTATGTATTAACAATTAGGCTTGAGTCTGACAGTTTATCGGTAATATCAATCCGACATGGTGTGACAATAATGTTGATTATGAATAATTCAAGCACCAAGCTACACAAACACCGTATCTTGAACGCTAACAAACTGCGGTGTGTACAAACCAATAGCGTTGGAGACGGCATACCGATTGCCGATCTGCATATCCGAATAGCTAAGTGATATTCCAACTATCCCGCCTCCCGTGCCTGCCTATAGAAACTGAAACATCATAAAATCCACGGAATGTCGATAACGGCCGACCCCACTCTCTGCGCACGGTAACGTGTCAATGTATTGAATTTCAAAGATGATTAATAGGATTACTTGAATTCTTGGACCTATTCTGTTTCGTTGTTGTTTTGTTTTGAAGCACGCACTATAGTCTGGTCAAAATAGACATTTCAATTAACAAAAACTCCGACAGAGCTAAATTTTAGTGGAGACCTTGGGTACACCATTAGAAATAAAGTGTCAAAAGTCCCCGTGGATCCCATGTGTCCTAAAAAAGTTATTGGGGGTCAAATGTCAAACTTTGAGGATTTTTGGATTTTTCTCGTAAACGGTAAGTTATAGCAAAAAAATATGTTAGAGAAAATTGAAGATCATAAAATTGTCTTCAAAAATTGTCTATTTTTTTTTTTCTAACAATCACCGTTTCTGAGATATCGCGATTCTAAAAGTTGAAGGAAGCAGGTTGTACATGATATGCACACATTTCCACACCACCTGGAGGAAGTGTACTTTGCCGCGTTTTTTTAAAGTGGTTTCCTCGGTAGGCCTACTCCACGAACTGTTATGACGGAATTTACAGGGACAATAATCTTTTAACTGTATTATGATTATTGATATTGATATTGGTTACTGACTTTAACTGTCTATTCTATGTCTAGTCTATTTTAGTTATTTCCATAGCGTTATGTCCTACGGTATTCTGCTATGGGGCAAAGCGGCTGATATTCAAAATATTTTTGTTCTTCAAAAACGACCTGTTCGAGCAATTTACCTGCTAGGTGCTAGAGTTTCTGTGACAGAATTTTTTAAGGATATTGGTATTCTCACGGTGGCATCACAGTTCATCTTCGCCAACATCTTATACATTAGGCAAAATATACATTTGTACAGTAAAAACAGTGATATTCACAATATTAACACCAGAAATAAGGACAAATTACGTGCTCCATTTCATCGGCTTCATTTTTTTTTTAATTCTTTATTTATTTAGGGGGTTTTTTCATAAATGAATATTTCACCCCCATTATTGAAAACAAAAATTTCACTTAATATTTAACTTAAATAAACCTACAAAAACTAAGAAACAAGAAAACCCAAAACTAAGAAACTAAGAAACAAGAAAACTCATTTGTTGGTCTTGGTATAACTTTTTATAACAAGCAACGCATTAAGATGCAAATCTAGCAAAGAAGAAGGTATCTTCTTTGCTAGATTTGCCTTTTAATGCGTTTAATATTAAAGTAAAATCCAATCTTTGTTCAAAGGCATACTATTCTATCAACGATTACTTAAACGATAAGAATAGTTAGTCGCTGTGATTAACTCAAGACAATGTTTATGTTATGTTTTTTCTCCAGAATCAGCTTACATAATGACAGGTTATATGAGTTAAGTACTAAAATTGTTTATTTTATTTGACAAAAATATAATTTAATTTATTGTGTTGCGTAAATTATTTTGCATAGGTAAGTACTATTGTATAGAATCTAGTTCTTCTAACTGAACAGACAGCTGTGCTGCTGGGGAGTTTGTTCCGCTACTTCTTCTTCCCAGCTAAAGCACTAGGAAGTGGTGAAGGGCGGGCGTTTTGTGGGGACTGTCTTACTGTAATTTCGACGTTCAAAAAGTGCTGATTCTCAGCCTAATTTGAATAAATGACTTTTGATTTTGATTTTGTAGTTCTGATTTCTTTTGATATTTCAATCTGATTCATATTCTTTGAGGTCGACTTCAATAGTCATGTCTTCTTTGATTTCTTCTTCTTCCTCTTCTTCTTGAATCTTCTTCTTCATCGAAATCACATGAATCTTCGTCTGTTGTATTCAATTGGACATTTGAGCAAGACTGGCCTTGGCAATTAGTACACGCTGGAGAACAAAGTAACCCTATTCTTCTACAGCCACATTTAGCACAACAACCTTTTTTGCAATAGCAAAAAATAGTGTTTAGGAGTTTTTCCGGAGCAGGTGGAAGTAAAGTTTTAATCAGTTCCAAAGTATTATCTGTTAATTCCTAACCCCAGTCTTCTGGGTTCAGTTGATTGCCATAGCCATGTCTGAACTTCATAGTATATTCGATACAAGCGTGGATTAGCAGAAGCCGATGTTTGAGGAAGACAAGATTGAACTTGTTTCTTGTTTCGTGTATATCAACTGAACCCAGAAGACTGGGGTTAGAAATTAATAGATAATACTTTGGAACCGATTCAAACTTTACTCCCACCTACTCCGGAAAAACTTCTATACATTATTTTTTGCAATTGCAAAAAAGGTTGTAGTGCGAAATGTGGCTGTAGAAGAATAGGGTTACTGTGTTATCTAGCGTGTAGATACTAATTATCAAGGCCAGTCTTGCTCAAATGTCCAATTGAATACAACAGACGAAGAAGCATGTGATTTCGATGAATAGACAGCTGATTCATCTTCACTTGAACAATTTATGAACATCCTGCAAGTAGAAGAGAAAGAATAAGAAGAAGAAATCGAAGAAGACATGACCGTTGAAGTCGACTTTGAAGAATATGAATCAGATTAAAATAGCAAAAGAAATCAGAACTACAGTTAAAGACAGTAAACAATATCAATATCAATAATCATAATGCAGTTAAAAGATTATTGTCCCTGAAAATTCTATCATAACAGTTCGTGGAGTAGGCCTACCGAGGAAACCACTTTAAAAAAACACGCGAAAGTATACTACCTCCAGGTGATGTGGAAATGTGTGCATATAATGTACGACGTGACTCCTTCAACTTTTAGAATCGCGATATCTCAGAAATGGTGATTCTTAGAAAAAAAGTATACAGACAATTTTTGAAGAAAATTTTATGATCTTTAATTTTGTCTCAACTATTTTTTTGATATAACTTACCGTTTACGAGAAAAATTCAAAAAACCTCAAATTTTGACATTTGACCCCCAATAACTTTTTTAGCACACATGGGATCGATGGGGACTCTTGACAATTTATTTCTAATGGTGTACCCAAGATCTCCACCAAAATTTAGCTCTGTCAGAATTTGTGTTAATTGACCACTACTTTTATGTCTATTTTGACCGGACTACTATGGTTATTATTAGGTTTCACGTTGCAAATACGTAGTTTTGTATTTGGAGTCCTATTCATTATGATCTATATATATGTAGGTACATATTATGTCACAGTAAGATGGTTGTAGCCTTGATATAATTATATTCCTAGTAAGATAGTTATGAACTGCTTCTATAACTGTATTACGGTAAAAAAAAAAAAAAACAAACATTTTAATGCGACTTATAATATAGATACATATTTTTTTTTCTGTTAATAACAACCTAGGAAATTGTCGGCTGCTTAAGCGGACTATCCTGCGGATGCCTTAATAGATTAAAGACTCCAGCCAGGGCATAAAACTTTTAAACTAAAATATAATACAGACTTTCCGATAAATTAATATAACTACCTTTTACAGCCAATACTACTGCACTGTAAGTTAATTGTCTACATTGCCATCAGCTTCGGATAGGTACATCTCTATTGTAGTTGGTTAGCGCCAGACATAATTAAACATTCAGTGGCACTATCTGGAAAATTAATGCTTGTGGTGGTTTTTGAGAATGCTTTGAATGCTTTAATTTCAAATGGTGCTTAAGCTCAAAGCATGTCGTCAATCAATCAAAATATTTAAGTTTTTCAAAACTCTGGACTAGTTAAAGGGAAGCTAAGTAATAATTATACATATAGTACCTATCGTAACATAACTGAGTAATTATCACGATTCCACGTAAATACATTCCAAACATTTATTTAATTTGACAAATAACATGCCTTGGTTCAACGATTACAGAATGTTCAATAAGGATGTCCGTCAGTCAGATAATAAAAAAAAATGAGACACGTATTTTATGTCCATCCATTACGTTAAACTACGCTTGGGGTTGGTACGTGGATGGGTGACCATCTTTACACACCGAGACTCCTCCGTGCCTCGGAAAGCACGTTAAGCCGTTGGTTCCGGCTGTCATTCGTGGATCTTTGTCAGTCGTTACGGGTCGTCAGAAGCCTGAAAGTCTGACAACCAATATTAAGGTGGGGGGGGAGAGGGCGTTCAAGGGGTACCCAACAACTGGGTTGTGGAGGTCAGATAGGCAGTCGCTCCATGTAAAATACTGGTGTTCAGCCGCATCCGGTTAGACTGGAAGCCGACCCCAACATAGTTGGGAAAAGGTTAGGCAGATGATGAGACACGTATTTTATGATTTATCATATTAACTAAAGTTGGGGAGTGGGGGCTCGCTACGTCACTTCTTCGTATAAAATATAGCTAGGCGTGACGTCATGCCATATTTTAACTCAATGTATCATCGTAATCTATTGATTACGTAAAAAAATACAACACGTGTCTGTGGCGGCATCTACATCGCCACATATGAACTACGCATCAATGACATGACGTCACGCAATCCTACATCGCGCAATTAGAGTTTACCACGCGATTAGCATATATACAACGTCCCGACATCAACCGTCGGGCAGTAGCCCACCAGACACAACACCCGTCTGGTCGGAGGATCCTCCCTTTTCTATGGAGGATGAGTGAACTTTACACCCTGTTCCTCATGCCTCTAAATTGGTGACCCCGAGCATGAACGTCAGCGCAGCCTTCGTGCAACTACATCAGCGTGACGTCATCAGCATCACTTCCTCAAGCTTTCGAGCGGCGAGTCACACAGCCAGCCAGCATCCACGGCTTCAACAGGTATCCTGACCACCAGCATGCAGCGGACGCGCATTCCTGGTCATCACCTTCAGCCTCAACCCAGCGCTGTACACTCCGACTCACTGGAGCATAACGCAGCACCACCCCGACTCACTGGGGTATCACCGCAGACAGTTCCGACTCACCGTGAACTATGCGGCACCCGGTTCCGACTCACTGGAACTACAACTGGCACTGGCAAGCATCGCAAGATACACGACTCAGCCCACTATCGACCTCCGGTCTCCGGAGGGGAGTGATGTGGCGGCATCTACATCGCCACATATGAACTACGCATCAATGACATGACGTCACGCAAACCTGCATCGCGCAATTAGAGTTTACCACGCGATTAGCATATATACAACGTCCCGACATCAACCGTCGGGCAGTAGCCCACCAGACACAACACCCGTCTGGTCGGAGGATCCTCCCTTTTCTATGGAGGATGAGTGAACTTTACACCCTGTTCCTCATGCCTCTAAATGTCCAATATTTTTTAATAATCTACAAGACGGAAAAATGAAAAAAAAATAGTCATCATCCCTATTATTTAGGTTACATCCTTATTAGTTAAAACATAATTATGTATAAGTTTAATTAATTACACAGAATTTGTTAACAATCATCTAAATTTATGTTACCACAAGGAATGACTAGCTAGGTTAATATTTGAATAACAAAGAAATTCAATTTGATTAATTAATCAGCTCTGTATACAGTGTTGTTTGTATTGTTACAATGTCTACCTTGTAAATTGTTTGCCGGATTAATTCTTACATTATTGAAGTTCAAACAATTTTCTTAGGATAATGCAAAGATTTTGGTATTTTTTTATGTTGTGTTAGTACTTATTTCTTACTGGAAGGGTCTGGGTGAGGCCTCTGCTGGTGAGCAAGACAAACCAACTGATGTCTGATATTCACAGCGATATGTAAAATTAGTTTTAAGTTTGCTACTAAAGGCTATTTGAATTTGAAGCACTTGTTTAAATAAGATTTTTGTTAGAAAAAGTTCTAAATCCACCAAAACTTTTCATGTTTCTGTTTCTACACATTTTTTTGCTTAATCATGTTTTCTTTTAATCTATTTATCTGATGTGATAGTGTACCTAAATCTTCTATCTATCTATCTATCTATCTATCTATATAAATAAAAAGAGAAGTCCTGACTGACTGACTGACTCATCAACGCCTAGCGCAAACCTTTGGACCCAGAAAGCTGAAATTTTGTACTGAGTAGTACGTTCCCGTGGGATTTTTTCCAATATCCACGCGGGCGAAGCTGCTGGCAAAAGCCAGTACATAATAAAATTTTAACGGTAAATTAACGGTCTCATGTCAAGAGGAAACTTGTTTGCAAAATCTTCACCTCATACTCATAGAGTGAGGAAAATATTATAAAGTCAAAATAAGAAATTGTTAACTTCACACAATATTACCATGAAATAAATAGTAATATTCACAGTGCAATATTAAAACATTTTTTCCGCACAAAACCTTATTTCACACTGTGTGCACATGACTGTATATCTTGTCTGATTTCTCAAGAGCGTAGCAAAAAATGTTTGGCTCACATCAACCTTATTGTTGTAACAATTTTACATAAAGGAAGAATATTATTTCTTTATTTTCATACGCAATACTATTTATTTTCCTTTGTTTTTTTGAACCTCGAAGTTTTTATGTCATACATGCTTTCTTAAGTATTTTCAGTTTGTAGTTATTTTTTAATATCAAAAAGTTAAGTAATTTTATGTCTAAAGTTTGTTTATTTACACTTGACCTAAATAATGTGAATATACAAGGATAAATCATTATTATACCAGTCAAAAACAAGTTCTCTGGTAAAATCCGTGATAAATAATAAGAAGTTACACTCCAAATCCGTCATTGTTATCCAGATACAACAATAATACAACACCAACGACACCAAATGAAATATTTTCTCAGTACAGCAAACATTTGTTGAATTCATAAACTTTTCTCATAGGCCGACTTTTTCCCCTGCCGTTTCGGATGCCCAAAAGTGTGAAAGCATGTTGAACAAGTGGAGAAACCCGGGAAAGGGGAATGTCTCCCACATGACAGGCATCACCTCGGGCGATACTGCTTTTTACCAACCACCCTTGCCGTAAAATGGGGACAAAATTGGGCCATCATTTCATATTACAATTTTGAATTAGCCTCCTGCGTAATCCTTTTAAAGTCTAGTGGACTCGTTCAGAACGAGTTGTCTGATTTAATGTTCTAAAATATAATGTGGACGTTGAAATTAATTAACCGTGGCGAAAATCATCCCTAATTTTAAACGCAAATTTTCGAACATTTAACGCTATTATTTCAGCTAGCGTGAAACAATTTTCAGTTTAAAATAAAATAGTTGCAGAAGCTCGTGTATCAAGTTCTTCCATTACATTATGACGGCTAGTTTTAGAATTTCCTCATAATAGCGGCTAGATAGTCACATAAGCCGGGTGTCTCTCCAACTCCATATTTCATACTTGGACGGGGAATGCCTGGCACGCAACGGTCCCGCCTCGAATATTGGTCAGCGTTAGGTATTCCTGACTAGCTTCATTATTATTTTATAGGAATATGTTGGGGAAATTGAAGTTGCCGATAGACTTCATAAACTACTAGAGAAAGTTTGAAAATATTTTAGTAGTAGGGTGTACTCCTGACAATTTTCGAACTCGTTATAATTTTGTTACTTATTCATCAAATATTAATTAACAACATTTACGTTTCCCCGCTGTAGCGCTGTGCCAACACGTGTAATGCGTAACTTAACACCGCGGGCACACATGCTGACTCTATAGAGACGTATTTTCATAAAGTGTGAAAAAAGGTAAGGCTCTGTTGTTCAGAGGTGCGAACCGAGTCTCATATTACCGATAGACAAAACGATCCGACAGCGAAAACTACCAAACTGAACTAACCACAACAATCTCAGGTTGCCAAGCTGTTTACTACTGTAATACGAAAACAACACGGTTCCATTTTCATAATAGAGCGGAGTAGACTTGAGCTGTATTACTTCCGGCACAAATTATACTTTATCCTTGAAGACCCAGAATAGACAAAAGTCACCCTGCTCGACGGTCGCCTCCATTCGAATTTAGACTTTATTTGAAAAGAACAAAACTGTCATTTTTGCTCTCGTTTTATTTTAGCTTCCATTGGAAAATGTCATCGCGACAGGACTAGGCGTAAGTGAACGCGTCAAAGTGTAAAATGAGGGGTTTTGCGCCGTGTCAGTGAAAGTCATTAGGAATGGAATGGATGAAAATTGCGTGCATATTTAGGTAGCTCTCTAAGTTAATATGAACGACGTGATGAAATGAAAATGTCCCGGCGTTTCTGTCGTTTCATCTCGAGTGATTTTTAGATCATTCAGAATTTGGTTTTTTAATAATTTTGTTCGGCTGGGTGATTATGAAAGGGCGAAAGGATCTCTTTATTTTAAGGCAGCTTCGTAATGTAGGTAGTATTGAGATAGTGTGTAGTGATTGTTATTTTGCGTATGCAGTACGTAGCGGGTTAGGTGCAGTGCGGTGGCTAAATCAAAGACAACAATGGGTGGGTCGGATTGTCTGCGCGGCGCACTTTGCGCCACTTTCGCTACTTTGTGGATTGTGGAGAGGCGACGGAGGTGGCGGCTCGCGAAATTAGATCGTACCGTCGGAAAAAATGTTTACCTCGCTGATTGGATTTTATATTGATGGGCCCGTATTTATACGAACACTCGTTTTCTGCGTTATTTCCGAGAAACTGAGAAGTGTACTGTAAATCTACTTAAGAAACCTTAGAAAAAAATAATCGAATATTTCTATCTAGAACATGAAACGTGTTTTTATAGAAAAAAATTGCTACTTTTTAAAATGTTGTTTTTTTATATCTTTCGGTGGAGTTTTTCTGCTGTCTGTATTACCAGACCATTAAAACCGAGGGTGTGAAAATTCGCAGCTTATTTTCACCGTGCGTTACTACGGATCTACATCAAGTACCTACGTGTGTATACATCTGTTTGTCTGCCTCTGAAATACAACTGTTGCGTATAATGAAGTAGTTTTTCAGTACCTATTATCTACTATTACCAAAAGTAGATATATATATAAAAGTTTAACGACGTCAGTGTCTAACCTACTCCAAATTAGCATTCTAATTACACAATATTACTGCTCAAACAGCTCATAATACAGCCACATTCAATTAATTTCTAATTGACATAACGTCCATAGTAAACTTCATAAACCTTCGGCAACGTTCAAAAAATCTGGAATTTTAAGTTTCGAAAAGAATATTTTTAATTTAAAAGTAAAACAAAAAGCGAACGAACGAGGGTGACAGTGCAGCAAATTAAAAAGTAGAAATATTAGAAGTGCAGTTTTCTGGGATGTTTTATGTCGTTTCATTTTTATCTGGCCAGTTTCTTTTGTGCTTGGCATGCTGTTATCTGCTAGTCTGGCAGTTGGCGAGTTGACGGTATCGTTGCAGTGCCACTGTTTTGCCAAAGATGCAAACTGGAGCTGTCAGGCAGCCGACGATGTTACATAAGTTTGTTTTGCATGTAGTACCTTCGATACCCTGACTTCTGAAATGTTCATTGAATTTAATTGTTTTGTTACAAACACTGCAAACTGTGATAAGATATAAAATAGCTTTAAAAGCGTGGAAAATTCTTTGCTAATTTACTATTGGATGACTTTTTACTCGATCAAATATCTTCTCCAGATAGACGTTGGACTAAGGCTCGTATTTATAATCAAAGCAATTACTTGAGTAATTACTTGCTACTAAGTAATTTCATACTTGAGGGTAGAATTCTTAAGTAAAAAAAAGGTGACTATTACTTGGCTAAGAATTGTAAGCTTTGACAGTTCTAACTTCAAGCAATTACTAAACTATAGAAAGAAAATCATTGCTTGCTTGCTGCTAAGCAATTACTTTTACTGAAGTAATTACTTTGACTTGACTATAAATACAAGTGTTAGTCCCGCTCTACAGTCACTGTAGAGCAAAATTTCCATAATCATCACACTTAGCAGGCGGCTTAGTGATCACAATTTCATGTTATTACTCTAGATAAATACCGCTACCCATTTCCGTGGGACAACCCCTTAGCTTCTTACGACACCCAAGGGAGGTGACGGGGTAGCCGTGTTTGAAACTGGGAACCGCAGGATACGTCTCACAAGTATAGGTGCATTTGACTATTTATGGATTAATTGAATGGATATTGGTGTTTTATTAGCATAATATAGCCTGCTACATGTTATAAATTTATCTTTTTTACAAACTAGATTATTTAGTTTATTTAGCTTATGAATAATTATTTAAATTTTTCATGCAAGATAAATCAATAGAGAATTTTCATGTACGATTCCCGTAAGAATTTATTTGATACCAATTTACATTTTCTAGAAAATCAATAGAAGTTACCATTTATTTGAACATTTAATTTGCCTGTTTTAAATATCAAATAGTTTTACTCAATATTTATCATCTCAAATTGTAGCTACTCTTGACATTGTCTGTCATATCAATATCATGTCATTTTGAAAAGCAGAACTCCTTTCATAAAATACAAAAACCGTGATGAATATCTCAGTTCCTTTCAAGACACGGCACAAAGCGCACGCGTCAGTCTTGTGTTATGTGACGCGCTCTTAAGACATCTAAAATGGGTTACTAGTGTACCAGCCGATGAGGGTTGGCTTTCATTACTTATGCACTAGTGTGTTTTAAAGACAAGACGACACAGATTCAATCGCTTATAGGAATTGTGTAAATGGAGGCGATCGTAGATATGTAGGTAGAAGGAGAACTAAATCAGATGGTGATTCATACTTGTGTCTAGAAATTGTAATCAATGTGTTGAATGTCTAAGTAATAACAGCCACTCGGGTCAATCGATCGGGTTAAGCTACTCTTGCCGCAGTGGCCCGTGGATGGGTGGCTATGTTTACATACTTACCAAGATCCCTCATCATTCGTGGATCTTTGAAAGTCTGACAACCAGTCTTACTAGATCAGATAAGCAGTCACTACATGTAAAATACTAGTACTCAGCTACATCCAGTTAGACTGGAAGCCGACCCCAACATAGTTTGGAAAGGCTAGACAGGTGATGTTTTGAAAAAAAAAATTGTAATAGGATGGTAGATATCAGAATACTTGAAATCAAACCCTTTGAATAAATGCTTGTAGAGAATCACTTCGGTTGTAGCTATTGCAATAAAATTGAGATAACCTAGTGCCTTGAATACGATTGAGATTTCACAATTGATACTGGTTTTATGAAAATAAAATGTTGCATGGCTGATACGATACAGTGTGTATCAGAAATGTGTGGTACATAGTAAGTACCTACACATATAATCATCAAACATATTTATTTATTTAAAGCGGTGTTACACCTTCCTTAGAAGTCATATCCTTACTACAAGGGATCTCTTCATCGGAAGAATATATAAGTTCAATTGATTATTTTTAAATTAATTTAAACTAAAAATTTAACTAAAAATATAAAACATCAACAAGAAGTAAGTACGTACCAAACATTAATCTCTACAATCCTCTCTCTAGATTTTAAAAGTTGTTGATTATCAGAAACTAAAGTATACGAAATTATTATAAGCTTTTAAATTTAACTAGCTTTTGCCCGCGGCTTCGCCCGCGTGGATGTCAGAGAATATCCCACAGGAATGTATTATCGGGATCAAAAGTACCCTATGTGATTATATATATAGTCCTCCTTATCGATTTCGATAACGGCGACCCTTCGAAATCACTTCCTTGCGTGTGCTCTTAGATGGCTCGCTAGACCGAATTTAGTTTTGAACACCCGGTCACAACTAGAGCAATAAAGTTGGCCTGCAGTGTTGTATGTGTAGGTGTAGGAGGGCTTAGGTCTCTCTTTGCGTATTTGGCGCTTCTCAATAATAGCTTCGTGTCGCTTTTCTTCGAAAGATTTTATACTTTTGCGAATAGTAGAGCGCCAAGACGACCTATGTAAAGCGAGCCTCTCCCAACCTGTAGGATCAATAGCGCACGCGTTAAGATGCCTTCTGAGCACATCCTTATAGCGGAGATGTTGACCGCCATGCTTCCGTTTACCTTCTGCCATCTCAGAGTAAAAAACCATTTTTGGTAAACGGTGGTCCTTCATGCGAAGAACGTGTCCACACCACCTGAGTTGACGCTGCATGAGTAGGGCTTCAATGCCATATATGCTGGAACGGTGCAAGACCTCCGTATTAGGAACATGGTCTTGCCACTTAATGTTCAAGATCGATCTGAGACACCTTAGATGAAATGTGTCCAGTTTCCTAATGTCTGGTTTGTAAAGGCACCATGTTTCTGCGCTGTATAGAAGAACAGGTAAGATTAATGCCTTGTAAACACTAATTTTTGTCTCTAGCTTCAGGTCATGGGATTTCCAGACACGATCATTAAGCCGTCCAAAGGTCGCAGCGGCATTTGCAATGCGCGATGGTATCTCCGATGCCAGGGTGTTATCATGCCGTATGTTGCTTCCAAGATATTTAAACTGCGAGACTTCCTCTAGTGGTTTCCCATCTAGATTAAGTGTGGCTTTATCAGCTTCGCAGCCTCGGGGTGGTTGTTTGAGGATTTGCGTCTTGGAAGCACTGATAACTAATCCAAATCGTTGACAGGATTGATGTAGTGCATCTATATAGCTTTGGAGATGCGCCATGCTGTCGGACATGAGGCACACATCGTCAGCGTAAAGAATCTCCAGAATGGAAGTCTTTTGAAGTTTTGATTTGGCTTTAAACCTAGAAATATCAAACACGCCTTTATCAGTTCGGACATTCAGTTGGATTTGATCACTACAGCACTGCAGGGCGTCTCTCATAACAACTGCGAAGTAAATTGCAAAGAGTGTGGGCGCCATGACGCAACCTTGTTTTACTCCACTTGTAATCTGGATCTCCTTAGAAAGTTCGTTTTCATGTTGAACCTGCGCTTTCATGCCAACATGAAATTGGCGTATGAGGTTGACGAACTTCTTTGGGTATCCAGACTTTTGGAGAACAAGCCAAAGAGCCTCACGTGGAACTCTATCAAATGCTTTCTCTAGATCGACAAAGCACATGTAGAGAGGCCTTTGATGTTCCAAGCTTTTCTCCTGGAGTTGCCTTACGACGGATATAGCATCGATTGTACCTCTGCAAGGACGAAAGCCACATTGACTCTCAGGCAGGTATTTTTCAGCAAGTTTGCTAAGGCGGCTGTTGATAATGTGGGCAAGAATTTTACCGGCACTAGAGAGAAGTGATATGCCTCGGTAGGAGCTGCAATCGGAGACATCTCCCTTCCCTTTATACAGCTTGCAGATCACAGCATCTCTCCAGTCCTGTGGAACTTCTTCACTTTCCCACACCCTTTTGACTAGATGGTAGAGTTTATTTACAATGTTTTTTCCACTGTATTTGTATATTTCCGCTGGAAGTTGGTCCATTCCAGGTGTTTTGGAGTTTTTGAGACGCATGACTGCTTCTGTAAACTCTTCAAAAGTAGGTGGGGCTTCTAAATCTTGACAAACTGGCAGTTCCTCTAGTGTATTTATGTACGACAGATCAGCGCTGAGTGCATCGGGATTCAAGACGTCACTAAAATGTTCTGCCCATCGCATTATTACGTCAGTTTTATTTGTAACTCGGTGTTGTCTGTCTTTTGTGTACATCGGTGCTATTTTCCTTGCCCTTGGTCCAAAAATTGCTTGGATACCCTCGAAGAACTTCCCAGTCTGGCGAGTATCAGCGCAGTGCTGTAGTTCAGCAGCTTTTTCCTTCCACCACTTATCCTTTAGTTTGCGAACTTTGGATCTCAGTTTTTGTTGCGCTTCCTTATTTCTACGTGCATCCGGGGAATTCATATTTAGCTCATACCTGTGTTTGTCAACTAGCGCTTTGATCTCACTGTCAGTTGCGTCAAACCAGTCTTGGTTCTTTTTCTGTGGTCTTCCTATAGTTTCCAGCGCACAGGCATGAAGATGTTTGGCAAAAGATCTCCAGTCACCATCAATGGTAGATGAATCCGCCTGCGGAGCACTCTCAGCAAATTTCAAATCCAACGCTTTACCGAGCTCTGATGATGTTATTAGATTTGAAAAGGCAAGTTTATGTGGAATTTTGTTGGGTGCTCGTCGTGGTGCTTTTAGCTGCAAGTACATCTTTGATCTAATAAGACGGTGATCAGTCCAACCAATAGCACCACGCATTGCTCTCGTCACGAGAACGTCACGCAGGTCTTTTTGGCGAACAATGACATAATCTAAAAGATGCCAATGCTTAGATCTTGGGTGCATCCACGAGGTCTTGTATTTCTCAGCAAGTCGGAAGCATGTATTAGTGATGCTAAGATCGAATTCAGCACATAACGACAATAGCCTAAGTCCATTATCGTTACATTTCCCTATTCCATGTTTGCCGAGGACTCCGTTCCAAGTTGCATATTCGGTTCCGACACGAGCATTAAAATCCCCCAACAAAATAACTTTGTCACACTTTGGGATAGTCTCCAGAGTTCGCCTCAGGTTTTGGTAAAATACCTCTTTATCCTCATCCGGTGAAGGCAGGGTGGGGGCATAAGCACTTATGAGATGGGCGTACTTATTGTTAGATAGTGGAAGGCGTAGAGTCATGAGGCGGTCATTGACACCCTTAGGTAATTCACTCAGATCTCCAGCCAAACCATTACGAATAGCAAAGCCCACACCGCTGCCTGCCTTCTCACCGGAGGGACGTCCGCTCCAGTAATAGGTGTAGCCTCCTAGGTGTTCACGAAGCTCTCCACTGTCACTCAGATGGGTTTCGCTTATTGCAGCTATATCTATGTTATAGCGAGCCAACTCTCTTGCAATGAGAGCAGTTTTTCTCTCTGGGCATAAATTCCGGTCGTTGTCTAATAGAGTCCGTACGTTCCATGTAGCGATGCAAAGTCGTTGGTATTTAATCTTATTATTATTAAGTTGCTTCTGTTTCTTTCGACCGCATTTCGTCGATGTCCAAGCGCCCGCGGTTTGGCACCTGGATGATGGGTGAGACGGACTATTTTTGGGCCACCTTTTCTAGACCCCTCCTCTGTGCAGAGGAAAGCAGAGCGATCCTAAATAGGGCTGCTTTGTCACCAGTTGTGCTGCCGAACCCAGAGTCCCGACTCAATCGACTCCGGGAGCGACCACTCTCCCCTGGCCGCCTACGTGCAGGGTGCTAACTAAAGCCTCGGTACATCGATACCTCAGCCCCACCGCCAAAACCCCATCGCCGCAGGGCTTTTAATACGCTCAGATCCGGAAGTAAATAGCTAGGGTCATCTGCGCGTGAATTGGATTATAGTGGACAAGTAGTTGCGCAGGTACAAATCCACTCTCTCGTCCCTTCCTCTGTGGTCCAATGGACTGGTAGACCAGTACGATCGGCAAAGGTTGGGATGCAGCGAAAGACCGTAAACCACTATATGGATCCTGGTATACGCCCTCAAGGTGCTTCGCATTACCCTGCTGCATTTTTTGATCACGGTAGCGAGAATATAGTAAACGCCTATCATGACCAAGCAGACTTGTGTGCATTGGGGATCTCCCGATTTTCCTCAGTCGCCTTTTACGACACCCATTGGAAGAGATGGGTTGGTGCTATTCTTTGTGTCCGGACACCACACGGAACCTATGTGATTACTCAGGTTATGAACGATCTTTATGCGAAATTTCATCCCAATCAGTTCAGCCGTTTTTGCACCAATCCGGAACATACATCCAGACAAACAGACAAACGGATAAAAATTATTCGTTACTATTTTATTATAATTATGTATAAGTACAGGATGTACCAGAAAGGTGTGATCAATAAGGGTGTGGTACAGACCATCAGACTGAACAACTTTTAGAAACATTTCCCATACATTTGCGTCGAGTTAATGTTGGTCCCATGGTTGGTTGAGTTGTTCAGTTTTTATCGTACCCTTAAATTTGACCATTCCTTTCTGGTCCAGATATCCAATAAACATCGCTACTTTTAACATCTACATTTTAACATCTACAGGGTGTGTAGATGTTAAAAGTGGCGATGTTTATAGGATATCTGGAGCATAAATTCGGAATATTTAGTTGAAACCTAACCATGACGGCTACGCTCTCTAAAATGTTTGTGGTTTTAAGTAAGTACTTTACATAACCTATTTCGGTGTTTTAGATTTATTATTCAAAGTAATAAATAAATTTTCGCCTGTTGTTAAGGTTTATGTACACATACCTAAACATATATCGTATGATCTATGATATAGATAATTATAATGTTTTAAGTAAGTACAGTGGGCTGCATCAATTGGGTACCCCAGTTGTATTAAAAGTAACTTTGCCACAACTTTGCAATTCAAACAATACATCCGTAAGAATAATACAAAAAGTGTTTCAAATGCCCGGACGAGATTCGAACCATCGACTCATTGGTTATACAATGATTACCGCTAGCTCTTACCAACTAAGCCAGTTAGGTAGTTAATATCTCAACGAAATTATCAATCTACTTGACGTTATAACTCTGTCTCTGTCTATGAAATCGCAGTGAATGAATATTTTGTTATTAGAGGGTAGTTACGCATACATTTGACTAATCTATAATGAAGTTACCATCTGATGAGTCTAGTTTTGCTTCACCTTTCGCATTTGTCTAGAAACCCATTGTCTCAGCTGGCAAAATATGTCCAATAAGGTAACTGTAAATTATCAAATCAAATTATTGTAAAATATAAATCTTTGCAGTTTTGTTACATAATATCAATAAAAAATATTATTAAATGATTATTAAAGTATTTTATTTTTCTTGATTTTTAAATTCTTTACAAATATTACTAAAATAAAATAAAAATAAATAAAACTTACTTAATATAGAAAAATACTTTTTATTAAAAAAAATATATAATGCATGACAAAAAACAATTCCTCCAACCTTATGCACGGCAAGCGGTCTTGGAAACCTCTGGTCTATTTAGACGTTGAATAAATTTTCGTAAATGTCAACCCTATTATTGCTTGTCGTTATACGCAATATCAGAAGTATTAAAGTTTTATTGAAAAAGACAATAATAAAAACAGACTTAAGTAAAAATAAATACTAACATAAACTTATTTATTCACAAAAACAATACATTAATTATAATAAAATGTTTTTGCAAAATACAAAAACCAACTTCGGACTATCGTGGATTTGAACCCACATGTCTTTTGAGGGGTACCCAATTGATGCAGCCGACTGTACCTAGACTACAAATACATCACTGCCCGTACGCTTATCTAATGAGACATGCAAGGTCTGTCTGTGTGTATTTTGTCTGTCCGATAGAACTTAGATACCTAGGAGTACCTATTCAAATCAATGTAGGAAATCTATTGATTTTACACGCTCTCAACAATGTAACTTAGTATGATAAAGCGTACTGATGAATGGACAAACAGCAACTACAGCAAAAATATTCAGATTAGATCTTTTCATTGATTGGCAAAAACTGACAACATTGTGTTTTTTTCCTGTGTTTAATCAGTTGCCTGAATAATTGGCAAAACCCACTAGGGCCGCGGGGCTCCATGAGGCCGAGTCGCGCGGTCGAGTCTCGTGAGTGTTTAAAGTACGTGAGCGAGGCCTACCTCGCTCAACCCGATGGTTGGCGGTCTACTTCAAAGAAAGCCGTGCGGCTCTGGGTAGTGGGGACGGGCAACGCGGCCGGATATTTGGTCGCACCCAAAAACGCCGTTGCCGCGGTTTATTTCTTGTTTGTGCATCGTTGCTTATTACTATAAATGCTGCTGAAGCTAAAAGCACGTCCTCTTCTTCGTACATCTCGAAAGAAAGCGGGCCACGTGGCTCTTACCTATAATGAGGACGCGTTGCAAAAAACGCAAAAGCCTCGCGAGGCCGTCCTTCGCGGCCCTAAAAAGCCGCGCGGCTCGCAGTGGGGACGCTGCTTTAGAATAGACCAGCCAGATATAACAGAAACTAGTTAAAGTAGCCCAGCTGTAACCATTTGATGAAAACATCCTTAGTAAATACAGTCAGGGAAAAAATTACAACCTACGTCAATTTCCGTGTTATAGGTATTTCATACAACTGTCAAAAAAGGCCAATGGGATTTCAATTTAAACACGGAAAATAGTAGTAAGCAGTCAATTTGCTTGGCAGTTAATTTCTATGATTTTACAGGACAGTCAACTGGCAATAATAAAAACCGGCCAAGTGCGTGTTGGACCACGCACAGTGAAGGGTTCCGTAGTTGGGATGAAATTATCCCAAGAACAAATTTAACATTATAGTTGAAAAACATGTTCTCCCATACATTCCCATACAAACTTAACAATCAATGTATTCCCAAAAAAAAATTTTTTTTACATGATAAAATTACTAATTAACAATTTTCGGACTTTTTTCTTTACTTGTGCTATGAGACCTTGCTTCTTACCAAATTTTATTATTCTAGGTCAATGGGAAGTACCCATAGGTCTTGATTTAAGAGTATCAAAATATGTCGCATAAACGGCCGTATTTTTTTTTATTGCGATGACTTATAAGCTTGATTTTTTTAGAGGGACCATTAACTTACGCATTTGATATTAATTTTAATTTGATACCTCCACGCATTCCTGAGAAAAAGGGTCTGACAAACTTGAAAATATTTTTTTATGTGATAAAATGACAAATTAACCATTTTCTGACTTTTCCCTTCACTTGTGCTATGAGATCTTGCTTTTTGCAAAATTTCATGTTTCTAGGTCAACGGGAAGTACCCCATAGGTTTTGATTTACTTGCGACTGTCAAAATATAATATGTCACATAAATGGCCGTATTTTTTATTGCGTTGACTTAGAACGTTGATATTTTAAGGACTCCAAGGGACTATAGATCTACTTATTTGATATTAATTTCAACTTGATACCTCAACGTGTTCTTGAGAAAAAGGTTCTTGGCAGACTGACAGATACAGAGACAGACAGACAGACAGACAGACAGACAGACAGACGGACAGACAGACAGACAGCAGACAGACAGACAGACAGACAGACGGACAGACAGACAGACAGACCGACAACGAAGTGATCTTATAAGGGTTCCGTTTTTTTCTTTTGAGGTACGGAACCCTAAAAGCGATGATATTTGGAACTTTAAGGAGTCGGTCGGCCAACATAGGTCGTAAACTCGTAATCTATGATAGATGGTTCATGTTGTAAGCATAAAAGTTACATCTTTTCGTGCTCGTGCAATTCATAGAGACCATCGTATTGTTATTTGTTACGTATTAACATAAAAATCATATGAATAAAAGGCATATTGGATATAATAATTCGTCGCTGTTGCATAACGGCTGCTCGGATTTCCCCGAAGGAAGCTAACGGGCAATATTTCCTCTCACTTATGTTGGTTTTCGGCAATATTTGATATTAATCCGTTGATACGTTTATCAGCTTTTCCTGTATTGGTATAAACGGCAAAAATATGTTGGTGAAAAGAATGCTGCTTTATTGGCACAAAGCGAAAGTATATTTCTGTTTTTGTTATTTAAATATTATCTGGTGGTTATTTTGTGTTGTGTTATGTGTCTATTTCACAGTAACATAAAGGCTTATTCCCTTATTCATAAAAAAACTAAAACGCTCTATAAACCTATTTTAGTTATAGAAATGTTTTGTCAATTTCTTTCGAAATATGATTTGAGTTTGAAATGACAATACACTTCTATAACTAAAATAGTTTTATAGAGCGTTTTAGTGTTGTATGAATAAGGGGTTTAAGGTTTAGATTTTAGTTTTTGAAATACTATTTTAGGTGCTATCCTTTTCAAAACATACGATTTGCATAGGTATTACCATTTCAAAACAAACATCTTGCACATATTCGAAGTGTGGCCGTAATTCAATTTTCTCTGTTGCTTGGTGCGCATACGTCCGTATGTATGAAACCACTTTGTTGCCGGCGTCAGGCCCACTGGATTTCTTTGTACAAAGGGCCACGTCGGCGCCACGTGCATGCACCCACATCGCCGCTCCACCTTTGTAGATACACCTACATAATGCAACTAGCCAACTCAATAGTTTACACTTAATTAGAAAATATTTTATGCTTGTTGTACCTAAAGAAGCTTAGGACAATAACACGATGCCTTCAGCTTATTCCGTTCATAAAACGCAATACAGCTCTTGGGAGCATGCAATTAAAATAAGACTGAGGCGAGTAGGAGCCAGCATTGTCTTCCTTCTTCTCGCCCGCCTATAATTTAGATAATAGGCTAGAAAATATTCTTTTGTCTTCCAACAGACTATCTGGTTGTTAGTCGTCGTTCGATTATTTGCCAAGAATAAGGCGCCCTGTCCGCTATCACTAGAGCTTCAGTTTTATGGCGTCAATAATTCGACAAAGGGAGTTGGCGTCCTTGCATTTAATGGCAAATCATGAGCCTGATTATCTTGAATTGTTGCCAGCTTTGTTTATGTTACTATTACTCAAATCTTGATTGTGTCGTAAATCAGCAAATTACGTAGAATGGCTTAGACTTAAAATTCATGTAGCTTATCTTGCAAATAATATAAAGACTCATAATTTATTACTTGGTCTATCTTTGGATTATTTTATAAACTCGACTTCAGGAAAATCCTACAATGAAAAATATTAATTTAAATCACAGTTATAATAAACTTCCTTTATTTTCTGAAATAATACTGCATCATAATAATATTTATTGTCACGAAACAGATTTAGAAAAAGGTTTTAAAATTTTGTATAAAGTGCAATTCACACTGCAATAACTCGCCTCGCTCGCTGCGAGAGTACCATGAGCGCTCTAACTATTGTTAATGACCCACCGAGGGCATAATTACATTTTTTCAAACCCCCTAATAGCAATTTCACTAATTTCGTTAATTCCAGCGTGAAAACTTACACCCGTTGTGAGAAATTAAATTCAAACTGAGATTTCAAATGGTAAAAAGTTTGAATTTTAATTTATGAAGCCAACACACCTGCTAAAGTAGAATTACAAACGTACTTCTATGCTAATCTCGTATAAAGAAAACAAAGGAGTACCTATAATGCAGGCTGTATTATTTCGTACAAGTTGGGAATATCGACTACAAGATAATTGGGGTAGCCGCAACTTTTGTATAATGTAGTACTAGAGCTTACTGCAAAAGAGAATGAGACCGTGAATTTAATAATAATAATAATAACCCCACCGCAGTATCTCTACGTTGACGTCGTGGTGGGGCTTGCGCGCTCCGAATTCTAGGTCTGTTCCTGTAGAGTTTACTCTGCCGGAACAGGTCTAGGATGAGAAGCCAGACCAAGAGAGATACAGAAACCCGCAGGGCAGCATGTGGCGAGCTGTTGGGCAGTAGCGACCCCACGGACCCTATCTCCCGGGAGAAGTCTTGTTCCTCACCTCTCGCTTGCCTTTATTGGCCGGCTGGAGTGAACAATGACGGGAACAGAGCTCCCACCTCATTCTTGCCTTTATTGGCTGGCTTGAGTGGAGATTCGCAAGAGCAAACGTGCTCGGAGGAAGGAAGTATTCCAGTAAGTGTTTGTAGGGATCTTGACCATCTTCCAGGCTCTGGGATTGTTCTGAGAACCGTGGAATACCTCTCCACTCCTCACAAGCACCTCAGGACATGTTGCTCCCTTGCCGCTACGACACTATGTGCTAGCGACCGTTTTCGGGGGCCCATTATTGAGTGTGCAAGTCACCCCCTGCCATTTTTTTTCCGTGTATATAATAATAAAACATTGATCAGGCAGGGGCCATAGTCCTTTCATAGTTCTAGGTAACCAGTCCACAGCCACCCAAACCCATAGCCCAATATGTTTTTTTTCCATGTTCTGCAATAGTCCTGCACCAACCGGGGGTTGTCCTTGGGTGCACTTGCATAGTACAGGGATAATCGTCGGTTGGTGCCTCCTCATAATTTAAAACTGTCTAAGGGGCCTCTGCGAGTTGGCTTCGGGCCCTCGTACGCCTTCCAAAAGTCCGGGACCCCAGGGTCCCGAGATACGTCAAAGACACTTTAAAAATAATAATAATAATAATCACAATTGAACTCGTTTCCCATTTATTTGTAAACGTTTTAATCGTCTTTGTAAGTTATGAACAGAAGTTCTAAATAATAACAAAAACTAAATTAAAATGTTCAAATAAACTTTGATAGGTATCTGGTTAACAAGCCTTTGTATTGACGAAAATAGAATCCTACTTTTTGCTTCAAACAAAACATTTGTTCGTACGCTCTGATTACAAAATTAATGTTTAAAGTTGATAACTTTTCGCAATGATTGTAAAACAAAACCCGCAAATCATTTGAAAAGCGGCTCTCTGCCAGGCTCAATTACTTTTTAAAAGATAGACGAGGTTTTATAACTTTTCTAGGGTGTTTCATTAAAAATTTCCTCAAAGGGACCGGAGCTTGTCTCATTATTATATAGGATTTGAAGAGGACAAGGTGCTACGAACGACGAAACTCGGGTACAGTTTACCTAAGGCGAACGTTCAAGCTGAAACGAGTTGCTATTAATATTTAATGTTCCATCTTTGTGCCTTTTTTTTTGCTGCGTATTAAATATTTGGTTCGTGCCACTGGGAGTTTCACAGCAAAATTTACCTCAATAAATCCATCGATAATAATACTTGAGAAGTTTTGACAGTGTTTAATTAAGCAAAGTTTTAATTTACTGATAGCAAACTGAAACTAATTTAAATTAATGCATTGACAGTAAAAAATTACTCGATCAAATCTCAGAAGTTTCTAATTAAGAGTAAAATTGATTGTTAACGGGATAGTGGCATTCTTTTTAATGGCTTGGCTGATTGAGTGTTGCGCTGAATAACCCTTCGTAGCATAAAGGCGACGCGGTAAGGCCAAATAATTACGAACTGGCTCACGGTGGCATCTTTGATGCCTTAATCAGGTGAGGACGGGCAGCCACGCCCGCTGCCGTAATTAGAATGTCTCCTTGTATAGCCAGCACCTTTAACATGCGACTGAATAACGAAGGACACTTCATTTGGTGCCGATGAGGTGTCGTCATCACTAGATGGCGTTCAGATTGAGTCGTGTATATCAACAGTAATTAAAAACAAGACTTTACAAAAATTGGAAGGATTTTTAAATTATTACTAGTTTTAGGTAGCTTTCAGGCTTTTCACTGAAGCCAAAAGAAAATCATAAATCATGGACAGGATTTAGCTGTCTAGCGGGATAAGTCTAGAAGGCTAATAGCAAATAGGCTTAGCCGACTCAATTTTATTTTCTAAACGATATCCTAACTAATAATAAAAATGCGAAAGTGAATTTTGTTTATTTGTTTGTTACGCTTTCACGCTAAAACGGCTAAACGGATTTGGATGAAATTTGGCTCATCGGTAGACCATGACCTGAAAAAGGACATCTAGGCTACTTTTCATCCTGGATCGCCGACCAAGTCGCGGGAGACAGCTAGTACTAGAATAAAAGCTTAGTTAATTTGTTGGAGCTAGACAGAAGGACTGAGGTCCCTTTCTCTCGTACTAATGATGCACATTGCAATTACAGCAGCTTACAGAGCGCACAATTACAAACACCCATCTATTATTACGCGCTCTATTGTGCGCATTTGCTTAATTTTACTTTCTGTTTCGTGTGCACAAAGGGTGCGGTGCGTAGTAGGTAATACCGATTTCAGAGACACTGATTGTTTAGACTGTAGTATTAACGCTGTAATTAAAGAGGATTGCAATCATTTATTTTACCGCTCTAAAAGCGGTCAAATAAATGATTGGTTAGATACTACGTGAGGAAACATGGACTTAGACCTTAAGGCGCGGTATCTGCTCAATAATCACAAAAATAAATGATTGGTTAGATACTACGTGAGAAAACATGGACTTAGACCTTAAGGCGCGGTATCTGCTCAATAATCACAAAAATAAATGATTGGTTAGATACTACGTGAGAAAACATGGACTTAGACCTTAAGGCGCGGTATCTGCTCAATAATCACAAATATTGGTTTCTTGGATTGTCGAGTATGACGTAACGCAATGAAAGTATCCGACGCAAAAAATACAGTGGACAGAGAGGGGTTTAAAGCAAAATGTTAACCGAATAGAATAGTAAAAAATAGTTTGATATTCCCAATAAAAAATTAGGAAGTTGCTCCACAAAAATAAACTTTGGCGTTGAACATCTCTGTATTTTCATGGATAACGACATTCATTTTTTTAAGAATTTAATAGAATTAGCATTTTTATAAAACTTTAACCGGATAATTATTTAATTTCTTGTGTATATTCTGAATAATCTAAAGAAAACCCGGAAAATAAAGGCACATTCGCAGCTTAGTCACATCTCGGCAACACAAATATTGTTTTCAATTTTCAACCTTATTTCAAGCCAGCTAATGGTCACAATAGATTACGCGGTTGTGTCCCGTTTAAAATCGTAGTCAGACCGCGTCTTAATATAGGTAAGTCTGAAATCGCCAACCCATATTGAGCAAGCGTGGTGATCATCAATGCCTTCTCTGTATTAGAAGCATTTGACCTGCAATTAGACACTAATAGGCTGGTATTTTCACTCGACTGCGGCGAAGCAAAAAAGAGGGTTATGATTTTAACCGCTATGTATGTATGTTCATTTGTTCCCACATAACTTCAAAACTGCTTATCATAATTTGACAAATGAGGTATCGTGAAGCGTCTTAATTGTCCGCTAGTTATAGGATATGTGACGTCACATTAAATTGAATATGGCGCCCTCTAGAGAACATAAAGTCATGAACTAAAAAAAAATGTTTTGAATGGGACCGTATTGGGTATCAAATGAAAAGGCTTAATTAGCACATTTCAAATATATATATATATACTGTTAGCTGTTGCTTGCGGCTTTGCTTGCATGCACCTGATAGTTGGGAATAATTTCTAAAATCACGCCTCAGATGTCATCATCTGCCTAGCCTTTTCCCAACTATGTTGGGGTCGGCTTCCAGTCTAACTGGATGCAGCTGAATACCAGTATTTTACATGGAGCGACTGCCTATCTGACCTCCACAACCCAGTTACTGGGTAATACGATACCCCTTGGTAAGACTGGTTGTCAGACTTTCGGGCTTCTGACGACCCGTAACGACTGTCAAAGATCCACGAATAACAGCCGGGACCAACGGCTTAACGTGCTTTCCGAGGCACGGAGGAATCTCGATATGTAAAGATGGACACCCATCCACTGACCAACCCCGGCAAGCGTAGCTTAACCTGACGGATCGACCCGTGCGGCTGTTATTACTTAGCCACGAGCTCCTCTCCTCGAGATGTGAGCCTAACATATTTTCTCCCTACACAAAATACATACAGGGTGTTTCTTTTAAGGTGTCAAGCCAGTGCGAGCTGATAGCAGAGCTCAGAGTACAAATGCCTATCGATTTAACCCCCACATGTATGTTCTACGATTTTTTGTAGTTTTCGAGGAATCCAAAATGGATTCCTCATTTCATATCAATGGTAGTGGTTAAGGATAGTAGTAGGTATAAAATTTATGTTTTTATTATCAACTGATCTCTGCTTAAACGTAGAGGAATAGTAAAATCAGGATTGACAAAAATATGCAAAGATAACAATAAATTATAGAATATGAAAATCACAAGATTTCAGATACACCACTTTCAACGACCGATTTCAGCAAATAATGCCCTATTAAGTACATTCTTGTTCAAAGTTGACCCAAAAAAAAAGATATTTTTTTTAAAGCCATCATCTCGTTGAATCAGGAAAAATGTCGAAAAAAAATTATAACTCGAAAACTACAAAAAATCGTAGAACATACATGGAGGTTAAATCGATAGGTATTGTACTCTGCTATCAGCTCGCACAGCCTTGACACCTTAAAAGAAACACCCTGTATATAATAATTGTTCTTCTTTAAAAAATGTAAAGCGGTTCTGCAAATACTTTATCACGAAATCATACCCCAAAATAATTTAAATAAAAAGTAAATTCAAAAACTAAAACCCAACTACTGAAGAATCAAGCTCTAAAAAGTATGAAACAAGAAAATATGAATAAAAAAAATAAATTTAAAAACTAAAACCCGACTACTAAAAAGTCACGCTCTAAAAAGTATGAAACAAGAAAATACTCTCATCTGAAATTAGAAAAAGGCAGACAAATTAAAAATCCGGAGTCACACGTAATCTGTTCAATTTATGCTATGACTAGCATTTGCCCGCGGCTTCGCCCGCGTGGATGTCGGAAAATATCCCATGGGAACGTACTATGTGGAAAACATAGGGCCGTCCGATATAACTGTACAAACTCAAATCGCTACGATATATCGTTACCGTGTATAGTAGGCATAAAGCTACCAGTCGGCATGATTTTTTCCGACATCTTCAACAGTCGTAAAAAAAATAAATTTAAAAACTAAAACCCGACCACTAAAAAGTCACGCTCTAAAAAGTATGAAACAAGAAAATACTCTCATCTAAAATTAGAAAAAGGCAGACAAATTAAAAATCCGGAGTCACACCTAATCTGTTCAATTTATGCTATGACTAGCATTTGCCCGCGGCTTCGCCCGCGTGGATGTCGGAAAATATCCCATGGGAACGTACTATGTGGAAAACATAGGGCCGTCCGATATAACTGTACAAACTCAAATCGCTACGATATATCGTTACCGTGTATAGTAGGCATAAAGCTACCAGTCGGCATGATTTTTTCCGACATCTTCAACAGTCGTCGTCATATTTCAGCCAATTTACACAAAACCATAATGAATTACACTGAATCACTCCGTTCATTGGAGAAAACCGTATGAAAATCCGTTCGGTACTTTTTGACATTATCGCATTCAAACAGACACACTTACGCGGCGGGGGGACTTTGTTAATTACTTAAAATTTATTATGCCAGTCACGCTCTAATAACAAATAACTTTTGTCCGAGTGTCCACTCGTTCAAATAATTTCCTCGTAAAAACTTCGAATGAAATAAAGACTAAATGTTACCTCAAGATTCGAACTATGACTACATTTCCAATCCCTTAAATCTCTTAAAAAGAGGTAATTACACAAACATTTGTCAACCCCTATTGTACCCCCTCAAAAACGCTGTACCACATATTTCTTTATATATTTCCTACCAAAAGCATAAATTTGAATTTTCATATCCCTAACTTAAGAAATGCTGGGTTTCCCATCTTTCATCCCTTATATCACCCCTTGTAGTATTGCTTTTGAAAGTATCCTGTGTCCTTTCCCAAGATGCTATATAAAGCCTTGCCTAATTTTGTCGAAATCCGTGCAGTTTTGTAAATTATAAAATCAACCCCTATTTTACCCCCTTAGGGGATGATTTTTCAAAAACGCTGAACCGCATATTTCTTTGTTTCCTATCAAAAGCATACATTTTAATTTTCACATCCCTTTTTTTTTTTTTTTTTTTTTTTTGAGGGTGGGAAATCATCAAATAACTTCTCCCGCTCTGGGTGGAGCGGAAGGGCGTGTCAGACTTTTACTGACTAAAACCCACCCGTGTTCCTTCAGTTGCCTATGCCAGGGCCGCGGTAACTTCTTCAAACAATCCGCGACCCCAGCGGCGTCGGCCATATTGGACCCCGTCACTTGCTGACATCTCTTTGAGGCGCGCGTGGAACACTACGCGCCGTCGACTCGGGCCTGGTCCTTACCGGACGGCGAGCTACCCGCTGCTCACCGTCCGCAGGCCCGCGCCCACGGTGGCCGGAAATCGCCCCGCGATTCCCGCCGCCCAGGGCGTCTCCTGCGGCGACTGAGGGCGTGAGGCTGCCTCTCCCTCACGCGTTCCGCCTCCTCCTTCGCGAGCATCACTGCTTCGCAGAAGGAGGTGACGGCCTCCCATGCACTCTCGCTCCGCACCATGGCCTGGACCAGGCTCGGACGCGAGAGATCGCCGCCGCCGATCGCCTCCGTGAGAACACGGCGGTGCTCTGCCCAAGCCGGGCAGAACTCCACTGTATGCTCCACCGTGTCCTCCGGGCGATCCACACAATGGTAACACCCGGGCGTTTCCTCCCGCCTTATGCGAAACAGGAACCTCCCGAAACAACCGTGTCCGGTGAGAACCTGCGTCAGGCGGAAGGTGAGGACGCCGTGGCGCCTCTCTAACCACTCCTAAAAGAGGGGACTTATCGCCGCAATCGTGGCGTGCCCAGCGCTGGGTTGCGACAGTCGCGCTCTCCGTATGGGGAGCGGTATCTATTGGCGGTATCGCCATGAGATACCGCCGGAGCTCTGTCCGCTGTACCGTGATTTCTCGCGGCAGCGGAGTTACGCCCCGGCGCTTCGCCTCCTCGCGCCACTCCCACACGTGCGCGAGGACCTTTGCCTACAGATCCCACGGCGGCAATCCGGCAAGGAGGCTCGCCGCCTCCCGGGAGACCGTGCGGTATCCCCGGACTAGCCGGATGGCCATGACCCTATGGGACGCGTTCAACCTGCCGGCTGGCCCCAGCCTTAGGGAACGCGCCCACACCGGTGCTCCGTAAAGGGCCATGGACCGCACGACCCCCGCGTAGAGCCTCCGGCAGGAGGCGTTTGGACACCCCAGATTGGGCAGGAGCCGCCTCAAGGCAGCCCCAGCCCGTGCCAGTCTGGGAGCCAAACGTCGGAAATGCTCCACGAAGTTCCACCGGCTGTCGAGGACGAGTCCCAGGTACTTCATCGTCGACCCGACTCCGATGTGAACCCCTCCCACCGAATTTTCACATCCCTAACTTAAGAAATACTGAGTTTCCATAAAAACTTTCATCCCCTATATAACCCCCTGTAAGATTATTTTTGAAAAAAAAAAGTAGCCTATGTCCGTCCCCAGGATACCATCTATAGCCTTGCCAAATTTTATCGAAATCCGTTCAGTGGTTTAGGCGTGAAAAGGTAACAGACAGACAGACAGACAGACAGACGGACAGACAGACAGACGGACAGACAGACAGACAGACAGAGTTACTTTCGAATTTATAATATTAGTATGGATTTGTGACTGCATTTTTTATTTGTCTGTCTTTTTCATATTTTCTTGTTTCATACTTTTAAGAGCGTAATTTTTCAGTAGTCAGGTTTTACCTTTTGAACTTACTTTTTTACCCGAGTACGGCAAAGCCAAAAGGAGGTTATGATTTAAGGTAAGTATGTATATAAGTATGTATTTTTACCTGACTACGGCAAACCCAAAAGGAAGGGTTATGATTTTAGCAGTCTATTTAAGTATGTAAGTATGTATTTACGTGTGTTCCACCGTAGCGCCTAAATTACTGAACTGATTTTGATGAATGAGGTATCAGTAGATTCGAAATAATGGTCCGGGTGACATAGGCTATATAAATTCTCCCTAAATTTAATATAGTTGACTTTACATGTAAATTTGTGACCTCGAAAAAAATTAAATTGAGATAATCATGACATGTTTGGTATCAAAAGAAAGGTCTTGACGAGCACATTACAAATATGTATACTTATGTCGTTATTGTTTAAGTAAATAAATATTTTGAACTTTTTAGATCAAATTATTTATTTTTCCGTAGTCGGGTTACAGTTTTTTAAACTTTACTCTTGTTATATATTTATTTTATATATCACTAGGTAATAAGAGAAAGGTTTTAAATCAAACATTATGTACCTACCTACGTTACTGATATCGTTTGTTTGACGTAAGTACCTACAGAATGATATTCCTAAAACAAATACTTACACTAAAATAATTCTTCCATAAAGTAGACTAATAATTCTAATTATTTACAGTTAGCAGACCTAGACTGTCATTGAGCTTGTCAATATACATTAGTTACCTTTTATAAAAATATTTTCTCTACAAAAAAATAAATATTTTCTCACCGTTGCTAAATAACTCATTAGTGACGATTTGTTTATTTAGGTCCGTGCACTAAAAGAATAAAGTTAAATTTTATACATCAAATAAAATAGTCGCTAAAAATAAAGTGTGCCTTTATTTTTTCAATTGATTTGACTGTCTAGGGACTGCTGTTGGTACTTAAGAGATGTCACATCATCTATTTATTTAATTATTTTCTTTCTTTTTCTGTTGTACCCACAGAACAGATGTTGTACCTATTCCACGTCACTACAAGACGCTGCGTGCTGGCAGAATAGTGGACATCGGCACAATTGCCAAAAAAAAAACTACTTAAGTTTAACGTTAACGTTAAGGGGTCGATACACCTTATATTCAGCTATCACATACCACAATTTGAACCATTTTTTTCCAGTCTCAGGATAAAATATTTTTATATTATTATTTGAAAAATTTACACCTTGCTTTACTAATTTGACTATATTTACTATAAATCACATTATTTTTTAATTTAGTGTTTTGTTTTTATCTGTGAAATACATATAAGCAAATAATTTTGTAAATGTATTTTTATTTTTTTTAAATTTTAACCTAGAAAAAATGCTTTAGCTTGTGGTATGTGATAGCTGAATATACGGTGTATCGACCCCATAACGTTGGACCAGTATTTACGCCACACCCTGTCATGTCTGTCGCATGCCGGACAAACTATGGGCCCAGATAGCACAGAAGGGCACCAGTGCCCTGAGACGGTGAGGCGAGGTCGCGGCAGGCCTGTAGGAGGTCGCGGGATGAACTGATCAAATTCCGCCAAAACTGGAAGGAGAACGCATGGACTTACGAACGATGGACGGAATGGAGAGAGACGTTTGCCCAGGAGTGGGAGCGTTTATTTTTTTATATAAAAAAATAAACTATATTATTTTTAATATAATAAAATAAAATAGTTTGTAATCTCTCGATCCCAATATTGTTACAGTAATTGTTGGCATATTAGTTTGCTTGCTTGCCGATAAACAGACGGATAATCAAACTGAAAGTCATTTCATGTCCGATTAGAATCTTTTTTTATTGCTAAACAAAAAATAATGTATTTGTCTGGCAAAATAAAATTTCAAAATGGTTAATAATCTTTTCAAGAAATAACGTTATTTACCTACTTATTTCTATGAATTTTTCAATTTATTTTATTACCAAAACCAATTCAATAAATAAAACGTACTTCAATTTTTAAGCTAAAAAACTTATACCTAAATCGAATTTCGTACTAGATCCATTTTCAAAATGTCACTCAACGTACCAAGGGATGCGTTAGTGCTTACATATCTAAGTTCTCACATATCAAATGGAAAATTTACATATATCACCGAAAAAGCGGTCGAAGCGGTTGACAGTTAATTGAATCTCTGAACAGACGTGAAGCGTCCACTACATTTGGCTTACGGCGCTCAAATAAAAAACCGGCACTGAATTGCTTTTCGCCGAAAACGATAGTGTGAATGAGTGAGACTGTTTTCAAAGGGTGCAAAGTTGCAAACAACGCGATACTTTTCACGGTGTGTAACTATAGAGTGATTTGTCCGCGGGTAAATTTTATGGCGTTACGTGTAATAATACGATGCATTGTAAACCGGCCAGTATTAAAAACAACTTTCTATTGTCGCACGGTGGGCTGAAAATCAGCTTTCATAGACTTAGGGATTTCTATCTGCAAGTGCCTGATTTTTTGCCGGATATCGCTTCTATTAGTTGTTACTGTATTCAAAAATGACACCCGAGGTAATTCTGCACAAAAACGAAGGAATTATAATTTTTTTACGAAAAATTTCTATGAAGCTAGTATGAAAAAGTTAATTATCTCGCAAACAGCAAGGAAAACCGTAATATCCTTACAGGTGGTTATACTACTAATTATTTACGATTTTTTGACATATGTCATATAACGGTTATCGCTGCTATTTTTTTTTTAAATCGTCAAAATATTTTTATTTATTTTTACACATGAAAATGTTCCTTTTGATGTTTAGGTTGAGGAACACAGACTTTTAACAACACGTAACATAAAATAGCATCACCCCTATATTCCCGAAGGAGTAGTCAGAGGTTGATAGTACATCCACACTTAGCCAACTATGTTTGAATTAGATATTTATCAATACAAAATGAGTTTTAAAACTTTACATACATTCAAAATACCAAATAACAAATTGTTTAGTCTTCTAATAAGTCTGAATAGGTGATTAAATTATTGTTAATGATTTCTGATAAGTAAGCTAATTTGTTGATTAGTTGTGCTAAGAGTTCTAAGAAATGTTTTGGACGATTATAAATTTTCATTAGCACATCTTTTAAAACTCTAATGAGGGTAGTTAACTAATTATCGACGTTTTGCAATAAAAGGGCTAAAATTTTGCTTTATAATTTATATTGTTCACAACGGTGTAACTGCTAACACTAAATTTTTGACCTGCGACTATAAAATCTTAAAATGGAAAGTTTAATCACCAATTTAGACTTGTTTGTTCTTCTGAAAAGTGAAAGTACTTCATTTAATCATGAAGTATTGTTTGGTGCAGTTGTATCCCGCATAGGCGATTGCCTTTCTGCCGAAGATCGAGTAACTCTCAAAGAATTTTGTCGGAAATTCACGCGAGCTGCTTTACACAGATGGCAGAAATCCAACCGATTCCTTGATCACTTCAGAAGACTGTACGGAAATTGGCTGCAAGCAAATATTGATTGGCCAAGTTGTGTGCAAGCTTTAGTTAATCAAGAACCAACTGTTTATGAGATACCAAGAGCACAATCAGACTCTCAAGAACCTTCGTCGTCGGCATCATTGTCCGTTGGAACAATGACAAAAAGGTCCCGAAAACCATTCGAAGATTTGGGAAGTAAACAGAAAAAGAGAAGATCTGATGATCATACAGGCGAAGACTCCAGTGAATTGGCATATGCAGCTGCAGCGCGTTTAAAAGAAGAAGGGCATGAGGATATGGCATCTGTGATCGAATACATAATGAAAAATCCTGAAGCAGCCGTTAAAATTAAAGAAACGCTTAAGAAACCAGTGAAAAAAGTCATATTTACACCAGAGAAAGCGCTTGGATTGCTTCTTTCACTAAAACTGTCAAAGTGGCAATATATTACTTTGCGAGAGGCTGCCATTCGGGAAGGTGCTAAGGATATTTATCCATCCTACTATAAAGTGCAACAAACTAAGCTTGATTGCTACCCTCCGAAGCAATCAGTGTCAGTTACGGATTCCTCGGCTAGGATTACACTTCAAGCTTTACTTGACATCACGGTGACGAGGATCCTTCAAAGTCTTTCTGACTATGCAGATGTGCAAAATAAGCAGCTAAAGCTGATATCCAAGTGGGGATTTGATGGTGCTTCCAACCAAAGCCGATACAAGCAGAAAATGGAGGGTGAGCAAGATGATGCAAGCATTTTCATGACCTCCTTGGTGCCACTAAAACTGACAGATGGTGATAATACTGTATGGACGAACCCAAAACCAACTTTGTATTGTCGTCCAGTTCAGTTTACTTTTGTAAAGGAGAGCGAAGCAGTTGTCATTGGTTTCAAAAGACAAATGGATGATGAAATTGAGGACCTTAACCCCACAGAGTGCATTAATAATAACATGGTGACTCATCAACTAATGATGACAATGATCGACGCCAAAGTCTGCACGTACCTTTCTGAGGCCAGATCAAATGCATCGTGCTACCTGTGCTTAGCAAAACCTACGGAAATGAACCGCTTAGATGTTGTAACATCAAAGACTGTGTGTGCTGACATATACGAATTTGGCTTGTCATCCCTACACGCACGTATTATTGTATGGAATGTCTGTTACATATTGCGTACAGGCTCGACTTCAAACGGTGGGCAGCGAGAAGTAATGAGGACAAAGAAATGTTGCAGAACAGAAAACAATCTATTCAAAATAAATTCAAAGATCAGCTCAATCTGTTGATTGATATTGTAAAACAAGGCTCGGGAACTACCAATGACGGGAATACCGCAAGAAAGTTTTTCGAGTTTCCCAATAAAACTGCAGCTATTACCGGGTTGGACGAAGATCTTATTAAAAGATTTGCTGTGATTTTGCAAGCGATAACATCTGGCGAGAAGATCGACGTAATAAAATTTAAAGATTTTGCCCGCAAAACAGCAGAAAAGTACGTGGAATTGTACGACTGGTACTACATGTCGTCAACCGTACATAAATTACTAATACACGGGGCTGACATAATCGAGAAAAATTATATTGTGCCGATTGGGACTCTCTCGGAAGAAGCCTCAGAGTCTCGAAACAAAGATTTTAGGAGGTTCCGGGAACATCATTCGCGGAAAAGAAGCAGGCAAGATTGTAAACAAGATATCTTAAATATGCTTATTGTTTCTTCGGATCCTTTCCTAAGTGCACAAAGGCCTAAGTTAGATGCCAAAAGTAAGCAGAGCTTTTTTGCTGAAACTCTCGAATTAATTCAGTTTCAGGAAAGTGAGTTCGAGTTTTTAGATATATCCAATCTGGATTCTGACTCAGAATTGGAGTCCGACAACGACAGTGATAAGGAAAATGTTTAATATTTGATTTCATTTTTCTATTTTTTAAAATATTTTTCTTGTTTTATATAGTCTTAATATTTGGGTTAGTAAAATTATTTATAATTAACAATGTTCTTAATTAAGTCACTAAAAGGAACCGTTTCATACGTAAAAATAAGTAAAAATATTTTGACGATTTTTTTAAAAAAAATTAGCAGCGAAAACCGTTATATGACATATGTCAAAAAATCATAAATAATTAGTACTATAACCACCTGTAAGGATATTACGGTTTTCCTTGCTGTTTGCGAGATAATTAACTTTTTTATACTAGCTTCATACAAATTTTTCGTAAAAAAATTATAATTCCTTCGTTTTTGTCCATAATTTACTCCGGTGTAATTTTTGAATATAGTAACAACTAATAGAAGCAATATCCAGGAAAAAATCCGGCACTTGCAGATAGAAATCCCTAAGTCTATGAAAGCCGATTTTCAGCCCACTGTGTGTCGGTGAGAGAGATTCCAATTGTGAATTTATCTAAAATGCTATTTTTGTTTCTTTACTATTTAATTCATATTTGTTTCATTTGGTATTTATGAAAAAAATCTGGGATATGAGTTGCAAAATGATACAATTTTATATTTGGAAGGTTTCAGGTAGGTAGGTACCTACTTACTTTGAGCACAAAAACTTATTTTATATATATATATATGTAGCTCGTTCTTCGTTCGTTACGAAATATTCCTTGAAGTGTTCTTCATCCTATCTGTCTTATTTTTCTTTTGTCAGCATTATGCTACTATAAGCTAATCTTTCCATGCTGTGACACTGATTCTGATCGCATAACAAACGAAGGTGAATTGCAAAATTCTGTAATAAATCCGCAAAGATATAAAACTCCATCTAGGTTTATAACAATTTTAATCCACCTTACAAACTTTGTCGTTTGAGAATAAACACCGAGCGGCACTTTTTATATAAAAAAATAGAATCCTCTTTCCTTTGGCGCGTTATCTTTCGAATCGTACAATATTCAGATGGAGCAGGATTTGTGAGTTTAACTTTTTCCAGTTATTATTCATAAATGCAAAGGCGCTAGATATTAGGAGAACTCACTTCAGAAGTTGAAGGATTGGATTTGCGAGTTGGATTGGATCTTGTCAATATAACATTGAACTGCGCTTGATACTGCTTTTGATGCGATAATGTTTTATTTCGTTGGTTATTCGCGTTTCTGGCTTATTCAATTCGCTATCTGAGGCCTTAGTGCGAGATTTTATACTTACTCGATCACGTTAACGTAAACTTCAATTTGTACTGAAACTGAATAAGCGCCGTCTGGTGACTATAATGAAAACACAATTATTTAATACAAATTGATGTAAGTTAACGTTAACGCGACTGAGTAAGTATAAAAAGTCGCATTAAGGCTGTTATATATTATGTTGTGTGTGTCTTGATGTGTGCGGAACGCAGTAGGAGCTTTTCAATGAAAATATTTTATTATGACGTGACTCGAACATTGAATACTTGTAAAGGTACATCAAAATTATAAACAATAAAAAAAACGTATAAGGACGACGCGAACGCACGCAGCCGTCCAGAGGCCCTCCAGTGAAAGTGAGGGGGGCGGGAGCGGATGCAGCAGACGACATGTTGACTCGCACGTCGATGATGTGGAGCGCGCGAGATTCAAGATATGGAGCCTTGCTGCCCGTCACGCTGCATAGATGGCGTCAGCAGTAGCTTCTTAACAAAGACCTCTGAAATAGATTGCGAGTTGTAGTGATTTTGTTTCTGCAAACTACAGAATGTGGATGTAGGTAATCGTTACCTCTTAATACGTTGTAAATTCATTGTTAGTATGACTTGTTTAATAAAGGCTGAACCAGACCTATCCACCTGAATTCGCATTTTCTCGAAAGTTTAACCTCATTGATATAGAAACTAATATTTTCGCTTTTTTTGAATTACCTTTTTTTTTTTGAGGATGGAAAATCATCAAATAACTTCTCCCGCTCTGGGTGGAGCGGGAGGGCGTGTCAGACTTTTAGTGACTAAAACCCACCCGTGTTCCTTCAGTTGCCTATGCCAGGGCCACGGTATCTTTTTTAAACTACCCGCGACCCCAGCGGCGTCGGCCCTATTGGACCCCATCTCTTGCTGACATCTCTTTGAGGCGCGCGTGGAACACAACGCGCCGTCGCCTCGGGGCAGGGGGCCTACTCCCTAAGTCCGTCCGTTCATCCGTCCGTCCGTTTATCCGTCCGTCTGACTTAACGATCCATCAAAACAAGTGTAAAAATTAAATTTTTCGGACGGGCTAAAACACATCGGGAGTAGGGACAACTGTCGTATCGTGTTGCCATTCATACTTCGTTCGGGCCCCGAACCAATCATACGTCCGTAGGTGATACGGAGTAGGAAACGCCCGTAATGAAGTCCGAAACTACGGACTTCGTGCTTAGGGAGTAGACCCCCTGGTCCTTAACGGACGGCGAGCTACCCGCTACTCACCATCCGCAGGCCCGCGCCTACGGTGGCCGGAAATCGCCTCGCGATTCCCGCCGCCCAGGGCGTCTCCTGCGGCGACTGAGGGCGTGAGGCTGGATAATTCTTCAAGCGTTTCAACCGCCGTCATTACCGTCCCCCAAAAGTTGATGAAATATAATATATTTAATGAAATATTTCAGCAATTCCCAGAATCTGCTAAAGAACCAGAATCTAAGAATTCCTGAAATATTTAATTAAATATATTTTTTTTCATGAACTTTTGGGGGACGGTAATGACGGCGGTTGAAACGCTCGAAGATTTACCCGGCTGCCTCTCCCTCACGCGTTCCGCCTCCTCCTTCGCGAGCATTACTGCTTCGCAGAAGGAGGTGACGGCCTCCCTTGCACTCTCGCTCCGCACCATGGCCTGGACCAGGCTCGGACGCGAGAGATCGCCGCCGCCGATCGCCTCCGTGAGAACACGGCGGTGCTCTGCCCAGGCCGGGCAGACCTCCACTGTATGCTCCACCGTGTCCTCCGGGCGATCCACACAATGGTCGGGGCTTTTTGAATGACCTTACTCTTGTCACTAAAATAGTTCTCTCTTTACAGGACTCGCCTGCGATGTGGAACACAGACTGAAGTAGAACGAAGATGGGCGCTTTAATGCGTTCAGTTACAAGCACCATGGCTTTCCTCTGGATACTCGTGGGATTGGGAGCCGTCCACGCTGTCAAAGTTGTCATAGAACCACTGCCCAAAGGTAAGTCTAAACTATAAATTATTTTATAACACATTTGCTCGTAAAGGGTCTCTTATTTCACCAATTTCAATATCGTAATGTATGTCATTACGTACTTGTGCGTTATCGTAAAGTAAAACGCACGAGTTTCTTTTTAATAAGGTAACCTAAAACGAACGGTACTTTTTAGGGTTCCGTAACAAAATGGTAAAAAAGGAACCCTTATGGTGTCACTCAGTCTGTCTGTCTGTCTGTCTGTCACAGCTGGATATCTCAAGAACTACTAATGCTATCAACTTGAAATTTGGAACAGTTTTAGATGACGTTTACCCAACTATTTTGCAAATAAGAAAGAGATAAAAATATTTATAGTTTTTTTTGTAATAGGTGCTGAAAGGGGGTCTTAAAAATTCAAAGGGCATGTGGGATATCATATGAAAGAGCGCTGTTTGCACATTGTAATCCATTTTTTAAATTTTGTTTTAGGTCGCATAGTTTGCGACTTTTGATGAAAAATGTAAAAAAAAATACCGTCCCCCCCCCCCATATACTCCGAAGTTTGCAAAGAGAGAAATCTGAAATTATTGTTGTATGTGATAGAAGTTTATGTAAAGATTACAGGAAAAATAAAACGAACTTACTTTTTCAGAAATCTGAACGGAACCATCGGTGCGCGAGTCCTAATCGCTCTTGACCGGTTTTTTAAATCTTAGCAAAGAGTCTTTATGTCAGAAAAGTGGTCAAAATTTTATGAATAAAATTAACTTTGGTATAACATAAAATTAAAGAATTAAATGTTAAACATTTAATTCTTTAATTTAATTAATTTTGACAATAAATTACAACCATTTATCTGTAACAAAAACAAAAAAATATTAATTTACTTTAATAATACTGGCTGTTTTTGTGCCTTTGCTTTAAAAAAAAAAGCGCTGATGCGCGCGCATCGCTAATTTGTTTACAAGTAAAAATTATTCCGCGCGCTTTTTCTTTTCACTGTATTGTTTTTATTTGAAGATGTCGTCAAGTAATGATGAATTTATTTATTCGACACCGCCAGAAATCTCAGAGGCAGCGGAAAAGGCTACTCTAAGCCTCTTGCCCGAAAAATCGACCGATATATACTTACAAGCGTATCAAAATTTCATTGTATGGAAAACAAGCAAAGATACAAATTCATTTTCAGAAAGTGTGTTTTTAAAGATTTATTCGTTTAAGAAAGTCCGAGTTTTATTTATTTCCTCGCAAATATGTTATAAAACGTCGTATGACATACGTGCGCTTTGATAATTACAGCCTCTGCTTTCTTGTAGCCCTCGCCTACGGCTCGGGCTAGCAATATCGCCTCGGCTGTAATTTTCAACTTACCGCACTAATATCATAATGTACTATAATAAATGTTCGTCTGTCAAAGTCAAAACATGTGCTGCAATGTATAGAAAATTTAAATAATGTTCTAGACAAAAATACATTCTCTTTAGATAAAACTCGTACGTTTTATAAAAACTTATTACGGTTTTCAAAGAAAAAATTTCCAAGATTCACTTTAAACACGTATCTAATTTCGAAGACGGCGACAGTGGAAATGCACATAAAAATAAAGGAAGTTCTAACCTGTCGCTCACAGAGGGTAAACAGAATCGAGCTCCCGGTCTTAATTTAGGTTTTTTTTTTAACTTAAAGCCGTGAACCGTCTCCCCTAAAGTTCTCCCCCAGATGGTGGTACGACTGACTTCTCTTTAGTTTCGTTTAATTTCCTATCTCTCTTGTCATGACGTTTATTACGGACTTGTTCACCCACACCAGCAACATCCAACCTACTTTTGTTCGCGGGCACTAATAACCATTTGGAATAAATTTTTATTCGAAGCTCTTCGCTGTCTATTTTCGGACTGTGCGGCGACGCTTTATTGTTTTCGCATTAATTTACAGTCAACAGCTGCGGGTAACGCGGATTTCTAAGGAGTTTTTATCTGTGCTTTCAGTAGGTACCTATTCTTTCTTTTGAAAGTGAGAGCTCCTATTAATATTAATTAAAAGTTTGAATAATTGAATGGATTCGGAATTGTTCCTCGTTGTTTGGTTTTCACTGAAAGTAAATCACGACAATAATTAAAGCTCAAGAGTCGGTTTATTGCTCAGTGTTTGCAAGTGACAGATATTCCCACCCTAAATTATACATATCTAAAATTCTAAATATTAAAATTTCGCATGTCATTAAGACATTAGCCTATGAAAACTTTATTTCAGAATGTGACAACATTGTAGAGCGTAATTTTAGTAAATAAATAAAATGGTAAGAGTAATCAACTAAATAATTACAGCAACCTATAAACAACTCGGAAAGCAAGTCACGAAACGAAGGTACAATTAAGAGCTCGCAGTCGGCATATAAAACACGAAGACGCATTCTTTTTGCAGTGTTTCAGGTAATTACTGAAGCGAAAAAACGTTGGCACATAAAATTCTTTATTGATTTACACAAACAAACATTAGGTCAATGTGTGCAGGTATGACCGTGTGTTTGTGTGTCTGTGTGTGTCCTTGTTGCAGTACCACTGCAAATCCATGAGGAATTCGGCGTCATTTGTTTTTCTTAAGGTCCTGTGAATGGGTTTTACTACCGTCAAACAGACAATTTAAAAAAGGTGAATGTCCGTTTGAATTCGTGATACTGGCAATTTTTTTTTTGCCATGGACATTATTCTCGACAAGTTATTTATTAATTTCTCTGTGTTTTCACTTACAATGGCAATGCCATTAATTTTGACAATTCAACAACATTAACTGCGTTATTTACGTTGCCGAGCAGATAAATTTTTCAAACTTATGAAGCAATGGATTTGGAATTTCCTTCAAATTGTGATGTAAAGTGTGTTACGCAATTGGGGCACAGGTTGAAATTGCCTTATTTAATTTAATAGCACCTCAATCCTGTCCTTACTTAAGAGCCTATACAACCTCAGCTCAAATTCAAATTTCGCCCCCACTTCCCCGCGCCACCTCACTCTTTATTTCGCTCGCACACTACTACTCGCGGTGACGCGGAGTACGCGGACACACAAGGTCAAAGCGATTTTGTTAGAGTAAACTACACTAATATCGGACGAGTACTAAGTAATAAAATTATCAATAATAATTTAATATTAACTTGTCATTATAGGTACGAACATGAAATTATATATCGCAAAATTAATTTCAATGTACTAAGTACCTACTAACTTCTCATCAAGCTATATTTTCCAGTATAAGCTGACCTCTCATGGTACGGAAAGCCTATACAATGTGAGATCAGCTTATACTGGAAAGTTATAGCTTGATGTGTAGCCGTGTGCAGTATTTTACCTACTGCTACAAAATACTAGTCAAGAGCGAGCTAGCTTAGCGCTGAAGGTTCCGCCCATTGGTTTAGTAGTAAGTTTACGTTTTATAGTTTGCGCCGTGTATTTATGTAGGTAGTAGGTCTATGCAAGTACCTACGTATACATACCTACGTATATGTTACATATTTTGCAAATCGATTCATAAATTCCAGTGTGCGTCTATCTGACAGGCCCCAACGAGATTCATCAACAGGTGATAGCTTGTCATAAAGACATTATTTTGTACCTAAAGAAAATAAATAAGATATATTTTGTACCTTGACAGTTTTTGATTTTTATGAAGTGTCTTGCTAGCGGGCCCTTTATGGTTATTTTTATTGTTATTATACTTTCAGATCGCACAATAGTGTTAGGAGCTTGATACTATTATGTACCTTACAAATCCAAAATCTCGACTTTCTGTGAGCTACACTTCAGAAGATATTCGTTATTTAAACAAGCGTCCAGCCAGCGGGCCCCTTTTTTAAATACTACTATTTTATATCATACAATAGTGTTAGGAGCTTGATACTATTATGTACCTTACAAATCCAAAATTTCGACTTTCTGTGAGCTATACTTCAGAAGATATTCGTTATTTAAACAAGCGTCCAGCCAGCGGGCCCCTTTTTAAATACAACTATTTTTCATCATACAATAGTAATAGGAGCTTGATACTATTATGTACCTTACAAATCCAAAATTTCGACTTTCTGCGAGCTATACTTTAGAAGATATTCGTTAATTAATTGTGATTTTTTATTTGCTTTAGCTCGTCAGTCATTATTATGTTACAGAAAACGAATTTTTATTTATTTTTATTTTTTATTTTGCCAAGTATGAGACCTAGCTAGATCAATTTTTTGCACCCGTAAACCCCTATATTGCAAGTTTCATCGAAATAGTTAGAGCCGTTTTCGTGAACGTGAGTACAAATATTACTCGTTTAATAGTATAGGGATGTTGTATAAGGTTTTTGATGTTGTTTAAATTTCTAAGTTCTAAATTGACATTTGTTACGCGTTGTGTGAAATTTTAAAATTATTTAAAATTACTGTCGACATGTTTAGACATCTTTTGTTCCTAACAATTTAAACAGATTAAAGATTATAATTACTATTACATTTTCTCTTTTAATTTACATCGTCATCATTAGCGTCGTACTTAACTCTCTTACTCTTTTTCTTAATCCCAGTTTTGGTGTTATAGCCCTATTGGATTATGAACGTAGGTATAATGTTTGAAAAGGGGTTTGCTAGCTAGACGATCGTTTAATTAACGAATATCTTCTGAAGTATAGCTCGAGAAAGTTGAAATTTTGGATTTGTAAGGTACATAATAGTATCAAGCTCCTAACACTATTGTATGATATAAAATAGTTGTATTTAAAAAAGGGGCCCGCTGGCTGGACGCTTGTTTAAATAACGAATATCTTCTGAAGTATAGCTCACAGAAAGTCGAAATTTTGGATTTGTAAGGTACATAATAGTATCAAGCTCCTAACACTATTGTATGATATAAAATAGTAGTATTTAAAAAGGGGCCCGCTGGCTGAACGCTTGTTTAAATAACGAATATCTTCTGAAGTATAGCTCACAGAAAGTCGAAATTTTGGATTTGTAAGGTACATAATAGTATCAAGCTCCTAACACTATTGTATGATATAAAATAGTAGTATTTAAAAAAGGGGCCCGCTGGCTGGACGCTTGTTTAGATAACGAATATCTTCTGAAGTGTAGCTCACAGAAAGTCGAGATTTTGGATTTGTAAGGTACATAATAGTATCAAGCTCCTAACACTATTGTGCGATCTGTAAGTATAATAACAATAAAAATAACCATAAAGGGCCCGCTAGCAAGACACTTCATAAAAACGTCATTTAATCAAAAACTGTCGAGGTACAAAATATATCTTATTTATTTTCTTTAGGTACAAAATAATGTCTTTATGAAAAGCTATCACCCGTTGATGAATCTCGTTGGGGCCTGTCAGATAGACGCACACTAAATTCCACTGCTACAAAAAACTTGTCAAGTGCGAGTCACCATTGCGTTGAGGGTTCTGTAGGTACGCATAAGGTTTGTATAAATATAAGATGCATAGGTATAGGTAGGAATGGTAGGATAGGGATGTAGGTAAGTATGTAGGTAGGTAGGTAGGATAGGTAGGTAGGTAAGTATGTAGGTAGGTAGGTAGGTAGGATAGGTAGGTAGGTAGGTAGGTAGGATAGGAATGTAGGCAGGCAAGTAGGTAGGTAGGTAGGTAGGTAGGTGGGTAGGGTAGGTAGATAGGTATGGTAGGTATATACCATAAGTATTTTGAAAGTAATTAAAGATCGTCAAAATTATACAACAATTATTTTAATTCGCTTAAATCTCTAATTGGCATATTTCGAACATGTCTGGGATCGCATAGCTCAGGCAACATGCATGTAATGTAAAAATGTTCTAATTTTGGTTCCATTTCTTCCCAATATTGGTCATCTCTCTCTATAATTTCAACTTTGATGTCTTTGTCGCATCCAGACCATACTCCGAAAATACATTTTTGCCTACCGGTGACATGTAATTGTCCCTGCACTTGTATATACCATGGATGTTGGCACCGTCTCCGATATTCAGGAGAAGTCCTGGAGTGAGGCAACATTATAAAAAAAAACAATTACCTACTACATAGATACCTACCTATTTCTTGTATATTGTGTCAAAACAAAAACAAACCTATTTAGGTAACTTTTTATTTTTTATAAAAGTTATCCCCACCTGGATTTATCCTAAATCGTGGACAAACACAAATCTTCACATGCCAACTATTTTACGTGTAAATGGCGTATATTTTGATTTGTCTAAAGTTAGTAACTCAACTAAGTCGCCAACCGGCGCAACTACCCTACTTACTTCAGTACGTTTATCATATGTTTGCCTGTTTCTTTACGCCAACCCCGTCGCTTCTTATTTTTATTACGGTTATTTCCCATTGCGCCAACACTATAAACCTAAGTACTTCAATGTATTTTAATTTTACGTCGTCCTGTTGTGTAATTTGTGTTCTGAGCGCAAGCGACACAGCCCTCGCGTACGACAGCCGAAGCGAGACTGAACGGTGGTGTCGGGCGGAAGGGAATGAACGTCAAGACGCTGATAGTTTAGGTAATTTCTTTTTACAGTGAAAATAATGGTAATTTAAAAAAAGTATATAACATAAGACCTGCTTTATAGTTAGTTCAGTTAGTATGCAAAGTTTCATGATCCAATTTGACGTATTTTTTGAATAACAGCGGTTTTTTGTTCGGTTTGGAGGTAACTTTGAGATTTTTTTGTATCGAGAAAATTTCAAGGAATCGTGTTTTCGTCTAACAAAGTACCTAACATTAATCCTCAACTTTACCATATATTTAATTCAAAATTAAAGCTGCTGTATTTTCGACGTAACGGAGGATCATGCTAAGCCATTTGAGGTAGTATAGGCTCTTAACCACTTTCTTCTCACACTAATTCCAATTACAAACAATGGAATTTTTCGTTTCCATTTATTACCACTGTAAACGCGATTTAAAGGCATTTTACGATGATTACTACTTCCGACTTCAGCAAAATGTTTGCAATAGAATGTGATAATTGCGTGCATAGTATATGCAAGCTTAAACATTTCACATAAATATTTTACCTACATAAAGTAGTTAATAACAACATTATGCGTCGTTTCATGTGCAGTCCTGGAAATACTGTTGTTGTTAATAAATATGTAGTTAACTACTATGGATAGATATAAGGACTTTTGGAGTTCATAGCGGATTGCTCTTCCATATTGTAATGGTCACTCTCACAGATCGGTACAAAACGAATCAAATACGCCCAATTTTGAGCAGAAAACCGCAGTGTGGTGTGGTTCAAGTATAAAGTTTTTCTGATTTTTTGACAAATAATCCGATAAAATTGTTGTTATTTTAAAAGGTGTAAAAGCAGTTACTATATTCATTATTCTTAATCCATTAGTAAATGGCATTTTTTATGATCAAGCATTATAATGAGAAGTTGCATGTTTGATTGGCGTTTATGAATTTTCCTACGAATTTAAAAGCATAATTCTATTTTATAATGATTTATGAATTTAAGAGCGTTGGTTCGGTACGGCATTTCATACAAACTTTCAAGTCCCTTTTTATCGAAATGAATGAACCCATTTTAATGAAACTTACACAAAACCATAATGAATTACACTGAATCACTCCGTTCATTGGAGAAAACCGTATGATAATCTTTTCGGTACTTTTTCATATTATCGCATTCAAACAGACAGACTTACGCGGCGGGGGGACTTTGTTAATTACTTAAAATTTATTGTGCCAGTCACGCTCTAATAACAAATACCTTTTGTCCGAGTGTCCACTCGTTCAAATAATTTCCTCGTAAAAACGTTGAATGAAATAAAGACTATTAAATCTCTTAAAAAGAGGTAGGTACACAGACATTTGTCAACCCCTATTGTACCCCTTAGGGGACGATTTTTAAAAAACGCTGTACCATATATTACTACATTTCCTACCAAAAGCATAAATTTGAATTTTCATATCCCTAACTTTAGAAATGCTGGGTTTCCCATACAAACAAAGTAGCCCATGTCCTTTCCCAGGATGCTATCTATAGCCTTGCCAAATTTTATCGAAATCCGTGCAGTTTTGTAAATTTTAAAATATACCCCTATTTTACCCACTTAGGGGATGATTTTTAAAAAAACGCTGAACCGCATATTTCTTAATTTCCTACCAATACCATTAATTTGTCGAAATCCGTGCAGTTTTGTAAATTTTAAAATCAACCCCTTTTTTTTTGGATGGGATATCATCGAATAACTTCGCCTTCTCTGGGTGGAGCGGAAGGGCGTGTCAGACTTTTACTGACTAAAACCCACCCGTGTTCCTTCAGTTGCCTATGCCAGGGCCACGGTATCTTTTTACCCCCTTAGGGGATGATTTTTCAAAAACGCTGAACCGCATATTTCTTTATTTCCTATCAAAAGCATACATTTTAATTTTCTCATCCCTAACTTAAGAAATACTGAGTTTCCCATACAAACTTTCATACCCTATATCACACCCTGTCCTATGTCTATCCCCAGGATACCATCTATAGCCTTGCCAAATTTTATCGAAATCCGTTCAGTGGTTTAGGCGTGAAAAGGTAACAGACACACAGACAGACAGACAGAGTTACTTTCGAATTTATAATATTAATAATATAAGTATAATAAGTATATAAGTATGGATACTTGGAATATTGAAAATACTTAGTTACTCTAGGTATTGCTTCATAGAACCGGAGAAAATGTTTTCGCTTTTGACAAGCTTTTTATTACTTTCTGGGTGCCTTGTTCAGAAAATCATAATAGAATAACATGGTTTCATACAATACACATTTATAAAATGATAAGTAATATTGATACTGTGTGGAAATTGCTGTTTCAAAGATAAAATTCCATAAGATGACCAAAACAATGGAGACTTATTGAGTAATAAGTAATAACCAACCACAATTATCATGCATAACCCTTTGCTACCATGTACTTATATTATCAGTTAGGTCTCACAACTGTGTACACTGTACTAACCAGATACATCCGTCTACGCACAACATGACCCAAATCAGTATAACAAAGCAAATTCATCAACATGATGCATAGCCGATGAACTTGTCCCACACTGCCACATAACGTCTGGTGGTGCCTGCAGCCTGCAGGCATAGATCTACTGCTGCCAATTAAAACTATAGATGGTAACATGTCGCCGACGAATGGCCGACTCATACAGGCACGATCCGTTTTATATGCTGTCCGCATCCGAATTACGTACAGGGGGTTTTACGAGATGGTGCTTTAACACTATTGCATTTTTTCCGAAGGTTTTAAATGATAAAGAATGTAATTTGTTTTAATTTAATTACGTGGTTTTAATTTAAGAATTATATTTTATTTAAAAAGTACATAAATATGTGTTTTGAATTTTTGAAATACTAAATTGGGTTTCGTTAAATGAAAAAGTGAGTTTGCAGTTTTTAAATAGATTCACATAACGTTATAATTACAATTTATTTTTTGCTTAAATGTATGTTTCGTGATACATTAGTAAAATTGTTGGAAATACGTAGAGATTTTTTTAAATACGGCAGAGAGACATTTTACTGAACATCCAACGAATTTATTTGTAGCATATGGCATTTCATTTAGCGTTAATCGATGAAGACTGTTCATCGACTCATCTTCGTCAAACCTTGAAGAAAAAATCTTAATAAGACTCTTAATAATATCATTACTTAGCCTTATTAAATTATTCGTCTCCTTTGTTTTTGGAATCATAAAACGTAAATCTAACAAAGATTCTGGGGCTTTTACTTAACTTTAGCGACAATGCCTGATTTTAATGGTTCACTTTAATTACATTTGTACTGTTCTGTGTAATTTCATGCTTCGCTTTCACATTTTGCTTACATTGTTTTAAGTTGATATTGAGTGTTCGCGTAAAAGATATGGCCATTTCACTTCTGTTCGCCTTAATTTGGACACTCGGTATGAATACAAAGTAACCTTATAGGATAGTGGAAGACGACGCGACGTTGATTTGATGTAGCATAGTCCCAAAGTTGTGCTATTACTTTATTTTGTAGTAAATTCGTGTGAAGAAATGAAGATTGTATACGTAGTTTTTAATTAATTAGTGTTTTACTTATTGGAACGATGTTTTGGAACGAAGTTTTTTTAGCGCGACTTGCTGTAGGATTTGACTGGTAGAAATCGTCACGCGCGTTCTTAAAAGCGTTCATAATTCAATGGAATCTCAATAACTCGAGCCTCGTTCAGTAGTAATCCTCAGTAGAATGAAACAAAATGCCTAATTTCGAATTATTTAGACTTTTTCACTCAGATAAATCTGCAACTCGAATTCCAAAAAACCGACTCCGTAATTCGAGTAATGACGTCTTACTTGGAATACCCCGAACTCATTGCATCTTGAAACTTGAGACCATACTAGATAACCTCCAGCGAAAGGACCTTCGTTCCAAGCGGGTGTCCCACGACACCTCCCGACTTATTAAAAAATAAAATAAGTATTCGTATTTGAATGAAAAGCAAACATAATTGGCGTTATGTGGGCGTACTATAGGTGGACTCTGCCAAACCCTTCGGAGAATACAAGCGTCATGTTCTGTTGTGTTTAATAAAAAAAATAAGATGATTGTTTTTTTATTGTTTTGCAAACACACTTTACATTTATTTACACACGTAAAAACAGCAACAACTCACGCTAATATTCATCCTGTTGATAAATTAATGGTGGAAACCTTACGCATTTACTTTTATTTATTAGCATACGTAAAAAGCCAGTGGGAAACTTGTAACTTCCCTTCGAAAATACACAAGTTTTGTTTAGAAACGCTCTGTTTTTGTTTACCAAGGGTCCCAGCCGGTGGGGGGACGATTTGTGACACTAAAACAAATGACGCGCGCCCCATGCTCGATTGACGACGTGACATGACCGAAACTGCAGTAACCTATGGCAGTAACTAACTGGCCAATACATGTTCTGGTTCTGCATTTTATGTTGATGATTAAGTATTAGGTAAGTGTTTTTAATTGGTCGTGAATTCTGTTTTTTGTTCACTGTTTAATGTATGTTGGGTATCTGAGATGAGGTCATCATTATCCTGTCCTTATCCCAATTTATTTGGGGTCGACGCAACCTGCCTTTTATTTTCCATGCTTCTTTATTAGTCATCTTCTCCGTAGTCAATCTCTTTCTTACCATATCATCATTCACACAGTCCATCCATCGTTTCTTTGGTCCATTCGTATAGCCATCCACATTCACACTCAAAACTTTTCTGACGACAGGGTAACTAAGATTTATAGATTTTTTTTTAATATGTCTTAACTCATCACACTTCATCACTCTCTCAAAGGCACAAAAGTCCACAAAAACTTCTGCTTCAGTGTTTCGGCGTTTACTCTAACATGAATGAAAGAACCTACCAAAAACTTAACGAAGAAAAAGTAGTAGCTTCAGTTAATGATAAATAGTCTTAAATATTCGAAGTACTAACGAGATAACTTGGAGTGAATCAGCTGTTGTACATCCCACGCTAGTGGTAAGAAACAACTAAGATGTAATGGGTAATAATAGGTTTACGCCTTTAGGCTACACGCCAAAAACCCCCAACCACTACTGTGTTTTTACTGCAGGACCTAACAAAGTAAAAGATCTGTTCTTTGGCCTCTCTTGAGGCTAAAAACTGTTGCAGCCCAGCTTACCCGTAAGTGAAAACGAGCGCAAAGATAAGAACAATAATTTTATTCTCCTTTCAAATTAAAAACGCAAATAAAAAAAAGGAATTTATCTTTCAGTTAATATACTTAGTGACGAGAAACGTTTTATCATTTCGGCCAGAAACGTCATTGTCTGATAAAATGCTTTGGTACGGAAGGAGTAATGTTTTTGAGGAAATGAAGGACGAAATCTTTGTGGACAGCTCCCTGGGGTAGGTGGCCGGGTAGACGCGATGATTAACGTCCTTTACACGAGTTATACTGTTGTCTCCCGCACAATAACAACTAAATAGACTTACTTATTTGTTGTGAACGTCTACGCAAGTTAATTAGCAGAGATTAGGACAAATGTGTGTTTTTACACGATTACTGTCGGCTGGAATGAAGGCCTTACATAAATGAAATGGTTGCGAAGTAATTATGATTAATTTGGAGACGTAGAGAAAGTTTTGTCTTTATATTTGACGGTATCATTCATCTACATAAATATTAAGTAAAATCATGTTTTTAATTTCAGCCCAGAAAAATAATTTATTGCAAGAATTCGGTTAAACAACTAACATAACAGTAAAAACTTGTGAAAGAATGAGTTTTTAATTTGAGTTTGTAATCAAAAATATGCAGGTACTTTACCTAGATAAAATCAAGTGAAATTTTATTTTATTTTATCTTTTAAACTTTGATACCTACCTATCCCACATGAACAAAGGCCAAACATAAACCAATTTGAATACATTTAGCAGGGAAATAGACAATTCGGTATCACTAACATCAATTTTGTCGATGCACACCACAACAAGGAAACTATATTGAACAAACTGCTATAATGGTTCAAAGAGAAACAAAAATAAATCACTATCGAACTTCAAAACGAAGAGATAAAGAGGCATCTAAAAACAATTGGAAAAGATCTCATTTCAACCCCAAATACGTTTCCGATATTCAATAAAATGCCTCAAACGGGATCACATAAAAGTCCTATGGATATAACGTCGCATATAAAATGGTTAAATATCAATATGCAAACAGGTTTTCTTTTAAGCGAGAAGTCGATATACCTATCGCTTTATTTGAACTATCTTTGGTTGTTTATCAAAATTTTTTATGTCTGTTTTATGGCAATGGTATTGATTACAAGATTTTTATTAGTTTTGCTTCGTTATGGACATTCTTACTGATAATATCTGATCTGTGATTTCTACTATTATTAGGAATTTTCCCAAGCACTGCTTCCTTTTTTTTTTTGTTTTATTAGCTATCGTTTGTTTTAGCTTTTATATTTATGCAAAATCTTGTACAGGTCTCCCAAAGTGATAATGCACATAGAAATCTTCGTCACTGTTCGGCAACGGTCGTATTCCCCGAGCGTCGGAAGACGACATGTATATAGAGTGGTTAAGTGCATTTTTTTCATGCATAATTTAGTAGAATTATGTGGTTTGTGCTAAAAGAGATAAATATTGATTTATCAGTAACGAAATTTGATTCGATAATTCCATGTAAGTAAATAGCGAGGAAAATCACACGATTGCGAATATGCTACAATTTTTGTTGGATTGAATTACTTCGAAAATTTTATAGTACTTTTCAAGTATCTTACTGAAGCTCGTGTAATGATGGAAGAAAAGAAGGCTTAAATAACACAAGGTTTATATTAGAAGAAGAAAAATGGTTTTCAAACATAGGTTTACATTAAAATTTAGAAATCTAATCATTACAATCTCAGTTCACTAGTATTTACAGCACTGATCATTCCAGAATAATATTACAATTACAAAAAAAATAATCAGAATCAGGGAGGATCTCTATTCCTGACATCTTAGATTCATCAGAACTTTCATTATGCTCTTGCTCATTTACATGTTAGTGTATTTACCAAATAAACTATTTAAATTTGAGTAAGATAATTAAAGTTGAAATTAAATTCACTTTTGAAAACAAAAACTTTTTACAAAAAAAAAACAACCGACTCCCAAAAAAACACTACAAAGTGAAAAATAACTTTAATTTCGGAAGTCGGTGTCTTTGGTTTTTTATTTAGTCACTTTCGTTTTGTTTTGCCACCGACTTCCGAAATTAAAGTTATTTTTCACTTTGTAGTGTTTTTTTGGGAGTCGGTTGTTTTTTTTTTTGTAAAAAGTTTTTATTTTTCACTTTTTAGTGGTGCCTACCCCACACAAATCTGAATACCACTCTGCAAAATAAATTAGAGCATCGTCCACATAGACTAAATGGAAAAAATACGTTAAGTCGTGTCAGAAGTTTGGTAGGCGTAGTTTTAGTTGACGGACATAACGAGGCTACGAAATCTGCCTTCTGACAATCAAGGCCACACATAACATACAACTCAAGTAGCGCAATTTGAAGCGGCATATAATTACCATTAAAGCATTTATAGCCAGAGTGCACCTCATGACAATTCCAATAAGCCCAAACACGGCTAGGATACATTGTTTTATTACTGAGTTCCGATGCCTACCTTCCGGCTTCTTCATCAGATCGGTTCGATGGTACCATTTTCATCAGAACCATTTATTTAAAGCTTCGTCATAGTCGCTTAACTATTTTAATCTTATTGCTATCCGTGAAATACTTTTCATCGTTGAGGAGTTTCCGTGGCCATCTGTGGTCTTCTTTATCAGTTCCACTTCACCAGATGATACTTTCTGAATGCAAACGCTTGATTTGTTGATGAAAATACCATAATCGCTATATGTATGCCTATAATATTTGAGGAGTTCCCTCGATTCCTCATGGATCCCATCATCAGAACTGGATTTTGATAAAAATGGGACCAATCTGGAAGTATACCCTTTCAAATAAAAAAAGAATTTTCCGAATCGGTTCATAAATGACGGAGTACTGAGGTAACAAACATACAAAAAAAAAAAACATACAACTGAATTGAGAACCTCCTCCTTTTTTGGAAGTCGGTTAAAAACCAAGAAGGGTGTGTAATAGCAGCTCTATATAATTCCACACAGAGAGAACACGTGCAGTCACCACCAATGTATAAAGACGACTGACGGACCTTTGACTGACCGGCGACCGCCGCCGCCCGCCCCAATTGTTTTCGATTGTGTACACATGATATTGACTCCTATTTCTTTCGAACAAGGTGCAAAATGCAAGTGCATTGTTTAGGGCTCTTACGATTCAATGATTCGGGTGTTTCCGAGAATACGACAATTAGCGAAGATCTGCATGTGCATTATTAATTTGGGAATACTTGTACGTTCGTATGCTTTTATCAGAAATATAATGTTGTTATCCACATGTATAAAAACAGATTATAATAGGTAACAAAAGAGTCTTCATCTAACGCAAATACTCGTGGTGACTTACCACTACCATAAATTCGTATTCAGAATCAAAATCCCACCATATTTGAATAATCATATTCATATTTGTATCAATGATTCGATTTTCGAAAAATCTTCACCCGATCGTATCCGTTTCAGGACTGGCCGTCAACAAAAGGAAAAAGTCGTTGTTAATCTCAAATCCTCGATGTGAAAACATCTGTTTAATCCAAAGCGAAGTTATAAAATAGAAAATATGCGGTGAATTTTTCATCGACTAAGCTCTTCGGTATGTAAGTTGTTTTACATATTTTCGAAGGTAAAAATATTTTCGTAAAGTAACAATTTGAATAAAAAGTAATTGGATTTCTACTTTGCTTTTACACTGCAGTAAGTATTCAAAGTTTGTATTAAGTATTCATCAAATCAATAATCCTAGTATCAAAATATTTACAAAGTTATTGTAATGTAGGTATATGGATAAATATGTGTAAGGTAGGTAGGTCAGGCGCCGGCGGCTGCCAGCAGTTCGCAATATACGATCTAACTGCGTGCCCGTGTTTCATTACGTCATCCCGTGGTAGCAAACATCATAGTGGCGACGAGTGATAATCCTGGATAACCTTTTTGTGAATATCGCGTGCGGATTTAAACATTGTTGAGATGTCGATTGGGAAATTGAGCGAATTTGACGTGAAAACGGGACAGTGGTCATCTTATGTGGACAGGTTGGACATGTATTTCTTGGTAAATAACGTGGCGGAGGAATTAAAGTTGCCTACTTTAATTTCCACAATCGGAGATGAAGCGTACGAATTACTCGTCAACCTATCGAGTCCAAAGAAACCGTCGGAGTTAAAGTACAGTGAAGCTATTAGTGTAATGAGCCAGCACCTACAACCGACGCCATCTTCATTAGCGGAAAGATATCGTTTCCGTCAGAAAAGACAAGGAGCGGATGAAAACGTGGCGACCTACGTCACAGAATTAAAAAGATTAGCTCGCCACTGTAAATTTGCAACATATTTAAGCGAGAGCTTGCGTGACCAGTTCATATGCGGACTCAAGAGTGACGTCATCAGGCAACGGCTGTTTGCGGAGGATGACTCGATAACATTTATACAAGCCGTAAAGTTAGCGAACGCTTTGGAGGCGGCAGAAAGAGACGCGGCAGTAGTGGATGGATCGTCCACATCTACTCCAAACTCGGAACCGGTGCATTCGGTCACAGCGGATAAGGGGGACCGCAGCGGTGCGAGTCGCAGCAGGAGCGGCGGCAGCATGCAGGCGCGCGGGCGCCGCGGGCCGGGCGGCGCGGGCGGCGGCGGCGGCCTAGCCGCTAGCCGCGGGGCGCGCGCGACTAGCGCATCGGGACGCAGCAACAACTGCACAGCTTGCGGAGCCACTAACCATAGCGTGGCAAGCTGTCGCTACAGGGAGTTCGTATGCAGCAGATGCCAGCATACGGGGCATTTACGTCGGGTGTGTCCGGAGAATGTGGAACGATCGTCGCGAGGAAAAACTTCGTATCGTCGCGGTCGGCGGAATGGAAACATATATTCCGCGGAGGCCGTAAGCGAGTCCGACGTGGAGGACATCGAAGAGAGCTTGAACCTTATTGGGCTCAATAATTATAAGCCAGTAAGTTTACCTATTTATGTAGATAATACCGAATTAAATATGGAAATAGATACAGGAACTGCGATTTCATGTATAAATAATTGTACCTACGAACGTTATTTTTCACATCTCTGTCTTAAGAACGACGATACAATTTTAAAATTTTATGATGGTACTAAAATAAAACCATTAGGTATAATTCGCCCACGAGTTCGATTCCAGGGGCAAGAAAGACAGCTAGAATTGTTTGTAATAAAGAACGGTACTACATCTTTGATAGGTAGGCAATGGTTAGCGGAGCTACAAATAAAAATACCTACGCTATCATGTAAAGGAATAAGTAACATGAACTGTGTGCAAATTAATGAAGGAATTGTAAATATTCTCGACAGACATAAGGAATTATTCAGCGGCGGACTGGGTCGGTACAAGGGCGGCAAGGCTACGTTGCGAGTGCGGCCGGGGGCGACGCCGGTGTTCCAGCGCGCGCGGCCCGTACCATACGCGCTGCGCGAGCGCATCGACGCGGAGCTCGATGCCATGCTGCGCGACGGTGTCATCGAGCCCGTCGACTGCTCCGACTGGGCCTCACCTTTGGTGCCGGTGACTAAAGCAGACGGTACGTTGCGAATTTGTGCGGATTATAAAGCGACTCTGAACCCCGCCTTGCTGATCGATCGATACCCCCTTCCTAAGATTGAAGATGTGCTCGTAGGCCTGAACGGGGCACAGTTTTTTAGTAAAATTGACCTTTCCCGTGCGTACAACCAAGTAGAACTAGACGATTCAAAAAAATACACAGTTATCAATACACATCGTGGTCTATTTCAGTATAATAGGTTAGTTTACGGTTTGTCGTCAAGTGTAGGAATTTTCCAACGTATAATGACGAATTTGGTAGGCAATATACCAAATGTGCAAGTGTTTCTCGATGACGTTATAATTGGTGGGAAAAATAAAAGTGAACATTTATGTGCACTAGAACAAGTCTTACAGCGACTATCTGAGAGTGGGCTAAAGCTAAAGCAAGAAAAATGTGTCTTCTTGGTTGATGAAGTAACTTATTTAGGCTACGTTGTTTCAAAAGAAGGTGTCAAAGCGGACAAATCAAAAATTAAAGCTATAAGTAAACTAGAAGCTCCAAATAATATTAGTGAATTACGTTCCTTTATAGGTATGGTAAATTTTTTTTCAAAGTTCATCAAGAATTACAGTTCCATGTTAGCTCCTTTACACAGGTTACTACGGAAAGGCGTAGACTGGAACTGGGATAAGCAGTGTCAGCGTGCGTTCACGCAGATAAAACGAGTTTTAATGGGCACCGAAGTATTAGCGCACTACGATCCCAACAAACCTCTAATCGTGACGTGTGACGCGAGCGCGCGGGGCGTGGGGGGCGTACTGGCGCAGCAGGGGCCGAAGGGCGAGCGCCCGATAGCATATGCGTCACGTTCGCTCACCATCGCGGAGAAAAATTACTCGCAAATACATCGCGAAGCACTTGCTATTATATTCTGTGTACGGAAATTCCATCAATATATTTACGGAAGAAAGTTCATTTTACGTACTGATCACAAACCCTTAGTATCAATGTTAGGCCCGCAAGCGGGAATACCAACAATGACGGCAAGTAGAATGCTACGATGGGCAGTGATATTATCGGCATACAATTACGACATAGAATATATTCGCACTAATGAAAATTGCGCAGACGGCTTGTCACGTCTGCCAGAAAATAATATCGTTAAAAATGTGAAGGAGGAATCTATACCTGAGCAAACATACCTGCACTTCGCACAAGATGGGTTGATGCTTGATTATACCGAAATTAAAAAACAAACGGGGAGGGATCCGTTGTTATGTAGAATATTAAACTACATAAGAGATGGTTGGCCAGATAGGTGTGAAATTCAGAACTTACAACCGTATTTTAATAGGAAACCGGAACTGTACGAGGAGTTAGGTTGTATAATGTGGGGCCACCGGGTGGTGATACCGGAAAAATGCCGGGATAGGACTTTAAAAATAATTCATGAGCCGCACATGGGCATCGTAAAGTCAAAGGCATTGGCACGCAGCTACGTATGGTGGCCGGGCATTGACGAGGCAGTGGAGCGCGAGTGCCGCGCGTGCACTGTGTGCGCCGCGTACGCGGACGACCCCCCGCACGCTGCCCCGCGCCCTTGGCCCTGGCCCGCCAGACCGTGGTCGCGGCTGCATCTTGACTTTATGGGCCCTATATTCGGGAAAACCTATTTAGTTGTAATAGACGCAACATCTAAGTGGTTGGAGGTATTTCAAGTTCCCAGTACGGCAGCAAGTCATACGATGGCTAGGTTGCGCGAGCTGTGGAGTAGGTGGGGAGTCCCTAGGCAAATAGTCACTGACAATGGACCGCCATTCACTAGTAGTGAATTTGCACAATTTGCGCAAAATGACGGTATCCAGCATATATTCACAGCTCCCTATCATCCATCGTCCAATGGAGCCGCGGAAAATGCTGTTAAGACTCTAAAAAGAGTTATTAAAAAAGCGACCATCGAAAATAAAAGTGTAGAACTGGCTTTAAACACATTTTTATTATATTATAGGAATACGGAACACTGCACTACAGGAATAAGCCCATCAGTCGCACTTATGGGGAGACGGTTGAGAACCAAGTTAGACGGTCTAAAACCCGATATGGAAGTTAGAGTACAAAAAGCGCAGCAAGGGCAGGTTGAAAGTGCGGGAGGGACGGAAAGGAGGGTGAAAATAGGAGACGACATTTGGTATCGACAGTATCTTAAGGGGGAGAAATGGTTGCCCGGTACTATAGTTAACTCGTCAGGGCCAAGCAACTATAAGGTACTAGACAGTAATGGTAAACAGGTGCATAGACACATCGATCAGCTTAGGCGTAGGGCGAGGAGTTCTCTGGTAGTCCCCACAGAGTTGTCACGTTCGCCGGAAACTTCAGTCCCTAGGGTAGCACCTACATCGCCCCTCGAGGGCCGGTCGGAGCGGGCGGTGGCCTCTGTGGCGTCGTCGTCGCCTGCGCGAGAGCCGGCGTCGTCATCGCCTCAGAAGAACGAACAGACCGACCGAGATAAAGTAGCAGATGAGTTCTCGACACCGCCGACCACGCCTGTACCGCCCCAGTCTCGCCCCATTAGGAAATGTAGGTTGAATAATGATGTTAATTATAAGATTTAGTTAAGTAGGTATATAGGCCCTGATTTAAGAATGATTAGTTGTTAGCTTTGCAATTTATATCATTAAGTAAATTTTATGTTGTTATCTTTAAGTATAGTAACTTGCTGTAATTTAGTTTAGTCGGCTTGTTGTTAATTAGTGGTGGAGGGATGTAATGTAGGTATATGGATAAATATGTGTAAGGTAGGTAGGTCAGGCGCCGGCGGCTGCCAGCAGTTCGCAATATACGATCTAACTGCGTGCCCGTGTTTCATTACGTCATCCCGTGGTAGCAAACATCATAGTTATATTTCTAGATCTCGAGAATTCAACATCAGAGAGAATATTATTATTGTTACAAAAATGTGTTATGATTATGAATATTAAAATAATACTTACTCGTAATAAAGATGAAGTAGTACCTACATTTTGATACAAGTGGAAAATTTTTGTTATTGAATTCGAGGCGGAATTAACACCCGAGCCGTAGGCGAGGTTGTTTTTGAGCCGAGAACTGCAATAACAAATGTCCGCGTGTATCAAACGACGTTTTTCAATACATTTTTGAAGAAATAAAATAAAATAACGAAAAATATTTTTGTCATGAATTATTAGGAAACTAGGATTTAAATGTTCTTTTTTTCCGCGCTTTGCTTTCGCCAGGTTGAAGGAGAAGGAGGTTTGACGAATTACGCGAACATAAATGTACTGAACAGCTGATTTTTTTTCCCGATTTCAGGTTTGGTCCCATAGTAAAAGTTCTTCATAATGATGTGTACAATGACCCCTTAAAAAAGCCACTGTTTATAAACACTTACACCCTGTTTATAAACATTTAACACAAATAAATGTTAATTTATTCATAAACGTTTTTTTTTTATTGTAATAATAATGTTTTAATGGTATTCTATTTATAAACATTATTTATATATTCAAAAAATATTTAATGCCGTAAAGACGCTTATCTCTTTGCCGAGATTAAAAAAAAAACATTCACCTCCGAATAGAGAGACCAACTGGCGCGAGACGGTTGTGAATAGGGGCATTGAACCAATTTGGACTAAGTGTAGGTATAAGTTACCTGTGGCAATATTTATTCCCGCACACGTGTTGGAAAATGAAAAATCACACGCGTGTGAAATACATTGCATTTTGAACCTAATCGTAGTGCGATATGAACCAGTTTTCGAGAAAGTGTATTGAATAATATAATACGCAATAGATAATATGACCTTGATATTAGCCACCTACAAATAGCCAGCAAACAATGTATCTACTGTTTGGTACAACCTTATATCAGAAATGCTTTTATTAGGTCACTCAACCTACGGCAGCCATATTAGTGTCCATTACTCAAAATGTATTACATGTATATTGGAAAATCGTCGTGCTTGTGGCCAAACCTCCATATTAGGTATGTCAGAGGTATGCCCAGAGGTACAGACCTACATGCAATTTTTGACGACATGGTTGGCGCAGTGGTTGAACGATTGACTGCTGCGCAGCATGTCGCGGGTTCGATTCCCGCACGGAACAAATATTTGTATGACCTACAAGTATTTGTTCCGGGACTGGGTGTTTTTCTATCTATAATACATATTCAGCATTATTTATAAACGATGGTTAAATTTTAATAAATTGGTAAGCAACTCATTAGCAAAATTCTTATTCATAAACGCTATTTAGCGCTAAGAGGTCGCTAAGCAATTGAATATTAGCTGTCAAAATTAAACACCACCAGCTGATCGATTCAGTGGGATTAGTGAGTGCTTCGAGATAAATTTTGTTCCTATACCGAGTTGTGAGAAAATATGGATTTGGACAATCATTTAGGGGATTTTAGAACGGCGTAGAAAAATTTAATAATTTTGAAACACTCGCCGGCAGGATGTTGGACGAAGACCTACAAAGCACATTTAATTCCGCTACGAGGATGATTACCTATTTAGATAATATTCTTCATTCGAAGTATACATGATGAATAGATTTAAAGGGAAAGGAGGAGGCTCAGTGGACGCTCTGTAGGTGCTCAAGAGGTTTGAAAAGAATGAGCTCGTGAGGAAGCTCATCGGACATAGTGATTACCCAATGTGTTAGCCCAAGTGCCCCAATCTTATGACGCCAGTTTTAAGGCCCAGAACTACAGACATGCCACGTTGTGGTCACACACAAATAACAAGAGACAATTTATTTTCATACATTTAATAAAGCTACATTTTTGTTATAAGTTCATTATATTTGATTTCCAATTATGTTTATCCAAAGTCATGGGTGCTTTTTCAAGTAGCATAGTCTCCTCCCTCGCCATCTTTGCGAGGTTGAATAGTATTGGTGCAAGGTGCTAGTTACTGGCTTTCATAGCAGCTGTTATACTTATAACTGTAAACAAATAATAATTATTGTTATTAAAAGTTACTGAAAACCTGGTGCAAAAGCAATAGGAAGTAATATAAAACAGACACAAGTATCTGCCTACATTTCTAATAAAAGAGTAGATACCTTTATTCGTGTTAACAAGCAAAGACATGAAAATACATAGTATCGGCTTGAGAACAGTAACGGCGGCGACTTACGAGTTTTAGGTCGTAGGTTCGAAATCCGACAGGCGCTTTACTTTGTGTTGCTGGTCTCAAATCGGTGAAGGAAAACATTGTGAGGAAACCGGCATGTCCTAGTACTAAAAATTCGAAGACATGTGACATTCCCAACCCGCACTGGGCCCGCGTGGTGGATTACTGCCCGCTCCCTGTCACCGAGAAAAGGCCTGCGTCCCAGCAGTGGGAACATTATAGGCTGATTATGTATTATCGGCGACTGGATTTAACATTCATTTGGTCAGTTTATATTAGTAAGTAGATATAAATTCAGAGATAAATACCGTTCCTGTTTACTCCAATTATTGGAGCCGTTTATTTTCATTGCTACCATCGCAAACACAATGAAATAAACATAAATATTAAATTATCTTAAGCAAATTCAAATCCGATGAAATTTTTGACTTTCGTCTGTCAAAGTCACAACAGGTACAAAAATCATGGTTTTTACAACTATTTTCTTAAAATTCTGTTTTTTATTCGACTATTTTGATTATAATCTGTGTCGAACGCATAATTTCAGCTCTATTTCGTTTCGCAACTAATCACTTGCTAATTATCCATACTAATATTATAAATTCGAAAGTAACTCTGTCTGTCTGTCTGTCTGTCCGTCTGTCTGTCTGTCTGTCTGTCTGTCTGTCTGTTACCTTTTCACGCCTAAACCACTGAACGGATTTCGATAAAATTTGGCAAGGCTATAGATGGTATCCTGGGGACGGACATAGGCTACTTTTTTTTTCAAAAATAATCCTACAGGGGGTGATATAGGGGATGAAAGTTTGTATGGGAAACTCAGTATTTCTTAAGTTAGGGATGTGAAAATTAAAATGTATGCTTTTGATAGGAAATAAAGAAATATGCGGTGCAGCGTTTTTGCAAAATCATCCCCTAAGGGGGTAAAATAGGGGTTGATTTTAAAATTTACAAAACTGCACGGATTTCGACAAAATGTGGCAAGGCTTTATATAGCATCCTGGGGAAGGACATAGGATACTATTTTTTTCAAAAATAATACTACAGGGGGTGATATAGGGGATGAAAGTTTGTAAGGGAAACCCAGTATTTCTTAAGTTAGGGATAACAAATTTATGCTATTGGTAGGAAATTAAGAAATATGCGGTTCAGCGTTATTGAAAAATCATCCCCTAAGGGGGTAAAATAGGGGTTGATTTTAAAATTTACAAAACTGCATGGATTTCGATAAAATTTTGCAAGGCTTTATATACCTAGACCTCTGATGCGTTTCTCAGCTAAACAGGTGAGTGCAATTATAAACGGTATGAGCCGAGGCAAATCTCCAGGACATGATGGGCTCAGTATTGAGCACTTGAAGCACGCAGGTGTACATCTGCCGCGAGTCCTGTCTATGTTTTTCACAATGTGTATTAGTCATGCGTACTTGCCTGCTAATCTGATGAAAACCATCGTGACTCCCATTGTGAAGAACAGGACGGGTGATATCTCGGACAAGAGTAACTACCGTCCCATTTCCCTTGCGACAATAATAGCTAAGGTGTTGGACGGTATGCTTGATACTTGCTTAAATGAATATCATGATGCGCAATTCGGGTTTCGCCCCGGACTTTCAACTGAAAGCGCTATTTTGAGTCTCAAGCATACAGTTAAATACTATATAGATCGCAAAACGTCGGTGTACGCCTGTTTCCTTGATCTTTCCAGAGCCTTCGATCTTGTCTCGTATGATGTGCTCTGGGAAAAGATGGTAAACAGGGGTATACCCGCGGAAATATGTGGACTACTGCAACATTGGTACGGTAATCAGATCAATCATGTGAAGTGGGACGGTACGCTTTCTGAACCGTATGGGTTGGAGTGCGGGGTCAGACAAGGAGGTCTGACATCTCCCAGGCTCTTCAACCTCTATGTAAATGACCTCATAGAGGGACTCAGCAGCATGCGTGTCGGATGCAGTGTTGATGGGGTTAGCATTAACAACATTAACTACGCTGATGACATGGTGCTGCTGGGTCCGTCTGCGGGGGCAATCAGAGAGTTGCTTAAGACTTGTGAAGCCTACGCTGCCGCACATGGATTGATTTACAATGTGAAGAAATGTAAATACATGGTCTTTGAGGTCGGCGGCAAGTGCCGTGAAGTGGGACCCGAGCTAATTATAGGCGGATCAGTAGTTGAAAGGGTATCCGCTTTTAAGTACTTAGGTCACGTTCTTTCCGACGACCTTAAGGACCATGTAGATATAGAGAGGGAGCGCAGGGCACTCGCAGTCCGGTGTAACATGTTGACCCGTAGATTTGCTCGGTGTACGGACCTAGTAAAGATCACCATTTTCAAGGCTTACTGCCAGAGTTTGTACACGAGTAATCTATGGGTCAGTTACACCAAAAAATCTTTGGATGTCCTGCGCGTCCAGTATAATAATGGGTTCAGGATGCTGTTGGGACTTCCTCGCTACTGCAGCGCGTCAGATATGTTTGCCCAAGCTCGTACCGACGGGTTTCACGCGATTGTGCGGAAAAAAACAGCTTCGCTGCTGAGGAGAGGTAGAGACAGTCGCAACAGCATCTTGAGAACTATAGCGTAGAGCTTCAGTTCTCCAATTATAAAACAGTTTGTGCGGAGGGTGATTGGTACTAACACTAGATAGTAAGTTGTTTTAATATTATGTTACTAACACTCTATGGACTACTTGTTCCGAAATAAAAATCATTTAATTTAATTAATTTAAATATAGCATCCTGGGGAAGGACATAGGCTACTTTTTGTCTTAAAAAATAATCCTACAGGGGGTATTATGGGGTATGAAAGTTTGTATGGGAAACTCAGTATTTCTTAAGTTAGGGATGTGAAAATTAAAATAAATGCTTTTGATAGGAAATAAAGAAATATGCGGTTCAGCGTTTTTGAAAAATCATCCCATAAGGGGGTAAAATAGGGGTTGATTTTAAAATTTACAAAACTGCACGGATTTCGACAAAATTTGGCAAGACTTTATTATAGCATCCTGGGAAAGGACATAGAATATTTTCAAAAACAATACTACAGGGGGTGATATAGGGGATGAAAGTTTGTAAGGGAAACCCAGTATTTCTTAAGTTAGGGATAACAAATTTATGCTATTGGTAGGAAATTAAGAAATATGCGGTTCAGCGTTTTTGAAAACTCATCCCTTAGGGGGGTAAAATAGGGGTTGATTTTAAAATTTACAAAACTGCACGGATGTCGATAAAATTTGGCAAGGCTTTATATAGCATCCCGGGGAAGGACATAGGCTACTTTTTGTCTTAAAAAGTAATCCTACAGGGGGTGATATAGGGAATGAAAGTTTGTATGGAAAACTCAGTATTTCTTAAGTTAGGGATGTGAAAATTAAAATGTATGCTTCTGATAGGAAATAAAGAAATATGCGGTTCAGCGTTTTTGAAAAATCATCCCCTAAGGGCCTAAAATACAATAATTAACAAACTCCCCCCGCCACGTAAGTCTGTCTGTTTGAATGCGATACTGTCAAAAAGTATCGAACGGATTTTAATACGGTTTTCTCCAATGAACGGAGTGATTCAGTGTAATTCATTATGGTTTTGTGTAAATATGACGACGACTGTTGAAGATGTCGAAAAAAATCATGCCGACTGGTAGCTTTATGCCTACTGTACACGGTAACGATATATAGTAGCGATTTGAGTTTGCACAGTTACGCGGTGTCCTGCGTGAGCGGCGAATACGACGCGACGCAACGCAACACGACGCGACGTAATGCGACGCGATGCTACACGCGACAAATGTCCTACGTGATTTTGGCCATTATTTCTCGAATCATGGAGAAGTACAGTACAATTTTGCTCGAAAGTTCATATTTAAAGTACAGACTTTTAAAAAAATATCGTAAAATATCGTTTATGTTTTTTGTCCCACAACAATTTTTGCTCTAGCACTGCGGCGATCAACGCTTCTGAATCAACCATTTCGTAGTTCGTGGTGTCGCGTCTGGTCGCCCTCAAAACAAGTACGCGTTACGTCGCGTCTCGCCGCAGACTGCCACGTAGGCCGCAAGCAGGGTATGCCGTGATCGCGTTCGTCGCGTTCGCAGCGTCGCGTCGTATTCTTCGCTCACGCAGGACACCCCGTTATATCGGACGGCCCTATGTTTTCCACATGAACGTTCCCATGGGATATTTTCCGACATCCACGCGGGCGAAGCCGCGGGCAAAAGCTAGTTGTTTATAAATAAAGAAAATTTTACCATTGATTAGGAGCTAACTATTTGCTTAGCTAAACAGTGGCTAACTAGTGATTAGCGAGATTTTTATAAATAAGGCTGATTATGTATGTATTTAAAAAAAAATGTATATAAGTATCAGCCATCTCGTTACCATAACACAAGCATTTGGTTGCTTAGCTTGGGACTAGATGGCGTTGTGTGAAACGTCCAAGGATATTATTATTATTAATTATTTTATTTATTTGTTACTGGTTAGCAACTTAGCATTGACTTCATAACATCCTATATTATTATATTATATAATAATATAGGGTGCTATGAAGGACATACATAGTACCTATATTATAGGTAGGTACTATGTATGTCCTTAGTACTTTCAGCACATTTGTGTGTGATATAAAATTAACTACAAATCGAATAGTACAGACGCCAGCAGGTCAAGCTAACCGAAACTGTCAAATTTTCCCAATCAACTTTGAACCTAATGCCTAAAGATGAAAATCTATTAAAGAAATTTGACAGATTGTAGTAGCTTCATGTGCTGGCGTCTGTACAATGGAAAAGCACTAAGTTCTCTCTAATCCTATGGCTAATTTTAACCCGTGTCTGTCAAATTACGATGAAGACACTTGACTTGGCTATAGAAATCAATTTAAAATATTATAATTTTAAAGTTCAGGAGGACCTCGTGGCTAAGTAATAACAGCCGCACGGGTCGATCCGTCAGATTGGTCAGTGGATGGGTGACCATCTTTACATACCGAGATTCCTCCGTGCCGTTAAGGTTAAAGATTAAGGTTAAAGGTTAAGCCGTTGGTCCCGGCTGTTATTCGTGGACCTTTGACAGTCGTTACGGGTCGTCAGAAGCCCGAAAGTCTGACAACCAGTCTTACCAAGGGGTACCGTATTACCCAGTAATTGGGTTGTGGCGGTCAGGTAGGCAGTCGCTCCATGTAAAATACTGGTATTCAGCTGCATCCGGTTAGACTGGAAGCCGACCCCAACATAGTTGGGAAAAGGCTAGGCAGATTGTTGTTATAATTTTAAGGTTCAATGTTATTTTTTGCAGCTAGATATTGCTTTAGTTAAGGACCCTTTACCGACCTTGTGGTTATAGCAAGCTATCCCTAGTCAGCGGTTGCAACTTAATTTATGTACCGACATTTTGTACATGTGGAGGCTAGTATGATACAATTATGGCGTAGACCAGGCCAGAATAGCAAATAAGGTTAATACACGAAAAGGTATAATAATACCGTATATAGTAGGTACTCCGTACGATTCCTGATACACGATATTTTCCCTGTTTCATGTAATATTATCACGTTGTTAGTGAAGACTTATGAAATGTACTTTGGATGAATTTATTTTTTGTGTCTCGTATTCGTGAAATAGGATATAATAGTATTATCATGAACGTTGAGCGTCTTATGTTTGTTCGAGTAGACGATGCCTACGTGATACTTCTGAAGAGATTGAGAACAATTATTTTCCTTTTTCATATTTATTTTTCTTTATTGCTTTTACTTAGAAAATGGGTTTAGTTTTCCAGTCTGTATCCCGCAGCTACTTTGACTTATCACACAACATGGTCCGACTAATCTTCTCCAAAATAATTACCTACCTGTCTTTGTTCGTACATTTCCATACCTAGTCTTACAATCTGAATCTAAACATGAATTCTAATATCTATGTAGGCATACTGAAACCACAATGTGTACAAAGTTTCAGCTTGAAATATCTGTGCATTGCCTGATCAAGTGTTTAAAACGTTGATCAATCAGTCTGACCGGATGTTGTTTGCTCTAAAACCGTTCTCTGTGCAAAACTGACCACGATAATAGGGGCGAATTCTGTTAATATTTACGATCACGTAAATCAATAGCGGTCTCTGTCCACATTAGGCGATTTATTCGATCTGTGGTCTACCCTCGCAGGGTCGCGAGGGGCTACTCCGGCAACTCTTAACGTATTCTAGACAACGCCACCTGCCCGTTCAATATCATTCGCAATGTAGCCGTCTGTGTGGAAAAAGGAGCCGATTACCCTTGTTTACGCACAAAATAAAGTTTTCTTCTCATTGGCTCAGAGATAAAGCAGCGCAGAGATTAAATTCGGGTCGTGTTTGCTGTAAGACCCGCGCGCCCCATGTAAACGACCCTAGGTAAGGAGACAAAATATCATTTGGCATAGCGTAATAGCCTCTGAAGAAAGGTTACTTTACGACTTCTTATTTGGCGTCTTGTAATGAGTTTCTTAACGAGAGGGGCGCTGCAAATGCTGTCCGCTTTGATTTTTAAATGATTTTAAATGTAAGCAACGATTTTAATGTTTATTTTTAAGCTTTGCACTCAGTTGTAAGCCTCCCCTCCTGCTGCGAAAAGTTGAATACTAATAGGTCCCCATAAATGGGACAAATAATGCTTTCGTTAATTACATTTTCCGCCATTTTTCGTACCTACATCAAGATAAAACTACTTACGGACAAAGCAAATTTAAAAAATTAAAAACCCGACTGCGTAAAAAGTGAACTTGAAAAAATATGGAAACAACCTATTTGGTCTCATAACAACATTCTCATGCAGTCGGAACTCGGAGGCAATAGGTCGTTATTGTTTTTAAGAAGATGCCTCCGGATTGCATGAGATTGTTTGGAGACAAAATAGGTTATCTTGTTTCCATATTTTTTAAAGTTCGTTTTCGGTCGGGTTTTTAATTTTTTTTTTACTTTTTTTATTTTACACTTTTTAGCGTACTATCCAAGTATCCACTTATAATCGGGGACTCACTCACTCCAAAAGTTCGGTATTGCTTTTTTGTCATTTCTCATTCTAAATTACATTTAAACAATTATAATTTGTATATATTTTTGTAATCACATTTTAAAACCCTTCATTTTGATACCCCACTCGATAGGTTTGGCATAACTTTTTTTTAAAGACTTAGAATTTGGCGCCAAAAATCGGCTATTTTGATTTATTATAATTATAATGTACCCATGACTCTCGCGCATTAAAGAGGAATCTAAAGACATATCACTCTTCAAAATCGATCAAGCCGTTTAGGCTACAGGAGGTCACAATCGAACGAACATACAAACATACATACATACACGCGAAAAACATTACCCTCCCTTTGGGTCAGTCGGGTAAAAAAGATTCGATAGAATTTTATAAAAACGTGACAAAATAAATCGACTAAAAAGTTGTGCCCTACATAATTCTAGAGCTGTGTATACCTAAGTTAAACACTTTGTTGCTCAGTTTATGCCAGCCAAGTAGGCATGTGACAGTGGAAAGGAGTGCAAAGCTCTTTACTCTGTAGAACCAGTTCGAAATGCTCCAGTAATCCTGTCACTTTGAATTTGGTTTCAAGTCGGGACCCACGTTACCTACTTTTACGTTCGAAATACTTTGTCGTGTTTATGGAAAAGTCAACGGCAAAGGACTCTTTTGTTCGCTGCAAAATTTTATGTATTCATTAGTTTGCCAAAAGATAAATATGTAGAGACTTTTCGGAGAGAATACTTTACAAAATGTGCTCGGGTATGTTGTTTTTGTTCTAACCTTAATTAAAGTTTTACGTTACCGCTTATTTATAGAAAGAGAAGAAAATAGTATATTATGCAATTAGTGAATAAAGGACGGATTTAAAGCGAGGGCCATAGATGAATCACGAGCTAGTGAAGGATTCTAACGACTGAATCACGACCGTAGGGAGTGATTCACGATGATTGAATCACGAGCGTAGTGAGTGATTCAAGTGTTAGAATCCTGAGCGACGCGAGTGATTCATGGCCCTCGATATAAATCCGTTTTATTCAAGAGTTGCATACTATACTTTATACCATGACTACGAGAAAAAGAAAGATTTAAGTGAAAATAGACTTTGATGTAAACCAGCCGTGATTTTTTGGGTAGCAAGTTTTCCACTATATCGGCCGCCCTCTCTTTCATAAACTCAGGTGTTACCACATCTTCATCACTAGAATACATTTTTAATCGATTAGAACAACACTAAACAAACACAAAATTAAAGATTAAAGTAACACTAAACTTTGTGTTCGTACAACTTACAGTATTCAAAATAGCGCCAATTTACTAGGACAGCAAAGAACACAAAACAGTTTTTATTCTAATGCTAAACTCCTTGTCGAAAATGTCGACCAATCAAATTGAATTTAGAACACATCAATATAGGTCGAATACACAGATTACACTTACACTAGATACCGCAAGCCATCCGACCAAGCGTGCCCTGCATGTTCGACTGTTCGTACTAAAAAAAAGTCTGTTAGCTCAGTGACGCTTAGCGATTGAAACAATTCTGTTTACTTTGAGCACATCACTAAATGGCTGGGGTGAAGTTATCGTAGGTATAAATAAGATGCCACGTTCGGTTTTCATACTATCTAATAACATGCCGTATCTAGCCTAGGTACTTTAAATCTGTGGTCGTCACATTGGTGTGTTCCATTTTCAAACATCAAAACAGTGAGTAAAAGTCATTGAGTTATATAACTAGAGAAGCAAACCTCATTAAAATGTGTAAAAAAAGTCTAGCCACTATTTCAACGCGACGACGTAGCTTTGAAACCACTAAACATTTAAAAGTAAACATATATCTTTCTCACTTACACAAGTCGCAAGAACAATACTGTCGCTTAGATTAGACAAAGATCGCAATATAAACATGCAATGGCGGTGAATGGCGGGATGGGGTTGCCTACCCATGCGAAATTTTACCCAAGTTTTTAAACGTTGAAAAAAAAACGTAACGTTTAAACGTTAAACGTTAAGTTATTTTTTAAATATGTGAATTATGTATTTCTTATTGGATGTGTATTAAAAGTTTATAACTAATGAAAATAATCAAGACATTTTCATTTTGAACATTTTTTATTTCCTTTAGTACATTTCCATACATATAATTTACATTTATAAATATTAGAATATAAAAACATTTAAGAATATAAAAAATAGTAGCCCACCGGCATCGGGAACAGGGTCCAGGGTACCGGTGGTCAGGGCTGCTGAGAGAGCAACCTCCTAACGATACGCGCCGTGTCCAGAAGTACCGCTTTCTGGAGCAATCTTCCTTAATCCAGCTGCCTAACGAGAGCCTCTTCAGGTGTTGATCGAGGCTCTTGGCTATTATGGCATTGGCCGTCACGACTATCGGCACAACGATTGCTGTATCGACATCCCACATGTCGACAACCTCGCGAGCCAGGTCAAGATACTTAATCTGCTTATCTTTTTCAGCTTTCACGAGGTTCTCGTCATGCGGGACCGCTATTTCAATAATCATTGGGCGACGCTCTAATCGATCTATCACCACTATGTTTGTCTTATTGGCAACAATAGTCCTGTCAGTGATGATAGATCGATACCAATACAACGTGATATTGCCATTTTCGAGAACTGGGTCGGGCATATACCTATAGTACGGTACTTCCAATTCCACAAGACTGTATTTCAGAGTAAGTTGCTGGTGGATAATCCTGGCTACAAGGTTGTGCCTCTGCAAGTAGTCTCCGTTAGCCAGACGAGAACAGCCAGAAATAATTGACGGACTGATTCCCTCGGACGGTGGAATGCCCGACAGATGTCAACCATGCCATCCTTCACAATATATTTCCAGTAGTTGTTCGTCATCATAACTTCGTCCATAATCGCAAAGACAAAACCTTCGGTTTCCCCAAAGAGTCAGTTTTCTATAAGTCCTTTTCTTTTTGAAGGTTTTTTAATTATTCCATGAATTGCACTGTTTTATCATTTACATTTAGCTGCGTTTCGTCTTCTTCGCTCAACTCAGTTCCTCTAATAACATCGTTTATTTTTTTTATTTCTAGTCTTTTATTTTTTTGTGATATTTTTTTTTTTGTTAGTCTTTTAGCCGATACATTTTTCAACCGGTGAATTATTTTCCTCATTTTGTGCTTTCGGGGCGTTTCAGTTAATTCGTCTATCTCTTCGTCGGTTTCCACAGCATCCACATCGATATTTTCTTCTTCTGAAAGCTCCACCTGCTATTAGAATAACGGTTGTCCTGAAAAATATACAATTTACTGTAGGCAAAACAACTCTTTATAAACTAAAAACTAAGTTGAAAAAAACATTCAACAATGTAGTTTGAGTCGATATAAACTAATTTGTTGCTGTGGGAGTTTAATGAGAAGGCATTTTTTGTTGACATTACCTATAATTTGATAATATTAATTGCCGCAAAAAATCATTACTTTTACAATAAGCATTAGAATTCCTTGATTGCACAAATAAACACGGCCACATTCGCTTTTTGGTCCTATTTTATCTTGATCACGGAAGTGCTTCGAACAAATGACAGTAGATTTAGTAGGTAGCCAGTCAGTATCTTTTCTCAGCAATCGGATTATTGATTGAGAAGCATCTTTAGGTAGTCTGGAACATTGTTAATCATTATTAAAAAATATTTAAAATCGCTTATTCCATAAATTAAAAACTCCCACAAATGTGGGAAACTAAAACATAGTTTTTAGTTGTAACACTGATCATAATTTAAAAAAAATCTACATTTTATTTATTTTCCTGCGTTTTTACGATGATATAAACACAGAAACAATAAACTTACGTGTGGAAAGTAATTCCGGTAGTTTTTGTGATCTAGAATCGCATTCTTTCATTACGCATTTACCCATTTTGGCGATATTTTTTGTCGCGTGTCACTCGGTTCACTTCGGCTGCCGTCGTAAAGAGCACTGAACTGACGTTAGTTACGCATACGGCCGTGGCCGTATGTTCAGTGGCAACGCCTTGGCGCGGCAATTGCTAATCTAGTGTAACATATATATCAATGGTAAAAGTGCTTTTTATTCACTGTTTTCAGTGAATAAAATAAGCTTTTTAGAGGGGGAATGGTATAAATATATTTAATTATTAAAATAGAGAAAAAAAAACAAAGCACCCAGACATCTGGCACAAACAACAAAAAAACACATGCTATTCCATTTTTAAAATTAAATAACGGTGGAACAACAACGAAAAATCTAAAAGCTTACATCAAAAATACAACACGTATAGGACCGCTCTCACGATATGATCCCACGTCTCTCTAGAGACCTCGACCCTAATTGGACGTGGTCAGCCTCCGGAATCAGACGTCGATTATTTAATCTATGATACCACATCTTATTCAACTTTTATATCAGCTTGCACAAATTGTTAGACCGATTTGCTGAATTGTTTCGCGTTTTTTGTTTGATCGCTTTTAAATTTTTCTTGTGCAAAATTCACACTACTTGTGAAACGTTGGGTTGTGTAGTGTTTTGTACCTTTGTGTGAACCGGCGAGAGGGTTTGATATTGTATTTCTATTTTGATCGATTTTTTGTAATATGGATGTAGCAGCGTGGACCATCTGCCTATTTAAGGAGACAGCTGGTCCAAATTTTGACATGTCTATTACCGACGTTTGTCAAGACATAACTTAATAATCATTACCAATAGTTTTTTACTAAACTAGTTATTTAGAAAAAAATGTAAGTACCTATAAATTATTAATACTCTACAATAACCAAAACATGTCACCCACTTGAGCTGTACCGTCAACTTCTCGAACTGCAAGCACTCTAAACTGTAGCACCGGTAGCTTACTCTGGCAGTGGAGACGAGCGACGTGAGTGGCTTCAAGATACCTTATCTTCGATCCAGGCTATTAGGGGCCAACAGCCATTGGCCTGCCGATATTGGCGGCCAATATCTGTTGCACTGTTGTGACGTACCTACAAATATTGGTGGTAAATATTGGGTTAGGGATTCTAGTGGGAGTGTTATTGAACCATTCAAAATCATTTTAGACCTATAAAGTTACAAATCCAAGATCCATTTGAATCACTTTACAAAAACAAGAAGGAATTTAATAATAGTTTTGCGTTATATTATAAGTTATAACTCATCGGAGAGTTAGGTCGTTAAAATGCATGCACAGTTTGTAATTTCCTCAAACAGAACCTTTGGAATTAGCTCCGAAAACGCTCGACGAATTCGATCGTTACACTGTAAATTTTTCTAACAAAGTTGAAGACAAAGTACCTCCAGGAGAACAGTGTAACTTGCAGTTCCTGATTCACAGAGTAGTTTATAAGACGACTGTGTACGAGAATAACATAAATAGTCTGAGCGTTCGATTAACAATGAATAAGTAATGCAAGTAACAGGCAATTGTTCTTGAATAACTTGAACTGAATTGTGGCATTGGATTAACTACTCAGCGCGACCCGACGAAACTTCGTCTGCCTGAGATCATTCCCTATAATATTCAATTTAACTTTGACACTTCGCCCGTCCAACAAAACCACTGTCAGCTTTTTGTTTTAGGATATCATTTCTCACTTCTCAGATTAATTATAATTTGCGACAGAATAATAATTTCACTTATAAAGTCGGCGCTTGGGAGCTCATTTTGAATGAAGGCTTGTCGTTGACGACTAACTTTTGGGAGTAAAGGCTGTAGTTTGAACATCACTTAGACACATGCTATCACTATAATTGCGAATCATTGGTCCAGAAATTCATGTGAGTACCTAGTTAGTTTAGCGTATAAGCTGATCCTAGCCTTTGCAAGTCATGCTAGACACACTCAAACACAAATCACATTCGTTACTGGAAGGTAATTAAGTTAGAAAAATGTACATAACGTTTTAGTTTCACTCTCTTCTGTCACAGAAATACAATAGCTACATAATCATACTTTAATATACAAAAGGCTGTACTATATTTTACCAAATTTTCGTAAATCTAAGTTATCTCATTTTACCACCTTTTCGTAAATCTAAGTTTTCATGAAACCAATTTAGTACACTTTTAAAGCTATAAAATACTACAATACATGATTTATGTATAAAAACAGTCCTTAACACTACACAAAATAAACGTATTATTTCACTTTAGCAGCTACCTAAATCAAAGCTTAACATAGTTACTTTTACCTAACTTAGTAGGCGAGCTTTCAAAATGATATCTTAGTATTTCAGTAACAGCTGTTGCTTTAGGATATCTACACCAAAGCAATTGCCTCAAACGCCTTACACAGTACAATATATTACTACATAATACATTTCAGACAAGGCTAATCATAAACTTATTCGCATACTTAAGTTAGGCAACAATTTCATAAAGTGGTGACTAAGCTCCCTTTGAATAAATAGAAAGGCAAGTGAAATATATTATCGAATCAGGACAATTTGTATTCTGTTTGTTGATTGTTAATGAATTTTATGCCTTATGCTGTGTGAGATACACTTTTAATATTATTTGGTGTAACATCATAATATAAGAGGGTCTGGGAAATTATGGAATAAAATAGATTTATGATTTGCTTTCAATTTTATCTTCTATTAAAGTCAATAATATGATTACTGCATTCACAATCCTTCCTTTCAGTTAATAGACATCATTTCCATCATTCAGTCGTCTGCTAATACAAGTTAATTAACTTAAGTGAAAATAAACTCCATTTCAAATTTTTTAATTTTCTTGTTTATTTTAATACTAATTCTTGGCAAAAGTATAGTATAATATTCACAAAGTCCAGAAATTAATTAATGCGCAATAAGAAAATTTTGTATTTTTCTCGAGCTAACCTCTTTCTTTATCCTTTGACCAGCGTATAGTGTGTCTGACAGGCAATTTTCTACATTATTATAATGTATTTATTCTTCTTTAGATTGTTAGGAATTGTATTGTAGTATTTCAATCCTTCAGAAATGTTCCTGAAGTATTCTACGTACCTAGCTATATTAAGACAATTTTTGTCATAAGGCGTAAGCGCTATAACTCGAAGTTGCAACCACTCAGAGCAGGCAGACCGACATAATTCACATTAGGGGACTACTCTACAACCCATCGAAGTAAATCTAACCGTATCCATGATCGTTATGAAAAATCCTGTGACCTCTTAGTCTATAAGTATTTTAGAAGCTTTTGATTAACATGCTTTGTTCGTATGTGTTTTTTGGCTTAGCTGTGTATAATTTAGATTTAACTTCTTTTGATTAAAATATTTGCTGTTATGTTTATTACTGAAAAATGCCGTAAAAATGTGACTTTGCTCGGTGACATTAATAGTTATTTAGGCAACTGACGTATAATAAGGGTTATTAAAACACGAATGTGGGTTTATCACACGAGGCGAAGCCGAGTGTGATAATAGTATCACATGAGTGTTTTAATACCTAATTATGTACAGTTGCATACAAGACTTTATCTACATCCATGTTCCTCCTCTATAAAGGGTTCTGAAACAGTTTTTTGCAATACCAATACTCGTATCGAACATGGCGGCCGGCGTCATAGTATACGACGTGAATTCGAATAAGTTCTTTTTTTAAATTACGGCGCTGTTGCAGTGAAACGCGCGTGCATTACAATGTTCTTTTTTTGAAAACGAGTTGCATTATGAAATTCAGTAGTTACAACATTAAAACACCCGTTTGGATGCTATTATGGTTACCATGGTTACTATGACACTGGCTGTTTTAATGTTGCCAATAAACTAACTGTTTCAGAAGCTTTAATATAGGATTTATGGCATGGGTGCAGATAAACGTTTTAAAAGTACTTTATCTGATTACTTTCATTCAATAACTTGATTGGCACTGACTTTCTTTCGATAACTGAAAGCAGCCATCAAAAAGTTTTTTTTTCTTGTTTTCTGATAAATCAAAAGTTGTCAAGTTAAGTGGTAGTAAGGATTAGAACACACCAAGAAAGATGGAAATTACTCGAACAAAATTGTTCTTAAAATAAAAACTTTAAAAAATACTTATGTTCAGAAGGATTGGACAATAATGGACCAATTCAGACTTACGTCCCTAAAAATTTAAACGATTCCACACGTAGTCGTGTATTTGAAGAGCTTAGCAACTCGCTTTCTTCTCGTAAACGACATGTTTTCGTTATAAGTCCATATTTGTTTACCTTTTTACGTCACAAATTATCCTGCAAAGCAAATAAACACCAGCAATTCTTGGTCAAACAACTCTTTGAATGCAAGAAGTACAACAATACAAACTATCGGCTATAATTTTCAATCACTTCAAAATACTTCAATGATATTGAGTTTTCGAGTCCTGGTTTCAAAATAACTTCATAAAATCGATAGGCATAGAAAATTTATATCGATACGTGATAAGGTCACATCGGTCACGATAAATTATAAAGAAACACACTGTTGTGTAAATGGCTTAATCACGCTGGTGTGAACTATCTAGTTAAATATTTATTAGTATAATCATTAGTTACCCCATTCCTGAACCTCGGAAATGATGAAAATAAAAGAGGTTTATAAAATAAGTAATAGTTGGGTTATAGATGTTACTTAAAAAGCTATTTATTTATGCATAAGTTGATAGCAACAAATAGTAGGTACCTAAAGATAATTACAGTTCAAATATATTTCATATGTAAATCGGGCGTCTTGCAAAATTAGATACATTATGTTCTATGACCATTAGGCCGCGTTTCCACTGACGCGGAGCGGAGCGGAGACGTGCAGGAATCGTCCAATTACAGACGAGACAAGAGACGCGATGAGGATTTCAACCATTATGATTGGTCGATTCCTGCACGTCTCCGCTCCGCTCCGCCCAGCTCCGCGTCAGTGGAAACGCACCCTTAGGCATAGCTTTGTGACAGCTAAGTGCCAAAATGAGTCATGTGTTAATGAAACCAATTTTTGCTTTAAACGCCTTTCAACGATCAAAGCTTTTGTTCTAAGCTTTGAAAACTACGCTATACGATATTGAGGAAGAAAAGTAGATAGATAGATATATAGAATACTCTTTATTATGCACACCATAAAAATTACAGATATAAATGTTGAAATTTTACATAGGGTGACACAATGGGCGGTCTTATCGCTAAAAGCGATATTTTACAGACAACCTTTGGATGGATTATGGGGAGAAAGGAGAGAATACTATAGGTAGTCTGTGGTGTACCATATATACATACAATTTATACGTAAAACATTTAAAAAAAACCCCAACTCAAATTTACGCTCATTTATTTTTGATACTCCATCATCAGATCCTGATTACCATCTATATACAACATATTCATTGAGACCATTCCAATGACCCCAAACACGATGTAATTTTGGTGAGGGAGTTGGGAATCCTGCAAATTCCAGATAATGCTGCAGCATCAGTTCAAGGTTACTGTGTTCTTCTAATATCATTGAAGTAATAGAATACCAAATTTCTACTCGATCAGACCAGTAGAATATACTCACATCATCAACTAGAAAAGAGCTGATAATCTTAAAACAGCTGTATAGATTTTCTTGAATATTAGCTAAGAACTCTCTCGGTCAAGTCACCATTTAAACAAAAGAAAGAAAATCTAAATCAGTTCAGTCGTTTGGGAGCTACGATGCCACAGACAGTTAAACAGATACAAACGTTAAACTTATCCCTCTTTTTCCGTCGGGGGTTAGTAAAATAGTGCCAACCAATTACAGGAATTGAGTATAAACAGCGTAATCGGCCCTAGATAGGACGCGGTATCTTACGCTTGTACTACATTACCTTCTTGAAAGTTTTCTTTTACAATGCCAACAAGCTTTTAGGTAGCAACAAACCCTAAAATCAATGTACCAAAAGATAACTTATTACCGACATTACCTCAGAATTGGACTAGAACATATTTTCTATAACCAAAGATTCGGCCTTCGGTTTCCATACCCTTTGAGCGATATTGGGCTCGAATCTGGATGTTTTCTACGTGGCTACCTTCGTCCACTCAATCGTTACTGATATCTCAGACCTTATAAAAATGTAGGAGAAATGTTACAACGATGCGGGATTTCTAAGGGAAAATATCTTGTATGAAACGTTTTTAGGTCATGTCTAGGTTAGGAATGGTCCACTTTATCACTTTGTGTGATTAGAGGTGGTATAGAGGTTATTTGGGAGGATGGGCATAGCATAGACTTGGATGGTATTATATTACCAATGTCTATGTCGCAGGCAACTAGACAACAGTTTAGATAACAGCCTAGCCTTTGGAAGTACTGCTCGCCGGCCGCTCGACTTGCACACGGTTGGTCACAGTTCTGACATAACCTAACCTAACCCATTTGGTCGGGGTGCACTGGCTTAATTACTGCGATCGATTCAGCTCGCGACAGTTCCAACCTAACCTATAATTATAATCATAATATTCAATTACAATTGAATATCATTCAGGCCGCTAGTCGAACGGCGCCGTTTTTTAGGGTTCCGTACCTCAAAAGGAAAAAACGGAACCCTTATAAAATCACTTCGTTGTCCGTCTATCTGTCTGTCTGTCTGTCTGTCGGTCTGTCAGTCTGTCAAGACCCTTTTTCTCAGGAACGCGTGGAGGTATCAAGTTGAAATTAATATCAAATACGTAAGTCTAACTAAGGTCTCTTGGAGTCCTAAAAAACTCAAGCTTCTAAGTCAACGCTATAAAAACATACGGCCATTTATGCTACATATTTTGATACTCGCAAGTAAAGCAAAACCTATAGGGTACTTCTCGTTGTCCTAGAATCAGGAAATTTGGCAAGAAGCAAGGTCTTACAGCACAAATAAGGGAAAAAGTCCAAAAATTGTTAATTTTTAATTCTATCACATATAAAAAAAATTCAAGTCTGTCAGTCTGTCAAGACCCTTTTGCTCAGGGACGCGTGGAGATATCAAGTTGAAATTAATATCAAATACGTAGGTTTATAGTCCCTTAGAGTTCTAAAAAAATAAAGATTCTAAGTCAACGCAATAAAAAAATACGGCCATTTTTCGACATATTTTGATACTCGCCAAGTAAATCAAAACCTATAGGGTACTTCCCGTTGACCTAGAGTAATGAAATTTGGCAAGAAGCAAGGTGTCACGGCACACGTAAAGGAAAAAGTCCGAAAACTGTTAATTTGTAATTCTATCACATAAAAACAACTCAAGTCTGTCAGTATATCAAGACCCTTTTTCTCAGGGACACGTAAAGATATCAAGTGAAAATTTATATTAAATACGTACGTTTATGGTCCCTTAGAGTTCTAAAAAAATCAAGCTTCTAAGTCAACGCAATAAAAAAATACGGCCATTTTGCGACATATTTTGATACTCACAAATCTCGCAAGTAAATCAAAACCTATAAGGTATTTCCCGTTGACCTAGAATAATGAAATTTGGCAAGAAGCAAGGTCTCCTAGCACAAGTAAAGGAAAAAGTCCCAAAATTGTTAATTTGTATTTTTATGACATATACATATATTATTATTTTTATATATATTTTGATTTATTTTTCTAGTAATTTTTGAAAAAAAGCCGCTTTTATAATAGCCTACAAAATCATTTTCCACCCACGCGCAAGCTAAATTGCACTTAATCGCCGCGCTTGAGAGTTGTTATTACTTTGTGTGCTTTCTCGACCGTAACATGCCTACGCCGCTTAACCGAGTACCTACTAGGGCTGTTCTGTTGTCTTTTATTATTGTATATACCGGATGACTTTTTTTAACGTCTCGAAAAAAATGGGTATATTAGGTGAACGGAGTAGATGCCTATGGCATAGCTGTTTTTTTTTTTTTTTTTTTTTTTTTTTAAAATCAAAAGTTCTAATCATATGCAGGCTGCATATGATTTGAATTTTGATATTTTTAAACGATTTATTATTATTTTTCAAAATTTCTGTTTTTAAGGTACAAAAACCGGTCAAGAGCGAGTCGGACTCGCGCACCGATGGTTCCGTTCCGATTTCTGAAAAAGTGTGCTACTTAGAGACATCGTTTTATTTTTCCTGTAATCTTTACATAAACTTCTATCACATAGAATAATTTCAGATTTTTCGCTTTGCAAACTTCGGAGATAAGGGGGGGGGGGGGGGGGAACTGTATTTTTTTTTACATTTTACATCAAAAGTCGAAAACTATGTGGCCTAAAAAAAAATAAAAAATAGTTTGAGAATGTGCAAACAGCGTTCTTTCATATGATACCCCACATGCCATAGTAGCCCCACTTTAAATTTTTAAGACCCCCTTTCAGTGCCGGTTGCAAAAAAAAAATATAATTATTTTTATTTCATTCTTATTTGCAAAATAGTTGGGTCAACGTCATCTAAAACTATTCTAAATTTTAAGTTGATAGCATTAGTAGTTCTTGAGATATCCAGCTGTGACAGACAGACAGACAGGCAGACAGACTGAGTCACACCATAAGGGTTCCTTTTTTACCATTTTGGTACGGAACCCTAAAAATGAAAAGTTTACATCGAATTTGTAGTATTTATTGGTACTTTGATAATTTTTTCTGTCTAAGCTATTAAAAAAAAAACTAGGTATCTAAAAAAGGCTTCTCAAATCAAATCAAAGATTTTGATTTGATTTGATTTGATAGGCTTCTACTCTGTTCACCTAATACACCCAATTTTTTTTGAGACGGTAAAAAAAGTCATCCGGTATATATGAGTTGTATCAGATAAGACATTACATCAAAGTGAAACAACTCTAGATAGACTGTATTTAGAGTTGTTTCACTTTCAGTTTTTTCACAGTCTTATAAATTTTTTCCATTCTCTGAAGTTCCTAAGTATTATTAAATTTTAATGTAGCAAAAATCCTAAATCTAACAAATAATTTTAATAAATTAAACTTTGAGTTCTTCTGTTTACTAGAACATCCGTCCACACAACAACTGCTAGTATTACGTTTTAATTTTGATGTCATCAGTAGTCATAGCGAAGGGTGCACAAAAAACAAAAATAAAATAATAATAAATACGACGGGTTCGGTCAGAGCCTCAGAGGCGCAGCGCGGGCAGCGGAGCGTGGCGTGATTGCGTCGTACGTGACTCGCTGAGCGCGTATAGACCCCGACTGACTAGCAACCCTTAGTTGCCGCGCGCTGTAGGTACTTATCTCGAGCGGAATGTACCAGTGCAAGAGGCCTGCTAACACTATGATCCAGCTGTTGATTGAAATAAATGATTTGAATTTGAATTAGATATTTTTTTTGTTTTTGAGATCCAATGTTAAGTTTGTTTTTGGGATAAATTCTTTTCAACTACGGAACCCTTCATTGTGCGTGGTCCGACTCGCACTTGGCTGGTTTTTTAGTTAAAAGGCTAGGCTGTTAACTGAAAGGCTAATTAAGCAAGTTGGCTGTGACATCTACATGGTAAAGTTTCCGCAACATGGTGGTCAAGCGTTTTCATTTCTAGCTCTACGTAGATTTACAAAACTGATTGCATCAACTGATTTGGTTTAGTCTCCTTCTTTATCCTAGCCATTTCCCATTATTTGGGGTCGGCTCTCCTCGTTCTGCGGCGCCAGGGCAGTCTGTCCTGGGTTGTCGAAACATTTGTTTGGGCAAGCTCTAAGTCCTTGGCCACCGTGGACCACCAGGTGGCTAGTGGGCGTCCTCTACTTTTCTTATTATTTGGCAGTGCTAAGGCCTGTTTTACGACGTGATCTTCGGGGCATCTCATGACATGACCGAACCATCGTAAGCGGCTCTCGGTGAGTTTTCTGCTATAGGCGCGACCTTGAAACTTCCTCTGATGTGCTCGTTTCGCACTTTATCGAGTCGGTTTACACCTGCTGCCCTGTTTTGGTTTAGTATTTCTGCCTAATATTTCAGAAAACTGTGCTTAATTTTAGACCAAAACATTCAACTTACATGTGAAAAAATCTAGGTAAGTAAGTGAAAACCTACAACTTCCATTAAAAAAAATACAAGTTTGAATTAAATATAAAATAACTTTTTTATAAAAACAGACTGCAGAAAACTAAAGCGGATTTAACTAAAAATAGCATGTCATAACATAACACAGTCTACTAGAGAAAAGTTCGTTATTGCCTTGCCTATGTTGTTTAAAGTTGTAGAAAGTAAATTTTATTACGCTTGTTTCAAATAAAATAAATTGTGAGGTCTGTTCAGCACAAACGAGCTTATAAAACGCGGCAAAATATGTGGTCGTAGGGTATGTACTTTTGTTGCGACTACTTGCGACCAAAGATTGTATGGACTAGTTTTGTCCTGTAGGTACTTTATGTGGGTTTTCAATTTATAATATTAGCAACATCTATGTGTTGCGTATTACTTTCGAGATACTTTGAGATATTCTTTATTGGGGTTTATCTATAATACGTCAGTTGCCAGCTTAAACATGTTTGGGTCAATTTAGCTGCGGGAACTCCGCTCACTGACGCTTATAAAGATCATCAAGCACGCAGGTAATGCGGGGCAGAATGGAAGAACTTGATGGAACTTTTGCCATCGATACGCTAAGAAGAAGAAGTTGCTAGTGGTTTGATAAGTTGTGAGACTTTGTATTATTATGACATACCAAACTATGATCTTTACTAGCGAATAGATCATAATATCTTTGTGAACTCAATACATTTATACATAGCTATTAAAAGTTTTTCTAATGACCTCTGCAACCGGGAATAAGTCTATTTTAACAGATTTGACTTACTTTATTTTTTTTACTGAAGCAAATGTGAAAAAATGGGGTGGTGTTAAGTGGAATAAGGATAACACACGTTTTTCGTAGCGTATGGAAATTGGCAGTTGAAGATTTTGAAAAGTTTAACCTTCTGTTTCAAAAAATCTCAATGAGCTTTGTAACAAAAATAACGATTGATCCTGTAGTACCTACTTACAAACCAATTACAAACCTGGTTGTCTTTAGAAATGATGTCCAACACATTGTTTATGAAATATGCACATCATTTGACCCCAGACTCACCATTCAAAAGTTAATTCATGACGCGTATAAATATTCGAAGCTCTCAAACACGAACAAAATTTTAAATACGGACAAAATAGTTACACGACCTCTATCATCGCTGGCCCTTCGAGACAATTGAAGGGTAGTCTATAAAATTCTTAAGTCGCAGATCGAAGTGTATCCGACATGGGAGACAGTTTTGGTTTCGTGATTTCATTGCTATTAGGGCGGGCTGGCCATTTCACGTTTATTGTTCAAGATACGAGTGGATTTGTGGAAGCAATTTCCTTTATACATTTTGTTTTGTCCTTTTTCCTGCAGTTTGATGGTCCACTTCGTGAGTTGTGGCCTTAGTTCGATTTAGCAAAACTCCCTGAATCGATACGATACGCATCTCGGCCGCAACCTGCCGGTGGAAACTGTGGGAAGGGAAAGAATGTAATTATACAATCCGATCACGTATAGAGCTGAACGAAAACTAATTTAGCACCGAAGTTCTTTTGGCAAAAATTAAACAGTGGCCTAGTTATTTACTTTTGTGATTTAGAAAAGTAAATGTTTTAGCTGTGATTATGGATTAAATTGTTTCAGTTGGTATTGCTAGTAGCTACACACATGATGAAATTAATTATTAATGAGAGTAAAGCAAGAACCGCTAACGATATGACATCGAAAGTTGTCTTTAAAAGACCGCCCATCGTGTTACATCAAAAATTTCCACTTTTAAACCGTAATTCATATTATGGTGCACATAATATACTGTATTCTATTCTATTTTACAGGATGTATCACAAAGGTGTGGTCAAGTTTAAGAGTGTGGTACAGAGACAGACTATCAAAATCAACAACTTTCTCCATGGGACCAACATCGTAATCGAGAAAAAATAATCAGCCGTCCCATATATTTGGGTCGAGTAGGTATTGAAATTTTGTACGGGACAGCTGATATTTTTTTCTCGATTTCGATGTTGGTCCCATGGAGAAAGTTTGATGGTCTGTCTCTGTACCACACCTTTAGACCACACCTTTCTGATAAACCCTGTATAATATTATGTCAATGTCTACGCATAATGAAGGGTTCCGTAGTTTGGATGAAATTATCCCAAGAACAAACTTAACATTATACATATGTAGTAGAAAAACATGTTCTCCCACACATTCCAACAGTAAATGTAAGTTTGTACTCACAATATTGAGAGATTTACCACGTTTTAAGACCACAAATTTTTTATAGGTTTTTCTGTAATCTACAGGTATAGAACTATTTCCTGTATTTTTTTCAAAATTTTAGGCTCAGTTGTTTAGGAGATAAGGGGGAATGGTCAATTTCCGTCTGTTCTCTTAAATAACTTTACAACGATTTAATTTAAAATTATAAAATAATATATATTTGAGACGCTCATAGTAAGCCCTTTCATTTGTCACACGGTACAGTTGCCAAAACTTTTTTTTAAATTTTCTTATGTGGCCCCTAAAAGTGACCCCATATTCAAAATTCCTTTATTTACTTTAGCCATATGTGTTTGGGTCACAGAAATCCATATGTGCCAAATTTCAACTTAATCGGTCCATTAGATTCGGAGCAAATTGGCTATGATAGACGGACAGACAGACAGACACACGAGTGATCCTATAAGGGTTCCGTTTTTTCATTTTGAGGTACGGAACCCTAAATAGGGTCATAGGTACTTACATTAATTATGAGCTTTACAGACTAGTGTATTAGTTCACATGTACCAACTGTTTCCAAACAAAAAGTTACAGATTATTAAAATGGTGAACATAAAAAATAACACATAACCTACAAAATCTCAAGCAAATACGAACCGTTTTAAAAATTCTCTTTTGGATTCTTTTTGTAAAGACTAGACTAGATTATTAGGTATGTGTTGTTAGACAAGATATAAATTAAACTTGTAGGAGTTCTGGAGTTTGCTTCTGAATTTGCTTTGAAGTTGAAACTGAAATGTTAGTAGCCGAAATAGACGTCGTTACTTATCTCTGAAACCGGTCGACCGAGGAAAATCACATAGCTGACTTGTTTTTTAGGGTTCCGTACCTCAAAAGAAAAAAACGGAACCCTTATGGGATCACTTGGTTGTCGGTCTGTCTGTCTGGCTGTCTTACTGTCTATCTGTCTGTCTGTCAAAACGCTTTTTCTCAGGAACGCGTGGAGGTATCAAGTTGAAATTAATATCAAATATGTAGGTCTACGGTCCCTTGGAGCCCTAAAAAATCAATCAAAATACGGTCATTTAAGCGACATATTTTGATACTCGCAAGTAAATCAAAACCTTGGTAATTCCCGTTGACCTAGAATCATGAAATTTGGCAAGAAGCAAGGTTTCACAGCACAAGTAAAGTTAAAAGTCCAAAAATTGTTAATTTGTTATGATAAACCCGGAAATTGCCTACACAATATATATATATATATATATATATATATATATATATATTTTAAATTTTAAGCCAAGAGTTCTGATGAATTTGTCAAAGACCAAGTTGATGACGAACAGCGAACATCGCAGGATCATGCTGTGGCGAGTGGGGAGGATGAATACGTTGAGAGTATCTCTATCTTGGTCAAATAGTGAGGCGGACACAAGGTTCGCGCCTTCAACGGTCGGGTCATTCCGGTTTTAATGTACAGTCGGCCACAGCATTAGCTGACCCACTGAATTATAAAATTCTATCGATTCGTTTTCTAAAAAATCTCAACCATTTATGCAAGGGTGGGTCAGCTAATGCTGTGGCTGACTATACTATTTTGGCATACTCAAATAGACTCAGACCAAACTTGATGCTCTGGATAGGAAGGTCCGTACATTACATTGCTGACGGTAAATCGGATGCATCACCCATGGTCATCAGTGATGAGACTGTACGTGTACATTCCGCGGAATTGTGGGGGTCGAGATTTCTTAAATGCTAAAACCCTCCACAGCCGCGAGGTTTGGAGTCTCAGGAAATATTTACTTCAAACTGACGTGGGTATATGCACTGAAATGTGGTCGCAGTGGAGAAGGGCTTCTCTCCTTAGCGTAAGAGAACTGTCGCCTTGCCGTGACTTCTTTTGGGGAAACCGTAGGTTTTGTCTGTGCGATTAAGGATCAAGTTATCATGACGAATAATTATCGGAAGTACATTGTCAAGGACCGTACGGTTGACATCTCTGTCAGGCATGCTACCGTCCAGGTGAATCAATCCGATATATTGTTACCGGTTGTTCTCGTCTTGCTAACGGCGTGTACTTGCACAGACACAGTATAGTGGCTACAATTATCCAACAACAACTTGCCTTGCAGTACTACCTTGTGGAGTCCGAAGTACCATATTTCAGGTATGTGCCCGACCCAGTTCTCGAGAATGGTCACGCCAAATTGTACTGGGATTGATCTATCACCCCTGACAGGACTCAATCTGCCTAGCCTTTTCCCAACTATGTTGGGGTCGGCTTCCAGTCTAACCGGATGCAGCTGAATACCACTATTTTACATGGAGCGACTGCCTGTCTGACCTCCACAACCCAGTAACTGGGTAATACGATACCCCTTGGTAAGACTGGTTGTCAGACTTTCGGGCTTCTGACGACCCGTAACGACTGTCAAAGATCCACGAATAACAGCCGGGACCAACGGCTTAACGTGCTTTCCGAGGCACGGAGGAATCTCGATATGTAAAGATGGTCACCCATCCACTGACCAACCCCGGCAAGCGTAGCTTAACCTGACGGATCGACCCGTGCGGCTGTTATTACTTAGCCACGAGCTCCATTGCAGCTAATAAGCCTGATATTGACGACGTATTGATCGACGTGAGCGCCGTGTTAATATCGCTCTGTCCCTCATGACGAGAATCTCGTGAAAGCTGCAGAGCAGAAAGATAATAAAATAAAGTATCTTGACTTAGCACACGAGGTTGTCGACATGTGACGATGACGTGGGCTCTGCAATAATTGTACCGATAATTTTTACCTAAAGCCTAATCACCTTAGGAGGCTCTCATTGCGCGGCTGGGTCAAAGGCTTCATTCAGAAAGAAATACTCCTGGACACGGCACGCATTGTGAGGAGGTTCCTCTCTCTAGATCCCTGACACCGGTAACTTGAACCCTGTTCCCGATACCGGTGGGCTACTATTATTTTTATTTGAAATGTTTTTTTTTTTAATTTTATGTATTTAAAAATGTAAATGATAATATTAATATTTTAGTTCAAAATGGAATAAAGGATAATAATAAAAAAAGATATTTATTGTGAAGAACGTGACAATGGGCTACGACAAAGTTTGCATTACGTTAATTCAAATTTCTCAACCAATTAAATGAAGCATCAATGCAAAGAACATTCTAACAAAGCTTAGTACACACGGCATAAAATATAAAGCTGTTTACCCAAACCCAAGTTAAAGATTCATGTTACTCCTCTTCAAAGTCATGCTTTCTCTGGCACAGGTAAGAAAGTGCGCCTCCCTTCAACGCAAATAAACATGACGTCGTCATTCAGATGCGATGCGGGTCTTATACAACTTTTAGACCTCGCCTTTATTCGCCGGGTTTTTTGTGAATTCTTCCCGTCTTCACCCCTGTCCGTTTCGTCCAAGCAACGTTGCATTGACATTGAATTTCGTACGGTAAACTGTTTATGTTTGATTTTGTATGTTTTGTTTATTTATTTGCTATGAGACAGATAAATTTATCTTCTTTACAGAGCTATTGGTAATATGTCGACGGATTGCCGACATATTACCAATAGCTCTAGCTAGTTAAGGGGATGTAGGAGAGGTTATTTGCAAAGAGGTCATTTGCAACCAAATGACCCCGTAAGACTCCTTCCTATGCAAATGTCAAAATCATTGCCGTACGTTAGTCTCTTAATCTTTACATAAACTTCTATCACATAGAATAATTTCAGATTTTTATCTTTGCAAACTTCGGAGATAAGGGGGGGAACGGTGTTTTTTTTACATTTTTCATCAAAAGTCGAAAACTATGCGGCCTAAAAAAAAAATAAAAAATTGTTTAAGAATGTGCAAGCAACGCTCTTTCATATGATACCCCACATGCCTTAGTAGACACATTTTGATTTTTTAAGACCCCCTTTCAGTCCCTGTTACAAAAAAAAACATAAGTATTTTTACTTCTTTCTTATTTGCAAAATAGTTGGGTAAACGTCATCTAATACTGTTCCAAATTTCAAGTTGATAGCATTAGTAGTTTTGAGATATCCAGCTGTGACAGACAGACAGATATACAGACAGACAGACTGAGTCACACCATAAGGGTTCCTTTTTTACCATTTTGGTACGGAACCCTAAAAATATGAAAATGGCATTTTAACGCATGTCAGACATAAGCTAGTTACCTTATACATACAATTTATTACACTAAAGGATAGATACTTAGGCGTTGAAGTAAGTACTCTGAGACGGTAATTTAAACAGACTCGAGTTAAGAGTACTTATACTTCTTTCATGCCCAGTTTCTGAGGTATTTAAATGGAGTTTATCCATTCGACAGTGATTATTGGTTCGTTATGGTGTTTCTGAATACTTTGTTAAGGAAGAATTTAGCTTAAAAGTCAAGTGAATTACTATCGAGGTTTTATCTGAGGATCTCAGAAACCGAGCATAAGGATTGGATAATGTTGACGAATCAATAGGTATTGCGAGTTTATCTGAGGATCTCAGAAACCGAGCATAAGGATTGGATAATGTTGACGAATCAATAGGTATTGCGAGTTTATCTGAGGATCTCAGAAACCGGGCATGAGTGACCTGTTTTAGTAACAAGTGTTAAAAATGTGATACAAAACATGGACGGATGAATGAATTAGTTAGTTCAGTGATAATATATTTTTGTGAAAAATGTAAGATAAATAATACGAAACTATGCTCTAGATTTCATAACTATCAAGCTCTTTAAACAGTAGACTAGTTTAAAATTAAATTGCCTCTAGATTTAAAGGCCGCAGTGAAGAAACCTTTCATCATAGAAACACTACTCAAATATTAAAAGATTCTATCCTTATAATATTTAGTGTTTATAATGTTAGTAATAATGTAGTACCTTTTATTCATCAGCAATGTTCCTAGATAATTTACGGTGTTTCTACATTAATTTATGAAGGTATTCTGAGCTGTAATTATTTCACTAGGGCTTAGTTTCAGTATACATTAATTATTCAAGTTAGCAATCGAGATAGATATCTATTGTGAGTGACGAATGTGACGCACTTTCAAACAAGACTGGTAATGTTTTGTTCAAGAGAATCCATATAATAAACGTTATGTGGAGATTCTCGATCACGAAACACTGATTGAAATAAATTTTGAGCCTGTAATTAGGCCAAATTACCTGCCTGGTAAGGTACAAAACGGATTTCTATTAAAGATAGAAAATTGAACACGTCCTTTGGATATTGATGTATGTAACAGCATAAAAAATCTTCATATAGTTACGAAAAACTGAAACAGGTCATAATCTTTTGCACACGTTGACTTGCATAAATCTTAAAGAATACGTTCGTATCGTACCAGCAACAATTTATCGTCCGAGAATAAAGCGTAGTCTCGAAACGGTGCCATTTGAAGGAATCAATCAAAGCCAAAACGTTCGCACAATCAGCGTGCGTGGGACGGACGAGCTAATCAAACTAATGGCAACCGGAGGGCCGGCCGATTGGTCCCGACTCGATGCCGCAACAAATCACAACAATAACACTGACGCCTGATTGATTACCCTCAGCGACGGACTCAATTCGATCCCTGTTACACCTGATTGATTCTTCATTAACATGCTCTTGCCTTAAGTTCGTCTGTCTTGTTGTAAATGAGCTATTCGAGTTTATTGGTTCAATTTGGGGTGTGATTGTGGATGCCAAATGTAACACACAAATATGTAGAATAGTAGAAGACGTGGAAGTTTGGGTAAAATTTAGAGCTACAGTAAGCAAAGTAGAGGTGCTCAGATCGATAGTAAGTTGTAATACTAAAACTGAATAGCGAAAGACATTTTATACGTCCCGACGGAAACTGCCCGCTGCCATTCACCTAACGATTTCACAAATTAAGTTCCTAATGGAAAATTACTAGCCCCCAACTATAACATGGCTACGCGCATATATAAACGCCATTTTTTCCAATCCTACAAAAAATCTTCACTATTATTAAAGAATATTTGAATCCTTCTGATTCAAATATTCTATAATAATAGTGATGATGAAGATATTAATAAAAGTCAACGTGACCTGAAAGGCACTTCACCGTATCAAAAAGAAACGATGTGTCTCCCACAATTTACTACACAGACGCCTTCAGGTGGAACAACTGCGTCATTTTTAGCCACGACTGGTGCGACGTCAAGCTGCCGTCAAGTTAGCGTCAGTGTGGCCCGGTTCGCTTCTCCACCAGACATTTATTAAGTAGGAAATACGGATGAACTGGCCGGAGCGCTGTTAAATTGTTCAACAATTGTTGTACCAGCGTTTAGCCGATGTTTGTTTTAAATGAAGTGGTGACCTCGTTCTAACTTTCACACTCTGGTATTATCGGCTTGTATAATGTGCAGTTTTAAGCTAGGAGCTTAGCTAAATTAATGTGTTTTATCGTAATCGAGAGTGCATAGGACGTTATACTGTACAAATAGTACCTACACGTATAGTTAGCACCGTAATCTGCCCTAAACAATAAAAGAACTGGAGAGCCACGGGGAATGAATTTACTTTATTCGAAAAATAACTCTACAAATTGTACGCCAGCTACAAATCCTAACAATTCGCCTGGAAGTCGTGTGAACTACCAAAGCTGATAAGTGCTCACACACAAAAATAAAACGTCACTTAGTATTCACCTGTCGCCCTGTATTAATACCAACGGGCTTACCATACAGTCCGACATGCATTTTCGAGTGACAGCCACTGGTCAGACTTTTGCGGATGCAGCACAAAGGCACTTATTTTTTTGTCGGACTAACGTAAAATCCAAATCAATGGTTAGCTCGACTCACTTTTGTTATTGCTGCTATTATATTCTGGCCGTCGCATCGGTCGCGTCGCTTCGCCGACTATTTCTGGCTTTTTGGCCACTCGAAGCCGGCTGTCCGCTGAAACACGTGGTATCCGCGTAAAAATTCATGGACCTGTGGATGTGAGCGATTCGACCGTACTAACTTTTGATAGTTCAAATTCTTTTACAGCGAAATTTTATCCACCTGGAATTTTAAGATGATGTCCTAGGAAATATCGACTTACATCCTCACAGTCTCCATTCATCAATGTTACTTAAGTATCCTGCAAAATGTTGTATGAATAACATCGAAGTATGCAGGCGACTTGCCTCCGGGTACAATATTGGCGGACACAAAAGATAAGCTGAAGGACTACAAGTTGGGAGATGACGTCGACGTCATATTTCTTTTATCGTGTCTTAAAGGCAGGTAACATTAAGTCATCTGCCGCACGTCTTACTCAGCTGCAGCTTGTACAAAATAAACCGAGAACAGCTGCTTATTGTATCGCTGTCAGCAAAGCCGTGGTATGTACGCCATTGTGAAGCTCCTCCGAAGAAATAAATAATAGCGACTTACTTGATCCTGCGAAGCGACAATGCGTCGTCATTATTTCGCGCTTATGGAGCCACCAGGCCCTCTTTTCACATGTGCATAACTCCAGCTTCCTCATAGGTGATAGAATAATTCTACCTATGCCAATATTTAAAGCATAATAGCTGCCATCGAAGTACCCAGTCTTAATTTAGCTGCCGCAAAAACTTCGTCAATATGAGTCGTTTAGTGTGTGTTAGCCAGAGTGACGTCACCCCAGCTTCCTCATTCAGAACAGCCAAACCAGTGATGTTAGAGTTTTGGAGTAAAGTCAGAAAATTAAAGCATAATTGCTGCCATCGGCAGCAAAATTTTCAAATCTCTGGTCATAATACTCTATGAGTTATTAAACTTTTAAACATGTGTAAGCTGAAGTGACGTCACCCCAGCTGCTCAGTCATATCTTCCGAACGAAAGAAGATATGATTGTGTATTATAGCTCAAAAATTAAAGCATAATAGCTGCCGAAGGCAGCAAAATTTTCAAATCTCTGGTCAAAATACTCTCTGAGTTATTAAACTTATAAACATGTGTTAGCTGACGTGACGCCACCCCAGCTGCTCAGTCATATCTTCCGAACGAAAGAACATAGGATAATGTTTTACAGCTCAAAAGCTAGGTCATAATAGCTGCCGTAGGCAGCAAAATTTTCAAATCTCTAGGTCTCGTAGTTTCTACGTAATAACCAAAAATAGTTTCCGCGCCAAAAAATTCAAATTATTGCCTCGGAGCAGGTAAGGAGCGGCGTTGCCGTTCCGTGCGCTACGTTATCAGTTTGTTGTAGTTTGAACTAGATTATAGACTGGGAGCCGACTACACACTTTAATATTGTACTATGTACGGACGCCGGTACAATTTAAGATTTTTCCGTCACGACCCTTGTCTAATATTAAAACATGTAACATGTTACATGTATAAAATGAATTACTTATAGGAAATAATAATAATGACTTGGACCTGTCATTTTAATGGTTTTTGAGTTCAAGATGGCGGATCCAAACTATCAGTTTCAAATTTTTCGTCATGGACACCCCTTTTCATAGTTCTTGAGGTCGCTGAAAACGATGATGAGGTCAAAATAAAAATCCAAAATGGCGGCAGCGAAAATTTTAAAATTTTTCGACATGGGTGTCATTTTCATGATTTTTGAGGTCACTGAAAACGATAGTGGGGTCAAAATGAAAATCCAAGATGGCGGCTGCGAAAATTTCCAAATTTTTCGTCATGGGTGTCATTTTTATGGTTCTTGAAGTCGCTGAAAACGATAGTGGGGTCAAAATGAAAATGTAAGATGGCGGCTGCAAAAATTTTGAAATTTTTGGTCATGGGTGTCATTTTCATGGTATTTGAGGTCAATGAAAACGATAGTGGGGTCAAAATGAAAATCCAAGATGGCGGCTGTGAAAATTTTGAAATTATTCGTCATGTGTGTCATTTTCATAGTTCTTGACGTCCCTGAAAACGATGATGAGGTTAAAATAAAAATCCAAGATGGCGGCTGCGAAAATTTTAAAATTTTTCGACATGGGCGTCATTTTCATGGTATTTGAGGTCGCTGAAAACGATAATGAGGTCAAAATGAAAATCCAACATGGCGCCTGCGAAAATTTTAAAATTTTTCGTCATGGGTGTCATTTTCATGGTGTTTGAGGTCGCTGAAGAGGATAGTTGGGTCAAAATAAAATCTAAGATGGTGGCTGCAAAAATTTTGAAATATTTGGACATGGGTGTCATTTTCATGGTATTTGAGGTCGGTGAAAACGATAGTGGGGTCAAAATGAAAATCCAAGATGGCGGCTACGAAACTTTTCAAATGTTTTCGATATGGGTGTCATTTTCATGGTATTTGAGGTCGCTGAAAACGATAGTGGGGTCAAAATGAAAATCTAAGATGGCAGCTGCAAAAATTTTGAAATTTTTGGCAATGGGTGTCATTTTCATAGTTTTTGAGGTCGGTGAAAACGATAGTGGGGTCAAAATGAAAATCCAAGATGGTGGCTGCGAAAATATTCAAATTTTTCGTCATGGGTGTCATTTTCATGGTGGTTGTGGTCGCTGAAGACGATAGCTGGGTCAAAATGAAAATCTAAGATGGCGGCTGCAAAAATTTTGAATTTTTTGTCAATGGGTGTCATTTTCATGGTATTTGAGGTCAATGAAAACGATAGTGGGGTCAAAATGAAAATCCAAGATGGCGGCTGCGAAAATTTTAAAATTATTCGTCATGTGTGTCATTTTCATGGTGGTTGTGGTCGCTGAAGACGATAGTTGGGTCCAAATAAAAATCTAAGATGGCGGCTGCAAAAATTTAGAAATATTTGGACATGGGTGTCATTTTCATGGTATTTGAGGTCGGTGAAAACGATAGTGGGGTCAAAATGAAAATCCAAGATGGCGGCTACGAAAATTTTTTCTAATTTTTCGATATGGGTGTCATTTTCATAGTTTTTGAGGTCGGTGAAAACGATAGTGGGGTCAAAATGAAAATCCAAGATGGCGGCTACGAAACTTTTCAAATGTTTTCGATATGGGTGTCATTTTCATGGTATTTGAGGTCGCTGAAAACGATAGTGGGGTCAAAATGAAAATCTAAGATGGCGGCTGCAAAAATTTTGAAATTTTTGGCAATGGGTGTCATTTTCATGGTATTTGAGGTCAATGAAAACGATAGTGGGGTCAAAATGAAAATCCAAGATGGCGGCTGCGAAATTTTTAAAATTATTCGTCGTGTGTCATTTTCATAGTTCTTGAGGTCGCTGAAAACGATGATGAGGTCAAAATAAAAATCCAAGATGGCGGCTGCGAAAATTTTCAAATTTTTCGACATGGGTGTCATTTTCATGGTATTTGAGGTCGCTGAAAACGACAGTGGGGTCAAAATAAAAATCCAAGATGGCGGCTGCGAAAATATTCAAATTTTTCGTCATGGGCGTCATTTTCATGATTTTTGAAGTCGCTGAAAACGATAATGAGGTCAAAATGAAAATCGAAGATGGCGGCTGCGAAAATTATAAAATTTTTCGTCATGGGTGTCATTTTCATGGTGTTTCAGGTCGCTGAAGACGATAGTTAGGTCAAAATGAAAATCTAAGATGGCGGTTGCAAAAATTTTGGAATATTTGGACAGGGGTGTCATTTTCATGGTATTTGAGGTCAGTGAAAACGATAAATAAATAAATAAATAAAAGCTTTTATTGATTCCTTACTAATTAATTACAATACATGCATTATTATCTAAAATAAATACAATTTAATTAAATTATAATAAAAAAATAAACATAAATTATTCTTTTCTCAATAATAATACTATCACAGTTAGTAGAGTTAATAAAATAAAAAAACAATCAATTCAAAAATTCATTCCAATTTAAATTTTGAATAAATATTAGTAAAATGTCAGAAAATAAATAATTGTAAAATTGATTAAATTAAAAATTGAAAATTATTAGAAATTATTATTGATGTTAATGCAAAAATTCATAATAATATAGTTAGTCATTTTTTTTTTTTGTTTTAATTATTATTATTATTTAATTTACTTTGTTACTGCATTATAAGGACCGCCTAGTGCGGTAAAAGCCTCCTCCATCTGTCTCCATCTTGTTCTGTCTCTAGCTAGTCTGCTCCATGTTTTTCCTATCAAGCCTGATATGTCATCACTCCATCTCTTGTAGGGTCTACCACGTCTTCGTTTTTTGTTAATAGGATACTCAGTTTGTTATGGTTTGGGTCCATCTATCATCATTAACTCTCTGTAGATGTCCAGCCCATTTCCATTTTATTTTTAGTGTTTGTCTGACTACGTCTTTAGTTTCTTGGCGTATTGAGCTGTTCCTGACCCTATCTCTTAGTTTATGGCCCATATAGCTTCTCTCTATTGCTCTCTGACAGACTCTTAATTTTTGTAGAGTACTTTTTGTTAGGGGCCATGTTTGGCAAGCATATGTAAGACACGGCATCAAGCAGATCTCCATCGCTTTTGTCTTTAAGTTAGTAGGAAGTGTACTTTTGAAGATTTCTTTCATAGCCCAGTACTTACTCCACGTGTTCTTTACTCTTCTGTCTATTTCCAACTTTGTGCAATCTTTGGTAGAAATTAAGTGTCCCAGATAAACATATTCGTTGACCCACTCAAGGGGTGTAGAGTTTAGCGTTATTGTTGTTTTTCTGCAGTTTGACATAACTTTAGTTTTACTCTGGTTCACTTCCAGCCCCACTTTTTTGCTCTCTTCATTAAGTGTCTCCAGCATGTACTGTAACTCGTTTGGGTTTTCAGAGAGTAAAACAAGGTCGTCAGCAAATCTTAAATGGGATAGGTATCGTCCATAAATGTTCAGTCCCACGTCGTTCCAGGTCAACGAACGAAATAAAAACAAGGAAAATAAAACAAGAATAGAAAAGATTTTGCTATGCCAATTGTACAGTGAAAACGATAGTGGGTCCAAAATGAAAATCCAAGATGGCGCCTACGAAAATTTTCAAATGCCATGAAAATGACACCATGACGAAAAATTTGAAAATTTTTGCATCCGCCATCTTGGATTTTTATTTTGACCTCATTATCGGTTTCAGCGACCTCAAGAACCATGAAAATGACACCCATGACAAAAAATTTGAAAATTTTCGCATCCGCCATCTTGGATTTTCATTTTGACCTCATTATCGTTCCCAGCGACCTCAAAAACCATGAAAATGACACCCATGACGAAAAATTTGAAAAATTTCGCATCCGCCATCTTGGATTTTTATTTTGACCTCATTATCGTTTTCAGCGACCTCAAGAACCATGAAAATGACACCCATGACGGAAAATTTGAAAATTTTCGCATCCGCCATCTTGGATTTTCATTTTGACCTCATTATCGTTCCCAGCGACCTCAAAAACCATGAAAATGACACCCATGACGAAAAATTTGAAAAATTTCGCATCCGCCATCTTGGATTTTTATTTTGACCTCATTATCGTTTTCAGCGACCTCAAGAACCATGAAAATGACACCCATGACGGAAAATTTGAAAATTTTCGCATCCGCCATCTTGGATTTTCATTTTGACCTCATTATCGTTCTCAGCGACCTCAAAAACCATGAAAACGACACCCATGACAAAAAATTTGAAAAATTTCGCATCCGCCATCTTGGATTTTCATTTTGACCTCATTATCGTTCCCAGCGACCTCAAAAACCATGAAAATGACACCCATGACGAAAAATTTGAAAATTTTCGCATCCGCCATCTTGGATTTTCATTTTGACCTCATTATCGTTTTCAGCGACCTCAAGAACCATGAAAATGACACCTATGACGAAAAATTTGAAAATTTTTGCATCCGCCATCTTGGATTTTCATTTTGACCCCACTATCGTTTTCATTGACCTCAAATACCATGAAAATGACACCCATAACGAAAAATTTGAAAACCTCTTAAGGGATCATTTTACTCATTATTATGAACAACTTTTAGTATGGGACCAAACCTGAAATCGCGAAAAAAAAATCAGCTGTTCAGTACATTTTGACGAATTATGCGAACAGAAATGTACTGAACAGCTGATTTTTTTTTCGCGACTTCAGTTTTGGTCCCATAGTAAAAGTTGTTCATAATGATGAGTACAATGACCCCTTAAGAGGTTTTGCGAATTTAACGTTACACGTTGTATAGGTATATAGATTATTAGTTCCACTATAGTTTAGTCGACTCTCAGTATAAGATCTTCAATATTCAAAATTAAAATTGTTTTGAGCGCAAGCTATAATGACTTCTAATACAATTTCTGTAAGTACAAACTTGATTGCAATAATGTAGCGCACGGAACGGCAACGCCGCTCCTTACATGCTCCGAGGTAATAATTTGAATTTTTTGGCGCGGAAACTATTTTTACTTATTACGTAGAAACTACGAGACCTAGAGATTTGAAAATTTTGCTGCCTACGGCAGCTATTATGACCTAGCTTTTGAGCTGTAAAACATTATCCTATGTTCTTTCGTTCGGAAGATATGACTGAGCAGCTGGGGTGGCGTCACGTCAGCTAACACATGTTTATAAGTTTAATAACTCAGAGAGTATTTTGACCAGAGATTTGAAAATTTTGCTGCCTTCGGCAGCTATTATGCTTTAATTTTTGAGCTATAGTACATAATCATATCTTCTTTCGTTCGGAAGATATGACTGAGCAGCTGGGGTGACGTCACTTCAGCTTACACATGTTTAAAAGTTTAATAACTCATAGAGTATTATGACCAGAGATTTGAAAATTTTGCTGCCGATGGCAGCAATTATGCTTTAATTTTCTGACTTTACTCCAAAACTCTAACCTCACTGGTTTGGCTGTTCTGAATGAGGAAGCTGGGGTGACGTCACTCTAGCTAACACACACTAAACGACTCATATTGACGAAGTTTTTGCGGCAGCTAAATTAAGACTGGGTACTTCGATGGCAGCTATTATGCTTTAAATATTGGCATAGGTAGAATTATTCTATCACCTATGAGGAAGCTGGAGTTATGCACATCTTTTCACTCCATGTTCACCGCTTGTGTGAGGCCTTATGTCAAAACAATTGAACGTTATACTGTCGTACAGCTTTGTCTTGGAATTTCTCAGTATAACATTTTGTTCCATTGAGCTCGACAGGTTAGGCATTTGTTTCATACGAGTATTAGTATGTAGTTCAATATTATAAGTACCAATACTTACGGAATTCATATTGGTTACCTACCTACTAGTATTAAAATCAAAATCAAAATCAAAAGTCATTTATTCAAATTAGGCTGAGAATCAGCACTTTTCGAACGTCGAAATTGCATAAGACAGTCCCCACAAAACGCCCGCCCTTCACCACTTCATAGTGCTTTAGCTAGGAAGAAGAAGTAGCGGAACAAACTCCCCAGCAGCACAGCTGTCTGTTAAGTTAGAAGAACTTGATTCTTAACAATAGTACTTATGCAAAATAATTAACGCAACACAATACATTACATTATTATTACTAGCTGTTGCCCGCGGCTTCGCCCGCGTGGATGTCGGAAATTGTCTCACGGGAACGTACTACCGGAATAAAAAGTATCCTATGTGCTAACCCAGGTCAATCAATGGTCTATCTCTACTCCTTTCATCCAAATCTGTTCAGCCGTTAAGGCGTGATAAGGTAACAGGTCGAATTACTATCGCATTTATAACTAATAGTTTCTGCCCGCGACTTCCTCCGCGTGAATTTTCTTACCCCCCCGACCCACCCCGTCGCATCGCATTGCCTGTCCGCGCTATTACTTCGTTTTCGTTTAGCGTACTTACTGTTTTTTTTTCTTTTTGTTCGGTCTTTGAGTAATGTTAAATATGCCTACAGGCTTCCATAAGTTCACTTGGGCTATCAAATGCAAAAAGTTTTTTTTTTAGTCCAACTGGTAGTTCCAGAGATTAGAGCGTCCAAACAAACAAAAAAAGTGTGTATGTCAGCTCCGATGCACGACAGAAGTTTACTTACGCCTCCCCTCCCTCTGTGCAAAATGTCAGCTTTCTAGGTCCAAGGGTTTGGGCTGGGCGTTGATCCTGCCGTGTAAAATTGACTACCCCTTTTTACCCCTTTAGGGATAGATTTTCGAAAAACTGTGATACACGTTGTTCTTAATTTTTGGTCTCAAGTATAAATGCTAAGTTTCGTGTTAATCGGACCGCGCGTTAAAAGTCCTCCATACAAACTTTGGTACCCCCCAATTCCTCTGTAGGGGGTAGTTTAGAAAAACTAAAAATTAAAAACTTTATAATTTACTTAGATAAGTATTCGTGCTGAGTTTCAAGTCTATTAACTCAAGGAATAAGTTTTTTCATACAAACTTTCATCCCCTATTTGACCCCCTTAGGGATGTAATTTCCAAAAATGCTTCCCTTATTCCTTGTCTACATCATAAAATGAACCTCTGTGCAAAATTTCAGCTTTCTAGGTCCAAGGGTTTGGGCTGGTCGTTGATGAGTCAGTCAATCAGTCAGTCAGTCAGTCAGGACTTCTCTTTTTGTTTATACCTATATATATATAAGATAGATAGATAGATAGTGAGTGTACATGAAAAAAAATAGCTATAATTTTTTTTTTAAACGATAAAAAACAAACCTGATCATCGTCTATAAACGTTCTTATACAGCCGCAGAGAGTAAGTCCTTTCAGTGCAGTAGTAGAGTCTCTTTGTGTGTTTATTCTCGTATGACGGTTTGCAAAAATAGAAAGGAACGATTTTACTTAGCACGAGGATTACTGGTAACTGACAAAACGGAATTCACGTCTATACCCGTTGAAGTACTCGTTCCGTCAGGATTTCATATTCGAAAAGTTAATGAAGTGTACCGCGAACGTTACCCGTGTCAAACCGTCAAAAACACGTCATATTTCACGTGTTATTTTTTTGTTTTTAAAGCGATCGCCACGTCAATTTTGTTTAGGATTACAGAACAAGGCGCGAGAGGAATGTGGTTATAGATAGAGTATAGCGTATAGTCAGACTGACGGCTGAAACAGCTTATTCGTATTCGGGAAACGTGTTAGAAATGGTATACTTTACGGAGAGAGTGTATTGTGCTGTCATTTTGCGTGAAGTTTGACAAAGGTATAAAAATAAAGGGCGTGAACATTATACTACACTAATTTGTGTGTTAGCTACAAGGGAAGGGATTGTGTTGTTGTGATACGGTGTCGTGGCGCGTTAGCGTCAGGCCTCACCGCATGGCTCCGGTTTCGCAGAAGTGTTTCGCTTGACGCTCTCCGATCGCACGGACACGTTTTTTCGATATTTGACACCGATGTGGAATAAAAAATTCTAATTCTATCATGTAAGAATTGTAATGGCCCATTTTGGATATTTTTATTAATATTAATAATATTGCTGTCATGGATTGTGTGAACTAATAAAATAGTAAGTTTTTGAAGAATAGTATGATTGGGAAAGGCATTATACTTGTATCTTTTTCTAGGTTAACTTATATAGGTTGACTTAAATTAACATTTGCCTCCATAACTTTTCTCACCATGTCAGTTATTCTCAAACAGTTTATAAATTTAAAACAAAAAACTAGTAGAGAGTCTCTACTAGTTTTTGTTTTTATTTATAAAATGTTTTTAAACTTCTTGTATTTTTTTTCTTAAATTACCATTTGTCTCTACAAAGTCATAAGTAAACATAAGTACCTAAATCCTACAAGAGTTGGATAAAAGTTTTTAAACTTCTGGTATTTTTTTTAAAGCAGAAACTATTACCTGATTTCACTACAAATAGTGGTAAAATAAATATGTAATACAGTCACAACTCATTGAAATAGCTCATTGGTAGGTTATTAAATAAGTTGAATAAACAGAATAACAAAACCCAATGTGTATTTAATTGCGCCATTTAGATAACGGAAAAATAACAGGTGTCAACTCTTCACAAAGGGGGTAAAACGTAACTAACCATTAAATGTAAGGGTCAAAATAACAATCTCTATTCCGCAATATATGATCCCCAATTAAAATAAATTGTATAATAATATAGTAATACAAAAACCGCTTTTTTAAGCAGATTTCTTCATTGTAAACACAGAAAGTAGTAGAGACGCTCTATGCAAAAACATTCACAAAATTTTGCAGCATACGTACACTACCTGCTACTTTGTGACATCTTGACGTAAGGATGCTGCCTGCGTCTCTGAATCATTTATAAGCTTGCAAAATGTGTAGCAACTTTTGGTTGCTTCATCTTTAGTTGCTCCATTGTTTTGAACTATATTTACATTTTTGTCTGTTTTGTTTAAATTTTTATGCATTTATTTATGGTTGTTATGAACTATTTTATTTAATTTAAAATAGCTAAAACTAATCGTAAGTCAGAGTAAATAATTTGAGATGTTTAATAAAAATATCCAAAAAATGCTGCCTTGAAAACTTTCAGCACGCTTGTAACTAATTAAAGTTTCCCGTTTTTTTATCGCTTCGCGAACTGATCAGGTGACAGCCCTAAAAGCTTCATCTGCCACTTGAACGATCGAAAGGTACGACGGCGCGACGGTATCAGGAAGGAATGTACAGTGGGTGACTTGAACAGTTCCTGTCCCATTCGCTCTCGACCGGCTTTGCCTAAGCTAAATTTGTTCGCCGTCTCATTCATACACACCAACATTTTCAATACTTACCTGCGTAAAATGATATACATCTGTTGCGGTATCCACCTCTCGCTCGCGCTTATGTTCCCAAATGCATTGTTGATATACGCGTCCCGCTCGGACGTCTCATGAACAGGGGGTAGACGGTGTTGGTGCACGTTTGTGTTGGTGTTCGTTTATTTAGTGAACTTGGAAGCTCGCTTTCGTGTTTGTGCATAGGGTGTCGGACATGATTGTGTGCGTGAGTTGTAGAGGCGCGACATAGCTTTGCCGTCTCCATGACTTAAAAGTTTTGTACGGAATGAGCCCAGCGAGCTAGTTCTGCGCCGGCTGGCACGCTCGAAGCACGCGTGTGGGACGCTCGCGTCCAACTTCTTCGTGAATCTACGAGTACAAAAACTTGTTTTTTAAAACATTATAACTGAAAGTTACCGAACTGCATTTTAGTTAGTGACGCTAAACATTTTGCTGATAAATAAAGTGATTATACTCTCATCGCATACAGTGTGTTGTTTATTTTTTTCTGTGAAACTGCAACGTGTTTGGTTCAACGGACTACGGAGGAGGTTGGTCGCCGTATTCTCGTGTATAGGCTATTGTGCATCAACCAAATAACTCTGGTATATTTTGTCTGCTATTCATAAAGATTCTTTTGACAATCAGCACCGCAGAACCGTTGATTCAGTAGTGAAATATTGATTGTTATGACATTATCAGAATGACTAAGTTAAGAACTGGTATTCATGGAAACGTTATAATAAAAGTGACTTCATGTTGTAAACCTTACATTTTCATTAGACAACCAAATACCTATTTAAACATTTAACCAAATTAGGTATTGACAACAAACAATGGACAGAATCAAAACAAGCCTTGATTTAACTCAATTCCATAAGGAAAATTATAACTTTAATATTATTGTGTAATCACCATCACTAATTTTGTTAGCGAACGGTCTGTCGAGTTGAACAACCTTAGGACATAAATAGATACAGAACAGACGGTACCTACACAAACACACGGTAAACGCCGGCCCACAAACTGTTCTCCCCTTTACAAATCATTGTTAGGCTTTTAACTTGCTCAAAACATAAACTAGGTTTCACAGTTTCACTCCAAGTAATTCAAACAAACTTCAGTTACGTACTAATTTCTATGTAACATTTCCAGTTGTAGTATTTTCGCTAGCATGAACACATGTGAAGCTTTATATGAGAGCTTTAGAATCTTGAAAATGTTTTTCATTGAATAATCACAGGCTAATTTAAAAAGTAACGGTAAAGTAAAGAAGCTAATATTAAAGAAAAACTTAATGCAAAATAGGTAGCAAATTTCAAAGAAACTATAAATCCAAACCCTAACTTTAAAGAAAAAATAAAGAAATTATGCGGATTATAAACAGTTGCTTGTAGTGAATTTTTGGTAACTTAAACAGTCAATAGATTTAATTCTAATAAAGTAATAAATTCTAATGCAAAGGACATTACCAACCTACTCAAGGCTTTCAAGTAGAATTTGAAAATTGAATATTACCAAGATACTAAATTCGACATTAACTAATTGAATCTGCCTAGCCTTTTCCCAACTATGTTGGGGTCGGCTTTCGACATTAGCTAATTAAAAAATATATATTTATATATATTTGAAGATTTCAGTTGATAGAGCTTCAAAGCTAGATGATATCTTGTCTAAATCATACTCTTTAGAAGCTTCAAACGATGAATCAAACTCTGTTTTGGTTACAGTCTGCAGATTGAAAATTTTTGATTTTCCAATGTTTCAAAAGATCCTCTGCAGGTAAATAATTGTGTGTATTAGGTTTAACATCCTTCTAAAATAAGGTAAACTTTCAGACATTCTTTCTTCAAAAGAATAATAAAATTAGAATTGTTCCCTCTCTTTTATATGTTTAACCTTTTAACAAATTGGATGTACGAGGCGTTAAAATGAAAAGTCTAAAATGTTATCCTTGCTGAAATACCAGGAATATAATATTAAAGCTGAAATTGTGTAACAGAATAGGTATCTATATAATGAGATCATTAAAATAATTTGATTTGATTTTGGGAAACAAATGATAAGAAAAGGGTCCAAACAATAATTGTGTATCGGAATGTTTACTACAGACAGTTTGAAAGACAAAATTATTCGATAATTTTACTGGAGACAAAAATAAGAATACATAGTATTGTTATAGGTATGACTTGAAATTAGGTAGGTACGTCAAAATTATCGATCTTATATTTTTTCAAAACGGAAGTTATCTTTCTTAAATTACTAAAATTAGAACTGCTTAAAAATGTGGTTGTTACAAGCTTCCTGACTTTTAGAAAGAATGTTGATTATATCAACAAAACATTTCAAATAATGATTATTAAGTAAACTGTATTTCCAGCCCTTATGTGGTATCCAGTAATTAAACCCTTCGCTAATAGGCACTTCAAGAATGCTGATTAAGATCAAAACGAACATTAACATAAAATAATATGATCAGCGAAATGCATAATCACGGCAAGGTAAACACTGACTCGATTATGATTATGTAAGCCGAGCTCATTTCAATCAACTCTTAAATACGGTTCAGAGTCGGGTCGACACCATCAAAGAGGTCAATAGCATTACGACGGTCCCGGAGTCCGTAAAAATCTCATTCCATAACACACTAAACTTTACCCCGCAGATATCAAAGTGGTCATAAAGGCCCCCACATCCCGTCAGAAGAATTACTATCATTGCCACGTTGTTGTTTCTCCTTGTCCTAAACAATTGATATCTCTATTTGTATCAATAAGATGGGAAGCAGACGTTTACGTGAATTTCGTACGTGTTTGGAATACAGTGGTGGAGGCACCGAGTGCCGGACGGACGCAGCATTTGTTGAAACTATTGACATTTATACAAGTTTTATGGATCACTTTTGGGGAATAAACAGGAATCATATTATTTGCGATAACCGTTTTTATTCCCTGTGTGAGTAATTTTAGTGAAGAATCTATTTCCAGTAAAACACGGGGTTAGTCAATATTATTTTGTTAATGTGAAATTAAATGCGACGCTCCATTGTAAAATTTTAATACGGCGGTTTTTAGTCACGGTTTGATATTATTCGCAGAGAGAATATGAAATTTAATTTCAAAGATTTACCACATTATACTCGTAGTGTACCTATGTTTTCAGCAAAATGAAGTCGTCATTAAGTTCGCTTTGTTCGTTGTTTGTGTCTCATTAAATGTTCATTCATAATAAATAAATCAAACATAATCAAGCATATTATACATAATCTTTGGATGTAAATCTGCTAGACAAGTCAACGATTTACTGTAGTAGCGAAATAGAAAATACGATCCTTCACCAAAATTAAAACTAACAACTCCAAAGCTTCATATGCATGGTTAGTTCCAGACTCCGTTCAGACGATACAAACAATCGCATGGGTTCCATAACACAAAGTTAACCAACTTATGGTGGAATTTAATATTAATTTATGTTCGCATATAGGTCTACTCTGTATAGAGATGTTTGTCCATCCCTTTGAGTCTACGAACATTTCTTGAGGTTGCGGTCTGATCCAATAGCTCTGCTAGTACCATTTAATTGATTTTGTAGAACAGAAACTAATTAGAGTTGAGGTTTATGTAACCGAACAGTATTAATAAGTTATCGTGTTGACCCTAACATAATCTCGTCTTATTAATCCGTTTTGGATAATTGATTATGTTATTTACCACACAAGCTTTCACGATTGGTAAGAGCTTGATATATTGTAATTAGTTAGGTCGTCGATTCAATATAGGAAAGATTTTAACGAGTCGTTAATCTGAATGTAGCTGATATATTCAAAATAATATTATCTATCATGCTTGGATCCAATATAACAAATAAAAAAACGACCGCCATGTTTGGGAAAAACAATAGGCATTAATTAACTAATTATGACAATGACAAAGTTAAAAACAATACACAACATGATTCGTGAAACACTGTTATTGCTGGATTACAAGATGATAAATCGACAGGGTATAAAATAATATAATTAAAGACAAGGCGAAGTAACACGGTACCCTAAACCTATAAAAGCTAGTTTATGAAAAACTGATGTGAAAAGTTGTTTAAAATATGAAAATCTTATTTTTTTAAATTATTCTAAATTATAAACTATAATACAAATAAAGTAATCAAAATGATCTACATCTTTTTTAAACATAATTTTTGAGACCAAAACACATCATATCTTGATTACCAAAAACAGAAGTACCTACCTATCAAAAAGAAAATAAAACCGTCAAATTCACTGGCAACTTTGTCAAAGTTTTCAGAAACTAACTTGGTTCATTCAGTCTCCATGATTTTTGTTGTTTTTATTATTTAGCAGAATTTGTGAAATCTTGAATCTTGAATCTTGATTTTAATCTTGATATTGAAATCTTGAATCTTGAATCTGTAATTAAAATCAATGATTTATCAACCTTAATTACACATATATTCCTATTGACATCCGTAATTACTACTTAATCAACCACAATAATTACCCAATTGGTATTATCTTCTAGACATAATCCTGTGTGCCTATTGTTGCTACTGGTAGTTTTGTACGTTTGTTTGTTGTATCTTACTTAATGTTAAAACATTAAGTAAGATATTACCAAGTGTGCCCGTTATTTGTGTTTAGCTTATTATCGGCTCACCAATATTTATACAGTTCCCTTCTAAGAAGCTTACAATTTGCTGTAACAGTACCTACTGTATTAATAATTCACAGCGAATTTCCTGGGTCCGTACCCTATCTCTTGTGGACAGCCAATTCGTTTGTCTGGATTAGGTATTTGTTTCTCATTTTATATACATCGATTATATAAATTATTATAAATAATTTACTATTAATTGGTATTTTGTACTATCTCATTCATCATCATTGGTCAGATAGGTCGCTCTATGTAAAATACTGGTATTCAGCTGTATCCAGGTAGCCGATCGCAACATAGATGGGAAAAGGCTAGGCAGAATAGATGATGATGGTATCTTGTATTACCTTGGCCACAACATGATAAAGCATTAATTATACTATTTTTTACTCTCGGTAATTCGAATAGTTCTTTATCATCAATGTCATTAAAATGTAATCAATAGTATCCAGGAAAACTTACCTACTTTACCTAAAATTCTCTGAATAAAATATTCAACGCCTCGTTCAACCATTTTTTGTTTGTCTGATAGTCAGTCTGTTGTAACAAAACCTTACTTATTAAATTCTCCAAAAATATTCAAACCAGTGTTGTCGGACTGGTACAGACTAAATTTTCTTTAAATAATCTGTACCTACCAGTCCGATAAAACTGGTTATACTATTAGTTTCTAACTCTTCCTTCTATTCTGGAGTCGCGTTTCTTCCAAGATGAACTTGAGCTTTAATAAAATTATGCTCAATTCAAAGCAAGTCTTAATCAGCTCAATTTAAATGCGAAACAAATTGGTAGGTCCTCCTACTAAATTAATTGTGTTTCTCTATTAGGAAAACTATTAACGGGTACACCTTTATCTAGATGAATGTTTGTACCTAAATCAAAATACTCTATCGTTGATTAAAATTAAAGTTAGGCATGGTCATATTTTAGAAAATGTAGTTTTTTTGGTATCGGTAAATCTTCCAACTTTGTTCTAAAAGTTGAAATGCAACGTTAAAATTTTAGCGTTATTAAAAAAACTAGCGCTGTACCCCGCGACTTCGTTCGCGTGGAAGTCGTAAGATACACAATATACTAAAATAACAGCCACATCTTAAGGCTTGTCCGTTGCAAAAAGCGCGGTCACTGTCGGACTGCCTAGAAAAGAAAGAGAAGCGCGATGACACAACGCTTGCAAAATATGAAGTAATTATCGATTTACAAAAAATCTGTTGATTAAACTAAAAAAGTAATGAGAAGAAATCATTCCTTATAAGTTTGTAAAGAACTGTATAAATTTATAAACACTTTTAATAAAAACTGTAGGAGTAATATGGTAACAACACGAAAAAATAGACCGAAATAGGCCTGCATTTAGGTTTTTTTTTCCTTAGTTCTGTAAACTAAAATAGATTTCGGGACACATGAAATCACTTCTTATGTATTGTAGATTACTGTGTATTTTTTCCTATCAGAAAGATGCTAAAGTAACTGTAAAAGAAGGTTACAAAGTTACACAGTTTCGCCGTATTTTAGGAAGGAGCAGCCTTAATAAAACTTCCTCGTCCTCCGACACGCCGCGTTGCATCGCCCGCCCGCACTATTACTTCGTTTTCGCTTAGCATTCTTTCAGACCTTTTTCTTTTTGCTCGGCTCCTAAGGGTCGTAGCGTGATGTTAAATAGCCTATAACCATCCTCGAGAATTGTGGGCTACCAAAAATGGAAAAAGAATTTTTCAAATCCGACTTTTCGTTCACAATTTCATGGGTTTTTTTTTGCGCGGAACCCTAATTCTGTTTCCAAAATAAAAGTAAAATAAAAGTAAGTAAATATAAGTAACATCAGCTATCTGCGAGTGAAATTTCCGTCAAAATCGGTTCAGCCGTTTCGGAGATTAGCCGGAACAAACAGACAGACAGACTAAAAAACCTTTTTATGTTGTGAGTATCATTTTTATATTCATATGCATTTAGTAAAAAAGCTGTTATTTTGATATTACAAACAGACGCTTCAATTTTATTTATTTGTAAGTATAGAAGACTAGCTTTTGCCCGCGGCTTCGCCCGCGTGGATGTCGGAAAATATCCCATGGGAACGTACATGTGGAAAACATAGGGCCGTCCGATATAACTGTACAAACTCAAATCGCTACGATATATCGTTACCGTGTATAGTAGGCATAAAGCTACCAGTCGGCATGATTTTTTCCGACATCTTCAACAGTCGTCGTCATATTTCAGCCAATTTACAAAAAACCATAATGAATTACACTGAATCACTCCGTTCATTGGAGAAAACCGTATGAAAATCCGTTCGGTACTTTTTGACATTATCGCATTCAAACAGACACACTTACGCGGCGGGGGGACTTTGTTAATTACTTAAAATTTATTATGCCAGTCACGCTCTAATAACAAATAACTTTTGTCCGAGTGTCCACTCGTTCAAATAATTTCCTCGTAAAAACTTCGAATGAAATAAAGACTAAATGTTACCTCAAGATTCGAACTATGACTACATTTCCAATCCCTTAAATCTCTTAAAAAGAGGTAGTTACACAAACATTTGTCAACCCCTATTGTACCCCCTCAAAAACGCTGTACCACATATTTCTTTATTTCCTACCAAAAGCATAAATTTGAATTTTTATATCCCTACCTTAAGAAATGCTGGGTTTCCCATCTTTCATCCCTTATATCACCCCTTGTAGTATTGTTTTTGAAAGTTTCCTGTGTCCTTTCCCAAGATGCTATATAAAGCCTTGCAAAATTTTGCCGAAATCCGTGCAGTTTTGTAAATTTTAAAATCAACCCCTATTTTACCCCCTTAGGGGATGATTTTTCGAAAACGCTGAACCGCATATTTCTTTGTTTCCTATCAAAAGCATAAATTTTATCGACGTCCGTGCAGTTTTGTAAATTTTAAAATCAACCCCTATTTTACCCCCTTAGGGGATAATATTTCAAAAACGCTGAACCGCATATTTCTTAATTTCCTACCAATAGCATGAATTTGTTATCCCTAACTTTAGAAATACTGGGTTTCCCTTACAAACTTTCATCCCCTATATCACCCCCTGTAATATTATTTTTGAAAGTATCCTATTTCCTTTCCCAGGATGCTATATAAACGGACAGGGCCGTCATATACCCCGGTCATCAGGGGGAATGGCACCGGCGAGAGATGTCGTGCGGTGTCCCACAGGGATCGGTCCTGGGGCCGCATCTGTGGGACATCGGCTACGACTGGGTGCTGCGCGCCGACCTCCCTGGCGGCGTCAGCGTAGTATGTTACGCTGACGACACGCTGGTCCTGGCGCAAGGGAGGTCGCACCAGGCGGCGGCGGACTTAGCGACACGCGGGGTTGCGATAGTCGTGGAGAGGATCCGGCAGTTGGGACTCGAGGTGGCCTTGCACAAGTCCGAGGCCATGTGTTTCCATGGTCCTCGGAATGCGCCACCGTCGGGTTCCGAAATAACGGTGGGAGGGGTTCACATCGGAGTCGGGTCGACGATGAAGTACCTGGGACTCGTCCTCGACAGCCGGTGGAACTTCGTGGAGCACTTCCGACGTTTGGCTCCCAGACTGGCACGGGCTGGGGCTGCCTTGAGGCGGCTCCTGCCCAATCTGGGGGGTCCAAACGCCTCCTGCCGGAGGCTCTACGCGGGGGTCGTGCGGTCCATGGCCCTTTATGGAGCACCGGTGTGGGCGCGTTCCCTAAGGCTGGGACCAGCCGGCAGGTTGAACGCGTCCCAGAGGGTCATGGCCATCCGGCTAGTCCGGGGATACCGCACGGTCTCCCGGGAGGCGGCGAGCCTCCTTGCCGGATTGCCGCCGTGGGATCTGGAGGCAAAGGTCCTCGCGCACGTGTGGGAGTGGCGCGAGGAGGCGAAACGCCGGGGCGTAACTCCGCTGCCGCGAGAAATCACGGTACAGCGGACAGAGCTCCGGCGGGATCTCATGGCGGCAAGGAGAGCGCGACTGTCGCAACCCAGCGCTGGGCACGCCACAATAGCGGCGATAAGTCCCCTCTTTGAGGAGTGGCTAGAGAGGCGCCACGGCGTCCTCACCTTCCGCCTGACACAGGTCCTCACCGGACACGGTTGTTTCGGGAGGTTCCTGTTTCGCATAAGGCGGGAGGAAACGCCCGGGTGTTTCCACTGTGTGGATCGCCCGGAGGACACGGTGGAGCATACAGTGGAGGTCTGCCCGGCTTGGGCAGAGCACCGCCGTGTTCTCACGGAGGCGATCGGCGGCGGCGATCTCTCGCGTCCGAGCCTGGTCCAGGCCATGGTGCGGAGCGAGAGTGCATGGGAGGCCGTCACCTCCTTCTGCGAAGCAGTGATGGTCGCGAAGGAGGAGGCGGAACGCGTGAGGGAGAGGCAGCCTCACGCCCTCAGTCGCCGCAGGAGACGCCCTGGGCGGCGGGAATCGCGGGGCGATTTCCGGCCACCGTAGGCGCGGGCCTGCGGACGGTGAGCAGCGGGTAGCTCGCCGTCCGGTAAGGACCAGGCCCGAGTCGACGGCGCGTTGTGTTCCACGCGCGCCTCAAAGAGATGTCAGCAAGTGACGGGGCCCAATAGGGCCGACGCCGCTGGGGTCGCGGGTTGTCTGAAGGGGTTACCGCGGCCCTGGCATAGGCAACTGAAAGAACACGGGTGGGTTTTAGTCAGTAAAAGTCTGACACGCCCTCCCGCTCCACCCAGAGCGGGAGAAGTTATTTGATGATTTCCCACCCTCAAAAAAAATGCTATATAAAGCCTTGCCAAATTTTGTTGAAATCCGTGCAGTTTTGTAAATTTTAAAATCAACCCCTATTTTACCCCCTTAGTGGATGATTTTTCAAAAACGCTGAACCGCATATTTCTTTATTTCCTATCAAAAGCAGCATACATTTTAATTTTCACATCCCTAACTTAAGACATACTGATTTTCCCATACAAACTTTCATCCCCTATATCACCCCCTGTAGAATTATTTTTTAAGACAAAAAGTAGCCCATGTCCTTCCCCAAGATGCTATATAAAGCCTTGCCTAATTTTATCGAAATCCGTGCAGTTTTGTAAATTTTAAAATCAACCCCTATTTTAACCCCTTAGGGGATGATTTTTCAAAAACGCTGAACCACATATTTCTTAATTTCCTATCAAAAGCATACATTTTAATTTTCACATCCCTAACTTAAGAAATACTGAGTTTCCCATACAAACTTTCATCCCCTATATCACCCCCTGTAAGATTATTTTTGAAAAAAAAAGTAGCCTATGTCCGTCCCCAGGATACCATCTATAGCCTTGCCAAATTTTATCGAAATCCGTTCAGTGGTTTAGGCGTGAAAAGGTAACAGACAGACAGACAGACAGACAGACAGAGTTACTTTCGAATTTATAATATTAGTATGGATGATAGATTTACGATGCGATGATTAATGATTGCGATTCACTCAATACCTATGAGTAGTTTGAGGCTCTATTTAATAATTTCCAGAGAATTTTACACATTTATCTTGGGCTTTAGTTGGTATACTATAGAACCTTACTAATTGTAATAAATTAAAGCTCTGAAGAAATTATTAATTCATAATATCTGTTTACGTTTAATTTGTTTGTCTAATTTCTGCTAATAAGCAAGTTAGGTGATGAACTCATGAATTTAACAAGACTTGTTATCATTTAGGTTCATTCAAAATTAATTTTAATGTTATCTCATATCCCAATTTGCCTTTGAACTCTTTCATGTAAATGCATATGTAAATTAAACCATCCAATTAAATAGTTAATTGCAATTTTACAAAAAAAAAAAAACATTTATTTTTAGCCCGAATGAATCCTAAATCGACTTGTTTAGTCAAAGATCTAAGCTAGACACTGTGATCAATGTTGAACATTTTACTTTTTAGGGTTCCGTACACGAGAGTAGCTCGTGGCTAAGTAATAACAGCCGCACGGGTCGATCCATCAGGTTAAGCTACGCTTGCCGGGGTTGGTCGGTGGATGGGTGACCATCTTTACATACCGAGACTCCTCCATGCCTCGGAAAGCACGTTAAGCCGTTGGTCCCGACTGTCATTTGTGGATCTTTGACAGTCGTTACGGGTCGTTAGAAGCCCGAAAGTCTGACAACCAGTCTTACCAAGGGGTATCGAATTACCCAGTAACTGGGTTGTGGAGGTCTGATATGCAGTCGCTCCAAGTAAAATAATGGTATTCAGCTGCATCCGGTTAGACTGGAAGCCGACCCCAACAAAAAGGCTAGGCAGATTGATTGTACCCGAAAGGCACCAACCGGGACCCTATTACAAAGCCTCCGCTGTCCGTCCGTCTGTCTGTCACAGGGCTGTATCTCATGAACCATAATAAGTAGATAATTGAAATTTTCACAGATTATGTATTTCTATTACAGCTATAATAACAATTTAATAAAAATAAAATAAAGTTAAAAATTAAAGGGGCTCCCCATACAATAAACTTTTTATTTTGAAAAGAAACTTCTTACCCTAGAATATGAGGTGTCATTGTCTAGAACTCATTGATTAGAGTACAAATCTATTTTAATTTTTTTTTATATTCAAAAATAAAGAAATAGGGGGGCGTACAAGTTGTCAATTTTAAACCATTTTTGTACGAGCTCTATCGCAACAATTAAATAAGTTAGGAGTTTGTAACGTAGTTTCTATATATAATATAATACACTGTATTTAGTCAACAAATACTAAAAACGCCAATTCATAAGTTCGTTTAAATATTGGGGATTTTCTGCAACTTCAAAAAATAACTTTGTAATTCACAGTATCATTATGAAATACAAAGTTATCTTTGCGATTGTTAAACATATATGGTACGGAACCCTTCATGTGCGATGCCAACTCGCACTTGGCCGGTTTTTATAAAAACTTAGGTATCTATCTCATCTTATAAAATTATAAGTAAGTGCTCAAATTCTAAACAAACCATAGTTATTGTTGTGCCTCATAGTTATTTGGATAATATAATTTGTACAAACTGAAATTAACACAATTTCAGAAACCATGAACACCATTTTAATTGCTGTGCAAGCAAATGTTAATTCACTTTTAACTAAGATATGTCGGCAGATATTTTTACCGAGCTTAATGACGTGACATGGATACGGGTTCAGGAGGAAACATCAAGTATTGTGTTTCGGGGCTCACTGGTCTTTATCGAGGCGAAATTTCATTATAATCGTACCCCATTCCACCTACCCACCATTCAATTGGAACACCTTCATACAATTGGGAGGGTACCCTCAATGGGTTGTCGGATGAAATTTCTTAACATTCTTCGCTCATAATGAGCAGACTCTGTCGTGCAATGGCCAGTAACGGTGTAATTGTACTGCGAAACGAGATCGACAGATATTAAAGCAGATTAAATCTGCTTAATGAAGCCAAGTAATAAAATTACAACATTTAATATTTCTACGAATTTCTTGGTTAAAGAACAGACGGTGTTTAATTTTAATTAGGTAAATTAAAATTTTGGGTAAGTTTTGAAAAGGTCAAGATTTGATTTTGTTTGTGAAAGGGATTTTTATGGAATTAAGCTCGTCTAAAAATTTCTCTCAAACCAATGTTTTATCTATACATATAAATAAAGTCGGGTTTGTTCGAACACTTATAACTCGAGAACGACTGGACCGATTTTCATGGTTTTTAATTTGTTGTATTTGTCTTCGTCCCGAAAAAAAACCAAAAAAATTGACGAAATAATAGAGTAAAAGGAAAAAATATTTCCAATACAAAATGTTCGCGGGTTTCGTAACTGTCAAACATTTAATGTTCATCCCGTCGTCGATACAGTAAACTCTCCCCTCAAATTAAAGAACGTATCCTAGGTATAGTTATAGGTTTCGAATCGACAAGATTATATCCACAATATTCGGATAATGGCGTAGGTATTTTAGATTTAAAAAATGTAGAATAATGTCAGTAATGAAAAAGCAATGACATTAAACATCTAGACGTTGCCATGATTACAGTGTGAAGTGTGTAAGTGAGACACATATATACGAAATTAGTACGAAAATTGAGAAAACGTATCGTATCTTCTGTCTCTTACGGCGGCGTGCCGTATTTTTGCTTGGCAAACTTTTGAAGGTTAGCCAAACAAAGGGCTTTCACTGTTACAAAATTTATCTTGCGTCGATTGATTTAACTTTTTTGAACAGTTTTTGCATTGTGCGAATGTATTGACATGGGTTTTAGTCCAAAATATGGAAGATTTCTTACGTTAAACTTCATTTCTCATACCACATAACCTAGAAAAAGTATTATATTGCTGTCTCATGACCGGCCACGCGGTACATCAATCTAGATGTATATTATCTAAGTGAAAAAGGATTGACATATTATATTGGTTGTCAAATATTTATGCGTGCGTTCAGAAATTTATTTTCTGTGTCTTTTTCATAATTTTGACCTTTTTACTTTAAAATTCCGGTATTTTACTTTTCAGCAAAAGACCGTACATTCTTAAAATATAAATTAAGTTTTCCTACACAATTCAAAATGTTCTCAGATTGCGCCTTCGGAAACTTCACGCGTTTACATTAGAATATTCATAGCTAAGACTGGACAGCATCTGTCGGGTCAGCTTCTTATGTATAAACAAAGAGACCATTGTTAAATTAATTAGAAAAAAATTCACGAATTATAAATCACAAACAAACACGTAACACAATCGTAATTTAAAACATGGAATTCAGAGATACAGGATGTAGATAAAGAGAAAAAGAAAAATAATTTACAAATATAAAAAGTCGCCTATAAACGTGCATGAGCAAAGTTGTAGTGAATCACCTGGTAATGAAGACATCATTATAGAACCGGTTCCGATGGCCGAGGGGCTACGAATTACGGCAGAAGCTTCCAATTTTTTTGTAGAATCATTTAACGCACGACCTGATCGTTAAATCTTATCTCCGGAGACATGTTTGTATAAATTGTCATCGGAACTCTCTCTATTTCTTATTTCTCTACGTTAATAAATACAATAATCATTATTTTATAGCTGTGACGAATGTCATCTTTTTCCACCACGTGATTTTAGTAATGTTCTGGATGATAAATATTACAGAATATTTTTCTGCTATCAAACAGTCGCAAACGATTTAAAATTCATCTGTCATTTCAAACGCAACTTACAGTACGTTCTGATCCCCAAGGATACAAACAAAATAAGAAATGAGTTTTAATATTGATACCCTTTAAGTGTTATTTAAAAATGGGGGAGATTTGAAATATTTACTCCAAAGGATCTACTGTCAATTGAACAAAAATCGCTCAGGCGTTTAACCCGTAGAGATGTGATAAGTATAACCGATATCATTAATCATACGAAATAAAAAATTTGAAACCCTCCTGTATGACAACCTCTAACCGAGGGTACATTATCATGCACATTTAGGACGACGGATAATAATATGACATCTTTCATACATAAAATATAATATTCTATTGAATACAATATTTTATTAAAAGTTGGGTGAATTTATTACCACCTATCTAAGTATATACCAAAAATACAACAATAAATAATGTATAAGCAAAATAAACCAATTTCATTTCAAATTAATTTGCGTGATCGTTAGAATCAAAGAGCGGAACTAATCACTCTTGTAGCGGCATACCTACGACAATAGTTTCTACGGTCGCGGTAGGTTTCTTCAAGACTAATTCTGTCATCATACAATTTTGTAGATACAAAAGGCTATATATACTATCAGTCGACTGTGTGACCAGTTCTGTGATTAACAAAAACGTGTGAACGACCGACCGACCTTTTTTATTCAATTGTCAGTCAAATTCTGATGAAAGGACCTTCAGAACATGTTTAAATATTAACTAGAATAAATGATGAACTAAGTTCCGTGTCCCAGTTCGTCTATACCCAACTTTCTCGACACGTCTCTATCCCTTTCATAGTCCCTTTTTTGAAGGGCCTATCTATTTAATTCATCTCTGGACTCTTTCAACGAGCGATCCCTGACCGCATTCAAGAAAGATATCGGTCACATGACGACCGCTGCGAAAGATTGGAGTTAAATTTAGCAGAAGACATTTATTTACTTATTCAGTGGTGTTCTCGAGTAATCATCTCCAAGGGTTACTGTAGCGATAGCGGATCATCGCTGATACTAATGTAATGGATTAACTTCAAACGACATGGACGGAAATGTTTAGGATTTTGATTTGGCAGAAAGTTGGTGTTTTAGGGTTATTTGCCCTTATAAAACTGTCAGTGTCAATATTATTGTTTGTCAACATTATTTTGATGATTGAATTGTTTGCCTTTTTTGGGAGGAAATTTATAAACCTGACCAGAAACCACTGTAACATTAAATCTATCTATCTATCTATCTTCTATATAAATAAAGAGAGAAGTCCTGACTGACTAACTGACTCATCAACGCCCAGCCCAAACCCTTGAACCTAGAAAGCTGAAATTTTGCACAGAGGTTCCCTTTATAATGTATACAAGGAATAAGGAAGGATTTCCCGGTAGGACGTTCCCGTAGGATATTTACCGACATCCACGCGGGCGAAGCCGCGGGCAAAAGCTACTAAAATATAAATAGTAACGACATTTCACATCCCTAAACCCATTTAGATTCCCTACAAAGCAAACACATATTTGCAATTAAAAGCCTATAACGGCTCAGTCGAATATCTAGCGTGTGGCAATTAAAAAGCAAAACAAACACAGTATTTTCTATGTTACCGCAATAAAGGGTAGTCAATACCCCTGTTGCATATCGCCATGCGGTTTCCATTACAGAGGTGTGTTTAATGCCATCGGCTTGTGTAATGGTCTTTGCTACCATTAGTTTAGTTTAGAAAAATTCTTTATTATCATAAAAATATACATAGCTGTAGAACTTTAAAATAAGGTTACAGTTACACTAATATTAATAACAACACTTTTACAGGCTAGTGAGCACCTTTATAAGTATACAATAATAACGGCTACTAACTTATTACAACATGAGGGATCTATTAATTAATCCTTAAACATAAACGTATGAAATTATTGTGATAATTTCATTTATAAAATGAGCGGGGGTAGAAGAAAATACATAAGTACGCGCTTAGCGTAAGTGCGACCGGTGCAATCGGTAGCTCAGGTGATCGCGCGTGACCACCAGCGGCGCACGAGCTACCGCGCCCCCCGCGCGCTCACCTGTGTATGGTGAGAGCGGGGAAGCGCAGGCGCATCGTACGGGCCCAGCTACGACGCGTTATCAGTATTGTGCGCAAACAATACGTAGTGATGGGGAAGCTTGTATGTACCGTATCTATCGATATGTCGCAAGTCTTTCAACTTAATTTGTCCTATGTTAGCAATCAATGTATTTTGATGACATTTATTTTTGTTGTAAAATTTACGAGTTAATTTTAAGATGAATTTAGTAATGCTAGGTAACTTAATGTTTATGTGTAATGCTTTAAGGTTAGTTTTAAACGGGGTATTATAGGCAATTTTAACTGCTTTATTTTGAATTATTTGTAACAAGTTATAATTAGATTGACATGTGCTGCTCCATACCGGGCACGAATAGGTGATGCAAGGTCTGATTAGAGTAGTATATAACCTAAGTTTGGTGTTAGCGCTGAGCTTACTTTTTCGGTTCAATATAGGACTGAGAGAACCGAGTGCTTGAGCTCCTTTAACGCGTAATTTGCTAATATGTTTTGTCCAGTTTAGCTTTTTATCCAATGTAACGCCAAGATAGCGAACTTCTGTGGCCCACGGAATCAATTTCCCAGCGATTTTTAATTTTCTTTTTGGGGTGGTACGTTGGCGTGTGAAAAGTATCGCCTCAGTCTTGGATTCGTTCAACTTCAGCTTCCACTTATTGAAATAAGATTGAAGAAGTTCAAGCGACAACTGAAGTCTACTTATGATAATGTCGATGTCATCATCGCTTGTGTAGGATGCTGTATCGTCAGCAAAACAGGCCAGGTGAGTACGGACCTGCACAGGAACGTCACTCACGAATAAAATGAAGAGATAGGGACCGAGCACTGAGCCTTGAGGAACTCCTGCCGATACCGTCCGGGGTGAAGACCTGTCAGCACCAATATGAACCACAAACTTGCGGTTATTAAGGTAAGATTGGATAAGTTTTACGAGCTCAAGTGGAATACCGTAGCTGATTAGCTTGTATAACAGGCCTTCGTGCCAGACGGTATCGAAAGCTTTTTCGATGTCCAGAAGAAACATACCCGTAGACTGCTTAAGATTAAGATGATAGGAAATGTGTTCAGAGACTCGAGCCAATTGTTGTACTGTAGAGTGAGAAGAACGAAAGCCAAACTGCTCATTCATAATGAGCTGGTCAGAGCAACGTAGCAAGCGATTATATATCATGACCTCAAACAGCTTACCTAGAGTAGGAAGAAGGCTAATAGGCCTGTAATTAACTGGTGAGTAGGCGTCTTTTCCAGGCTTTTTCAGGGGAATAACCTTTGCTGTTTTCCACGTATTGGGAAAATATCCTAATTTTAAGCAACCGTTGAAAATTTTTGTGGTAAACACAACAGATTTTTGCGACAGATTTTTGAGCATAATATTGTGTATACCGTCTTCACCTGGAGCCTTCCTAGTCTTGAGTTTACGTATAACTTTCCAGACTTCAGTTGGCCGCACAGGTTGATGTAACTCATTTATGACATGATCATTTAAAAGAGCAGTAGCTGACTGAACGTCCCCGTCGACACTATCACTTATCCAGCCACGAGTAAGATTCATGTTCATCTCGAATGCATCTGCAAGAGCATCACATTGTTCATGGATGTTGGTTGTAATAGTGCCCTCAGGTGTTTTAAGTGGAGGTATTGAGTCTGATCTGGGTTTTAATGACTTAGCCAGTCGCCAAATATCGTTGCTAGGATTGTCAACCTTCGAAAGTTTAGCGTTCCATATTTTATCCTGATGTTTCGTTATAGCTAAATTAATTGAATGTTGTAATTTATTGATAACTGATCGTAACAGTCTTTTTTCTGCAAGGGACACTTTTTGTTCCTTTCGACGAAGTTGATTTTTATACTTGATCATTTTTGCTATGTAATTAGGTAGTTTTATGCAAGTATTTGTTTGCTCTTTACATGGAATAAATTTATCCCTGGCATCAGTAAGACACTGATGTAGGTAGTTTACGGCGTAGTCTATTTCAGGTTCGGATTTAAACACCTTCGAGTTTAGCGAAATCTTTTGATCAAGAAAGGACCGGTATTTATCCCAGTCAGCATCACAATATCGGTAGTGTTTGGAATTAGGTTTTAGAGAGCATTGGCCATTAATTGTAAAAATAATAGGAAAATGGTTTGATGAAAGAGCAGGTATTGCACGAACCTCATGTATACTATTTACATTTAGCGCCAGAATCAGATCAGGATTTGTAGGGGTAAGATCAGGTCTATAGTTAACTTGAGTAGGTGAGTCATGGTAATGAATCACATAATCATGGTTAAGCATGTGGCGAAACAGTAAATTACCACGGGCATTGACATAGCTACTATTCCAGTACCCGTGATTAGCGTTGAAGTCTCCCATTATTACAACATGAGGCCCCAGGGAAAATAAAATATCCATGTCACTGCAATCCAGCTGCAAATTTGGAGATTGGTAAGCTGAAACAAAAACATAGTCCTTCCCGCTAATTTTTAAACCAATAGCAACCGCTTCAATGTGCTTAGTTTTGGGAATAGCAATCGGACCTACCTCAAATCTCTCTTTGACCAAAATGGCTACACCTTGACCCCGACCACTTTGATGTTTGTCTTGTCGATAGCAATTAAATCCTGGTGTCGTTAAGGGAGTATCACAAGTAAGTTTAGTTTCACAAACAGCTATTATATCAATGGATAGGGTACATACCGCTAGCTCGAGTAATTCATGTATTTTTGAGCGAACTCCATCGGAGTTCCAAGATAAGAGTCTTAACTCATTGTTATTATACATAGGGTCCAAGATGGGTCAGAATTAGCATAACCTTATCTAACATAGATTCACAGGCAGAAAATTGTGGTTTAAGATTTCTAACACAGTTAAGTATTTCCAGCATCTCTTTTGTCACAGGGTCGTCCGGTGGTATGTCCAAATGCTCTTTCTGAGCATGGCCATGATTGATGTGGGTTTTGACAGTAGCAGCATATGAAAGTTTCCCGAATGAGGATGGCAAATTAGTAAGAGGTGTAGACGCGTGTTGGGCCGCCACGGCTTGCATCGGCCTAGACTGGTTCTCACGCCTAGCTTGTGCACGCTTCAGGTAGGCAAGACGGGTCTCGCATTTGTGGAAGTTAGCAGGATGATTCTGGTCACAATTACAGCAACGTGCAGGTTCAATGCGATCTTTTTTAGGACATTCACTCGTTGCATGAGGTTCCGTACATTTAACACACCTAGCAGGCATATTGCAATTCCTCGATGCGTGACCAAAGCTTTGACACCTGTAGCATTGAGTTCCAGCAGTCTTTTTGGGCATGAATTTTTGAATCGTAACCACGCAATTAAATAAATATTTAATATTGCGAAACTTTGCTATGTTCGTTCCAGCAGGAAGCACTGCTAAGAAAGGTGGGCAAGACAATGTACTCACTGTTTGAGTCTTCATTTGTGAGACTGATGCACCTGGAAATCCTAGTTTATCGAGCTCAGCAGATAATTCTTCTTGAACGTAGGATGGTAAGCCTTTAATCACCATTTTGGGAACTTTTTCATCCTTACGGGTGTAAGTTAGGAAAGCTGCATCTTCTTTGCGGAGACCTACCTTCACAAGTTGGTGAGCTTCTGTTGAGTGGCAACTTACTGCAACTTTGTTGTTAGCTCTATACTGAAGATGAAACTTGTTGGTGTAACGGGAGATGAGGTTTTTGATTGTTTCATGTGTCCAATCTTTCTGTATCTCCAATATTAGAGGTGGAATATGTCCTTTTTTCTTCACTCCAGTTGAAGCTTCTCTGTAGTGGATATTCGTTGATGATTCATCCTTGTCGTCCACAGTGAGATCCTTGAACTGATTGTGCAGAGGTAATCTGCGCGCTTCATCAAACTTTACAGAGTTACTCGCAACCGTAGGACGTTTGGCAGGCAGCCATCGGCTAGAGATATCTTCACCAGATCTTTTGGAGCTGAGGTTGCCGGTGGATTCTGACCTCACTAAGAATCTATCCATTTTTGGTAAAATATCGACGAAGTATCGATAAGTAGCGAGGCATCCCTAGAGATGGTAAGCAACTAACGTAGTGGGGTTAACGTAACAGCGCGAGCGTGCGGACAGGCCGCGCGACGTACGCGGAATGAAATTGCTACCATTAAGCTACCCCATAACATGGTATTTTTTAATGTAAACTCAACAAGCAGAATTGTCATTTTTATTGTCATATAGGCGTACGCTATGTTTTTTCTCGTTCCCTATAATTTTGCTTTATCGGTTTCATTATATTTTCATTCAGGGGACAATTGGTGGGTGGCATTTGTTGCTATATTTGCTTCGTTTGTTATTTTTAGTTCTGGCTCGATGGTTCCGATGATAAATCATGGTCTTTTTGACTTTTTGTGATATTATTGATTTTGTGTGTAGTGCGAACAATGATTTCTCAAATGGCAGTTTTTTAGTTTATTTTATGACCAATTTCTTCATTAGAGTTAACGTTATCATAAGTTCATAATTTGGATAGAGATTTAAAGAATCTAGTTCGTACCTACCTATCAGAGTGGCGACAATTGCATGAGAATTTTAAAACTATCACCGAGTCATTATCATCATCATCAACCGAGTGCAGGGTGATAATAATCTAATTTAATACTAAGGTTGGGTTTTAGTTTTCACTAAAACTAGGCTCATTATTCCTCTGATCAATTTGCTGTATCCTTCAAGAGTTTAAGTTCCGATTCTGCATGTGTCCCATCTCAAAAAAACATCTTTGTAGGTATATTGATCAATTACTACGGCTACGTAACTATGATTTCTAGGTATGGCGTATAAAAATACCTAATACAAAGCATGAGTAGTTTAATTTGCCAAAGGCACTGTAATTACTTGGACCTAATCTAAATTAATTGCAAGTTCATAACACAGTGTGTGTACGATCAATTTGTTGGCAACCAAGCAATTATTTTTAATCAAACCAGACTTTTACTTTAATACCTACGTATATTTTTTAACTAACAACACCCGTCGCGTCGCTTAGTCAGGCGGAATTTAGGCCTAAGAGCTAGGAATAATCAGTTTCTAAAGGTAAACTTTGACTGTAGTATGAATAATGCCTTGAAAATGTATTTACGGTTTCCTTTTAGCTCTAATAGCAGACAAAATAAGCCGGAGGTTGGTTGTTTAGAGTTTTGAAGGTTAAATATTTACAAAGGTATCTTTATTTGCAGAGACAAAAGAATGTCGTGGAATTGAGGCGTTGACTTTTGAGTTTAAAGTACTTCGGTGGTTTTAGTGTTGTGATTGAAAACTATGTCTAAGGTGAATAGTCGGACTATGGGTGCCTTAGCCGTGGTCGTCCGATGGTCGGTCCTAATGCTGATCGCTGTCAGTTGGCACGTCAATTCGCAGACTGTGCAACAAACTACGGAAGTGGACAATTCTTATAATTTTTACTATGAGCAGCCATGCTGTTCTGGAACTGTTACGAAGAATAAATACCACATGAGACACAGGCGAGGTAAGTGTTTTTTTTTTTTACATAAAATACAAAATACTTATTAGTAAAATGTTCTAACAATGGAATTATGGTTGGTATACAAAGAGCTTAACCTCAAACGGTATAATTTCCAACTTTTGTTTATTTAAAAAATAACGTTAGGTAAGTGGAACAAAACATCGTTTTATATTCTTAATGATCCTAATACCACGCACCAATATCTCAATAGATCAATCCAATAAAAAATATAATGCTTTGAAAATAATGGTACGATTCACATTGATTGAGTCGTCACTCAAAGCATGTCATTAATCTTGATTATTCTTTAGCTGAGAACATTAGGTGGGTATAATGACTACCTAAGTCAAAACCTGTGATTCACGAGATTCGTGACATAAAATACTCAAAGTCACACACACACACACACACACACACAAGCGTGACAAGTACTTATATCACTAACACATTCAAAATTGAAACGCTTTCAAGGGTACATGACGTCAGGTGAGAAGGAAATATGTGTGGAATACAGGAGGGATAGAGATAAAGCTAACCTTTTGTTTCGTTGCCCTCCCCGTGACGGAGAGAGTGAAGATTTTAATACAGTTGTAGTTAATATTTTCCCGATTCAGTTAGCAATTTGTTATTGTCTTATTTAGAAGTTTTGTATTGGCAAAATTATTGAAAAGTTAAAATTGAAGAAAGTAAATAATTTAAAAAATTCCAATTTTCAATTCTCTATGTGGCCATAAAGAGAAAACAAAATCGGTTATGCACTAAAACTGGTTTTTATCTACCCGTTATTATTTTTATTTTATTTGATAAGTACAGGAGAAAAGGCCAATTTATGAAACAAAAAAATACTATTGAGTCAACAGGATCTTTTATCCGTAAACCCATATAATAAATTAATAAGTAAATGCTTGTAATATTTAGGGCCTAATGGCTTCCCATGGGTGTAGTAAGAGAGGTGACTGAAAAGACATACTAACAGCACTTAAATAATAACTTCTGCCTGAAAATTATCAGTTAAAACCCAGGCTTCCAACAAAAATCGGAAAGGCTGTTATTTTAAGAAAAGTGAACTGGAAATGCGAATAAAGAATTCATTATGATTTATTCATACATAACCTATAAACAACAAAATTATATCCTAACTAAACTATTAAAAAACTAAAATATGGCATCGAAAAATTCCTCCGCATCGCTGTCGACTGGTAGAGTACCCAAGAGACTGGCGGCATTGCCACGTTGTATGGCAATGCTAAGCCTCTGGCCAAAGTAAAAGCCAGCCCTCGGGTCACGGGAAGTGTCAACCAGCCGTTTGGAGATTTCGTTGAATAAAACAAGAGCATTTGGACCCCACGGCCCAAGGGTTTCAACCCCAAACGGCTCGAAAATATAATTACCGATAAGGTTACTATATTTCCGCCGCTTGAGGTTTTCCGCAGCCGCAGCAGCAGTGCCAGCACAGCACGCCGAGCCAGGAAGATGGGATGGCGCAAGAGTATCGACACACGTTGCGTCCCACACTAAAGGCCTTCCCACCTTCCATGGAAATAAAGACATCCCGTCCGGTCTCTTGCCATCGTCGCGTGCCAAGCCATTGGGTTCTAATACAGCTGGAACGCCGACGGTGACAAGGGCTCGTCGGATGATGTCATTGATGTTCGCGTGCCGTGCTAAGCGACCCGCACTTCGGCTGCAAGACAGGCCGTGGTGTCCGAGTCTGTTGACAACTTCACCACAGTGACAGCGATGAGGAGAACAACATGGAGCTCCTAGTCGCAGTGAAGCAGCGAGGCGGAAAGTAGTGTCGTCGAACAAAGTGCCTATGTTCGACGACGGTAGTGCGTGAAGCCACAGACCCGACTCCCACTTACCCACAGCCAGCAGACGCGCACGCTCCGCAGTAGTAGCAGACGTGTCAAGTAAATTGTTCTGTACTACTCTGCAGAGCGGCTCATCCCACCATCTCTGGGAAGATGGATTATCGGGTGGATCTGAATTCGGGCAAGCGAGTTTCCAGGCATCCATAGCCTCGGCGAAACAAGGCATATCAAAATTAACCAGTGTGGAGGCTAGGATTTTCCTGATTAACTTCTCTGTGCCGTGGACCGAGGATATGAATGCCGGTAAACTAATACTAGAAATTTTGCGGACGCCGAGGCCTCCCATACGGATGGGAAGAGTAGCTTGCGCCCATGCACGGTCGTCCATGGCCACATTTAAGATTGAAGTTAAAGTATGCCGGATAATTTTGTCCATTTTGTCTAAAAGGTGAGTGTGCTGCCATAAATGGGAAGCGCGAAGGAAATATATTAATTTAGGGCCGAAACAGCAGTAACGGATTAATGTTATGGCCGAATGCATGTTAATTTGGAACAATCTTTCCGAAACGTCATTGAAATTTTGAATTTTTTCTTCAATAAAAACAGGAAAAGAATTTTCATAGATTGAATAAATATTTAGAATTTAAAAATAACTGTCATTTGAGCTGTATACAGGGTTACTTGTAATTCGAAGTACTCCTTGCAGGACGTAATAGAAGGGTTAAAATGCAACAAATTAAGCCACCAAATAAATGTTCTACTGAAATTCAATCGTTTTTGAGTTAGTTAGATTTTTAGTTTTTTTAAACAAAATACTTTTCAAAAATGATTTTCGACGCGACTTTACTGGAATTTAAGTTATTATCATAGCTGATGACGTAGCAGATGTTTGTTAAAAATTATAAGTTGAAAAATGCCTAAAGCTTTGGCAAATGTCACTAATTAAACATTTTATTTTTCTTAGACAAAGATTCCAAAAAAAATACTGAATTTTGGCAGAACATTTGGTGGCTTAATTTGTGGCATTTTAACCCTAATATGACTTCCTGCAAAGAATACGTCGAATTACAAAATAACCTTACTTTACTAGAGATGTTGTTTTTATTTTCAAAGATTATTATACAGGTTACCTAAATTTTTTGAAAGTGTTTTTGTTTAAGAAAAATTTCTTAACATTTTTGAAAACGTTCTAAGAAACGCCAATAATATGTCACTTTCGTTATTTTCCCTGAAACTCTTAAGGAGCAGCTGCCTGATTATAATTATTAATTACCTGATTATAATTATTATTAGGTACCTATATTTACGAACCATTTTCCATTATATCTCTAAAATTACAACAACAATAAATTATAACATTAAGTTTACAGGTGACAATGTGAAATTATTGTTATTACTGTTGTGGCTTTAGTTGGGTTAGAGACGTGGTCATCCTAAACCACAATATTAATGTTAAATTTACCGCTTCCATTAAACATTATGGGCTTAAACAGTTGGGGGCTTAATGAATTCCAAACTTGTATCATTAACCATCGCTGCACTTAATGAATAACACTTTATGTGTAACCGCAGTTTGGACATCGAGATTAATGTTAATGTGAACAATTTGCAAGTGAATTTATTTGCTGGCCTACTTCAAGGTTAGCTATAATTTTCCCACTACTGGGATACTTGCCTCTCCCCGGTGAGAGGGAGTGGGCAGTAATCGAGCACGCGGGCTCAGTGCAGATTTCTAGATTTCTTCAAATTTTTGGTTGGTTCTAGGACATGCCGATTTCCTCGCAATGTTTTCCTTCACCGTTTTTGAGAACTGGGTGATGAAATTATTTACACAAAGTAAAGCGCCTGCCTGGATTCGAACCTAAACTCGTAAGTCGCGCCCGTTACCACTGGGCCACCATTGCTCTCTCTGACTCTGACTGACCTAACAGCAATAAGAAAACATTTGTCTTGCCGAACAGAAAGTCTTTAAATAATGCACACACACGTGCTCATATTTAGAACTGTTTTAGATGCAGCGCAGACGACAGACTTTTTATGCGATCGAGTCTGGGGCGCATACAATGTATTAATAATAATTAATATTTCAGGCGTCGTATGCGTTATAATATATGAATATGAATATATACGTATATTGTATGCTGGCGTTTGTATAATATTCATAATAACGCATACGACGCCTGAAATATGAATTATTATTAATACATTTTGTGCGCCACAGACTCGATCGCTCAAAAAGTCTGTCGTCTGCGCTGCACCTTAGCAGTTCAAAATGTCCTCAACAAAATTACATTTCAAATAACAAAATAAATATAAACAACCATTTAAATAAAACCTCGAAACGAAACATGTCCACTCAAAAATATTAAACTCGACCGTTTAAAAAGTACTTAGCGAAACGTGACCCTTTTATATGACATTATTTAACGTTGTCTATTTACATTATGTACGGGCACACGCTTGGACAACTTTCCTAAAACATTGGTTCCACTAATGACAGGCCGCCTGAATACTCCACCAAAGAATGATCACAAACTTATTCATCCCTTTATCTGAGCGGGGTATTTGAAGGTTTCAACCCTTGTAATTAGCAACACGCTACTAATTCTGACTGTTTTATTATTATTATAATTATGTAGTTTGTGGCTTCAATGGTTCCAGGACATTTTAAAAAGCAAAATAATGGTTCTTTATGTAACTCCGTTCAAACTGTTATTACCTATTACATAAAATCACAACTTATTTTCATATAAAAATTGCTGGCATGTTCCGATACTTTTAAATTAGACTCTTCGATATCGGTTTCACATTCGAAATGGAGTATCTTTAAACATTCTCATGGTGATTTGCTCCATTTTTTAAATAGGTTCGGCGTTTAGGCTATAAAATTGCATGCTACACTGTTTTGCATTGCAGTAAGGAAATAAAAACTGATAAAACTACAACGATGTTGTAGAGCAGCGAATATTGAGCTGCTCGAAAAATACATGAAGAGAAATCGTGTAGTGTTGAAGTTAATTATTTTTAACTGCCTATAAAATGTCAGAATATTCTTTTGCAGTTTTATTTGCAATATTGAGTGATGCAGGTATCGAAATATTTTAATGAAAATAAATAAGAGTATATACTACCTATAAAATATGCATTTGGGTTTACCTAGCTGGCGCATTCTAAATGTGTATGAAACATAATTTTAAATTAGATGCATATTGTAGCTGCCAAACACATCTGCATCCCCAAATTCTAAAGCTATTGAGATATTATAATGATCCAATTTCACCGCAGAGAATATACAAAATTTAATAAGAATTCCAACAAAAAAGCGAATGTAGACGTGCATGCGACGTATGCAGCTGACGCCAAAATATGGGCATATTATGATGTCCCTAATCTGCTTCACGGTCTGTTGGCCGGGACGGCTCTCTCGATAACAATAACCGACTTAATACGCCCGATAATCGGTTTTCGCTATTCCAAAACATCCGTGATTGACACTTTTGATGACGTTTCGAGCCGAAGCAAACGCCCCTAAGTTCACCAATCGTTTTCCATTACGCTACGAGGGGAGTTTACATTTGCAAATAAAATATTGAGCAGAATGATTTGTGCAAGTGGTTTTGGCAAATAGCAAAATTGTGTTTGATTAATCGTGGCAGTTATGTATGGACGGAGTAGCTATTTTTTTTATTTTATATCGGTAATTTATTTAGAACTATAGAGTCGCAGCAATGCTGAAATAAACTGTACACAAAGCTAAACAAAAGTTGTTACAAACCAAGAAACGACTACAAAAACAAAATAACATAATAATATTATTTAACTAAAGTAGCGAGCTCTCTATTTCAAACTTAAGTGACCATGAACTGGTTTGAGTTCTCTCAAAACGATCCAAGAGTAAGCTGGATGAGTCTGAGAGGCAAATGTCCATGCTAGTGGCGAGCAAATAAAAAAAATAATACGCACAGGCCGAGTTGAAAGAAAGAGCGCACTCAACCAGGCAAAAGCGAAAAAGGTAAAAAAGAACCACACAATAAGTGAAGGAGGCAGACGGTGCTACGTCCGGACTAGACGAAACCTGGGCGAACAACCTGACCGGTTTGACTCACTGACCACTCATTTGATGCCTTCTAACTCGGGACTCATTTACTGCCGTTTTTATCTTTTAATTCGATCGCAAGTTCTATTGACAATGCTACCGACGCGTTTAATAATAGCGTCGAATAATAAGCAGATAAAGTTTTTTACGGACAAGATACTTGTCTTGCACAAACAGTCTTGGAGTGTCTTTGTAAATTAGGCTTTTTTGAGTAAAGTGAGCGTTCAGGATTATGGCAGCGGAACAGTTATGAAGACTTCCAAAACGACGACGATTACGTCGTATTCAAGAAAGAAGTTAAAGTTTCAAACATATTGTAGTTTTGTCAACGGACAGTGTCCGTCACTTACGTGGGATATATTTAAACCGACGACTGCAGAAGGTAACCCTACTATTTTCGTACTATTTTCTCCGTTGTCCCACACAAAGGTATCTGACATACGACACCAAACAACGTACAAGATGACATTACTTATTTCGTATATAGGTTTGCCACAAAACATTTTGCTTAAAATTTAGTCACGTAGTCATGAGGGGTGTCCCATGTCGCATCTTCAAACCATTGCGATGGTCCATTGTATTCTCGCGAGACAAAAGGGTTGAGCACCCTCCAAGGAAGCTTACCTTCGTCAAACCGCTTTTTGGAATCAAACGTTCAGGTATTTGGAATAGATTGGAACATTTTATCTCGTGTTGTTGGTTCAGGGAGAGTACACGATGCCTTTATGTATGGAGGATGTTTTGTAGCTAAGTATTTGAATGTGTGAGCAGTGGTGGCCCAGTGGTAGTGGCCTCGACTTACTAGTTGTAGGTCGTGGGTTTGAACCCAGGCAGGCGCTTTACTTTGTGTAATTTATTTCATCACCACTGCTCTCAAAACGGTGAAGGAACATCGTGAGGAAACCGGCATGTCCTAGAACCAAAACTTCGAAGACATGTGACATCTACCAACCCGCACGGGGCTCGCGTGGTGGACTTCGGTCCACTCCCTCTCACAGAGAGGAGGCCGGTGTCCCAAAAGTGGGAACATTATAGGCTGATTATGTTTGTGTTATGCATGTATTCGAATTTGCTGCAGATCTTGTTCCAATAAAATTTATATTACATGCTGTATATTAACTATGTTACTTAACTTGATATTTATACTTTAACCTCTTCGGTTGCGTGAACTTTGGTACTTACTTTGTAGTTGAAAATAATCGACGAATATAATTTAAAGTTAGTTACAGCAACAACATTTACATGGTACATTACTGTTTGTTAAGATAAAATAATTGAAATTCTGAATTATTTACTAGCAAATGGACTTTTGAATAAAGGTATAATATTTGATCAAAATAGCTAGAACTAGTTTTGTGCTAATTAATATCAGCTACTTCGAATGAGAAATTAAATTCAGATACATTTCATTAAATTTTGGTTAGATTTGCGCAAGATATAATATTCGGTGCAAAAGTTATGTGTTTACCTTATTTCAGTTATTTCGTTCATGTTTGTTGAATAGAAATTAAAAACAAGTTGCAAAGACTTTAAGCTCATTTTCATCGAAAATATTTGTAATAAGTAAACTAAACACATAATTTCAACGAACCGATTTTCGAGTGACGATTCCGAAACCGTACCTCCCGAAGTCCAATCTTCGGGGAATTTCTGCAACAACGATTGTCACCCCCAAAATTTGGACCACGGCTTGTGTTTGTTATCGTACTCGAAAGAGCGATTAAATATCATAAAACAGAAACTTCAAACAGTTACTTTGGTCCGCATTCTTCCTCGCCCTCCCATTTGTTCCGTAAAATGACCGTATTCAGAAGCAAACGTTGTGGACACTGCTTTTCAGAAGTTAAAAATAACAAAGAACTGTTACTGACTGTTATGAAAACCGCTTCAACGTAATATTTATGTGACGCACATCAGTATTTATTACCAGAACATTAAAGGAGAGAATTTTGGTTAATGGAGTGTCAATGACGAAAATACTTTATGTTTGCTTTCGACATCGAATCGGGAACTGTGCCTTTTTAACCATAAAATGATTTAACATTCAACGTATTCCAGAATGTTTTAAATATAAGCCTATTAACCTTTCAAGCATAGTTAAGTAATTTATTGCAGTTGCATATTATATACTTATTTGGGGTTTTATACTGTAAACGAGCTATTTTCGGATACATTTTGTCGATGAAACTGCCCTGATAGCGATGCGACCTCATATGAAAATAAAGCGTCCATTGTTAGTGAATATTGCGTGAAGTAATGGGAAAAAGTCGGGGTTTTATAAAATGGTTTTATGCTTGCATACTCTGTGAGGTGAACAGATAGACCGGGTGGCGTGTGGCAGTCAATTTGGTTGAATGTTTGGTGCATTTATCATTCATGTCGGAGCAAAATTCCCCGCATTTCGTTGAGATCATTGTGGGCGAGCCATTGACATTATTACCTTGCTAGCAAGTATTCGCAAATGTACTCGAAGTTACACACTACGGAGTACGGACTACTTATGCGTTAAATGCAGATATGACAAGATAACCTACCGTATTAGCAATTTATCTATACATCTATCTATACATATAATAAAACAGTAACGAAAGAAAAACTGTACTACATTGAGAATTTTCGAGAAAAAATAAGTGGCTTTTGTTAGAAAAACGTAACTGATGACAAAAAGGGACTTTTTAGAATTTTTGTCTGTTTGTCTGTGTGTATGTTACGGCTTCACGCCAAAACTACTGGATAGATTGAATTGAAATTCAGCAAAAACGTTCTTTGTAAACCAAGGAAGGCTTTAGGCTACATAATATCACGCCGTATGTTATGGGAGGTAAGCAATATTGATTTTAAAAGGTTTTTGTTCGTAATTGAATGCAGAAAATGACATGTTATTTAATTAATCAAAATTTAACTCTGGGAACATAGTAATCACGCTATTTTTACAAAGGAGCGTGGCAGTAATATTATAAATTGCAAGGGAACAGCTATTCAACAATATGTCAACGGAGAATTCAGCGGTAAGGTCAGGCGACCGTTTACCGCACTACATGGTGCGAGTTCAAACCCCCTAATATTGTTTTAAAAAATCGTAAAATTCTTTTTTTTTAGTTTTTGTAATATAATATAATACGAGTACCTAATCATAACAACTTTTAAATCAATCTGGGTTTCACTTTGTATTTATTGTACGCAGAGCGAGCTTCGAGTTTAGTTCAGCAAATGTCGTCTTTTTCTGAATGGTTTTTCGCAGAAGAGTGACACTCTTTCGGTCTTAGAATTAAATATAATATTTTACAATAATCTTAGTGAAAATTGAAAATAGTTTCGGTTTCGGGTAGATCATGCATTGCTATTCTGGTCTCTGGACAGGTCCGGGCCCAAGGGTCGCGAGCGCCGCCGGGGTCGCGGGTTGTTCGAAAGAGATACCACAGGAGATACCGTGGCCCTGGCACAGGCAACTGAAGGAACACGGGGGTGGGTTTTAGTCAGTAAAAGTCTGACACGCCCTTCCGCTCCACCCAGAGCGGGAGAAGTCATTTGATGATTTCCCATCCACAAAAAAAAAAGTCTCAGGGGTCTAGGAATATTTGGTTCTGAATTTCTCTCTACAGGTCGAGACGAGATTGTTTGAAGCAAACCGACTTCAAAAAGGAAGAAGTTTTCAATTCGTCTGTTTTTGGTACATAAACGGCACATAGGAAGGGAACTCTTATCATTTCATCCTATCCGTCTGTCCGTTCGTATGTCACACCTTTACTATGGTGAAGATCTCTCAATAATGTACAGTAGGTAAACGTACTGTGATTTAGTTATTGTCCAAAATCAAAGAAAAGTACTGGTTCGGTAGTTATTATCCGTGGTAAACTAATTATGGACTTCGAATATAAGAAGGTAAATACCTACTTAACCCATGGAACTCCAGTAGTACATTATTGTGAACGGGTAACCGAACGGAAGATGAAACACAGTCGGTTAAGTACCTAGCAGTGGTCAACTGATCATGGACTGCTAAGAAACCCTACTGTCACGGAACTCCTCAATGACGAGCAGTATCTATACCTACCTACATATTGTGACATGGGTTATCGCGCGGGATGTGAAAAAAAGTTGCTGAGTATCAATTTAGAGAAGTAGTTACTTACGCGAATTAGTGTGAGGTAGGTAGGGGTAATACGCGCCACGAAAGATGAGACTTGACGAACGGTGGCGGCGTACCTCGCCTCCCGCGCTGCGCGATGAGGCGACAACGCCCGATCCCTTCCCGTCTCTACCTCATACCGCTAAAGAGACCTATAAGTCGTCTAATGCGCAAGTCAAACCTGCAGGGCTAACATGGCAAGCACGAGAAAACGAGATATCACGATTTATCGAAATTTGTCGTCGATTCAGACGTTATTATAATCCCTAACATGAGCGTTAAGCTCGAGTAAATTCGAAAAAGGCACTTTGACACTTCTCTATCTCGAGACGAGAGACCGATGTAGCAAGTTATTAAAAACAAATCATTTATATCATAGCAACATCGGCTTGTAGTTCCGTTTTATTTCACTCATTTTTCATTTTTTTGCATGGAATTGATATGTACTATAATGATTTTACGTGCACCTCTTTTAATACCTATTTGTTTAGTTTTTCATAAATGTTTTTCATTGGTGCCGAATTTAAATACAAAATGACGGAAATGAAAATTTGTGGCAAATAATATACATACCTACTCACTTGATAACTTAACATAATCAGCCTATAATGTAGGTACTGCTCTAGTCATGCCGGCTTCCTCACGATGTTTTCCTTCACCGTTTTGAGAGCAGTGGTGATGATATAATTTACACAAAGTAAAGCGCCTGTCGGGGTTCGAACCTATGACCTACAACTCGTAAGTCAGGGCCGTTACCACTGGGCCTCCACTGCTACACTACACTCACTAGAGAATCACCACAAATGACAATGAACTAGAGATTTTAGTAATTATGTTGCGAAGGTTTGTTATTGCACTGTCATAACTCCCTCGATTTTGTTAATCACCATAATTGGCAAAGTGACTGGTTATTACCTACTGAAAGGGATGCTCATCTACGTTATAGTGTACCCCTCCGTCACAGTTTCTCTCGCGGCCGCCGAAAAGAACATCATTCCAATATAAATATAGTTTAAAACTAAGTATTTTCATTAATAATCATCATCATATCATTCTCCTGCCCTTAACCCAAAAAAACTTGGGGTTGGCACAACAATTTTCATTAGTAATATAATCACACTATATACAGGGTGTCCCGTAAATAATGGATAATCTCTTAAGGGGTCATCGTACTCATCATTATGAACAACTTTTACTATGGGACCAAACCTGGAATCGCGAAAAAAAAATCAGCTGCTCCCTACATTTTGACGAGTTTGATGTAGATAAATGTACTGGTCAGCTGATTTTTTTTCGCGATTTCAGGTTTGGTCCCATAGTAAAAGTTGTTCATAATGATGAGTACAATAACCCCTTAAGAGATTATCCATTATTTACGGGACACCCTGTATAATACTATAAAGGCGAAAGTTTGTGAGTGCGTGTGTGCGTGTATTTGTATGTTGTTAGTAGGCACACACATAGGCTAGGTACTTTTTATCCCGGTCTACGCGGGTGCAACCGCGGGGCGCAGCTAGTGTAAAATAAAATTATGACTAAAGTACGTGAAATTATGAGACTTTAGTTCATTTTAGTTTTTTTTTTTGTATCATAATTTTGTCTACTCGTCTCGTCGTCAAAATCGAGGACGACCCAAGTAACACATCATAGCAGTATAACGGCCGACTTACAGCATTTCTGTATCGTCTTCGCATTTTGAATTATATAAGAGTTTATACGGACCCTAAGTTCTGCAAAAGTTTACTATTCATTTGTTGTAATGCTACCTGTGTTACTTGGGGACTAAACGAGAGACGAATCGGGGATTTTCTCGTGTTTATTGTCAAAATTCTGTCAAAAGTCGAGTTATCTGAGGTGCCATGTTAGGGTTTGTCTTTCTCGACAACAAGTTTGACAGAACATTGTATGGCAGCGCTGTCAGAAAACGAGAAAAGCTTTGAACTGTCATAAAATTACTCGCGCGAGAGCGAGTAATTGTCGCGTGTGTTCATGTTAGGCCTGCAGGTGGTGTGTCAAGTCTCTTAATAATTATTTTGCATTATGGTACAATACGTGCCACTAGTATTGTACCATAATGCAAAATAATTATTAGTATTTATTAAAGACAGTTAAAGTTTCGGTAATTCGCACGGACGTAAAAATATCGCGGCGGGATTTTATCGCGCATTATATTTTCAACTCTCGGTGTTGAGCCGAGCTTCGAGAATCCAACCTAATAACAACAGGGTGAATCCTATCGCGTCGAAAAAACATTGTTGGATTTTCAACTCTTGATAAATGCGCAAGTTCCTTGATATTTATTTATTTTCAAAAATCAAAGTGACATTTCGTCGCTTTGTCATTATAAACCGCAGTGACTGCATTCGAAAGGGCTGTGGTAGAGAACCCCAGGAATGAAGAATCTTCCGATCTTGCCTGATGGGAAGCACTACGTCCCACCAGCCAACATCGGAAGATTCTTCATTTTCATTGGAGGGGTTATAATAGGTTACCTACACCTTATCTAAGCGATACATTATTGATTTCCGACATGCACGTGAACGAAGTCGCGGGCACAGCTAGTACTAATATATACCTATTATAATCTAGCTATTCCTACTAGTAATGAAGCTTAAGAGTTTTTTTTTTGTTTGTTTTTGTATGTTTGAATCTCTGAAACTACTGCGAGTCGGATTTGAAAAAATATTTTTGCATTTGAAAGCCCCAATTCTTGAGAAAGGCTATTTTTAACATCACGGTAGGATCCGTGGGAGCCGACCAAAAGAGTAAGTAATAGCGTGGGCAGGCGATGCGATGCGACGGGGTGGGTCGGGAACTAGAACAAGAAATTTCACGCCGGCTAAGTCGTGGGTAGAACCTAGTATTATTATAAAGTCTCTTTTCCCAGTCTAGTAAAGTTATGTATTTTACTTATAGAGCACTGTTTTTACTTACAGACCAGAAAGGATTTAATTAACATTAAGAAGATTATATAATTAACGATATAGTGTAAACAAACGTGCTAATTAGTAACAGTGCATTTGTTCCGTTATGCAGTCCAACAATACATATAATAATTGCGTTACGCCCGGAGCGTAATTTCATCGATAACTTCAATTTACGCGAAACGTTATTGCGAACTAATTAATAAAATTATTTTAATTTTACATGTGCATACATACCTACGTATACGTTGGAATAACAATATGTCACAAATCTGACGTAATCAGTTTATAAAAAGCTGCGGATGTCATGTAAACCGACATGACTTTAATTAAGTCAGTAACGAGTTCAAAATTATAATGAGTATATTAAATTAATGATAGATTTATTTTAATTAAGGTATAAGGTATGATGAACAGGGTGTAAAGTTCACTCATCCTCCATAGAAAAAGGGAGGATCGTCCGACCAGACGGGTGTTGTGTCTGGTGGGCTACTGCCCCACGGTTGATGTCGGGACGTTGTATATGTGCTAGTCACGTGGTAAACCTTAATTGCGCGATGCAGGATTGCGTGACGTCATGTCACTGATGCGTAGTTCATATGTGGCGATGTAGATGCCGCCACAAAGGCAAAGGTTATATAAAAGAAAGTCGTGTTAGTTACACTATTTATAACTCAAGAATGGCTGAACCGATTTGGCTGAAAATTGGTGGGGAGGTAGCTTAGAGCCAGGAGACGGACATAGGATACTCTAAAAAAACGGATAAAACGTGGTATAACATCGGCGGGGCCAATTTAGATGAAATTTTATGTGTATATTTGAATGGGTTCCTGGATGGTTTGAAAACACAATTGGATCCGGTAGGTGGCGCTGCAGTCGGGTTCTAGGATCTTTTAGACAGGACAATGTCTGTCGGGGCCGCTAGTATTAGAATAAAAGGATCATAAAGGAGATGTAAGAAAGTCCAAAATGCTCTTCCTGATCAAAAATGTAGGTACTAGTTGGATTGTATGATCAGACATAGATACGTTAATTTTCCAGAATACGCTTAAAAATTGCAGATAGAAGAAAGGCCTTTTGAGATACATAGCTTAGAGACCAGTACTAGCCAGACTATCCAATTAAATACCTAATACGTTTTCTTTACACAAAAGTTCCCTTCACATGACGTCACCACGTAATACAATTAAGCCCTTCTTATAGTTATAATATACCTACCTACTACAAGCCGTGCAGTGCAGCGAAATCTAAATTAAATTTCATTCAGTACTTTATCTCCTTTGCCAGCGGGACCTCAAGTTCAGGCCACATTAACTGTATTAAGGCCGCTTTGTTCACTTTAAAACAATTGTGGCAAAGAGGAGAAAATCCACAAATTCCACTCGTAAAACACTCATCAGGAACTCCGCTGACGTCTGATGCCCGCTATTGTTGCCGAAAAGCATCAAAATTCTTCGCGTCTGGAAAATTTCATCCTTTGTGCGGCGAATGGCCGAACATTGAAGCCTCACAAGTTACTTACTTAATCTCTGCTCCTCCCCCTTTGTGTTCCAGTCATCAATACTTTTGGAAATTGCACCTCGAGCAAGTTCTGCGACTGGCTTGTTCGTGCTTATTGGGAGCGGGATTTCGCCTCGCGGCGAGCAGTTCAGTCTTTTGAATTTTGTTTTTTTCTGATAATTTGGCTGTAATATTCCGCCTTAAATGGTTTTTATTATAATAATATTTTTCTAGTTTAGGATATGTTAACTGTTTTTAGGGTTCCGTACCCAGAGGGTAAAACGGGACCCTATTACTAAGACTTCGCTGTCCGTCTCTCTGTCTGTCTGTCACTAGGCTGTATCTCATGAACCGTGATAGATAAACAGTTAAAATTTTCACAGATGATGTATTTCTGTTGCCACTATAACAACAAATAGGTACTAAAAAACAGAATAAAATAAATATTTAGGGGGGCTCTCATACAACAACCGTGATTTTTTTGCTCGTTTTTGCTCGATATTGATAACGGCAACAGGTAGACGCTTGAAATATTCACAGAATATTTAGTTATATATATTCACTTTAAAAATATATAATTAAATTAAAATAAAACCAATATTTAAGCCTCCCTTAAATATTTGTTGTCCCATACAACAAACGTGATTTTTTGCCGTTTTTATAGATAATGGTACCTACGTAACCGTTCGTGAGCGAGTGCGATTCGCACTTGGCCGGTTTTTTTTTTTGGTTTCTGACAGTCATAAACATCATGTACCTACTTGTCTTGATCTTCTTCGCTATCTTTATCTCTAAGTAATCATTAAAAGTTTGTACAACAAATACGAAACGTTTTTGTCCAAACAGCTTGTCAAGTTTTTATACAAAGTTCAACATCTAATAATTACTAATGCCGGTTTCTGAGGTTTTTAAACGGAGTTTATCCTTTTGATAGTGATTATTATAGGTTCTGTATCGTGTTTCTGAACACTTCGCTAATGAAGAATTTAGCTTATAAGTCGAGTGAATTTAGCTTATAAGTCGAGTGAATTTAGCTTATAAGTCGAGTGAATTACTATCGAGGGTTTATCTGAGGACCTAAGAAACCGAGGATAAGGAAGGAATTCGCTTAAAAAGATAATTTTGTTGAATCAATAGTTAAAAAGAGTTTAAACTCCGTTTAAGAATTCTTCCGAAACCGAACATAGATCATTTCACTCCTACTGCTGCATTGTTCATCCAATCCATTACCTTATAATGCGTCTTATTATATTGTATTGCAATAGATAATTTTGCTTTAATAAAGCAGTAATAAAAACGATCCCGACAAACAGTTTTAATGCAATAATAATAAATCTTTCTTGCAGCAGCTTGTCCCCGGACGTTCTCTTAAAATTTCGTTTGCACGAATAATGGAATAAGTTTAATTAGTTTCCTCTGCAGAGGTGCCTAGTCTTAATTGAGCTTTGGTTTCAGCCATAATGTTAGAAGTCGCTGTTTGTTTTCGACTTCCTATTCTACTTGCTAATCTATATCTATAAAAGGAAAGCGTTACTGACTGACTGACTGACTGATCTATCAGCACACAGCTGAAACCACTGAACGGATTGGGCTGAAATTTGGAACACAGGTAACTATTATGACCTAGGCATCCGCTAAGAAAGGGTTTTTGGAAATTCGACCTTCAAGGGGGTAAAAAGGGGGATATTGTTTGTATGAAAAATCTTATTGCTTGAGTTAATAAACTTGAAACTTGGCACGAATATTTATCTAAGTAAATTATGATTTTTGTGATTTTTTGTTTTTCTAAACTACCCTAAAGGGGAATTGGGGGGTCTCAAAGTTTGTATTGAAAAATTTTAACGCACAATCCGATTAATTCAAAACTCAGTATTTATACTAAAAACCAAAAATAAAGAATAATGTGTATCAGGGTTTTTCGAAAATCTACCTCTAACGCGGTGAAAAGGGGTAGTCAATTTCACAGGCGAGGATTTTACTGCGTGGCTTGATTAACTCAAAAATTGGTGTAAATAATCTTTCAGTCAAGTTGTGGAAATATCTCAAACCATTTTTTTTAATTCCACCCCTGTGGGGGTGAAAACAGGGATACAATTTACATGAAAAATGTTATTCATTTGGTTTTAATTGACTTGAAACTTGGCACAAATATTTGCCTAAGTTTGTCATTATTAGTTTTGTAAAACTACCCCGGCGGGAGGGTTAGATGGGGAGAGGGAAGGGGAGGAGTGGTGAGGAGGGTGAGGGGGAGGATGATGGACGCAGGGAGAAAGGGGCAGGACTTGGTGAGGAGAGAAGGAAGACGTGGTGAAGGCTGAGGGTGAGGGTAGGAGTTGGTGAGCCGGAGGTGGAGGATAGGGGGAGAGGGAGGGGACGGCGTGGTGAGGGAGAGAGAGGGAAGGGGAAGTGGTGAAGGTGGTGTGAGAGTGAGTGAGAGGGGGAGGGAGAGGTAGCGGAAGGGGATATGGTGAAGGAACGACCTAATCTCTGGAACTACCCTACCAGTCGGACTTTAAAAAATCTTTTTGCATTAATGATAGCCCAAATCTTATAGAAGGCATATTTAACATCACTCTAGGACCCTTAGGTGCCGAGCAAAAAGAAAAAAAGTCTGAAAAAGAAATTTCACGCGGACGAAGTCGCGGGCAGAAGCTAGTTCTAAATATTTACTTTAACGAACAAACCAATTGTTGTTTTCTGTCGCTTTGATTTTTTTTGATCTGCATTTGTTCACAACTTTTTTTTACAATGGCTTAGGGTTTTAATTCAATTAGTTCCTTGATTAGGCTAATCTTAAAAACTTGGCTTTGAATCTAAGATTTACCTAACTACAGATCTAGGTAGGTATCTATCTTAGATTCTAAGCAAAGCTTTTCAAATAGTATTTTCAATCTTGTTTAATGTAGGTAGTGTTATATAAAAGATTTTGTCCCTCTAAGTGTAAAAGAACAAAAGCCCTTATGTAAGGTGGGTTGGTATCAGAAGAAAAAGAAACAACGAACTGTCTCAAACAATGTGTATATTTTTACAATATAAAGAAAACAATAATGGTAGCCTAAAGTATGCCAGCCAGCTTAAATTTCAGTGGGTAAGAACTGGGTTCGTGGGGTATTGGAGATAAACCGAGTACTGTTCCGTGTAAACATTTAAATTAAATATTAAGAATAAATTATGACTTGAATTATAAGGTATGACCTTCCTGATAATATAAGTGTTATAATTTAATAAATGGGCGCCAGGGACCGTGGGTCCCGGAACCCGGGAGCCGACGAAGATGTCCAATAAACTTCCTGGTGAACGCAGGTGTCGGACCCGGGGTCCTTAATTTAAAATTTGTTGAAGACTGGTTTCCACCTTGTAAACCAGACAGGTAATAAACCGGTTTTTATATAAACCGTATGTAAATAACCAAAAATATAGGAGTAAAAAAAACCGTCCCGCTAGCGCTATCGCTAGCCGGTCTCTGCCAGCCGCACAGTCGTCTCCACCGAAGGCGTCGAGCTGACTCGAGGAACGGGTCTCGCGTCCAGGCTCCAGACGCCACTCTAAATCCTGGCAGCGAGACGAATCTCTCGAGGGGCCTCTCCTGGAATCGATAATACGGAGGCCCAATAAGATACTGGGGAAACTAATCTATTTTCCTTGAGATCAAGAGAGGTGACCAGGCTTGGAAATCAAAACATTAGCCGTCATGGCCTTTTACAAATATAATCTAATGTGCTACGACTTCTGTTCGGCTATACCTGCGTGGTGGGACAATAGGAATGAGGATTACCCACGTGGCGTCTTTTATTGTAATTTAATAGCGTGATCAACACTGAGGAATTTTCCATGGCATTTTAATGATAGTCCACGGATCAAATAATCACGGTTGAAATAATGGTGAAGGCTCGTGACTGTAACAACTTTGACCGGCTGGATGCGCTGCTTGAAATCCTGTAATAATTATCCACGGTTTACCAAAATATCCTTTGAGCAATCAGGGCGAGCGCAAATACCACTTCCAAGCACTAATTCACGAAAATTCTTACCTTTAGACATGAAAAACAATTTATTGCATTAGTCACGCGTGCTCGTCGGCAAATCTCGAATCAAAAAACACTACAACGCCATGTCACAGATTAAATATCGATTTCGCTGACATGATCTTTCTAGAAGGACCATAATAAAAAATAATCTACTAACGCTTTGGGCAACTTAGTTTATTATGTATTTTTACCAAAAGCTGAAAGTTATTAAGGATTGGTCTATACGATGTATATATTTCGATGATTACCAATCAATATATTCTGATGAAACTAAATAATATCGATTTAAACTACAGTTGTGAATCGACAACCCAAAGAGGTCGCCTCAATCTGTCAATAAAAAACCGGTCAAGAGCGAGTTGGACTCGCGCACCGAGGGTTCCGTACCGATTTCTGAAAAAGTGTGCTATTTAGAGACATCGTTTTATTTTTCCTGTAATCTTTACATAAACTTCTATCACATAGAATAATTTCAGATTTTTATCTTTGCAAACTTCGGAGATAAGGGGGGGGAACGGTATTTTTTTTTACATTTTTCGCCAAAAGTCGAAAAATATGCGGACTAAAAAAAATAAAAAATAGTTTGAGAATGTGCAAACAGCGTTCTCTCATATGATACCCCACATGCCCCACTTTAAATTTTTAAGACCCCCTTTCAGTCCCTGTTGCAAAAAAAATATAAATATTTTTATTTCTTTCTTATTTGCAAAATAGTTGGGTAAACGTCATCTAAAACTGTTTTAAATTTCAAGTTGATAGCATTAGTAGTTCTTGAGATATCCAGCTGTGACAGACAGACAGACAGACTGAGTCACACCATAAGGGTTCCTTTCTTACCATTTTGGTACGGAACCCTAAAAAGTGACGTTATACTAAATGGCAATTAATGGTAATGGCAAATGTCAACACTTGCTACTTAATTCCAAGATTTAATCTAATTTATTTTGCAAACCTGTTTAAAAGAGTTTGGAAAAGTGATTTATCGTCAGAATATGCCCAAGAGTCTAGTGACGAAATACATTGAAAGGAATGAATCCTTAGAAGTCCATTGTATTAACTACAATGAAATATTTTACTTGGAAACAACATTAAGTTCAGGTAAACGCTATTTTATATAATTGAGATGCAGATGTGAAATACAAACCAGTGATACGTTAAAAAAATACAACGTAACAGTAGCTACTTGTTTCTGTGGCTTATAAGTAATAACAGCCGCACGGTTCGATCGATCACGTTAAGCTACGAATTCCGCGGTTGTGCCGTGGATGAGTGGCCATCTTTACATACCAAGACCCTTCCGTACCTCGGAAAGCACGTTAATCCGCTGGTCCCGGCTGTCATTCGTGGATCTTTGACAGTCGTTACGGGTCGTCAGAAGCACGAAAGTCTGATAACCATTCTTACCAAAGGTTTGACAACCAGTCTTATCGCATTACTCAGTAACTGTGTTGTCGAGGTCAGATAGGCAGTCCATGTAAAATACTGGTATTCAGCTGCATCCGGTTAGACTGGAAATCTGGAAGTTAACCCCAGTATAGTTGGGAAAAGCTAGGCAGATGATGTTTACTCGTAAGTACTTAGTAACTATTTTGCTCTTTTAACATTTTGGCACAGACATCCATGCTATAACTGTTTCGGTGTCACAAACAATAAAAACAAAGACCGAGCGTCAGCTCCTTTATTGAGTCTCCTTTTATATTCGAATGCAATCCGCTTTCGTCAAAGGTAATTCGATACGTGGATCTTGTTCGTTTTGTGTTCGCACTTAAGCATTGCGCCTTTAGTTTGTTTTAGCCGTAACTTTACACTCGCGAACTTCGCGCCCCTATTGACACTTCCAATCAAAACATGTGAATGGAATCAATGGACGGTTTCTTTGTCTTTTTTTTAAGTTTTCTGGGAATCGATAAACAGGGTTGTGTTGTGAAGGGATTAAAATAATGTGATTGGTTTTCGCATTTGGCTTTGTAGTGTGTTTGGAAGGTCGTGTTTTATCGGATGTTTAGTTGACAAACTTTGGATTGAATTGAGATTACCTGGTATAAGTTACCTTGTATAGGAATATTTTTCAATGTGATAAATTGAATCCTGAAACACAAATGAACAAAAAACCGTAACAAACCACACAACAAAAACACTCAATCAACACAATTGATTACATATCATAACAAAACAATTGATTTCATTATTCGATGGTTTGCAAAAAAACAGGAAATCATTTGAAAGCGTTTTATTCACTCGATTCGTGAATTAAACATCGATCTCGCTGTATTAACCGTACGTTTACGATCATCGATATAAATCGTCTGATATCGATGCTATAAAACAAACCGCAGGATTACAGATTTAAATTCGTCGATATCAAAGCAGTTAATGGGGGGGCCTTTATAAATTAACGACGCCAATTTCCCTAATGACATTGTAAAAGGAAAGTTTACGATTAACGATTTTGATTTTCACGATTGTATCGTTATATTGGATTGTAATGTTGACGTCAATGTTATGTCCATACGATGATGTTCGTTATTTTGCTTGAAGATTCGTGTATTTCTTTTAGGTAAAACTAATACGCTTTGGTAATTTTCGATTTAGAATGTAAAGTAAAATCAATAAACATTTTGTGAGCTTCAATCGTGTTATATTTGTAATCTTAAATTAAGGACCATCGCGGACACTGGTGGTTGACCACTTATCAACCTTATTTATTGCTTGGGGTATAAGAGTGAAAAGTGCCACCGCCATTGTTCGCGTTTGTACCTAATTACATACCGTTTAAAAATATTTCAGGCAAGTTTCGACAATTTATGACAAAAATAGACACGTATTAACGAACGAACCAAAAAGTTTTTATTATTTATGATCCACAGGACCGCACGAGTATCTGAATAGGTACATGTGTTGAAATTGCAAAACTATAGGAATATAAGAAGGCTTTTAAAATATCGTTAAAAATAACAGTGGGCACAAAAAATAATTTATTTTTAGCAATGAAAATCGATCTGAAAAGCCTTTTCCCAACTATGTTGGGGTCGGCTTCTAGTCTAACCGGATGCAGCTGAATTCCAGTATTTTACATTGTGCGACTGCCTATCTGACCTCCACAACCCGGTTACTGTGTAACACGATACCCCTATGTAAGACTGGTTATCAATCGGAGTTTGAATCATTTTTAAACAAATTGCTAATCCATTGCTTCATATGTTCGAAAAATTTGTCTGCTCGGCAACGTAAATAACGCAATGAATGTTGTTGAACTGTCAAAATGAAACCAACTCCGATTGTAAATGTGTTACGCAATTAGGGTGCTGATCGATCGACCCGTGTGGCTTTTATTACTTAGCCACGAGCCCCTCCGTGTTCATTTTGAGCAATAGATTGACTCAATTCACAGATACATGATGATAAATCATAACAATAAAAAACACACAACGTTTCAATTATGTGAAAATCAGATTGACAAAGATCGAACAGCCCGACAGGATGTTGAAAAAGGCAAAAGTAATAAAATCATAACTTCACAAAGAATTTCCAAGGTCAGGAGTTTCGATAAAGTAAATTGAAAATCTTAACTTGTAAAGGACCATAATAAAGGAAGAAATGACGAGTTTTAAAATATCAATAGTTACTTTACTGAATAATTTACAAGTGCCAAATGTCAAGCTGACAAACAATTATTCAACATTGTCAACTCTGAAAACAAGAATAAAGTTTAAAAAACTTTAACCCGACTACGGAAAAATATAATTGATCTAAAAAGTTCAAAATATTTTTTTACTTAAACTATAATGACATATGTATATACATATTTGTAATGTGCTCGTCAAGACCTTTCTTTTAATACCAAACATGTCATGATTCTCTCAATTTAATTTTTTTCGAGGTCAGAAATTTACGTGTACCACCATATTAAATTAATTTAGTGAGAATTTATATAGCCTATGTCACCCGGACCATTATTTCGAATCTACTGATACCTTATTCATCAAAATCAGTTCAGTAATTTAGGCGCTACGGTGGAACACACGTAAATACATACTTATATACATGCATACACAAGTAGACTACTAAAATCATAACCCTTCCTTTTGGTTTTCCCGTAGTCGGGTAAAAATACATACTTATATACATACTTACATACATACATACATACATACATAGACTGCTAAAATCATAACCCTTCCTTTTGGCTTTGCTGTAGTCGGGTAATTAATTATTAAACACCATGATCAATTAAAAAGAACAGGATATTGAAAAAGCTAATAAAGTTAAAACAAAAAGACTTTTCATTAAAGATTTTCAAGGTAAAGAGAGAGAAAATTAGACGAAAAACAAAAAAGTTAACACAGTACCTCTGAGTAGGAAGATTAAAATGAAATAGATGTTGATGAAGACACGATTAATAAATTATCTTTAGCAGCTAATCAACTAATTAAAAATCTCAAAGTTATTATTTTTGTAAAGCAATCACGTCAAACACACAAACCAGGTTTCAATCTTGTAAACTCAAGGTAAGGTAAGGTTTGTTAGAAAATTAATTAACAAGTGCCTTTATCAGGTGATCGGCCTGAGGGCTCCGTGTTTCAATCGGGATCTTACGGTATTTACCTATTTAGATTTGATTCGTGCAATCAAAAACAAATGTCCTGAGATTGTTTCGTGTAATTAAACTTGGGGCGTTGATCGTGTTGCGTTAGGAATGACGTTGATGATATGAATTTTCAGGTCGATGATGTGAAGGTAATTATGTTGTTATAGTGATAGTACTACTAATTGGAACCGTGCGCCTAGCTTCTGACGTTTCATAAGTGCCCATATTGCTTTACATGTGAAATAAAATATTTTGATTTTGATTAGTAATAATAATATGAATATTTTTTTAAATATTTTTTTCAAATGAGTTTTCAGAAGTTTTTTCTACTATTTTCTTACTATTATTTTTTGTATTTAAATGTACTTTTATTGATAACACAACTACACACATCAACACGGTCTAGGGATATTTCACACTCAATTAAATAACTCGAAAAGTACTGGCCGCATTGGAATCTTTTATAGGTACACCGATTTGTTTGTAATTTATCTCAGACTAATTCCAAATTCAAATTTTTGAAAATTCTTTTGTTTCGGTGGCATAAAAATGTCTTGATGAGAAGGAGAGGGAAAATTTAGAAAACAATACGAATTACGTTTAGTTACAGTTTTTTTTTCATTTTTAAACGAAAGATAAAGTTAAAATTGAGGTATTGTAGCCATGCAATGCCAACATTTTACGAGGGCGGAGATGTTACGAGCTGTGGGAATGCTGGAAGCTGGGTCTGTTCAGCGTAATGTTGCTGAGGCCATAGGGACCCACCAAAATGTAATTTCAAGATTGTGGACACGCTATCGTGCCACAGGTGAAGTAGCGGAGAGGCACCGGGGGCCAAGTCGCATCACTACCCTCAGACAAGACCGATTTTTGCAAATTTTACTGCGCGAGCTCAACCAAATGCAACGGCGACTCAATTGGTCCAAAGGCTGCGAGTGGAACACCAAGTGCTTGTGAGTGACCAAACTGTAAGAAGGCGACTGCATGTAAGCAATCTACGCTCTCGTAGACCACTCCGGGTCCCACCTTTACGGAGAGGCAATCGTGGACGACGATTAGAATGGGTTCGGAACCACGTGATGGACAGGGGCCGTGAGCAATGGTCCAATGTGCTGTTCACGGATGAATCCAGGTTCGGCTTCCATCCAGATTCACGAAGGACGCGTGTTTGGCGAGTTCCTGGACGATGGAGCCGTCTTCAGAACCCTCAGGAAGTTCACCCATACCAAGGAGGAACAATTATGGTTTAGGCAGGAATTCGTCTTGGAGGACGGACGGATCTCGTTTGGGTGCGCGGCAATATGACGGCAGAACGATACGTCCAACAGGTGCTGGGGCCCGTAATCTTGCCCCACAGAACACAAATGGGGCAAGATTTCCTGCTCATGCATGACAATGCCCGGGCACACACGGCGAGAACGGTAGCAGCTTGGTTACATACACACAATGTTAGGGCCTTAGACTGGCCTGCTCAATCGCCAGATCTAAATCCCATTGAGCATGCGTGGGATATGCTGCAGAGAAGAGCTCTGAAGGAAGTTCCTGAAAATCTGGCTACAGAAGATTAACTTTTTGCGCACCTCAGAAGGACAAAATCAATCTGATTTTGTCATGGGACAATATTCCGCAGCAAGACATTGACAACCTTGTTCTGAGCATGCCGAATCGTTGCCGATGTGTTATGAACATCATGGGCGCTTTCTCAGACTACTAACTTCAAGTTTATAAACACAAATTAAATGATTTTTCTATTTTTAGGGTTCCGTACCTCAAAAGGAAAAAACGGAACCCTTATAGGATCACTCGTGTGTCTGTCTGTCTGTCCGTCTGTCCGTCTGTCACAGCCAATTTGCTCCTAATCTAATGAACCGATTAAGTTAAAATTTGGTACACATATGGATTTCTGTGACCCAAACACGTACAGCTAAAGTAAATATATGAATTTTTAATATGAGAGCCACTTTTAGGGGGAAAATAAGAAAATTAAAAAAAAAAGTTTTGTAAACTGTACCGTGTGACATATCAAATGAAAGGGCTTACTATGAGGGTCTCAAATATATTTTTTTTATAATTTTAAAATATATTGTTTTAAAGTTATTTAAGAAAATTGACGAAAATTGACCGGTCCCCCCCCCTTATCTCCGAAACTACTGAGCCTAAAATTTTGAAAAAAATATAGAAAATAGTTCTATACCTGTAGATTACAGGAAAACCTATAAGAAGTCTGTGGTCTTAAAATAACATGGTAAATCTATATATATAAAAAAATCAACGTCCTGACTGAGTCACTGACTAATATATCAACGCACAGCCCAAACCAATGGACCTAGAGACTTGAAATTTTGCACATAGATACCTTATATAGTGTAAACATCCACTAAGAAAGGATTTTTGGAAATTATATTCCTAAGGGGGTAAAATAGGGGATGAAAGTTTGTATGAAAAATCCTATCCCTTGAGTTAATAGACTTGAAACTTAGCACGAATATTCATCTAAGTAAATTATAAAGTTTATCATTTTTAGTTTTCCTAAAGTCTCCCAATACCTCCTTAGGGGGTTTATTGGGGGTGTCAAAGTTTGTATGGAGCAACTTTAATACGCGGTCCGATTAACTCAAAACTCAGTTTTTATACTTGAGACCAAAAATTAAGACTAACGTGTATCAGGGTTTTCCAAAAATCAACCCCTAAGGGGTGAAAAGTTAATTTTATAGCGGAGGATTTTATTGGGGGCTTGATTAACTCTAAAATTGGTGTAAATAATGTTTGAGTCAAGTTATGGAAACATACCAGACGATTTTTGATATTCTTTATCTGTGTTCGTGAAAACAGAGATACAGTTTATATGAAAAATCTTATTAATTTGGTTAAAATTTTAATCTAGCATGTGGGGTGTCATCGTCTAGAACTCATTGAGTAGAGTACAAACATGTTTTTTTTTTATCTTTTAAAATTAAGAAATAGGGGGCCGCAAAAGTTGTAAATTTTAGACCATTTTTGTACGAGCTCTAGCGCAACAATTCAACAAATTAGGTATTTGAAACTTCTTTATGCCATGTAGGTACCATGAATACTGTATTTAATCAACAATACTGAAAACGGCGATTCATAAGGTATTTTGTTTAAACATGGGTGATTTTCTGCAACTGCTAAAAATAACCTTGTAATTCACAGTATCATTATAAAATAAGTAAAAAGTTATCTTTGCGATTGTTAAAGATATAATATGGTACGGAACCCTTCGTGCGCGAGTCCGACTCGCACTTGACCGGTTTTTAGGGTTCCGTACCTCAAAAGGAAAAAACGGAACCCTTATAGGATCACTCGTGTGTCTGTCTGTCTGTCTGTCCGTCTGTCCGTCTGTCACAGCCAATTTGCTCCGAATCTAATGAAGCGATTAAGTTGAAACTTGGTACACATATGTATTTTGGTAACCCAAACACGGAAATGTAACGTAAATAAATGAATTTTGAATGTAGGGGTCCCTTTTGGGGGGAAAATAAGTACAATTCAAAAAAAAGTTTTGCAAACTGTACCGTGTGATATATCAAATGAAAGGTCTTACTGTGAGGGTCTCAAATATATTTTTTTTATAATTTTAAAATAAATTGTTTTGAAGTTATTTAAGAAAATAGACGAAAATTAACCATTCCCCCCCCCTTATCTCCGAAACTACTGAGCCTAAAATTTTGAAAAAAATACAGAAAATAGTTCTTTATCTATAGATTACAGGAAAACCTATCATAAGTTTATGATCTTGTAAATCTATTTAGATAAAATTCAAAGTCCTGACTGACTCATTGACTGATAATAATCAACTTTATAATAAATCGTTAACAACAGGTATATTTCCTTCAAGGTGGAAAATCGCTAAAGTAGTTCCTGTACACAAATCGGAAGACACTGACGTGATTATGAATTACAGGCCCATTTCAATTTTATCTTCATTCGCCAAGATCTTTGAGTCGCTGATTTGTCCATACATGCAGGATCACTTAAAGATGTATTTAAGCGATCATCAGCATGGATTTGTTAGAACACGTTCAACTGGCACGAATTTGGTCCCCTTTACAGAACTTGTTATAAATGCAGTAGATGCAGGCCATCAAGCTGATGTTATATACACGGACTTCAGTAAAGCTTTTGACAAAGTATCCCATAAAATCTTAATAGCCAAGTTACGTGCATATGGCATCTCTGGATCCTTATTGGACTGGCTGGACTCATATTTAAAGGATAGATTTTTTTTTGTTGTTGTCAACGGCTTTAAGTCAACTCTACAGTGTGTCTCTTCTGGTGTTCCTCAGGGTTCACACTTGGGACCGATTTTGTTTATTTATTTCATAAATGATATCCCCCAGTGTTTTCTACATTCAGATTTTTTTATGTTTGCTGACGATTTGAAGTTTTTAAGGATAGTCAAGAATGGAGAGGATCCATTACATCTACAAGGTGATCTTAATCGTCTTGTTCAATGGTGTAGTAGTAACAGAATGGAACTGAATACTAAAAAATGCTACCATGTAAAATTTTCAAGGAAAAATAACCCAGTGCACAGTAGTTACAATATTTCTGGTCACGATATTAAGGAAGTAGAAGCCATAAAGGACCTGGGGGTTATTTTTGATAAAAAGTTAACTTTTATGCCACACCTAAATAATATAATTAAAAGAGCTTCTAGAATGTTAGGGTTCGTCCTAAGGAATTGTAAATCTTTCCGTCACAATAGGACAAAAGTAATGCTTTATAATAGTCTTATCCGTAGCATACTAGAATATAATAGTGTAGTTTGGCGTCCTCACTACGCCTCACATTCATTGCGTCTCGAACGTATCCAGAAACGGTTTGTGTGGCATCTTGCTTTCTCTAATGGTATCGCCAAGAAAATACGTTCTTATCACAAAAGGTTACAGCATTTTAATATGACGTCCCTGGAAAGGCGTAGGCAAATGATTGACGCGATATTTGCATATAAAATTATTAAGTGTAAAATAGACGGTCCTTGCTTGCTTGCGCTTTTCAATTTTCGGGCTCCCGTAAGATTCCAGCGTAGTGCCATCACACCTCTTCGTCCGCCCTTTAGGAGAACCGTTTTGGGAGCTAATTCGCCTTATGCGAGAATGTGTAGGGAAGTTAATAGTTATAGTGATGTTGCCGATCTTCACTTTGATTCTTTGTCTCGTTTGAAATCCACCCTCAAATGTTTATCGGGCTGTCCCTAGTCTCTGTTGATACTATTTTTTTTTATGCATTTAATCAACTTTGACCTATTTTACATTTTTTTTTATCAATGTTTACAATTTTTATCAAAGCATGTTTTTTTTTAAATTAGTTTTTATTTTTTAAATTTTATCAATTTTATTAATTTATTCAATTCAACTAAATTTACTAATTTTATTAATGTTATTAATTTATTCAATTCAACTAAATTTACTAATTTTATCAATGTTATTAATTTATTCAATTCAACTAAATTTACAAATTTTATCAATGTTATATATTTTATCAATTTTATTATATTATCATTATATGAATTTTTTGTCATCTTTATTTTATTATTTTTTTATGTTCTTTATAATGTAGCCAATATTAAATTAAATATCCAATTGTATCAATGATGAGCGCTTATTACTATGTAAGTTAGCTTTTTGATTCTTTGAATTGTGAATGTGGTGTTTGCCTATAAGTAATTGTTGCACTGTAATACTCTTATATGCATGTAATTTTTGTTAAAACTAGGTGTAAACAATTGTTGGTGAACCTAATAAAATAAAATAAATAAAAAATAAAATAAAACTGACAGTTCAAACCACTGGACCTAGAGACATGAAATTTTGCACATAGATACCTTATATAGTGTAAACATCCATTAAGGAAGAATTTTTGGAAATTCCATCCCTAAGGGAATAAAATAGGGGATGAAAGTTTGTATGAAAAATCTTATCTCTTGAGTTATTAGACTTGAAACTTAGCACAAATATTCATCTAAGTTAATTATAAAATTAATCATTTTTAGTTTTGCTAAACTACCCCCTTTTTTTGTGGATGGGAAATCATCAAATGACTTCTCGTTCTCTGGGTGGAGCGGAAGGGCGTGTCATACTTTTACTGCCTAAAACCCACCCGTGTTCCTTCAGTTGCCTATGGCAGGGCCACGGTATCTCTTTCGAACATCCCGCGACCCCAGAAGACGGTATTGGTGGGTGTCAAAGTTTTTATAGAGGAATTTTGGAAGACGCGGTCCGATTTACTCAAAACTCAGATTTTGTACTTGAGACCAAAAATGAAGACTAACTAACGTGTATCACGGTTTTCCAAAAATCTACCCCTAAGGGGTGAAAAGGGGTAGTAAATTTTACAGCGGAGGATTTTATTGGGGATTGATTAACTTGAAAATTGGTGTAAATAATGTTTGAGACAAGTTATGGAAACATCCCAGACGATTTTTGAAATTCTACCCCTGTGGGCGTGGAAACAGGGATACAGTTTACATGAAAAATCTTATTAATTTGGTTAATGAACTTGAAACTTAGCACAAATACTTGCTTATGTAAGTAATAAAGTTTGTCATTATTAGTTTTTCAAAACTACCCCTCAAATGGGGTTTAGGGATGTTAAAATTTGTATGCAAGAATTTTAATGCTCAGTCCGATTAACTTGAAACTCAGTATTTATACTTTTCATGTAAAATAAACAATAACAAGAAAATTAAAACTCATGAAATCAGACATCCACGCGGGCGAAGCCGCGGGCAGTCTAGCTAGTATCTCAATATTGTGCCTACAAACTTACTAAGCCTCCGCTGTCCGTCCGCCCGTCTGTCCGTCTGTCACAGGGCTGTATCTCACGAACCTTAATAGGTAGACAGTTGAAATTTTCACAGATTGTGTATTTATATTACGACTATATCAATAAATAATAAAAATAAAGTAGGTAAAGTTAAAATTGAAGGGTGCGGTCCCCATACAAAACTTTTCATTTTGAAAAAAAAAAATTAACCTGTGTGTGGGGTGTTATTGTCTAGAACCCATCGAGTAGAGTACAAAGATACTTTTATTTTTTATCTTCTAAAATGAAGAAATAGGGGGCCGTAAAATTTGACAATTTTATACCATTTTTGTACGAGCTCTATTATAATGTACCTTATACTGTATTTAATCAACAAATACTAAAAACGGCGATTCATAAGGTATTTTTTTAAATATGGTCGATTTTCTGCAACTGCAAAAAATAACCTTGTAATCCACAGTATCATTATGAAATACAAAGTTATCTTTGCGATTGTTAAACATTATAATATGGTACGGAACCCTTTGTGTGCGAGTCCGTCTCGCACTTGGCCGGTTTTTTTTTTTCTGTTTTTACTCACAAATTAAAAGTTAATTCATATACGGTTTCCGTCTATGCTTCATATTTTTTCCATAAAATCCTGAAATTTTAATCTAAGTACCTTAACCATTATTAAAAAATGGTAGAATATTAAATAACGTATCTTTTAAATATATACATGTCATATAAATAATTAACACACTGATAGTAATTCGCTTTTTTTAAAATATCCCTAGACCGTGTTGATGTGTGTATTTACACCGGGTACGAAATTAAACGACTATATAGGTAAGTATACAAATAAAAAAACAAAAGGAAATTTAGGCGTCAAAGTATTTTATTGCATGTTTAGCTAATAATTATTAGGTAGGTATACCTACGCTTAGTATCTATGTATTGTTAACAAATTGTTAATAAGAGTAATTTAATCTGTTTATTACTACCTCTAATTATCTACCTACATCACCGTTCATCTTAAATTCTGTTATTGTCATTGCAAAATACGCGCTTGGACGTGGAGTCTGCGGTCACCCGACCGCTTTAAATGCCCGTTGTATAATACAATATCTTTTCTCTCTCCGTTTAACAAGTAAAAAATTATTACTTGATTTAATTGGTATTCTCAGAATAAAACGATTATCCATTTGATTCTGATTGTTTAACTCTGTCAGCAGTAGACATTGTAGGATAAAAAATGCTAATAACTCCCGTCAGATATCCATTACTAGGATTGTCGATTACGAAAACGTCTGCCATTACCTCGAATCCACAAAACAACGTTGTCAGTATTCAAATACGAGCGCTTATAGTAAGCTATTTTGAATACAAATTTACTTAATTAATTTTGATAAGCATTTTTGATGCAAATATTTATTAGATATTATACAGTAAGGTACCTATAGGTATTTTTGATATAATAAAAATAATAAATAAATAAATAATATTCGGTTTAAAAAAATAATTAAAAATGTAACGTTTCTGAAACGCCGAGGATTTGAACAAACAATTGAAACAGTGAAGAGACAACTTGAACAGAATCTATGTTGAAAACTCTGCATTATTATGTTTTTCTTTGTAATTATTTCGAAAAATTGTAAAGTCATCTTAATATATAAAACAAAGTCGGGTTTGTTCGAACTCTTATAACTCAAGAACGGCTGGACCGATTTTCAAGCTTTTTAATTTGTTGTATTTGTCTCCGTCCTGAATAGCAGAATAACTATTAAAAACATAGGAAAAATCACAAAAAAAAAAACATTTCCTCATACATAAAATTTGGACAGGGCTGTCGGGAAACTTTAATTCTGTTTAGAATTCCAAATAAAAATTAATTTTATAATCAGTTGTTCATTTGTTTTCCCGCCGTTCGATTTATTGAAATTTGACAGGACAACGTCTGGCGGGTCAGCTATGTAGTACTACCTATTCTTAAATAAAAATCAATTGCCACTTCAGAATTGATGCATCTATTTGGCTAATTCTTTTTTGTTGTATTTTTCAGGACAAGGTTTTTCGTTATCCCAATTTATTTGGGGTCAGCGCAACATGTCCCTTTCTTCCAAACTTCTCTATTAGTCGTCATCTCGGTAGTCACTCCCCTTCTAGCCATATCATCTTTCATACAGTCCATCCATCGTTTCTTTGGTTTCTCATACTCTTATAGCCATCGACATTAACAATTTTTTTTTTCAAATTAATTAGCTCCTATTAATCTTGTTTAAATTTTTGAGTTTTTTAATTTATATTTATTCCGGTACTTTGAGCAGAAAATCGTAGTTCAATTCTTAAAATATAAATTAAATTTTCCTACACAATTCAAAATGTTCTCAGCTTGCGCCTTCGGGAACTTTGCGCGTTTACATAGAATATCCATAGCGAATGCGATCTTCGGGTTTCCTAGAACGGACGAGTGCTTAGTGCTGTTACATTTTGAAACTATGAATCATGATGACACCAAGCAAACCACTATAATATCAAACTTTTAACTTAATTAAAGCAGCCGTCTTTATCAAAGATCTGTATATCCCGTGCCTTCATTAAATTAGTACCAACCCCACAAATAGGTAATTTCGGCTTCCCAAATTATATTACTTTATTGTTATTCTTTTTTACTTTGTTCCCCCAAACTAACGTAAATTGGCTTGGGATCACGCTACTGTTACGATAAACTGCGCTATTGGATTGGTCTGTTGTATTTTTGTACCAGTTTTTATGTTGGGAATATTACTCAGAAGCGATTTCGCGATCACTGACTTTTTAATAAAGCTAGTACATAATTTTATTTGGGATTATTGTGGCGTAACTGTAATGGAAAGGGAAATTCGGAGAATTGTAACAGCTGAATATTTTATTGTGACTCATAAAATTAGGCTACAATACCGTAAATATTTTAGTGTGTGCGTCGCTTTTAATATTTTTGTGGCTTCTGTTAAAGCTAGCCTAAGGACATACCTACAAGCTAAGCGTACAGATTTCGTATTTCTTTTCAGGGTTTACGATTTTAGAGAGAAACCCAAAATATTTGGATTTCATATTTACATTGTACACCTGACGTAGGTAACAGACGTAGACGGTTTTCGGGGAAAACATATTACTGTTCTGTAGGCAATCTTTACAAAAAGAAATTTCCATTTATGTAAGTAAAATTATCGATCTGGTCCTGGGCCCTTTGAGACAAAACCACAAGTCTACAATTATACAAAACTGTTAAATTCTAGAAAAAATTGCATCACAGAAATTACAAATATGTATGAGTTGCAATATTGTAGACTTATCACTACAATTTACACACATATTTGTAAGGTTTTTCCGTTATAGTTGTGTGGCTCACAATTTTGTGGTAGGTACTTACACGGACTTGTAAGATTTACAAACTTGTAAATTGTATTGTAAAGTCTGCAAACAAATTATGTTTTCTGAATTCAATATCATTATTAATGTAGGTTATTACAAATTATACCGTTTTGTACAAAATAAGATCGTCTTAGGTTTTCCTTTCTGCAACTTTTATACATCAGTGTTCCAAGATAGGTAGGAGTACCTACTGATTTACAAATATTAACGTAGGTAGCTCTAGCATTATTATTTATGTGAAGTTTATAAAATGTAATGGACTATTTTTGTAAAACAATTACAATGGCAATGTTTTTCATTCTGGCAATGATTCAACCAATTTTATTGTGGCATTTAGCAGACGAATTTTTCAAACATATCTAATAATTTAATATGATATACGAAGCAATGGATTAGAATGAATTTCATTAAAAATCCTCCGGATTGTGATTATCAGTATATTACGCAATTAGGGTAGGACACACCTGTCATAATATTAGTAATATAATAATATTGATAAAGATTGGAAAGAAAACGTGAGTCTGGCACACCGCACAATGACTTCATAACCAACGTTTTAACGGTATTTATCATCTTTTGTTTCTGCAGACAAACAATCCTCACGGATTTCGGTGACACAAAGTGATAAAAGGGTCATTGTTTTGCGGTTTGTCGGAAATAATCGATATCAATCGGTGATTCGGAATCAGTTATCGAGTGGTCGGTGAAGTACTCTCGAATCGGTCCATATGCTCGTGTTCGCACGATCGTCTAGTACATACTTGTCATGTGGAGCGTCCGGAACACACGTCTAGTCGGACTCCTGTTTCAACGGATTGGCTAATTGAAAACCTTTCAACTCGATCTGTTTAAATTTGAAGTTTTCAATCTGTCGCTTGAGAGAGTTAAGATCGGTTGATGCAAATATTTCTTGTGGGAACGAGCTTGCATTTAGCAGGAAGATTACGAGGTGTGTCCACCCACGTCAAAATTATGATTGAGAATGCAAATGGGATTGACAAAGAATACCAAGTCGATGCAGTATATTTGTACTTTTACTATTTAGTTATACTTCTATAGAGGTAGGTATTGGTGGTACAACCAAAAGGTAGGCTGACTGGAATTCTCTGCCAGTCAATCTTTGCAATTCAAAGAAACACTGCTGTCGAATGAAGTTCAAAGCATCGGCAATACTCGAAGCTTTGGGTCACAAACGATTAAGTGAACACAGAGCACATGAAACTACAGATTGCTTTGCTTGTAAGCTTCACATCGACCTACTTTCCTCATTTGACTCCTGCAAATTGTGTGGCACAGTCAAGTCTATGATCCCTGTACACGCTGTTGTTCAGTTGTAGCGTTCAGATTTCACACGGAATGCGTATCAATGTGATTATAGGTATTAGATATGATACGATTGAAAGTCGTCGTTGTTATGCGGATGGCGGTCGTTGTTGTTGTTAGTATACAATCTGTAATCGTCTTTATTTTCCTGCAAAATATTGAACGGTTTTCCTTATTTGAAATGGAAACTGTGAGCCCAAAAGCCTGGTGACACTATCACTGGTCAAAACCTCCGAAAACATTTCCACAATTCATTTAATTTTCATCATTCATCATTCACATTTTCACCTCAACAAAAACCAAAGAAGACGACCCAATACACTTAAAATCTACCCATTTACTGAAGCACTACATTTCTAAAGCAAAATATACGTGTTAAACAAACAGAGCGGTTCATCAGTGGTGGTCGAAATCAACGCGTTTCCGTCGGCTGATTGTTTAGATAATCGCGTGTCATCGAGTTAGCCTCGGCGCCGAATTAACACGATTGCAGCCGAATCCAACCGAACGAGAACTTCAACGAACCGACCGACTTGCAGATTGTGATGATTGGTTTACGTTTAATCTGGTTCAACTTAGTGTTATTGTTGGATATAAAGTGAATTCAGACGGTTTGCATGTATAGTGTATTATATGTACCTACATACGTTTGAATAATTAACAAGCTTGTTAATCAAATTAATCTCGTCTCGTTTACAGTTGAAAACAATCAAACGACGATCTTCAACTAACTTCAAAATCGAATGTTTAAATTCTTTCAACTCGGTAACAGTAAAAGCAGTTCTGTAATATTGTTGGTACATTGTAGGTAGGTAACCTAATTATAATCTACGTAGGTAATATTTTTAGTGGCTGGAGATGTTTTTAAAGAAATGAGCTCCATTTAATTACCAAAATGACTTGAAGTTGTGAAAAGAATATTACAGACAGATGGAAAACATTTTCTAAAATAATTCGGGAATCTGTAGATGACACATCTACAGATTCCTGAATTATTAGAAAATCTGAATTATTTCAGAAAGACTGGGTTTTCTAAATAAAGTGTCGATCGATAGATTTTCATTTGTAAGAAGTGTAAAGCAATCATAATAATGTTTGCGATTGACAAAGACTCATCACAATGACTGAATGTTAATTCATTCCAATGTGATTCAACAACAAGGCCGTTTTATTCAGCTAAGCTTTATGTTTTTTCCCCCGCGTTTGTAAGAATCGACAAATTTTAAATACAAAAATATCTTCAGTTCAACTGATCCTTTTAATCCACTTTTATTAACAACTTCCATTTTATCTCTCGACTCAAATATCTAAACGTAAATATAATTTGTTCGACAAAACCGTAAAAGAAGGAAAGGAAAACGAGTAAAACATAACCGCTGCAGTCAATTACGAAGCTTAAAAATATCTCTGGTATTTTTTGTTCTAATACCCTAAAAAGGGTTCTCAATCCTTTAAACCGCTCGGAACAACTTAAGATTCATTCGTTAAACCTGCGAAATCTGTACCGCAGATAAGTATTTTTTTACAAGCGACTTACCACTCCACTAACCCTGAATATTTTAGGCATTTTATTAATATCCTAATCCTCCTTTTTTCTACGGCTTGGACTCGGAGGGAAGTCGGCATTCACTGTTAACAGTTTCATGATTAATGACTGAAAACTCTTTGATGGCTTTTTAATTAGAGCTAAAATAGGGGTGTAATACCGGTTGGTAGCGGGCGCCAACGTCGGCCGCGGCAAGGTTGCTGCGGCCACAGCTATATTTCATAGAGGGGGAGAGGCGGCTTCGAATTTGCAAGGCTAATAAATTGCGGAATACCTAGGCCTTATTGGCTCAACCTTTAATCGTTCGGGCCGCACTGGATTATTTTTAGCCAAGTTCCCGTCGCTTCTTTGTGTAACTGTAGCAATTGGATAGTAAAATGCTAAACGTATTCTTGCCTTTGTGCGCGCCTCGACGTAAGAGCGTTTACTTATCGGTAACATAGGAATGAAATTTCTAACTTTGCATTACAAATTTATTTCCTCCGGCCGCGGCCTCCCGTTTCGCCTTTCAGGTTATTCCAATTCGTCAGTGAAAATGGCGATTAATATTCAATATGAACAGCCTGTTTGAGTGATTGTTTCTGTAGGCCGCTATACAGATTGAAATCAGCCTCGAACAATGAAAATATTATTAATTGGAAGAAATTGTAGATGCCTTTCAAAATTCTTAAAACAAATATTTGATTTCCCGTAAAATATTAATCTTTATCTTGCATTAATATTAATGTCGCTTAGCTAAGTAATAAAATACGATCGATTCTCGCAATTTCAAGACAATGTCTTTTTATTTTTATTTCTTTGTCTAATTATAATTAAATAATATAAATATGCTTGGACATTTCACACAACGCCATCTAGTTCCAAGCTAAGCAACCTAATGCTTGTGTTATGGTAACGAGATGGCTGATAAACTACTTTTTTTTTTTGTAAATACATACATATTATAGATAGAAAAACACCCAGTCTCGGAACAAATACTTGTAGGTCGTACAAATATTTGTTCCGTGCGGAAATCGAACCCGCGACATGCTGCGCAGCAGTCAATCGCTCAACCACTGCGCCAACCGTGTCGTATTTTTGAGGAGCTGCTGTGTAGATTAGGCACAATGGTTCAATATTGCAATAACTGTTTGTGTATTAAGAGATTATAATATTCAATAAGTTTTCAAGGTGAAACTTGGTAACAAAAGAAGAAGGGTCACGCTCCATACAAAATTTACCCAGGCCCGGCGCGAACATAACATATTTTAGTTTTTTCATTATTTTAAGTACATCAATTATCAGGTATTTCTTTTATCGATTTCAGTGGCTAACCTATTTAAATTGCCTTCACAAGGCAAAATATTATTTTTATCAAACCTACCAATAACGACAGAATTCAAAATAAGAAGCTTTACATTATATAGCTATGTTTTGGTAAAGACAATTACAATGGAAAAAACCAAGTTAGGTACCGATAGGTACCGATTGTAGCGAGATAATGGTCGTATAATGATCGGCATTTCGGCTTATCTCGCTAGTGTGAGATACAAAAGAACTCGCACATGCTATATCACTCCTGCACTCTCTAAAAGAGCGAGTATTATATTATATTGTATAGATTATATTATTATATTATATTATTATATTATATTATTATATTATATTATATAATTATATATTTTGGTTTTTTACTAAGTTAGATTAGTTAAATTGCCTCTGTAAGACAAAACATAATGTTTTTCTGGAAATTAAACAAAGGCTTTTTCTTTAGATATTTTTATTTTCAATGAAATCATAATGAACCTTATTCTTAAAGTAAGGTCGAAAAGTGATAGTACAACTTGACGATGGCCCACCATGAGTCCATGATGTTGAAATTATATAATATTTAAACTATATAATCATGTCAGTACAGTGGCGTTACTTTCCGGTCGATCACCCATAAGGTTAAAATCGCTTACATGGCCAGCGCAGGTGGCTTCCGTACGCAAATCGCGCCCCGCCTCTTTGAGACTGGTTTTTACGTAAAACATAATGCGCGTTAGTTGAAATCTTGGTAAGCTATTAAGAGTTCATTTCTATTTCTGCTTGAAAATCAGTGTACACGCATAGTGTTCTCAAGAAATTATATTTTAATATTAATATTTTTTATAATTCATGCTGTTTTGAGCGCCTCACATCTTTTTGTGTTTCTCTATATCTTAGTATGTGAGTAGGTAATGTGTATAAATACACAAAATGTTTATATTGACATTTTTTGTGTTTAATCGGCATGAGAGGGACCTTTTACTTGTGCAGTGCTATTGAAAAGTAAATAACTATATTTCTATGTGTTTATACTTGGGAATACATGTCAAAAAAGAAGCAAATTACGTAATTTTTGAATTTGGAAGTTTTTTTTTACTGCTCTATGTTCTGATTGAAATAGCATAATTTTTCTTGCTCTAAATGTGAGCAGAGCCACACGCACACACGCGCAATTTTGCAGCGTAGAGTCGTTCAAAGCATTTTGTTTTAAAAGTGTATCACCGGGAAGTAACGCGATTGTACATAAATCTATAAATCATAAATACTAACATATTTAAATCAAATCATGATTACTATAAGTATAGTGTCTATGCCCAGTGCGGGATGCTGGAAGTCATCTCGATGTCTAGCCCACCTTAAGTAATAAACCACACTTACGACATGACATGAGCATGAACAAGGCATGAGCTATTATGTTCCTCTTCCATGATTGCATGTACAATAGTACTCCAGAATAGCGTTTCGGGTCTCAATCTCTGGGTTGTACATAACGTACGCGATTTACCTATAGTGCTGGTAAAAAACCCAAATATAGACATCTCGCTCTTTTAGGGAGTGCAGGAGTGAGATAGCATGTGCGAGTTCTTTTGTGTGTCACACAGTCACACTAGCGAGATAAGTAGAATCGCCGATCATTTTACGACCATTAAATGGTTTTTTCCATTGTTATTGTAACCAAAACTTAGCTATAGGTATAATGTAGCTACTTATATTGAATTCTGTAGGTATTGGTAGGTAATAACTCATCTCAATTGATTATACATTTTTGAAAAAGATTTTAAGCGGGTTTAGTTAAAAAATAGTATTTTGCCTTACGAAGGCAATTTAAATAGGTTAGCCACTAAAATCTAAAAAAAAAATTTATATATTTAAATACATAAAATAACAAAAAAAATGAGATATGTTTGGTTTGCGCCGGGCTTGGGTCACAGATGACCCTTCTTCTTTAGGTAGGTATACAGGGTGGAATTTTGTAATGCCACCTGAAGGGAAAGTACTCTTAATACTGTAGATAGAAAATTTTACTCAAAGAAAACATTCCTTTATTTTTGAATAGAAAGAAAACTGCATTCAAAGGTTTTCAAAAATTCGCTTGAAATTTAAGATTTAAAAAATATTAAAAAATTAAAATTGAAGATTTTATGGTTTTCCTATCATTTAATTTATCAAGTTTGTTAGAGAGATTTCATCCTTATATCCTAACGATCAATGCAATAAAAGTACAGGGTGTAATTTTTACAGATTTTAGTCGGTTCGATTCCCGGGTGTGGCAAACGAATTTTCGAAAATCTTTGAATGTAGTTTTCTTTATAATAAAAAATAAAGGAATGTTTTCTTTGAGTAAAATTTTCTATCTACGAGTACTTTCCCTTCAGGTAGCATTACAAAATTGCACCCTGTATAAAAAGTTTTGGTAGAAGAAAGTTGTACCTAAGGATGTTACTTTGTGAAAGTATTTGCCGATGAAACTAACATTGGTGATAGTATTCAAAACTTGGTGATAGTATACTCAAGTTAGTAGTTACCTGCACCCTCGTCTTCAAGTACTTTCTAACTTATTCCATTTCCTTCAGTCGACTGCTACAAGATCGCAAACAACTGATACAACTGACTGTTTACATTTTTTTTTACACCGGGTTAACGTCCGTAGTTTAAAATAGAAAAAAAAATACATAAAGTTGGATTTTCTATTAACACTACCACTGCACTGTTTGTTTAGTAAAGGCAGGATGGTTAAACAATCGCGATAGTGGTGAATCAAATGCGATCACGGGGCAGGGACAGGATGATAAAAGGATTAGGGATTTTATTATTCTTCAAATAAAAAGAGAAAAACGTCAGCAAAAAATATAGACTACAAACTATATACCACCAAACATCGTTTATCCGCTCGTTGCCACCAGTTTTGAAAGTCACGAATTCTCTAGAGGGGTGGTAACCGAAAATATTCGTATTACATCGCAGCGATGTCGAAAACAATGACTCGCGAGAAAGTACGCCTCTAAGCAGCCACTTTGTGCAATTAGGAGAAACAAAACATTTTTATGCGAAGCCCGTTCAGGCTGACTCCAATTTTCCTTGTAAGCTGAGTAACTTGTTCGCCGACTGGCAGCATGTTAATTGTGAAGATTTAAGATCATCTTCGGAAAAAAAAGCCTTTGGAAAGGTAGAGTAAAAATGTGTTTGGTTTTGTTTAAAAAGCCTGTAGAATATCGTTTGATCAATGTTTTGCCACACTATAATGGTTAAGTTTAATATAATCTTGTTCACTTTTCAACGTGTAGGTTTGGTTGGGTCTTTTCTGTACAATACAAATGAAAAAAATTCGCTAAAACTCTCACAGAAGGTTTATACAATCGTCTGAATCAAAAGTAGCGTTAAGTAACGTTTATTGCAACTGCACCAACTAGAAAGCAGCGTACTCAATACAACTTTTCACATAGGTACCTATTATTTGCATTTATTTACACTTTACAGAAATCTCTTTTAAATTTTTCGCCCACATTCCAACTGTTCATTAGCATAATTGAATTACTGTCGAAAATACGGCTGAACGTAGAACGCGTATGAGGTGTATCCATAAACATATATTGCAGTATCGCCATTATTCTTCGTTTGCATAAGTAGTCATTTACCGTTTAAAATTCTTCGACATAGCAACATTAATATTCCACTTTATGTTTCTTTTTGAGTGAGGTCTTAAGTACCTACGTCTTGTGTCAAAAAAAAGTCTACGTTTTGTGTATAAAACTTGTTTTAATATTTTCCTAGGTAATGTCCTTATTTACTGCCTGCTCTGTTTTCTTCACACTTATATCTCTATCAGCTGTCATCTCCGTATTCACATTCACCACCTTTCCAGCCAGTCATAATCTTAATACCCTCTAATTCATAACTTTCTCATCACATGTCCAATCATCCATACTCTATCACTTGCCATCTCTTTTACGACCTTGCTTTCAGTTATAACACTTTATGGCACTGGTTGAATATTTTTCCTAAATCTTATACACGATTAAGTGGCCTTAGTACTTTCAGAATGAAAATAAGAGCTTTCATATCAGGCAATATCGCATAAGCAAACCCAAGTAAGCACTACCAACTGCACACTGTGTACCAACTGTTACTAATGTTTTTAAGTGTAACCAAAACCACTAAACTAATACACAAACAATGTTCCAACGCTAGCTTAGGTAGTTAGCACAACGTATAATTTATATAGGTGTAGCTAAGTATCCAAAATCTATTTGCGTTAGAACCGACGGGACTCAGATGTTCCGAGAATCTGTCGTGATATATGGACGTTATTAGGAAAACAAACTTTTAATTGCACGTAATCCCCGTGTTGTATTGTAAATTTTGTTTTTGTACGGTTTTGTTGGTACACTTGGTATGAATTATGCGAAAAATTTAGAGTTCGGTTGTGGATTTTGTTGTATTTGAGTTGATAAGATTTTCAATTTGCGTTTGTTTTGGGGCTGTTGTTCAGTTTTTTACTTGGATATTGATTCTAGCGACTTCTTTGTCACATTAAATACTGTCTTTCTAGACTTTCAGTGTGAATTCACTGTCTACAGAGAATTTAGCTCTGTTAATTATTTGCGATATGCACTAATTTTAAAGTGTTGTAGCTCTATGAAGTTAAGTATTTGCAGAAAATCTAGCCATTAGATGTTATTATTTTATTATGAAGATCCCAGTACGCTGTTTTACAATCATGCGAACACCGAGATGATTTCACAAGCGTCTCCTTCTGCATTTTTATGCGAAAGACTCAAAGAAAAGGGGTGAAGTTTAACAAGTGGAAAACAACCGTACTATTTAAAAAATCTTGAGAGCAGCAATTAGACTCGCATTAACTAAAATATGAGAGCACCGCAACTTACTTCCACTGGAAACTGGTCCTTCTGTTTAAGCAATTTGCCTAAGCTACTGGCTAAATGTTTTCCTTTTCGAAACTCACACAAAACAATTTCTCACAGACTCTGCTCTGTCCATTCGGTATCCGGAGGAGCAAGTTTAACTCCAAACAATAGTTAAGCAACAAAGAAAGTTGCGGACTGGCGTGCTGCGGCCGAATTGTGTGTGTGAACCGACTTACGGTGCCGCCTCTGAGAGTACGCTTCGAGTGTTCTGTAATCAGTGCAAACACACCCCTACTTACAATGTTATCTCCTCCCAACTAACAACTATTTTCATGCTAATATTTGTCTAGACCATTTCTTTTGCACTTATTTGTTTCAGAGACACTTTTGAAAACTAAAACGACTAGTGTTTGTGTAGCGAGGCACGTTTCGAGATGAAAATCCTTACACTTTGAATACCAGTTCCAACGTTTTACTATATAAAACATTCCGAGCAGGTGTTTCGAAAATTGTCTTGTACGAAAATGTTTGCTTATTCTTCTAGTTGTATAGTAATGGTGACAGTAAATATAACGATACATAAAACTGAATTACAGGAGGTAGCACTGATGCAGAAGACTACTGATGATTCTTCTTATAACATCGTAACTTTTGCGTCTTCCAGGGCGTAACTTGGACTAGGTTTATTTATGTTACCACGCATATAGCTCACAAATATACAAGCACAGCTTTGACCGATTTTCGAGTCAACCCGCGCCTTGTAAACTTTGCTCTCAGATGGGAAAGTCTTGCAATTTTCCACGTATCGGTGTTGTGCGCGTAAGGGTGCTGATTTATTTGCGGGTATGAGGCGTGAAGCAAATGAACTGCCCGTGTAGCGAGATGTACGGCGAGACCGCGCCGTAACTACAGGGTGGAGGCGCCTTAGATCACACGGAAAAGCTATGTACGGAATATCTTAAAACATGTGCAACAATTTTCGCAGTTCGCCGTGAGGTGAACGTGAATTGTGTTGTAGTTAATATTTGAACGTGGCGCAGCTAATGGTGGCTTGTGATGTAGGAGTGTTGGGTATTTATGGGATTATTTTACTTATTTATTGAAAATTGTGCAATTGCATCTAAACACAAACGCAAACTATGCTACAGAAAAGTTAAGATTAGTGAAATTCTTATCTTATTGGAACGAAGTTCTTTATCGCGGCTTGCGATAGGAGATAACTGGTAGAAATCTAAAAAGCTAACGAAAAAGCGAAATCTAGATGAGTCGAACCTTGTTAAGATGTAATCTTCAGTAAAAAAATTGCCATTTCCTTCCGCTGAACTCCTCCTTTCTATCGGTATCTCGAAGTACTTTGTAACTCGAACAAAATGTTATTTCCCTGCGAAGAATTGAAAGTAGGTACTTATAGACTCTGTAACTCGAATTTTAAAACATACTGACGTCTTAAGGATCCTTCAAACAGGCGCGACACGCGACGCGAATCGCACGCGTCACAAAGGCACCGCATGTCGCGCCTGTTTGTAGGAGCCGTTATAATACTTGGAATTCCCCGAACTCGTAGCAATGAAATCTAAAATGAGTTCTATTGCGTCTTGAAAACATAATAGATGGCTCTGTATTAGTATATAATATACAGCGTAAGGAACTCCATTCCAAGCAGGTCCTGGCTTTTTTTCCGACCTATCTAATTAAATTCGTAGATACGACTGGAAGAGATAGATCTTTGGTTGTTGCGGATAGGGGTTCAGTGACAATTTGTCTGTACACCACCTTGTACACACACAAATAGTGACAGTACTCTAATTCGTTATCCGCCAGCAGTTTGTCACAGGCAAACGCATTAGCGGCTGTGGCGGGCCGGCGACTTGGCTTGCGGTCGAAGCCTCGTCCGAATTCCTCTCACCAAAACTGTCATCACCGACCAACGATTAGTCAAGCTGCTAAGTGCTCCTTCCCGATTGTTTTTCTCTTTGCCACCGTCGGCAACTGTAATTTATGCGACTTTGCAGTTCCACCACAGCGTCGAAATTTGCAATCGGCGTAGATCCCAGCAAAACCGAAGGTTTATTTATGGCATGGAGAGTTAACTTTTGAACTGAAAGTTCTGCGGGTGCAGCGGTCGCCAGACCTTTTTTTGTTTGCAGTTGTTACTGACTCTGAGGAATATAGTGTACTGTGTTCACATATATTTTATGTCCCGATTCTTTACACTATCGCCTTATTTTGTTTATGTGTTCATCTGAAGTTGGTTGTTCTCCAGATTCCCCATTCCTGTCCGGGATTAATCTTACACTGAATTTTTGAGGTTACCTATACGGTTTTCCCACTACCACTGTTTTAAATATAGTGTATATTGTATTTTTGAAAGTTCAATATATTTTAGTAATTTACTATTTATTTCTTCAAAACAACATCATTAAAATCGCACACATCTTGCACTGCTTAAAAAAGCGAATAGCGTACAAACAAAGGACCATACACTAACGAATCCGAAGGTGACAAAGTGACAAAAATAGCCGCGAAAATAAATGACGAGAATCCAGAGACAAGAGTGCCCCTTGTTTCGTGCAACTGTTTGCTCTGTGTATTGACAAGCAATGTTTTCTCTAAAAGAGGTTTGAGCAAATAGTATTGGAGTGAGGGCGTCGACGTGATTGCGCCAAGGAAGCTCCTACACTTTGTTTGCTTAATCTTCAGCCTTTGATTAGCTACTTCAACGGTGTAAAAGCACCGAGGGTTAATACTGTTTATTGAATTCATCTTCTGACCTAGTATATTTCTGGTATTTACTAACAAGAAATCTTTATGATATTTTCCCTAGAATTACCTTTGTTACCGAGGTATAAAGTCCACTTTCTGCAAAACTTGTTTTTGGAGGCTATTTAGCTATAATTATTTAGCTAAGAATGTGATTAGGAAGCAGTGCTGAGAGCAATAGTGCCCCGTGGTAACGGCCCCGACTTACGAGTTGTAGGTCGCGGGTTCGACTTCGAATCCAGGCAGGCAGTTTACTTTGTGTAAATACTTTCATCATCACTGCTCTCAAAACGGTGAAGGAAAACCGGCATGTCCTAGAACAAAAAAAAATCGAAGACTTGTGACATCTAACAACCTGCACTGGGTACGCGTGGTAGATTACAGCCCGTTCCCTATCGAAGAGAAGAGGCCTGTTTCCCAACAGTGGAAATATAGGGACTATAATATAGGCTGATTATGCTGTAATTAGAAATCGATAACGAACCTAATGATAGGATTTCTAACATCATCATTCTAAGAACTAAAAATAAAACCGTGTAGTTAGCTATCATGTGTTGAATTTCCCACACAGCTACAAGAATCGAGTTAGTAAAATGTATTACGTGTACCTAATGGGACGCGTTGGCCTGACCTATCATTACTGTTGTAGTCATCCGTCTAACAGGCTTCACTGTACCTAGGTGACCAATACGGTATTATTTTGACCTTGATTTATTTTTACTATAATAAATCAACTAATGGCTGTTGAGTGAGACTTTTCATGTATTGGGACTTGGAGCAATGTTCGTATTTTTTTGGGATCGTCTGGCATCTAAAACTAATCGTAGCCAAAATATGTTATGTCAGTATTATCGCAATATTTGAACATCTTCTTGTATTATAATAAGCCTATATAAACTTACAACGAAACTTTTAGATGCAAAAACCACTCAACTAAGAACATCTTCTCCATTGCAAGTTTTGTTTCGATTGATATAAATGGAAAACTCTTTTTTGTCTCTAAATCTTGGCTAGATACGGGAGGAGGTCGTAACACTCGATCTTCATTCACTCGAGTCATCGCACTCGTTTCCGACCTTTGATTTATACCCCTCTCCGTCACCGGATTGGCTACATAGTGACTCAACTATCAAATATATCTCAATAGGCTCTCATATCGGTGTTGTAGTTTTGCTTACATTTTCTTCGTTGGCTTTTTCAGGGTACGGAAGTTTTGATAGAATTTGATGAAGTACACATTTATTGCATTTTTAAGTCTGTTATACGTGAAACTTAAAGTGTCAGGTTTCTACGGCCAATAGTTACGCGCGGCTTGGCCCGCGTGGATGTTGGAAAATATTCCACGGGAACGAAAATTCTTCATTATTCCTTGTCATTATTTAAAAGATAACCTGTGTGCAAAATTTCAGCTTTCTAGGTTCAAGGGTTTGGACTGGACTTGATTAGTCGGTCAGTCAGTCAGTCAGGACTTCTCTTTTTATTTATATACTTAGATATCCATATGTTTCACTGTTCGAGTGCTCTAACGTACTGCAGATTAGTAAAAGTTTCCATCTTCTGCTTGGATATATTTTCTGTCATCTAAATAATAGGTCTTTACCTATGAAATTGCCGTTTTGTATGAAAAAATTTAAACGAATTTTTTTCATGTATTTTTTATTTGTATTAATCGAAGTAATCACCCATGCAATCAATGCATCTTTGCCAACGCAGTGGCAGTTTATTGATGCCCTTCTTAAAGAAATCAGCTGGTCGGGAGGCAACAAATTCTTCAAAGGCATTTTGTACTGCCTCTCGGGTATTGAATTTTTTTCCCGCCAAGAAGTTATCCAAATTCTGGAAAAAGTAGTAGTCTGTAGGCGCAAGGTCTGGTGAGTAGGGCGGATGACGGAGAGCTTCCAAACCCAGTTCTTGCAACTTGGAGACCGTCTGCTGTGCAGTATGAGGTCGCGCGTTGTCGTGCAGGAGCAGCGGAGACGAGCGATTGACCAATGCTGGTTGGAGATGTGCCAGCTTCTCCATCATTGTGTTCAGTTCTTCACAGTACACATCTGCAGTAATGCTCACCCCGTTTGGTAAGAAGCTGTGATGAATCACACCGGCGCTAGACCACCAAACAGTGACCATCACTTTTCTAGGGGTAAGTTTTCGTTTAGGTGCTGAACCAGGATCCAACCAACTTGCTGAGCGCTTGCGGTTATCAAACAGAATCCATTTTTCATCGCAGGTAACAATGCGGTTCAAAATTCCTTCATTTGTGTGTCTGTTGAGCAGTGCAAGGCACGTCTCGACGCGTACTTCGCGCTGGCGATCATTGAGTTCGTGGGGCACCCATTTGTCAAGCTTTTTTACCTTGCCAATTTGACGCAAATGGACCAATATTGTTTTGACGCTAACGTCGAAAGCTGCTGCTAATTCAGCCGTAGATTGTGTATCATCAGCTTCCACAATCGCCTTTAATTCGTAATTGTCGACCAAAGTCTTCGGACGACCGCGAGGTTCATTTTTCAGGTCGAAATTTCCAGAACGGAAGCGAGCAAACCAATAACAGGTGATGCGTTGGTTTGTAGTGTTAGCTCCGTAAACGTCGTTGATGTTGCGTGCCGCTTGTGCCGCGTTGCTGCCACGACGGTACTCATATTCTATAATTACTCGAATTTTTAACGTATCCATGATGAAGAAAAAGATTGAAATGCGATGAAAATGTAACACTAATCAATAAACAAATGACTACTATTGGAAAAAAAAAACCATGTTTTTAAAATAAAATTAATTTGAAATTAGAATTCTTAGCCAAACAAAAATTATTTTGATTTGAAATGGCCAGTACTGCAGAACGGCAATTTCATAGGTAAAGACCTAATAGTTAGGTGCCTACTTCACAACCACACTAGGGCGGGCTAATTCACTAAGGCCACTTAACATTCTTTACTTCGAAACCACGTCAATGGGGTTGGCTCCTTAAAACTTTTGGCAGATGACGCTAGCATAGCTTTCACCTGTCACATTTGTTTACTCAATTTGTGTATTCGGTTTTGTAAATTTTTTCATCAAAATACCAGGATGGATGATAAGATAAACATGTACTCAACATGAAGAATAAGCGAGCTAAAGGCTGAACTGAAAAAAACGAGGTGCTTCTTTACAAGGAAGTAAAGCAGAACTAATTGAAAGGTATACTCTTAAAATTATACATCAAGCTATTTTATTTATGAAATAGTTCTGTTTGTAGGAAGAATACATTTCATAATACTTTTCGCCAATTATACAATACTACAAAAAGCCGAATTAGACCAATTTTTTTGATTACATTTTTAAACCTTTTTTTTTTAATTCTACAGCTATCGGAAATTGGTGTGCACCTATTTCTTTGCAATAAGGCACTTCACATTTCTTAGGCATTTTGTAAAATCTTAAACAAACAAATACTTCATACAAATGAATATAATTTTGGTTAAAGCTATGCTAGCGCCACTTTGACAGTAGCCAACCCCATTCCTTGAGCTAATCACGACATCTGCTAATAACGTATTCTCTATGACACAATGAACGAAACCTCCTTTAAATTAAAAGGAGTTTCTATAAGACATGATGTTGACGTGGTTTGCACGTGGTAATTATACAGAGTTGAGGTCCTGCATTAATTGCGTAACACACTATCAATCGGAATCGTTTTCATTTTGAAAGTTCAACAACATTCATTGTGTTATTTACGTTGTCGAGCAGACAAATTTTTCGAACATACGAAGCAATGGATTAGCAATTTGCTTCAAAATGATTCAGATTCCGATTGATAGTGTGTTACTTAATTAGGGTGCAGATTATAAGCAAAGCCAATTCTAAAAACCTTACTAATATTTTATGGAAAGTATTTCCTATTGCCTTCTTGATTATTCGATTAATCTTCCTCTTAGCATGAAAATTCAGAACACGATATAGTTAGTTGGTTTCTTATAAATGCCGCAGACTAAACTCTATTCCAGAATTAATTGATTTATCCTAGACGGCTCGGCCTAGGAGTGCGTTAGGGTCAACTAGTTTAGCCTAAGATAATCTAGTTTGTTCTTGTATGAATACTGAATTATTTCACTCAGAAGTGAACAGGGTTTTACTTAATTGTCTGCTGCTATTTTTCAAAAAAGATGAGTGTTTGAGAATTGAGACATATTTACTCGATCTTTAAGAAATAATATTAGTATGCTTCACTGAAAAGTGTGATTACTTTTATGAATTAGGGACCAAAGATTACCCAATTGAATTAACTTGGAATCAGATTAGGTAGATTTCTCACTTCATATAAAAGTCAATACCACCACATGAATGCTACAAATAAACATGATTTATACGATAAAACCCTCTTAACATAAAGTCACCAAATCTTGACCGGATTGTGTTTTCGCAGCGCGGTATCCCCATGTTTTTTTTCCAGGCGGCATATTTTGCTACACGCCATCTGTATTCAGCATTCGTAATTACAATCGATTACAGCACCTTGTTTATTTGCCAAACGGTGACATTCAACGCTTAGAAATGGTCGCTTTTTGATTTTATTTTATTTCAGTAACTGGGGTTATTCAGTGTTGTCATGATTTTCGTTTGAATAAACAGTGTTTATTTTAGTAGTTTTATCACCATTTCTTGTTTTTGTGATTCCATTTTGTCATGTTATGTTAAAGGCTTTTTGAGGAACTTAGAAGCCACATTACTTTATTGTCGAGTTTAAAATTGTGGCTTCTCCCCCGAAATTCTCAGGTGGTGACGCATTTTACACCCCTTGAAGTCACTTAGCAACGTAAACCTGAGGGGCTTTAAAAATTTTAATGTTCCCACATAAACTGTGACAGGCTCTTTGGTTATTATTATTGACGAACAATTTTCAATAATTTATTTCCCCTGTACCTACATATATTTTATGTTTCTTGACTTTTATATATAACTTAGAAGCACAATGATTAGGTACTAAGAAACAAAGTGTTAGGTGCTAAAAACAAAATGGCTGCCACTGCACATCAACTTCACTCCACTACTATGTAAAACTAAACATCTTATGACGCTTGAAATATAAAAGAGTTGAGAGCTTAGATCCTCCCACCTCTCAGGGGCAACAATTAAAACATAAGGACCGGGGGTGAGGGAGTAACTACTGAGTGGAAACGATGACGGTTCTCGCGCTTCCGACGGCTTGTTACACAACACAAAAATACATGCTTGGGTAAATTATGTCTCGTCACGTTCGCGTTTCAAATTGAAAAAGTTCGCAGTTAATATTTCTAAAGGGTTTTCCATGCGTTTTTAAATAAAATAGGAATGTGAGGGTGAATTTTTAATTTACATTTCCCACTTGATTCTAGATTTAGTTGATGATGTGTGAAAATAATTGTGTTTGACTTTAAGTTATCTTAACTGCGAATAAAAATGCAGACTAGGCTCGTATGTCTACAACGCATAGACACATCTTAAAAAAAATGGCATAGGTATTTTGTGTTTTGCAATAATAATTTATGTTTCAAATCAATATGTCTGAGCATCTGAACACAAATAAATGTTGTCAAAGTTCATTTACCTAAAGGGGTTAATTCCTTCTGAGTGGTGCCAAAGAATAATTGCATCTATACAATAAAGGTAGTGGATCAATAACAACAATATGGTTGCGTTGCGTACATACCTATGACCTAAAGTTTCTACAAACTAAAAAGACTTCAAAGCGTAGGGGAGGTACTTACGGTATCCTGGCGTTGAGCTCCGGTTGGATTTAGTGCTGCCACGTCTAACAACAACAGTATATCGTATGTACTACTAAAACAATGAATCCGATGCAAGTAAAATGAAAGGGGTGTCGCCGCCACGATAGTTCTCATGACGGCCCACCATGCGGAAGGAAGCCGCACTCGAGTTTTTTTCAAAATGGCCGTCTGTCAGACGTCATTCTGACGCGCGAAACAAGAAATTCAAGATGGCGGCGTAAAAAGGGTTTGCAAGTTGTTTTGGCGGGTTGCGGGCACTTGTCATCGAAACCCGACCATTTTGCTCGTTAGGTTAATTGTTAGAATTGATTCAACAATACCTGGTGATTCCTTTGTAATGTATGGTCTCCAATTGCGTATTTTCTCTAATTTGATGTTGGGTGAAAAGCATGTAACATTACTTATTTCCTTTGCCAGTACTCAGTGCTGGAAAAGAAACCAGATTCAAGTCAAATATGGACTTCATTCTAAAAAAAATAACTCATAAAAGAACTCATTAAAACTCAAGTTGCAGCCTCCAGCACATTCACCGACCTTTAACATTTTTGTTTTGACACAAGAAACAAAGGCCACATTTTCCATCCACGCTTTTCATTTTGACCTAGAACCTTTTTATCACACGAGAGTGGAACGTTTCTCGGACTGTAGTGTCAAAACGGCTTTTTCTCTTAAATCAAAGTGAAGCAGCTCTCAGGCAGCGGGCAGGGCAATATGAAACAGGTCGAGCCGAGTGATCCGCACTCCAAAGGGCCCGGGCGGCCATCTCAGATGTCGCTCAGAGAGCCCATTCGCGCGGCTCGGCCACACCCTCCACTCGTGTCGCACATAAGCCTACGAGCGGCCCGCTTTATTTATTATGTACAGCCATTAACGCCACTGCCATCATGGCGGCGAGTTTTTCAATTTTTAATTTCCCTCTTACCGCGGTGGCGACACTCGACAGACGCTTCCCGGATTGACACTTAAGTTGTAACTCATTGCGCCGCCAGTTGCCTACTGACGATTTAATGAGTGTCTACAACGGAAAGAAATTGCCTTTTCATAAGCGGTTTTCGGATTGTTTGATGTAATACGAAATACGTACTGAAAAGGTTTTTACTTTTCAGTTATGAACATCGAATAAAAAGTTACCTACTTCTCATTTTTGAGAACTGAAGTATCTTCTTACACAGTCTTACCTACCTTCAGCAGATCTTGACTATTTTGTCCTTTGCACTCATTAGGAAAGTTATACATTACTCTGAAAACTTACATTAGTAATTCCTACGAACAAATACGTATTTCATTGTTCTGACAGAGTAAACCGATAAGTCCATTTAATCCACATACGATTTCTTTGACACGTGTTAATTCTAAATACGTAAGCACGTAGTTAATAATGTGTTTTTTGTCCTTCGTAACTAATACGGCTTCTACACCCCCTAAATACGTACCCAAAAGTTTTGTATACCTACGGCTTCTAAAGCTGCCTTTCCCAAAATGGCGCCTATTCTTTGAACACTCACATTTCAACAATAATTACTGTAGAGGGATTTTCAGGGACAATAGAAGAAATCTAGTTAGAAAACTTTGCCTATAAAAGTGGTGTTACTAATAGGATCTCTGTTGCTTGGTATCGCTGTAGCGAGAGATTCTGCGATTACAGTTAAACGTAACGGCGACGTAAAGGGCGCCGGGAGCCGGGAGTCCGGCCGGCCGGTCGGTCGCCGTCAGCCGCAACTATACCCACCGAATGTCCGTCCGGACCGGCCCCAGACACAACTTCCCACTGCTGATTCCGCAAATTTATTTCATTAAATTTAATTCTAAACTCTCAAGGGCCTCCTGGGAATTCGGTCAGAGGCAAACGAGTTAAAGTTCACGAGTACCTACTTGGCAAATTAATCTTAAGGGAGTTTCGATGTTATCCTGCTCCGTGGACTTGAGTGCGCTAAGTCTGTCGGACGTTATAAATTAACAAACCCTCGCCGGTAATTAAGCGGAGGTGTGCTTCACATCAAGTTTAACGAACAAAAATTCAATTAACCCAAATTGTGTTAGAACAATTTTTCAACACAGCATGGTGTATTTACATATCTCGTAAATCTGTCGAGTCCTGTGGGTCTGTCTTCATTACGTTATTTTAAAGCTCTCCCTTATGTTTGCCAACAAATCTGATTATAAAATGTTGGTGATCCTGAACATAATTAACTTTTCTAAAAATAACAACATCTTTGACAATTTAACGAAATCTTCTCAAAATTAAGCTCACGAGGACCTAATTATGTTGGTAAGAATATATATTGAATCATCCCTCTAATAACGTATTTTTTCTTTAACAGGTAAGACATATTCAACTAATAAAGAGACTGCAGCCACCATACAAGGTAAAAGTAATTAAATAGGTACCTAATTAGTTAAGGTTTTACCCTAAAACGAAAGTCTTGTTTATTATAGTAGTTGTTCATAATTAAAATGAACCTCAAGAATTATTACGATGGCCTCACACTGCCTAATGGACTTGTATTGTTTCTTCACGGTATTTACCTACACAAAACGCTAGTAAATGAATATAACATAGAATTTCATATTTTCTCTGAGCAATCGTATCTTCTGCTCCATGAACAGACACATCTCATCAGCGCAGCATTTTTTCTTCCTCCATCCAGTCCGTCTATCTATGGTTGGTCTCTCTCTATTTTAATAACCTTCCACGTTCATATTCACAACTTTCCTTGCGTATGATTTATCAATCCGACAACCGATGTCCACACAATTTCTCGGTTGATTGACTAGAAAATTATTTCGGTGAAGCGAATTAAAGCTCATACTTCATAATTAATAGTTAAATATATATTAAAATTCGTCAAATGAGTCGAGTCTTCCGACATTTACATGTTATTTTGCAACGTCCGCCGAGTTTCAGACAAAGTAACGTAGTCGGTTCATATCCTAGGAGTCCCTAGGTGGTCGTACTTGCACCGCCTTCACTCACTACCCCTATATGCTAGCCCTAGCACGATATGGAATTAAATGTTGATTCATATCGTGCATTTTAGGGCCGCGCTGCGCTAAGGCCAGGAAAGCCATTCAGGTGTTCAATTTAGAGGCACTTTGCAACTAAGAAGTAGTTAATAGTTGCCCGTCTAGTGAATAACAGCTGAGCATGTACCTTACCTGAGAGCCCTCCGATATGACAGGGTTTCGCTATAATTAATTGTTTCGTTATTACAAAGGTTCGATCTAATACTCTTTAAGGCTTGTCCGTTGCAAAAAGCGCAGTCACTGTCGGACTGCATAGAAAAGAAAGAAAAGCGCGATGACACAACGCTTGAAAAATATGAAGTAATTATCGATTTACAAAAAATCTGTTGATTAAACTAAAACAGTAATGACAAGAAATCATTCCTTATTAGTTTGTAAAGAACTGTATAAATTTATGAACACTTTTAATGAAAACTGTAGGAGTAATAATTATGGTAACAACTCGAAAAAATAACCAAAATAGACCTGGATTTAGGTTTTTCTTCCTAGTTCTACAAACTAAAATAGATTTCAGGACACGTGAAATCACTTCTTATGTATTGTAGATTACTGTGTATTTTTCCTATCAGAAAGATGCTATAGTTACTGTAAAAGATGGTTACAAAGTTACTTAGTTTCGCCGTATTTTAGGAAGGAACAGCCTTAAGCACAAAAAAAAAGTAGTTTTATTTGTTTTGAAAAGCAGTTTGCATTTTTATATTGAGGTTTTCACCGAAACCTGTTAAAAGGTTTAACCTATTTGTGGTTAAACAATTTTAACAGGTTTCGCATAAAATACAAAAACTGTTATACAGTATTAAAATGGATCAAAACAAAAACTAGTCATATTGAATTTTATTGGCCGGAGTACGTTAGCAATAAGTCACGCAAGCTCGCAATAAAAAATATTTTTATAAAAAAATTAAATGAATGTATTTCTGCGTCGCTGCAAAATTTTGTACAGCGCTGTAGCAAACCAGCCATGCTATCGTTATAATTTGCCATTTGGATGAAACTAAAATATGTAGTAATTCTCATGGAGTTTATCTGGTCCCTACGGGGCCTCTCCTGTCAATCAGTCGGCACTTCGGCAGTCACTCCACAATAGATCCAATAAAATATTTACAAACCTAATCCTGTGTGGCCGCGAATCCATTATAAATGGCCTTTTATAAAAGTTCGCCCTATCATATTGCCCTGGGGTGGCGTTTAATAAGGCGCTTTTACCTCGTAATCGTTACTTATTGATGTTCCTATGTCTGGACGCGTTCGGTTTTCCTTCTAGTTTTCCAGTATTTGCTGTCACGAACCTATGAATTATTAGTAGTTACTGCAATTTCACGTATACGTGCATCGACGACGGAGATTGTTTTAATGATAGTTATTAGTTCCCCTATTGACGGACACGGAGCATTCAAACAACTGTAATTATCGTGAAGTTTTCGTATTAAATGTTCGACTTGAAATTCTTCCTGTTAAAACATTAAGTGATGGAACAGATTTTTGTGTGCTCGTCCATTTCATCGTTGATCATTGTCAAAAAGTAAATTGATGTTTGACAAAGTGAAGTCACCGTTAAAGTTAAGCCGGGGAAGCTTTTAAGGATAATTAATGTGCACTGAATTTTGAACTTTGAAAGATTTGTCACCGATAATAATCGAAAATAATATTTTACAAAAACGGTGCTTTCTTTCAGTTTTGTTCTACAGTTGTGAGAATACTTATTAATGATATTTATCAAATTGTAGTCAGTCAAAGTTCACTCACATTCACAGTATGTACAGTTAAAAAAAAAATAAACGAAATTTTCTTCGAGTGGAATGTTATTCAAGAACAAAGGTAGACGTCAATTAACTTCTTTCTTTACCTACAAGATATTGAAAAATATCGTAGTAGTTATATTAGTTTTAGCACGATTTACCTAGACTACTAACTCAAATCCTTACGAAATTCAATTCTTGTTTTTCTTTTTACAAATACTATTTTATTTTCTTACAGGTATGATGTTCTATTTTGAAATTATAATAATGGAACATTTCAAAGAGGTTGCTAAGTTGACACATTTAAAGATCTAAGCAATCTTGCATAGCAATTAAAGTATAATAAAAGTCGTAATAAAACTCTGTAAGAAACTTGTCTCGTTGCTTGCCGTCAAGATGACATTTATGTTGTTATCTTACTTTGATAAATATTATGTTTCAAATCTGTTTTTATTAGAATAAATTCCAAAGAGTTTACGAGACACTCAATTAAATGGAATCATTTCTTTAAAACAATTTCACAGAAATGCAATCTAATGTTCTTAACTAACTTTGAAAGTAATAAAACATCCACTGATTTCGTCATGGCGGATTCCTAAGATCATAAGATGTTAGGAATCCGGCACTATATAAAATAAGGGTTTCAGCTTTTTAATAATGTTGCTATTACACTATCAAGATCAAACCTTCAAGCACAGGGGAAAAGACTGCTTACTTTAAAGGGCTATTTTCAATTTTCGTATAAACCCGCGAAAATCCCTTTCCCAGCCCGAAAATCCGTCACCCCTAATCTTAAACTTCGGTCTTTTCGAGCAAATGTCGTGCTATCAGCTCTCGTCAGAGTAAATAACGAGTTGAAAAATGACAGTAATAACTATCGGGGATAATGAGTGGGGCGGAATGCCCTCAGGGATACATGGGGTGCACCAAATGTTGCAGCGAGCAGGCATCCCACTGCCGCAAGGTAAACAAACCATTGCCCGCGGTTTTTCCGTTGTTTCAATATAAAATACGTGCTTCTGACGTTTTTTGGTCATATTTCCTTTTATTTTAATTTCACGAAACTACATTCGAAATCTGAAACTTCGTGGGTATGTATTTTTTTTTTGCTTTTAGAAAATTATAGGAATTGTCTCCATTATCAGCCTATAACGTTCCCACTGCTGGGACACTGGCCTCCTCTCTGTGAGTGGGTATGGATTGTTTATTACATAGATAATAAATCCTAATAACATTTTGTGCTTAATAAAATACTTAAAAAAAATACTGAAAACCAGATAGGTACCTCTAAAATGTGCTGGTTTTTATGGGTAGGTACTGTTACGGTAATCACTCGTACATTCACTCGTGTTATATTTTGTAAAAGTTTTCACAGTCGGAAATCACGTCAAGTCAGCGTCACGGTCCACAAAGCGTTCTTATCAGAACGGCTCATTTCCACTCAATCCTGTTTCACGTGCCATCATACACGACACCGGGGATCCAAGCTTTTTAAACTCTTCACGCGAGGGGAGAAACGAGCGCGAATTTATCAAAACTCCCGTGTTCTTTCCATTAGCAACATCTCAGATTGTCGGCGTTGTGAACGAGTGCGTGTTGCGCGAATAATGATGTAATATACGCGAGACGGTGTAATGACGCCTTTTGATGGTCCCTCCTCGTACTGTCATTACAAAAGTCACCATGACTACACGGTGCTTATGTGGAATAAGATATTATACCCATGATGCGTTTACTTTTTCATGGAACTTGGTAATGAACCATTTACAAAATGTCCCAGATAAAAGACATAAATTCGTGTAAAGAAATCTCAGGCAGATTACATTTTCACAATATAACAGACGCCAATTTTGAAGCTAAATTGGTTGTGGATGGTAAAATGGAATACAATATTAAAATACATTTTGTAAAATTTTAATTTTTGCGGACAAAACAAGTTTGCAGAGGCACAAAAACCCAATTAAAATTGTTTGCGAATGGCTGAGTAAATCCGAGCAAAAATTGCTGTTACGCGAATAAGGACTAGGTAAGCTTCTTCTCAATTTAGGTTCATAATAAGATATTCATAAAGATGTTCCGGCGTAACGACAAAAGATGGCGAGGAGACAAGTCCGCTTCCCAACTAAAATGTTAAATTACAAGAAGCCAAGAGACTTATCCGCATAGGGAACAATGAAACCCACTTTGGTGCAACTGTTCTATACGAATAAATACGTAATATACAATTAAATAATCCTAACGAAATTGAAGTCCTACAGATAACACAGCAAGTGTAATTAATTTTGAATCTGCTGAAAGAGCTCTTCAAAGGATTATGTTTGATACTTCAACATTTTATATTAATAAAATAATTTTGAATGTGTGACAGTTAACAGTTACTCACTGATTTAACTTATTAAAGAGGCTTAGTAATGTGAACAGTCACAACTTTTTCACGTCGTCTACGATTAAAAAATGTGTCAAAGATTTAATAAATTGAGTCTGATTTGACGTGATAAAATATTATCAGATAACTTTTGGCTTACTCTTAGACTCCTGACGACCTGCCAGGGTCGCGGGTTGTTCGAAAGAGTTACCGTGGCCCTGGCACAGGCAACTGAAGAAACACGGGTGGGTATTTAGTCAGTAGTAGTCAGACACGTCCTTCCGCTCTGCCCAGAGCGGGAGAAGTCATTTGATGATCCCATCCCAAAAAAAAAGGCGCCTGACGACATTGTAATCATTGTTATAAAAAAACTAGCTTTTGCCAGCGGTTTCGCCCGCGTGGATGTCGGAAAATATCCAACGGGAACGTACTACCGGGGAATCCTTCCTTATTCCTTGTCTAAATTATAAAGGGAAATTTCTAGGTTCAAGGGTTTGGGCTGGGCGTTGATGAGTCAGTCAGTCAATCAGTCAAGATTTTTCTATTTATTGTATTTATTAATATAAAACGTGTAACGTTAAATGCGCAAAACCTCTTAAGGGGTCATTGTACTCATCATTATGAGCAACTTTTACTATGGGACCAAACCTGAAATCGCGAATAGAAAATCAGCTGTTCAGTACATTTTGACGAAATAAGCGAACATAAATGTACTGAACAGCTGATTTTTTTTCGCGATTTCAGGTTTGGTCCATAGTAAAAGTTGTTTATAATGATGAGTACAATGACCCCTTAAGAGGTTTTGCGCATTTAGCGTTACACGTTGTATAGATAATATTTTATGCACGGCGAGTAGGTAAATACAACACTTGATGATTTGTTACTGTATGAGTTTCTTATTCTGATTTAGGAGAGTTACCTACTTAATGTCAAACACATAAATGATGTTAAGGCTTCTACTTAACCAAAAACGATGCTTATGTTATATTAATTTAAGATATCTACTACCGATAGTCGATCCAGAATGAATCAGATGCAATTTAATACCGAAGACGTTTAATCGCGTCTTTCGACCCCTAGACATGACAATCTACTCATTTGTCAGGGTCTCCCCTGTATTGTCCGTCAGATGAACATATCAAATATCAGTCGAAATTAATCAGGCCACCTTGCAATCCCTAGACGTCATGGGGTGTTTTCGAACTGTTTTGCTTGTCATTCTATGTATGTCATTGTATTGTGAATAAACAAAGGAAGTTTGATTTTATTGTTGTCTTATAATGTTCTGTATTTTTGGGGTCTTTGAAGTAACGCGTTGTTAGATTGTCTTCTTTTCTATGTTCATTAAATATTTTTCATTCACAAGACAAAGTTGTCTCAGCATCTACTTTTCCTTATAAAATTGATTTACGCCTTTATTTATGAACTATGCTTGAAGTTAAGATACGCTTAAACGTCATAAAATTTACACACACACACACTAACACTAACACTAACGTTTAATAATTTAAATACGGTTAAAGTCCAATTTTCTTTTACCTGACCAAAGCTACCTAACATCTTATACCATGTCCAAATTTCCTTCATAATATTTTGCTTCATTTAATATGTTCTTAGTTTCAAATTTCAGAGCAAGTATCAGCCTTCCGGCTCTCCACTTAGACGGCTTACATCCCAGACCCAGATCATTTTGATCCGGCCCCTACTCGTATTAATATAATCTCAAGAAAGCTTTATTTTATACTCCCCCCGTCGACAAAAGACAGCAAATGTATTGCAGTTATAAGTCAGATGAATTAATCCCTATCACTTGACAATAAAATGAAAGTAACATCACAAGAAGTTAATAGAAATTTATTATTGTCTCCTAGAGATTTTGGGATTAATATTTTGAACTGCTTCTGTGACGTCATATTGTGGACCTTTTGTAATTATGTTTAGGTGTTTATTGTTTGGATTAAATACCTTTTGATGTGGATCCTTGTCACTCGTGGCGACTTGCTGACTTCCATCCAATGCAAATATTTTTCTTTTACTTTTGGCAATTCCGACTTTTTTCTAAATCATCGCCCTATGGTTATGAAACTTCAAGATACCTACTTCTCAACGGTTTCAGGTATCTTTTAAACTAGTAAGTATTACTAGTGTTATTTTTGGAAAGCAATTTGTTGAAGCAAGTGCCCCATCAAATTGCGTTCCGAAAATTAGAACTCGATCCTCTATTTTATCAGGTCGATACCTAATACAAACTATTATTCTAACCCCTGTAATAAAATATAGAATATCAAATTTGTGTTTTCCTATCCCCATCCACAATCGCCTAATTCAGTTGAAATCTCATCAAGGGTTAGTTCAGTGAAATAATTTTCCGCTATTCCGCCTCCTTATTGCCCACTGCACCGCGGACCACATTTCAAACAAATTGAAAATCAATTTAACGAAGGGTCCCTATGAAATAGGCGGGAGACGTCTCAAAGAGGAACAGATCGGGAATCTACTACGGGAATAAGACGAGAGCGATATTATTGCTATATTAAATCGGCTATCGGTATATCAAAGGAATTTTGAATTACCAAGATTGCTTGTTCGTAGTTACGAACTACGAACAAGCAATCTTGGTAATTCAAAATTTCTTTTAATATTAAGAGTAATAAACTAAACACGGTCAAATTAAATTTAATTGGCGAAGTTTCACATACTTGAAGTTTTTTTTATTTTATCATGATTAAATATCGATAACAGTCTGTGTGTCTGTGCCAGTTGATTTAATTTGGCCCTGCATAGATATAATATTTTTTGAAATACGTGATTATACCCCCGTCGCATTGCATTGCCTCACCCTTAACTCGCCGGAATCGCACCTTGTTGTCACGTGGGACATAACCTATCAAGGGAGGGGAAGAAATAGGAAAATACATCACCTTAAAGCGAGTAGGGAAGATTCATATCGGGCAGGAAATTCGACTCGCGTGTCGCCTTCAAGCAGTCGATTTTTGAACGAACCACCTTCGCTTTCACATATGGACTCCTGATTCATGAGTTTTATCTACCATGAAATATGTGCCTAAGAATTGAATATTACCGGCTTGTCTCCGCGATAGAATTAATGGTAACGAGTAGGTATCGATTTTGCCATTGTAGGAAAATATATTGTGGTGATAGATTCATCACAATATTCTATTAAGTATTCGTAGAACGGAGTGAATGCAAAGAATGGAAGATAATAGGCGAGCTCTATTATAACACTTCTTTTACATATACAGGGTGTTTATTTTAGGTGTCAAGCCAGAGCGAGCTGATAGCATAGTACAATACCTATCGATTTAACCCCCATGAATGATCTACGATTTTTTCTAGTTTTTGAGTTATTTTGGATCTCGCATTTCATATCAATGGTAGTGGTTAAGGATAGTAGTAGGTATAAAATTTATGTTTTTATCATCAACTGAGCTCTGCTTAATAAACTTAGAGGAATAGTAAATATGTATCAGGATTGACAAAAATAAATTATAAAATATGAAAATTACAAGATTTCAGATACACCACTTTCAACGACCGATTTCAGCAAATAATTCCTTATTTAGTACATTCTTGTTCAAAGTTGACACAAAATAAAGATATTATTTTTTAAAGCCATCATCTCGTTGAATCAGGAATAATTTCGAAAAAAAAAATTATAACTCAAAAACTACAAAAAGTCGTAGAACATACATGAGGATTAAATCGATAGGTATGGTATTCTGCTATCAGCTCGCATTGGCTTGACACCTTAAAAGAAACACCCTGTATAAATGACTCTGAAAACGAGCCGCTAAATCAAATCCACGCTATTATTCCGTACATAAAAACAAATGCACCCACGTCTACTTTGTATTCAATATTTCAAATTGAAGATAGTGTCAATAAAAAATGCAACAAACTTAGGGATGGAGGTGAATAATACGGCCGAGATGTAACTCAATTTTCCGCATAAAAATTGGCATTCTTTTGTATGTACAGTTAGTTGATTCGCGCGCCCCATCACGACGATACAGCGATTATTATTACGTTCGAAAACCCATCAAAAGTTACAATTGAAAAGTTAAAGTATTCCGGGTGGGACGCTAAGCCTCCCCCGTCTATCTACAAATGAGTTTGGAGTAGGAATATTCTTTTGTGTACACACCATGCCGTGCCGTCACAGTTGTACGCTTAATTATGTTTGATATTTTTACTATTCCGTTTGAAATAAGAAAGCAATTTTCATTTTAATATGCCGCTAGCATGTGAACTCTTTAGAGTGTGCTTTATTTGGCTTTCCCAGTTTATTATTTTTTAACTTCTGTTTCTGTTTGCTTAGTTCAGATTCTCGGATATTCTATGATACATAACTGTTTGACTCTGCATCCAAAATAAACATAAACCAGTAAATTGAAGTGCGTACTTATTTTCCGCATTGAGCTAACTTTATAAACCCTACAATCGATAGAACATCCACTAGGCGGAACTTATCTCGTTCCGCGCTGCATTCCAAAACAATTTTATTAAACTTTTCTCCCGCCTCGGCTATTGTTGGAGCAGCGGGCCTCGGTACAAGTTCCCTAAAATTCTTTTCTCTACATTTTTTTTTCTAAAAACAAATTACCTTACCCTCCTTGCAAGCGCACCTTAAAAAACACGAAAGCACCGCCCTGAATAATTAATACAATGGTAGGTTAAATTCGTCCAAGTGTCAACTTTCCCCTAACTTTTTAAAATACGACACCATCAAAAGTGCGGTCTAAGTCGGCGTCTAGACCTTTTATCTCGCCGGGGGTTGTTTATTTAATTTTGCTTATTTTATTGGAACTGACAATGATTTAGGAAAACTTTTTCCGTTGGGGATGCGGACTTTTCGAAGATACACGTAGACATTGTAAGGGTGTTTGTTTGATCCTGATTGACGAATTTATCCTGTCCATGTAAATAACGTTTGATGCAAAGTTTTTTGCGAATTTCTTAAGGTGAATGCGTAGTGGTAGCCCGCGAAGTTAAATTTTTCTTATACATTTATTGCAATTTGCAGGTCAGTGTCAGGCTGTATGTTGATCAAAATATGATTAGCGAGGATAACAAATATCTATTTACATAATTCAATCAATCTGCCTAGCCTTTTCCCAACTATGTTGGGGTCGGCTTCCAGTCTAACCGGATGCAGCTGAATACCAGTATTTTACATGGAGCGACTGCCTATCTGACCTCCACAACCCAGTAACTGGGTAATACGATACCCCTTGGTAAGACTGGTTGTCAGACTTTCGGGCTTCTGACGACCCGTAACGACTGTCAAAGATCCACGAAAAACAGCCGGGACCAACGGCTTAACGTGCTTTCCGAGGCACGGAGGAATCTCGATATGTAAAGATGGTCACCCATCCACTGACCAACCCCGGCAAGCGTAGCTTAACCTGACGGATCGACCCGTGCGGCTGTTATTACTTAGCCACGAGCTCCTCATCTCATCTATTTACATAATTATAACCATAAAAATCATCAATACTCTAAGTTAGATTTCGAATATCATAACATTTTGGAACAAATCTGACTTAGATAGATGTATTGATGATTCTTATGGTTATAATTATGTAAATACATATTTGTTTTAGTCGCGAATCGTATTTTGATCAGTATACAGCATTGACCTGCAAATCACAAAAAAGGCAAAAAAAAAAAATAATTTCAAGGGCTACCACTGCGGATCCACCTTAAGCTGCCAAAACAAATTTTGACATCTTGGGGTGAATCGAATTATTGATGAACTGGATGCATGTAGCGCAGGGTGAAATATGTTTAAACAAGGGGTACTAAAAATGTAAACATGTAAATTTTGGCACGTAAGAAGTGACGTTTTCCAAGCTACGCTTTGTTTAAAAGCCAAGTATTCCCCTCCCTTAACATGTTAAAAAAAAAAAAAAAAAAAAATAATACGTATTTTAAATTCACAAGTTTACATTGTTGTTTTCACATACTTGATTTACTTTGCAAGTAGGTTAGAATAATTGGTCACTTCGGTGAAACCACTAGTAACCCACTATTACCTATAATTTTATTACCCAACATTAAGCATTACTCACTCACCTATAATTTGGAACTTTTAAAAAGGCTATAGGAAAACTCCATTGTCATTATGTAAGTAGGAATATTGATAAAGATAGAAGCCTCCTTATCTTTTCTACTAAAGAAACACATGAACAGCATTGCGCTAATAGGGCTGTCAATAATACGTCGATCTCCGATATCGGTCACGTGACCGATACAGATAAAACTTATTGCAACAAAAACTTTCTAATATAAGTACACCGTTTTTTTGTACTTTCACGTAAGCAATGCCCTTTAAATCCCGACAATAATTTCCCTGGGGGCTGCAGGCTGGCCTTTGACAGGGGTGGTCGTGGACACCGAGGGTGACCGGGCCAAGAACTTCGTAAGGGTACTCGGATAGGGTCACTCCTTAGTCGTTTATTGTTCCTCGACGTTTATGGTCAGCAAAAGGGCAAACCGAAAGGTCAAAATTCAGGCCAGGACCCCCAGGTAATTTCTCAACAATTAATATTGAATAAAAGCCTTTCGAAGTACAGAATTTAATGCATAACTAAAAGGTAGGAAATTAGTCGGCCAAGATTTATTCGAAAATTTGGGAATAAAGCTTGTATATACTTAGTTCAAAATTTATTTGTGTCGGCCTATATCGAGAGTTTGGAATGCTTTATTGTTGAAATATGGACATTCTGTGAATTTACTTCACAGATTTATTGTTCCTAGTTCGCAACTAAGTAGGTAGTTTGGTTGGATTTAGGGTTGAGTATTTGGTTAGTGTTCATTCATTTAACTTAAAAATCGTGTTTTCTTATTGCTCTCAGAGAGAGCAATGGTGGCCCAGTGGTAACGGCCGGACTTACGAGTTGTAGGTCGTGGTTTTGAACCCAGACAGGCGCTTTACTTTGTGTAAACAATTTCATCACTACTGCTCTCAAAACGGTGAAGGAAAATAAAAACCGGGCAAGAGCGAGTCGGACTCGCGCACCGAGGGTTCCGTTCCGATTTCTGAAAAAGTGTGCTATTTAGAGACATCGTTTTATTTTTACTGTAAACTTTACATAAACTTCTATAACATAGAATAATTTCAGATTTTTCGCTTTGCAAACTTCAGAGATAAGGGGGGGGGGGGGGGGGAACGGTATTTTTTTTTACATTTTTCATCAAAAGGCGAAAATTATGCAGACTAAAAAAAAATAAAAAAATGTTTGAGAATGTGCAAACAGTGTTCTTTCATATGATACCCCACATGCCCTAGTAAGCCCACTTTGAATTTTTAAGACCCCTTTTCAGTCCCTGTTGCAAAAAAATATAAATATTTTTATTTCGTTCTTGTTTGCAAAATAGTTGGGTAAGCGTAATCTAAAACTGTTCTAAATTTCAAGTTGATAGCATTAGTGGTTCTTGAGATATCCAGCTGTGACAGACAGACAGACAGACAGTCTAAGTGTCACCATAAGGGTTCCTTTTTTACCATTTTGGTACGGAACCCTAAAAATGAGAGGAAACCGGCATGTCCTAGAATCAAAAATTCAAAGACTTGATATATCTACCAACCCGCACTGGGTCTGCGTGGTGGACTACAGCCCACTCCCTCTCACAGAGAGGAGGCCTGTGTCCCAGCAATGGGAACGTAGACAGTTAGAGATTGATTGATAAGAAAACGGTTTTGCGGGGCATAGTTCTTAGCTTAAGGTTTTGTTTGTAAAATGTTATAATAAAATAAATAAATAATAATAATAATAATAAGTGAAAAAGAAAGTAAAAACTAAAGAGAACGAAAAATAAGTTCTTGATGACATATTCTAATTTCTTTCTTTCCATCATCAATAACGATTAAAGTTTATTACCCTGCCAACAAATTCTGAATGAATGTCATAAGTTACTCACAATTAGATATTTCCAATTTACATCTGCAAGTTCGATAGCAGGTATCTAGTTAACAGTCGTATGCAGCCCTGCGGCGGTGTATCCCCCGCGGATCTACCATGAGTCTTTGTGGTGGTCCACAAGCACGAAGCCAATATTTCCCGGCTTGTATGAAATGCAAATACAATTTAAAAGTTTACATATTTTCTCAGTGAGACAGAACTCGCGCCTACGGCCCGCCTCGCATTATACACTACTTATGTAAACTAACACATAGCGTAGCTTTTATTGGTAAAAGAAAATTTTACATATTTAATGCACAAAAAGTTCTACATGCTTTTAAAGTTTTGCGAATTTAAAAGAGTTTGTTTTTAGTTTTAAATATTTAACACTTGCTTTTAGGGTTGGTACCAGAAACGTAAAGTTAAAAAAAACGTAAGGAAAGAAGGAATCCATAATTACATTATTAAGAGGCCTATTACATTTCGACTCGAAATAGCCGACTTTGGCGTTTCCATTCTGACAAACTGAAAGACTTCGACAACTTTGACATAATGAGTGGTGGAGAATCATCAGTATACGTACGGCATAAGTACAGTTGTTAGTATGTATATTTTTAGCAGCCTCGCTTTTCGCAATTTTTTCTTATCTACAAAAGCGAAAATTCCAAAGTTTTTCATAAAATGCAGGACGGCACTTTTTCGAGCTCGTGGATTAAACTACTGAAAAAAAAAATCTCTTCAAGTGTGGTTTAGTTCATATATAGAGGTCTCAGAATGTTGAAATATTTATGTAATCACACTAATATTATAAAGGCGAAAGTTTGTGAGTGTGTGTGTGTGTATGTTTGTTACTTCTTCACGCTCAAACGGCTTTACCGATTTGGATGAAATTTGGTATGTAGACAGCTTATACCCTGGATTAACACATAGGCTACTTTTTATCCCGAAAAAATGTAGTGCTCCCGTGGGAAGAGCAAGAAATTCAAATACATATTATGCTACTCTTTCAAACTCAAACGGCTCGACCGATTTCGATGAAATTTGGTGTGAAAGTAGCTGACACTTTGGATTAACACATATACTACTTTATATCCCGAAAAAATGTAGTGTTCCCGTGAGATGAGCAAAGAATTCAAATATATTTGCTTCTCTTTCAAACACAAACGGCTCGACCGACTTTGATGAAATTTGGTGAGAGAGTAGCTAACACCCTGGATTAACACATATGGTACTTTATATCCCGAAAAAATATAGTGTTCCCGTGGGATAAATTTTTATTTATTTTCCACCACAACTTAAAAATAGTACAGTTTAATTGTAACAGTTTCTACATAAGTATTGTAGATTATGGGGTGGACTGGAGCCTAAACTAGGGAAACCCTGTATTTCAGGCCTCCAGGACACTCACCCACGGTATGAGCACAAATTACAATAACTATGTTAAATACAAGTATCAAAATACAGTATGGGTATCGAAACTGGTAGAAGGAAAAAATAAAAGAAAAAAATTTATTAATCTATAATGTTTGTGTGTGCGTGTGTGTGGTGTGTGGGGGTGTGTGTATGAGTGTGTGAGATGTATGTTACTTTACGATAGTTATAAGGGATTCAGTGTCTTGATAGTTATGTTTCGCAAGATGTTTTTTAATGATGTTTTTGGCTTCATGTGAGTTCCCAAGGAAGGATTAACACATAGTCCACTTTATACGCCGAAAAATGTAGTGTTCCCGAGGGATGAGCAAGGAATTCAAATATATTTGCTACTCTTTCAAACTCAAACGGCTCGACCGACTTTGATGAAATTTGGTGAGAGAGGAGCTGACACCCTGGATTAACACATATGGTACTTTATATCCCGAAAAAATATAGTGTTCCCATGGGATGAGCAAGGAATTCAAATATATTTGCTACTCTTTCAAACTCTCGGCTCAACCGATTTTGATGAAATTTTAGTAAGGAAGTAGCTGACACCTTGGATTAATACATAGGCTACTTTATATCCCAAAAAAATATAGTGTCCCCGTGGGATGAGCAAGGAATTAAAATATATTTGCTACTCTTTCAAACTCAAAAAGCTCGACCAATTGTGATGAAATTTGGCGTGGTAGTAGCTGACTCCTTGAATTAACACATAAGTCACTTTATAGTCTGAAAAATGTAGTGCTCCCGAGGGATGATCAAGGAATTCAAATATATTTGCTACTCTTTCAAACTCAAACGGAAGGACCGATTTTGATGAAATTTGATGTGGAAGTAGCTGACATCCTGGATTAACACATAGGCTACTTTATATACCGAAAAAGTGTAGTATTCCCGTGAGATGAGCAATTTTTTTGTGAATACTTTTTTCACCGATTAAATAATACACGTTTTAGTGTATCTCATAAACTCGCGGGTAACACCGCGGGGCGCAGCTAGTATAATATAAAAAAAATCCCATTCATAACCATAAACTTACTAAAAACGCTCAGAATTAACTTTAAACTCCTTACCTCTACGTAAAATTTATAGGTACCAGAATAAATGTTAGGTACTTCATAAGAAATTAAACTTTAAAAGTATAAGAGGCCAAAGTATAGATTAGTTATTCAATGTAACTAATCTATCAAAACGCAGTTTTCGATGTTCGCAACGCACGGCGTCGCATCATATGTAGCAATTTGGCAGTTGTAGTTACGCTTATTTTGAGCCTTTTAGTTTATTTACACTAGGTTTACACAAGGTTGATATCTCTAACTTAGTTCATAGCTATATAATAATATATGTTACTGTAAAAGACCGAATTGCGGTAAATACTAAGATTTACCAAGTCTTACCGGTTAAATTTAGATTTTTTCTATAATAATCATCAATTCTGACTTTTACCAGTATTCAGTCCGTAAATCTATAGGTTTTACCACAGATACCGGTTTATGTTACTTTTCAGAGTAAAACAATGCAGTTAATAATCAGAAACTATTTATTCAACATTACTGTCATTATTATTGTTATTAGTCAAGTCTTAAAACATGTTTAACATGTTTTATAAAAATAAAATGCAGAAAAAATAACTCAAATAAAAATTATTTCTCACTAGTTCACACCTACTTTGGCTAAGTAAGCTAAACTGTCTTTTGATAATCATTTCGTTATTCGGTACAATCATTATTATTATTAGTTGACACGTTAATATACTTACTTATTTCAATCTTTGAACATTTACCGGTGTCTACGGTAAAACCTAGGATTTACCGACGGAACGACGGTAAAAGTCCGAAATTAAAGTTTATTATAGAATAATTCGGACTTTTACGGGGGAGACTTGGTAAACCTTAGGATTTATCGGTAAATCCTAGGATTTTCCGCAGTTCGGGCTTTTATAGTACCTAACCTAAATAGCATAGCCGTCCCTTTCTCGCGCTGCGTGTTAGTAAAATTATAGCGATTCTCTAATTTCGGTTTAGTTATTGAACAAGAGAATCGGCACCATTATTATATTTTTTTAATTTCATTTTCTTATGTAAGTACCTTTCTTAGTTCAATCCACGAGCTCAAAAAAATGCTGCTGAAAAATTGCGAAAAGTGAGGCTGCTATGAACCATACTACCTATTCTACACTACTCAATAAGTCAAAATTGACCATTTATCGCAAAAATCACGGTCGAAATGTAATAAATAAATAAATAAATATCCTTGGACATTTCACACAACGCCATCTAGTCCCAAGCTCAGCAACCTAATGCTTGTGTTATGGTAACGAGATGGCTGATAAACTACTTATATACATTTTTTTTTTTTGTAAATACATACATATTATAATAGATAGAAAAACACCCCGACTCGGAAAAAATACTTGTAGGTCGTACAAATATTTGTTTCGTGCGGGAATCGAACCCGCGACATGCTGCGCAGCAGTCAATCGCTCAACCACTGCGCCAACCGTGTCGTCAAATCAATCAATAAACAAAAAAAAATGAACGTAACTGCCAAATAATGCTACATAATGCAATGCGTCGCGTCGCCGTGCTTCAATATACCTAATCTGTCGGAACGAAATTTTGTGATAGGCTCTCTGTACTTTGATATTTATTATTTCTTGTACCAACAAAATAAGAATCTCTTGGGTCGCCTTAGCGCCTGACAAATTATATTACCCAGGGTAATACAGAAAACTTATTCAACAAACTCTTTAGAAAGTTGAAAGTCAAAGCCTCTTTCAAAGTAATAATCCTTCGGTGACTCTTCGCTAAGTTTTATTCTAACTAAATTGTCATTCGACTGGCATTCGTTTTTGAGATGTAAACTGTAAATTATGTTTATGACAAGCAGACTCTGTAATTAAATGCAATGTTTTATTTTATATAAGTATTGTAAACATCATAATCTTATAAAATTTTCAGAACTTCACATTTCTTTGTAGTGGAATGAAAAAGCTAATTATTTTCTTGCTTTGTCCGGCACATAATTATATTGTCGACGCCATTATTAGTATTCATTTTACGACAATGAATGGGCTTGGTCAGATGTAAAACAAACTTAGTGGAAGGACGAAGCATAAAATAAGGAATCATAATTCAAATCGAAAAAAGTTTTCCCGTGCCGGGTAATTTTTCCCATCTTACGAGAAGTTTCTCGAGGGGTCGTGGCTCTCGCCTCAAGGAAATCTAAGAGAGGGTTTACATTTTTAGCCTTTCGCCGTGTCTTCCTCTTCACTTTATATCGTCTTTTGATTACTCTCTCAACAAGTTATGCATATTGTAAAAGTCGGCGTTGCGGTTAGAAGAATTTTCGGCGTCTCCTTTACGTCTTGGCGTCGTTGATGTCTCGTTTTTCCTACCTTTTATGTTTTTCGCTTTAGTATGAATGAATCTACCTTTTATGATGATTATCATTTGTTTTTCTGTTTTTTTCTGTCTTGGATTTTATAATGAATATGGAATCTCATGTGTTATGCATATCTTATTTAAGTTCACTAAATTGCTTTGCAAATAATTCTAATGCTACAATACCACAAAGTGCGCGGTGGAGTATTCTTTAAAGCAGTGCTAACGCGCTATGCGCTGTTAATTCCCCTTAAGATCCCAGATCCACCCTAATTGTTATCGGCCTGCCCGACCCTTAATGGTGTTTCTAATGCGACTAATGTATTTTCGGGACATTTTGCAGCTTGCCTGGGGACATTTTTCTGTTTGTATGAACACTGTGAGTCCCCGAGTTCCCATCCCTCTAGTCACGGTAACTGTATTATCTGCAAATATGTTCACAATGTCTATTGTCCATCTGAGTGGTGCGAATGCAATGAACATAAATAAGAGATATACTTCCAGTATGTTTAGTGTGTTTGGCTTGTCTCTATACATCTTACTTTATTCCGTTTCTTGACAGAGGGTAGCTTTAGTATTCATACATTTTCAGGGACTCTTCTTATAACCTCGGACAAGATGCAAGTTTTTTTTTGAAAATGTTGGCACGTTTCTTATTTAAAATGTATCGTTATTTGTAATGTCCCAACTATTAAGTATTCATTCGTATTGCAAAGTCAAGCACCGAAACGAGGATAAGTTTTATTCCTCAGCACTTTATAGCCTTAATCGTATTAGGGGGAAACAAATAAAAACTCAAAGTATTGAAAATAAACAATACACTCTAGTCAGCGGCACTCGTAAAATGGTTCGTATAAACGTAGCAAGGCGGTAAATTAGATTTTATTTTATTTCTTAAACAATTTGCGGCCGGGCACAGACAAAGGGCGCATAGGTTCGATGCCGTGGTCAGCAATTCAAAGGTTTATGCGGGTACGTTTATTACTTACCTACACCCGAACTAGTGGTGCGCGGTTATGTTTTTTTTTTGAGGGAATGTCGATATTTGGTTTGTTTTATTTTGTGCTTTATCGACATTTTGACAAATATGGCTAAAAATAAAGGATTTTTTTAAGAAAACGTTACATCCATTTTGTAGGTTAATTTCCTATACTTAACATTTTTATGTGGGTATCCAAGAAACATGCCAAATTATCAACCATTTGTCATATTTGCAGAAAAAAGTCGGGTTTTAATATTTCATAGGTAGGTATGTAAGACATCAACGCTCCAAAAAAACAAATGAAACCTTTTAGAAAATATTTCACTAGAAAAATCGACACAATCCCTTCTCTATGGGCCCAACGTGACGATTTCGCAGTGACCACCGCTCTGCCCCAATCGGCGGCCATTGTCCAGCCGTGTTCTTGTTCACATTAAAACGCAGTTAACCATTCTTTATTGTTTTATCCTCGACCATTCGCCGATAAATGTCCTCGACTCATGGGAAATGTTATGGCGCAGCGCAGTACAATTTCGATTTCGCCACACCGTAATTAAAGTCACTGTTTATTAGAAATTTGCTCCACTCATTTTCCCTAATTTGACCGAAAATCATGTTATTATAGGATTTAGGAGGGATCGTAAAATTTAAATGTGCATACTATGGGTTGGTCTTGGTTTTAACAGAATAAAATTTACGTCCACATTATAAATTTAATGATATTTTATGTAATATTAATCCAACACAATTAATTGTTATTACCCTGTATAAACCACAATAGATTTAAAATAGGTCCATTAAGGATTTAAACTTTGAAACGGAGTTACACACGAAGCTACACAATCCCTATATACAATTATTTTTCTTTCGTATATTTTTACTATTAGGTCTTTACCTATGAAATTGCCGTTCTGCAGTACTGGCCATTTCAAATCAAAATAATTTTTGTTTGGCTAAGAATTCTAATTTCAAATTAATTTTATTTTAAAAACATGGATTTTTTTTTCCAAAAGTAGTCATTTGTTTATTGATTAGTGTTACATTTTCATCGCATTTCAATCTTTTTCGTCATCATGGATACGTTAAAAATTCGAGTAATTATGGAATATGAGTACCGTCGTGGCAGCAACGCGGCACAAGCGGCACGCAACATCAACGACGTTTACGGAGCTAACACTACAAACCAACGCACCACCTGTTATTGGTTTGCTCGCTTCCGTTCTGGAAATTTCGACCTGAAAAATGAACCTCGCGGTCGTCCGAAGACTTTGGTCGACAATTACGAATTAAAGGCGATTGTGGAAGCTGATGATACACAATCTACGGCTGAATTAGCAGCAGCTTTCGACGTTAGCGTCAAAACAATATTGGTCCATTTGCGTCAAATTTGCAAGGTAAAAAAGTTTGACAAATGGGTGCCCCACGAACTCAATGATCGCCAGCGCGAAGTACGCGTCGAGACGTGCTTTGCACTGCTCAACAGACACACAAATGAAGGAATTTTGAACCGCATTGTTACCTGCGATGAAAAATGGATTCTGTTCGATAACCGCAAGCGCTCAGCAAGTTGGTTGGATCCTGGTTCAGCACCTAAACAATGCCCTAAACGAAAACTTGCCCCTAGAAAAGTGATGGTCACTGTTTGGTGGTCTAGCGCCGGTGTGATTCATCACAGCTTCTTACCAAACGGGGTGAGCATTACTGCAGATGTGTACTGCGAAGAACTGAACACAATGATGGAGAAGCTGGCACATCTCCAACCAGCATTGGTCAATCGCTCGTCTCCGCTGCTCCTGCACGACAACGCGCGACCTCATACTGCACAGCAGACGGTCTCCAAGTTGCAAGAACTGGGGTTGGAAGCTCTCCGTCATCCGCCCTACTCACCAGACCTTGCGCCTACAGACTACTACTTTTTCCAGAATTTGGATAACTTCTTGGCGGGAAAAAAATTCAATACCCGAGAGGCAGTACAAAATGCCTTTGAAGAATTAGTTGCCTCCCGACCAGCTGATTTCTTTAAGAAGGGCATCAATAAACTGCCACTGCGTTGGCAAAGATGCATTGATTGCATGGGTGATTACTTCGATTAATACAAATAAAAAATGCATGAAAAAAAATCGTTTAAATTTTTTCATACAAAACGGCAATTTCATAGGTAAAGACCTATTATTTATTAAACATTTACTATCTAACTACAAAAGATTTAAACACTATGCTCAACGCGTGTCTTATATTTTTTATGACACGCGTTGAACATTGTGTTAAATCTTATAAATTGGCTTAATAATAATAATTTATCTATTAACTTAAATAAATCAGTATATGTATAATTTAATAAATCTTATAATAAATTTAATTAAATATATCTGTAGTAAAACCAAGAAAATATATTTTACTTCCAAAATGTTACACCATCATAAATTAGCAGAGCTACCCAACACAAAATTTTAATTCCGTCCAAAGCTTTTAAACTCGATACTTCAAAAGTATTTGAACTCCTAAAGTTAGTGCAAGCATATCAGACTTTTCATTTGGTTTATCGTAACGTGGTGGTAACAAAACCTTCGAAAGAAAACTTTCCTGTCGATAATTGCTGAAATGTGAACGGTTGCCAATCTCGTGAGCCGCTTTAGAGAGAGAGCTCAATTTAACAATTATTACACCCACCACATAACAGGGTTGTAGTGTTGCTAAACGATGATTAACAAAGATGAGGACGCCATATTGTTGGCTGTTATTTTAAATTTATTTTAGATTTATACTCTTATAGTGGTCCAGCCACTGAAGCCATTAAAAAAAACCGGCCATGTGCGTGTCTGACCACGCACAATGAAGGGTTCCGTAGTTGCGACGAATTTGTCTCAAGAACAAACTTAACATTGTAGTTGAAAAACATGTTCTCCCATACATTCCAACTGTAAATGTAAGTTTGTACTCCCAATATTGAGAGATTTACCATGTTATTTTAAGACCGCAGACTTCTTTTTGGTTTTCCTGTAATTTACAGGTAAAGAACTATTTTCTGTATTTTTTTCAAAATTTTAGGCTCAGTAGTTACGGAGATAAGGGGAGGAATGGTCAATTTCCGTCTATTTTCTAACTTTAAAACAATTTATTTTAAAATTATGAAAAATATTGAGATTTTTTTGAAGCCCTTTCATTTGATATATACATTTTGCAAAACTTTTTTTTTTTCAATTTTCTTATTTACCCGTCCGTGTTTGGGTCACAGAAATTCATATGTAAACCAAATTTCAACTTAATCGATCGGTTAGATTCGGAGCAAATCGGCTGTGACAGACGGACATACAGACACACGAGTGATCCTATAAGGGTCTATAAGTGATCCTAAAAGTCAAAAACGGGACGTTCACGTAATCGCAGACGATTGGCGACACTATTACACTGAAACACGTGTGTCCTCAATTTTGACAGTAATTGCGAGAATTATACCGTAGTGGCCTTATACCAATTAGAATAGCAGACAGTAGTAATTTATAGGCATTGTACCGTGATGTAACTATCCCCATTTAGTTATAAAGGGCAGTTGTGTGGGACAATAGTTTAATGTGTAAATGAAAATGTAAATATGTTGGATCCTCTACGTATAGGATCGTGAAAATTAAAACGGAAACATGATTACTTGAAATTTTTTCGATAGAAAAAAAATCCAAAGTAATTTTCTGTTTTCTATGATTATACGTAAACAGTTCCTTTCTGTGCAGTTAAATTTGCTTTAAATCGAAGGTATTTAAATATATTAAGAACTTACTAAGCTTAAAATTGATTTGATTCATAAATGTACATATAAATGAAGCGCGTTTAGTTCAGGTACGCATGAGAGTCTTCTGTCTCACGCGTCAAACTAGACAGCGATAACGCCATTTCACTTACACACCGAGCTAAACCACGCTTCGATGTATCTTCTTAAGGGACATTATTATACACACATAACTAATTCTCTGCAGTTCCTAGGCATTATGTGTCGACTCGCGATCACCATCCCTACAAGGCGTTTTTGTATCTTTTAAGTGTGTATGAAAGATCCGACAAATACATATGGTGTCAAGCTCATTGGCGGAATAGTAACTTGGATGTTGACAATTTTGTGTGAACATAGCTAATATTCTAATAGCAAAATTAATTGGATTTGGTACCAATGAGAAATTATGCAACATTGTATAAATGAACTAAAAAATTAAACAGGCATGCTTACTTATACTTACTTAATTCCTGAATTAAACAATAATGTTATTGTACACCCTGTTCGCTGATTACAGTATTACGCTCCAATCTGATACGGTAAACTTATCACCATTTACCGAATACGATTCTTATCTTGAACAATAACAAAAAAGCTAAAGGAAAAACTCAGTTACAATTGTGGCCTGACCTTTCTACCGAACTGCTAATGTAAGCGGTTTAGAGCAAATCCTGCTGAAATAGTGACAAGAAATAGCTATTTGAACATTCATAGTTCACGTTTCCATCTGAACCGAAAGAGGAACAAGTTAAACTATCTAGGAGGAACATTGAAAGACGGAAAACATCAAATGAAAGATTCAGGTCTCTCTTTTATTCACAGCAAGATATTTCCGACCTCAGCGGAGCGACGTCTAAACAATACTAGGCAGTTTCGATTCAACAAGAATAGATTGCCATAAGTTAGTTCTACGGGGGGAAAGTATTCCCGTACGTCGGCCACGATCCCGGGAACTCTCTGAATTATAGATGCGAGGCCCGCCACGTAAGTCTGTCACTCGTGTGATTTTGAGACAATCTGATTTTGTGTTTTCCCCGTTTTGTCCGTTGAATTGTTTATTAGATCACTCCCGTACACTCTCGTCTAATGCTCCGCGGGCACATTATCTTGGTTTTGTTTACCCACGTATCGTTAACGTTATCGAACACTTATTCCTGATTAACGTCTGTTACACGTTTACCCAGTTTCCTTAACCACTTCCCAAACATATAAATATTGCATGATTTCCTTTCACGTCGTGATAAGGGTAAGGTTGTATCGTATCAAATTCTCTTATGTTAAAATGGTTGCTTCAAACCTTACGATGTTGTGTGAAGTTCAGCGCAAACGATCGACGAGAGTGTTTTGTTGTGTTAACGGTGCATCAGTCGTTTGTATGCTAATTGTTCCTTTAGTCGATAGTGTAAGCAGTTAAAAGCACTGAAACCAATTTATATTCAAACATGGACCATGCATGGAGGTTGCTGGACGTCGATCTTTATGTGCTTGCCTCCAACGACTTACAATAGGATTGTATAATGTATTAGCTTCTTCTGAATCTCCAGTCGAAAGTTACAGGAATACATTTTCCCGCCCGAGAGGAGCTCGAAACGTGTCAAACATGTCGTTATCACGTTGTTTTTCGCCCACAGTTGCGGCAAAACCTGCGATTAATGTCTTCAGCCATCCCCCATACGAACGCCAAACTTTTCCTAACTAATTGAAGATTTTAATCATGGTACTGGCGTAACGAAATTATTATGGACCGTTTAATTTCCTTGCCCTACGCCCTTCGGCGTCTTACTGCGCTAATGCGTTATTGCAAAATTTTAATCAAGGGTGTGAGCGAGTAATTAAATTATGCAGGCTGTCGTATGCACTCCACGATTATAAATCTCCGATGTTTGCTTAGGAAACGCTAAGAGTCATAATTATCGTAGTAATATTACAGTGGCCCCTCAATGTCAACATCTGGTACATTGCCAGATATATTAGACGATTTGCATTTTCAAGATGATTAAATTTAATAAGTGCTTGCATAGCATAGCATAACAGTTTTTAATATTTTTGTAAATAGGGAGGACGAGAGCCGTCAAAAATATAATTTAATAAGACATATTAAAACAATATGAAATACGTGTCACTCCATAAACTATGCAGAGCCAGTCATATTCAATTATAATGAGAAGCAGCGCGATATAAGCGCTGCATAATAAAATACGTTTATTACTTCAACACGAAACCGCACTTTAGTCAATTTGCTGAACCGCCCTCAGAGTCAAAAGTAAAGGCAGACAGACAGCAATAAACTTGTGTTTATGTAGTTTGCCAACGAATAAAGACGAATGATGCTCCAGACCTCAGCTCTGCTAAAATCTTCACAACGCAAAAATTAAATTAAAGTCTGCGATCCTAGCGAATGAATCGCGACCAATTGGCCTCTTGTTGGGCCAAGATCAAATAATTTTATGAAAATGAACCCCAGCCCATTCAATTAACCCGACCTCCCCCTATTAAACTGTACAAGAATTCCCTGGTTTAAACATTAACATTCGTCAGGAATTTAATTCGAAGGCACCTCTAAATAATATACCTACCTTACACTTTTTTTGGTCTTAATTATATTCATCTCACACATCACAATATTAACGATAGCGGAGATAATTATTTTTTATTGGATTTTCTTTTCGCTAGAGAAGTTTTAATTACTGCAGGGCGTGTAACCGTGTTTTATAAGCCGGTGTGCGCTCGCCTCGCTCGGACGCTGATTGTTTGTTGCGGTCGTAATATCACTCATATTCGCTCGCAGCCCTGTAAATTTTCCGATTTCAGCTACATAATTCATTATCAAGCATTCCTATTGCGAACACGTTCCCTAATACCTCGATGATTTTCCAAATATCGAATAATCGAACATTCATTAGGTATATCGATTAATTGAACCGAATTTAATTCACTTATCTCGTGTGAAAAACAAACAACCGCAGGACGTGATCGAACTTCGATCTTATACGGAGAGATGCGTATAGAAATTAAGGAGGTCGAATCTGAGCTCATCAAACATTAAGCCCTTACGTGTACCTGGGGCCTTCGCTAAATAAATAACCGAAGCAAATGAAAAACATCCACGCTCCGCTCGTATTGAACGAAACAGTGAGAATTCGTCGGAGGCAATAATAAATATGCATAGCGCGTCTATGCCACATCCTCTGTGATTAGTCGTGTGGAGGCAAGGAGCCCCCCTAGCCACTGATACGGATAGGTGAGTGATAGCGAGGGGGCCTTAGAACTAAGCAACCCCTAGCTAATAATGCTAGTATCTCTCTGTAGTATTGGCGAAATTTCTTGGATATTGCCAATATGGGGTGTTCACGTGCGCACACTTTTGTTTCTGTCAAAGCGCGCCTCACTGCTGATGGGTAATGTTCGACGAGGGAATCCGTATTCAAAGGCTATGTGTGGGATAAAAATGGAACCGTACATTTTTATCCTTGCGTCAATCTGTTGTAATGAAATTAATTTTATTTTACTTTTATAACTTAGTTAATGTTGACATTAAACACCGAAAAGTGATTGCAAACATTTTGCCTACAAAGAACTACTAATACTTGACTAAACCGATGTTTATCCCCCTCAAAAACAATATAAAATTCCATCTACATATTACCTAAACTTCGGGACACTGTTGGCAATTTTAACTTCACACTAGCTTCGAATGTTTAATACTAGCGAGAGCCTAGCTTATGGCACCTAATGCCTCTTATATTAGTACCAGCATATAAATTTACAACGTGGTACACTGAACCATGCACTTTATGGCCCGGTTTGGGATGCATTATATTCGGTAGAGTTATGTGCTCTTTGGGCTGTCTTCGTAGAAGAATGACTCCCAAGGCATAGGGCTGCAATGTTGGGGAGGGCAGAGCCTTCGATTTATTCGAGGACGTATTTTTGTTTATTTCGGTTAAGGTGTGCTGGATTGCCCCTTATGTACAAATTCTTTGACATGGCACTTTGTTTATACGGTAAGAGATTTACGAGAGAAATAGGAAGTTTACAAATGCCTCTCAGCTCAGTAATTTATTAGCAAACATTCTGAAGTGTTTCAAAAAATATAAAATCTTTGCAAATAGAAAATTCACTACATATCCTGGAAAATTCTCATGCACTTCATTAGTATGTTTTGAAAGGAAACATTTATATGTACGTGTACATTTGTAAACTTCATCAGGTGTGCAAGAAACAAGTGAGCCAGAAATAATTCATGCGGCGGTTTCTTCACACTCGAGCAGTGCTCTTTACAAAATTAATTCCCCTACGTGACACTCCGCACCAATTGAATGTAGACACAAAATCGCAACAAGGCACTGAACGTGGTATTGAACGCAGAGATTCACCTCTAGCGGTTATATTTATTGTTATTGCTCTCCGATTGCGCGAAAACCATCGCCTAAATCAAATTACGAGTCCGGCATAGTCCTAAACAAATTTCAATTTTCAATTACGTCCATGTAGGAGTGGTAACCTCCCTAGAGGTCGTCCTGACTTATTGCACAGCATCGAAGTGATGCTTCAATAATGTATTCAGAATAATTGTTTATACTACGGCGGTGCCTGATTCGATTGAACTCGCAGGAGACACTATAACTCATAATTTATATCGAGCCCCAGTACAAACTGATCACGCGACCAGACGTGAGTATGGTTTTATGAGTTTTATTACATGAAACGGTCCTCGAAAACAGTTGCCGCGTCACGCTTCTTATTGATTTCGTGTGGTAATAAAAGAATTGACGCCGACCTTAGCCTCCCCATATACTTTTTCCAGTTCAATGAGCATAAATTGCAATAGGATTCCACGCGGTGGATGGCCCCGAATATTTCTTGTGAACCGCGCGTATCTTCTGCGTAGAAAAGGTGCAAAGATTTACCTCAAACCCTTATAGGGGCTATCGGTTAACATTAAAATATTTATTTTTCGATAAATCTCTTTGTGTGAGGGTAAATACGTCGCTGTGGTTTGGCAGCTGGGTATTGTTCTCACAGACGAGCGAGTAAAATCGCAATAAGTCGTGAGTACATTTTCATGGAATCATGGATTTTTCCAGCATCCAGATTATTTTGGGAGTTACGATTTTTACTCAAGAGCTACCAGTAAAATAGGTCTTGTCGACGATGAAGATGACGGAATCTTACCCAACACAATTCACTGTTTGCTTAAGATTTTATGTAAATTATTTTTCGACGGCGTCGAATTCTCAGAAAACATTTTCTCTGTATATAAAACGAGTGCCTAACAAATTACAAGCAAACAACTTTAGGAATAAATAAAATGCTACTAAGGGAAGAACGTCACAAACCGGTTTTGCTATAAAACGTTTCGAAATTGCAAATTTTCTCTTACTTAATTCGCCCGGTACGTATGCTCCTGTGACACAACTCAGTGGCGTATGAAAAAAAACCGATTCAAGCTGACATATTGGAAGGGAACCCCTATTCGTTCAAACGACAATAAAACCAATAGTTGTATCCGAGCGCGTCCCGTTCCAATGAATTCTTACGGAAAGGAGCAATAAGAAAAAAGTATTCCCAACAAACCTGCGGTGATAGTCAATATAGCAGATGCAAGACAAACAGGTAGCAATATCGAGACAACCATAGAGTACACCGGTGATATCAATAAGCGGCGTGATGCGGCGACGAACTGCCGAGATAAAGTAGGGGCGGTGCGCGTGCTTCGCCCAGATTGGCGACGATTACCGACCCGATTCTATCAACTTGGCCCGCTCTCTGCACTCCTGTTACAACATTATGAACTTATTCATAACATCATTAATCTTCCCAAATTAAACTCTGCATATCCGCGCAATCTGCAATTTGAACTCGGATTGTAGACAATATCAAAATAGCTCGCAGAAAAGCAAATACTTTCGTGCCAGTTTGTTTAAACTGCCGCTTTCATCGATTGCAATGAAAATAAACATCTCATTTGACTTCATAATGCAATAACTTTTTTTCAGTTCAGTGTACAAAACAGAACGATATTAAAAATTAATCCGACGTTTCACGAGGTAAATAATCAATAAGCAGTTTAAATAATACGCAATAAAACTCAAGCTTTGGATATAGTGTTTCAAATGTTCCATTTCTCCGACACGAGCCATTAGTTGGAGCAAAGGAAATCTGCAATCTCAGGAGATTGAAAATCAAACAATATGAACGTTCGTAACATAATACCATTCGTTATTAAGACACAAATGTGGCATTAGAGGGAAGTACGGCGAAGACGAAAGTTGCACCGCGCTCGGCGGAGGGGAGACGCGACACAAAATGTTTATAGAGAGAACAGGGTAAGGGGGTAATGTTGGTAATAAAATTTTATACACCTTAATATTTCGCCGAACGATGAGTCGAGGCGTGTGTGAAATTATGTACCAGCGTGGTGGCAGAGTTTACTACTTTCCCCGCGAAGCTGCAGACGTATTTTTTTCATTGCACAATGAGCGAAATATTTCCTGTGTTCTATTGTGGATGCTCGCCATTTTATATTAGCGTCAATTAAATTCACTCTAACCGAAGCTGCTCTCATTTAATTCTTAAAAGCCTCAAGTAAATTAATCCCAATGGGCGATCCCGACTGTGTTGCGTAAATAAGCATCCCTGAAGGTGGTTTGCGCCCGCTTCGAATAGACGCCGTTTCGTCGTGTGATAATTTATGTAAATGAAAAACACATTACCCTGTTTCCTATTCGAAGCGCTGACATGTTTTCAGAACATGTTTATTGCCGTGTTTTGTCTTTATTATCTCGTCTCTCGTGTCACTACTTTCATCCTATGTGTCGTCGCGCCGCCGTATTTCATAATTTTTGCCGCTCTCGACTGTGAATTCATTTTTATCACACTCTAAAAGCTATCTGATATATGTATCACACGCTAAAACCCAGCTAACGTTAAAATGCATTTTTAAATAATCGTTCCTGCGACGTTTTCTTTTGAAATAAAAGCTTATATTAAATTCGTGTAGGTAGATTGAAAAAACTTAATCAACTCCACAAAGCTATAACAGAAACTAGATATCCGTTTTATAGCAGTTTTAGGAAAAGCGCCAGTAACACCGCAGAACGTTTTCTAAATTACCAACGCGAACCTAATAAAGGCTGAGAAGTTTTAGGTGCGCGTTTGGTAAAAATACGGTGTCGCAAAAGTTTTCTTTATTAGTTTCCCCCTTTAATCCGGCCAGGCGTGTCCCAATGTCTTTATGGCGAATTTTCAATCTGAGTCTGGATGGAAGCCAATAAGAAATCAACTATTTTTCCCTGATTCCCGTGCATCGGTTCGAGGGGAGACTCGCTTCTTTACGACTTCTTTTACGATTGGAGGTGCATTCGGAATTAGTCCGCACCATCGGGAGAGCCTTTTCGTGTCTACGACGAAAGGTAAAAGGATTACAATGACAGAATTTGTCTTCCCTCTAAAAATTTTAAAGCCTTTAGTTTATTGAACAATGTGAACTCGTATTTTTTCGTAATTTCCAACATCTTTTGTAATAAAATCGATGTGACGACAGCACACAACTTTGATACTTGAAGCGAATAGCGTATAATGCTCGCTTTTAAACTACTGAAGTTTTCCCTAACATAGCGGGTGAATGTTTACGATATTGTTAGCTTTTTTAGAAAACAATTTTGCGTCGTTTTCCTGTTTCGAAAGTTCCGAACCTTTTTTAACAAAAAGATTTCAGTAGTAAAGGATTTTGTAGATGGCATCTCGCATGCTACGTGTTTACTGTTAATCAAGTGAGTGGAGTTATTAAGCAGAAAGTACTGGAGGAGGTAATCCGGCAGTAGATCTGACTTTATGAAAGCTTTTTATTTACTTTGAGATAGCACCTATTTAGTTTTATAAGATAGTTTCTAAACATTAGGTACTCACGTTACTTTATTTGTGAACCGCTAAAAAACGGAATCCCTACACCCGACCTCATTTTTATTTCATGTCTCTTATCATTAACCCGGCAAGGAAACCACGGCAAAAAATGACATAAAAACCCTGATAGATAACTCAACTCATTACTTTTTAATCTTGGATTTAATCGCGAGCTATCGCCATATTCCAACATAAAACGGCTAAGTACCTATACACCAGAACCGGCTTGCAATATAAAAGGTACCAGCACAAAATAATTAAAAGACTTCATTGCACAAAAATAAGTTTGTAACGAGGGATGAGACGAGATTAAGTTCGTTAATACTTTATTACGACTCTTGCTTAGTAACTGGACGACTTTATGGCACTCTTTTAATAGCCACTGAGTCCGGCCCTGGCGAGTGGCGACCTCTACCGTTCGTTTATGTACTATTATTAATATTTTAAATACATTTTGAACTTTAATAACACATTAAAAAATTAAAAGGATAGACTAGTGGGTATTTGATTGCTTGGTGTATGGATTTGCTATTCAAAGTTAGTTATTACAACATGCTGTATTAAATATTTCTTTTGTGTCCTGGTTGGGTACTGAAATGGCTGCGTTTTTATTATTATACAGTAACACATAGCATACAAGGTGAAAATAAATTGACAGAAAGCCGCTTCTGAACATGGGTTTTCCAAAACTTTCCGATTATTATTATTTAGTACCTGACGACCGAGCTATGCTCGGGTGAAAATAGACAAAATGAATTTTTCCATAAATGAGACCTAGCTAGGTCGACTTTTCGCCCCCGTCAAAACCCCTTTATTGCAACTTTCATCGAAATCGTTAGAATAGTCTGTATACGATAGGATTTTAAACCCTTTTTTACTTACCTACATTATCCTAATTTCTACGCTACTCAGATAACATTTAAATTTTAATATTGCTGTTAAAATTTCTATGTAATCTTAATATTTGAGTTTCTAACATTTAATTTTATAACTTTTATCATAATAACTATTAGTCAATAATTGAGCATTTTTTCAAGTTATACTACTGCAATTAAGTTAATCTAACAAAAACCAAAAGGTTTGTTAACTTTAATTATTGTTTCTTTGCCTCTCAAACACTGGAGCTAGCCCTAAGTAAAAATTGTGTTAGCAAATTTTTTTGTTTTTAAAATTCCTATAAATGTAAATGGTCAAATTATTTGAATTTTCCATATGTGTTGTACTAAAACCGAATTAAGGCTCTTACAGACAGAGGCGACATCGCATCGCCACGCGATATTGTTCTACGGATATAATATCGACGCGATATCGCCTCTGTCTGTAAGAGCCTTTATGAGTACTTGAAATTTTTTCTATAGAAAAAAAAATCAAAGAAGCACCGTCTATTTTCTGTTTTATACGATTACTAGCGGTCCCGACATACGTACCGTACTGTAGCGCCACCTACCGGGTCCAATTGTGTAATCAAACCATCCAGAAACCAATTGAAATACACACACAAAATTTCATCCAAATCGGTCTAGCCGTTTAGGAGAAATTAGGTGACAAACACACGTACAGAAGAATTATATATATAAAAGTATACTATGTCTGTCTCCTGGTTCTAAGCTACCTCCCCACTAATTTTCAGTCAAATCGGTTCAGCCGTTCTTGAGTTATAAATAGTGTAACTAACACGACTTTTTTTTTATAGATACGTAAACAGTTTCCATAATGTGCAGTAAAATTTGCTTTGTATCGAAGGTATTTAAATGTGTTAAGTAAGAACTTACTAAGCTAAAAATTAATATAGGTATAGCATTTTGTCATAAATCTACATAATTATAAACGAAACGCGTTTTGCTCCGGTGCGCGTGAGTCTTCTATCTCGCGCATCAAACTAGGCAGCCATAACGCTATTTCACTTACACACCGAGCTTAACCACGCTTCGATTGTATCCTCTGTAAGTATTTTGTGATACAAAATTTTATTTATTCAAACCCAACTGCAACCACGCATGCTAAAGCGATAATCGAGCTTCTAAATGCTGAATTTATGTTTCAGGTTTACGTATTCACCTTTTCCCCTCTCTCTTTCATATACATCGTGTATCCAAAATTCATTCGATAGATTATCTATACACGTGTCGCGATTAACTCTGTTAACTCACTTCGACTTGCCGACGCCAGTAACTGAGTATTCACTAAGATCGTGACTGAAATTTCATATCATAAGCGAGTTAATTTAGTTCCCCCCTGTAGATGGGGCTTAGCGGCATTTGTAGTTGCTACTGCTGTGAAGAATCTACCTAGGTAAAACTTGTAAAAATAGTGTAGTTGTTTTGTTTGAAAATTGATAGGTTTCTTGCTTTATGGTAAATATAGAATTTTTATAAATAAAAATATATTTATTTAATACCCACTGTTTTTGTCTCATTAAATAATTACCTCCAATATTACAGCGTATTCAACAATGTAAACTTACGCCCGAAATTAATCGTTGTGTAAGGTGAATACGCGAAGGTAGCCCGCGAAATTCAAATTGTTTTACGTTTTTATCAATTTACAGGTCAGTAGTTGTATCTTGATCAAAATAATTATAAGTCCCGAGTTAAAAAAATATGAATGTATTTACATAATTACAACCATAAGAATCATCAATTATGTATTGACGATTCTCTCTCTCAGTTAGATTTGTTCTAAAATGTCATGTTTTTCGAAATAAAATAAAATTAGAACAAAATTTTAATTTAACTTAGAGATTTATGTATTGATGATTCAGGTCATAATTATGTAAATACATATTTGTTATAGTCGCGAATCATATTTTGATCAAGATACAATCTGTCACTGACCTGCAAATGACAAAAAAAACGTAAGGAAATTTGAATTTCACGGGCTACCTTTGCGCATTAACCTTAATTAAACATGTCAAATATGAAATTAGAACTTTCCCATGTTATTGGACAGAACCGATAACGACACGAAACAAACACCCGCGGGGCGCGTCTGAATTAATCCAATCCACGGAATAATAGGTACCTACTTATAACTGAAAGCTAATGGGCCAAAGTTTCCATGTAAGCCAATTGTGTGCCGTTAATCTAATCGGTGCCGTGTATAACGATATTTTGATATCAGACCGTACAATTGCCAAATGAAAAATACGCGGATTTCCTGTCGACCGTAATCGCCTTGTAATCCATCAAATGAAACGATGGCGAAGCTTTGCTTACAGTACGAAAGTCTGCCCTATTACGTATTGTCACGATTTAATACGACTGATGTATGAGTTATTTACAATGTATTTGTTTTGATTGATTGTGAATGGAATGGGAATATTTTTATAGAAAACAACCAATTTACAAACGAAATATTGAATTCAGTAACTTTTGTGGGACTGTTATCTGCAAGCTATTGTCCCTAATGTAGGTAACCTGTTCATGAGTTTCTATGAAAGACATTAAACTGTATCAGTAACCTAAATACAATGCAAACGAGGGTGTTTTCCCTTACAAATTACAGTATCCATAAAATACAAAGCATGTTGTTTGCTCAAACTACCCTTGACCAAAATAATGCCGTGTGATAGGATCTTTGAAACGTGCGCGGGTTTATTATAACTTTCTTCCTAAAAGTTCCAGCTGTGAGGGACCATGTCGCACCCCTCCCTGCTTGCCCCACCCCCTCGTTTCCCTTCACCTGACCAATATAACGGTGCTCATGCGATAAAACAATTACCACAATGAAGTCGCGTTTGGACTACGAAACTTCAGAAACCCCTGTATCATGAAACTTTCATAATATTCCAGAAAGTAAAATGGCTGAAGTACAAAGTCAGGTTTATGATAAATGTTTAATCCACAAAAAATAAAATGAGTCATAAAAACTGTATTTATTATGATGATGAAAGCTAATAAAATAACTTTTAATGAGAACGTAATATAATTTTTAAAAGTTTAGAGAGTAATCAAAATCTAACCCTTAAACGACTGATTTCATTTTCATTTAGTTACTACGTAAACGCAGTGATTAGACGCTCGTATAATTGGTCGCCCTTATAACGGCAAGAAAAGAAAAGCAAATAACATACCCATGTCAAGAAACGACCATAAATATAAACAACCTGCTTATTTAACTTCCACTTCGATAAGCCTATAACTGAGGATTAAGGAATGTAGTTACTATTTACCATATCGTATTATTAAATAAACCTCTAATTAAAGAAAAAATAATCTAGTAGCAACAAAAGGCAGGTTCATATTATCAGATCTCGGTTCGTTGTCGTGTTACCGTTTAAACAACTCGCGTGCTGGTTTGAGCCTACTAGGATCTTGATACGGTAAGGCCCGCACTAATTATAGTTTTGCTTATTACTTGCGACCTCGACTAGTTATTTCAGTTACGCTAATAATTTTTAGATCCAGTGCTGACCTCAATATTGTTATTGTTGTTGACCTCAATATTGGTTGAGAAAATCCATTAATTAGTTTTTACACGTCTTAACACGTATGAGGATATCAAAACAGTCGTAGGTACTTTAAAGAAAACAAAACATAATTTCAAGTGTCTAAACTTCGTCATATAGACTGTTTATACTTATTGCAAATTTCAAATGCCGTACTCCTTATACGACGAACTAAAATGAGAACATAAAATCTTCAGCAAACATATATACATTGTACAAACTAGCACAGACTTTGTAAGTCTAGTGTGTAGATCATCTATACGCTGAAAGTCGGGATCAACGTGAATATTCCCTCCGCCGAAGGTTCGACACTAAACTCTACATATTTCATCGCGACGCGGCGGTTGTCGTCCTATCTTTCATTGCGTCTCCTGTAAGAATCACATATTCAAAGCTAGTACATTTTTCATCAGTCAATCCTATGTAGGATCACAATAAACTTTTAGTGGGTCGTGTTCCTCAGGGTAATACCCTAGGTCCAAAGTCTGCATGTGTATTGTTTACTGTGTCTTTATTAGCATAATTACTCGTATATGTATCAAGCTTAAATTAATAGTTTTACTGGAAAAATTTAACGGTGGTAATACAATGGCAACTACTAAATGAAGCTGTTTCTACTATGCAAGAAACAGCGAAAATGAAAAACAATTCAACAGCTACATGAATCCATACAATGAAAAGTACTTAGCTGAAGCACTGACACTCTTTTATAAAAAATGTATAACGGCATAAAGTTAAAACCAACAGCAACTGTAACTACATTTAATGGGCGATGACATTCTTGAAACGTCTGGTATTACGTGGCTATAAAAAGGAATACATTTGTGCGATGTTCAGTCTGCCATCATAATAATTTTTCTACGTGCATTCTGTTCATAGTCTCTAAAATCGTCTTTATTGTTCGTGTTTCTGACTTCTAAGATTTCTTTGTGCATTATTTTATTAATAATACGTGGCTCAGCTTAGTTGGATTGTTTGTTTTTATCATTAGTTTTGTTTTTTTTTTTCATCAATATTATTTCCGAAGTGCGAATAATGTTAGAAATATTTTGGATTTTGTAAGTTCTCTGTTGAAATAGTCTTATTTGCCCTCGAGACTTTGACTGAATTATTCTCTTACATACTAACCACAATAACCTTTTAACGTTGATCTGATAAAAATCAATTAAATTTATTAATTGAGCACCTGCTAATTCCTAAATGCAATACAAAATGTGTACAGATTGCTTAAAAGATTATCAAACCATCTGTATCCAGTGTCTACAGTCTCCTAAATAACAATAACTGTCAGACGGCCAACTTACATCTCGAAGCATATGCAAATTGCTGTAACAACAGGCTCCAAATGGTGTCCCAGCGGCGTCTCGTCTGCAAGCAATACTGATTCCTGAATTCTCTAGCACCTGCCGATTCCCTACGATGTCGCCTTTCCAATTCAAACTACATTTCGACGGATCTACGTAATGTCAAGTCTTTATGGCTCCACTTACATTATACTGTAGACATCGGTTTGTGTCTCTCCATAAAACTGAAATGTTTGAGTATTGGGTTTCTTAAAAGGAATACTAGCTATATTATTTTCGATCACTATATTTTTTTGCTGTGAAAATATTTTTATGATCGGAATAGAATTTTATAGTTAAATATCTCTCGCGAATTGTCGAAAATAATAATTCAGTCTTTTTTTCTTCTAATATTTTTTGTATACAAAATAACACTGATCTTCGTTTGTATTAGTAAAAGAAAGCTTGCACCTACATTTATATTGAAAAATTTTGGAGTAAACGGCAAACAAGTTCCATCGATGTTCGGTCGAAGGATCAAAACACGCAGAGCCAGACAGACATGACGGCTGGCTTCGTGAAAAATATATTTCATCAACTAATAGACGCAGAAACAGCTCAAGGCGAAAATACTTGAACATTCCCAAGTTTTGCGCCAAACGATTTTTGACTCATATTTCAAGTTTTAGAAAGATGTTAGTAAAGATGTTTAGTAATTTTTTTTTTGCATTGGCAGTTTTGCTGTAGGAAAATCCTCTTCTACTATATTTCTGAAGTAACTATTATGTAGTTGTTTAGACGGTACCAGTTCAATTTCTGCTGCAAATAAAAAAAAAAATTGGTAATAAAAAAATAATTCTAAAATTGGTGCTGCTTCAATTTTATGGTTTGCCACAGGCAATAAACTTGCACCGTATAAATGGGGCTAAAAGAACCACAAGTCACAATCACACCTAGGTAATTAATTATATTGCTTACATGTGTCATAAATCGCATTTATAATATATTTTATCTACACCCATGCTATAAATTCTCTTTAAAAGTTTCTGAAACAGTTAACTTATTGCCAACATTAAAATAGCCAGTGTCATAGTAACCATGGTAACCATAATAGCATCCAAACGGGTGCTTTAATGTTGTACTGAATTTCATAATGCAACTCGTTTTCAAAAAAGAACATTGTAATGCACGCGCGTTTCACTACAACAGCGCCGTAATTTAAAAAAAGAACTTATTCGAATTCACGTCGTATACTATGACGCCAGCCGCCATGTTCGATACGAGTATTAGTACATATTGCAAAAAACTGTTTCAGAACCTTTTATAGAGAATTGATAACATGGGTGTAGATAAAGTCTTGTGTGCAACTGTACATAATTAGGTATTAAAACACTCATGTGATACTATTATCACAGTCGGCTTCGCCTCGTGTGATAAACCCACATTCGTGTTTTAAGACCCCTTATCGTCAGTTGCATAAATAACTATTAAGTGAAACCAGTTCAAAGTCCTGTCAACAATGTACCTTTGATGTGAGTATTTCAAATAGCTGAGACGTACCTCTTTTCAATAGCTCTTTGATCTTCTTTCTATTTAAAAATATTACTTAAACGTGTTCTTGTACGTCTTTTTATTATTAAATGTAACCAATAAGTATCAAAAGGTATTTGGTATTTGCACTGGATTTTTCTTGCTCAGTGGCTTTATTCAATTTATCTATAAAGGTGGATTGCGATGACTAAATACCTAAATTATGAAATATTTTTGCTTACGTCTACGTCTCCGAGAAAAAACATATTGATGTAGCATCGTAATTATTTCAAGGAATAAATCTCTGTGTAGGTACTTTTATCAAATAATAGTTTTGTTTGCTAGTTTTATTGTTTTACCCAGTAACTGGGTTGTGGAGGTCATATAGGCAGTCGCTCCATGTGAAATACTGGTATTCAGCTGCATCCGGTTAGACTGGAAGTCGACCCCAGGAAAGGCTAGGCAGATTGATTGATTGATTTTTAATTTTGTGTATTCGAAAACGATATATAATTTTCATTGATACAGATTAGATAACTAAGTATTCAGAGGTACCTACCAACCTCATCAAGTTTTAAAATATTATATTTTATAACATTTTTGACTACTAAATTGTGTCAAAGTGTGTTTAGGGTTCCGTACCTCAAAAGAAAAAAACGGAACCCTTAAAGAATCACTCCGTTGTCTGTGAGTCTGTCAAGACCCTTTTTCTCAGGAATGGGTAGAGGTATCAAGTTGAAATTAATATCAAATACGTAGGTCTACGATCCCTTGGAGTTCTTAAAGAAACCAAGCTTCTAAGTCAACGAAATAAAAAAACGGCCATTTATGCGACATATTTTGACACTCGCAAGTAAATCAAAACCTATAGGGTACTTCCCGTTGTCCTAGAATCATGAAAGGCAAGAAAATTGTTCATTTGTAATTTTATCACATACTAAAAATCTAAAAGTTTAACTTTACTCAATGCAAATCCTGATCCGGTAGTCTCGCTGAATATAGCCAATATCTACTTTTTTTGCTGATGTGGGAATACAACTTGCCGAGCAGTCCTTGACTCAACTCAACACAACAGAGACAGAACTAGCAAATTTAGCACTGACGCTGGATAATACTGACCCTTCTCTGCCACACTCCTTCTTCATGATATCGACGAAACAGAAGTTATTTCTATTATAGGCAGCCTTAAAAACGATTCCACTCTTGGCTGGGATGGTATTCCGAATCGTGTTATTAAACTGGCTCAAGATTGTCTGGCTGGTACCATCTCACACATATATGCAATCTGAGTATGTCATCGGGAATGGTTCCAGTCCAGTTGAAAACAGCGAAAATCTGTCCGTTCTACAAAGCTGGAGACGCATCCATCCCAACCAATTACAGGCCTATATTTTTTCTTACGCCACTGTCCAAAATTCTGGAAAAGCTGGTGAACAAGAGACTAATAGTCTCTAAGAGACTAATAGTCTCTTGTTCACCAGCTTCTCCAGAACGTCATATATAACTGTTCCAAACAAGTTGATAGCTTTAGTAGTTCTTGAGATATCCAGCTGTGACAGACAGACATGCAGACAGAGAGACAGACAGACAGACTGAGTCACACCATAAGGGTTCCTTTTTACCATGAAAAATGTTAAAAAAAAAATACCGTTCCCCCCTTTTATCTCCGAAGTTTGCATAGAGAACAATCTGAATTTCTTCTATGTGATAGAAGTTTATGTAAAGATTACAGAAAAAATAAAACGATGTTTTTAGATAGTACACTTTGTCAGAAATCGGAACGGCACCCTCGGTACGCGAGTCTGACTCGCTCTTGACCGGTTTTTTTTTCACAATAGCCATTGCCATTTTTGTCATTTCTGTTACCCTGGTACTTTTCAAAACAACTGTCATAATTCAGTTTAATGAACATGTATGTATTTTTAACATTATTGACCAAAAGTTGCTTAAACTAAGTGTTTAAGCAACTTTTGTTCTTTTTTGGTCCAGTTAATGTCTGTTTCCCCGGTAGTCCGTTTTAATACATAAACAATAATTAGGATAGGACAGTTGATTTAAAACTGTCTATCGATATCATTAATGAATTCATCGTATCCCTCTCTATTTTTCATCATGGTTGCGCTTCGAGGAATAATTTATTTGCGTTTAGTTAGTTGTGCTTTGAGGAATACGCCTCTAACGTAGGTAATACGGGCTGGTATCCGCATCTCCACGTCAATGCGCGTATTTTGCGTATACCTCTCCAACTTACAGAAATAAATCATTTACCCCATTTTGACCCACTGCTGGGCAAAGGCTTCTTCTCATACAGAGAAGGCACGAGCATACCTAGGTTATTATTATTATTATTTACGCTGTACTTTGTATTCTGAAAACCATACATCAAGCATGGTGAAATTCAGTAAGACTGAATCTCCTGCTAAATAATATTAACGGATTGCATTTTCTTAATACGATACTACTGTAGCAGCCTGTGTGTAGTTTACTACACAACAACAAACTGATACAATAAAATACTATCTTGTTTTCTACTATTTATGTTTAAAGTTCATATGCTCATGTTAATCTCTATCTTTCCAGATCATGTTCGCGAATTCTCCTGTGGCACGCTATATTACCGAACCTTCTTTGTGGACTCCAAACGGGACGCCCTTTACGTGGGCGCAATGTGAGTATAACATATTCCAGTTTAAAGTATTAAATACCTGTTTTGTTAATAATAAAGAGTATACATATTTTTCTGCAGAACAGAATTTGATAAGATTGGGTAAACTTGAAATGACTACTTTCAGTCTTAGATTAACCGACGAGCGACATGTGGTATTATATTTTAAAATTATATCAATACCTAAGACAGAGTTTGCAGTACCTGTTCTTTGTTCTTAAACAACATCATATTGACTTTCGAGGCTTACGTACAAGTTCCTATAATCACCTCAGTTGTGGACTGTATCCACTGGTTATTTCCGAAATTGCGTCACAATATCAATATCATACCTGTCCTACACACCACATAAGGAAATAAATTAAAAATACAAATAACATTAATAGCTACTTATTGCTCAATACCTCAAAATCAAATACGATTTCGATCTTTTCCATTCAAATCCGTATCCATCATTTTCTCGGGACAAAACAAAAACCCAATCGGGCCAATACAATCAAATAGCTATTTTTACGAGTGTGCCACCGTATCAGCTTTACCTTCGGTTGACTACGGTTAACCATCAACCATACCCACTTGACCCCTGGTAATTCATAGTTTTACCCAACCACCGCCCACTATACAAAGTTTTTTAAGAGTCAGGAGGGTCAACCTACATCGGTGATTCAATAAAAAGAGGTGATATAGGTCAATCGTGGATGTCACGAAGGCAACTAATTTCATTCGGGGAATAATACAGCCGCATTTTGAGCTATAAAACGATTCTTCTATAAACGTTATGGTAACTTTTACGCAACTTTGTAACGTATCCCTCTAGCCCGCAGTAAATTGACTAAACTTTTCCATTCAAATAGCCCAAGTTGAAGAGTTTTACAACATTCCTTTTATGTTTTCTTATGGTACCTTTTTTCAGGGATCGGCTGTATCGGCTGAATATGAATAACATCAGCGCATCACACTGCGAAGTAAGTTATAAAATAAATATTCAAGTATTAATTAATAAGCTTTTAGAGTGCATTTCAAAAAATATGTTTGCAAATTATTAGCATCATAAAAGCATGAAATAAACCCGCAAAAATTTGAAAATAATGTTCAATGAATTCATATTACCTTTTTGTTTGCAGAGAGATTCCATAAATTTGGAGCCCAGCAACGTGGCACAGTGCGTATCTAAAGGAAAATCAGAGGTAAGTTAATTAACTGCTAAGTATCCTACACAAATGAGATTAAAACTTCCACGATTCTTGCAAAATTACTTACAACTAGCACTATTTCCATCAAGGGTTAATCCCATTTTTAACTGTGAGCGGCGGGCGGCGAGCATATTTCATAGCGGGGGGGCTTACAGCCATGTTCTGCCTCGCTATATTAAGGCCGTTAATTTTGATTTACAATCCCAACGTAAAAGCAATATTTGTTTTATTTCTCGGCGGTTGGAGGCTGTCTCGAAGATCGGGGCTCGGCGATTATTGCGACTTGCCTCGGTGCGTCATCCACTAATTCGATAATACCCACTCTACACGAACCGTTACACTTGAGTGGTTTCCTTTATTTTTTTTCCCTCTAGCCATTATTACAATTTTTCGATTTTCGCTACAACCACAGATTTATTTATACGTCCTCGCTGTAAAATGTAGCGACGACTCAGTATATGGTGTCGTTTATATTTATAACTCTTTGTGGGCTCACTCAGACACGTTTATATCTAATAAGAGAGTCATAAAGCCCGCAACCAGAAATGGGCTGTCTCATGCGAAATGTATAAAGTCTTACCGTGAACAGTAAACCCTCTTTGATACTCTAAAAGATGTACCGAAGCGGTGAGAAACGCAGAAACTGCCGAAAGCAAATTCACAAGTTTACTATAACAAAATATGGCGGTAACATATAAACCACGCAAATAAAAGGTCAAACTTCCGCAATAGCGTGAGAAGAAAAGCAATAGACCACATGCTACCCACTCCAACTCTTCTGATGGAGAAAAAAATAAATTTGTTTTATTAGTATCAAAGGGGGCTATAAAAAAGAAATATCCTCGAGTCTATCACCTCGATCGTGAATGGAACGGCCACTCGTGAAGGCTATAATCAAAGTTTCTCGCTGTCGGCGAGTTTTCTTTTCTCTAAACACGATGTCGTAACATGAAAAAGGCTGGAAAAATGCCGTCGGCGAATTCCTTAAGGCGGCCACCGGGCCGACGCTCGACTCTCCTCGTTGTTTTAACTTCACCGCTCTTTGTGACACTATTAAGGAAAATTCACTGGCTTAGGTAAATCAGAGACTCGAGGTTTTAGAGAACGAGAGATATAATATCTCTAGTAAATAAGAAATCCAAACTGCTTTGTCCTTTCTCTTTGGCAAACTCGCTTTTCCGTCTTGTTTTATTAATTTATTAAAAATACAACACGGACAGAAAATCCGTATTTCATACCATGGTTTTGTATAAATTAGTATGCAATAAAAACATTTTGACCAAGAACGAAAATCCTAAAAAGAAAAACGTCATAAATAATGCCAAACCGCCTTTCAGACGTACGTCCACAAAAACCACTTATAATACATTTTCTTTTAATTTCCCAGTACTTATTACGACCTTTGTGTATACCAGTATCGTGGCAAAAGCAATAAAATGTTCCGCATTGGTAATGCAAATCAGCGCTCTTAAATTCCTAATAAAAACCATAGAAAAACAAGAAGAGAACCTTTTGGGCAGAAAAACGCGAGGAAAGCCCGCCGTAAATCTACTTACGTACAAAGTGGCGAATAATTAACGAAATGGTCCAATCGAAGGCATTAGTTCCCGGTTCCGAGTGGAGTTATGCGAGCGCTGCCGACTAAGTGCCGTTAAAAGAAACTTAGACGCGAGCTTGATTGTTCTCTTGTTTAATTCTGATTGTTTCTGAGTGCAAAACAGTTCTGTGTTCACGTCAATACGACGGCTGAGCGCTCACAGTATATTAATCCGATAATTACTTTAGAACAATCTCTTGGAAAGTTACCTCGCCCGGCCGAACCAAAGAAACCGGGTGAAACTTTTTATTAACAAACAAAGCACTCGGTTAATTGCTTACTTACACGTGCCTATTCCAAATCGAGTTTTACTACGTTTACTGATTTTGTGTGTGTAGAAAGTAATATAATTATGGTTCTTTATCAAGTCTACTCAATCAAACAAAGAGCTACGATATATTATGGGTTGTGTTTACCCATAAACTTTTTGTTCCAGTGTTCCATTTGGTAACGTTTTATTGTTTTCAAGGTAAGGTAATAAAAGCGTATCCTGAATTTATGCATTTTACCTAGGTACCTACCTAAATCATTGCATAAAGCAATTAGGGCAATCCGCAATCGTCACACAAGGATAATTCAGTAAATTTCGTGCTGAAATACGGGAACAGTAAATAATAACAATGCAGGTAGTCGTAATTTATAATAATTAAAAACAATTTATACTAATAAAACTATTATTTTGTTCATTAAATCAGTTTTATTGCTATCCGTTAAATCTCCTAAGAGGAGATTAAATTGCGATTTTATAAAACGACACTTGGCTACGATGAGCTTGAATGAGCAGAACATTTTAGACAACTTTTGTACCGCAATAGCATGAAAAAAATTGACCTTGTCCCAATTTAATATTAAAAGGTCGTTTCAAAAGTTTCTTTTCTTTGCAGTTTACAATATTAAATTAATTAAAACTATCACGTCGCCCATAATTATAACAACACAAGAGATGTTTTGAAACTTTTAAAATTTTCTTCCACTTAAAAAGTCTTTGATAAAATTTTATAAAATTTATAACTACAATAAAGAAGGCAAGGCAGACGTCATTCTTTTATTTGTGTGTGACAGTGTTTTGATCGGATTTATCCGAGTATCTGTTCACTCGTGTGCAGGTTTCATTTTGACGTAGAGAAAATTAGTTTCGAGCTTGCCGAGTGACCACGAAAACCACATACCAATCTGCCGTAAAACAAACTCTTTGATTCATTCATTGCTCTATAAAAGTTCGGCTTGTTGTTATTTTCTGCAATTTTTTATATTATTTTACGTGGTGGAAACACGAAAGCTACATTAAATAAAATTTATATTGAATGCAGTATTGGAGAATTTATTGTATTGTAACCTGTGTGAGATATTGAAAGCGTTATTAGTTACATCAGGTTTTAGCCTAAATTGTGAAACAAACAGTGTTAGTTCATGTAGCAGAATTTTTTCATCAAATCGAAGTGAAAAACTAAAGTAATCTAACTTTGTGAATACTAAAACAGAGATCATACAATACAAAATCAGAACCCATTAGACATACAAAAAAAAAGCGAAAAAAAATGGAACTTTAATGAACCGTAATGAACTGAAATGGACCAATATAGCAGTGTTTTAACTGGTAAAGCGAGCAATGCATTTCTGTCGTCCGGAATATTAATGCCCCGTTTAATATTTATGTCGAAGGCAAATTTGCATAATCACAGGCTGTGAATACTCATACACACCCACGTACTTTCGAATTACTATTATTCCAATGAATTTTGCCCGAGGTAGGGTAGGTATGCGCATCGCTCGCCCATTGATGTGTTCCGATTGTTTGCATTACAGTTTATTTTTGTTACGTGCTGACATGAAAGGGTTTAAATTTAAGTTGTCAGCTAAATTGTTTGGAAAATTGTTAATCAAGCTTTATTTCCATTGCTCTCAATGCCTACTTACTTATCGATTTACTATAAGTTCATGCTTAAAATATCAAAACAAACATCAAGAACTTTAACAATGTCAGCTAAATGGAGATGATGTCTACAATTTTTTTTCTCCGTCATTTAGATTATTAAAAACATTGGACACGTATTTTTTCTTTTTTTACGTAATCAAAAGATTACGGCGATACATTGAGTTAAAATGTGGCATCTCTCCTTGCTAGATTTTTTAAGTAGTTTGTTAAAGTTGTGACGTAGCAAGTTTCCCAATTTTATGCTTTCTATCTAAGTATTTCTTTATTTATATACAGGGTGTAAGTGTAAACAGTGGCAATCCTTTAAGGGGTCATTGCACTCATCATTATGAACAACTTTTACTATGAGACCAAATCTGAAATCGCTAAAAAATCAGCTGTTCCCTACATTTTGACGAATTATGCGAGCATAAAAAGTACTGAAGAGCTGATTTTTTTCGCGATTTCAGGTTTGGTCCCATAGTAAAAGTTGTTCATACTGATGAGTACAACGACCCCTTAAAAGATTGCCACTGTTTACACTTACACCCTGTTTATGATAAAGCAAAAAACACGTGTCTAATATTTTTTTTATCTAATGGCCGGACTAAATAAATTTTCTTTTGTTTCAACCAGGTATTATTTGTATTGTCTTACATCTATATCTATAAAAGGAAAGCGTTACTGACTGACTGACTGACTGATCTATCAACATACAGCTGAAACCACTGAACGGATTGGGCTGAAATTTGGAACACAGGTAGCTATTATGACCTAGGCATCCGCTAAGAAAGGGTTTTTGGAAATTCGACCTTTAAGGGGGTAAAAAGGGGGGATATTGTTTGTATGAAAAATCTTATTTCTTGAGTTAATAAACTTGAAACTTGGCACGAATATTTATCTAAGTAAATTATGATTTTTGTGATTTTTTGTTTTTCTAAACTACCCCCTAAAGGGGAATTGGGGGGTCTCAAAGTTTGTATGGAAAAATTTTAACGCGCAATCCGATTAACTCAAAACTCAGTAGTTATACTTAAAACCAAAAATAAAGAATGATGTGTGACAGGGTTTTTCGAAAATCTACCTCTAACGGGGTGAAAAGGGGTAGTCAATTTCACTGGGGAGGATTTTACTGCGTGGCTTGATTAACTCGAAAATTGGTGTAAATAATCTTTGAGTCAAGCTATGGAAATATCTCAAACCATTTTTTTTTAATTCCATCCCTGTGGGGGTGAAAACAGGGAATACAATTTACATGAAAAAGGTTATTCATTTGGTTTTAATTGACTTGAAACTTGGCACAAATATTTGCCTAAGTTTGTAATTATTAGTTTTTAAAACTACCCCGGAAGGAGGGTTAGAGGGAGAGGGGCAAGGGAGGGGTGGTGAGGAGTGTGAGGGGGAGGATGATGGACGCAGGGAGAGGGCAGGAATTGGTGAGGAGAGGAGGAAGTCATGGTGAAGGCTGAGGGGTGGGGAGGGGTTGGTGATCCGGAGGTGGAGGAGAGGGGGAGAGGCAGGGGACGGGGTGGTGAGAGAGAGAGCGAAGTGGTGAAGGGTGTGTGAGAGCGAGTGAGAGGGGGAGGGAGAGGTAGCGGAAGGGGATGTGGTGAAGGAACGAGCTAAACTCTGGAACTACCCTACCAGTCGGACTTTAAAAAATCTTTTTGCATTAATGATAGCCCAAATCTTATAGAAGGTATATTTAACATCACTCTAGGACCCTTAGGTGCCGAGCGAAAAGAAAAAAAGTCTGAAAGAACGCTAAGTGAAAACGAAGTAATAGCGCGGGTAGGCAATGCGACGCGACGGGGTGGGTCGAGCAAAAAATAAATTTCACGCGGACGAAGTCGCGGGCAGAAGCTAGTTAGGTATATGTTCCAAAATAATTTTTGACCTTTTAATCAGCGTTCCCACGAGCGTAATAAAATCGCGGCGGGATTTTATCGCGCACTGGATTTTCAACTCTCGTTGTTGAGCCGAGCGTTGAGAATCCAACCTAACAAAAACAGAGTGCATCCCAGCGCGACGAAAAACACACTGTTGGATTTTCAACTCCCGCCGCTAAACAGAGAGTTGAAAATCCAGTGCGCGATAAAATTCCGCCGTGATTTTATTGCGCTCGTGCGAACGCCGACTTACGCTGCAAAGAAGTTTATGAATAATCTCTATTTTAGTAGTCAAACTAGTACCGCTGTACACTGTATTATATTGTATTATTTTCTTTCAGCATTTTGACTGCCGGAATCATGTCCGCGTTATACAGCCGATGGGCGATGGCGCCCGCCTCTACGTCTGCGGGACCAACGCGCACAGCCCAAAGGATTGGGTCTTATATGTGAGTGTTACTGCATAATATTATAATAACAAAAGGCTAGGCTGATAAAGATGATTATAATAACAAAACGTCGTCGACTACCTAAACTGCCTCGTTGGTCTAGTGGTAGTAAGCGCTACTGCTGAGCATGAGGTCCTGGGTTCGATTCCCGGGTCAGACAAAGTGGTATTGGATTTTTCCATCTGGAATTTCTCAGTAACCCCAGAATCTGGATTTGTAACTGGTTGATGGCAATAGGGTCGCCCCCTACGTTGAACATAACTGGCGAAATTTGGGTGTACAATTTATAGGTAACTAACTCTGCCTAACTCTTCGAGGAATACAGCTGTGTAATAACGAAACACAGGTGTATTTCTCCACCTGAAGTCTTTCATGTAATACTCTGCATTCAAAAATAACCAACTTACAAGGACTGAGCAAACATTTAGAACAAATCCCGTCTTTAATATATTGTGGTGAAACCTAGTTTGGTAAATAGGTCATATTCGTGTATTAATTTGTCGAACCTACATTATTAGACCTGGAAAATTGTAACTGTGCTCATCTTTGTACGTGATACAACAGCGATTGAAGGGTGTATGTCTAGTAGATATACGTCATGAATGCCTGATATTTAACATCCCACATAATATAATAGCTAATAGTGGGAAAATGTGGGCGGAAAATATAGTGCGATTTTTTTAGATAGATATGTACCTATTACTGCTAAATGTTATGGGTAAATAGTGGGTATATAAAAGCATGTAACCGACGTAGGCGTACAAAACAGACCATATTTATTATCCGACCGTGAATTAACGTGACAGTATTACAGTATACCTCTTTCTCAGACTTCTAGGAGTTGAACGTAGGTGGACACACTTTGTCTTGTCATGTCCGAGAAGTAATGTGGGTGAATGTAGGAAATCTAGGTTCTAACACTTCAATAAAACGAGTTATGGGCTTTTTAAAATATAAAGATTATTATTAGCCAATTAAAAGTCACTAGGAAGTTTATACGTCCGTCTTTCTTAAGGCGCTAACGAGAAGTGAAGTAATAATAATGGTGGGTAGTATTTATATAATAAGTAGGTACCTACGACATATCGATTATTACAGAATCGACTAAAGATTGATTTTTGTAAATAATTAAATCAAATAAATCAACACGCCCCCTCAAAAATTAATCTACCAATTATACAAACAAAAATAAGTCATAGTACATACTACCTAATTGACCGGAACATATTCACTTCCTAGTGTTTGCTGGGAAATACATGTGGTCCAACATTTGCTGCCAAGGATTAAGGAAAACCCAGAAAACCTTAATCAAACCATTTCATTAAATTATTCTTAATAATAATTAAATTAATCATAAATCATATTATTATGTAGAATCACTAAACATTCAATCAGTATCTTATTCTAAGCCCATTGTACTTCTCATCTCTTGAAAAGTGATAGCGGGTAATGCCTTGGTCAGAACATCTGCCAACTGCTGAACTATTAGAATGTAATTTTATTTTATTACATTTTTCTCAATCTGTTCCTTAGAAAAATTATACTTTATATCTATGTGTTTTGTACGTTTGTGATTGGTTGGATTATTTGCAATGCAGCCATTGTTATCCTCATAGAATATGATAGATTTAATGATATCTATTTTAGTACTAACTGCTAGTGATTTAAGTCCTAAAGCCTCCCATGACAGTTTCATACAATGCCATACAATCTGCCTCAGTTGAAGAGGCAGCAACTGACATTTGTTTCTTTGTACTCCAGGTTTGCTTGCAGCTTGAAATACCCAGTTGTACTTTTCCTGTCATTTGAATCACTGCCACCCCAATCTGAATCTACGTAGCCACATATAATGTTAGTGTAGGCACATCTTTTACCTATAACTTAATATTAAATCAACAGTACCGCAGCACTCTTTTTAGACACTGCCAGAGTTCTTTACTATTTTTGTTCGTATACCTACTCAGTATATTAACGCTTGTAAGTAATTAAATCTGGACGAGTGCATAACATGACATACATTAAACATTCTTTATCGTTTCAACATGATCATTATATTTTTCTTCAGAGTTTAATGCGTCATAATTAAGTTTATTTTTCATTGGTGTATTGACAGGTTTACAATCGTGCATATTAAATTTATTTAATACCGTTTATATGTTTGCACTTTGATTTAATGCTATTTCATAAAATTAAAATTATTTCATCATCATCATTAATTTCATTCATCGTCATTTTAAATTAACTCATAATTTTTTTTTAATTATTTCAATATCAGCGCATACTATAACTAAATCACCTATATATAAAACGACAAATATTTTTATGTACATCTCCATTGTCTAGCATATCTTGACACATATTCGAATGAAGAATTTTGAAAACCGTCTTCTTTATGAGATAGATCGAAAACTTCAAACCAACATTTAGCTGCCTGCATTTTTCAGCCCGTAAAACACTTTATTTAATTTACACACATAATTATCTAAACCACGGACTTTTATATAAATATCTTCCTTTATTTCGTCATTTAGGAAGGTATGACATCCCTAAGACGAACTAGCAAATTAAATTGATTCGCAAAAGTATCTTAATACATCTGAAACTAGCAGCTATTCATGCTGATACTAGTGCGAAAGTTTCATTAGGTATAGTCCGTGTCCGTCCGACCTTGCAACAAGTTGTTTTTTTTTTTATCATAAAGGTTTTCTAAATTCGTCATTTTTTATAGGAAACATCCATTTACAATAAATTGACAATGTTTTTATTTTCAGGTGTTGGTATTAAAGTCTAAGTATTATTTAGCTTTAGAGAATTTAGTTCGTCCCTACTGCACTTTCCCACTGAGATCTGTTTTGATCTCTTCTAATGAATTTGGTATTTTACATAGAATAGACTGAGCACACAAAATGGCGATCATCATCATCGTCTTCATTATACGACATAGGTGGACGACTTTTGAACCTATTGCATCATCTAACGTCAGGATTTTATTTGTGTTTTCTTTTGGTGAAGATGGGTTATCAAAAAGTTTATCATTTATTTCCTCCGATTCAATTTTATATTATCATGGTTTAATTTGCGAACTTTACTAGGACACTCGTGCTCATCAGATTTAGACCATAGACGTATCTGATTTAGAATTGTCAGAGTTATGAGACTTGACCGGCACTGACTTGGATATTACATCATCAGCTTTGCCGTGAGATTTTTTTTTAATATTCCCTTCAGACTTGAGGTCTGGCCTGGATTGAAGAAATCCAGTCTCATTAATAATAACATCCCTGACTAATTTTTCGCACTCTGGGTTCCAAACTTTATAGCGTTTGGTTCATAACCCACAAGTATCCCTTTCCATGATTTTCCATTAAACTTGGCCTTACTGCTTTTATTATGAACGTAAACAGTTGAACCTTACTAACTACCTTCAAATATTTTTTTTTTTATTCGAGGTTTTATATCATGCCACATTTCGAATGGTGTTTTTGAAAACTTTCAAAGTTTTAATTGGGGTCAAATAATCAAATAAACAAGAGTTGATACTGCGTATCGCCCCAAAACACTTTGTATAATTTAGCACCGCTTATCATGAAACGAACTTTTCCAGTAAGTAATGGTTCCGACCATACGTTCAGAAACGCCATTCAACTGTGGTATTCTCGGAATTTTTAAATGTTATGATATCCCTCTCTCTACACAATAACCTTTCATTTCAATCGATAGATATTCGCCACCATTATCGCAGCATAAGTTGACTAATTTTAAATTAAACTTAGCCTCGCTTTTAGCCACGAAATCTTTAAAAACAGAAAACACGTCTGATTTATAGGTGGGTTAAACAGTACGTAACAAAGTACCTAATTCGTATACCTACTCATTAAGAAAAAGTACAAAGTAGTTTTTTTTATTTGTCGTTAGTTGGGGGTTTAAACAGTAACAATAGTCCACAAATATCTGAGTGCACAATAAATAATAGCTGTTTAACATGACTTTTATTTTTGACCTGATATGAACGGAAATCGCCTTTGTTTCCTATTCATACAGGCCTCACCTCCGTGGGCCTCAAACAATTTATCATCCAGGCTCGCATAACAGTTTCAATTTGGCTGGTGTCATCAACCATTTTATTATTATTTTTTTAATTTCGATTTAATTTTTACTAATTATGACCAAAGCCATAATTTGTACATACTGCACACTTGAGAAACACGTTGACACTTATTTACAGATGCCATTAAGTCTACAGCAATTAAATTATTTTTCAACATACCTTGCATGATAGTTTTATTAACCTTACGTATTTGGGCTCCTCGCTGGTCGATAATGACTGTCAACCCTGCTCCTTGCATTTTCGTTAAGAACAACAGGTGGTACCGCAGCACAGAAGAGCACGTCCTCCAAAACTTCTTGAACGCCCATGTTGCTGGTCACATACATCGTTCCCTGAAATAAATTCACCATTTTTAGCAATAGAAATTTTAATGGCGTTTGCAAGACGGTGTGACTAATGAAAAGATCTTCCCTGTTTATAATATGGTCTGATGCTCCAGAAAAGTAACTTTGCTTCCATCATGATCCGCTTGATAGTCTGCCATCATAAAAGCAAAGCCAGAAAAATTGCTCGACGTGGATGTTTCACTGATCTCAACTGCCTGGACCGTCCTTCTCATATCCGTATTTTCTGCTGCTGTCGTTTTTCACATGCTCCTTGCGGCTACAATGACAACACTTCATGAACTGAGACTTATTCTTCTGCTTGTTAACCTTCTAGTTGAATTCCTTTTATTATTTTGAGAATTATCGAATTTTGTTTTTCGAAATTTCTGTCCATTTTCCCCTTCAAATTGCAAAACTTTTGATACTGGTATCACTGGACTCATTTTTAGACTTGACTTCCTGATCCAAAAGCCTTGGTTTAACGAATGCTAGCATTAAATTATCCTCCGATAAAGTTTCGATCGCAGTTATCACGCCATCATAAGATGGGGGTAGGTTGATTAACAAATGAGCTACCTCGCGTGGCGTGGTTTGGCGGCGGCGTGCCGGCTAACAATTCGATGATCAAATCATCAAAAATTGTTAAATTTTTTTATGCGTATGCCGTCACCTACTCGACGATAACATTGGAACTTTTTTTTTTTTTTTTATCACGTCTATTTCACTTAACAATGCCCGTATTTTTTATTTAAATTTTAACCACTTATATTGCAGTAAAAACGTAACCTGGGCCCATAACCTGTAGGAAATCTAGGTTCTAACACTTCAATAAAACGAGTTATGGGCTTTTTAAAATATAAAGATTATTATTAGCCAATTAAAAGTCACTAGGAAGTTTATACGTCCGTCTTTCTTAAGGCGCTAACGAGAAGTGAAGTAATAATAATGGTGGGTAGTATTTATATAATAAGTAGGTACCTACGACATATCGATTATTACAGAATCGACTAAAGATTGATTTTTGTAAATAATTAAATCAAATAAATCAACAGTGAATATAAGTACATATATCTGCCGGACCTTTCCGGGAACACATGCGTCATCGTAAGTAAAGTCAAATATACCTTTAAATGGCACAGCTAAAATTTTCGTTCATTAAACAGGATGCGCTAAGGTAGCCCGCAAAATTCAAATTTTCTTACGTTTTTTGCAATTTACAGGTCAGTGACAGGTTGTATGTTGATTAACATATGATTTGCGACCGGAACTAATATTAATATGGCTTTACAGAATTATAATCATTAGAATCAGTAATACAACTCCATAAGTTAGAATCAGCCCCAAATCTCATGATTTCATGAAATAGTCATTCAATAGGGTAATATGAACTTGAGTTGTATGGATGATTTTTATTATTATAATTCTGTAATAGTTATTTATGCAACTGACGTATAATAAGGGGTCTTAAAACACAAACGTGGGTTTATCACACGAGGCGAAGCCGAGTGTGATAATAGTATCACATGAGTGTTTTAATACCTAATTATGTACAGTTGCATACAAGACTTTATCTAGACCCATGTTATCAATTCTCTATAAAAGGTTCTGAAACAGTTTTTTGCAATACTAATACTCGTATCGAACATGGCGGCCGGCGTCATAGTATACGACGTGAATTCGAATAAGTACTTTTTTTAAATTACGGCGCTGTTGTAGTGAAACGCGCATGCATTACAATGTTCTTTTTTTGAACACGAGTTGCATTATGAAATTCAGTACAACATTAAAACACCCGTTTGGATGCTATTATGGTTACTATGACACTAGTCGTTTTAATGTTGGCAATAAGCTAACTGCTTCAGGAACTTTTATAGAGGATTTATAGCATGGGTGTAGATAAATAAATATTTGATACGGCTGCGAATCATATTAGATCAACCAACATACAACCTAATACTGACTTGGAAATTGCAAAAAAACGTAAGAAATTTGTATTTCGCGGGCTACCCTGGCGTTTTCGCCTTAAAGATACAGTTTTAATGTCACTGCTCGAATATTTCCCGACTCTTATCAGCAAACATCTAGAGAGCAAAATCTCTATTCCAACGCAGACAAGTGTAAAATAAACAACGAGACGAGACTGTTTTATGCGGCGATTTCCATTACATAGCCAACACTGGTATCTCTGCGAACACTCCCGAGCACATGCAACGAAATGCGAGCTATTATCTAAAGACCCACCCCACTCGAACTGATCCCAACATGAGCCTTGGACAGCAGCCAGCGACGCAACAGATCTCCAACAGGTCCCTAACATATTTGTGTTACAGATAAATGCGACAGAATTGAATGTTTTCAGTGATAAATTATGCTGGTGCAAAAGGACCTGACTGACACTTTCAATACGACTTTGTATTCTTTGCGACACAATCCAAGCATAGAAGTTCTTACAGCTCGGAAATATGTTTCGGATTAAAATTGTTAGAAATTAAAAAAAAAAAAACTATTCAGTGTAATCTCCTTAGCCTGAAGCTGAAACTAACTCCTTTACATTTCCCAAGACTCGCAATTTTCCTAACATTGTACACTGATGCTCTTTAAATTTCTATTTCGCCGGTTTATACCGACGACAAACTCAACGAGACGGTATTAAGCGTCCATTCTACATGCAGCTGGATGCATCCAGTACATAACGCACTTCCTTGCTAGCAGGAACCGTGACAAATTTCACGGGTAGCGACTCCAAATGATGCCGTAACGTGAACGAAGATTTGCACGACGTCGACAAATTTCTAACCGAACGCCTCCAGATCCCATCCAATGACGAGTTTTAACTTCAAAGAATTTTCCTTGATAGAAATTCAAAATAAAATTCACCACGACTTTATGCGACCACTTTAGATTTATTATTTATTATGCACTTACATTCTGACCAACCCCGCAGTAACATCCAAATGGACGCTTTTTGAGACCCGCGATGCGACGATAAGTGGAGTTATTTTCATGAAAATTATTTTAAAAACTCATAAAACCAACTTTTCACAATAGGTATCGAAAGCAGACCGCAATAAATTTTCAGTGTGGCCTGTTCACCTCTCACTTTCCCCGCTCTTGACTTTCATATAATTTTATGATGTATTGGCGGTCGTTTTGACCCTTCACACGTTTTATAGCAGTTCTGACACTGTAGAGTTTTGGGTTTAATAGCTGCATCGAAAAATATGAAAATGGAATTATAATGAGATTCAGTTTGCGGTAGACTCCATTTTAAAACTGCTTCGTAACGTGCATGGAGACTGTAAATTCTCCTCGTTCCTCTAAAATTTTAACAGTGGTATATTTGTTGGTTATTTTAATATTTAATTAAGTTAATCTTAGTACTGATTTAAATTCCATCGAAGGCCAGTTATCTGCAGATATACAGGTACCGCAAAGGCGGGTCACTTTGACTCTAGGGCATAACTTTGGCCCAAATCGAGACAGATGTTTAGTGTCATTAGATCCACACAAAGTTCCACAAGTACTCGTCTATATCGCCATCTAATAGTTACCGCAGGACTTGCGATGTTTGGTTGTGTGGTCGCGACACTTCGGCCAGCTTAAACAGTTTTCTCGATTTTGGCCCAAGTTATGCCCTAGAGTCAAAGTAACCCGCCCTTACGGTAAGTACCTATATAACATTAATTACCAACCTTAAATTTACAAAATAACAAATACAGCAAATAGGTTACATTGAAAACAAAACACTTATCGAACATTTATCTGTTTCACATCCCGCAATAAAAATAAATCACACAAGTCGAAAATTCGCACTAATAGGAAGCCAAAAATTGAAAATATATCATCTATACTTACGTAGGGAGGGGACACGGCACCGCGTTGATCCCGTTCGTCGGGACTCTTTTGTACAGAGCACTGTCAAAACAGAGATAGTTGCGCATTTAAATATGACTGGATATTAATTCCCTTTGGAAATTGATTTAATTAACTACCGGATTGGTTAGAAGCGCATTGGAATTCACTCGTTGGATAAAATTTTTCTGCTTTTGGGAATTGTACGATCTATAAGCTTTTGTAGTTAAAAAAACCGGCCAAGTACGTGTCGGACTACTCACAATGAAGAATTCCGTAGTTGGGATGAAATTATCCCAAGAACATACATATATTACAGAACAAACATTCCAACAGTAAATGTAAGTTTGTACTCACAATACTGAGAGATTTACCATGTTATTTTAAGACCACAAAATTCTTATAGGTTTTCCTGTAATCTACAGGTATAGAACTATTTTCTGTATTTTTTTCAAAATTTAAGGCTCAGTAATTTCGGGGTTAGGGGGGGGAATGGTCAATTTTCTCGTATTTTATTAAATAACTTTAAAATGATTTATTTTAAAATTATAAAAAAATACATTTGAGACCATTATAGTCAGCCCTTTCATTTGATATGTCACACAGTACAGTTTGCAAAACTTTTGTTTTAATTTTCTTATTCGCCCCCAAAAAGTGACCCCAATATTCAAAATTCAACTTTAGCCGAACGTGTTTGGGTCACAGAATTTCATATGTGTACCAAATTTCAACTTAATTGGTCCATTAGATTCGGAGCAAATTGACTGTGACAGACGGACAGACAAACAGACACACAAGTGATCTTATAAGGGTTCCGTTTTTTCCTTTTGAGGTACTGAACCCTAAAAAATGTTCAGATCCGAGTGCTCTGACCAGACTATGCTGCACTTGCTGGAGTGTCCTTAGTGCCCGTTCAACTGCACCTCGGATGACCTAAATCAACTGATACCGCAACCAACGTGGCCACCTACGGGGCTCAAACAATATGAAAACAACGATGAAGTGAAACAATCAATGTGCCTAGCCTTTTCCCAACTATGTTGGGGTCGGCTTCCAGTCTAACCGGATGCAGCTGAATACCAGTATTTTACATGGAGCGACTGCCTATCTGACCTCCACAACCCAGTGACTGGGTAATACGATACCCCTTGGTAAGACTGGTCATCAGACTTTCGGGCTTGATGGTCACCCATCTACGGATCCACCCCGCCAAGCGTAGCTTAAACTGATGGATCGAACCGTGCGGCTGTTATACTTAGCCATGAGCTCCTCAACAAAGAAGTGAAACATCGACACGAAAAGAAGAAGAGAGTTAAAAAAGAGCAATAATTTATTAAATATTTCTTTATTTTATTTTTAATGCATAATAATGAATTAAAAATAAATTACAGGCAGAACAGTTGAATCATCTTGAATGAGGCTAATTTAAATTATTCACAGATTGTGATTTCACAAAATAATGAAAGCTTTCACATTTTAAGTTCCAATCTTTTACAACAGATTAAAAATAAACTGTTCAGAGTAATTCAAAAGCAAAAAACAACTGAATCCCAACACTACAGCATAATGCTTTCACAGAGCAATAAATAAAATAAATACAAAGTGCAAAGTCGCGCGTTATCTGCACTATGAGTAATGTTTCCCTACTCTTAGGGCGCGTCAGTTTCAAAAATTGAGTGAAATCACATGTACGGGATTGATAGGGAGAATGCGACTTGTACGAAATCGACCGAACGATTCATATTTGCTGCAACCACCAATTTATATCTATTCTGTTACAAATAGCTGTAGCGGATTGGACGGGTATTGGAAACAAATGACGCGGTAGTTTGTTTGTAGTGGTATTTGTGCTTTTTTTTTCAATATTGTGGCTTAAATGCTGTGGTGCAAAATAGGGATCGGGATTATGGCATTCGGATTTGGTTTAATTTATGGTTTAACAAAATATTGTTTAAAACTTTAATTGTTACTTTAAAATAGGTAAAAAATAAGCCTTTCAAAACAAAACACTTAATTCAGACTGCTTAAAAGTAGCAAATTAATAATTATCTCAAGCAAAGATTTAAATCTTCTCAAGTATTTTATAATCGCACCGTAAACATCATTTTTTATTTAAAATTTCAAACTGTAAATTTGTAGTTTTTCAGCAAAGAAAATAACGTCTACCTAACCTAACCTCTACCTAACCTAACCTAACCTAAAAATCAAATTTTACATATAATTTACAAATTACTTTTTAATGCTTTAACTTTATGTAATACTCGTTATACAAGAAGCTTTATGGTGATAACGCTTCATTTTTCCACCTCATTTGGTAACTGTGACGAAAAAACAGATTCACGTTTTCATTTTAAATGGGTACAATCAATAAGGTGGGCTTATCGCATTTTTTACGAGATGAATGCGATGTGCTTTAAATCTCCTATTAGGTAGGTACAAATGATTGTATTGTACGGAGCAGGTAACAAACGGCTCTAGCTTTTATTTTATTTTTTAGTCTGATCACACTTGTTCTTTTAGCGTCGGTGTTGCCAACGGGCGCGCTAAATGGTCTTTGTGTCTCATTCTTTGTGCTCATAACGTTCTACCGTTATTGTTGTTAGATTTATTGGGTTTTATAATTACTTGGTTTACTCTCCCTTCTGTAGTAACCATGTTTTATGTATATACCTACGAGGGTATACCAGTAATTTCGCTCTCTCACAACTAAAATGTTTTTGTATTTACTTGCCACTTTGACTGCAGCTATGGGTCAAACTGGCGTAGCAGCAGAGTGACCGTATTTTGTGCTAAGGGTTACAGATTCTATTTCCGCAAGGGGACAAACATTTTGTATATCCAGTTGCGACCGTGATTTATAGATCTGAAAGTACCAACGATACTGAAGTCGAAGTACCTACTTCAAGCATCGGCTTGAGTAGGTACTTCGATTCCAATACGTAACACAAAGATATAACTAAATACAATGTTTAGGTACTCATCGGGGTATTTATTTAGTTATAACTTTGTGCTACGCAGTAAAGTCCCCTTTTATTTCAGTCTAATTCCAATTCTTTCTTCTTGTTTCAGATTCTTTACGCATTGAGCATTTGGCACTTTGGCTGTCATGATTATTATTCCTTTATCTTTTTTCCTATGTCATTATTAGGTACCATACCACGCTGCGCAGTCTTACTAAGGGGTCGGTTTCGTGTTACCCAGTAACTGAGTTGTGGAGGTCAGATAGGCAGTTACTCCATGTAAGGTACTGGTAAATATGCAGCTGCATCCGGTTAGACTGGAAGCTGACCCAAACAAGGTTGAAAAAAGGCTAGGTAGATGATGGACTAATCCTGTTCCTTAGAAATTGATTAACCCCCAGATGACATTCAGCAGAGTAAACATTTAAATCAGTATTCCCTTCGTAACATTTTTCCGGCGATACCCCACAAAGGCAGAACTAGCAAAACTTGTGTCCTAAAATAAGTAGACCAAGTTTCCAGTGCTGTTTACTCGAAACTTTACCACGAACACAAACTAGGGGAGGTTTTCATACGGACCTTTACAACTTTTGTACACATCCCTGTAGTTATCATAAGGGTTTCGTGTTGATCTAAAAAGATTTGCCTCCGGTTCCACTCGATTACGATTTTTTTTCCTTTTTTCTTTTATTACGTGGCAACGTAACGCGTACGTACGTTTTTGGAATTAGTTACATTTTGAGATGCTGCTAAATGGTGTGTTAAATAAATTCATTCCCCTACCATGGTTGTAGGGGAATAAATAACTGGTGCAATGTGCTAAGAAATGCTACTCCTTCCTGGCCGTTTGGCCGGAGGAAGGCACAGCTTTAATAAAACTGGAAAAGGAGAGCTTTGCCCAGCAATGGGACTACCTAGCTAGGTTAACTAAAAAAGAAACCGGCCAAGTGCGTATCGGACCACGCACAATAAAGGGTTCCGTAGTTGTGATGAATTTATCCCAAAAACAAACTTAACATTGTACTTGAAAAACACGTTCTCCGCCGTATTTTTTTATTGAGTTGATTCAGAAGCTTATTTTTTTTTAGAGCTTCAAGGGACCTACGTATTTGATATTAATTTCAATTTGACACCTCCACGCGATCATCGCGATCAGAAGCGATCCTATAAGGGTTCCATTTTTTCCTTTTGAGGTACGGAACCCTAAAAAGTTTCAAGTTTGCATAGCTAGTTGTGATATCTACATTTTTTAACATAATAATAAATTAAAAATAATAATACCCCTCACAAGCTTTACGTTACTAAACTTAAACTCCCGAAAGCCAATCTGTACATCGTGCATCGGTCTAAATTCTAAAGTGTTACCCTATATTTCAGTTCAGTATGATGTATTATTAAGCAAACACGAAAATAATCGTTTCACTTCACGAGGAAAATCGATATAAACTTTGTGTCTAGACCAGCTGTGTGTACGACCATAACAATAAAAGTCATAAACACAATGTAATATCACTAGGTTCAAACTCGACGGTAACTATCGCGAAACAACCCACACATTGAATAATAGATTCTAAAAGTGTGTAATAAATGGTCTAGAACACTTGATAAGTGGCGAGCCCGCGTTAGACATACACCGTCGAGCGTCACCGTGAACCAACCTACTATTATACAAATACTAAATGTTTATTTCGGTACCAACTAGTTTAGTTTATACTTAAATTATCCATATTTACGCTGCACATAAATTACAAAGAACAACGTATGTGTTCAACATTCCATTAGCACGAATTGCAGGATACAAAGAGCCTCAAATAATTGTGAAAATTATACATTTTCAAACACAAACTGTTGCAATGTCGATTCTTGCCCGACACATCCAAAATGTTAGTGTCATTTCCCAGTTTGTATTATAATTATTCATGCCGATAGATCAACAAGCTTTTGTGTGATCATACAATATTGTTTATGGCATAATAATGGTGCAAATTCAACTCCCGCGCCGCATCGCTGAGTGCACTTCGGAAAATCACTTTATAATCTATGCAACGCCGCATTCGGCTGAACACCGACGCCGCATAACCATTTTTGTGCATTACATGAATGCAGCTGCCCGTAAAATTTTATACAAACAACTTTGAAACTAAGTGTACTTATTTTGTATGTGGAAATTGACTTAGTTTCAAAGTGTGTATTTGTGTTAGCGTACGATGAACGGTTACAGTGTTTTGGAGTTTTCTTTATAATTTTCACACGTTATGTGTATACATACTGATGAAACTTTACTTTGATGTCACATCTTTAATTCCCACCAAGGGACGAAAGATATTTTCATATATCGATCTTAAGATCCCAAGAGATAGTTCTTCTTTCTTGTTTGCGAGTCGATGTAATGGTAAACATAATTAACATAATATATTATATTTAAACATAATTATGTAATTTTGTTAAATTAATTGGGCCCAGTAGGTCTGTAGGTGCCTACGCTAATCGCAGTATCATTAGTGATAAGAGATACGTAAAAAACTGATTGAAACCAAAAATAATATTAGTAGGTCTGCGAACAGTAGACTTCGCAAGCACAAACTTTTTTGCAATAATTAATATACGCCTAAAGTTATTTATTTCAGAGAATTCTGATAATTATTTTAGAAATCTCTAGTTTTTTGATGAGAAGGTGGTCCCAGGTGCTCCATCAATACCTACCTAGTTGACCCATTATTTTTATAACCTTCTGAAGTAATTTTATAGGCTCTCGTAAAGAAATTAGTATAGTCATTGAAAATGTGCTTCACGAAATTTGTGGCTTTTCTGTAAAAAACCTATTCTTTCACATGTGAAAATGAATTCAATATTTACGCCAAGAAACAACTGTTAACTGAACTTCGTTTCTTGACAAATTGATTTTCACGGAACTGGTCCTTTGAGTCTAAATTTTTAATCCAACTCGAGTTACCCGAGTCTATAATTTGAGACGTCAACCCACCGACTGTGTGTTCACTCAATTAAATGTTCGTAACTATTGTCTTCCCTTCCTAGTTACATGACAGGCTAATTTATTTGAAACCTGTCATACTCCCTCCGTTGACTGGCATATTTGTATCCTCATGACAGTTAACGCAACTGCTTATTATTTACTCAGGTACTTGTCTTAACTGACATTACCCCTTAGTAAATTACCTAAGTCTGAAGTATTTAATTTCAGTTTTTCTCAAGGAATTTTTTTCTTTATTTCTGTAATCACAAGCAATTCACTTGTGACTTGATAATGAAGCTCCTGGTTCTTGGAATGCTTATGATGATGATTCTAAATACCAAGCATAGTAAGATTACTAAATTTATGATTGCTTAAATGCTTTAGTGATCATTTTGATTCGAATTCCGTGCAAAATGCAATACTTAAACTACTTTGTCATTCACAAGCATTTTGTCTCGTATGACGTGAAATGAATACGTTTTTATTGATCTAAAACCCATAGTCGTATTTCACATGGCACTAGTCGGCGCACAGGTGGAATAGCTATCTCATTCGGAATTAGTATCCAATATCGCGTTTACTTTACTATTGCCTACGTCTGTCGCTTTGTAAAGTTCTACGTGCACTGCAGTTTTGTCTTTTATTTAATAGTAGATTATGCACCGAGGGGCTAAAGTTGTGTCTTATGTCACGGGCGTCATATTGAATCTCGAGCGCAATGAAGGATTCGGGATTTAACTCCCGAGCGCAGCGAGGTAGTTAAGAGTTTAACTCACGAGCGAAGCGAGGGAGTTAATACAAGAATCCTGAATGCAGCGAGGGATTCAAGCTAGCCCAAGGCAAAGACACCTTTAGCCCAGAGGAGGATACTCTACTTTTTACACCTACTGTGAGAAAATAATAGCCATAGTACGAAAAACAAAGTATTTATTAAATAAACAAACAGTAAGAATAACATATTTAGAACTAGTTAGTTATATGCACTTACATATTAATTGAAGTTAATGGTAACATTTGAGACATTAGTCCAGTTGTGCAAAGATAAAGTTAAGTTTTTATTTGGTACGTTTATAGATGTTGATGTGTAATTTAAAAAAAAAAAACTTGAGAGGTGTCAAGGGACACCCGGATGGAACGAAGTTCCTTTCGATTAATTAGTGAAGGAATTGTAACAAAATTTTATTTTTATACTTATCATCATCATCATCATCATCATCATCATCATCATCATCATCATCATCATCATCATCATCATCATCATCATCATCATCATCATCATCATCATCATCATCATCATCATCATCATCATCATCATCATCATCATCATCATCATCATCATCATCATCATCATCATCATCATCATCATCATCATCATCATCATCATCATCATCATCATCATCATCATCATCATCATCATCATCATCATCATCATCATCATCATCATCATCATCATCATCATCATCATCATCATCATCATCATCATCATCATCATCATCATCATCATCATCATCATCATCATCATCATCATCATCATCATCATCACCATTATCATCACCATGTTCCTTTCGATTAATTAGTGAAGGAATTGTAACAAAATTTTATTTTTATACTTATCATCATCATCATCATCATCATCATCATCATCATCATCATCACCATCATCATCATCATTATCATCATCATCACCATCATCATCATCACCATCATCATCACCATCATCATCATCATCACCATCATCATCATCATCATCCTCATCATCGCGACACCACACTGTTCAATGCGAAATAGAAATGAAAATATCTGGCTTGCTTTCTATAAGAGAGAGAGAGAGAGAGACAGACAGAGAAACATGCGCACGCCGCACGGCTTACAATAGCTACCTATAGCAAAAAGTGTCGTGACAACTTTTCGTGAGACTTTTTTCCGTCTAGCCCCCTTTCACAACGCGCGATAAGGAACTTCGTTCCAAAATAAAAAAAAAAAAATAAAAAAAAATGAAAAATGGTTCGTAGTTATCTAATTATTCTTACAATATTATGTCTTCGAAAACATGGCAACGATATGAAGAAGCAGTCGTTATGATTTTGTAGGAAATCGAGAATATCATCCACGCGTAGTAAGGGTTTCGAGAATAGCTTTCCTCTTTCTGGCACCAAAAGGTGTTTGTTAGTACTATACTGCCAATTTAGCTGAGCATGTGAGATTCCAAATTCAAATCACATTATTGACCAGCGGGTCATAATGAAATCCAGTACAACATTATTGACCGGCTGTGCCCCCGGCCACTAATGACTCACTTTAGGTTAAGGTTGCTTGACATATAATTTGACATTTTCGAGCAGGTGGTGTGAAAAATTCTTTTCACACCACCTGCTCGAAAATGTCAAATTATATGTGGTGATGATGATGGTGATGATGATGGTGATGATGATGATGATGATGATGATGATGATGATGATGATGATGATGATGATGATGATGATGATGATGATGATGATGATGATGATAAGTATAAAAATAAAATTTTGTTACAATTCCTTCACTAATTAATCGAAAGGAACTTCGTTCCATCCGGGTGTCCCTTGACACCTCTCAAGTTTTTTTTTTTTTAAATTACACATCAACATCTATAAACGTACCAAATAAAAACTTAACTTTATCTTTGCACAACTGGACTAATGTCTCAAATGTTACCATTAACTTCAATTAATATGTAAGTGCATATAACTAACTAGTTAAATATGTTATTCTTACTGTTTGTTTATTTAATAAATACTTTGTTTTTCGTACTATGGCTATTATTTTCTCACAGTAGGTGTAAAAAGTAGAGTATCCTCCTCTGGGCTAAAGGTGTCTTTGCCTTGGGCTAGCTTGAATCCCTCGCTGCATTCAGGATTCTTGTATTAACTCCCTCGCTTCGCTCGTGAGTTAAACTCTTAACTACCTCGCTGCGCTCGGGAGTTAAATCCCGAATCCTTCATTGCGCTCGAGATTCAATATGACGCCCGTGACATAAGACACAACTTTAGCCCCTCGGTGCATAATCTACTATTAAGGGTTTATGATAATGAAATTGCTCAAAACAAATCAATTTTTAATACCTTTAGTGATTCAAAAAAAGTACTTTGAAAGTTCAAAGTAAAGTTTTAGCAATTTCGTTGAATCATTCATACTTAAATACACAATTTTAATAAAAAACTTTGAATTTTGACAGATTATTTCAATTCTAAAGATCTAGATAATTCTTTAAAATTTTAAAATTTTCAGAATCTTTATTACGTTTATCAAGACTTTTCATTATTTACGTGTGCTTGCAGGTAAATAAATAATATTCCTAAACTGCTATCATCCCTAAGCAAGCCTGGTCTAAGTTTTCCTCTTTCCACGTAAACTCTGCTTATTTCTATTTCAAGCATGTGAAATGTGTTCAGTCTCTGTGAGTGATATGCGGCTACAGAACTTCAAGTGTAACTTGGATATTTTGACTTTGCACATTGCCTAGGTTTTGTCTTCTGGTAATGTTTGAAAGACTTGGTTGCGGAATATTTAGTAGAATGGTGTTTACTTGTGTGAATGGAGATATTTGAATCCTTCCTAGATATGGTACATAAGGACCATTTTTTTTTTGCATTTGTTGCTGTGGCATTCACAGTTTGAATTTATTCATCGTTTTGCACTGCAGAAATCAATAGTATACTTATTTCTGCTGAATCTCTAGTATCTACCTAGTTCTAGTATTAAATTAGTTTCTGCACTAATCTCTTAATTCTAAATAATAATTTATTATTATGCAGTAGGTACGAACAACACACTCGACGTTTTCAAAAGAACCAATTTCGCCTAACTCCTCACAATTTAGATTAAACTCACTTTAAATTAATATTTGTACAAGTGCTATATAATACATTTGTTGTATGAAGAGCAATATGTCGTTATAAATTCAGATCATCCCCACAGGTTATTAACTGATAGTGACGTGGTTGTCAAAACTTTGCCTCCCCACAATCTCTACAATCCCGAGATCCCTTATGCGTTGGAAAGTTACTCCTTCCAATACACGCACTGACAAAGACAACTTTCGTAATGTATGTCTCGTAACATATTCACAACTTGTATAATTATTGTTTAAACACGGAACTAGTTGCTATCAGGAGTTGTAGTGCTTTATAGAAGTCCTCTGCATTCATTGTATATTGTTTCATCTTCGTTTATGACTTATAGTTAATAAATAATAATAATACATTTTATTAAAAAATGTGGGTACAACTCATCTATCCATAAACAAAATCATAATGCACAAAGTTTTGAGTATTTTAAAGACAGAGTAAACGACGATGTCTATTGTGTGTGATGTGCTAGTATTAAATGTGTGACAGACTTTCTGATGCAACCTTAAGTAACAAGCTATACCGTGACATAATGGTTTGCTATAGTAATATAATTTAGCTTGATGATACCTGTAGGTAGACAATAGTCGATGTCAATAAATTATGTCTAGTAATCAAAGATAAATCGTTTGTGGGATTAAAGGGCTTGTAGTCAAAGGTCAAATAAGTGTTACTGTAAGGACGCTTATTTGACCTTTGACTACAAGCCCTTTAATCCCACAAACCTTTTATCTTTGATTACTAGACATAATTTAAGTAATTACATTAACAAATTACCCTCGTCGTGCTCCATTATTGCATGGTTATGTAAGATCCGATGTGTAGTTAATCACCCAATCAACTAAATTTGTGCTATTAGAACATCGATGAGAACATACGTCACGTCAGAACCAGGTCAGATTGAAATATCGTCGTCAAACAACTGGTTGGTGTAATGATTAAGAATGAATGGGACCTGGAAGAAAAATAATCGGAATATTATAAGGTAGCCATTTTTACTGAACATAAAACTTTCTTTCATTTAAAAAATGAAACAATAAGTACTTGCTGCATTTTTTTTTAAATTGCTTCCCTCTTCTATTATTCAAACTGATACAATACAAGTGTGAACAAATACCGACCTGAATTTTTATAATATGAATTTATAAGGAAAAATCCGTCCAATAATCTTTGAAAAATCCTTCAAGATAATGATGATGGGTACCTACTTTCTCTCCAAGTAGTTCGTTCTTCCGCCCTGTAATAAGTAGACGTCGTGCACGAAGTGAACGTAATCGTGCACTTTTGTGCTTTTACTCAGTACCAATTTAAAAAGTAAAGCGAAGTAACATCCTCTTTCTTGTATAAATATTCACACATTACCTATCCTCTACAAACTCGTAGTGAATGTCTCGAAAGTTTCCCGTAGGATATTACGTACGTAACGTAGGTATTCACAATGTATCGGGAAGCCATTGTCGTATATCATGCGACCGCGTATCTGTAGGTTCTAACTATTCTCTTGTCTAGATACCATGTTTTACTTTGTAGTAACGTTGTAAACTTTAAAACGGCTGTGTCGTATCTTGGCGAAGTTTGTTTGACGTATATTGGGAACATCTTTTAGAGTTATTATGTAAAATACAGAACATTGAAGACTCGACCAGAATTTGTTAGCTCATCGCGAAAAATCGATGAGAGAAAACAATCAAGCTCAATTTAGTGCTGAGTCATACGTCAATTAAAATTGACGAACAGATAACCTATTGAAAAGTTTTAATAGGTCGTTTTCGGTAATTTTACAGTTATTTGAGGTATCGGTGAATTTGATGGCAGGAAACACTGAGTAAAAAAGTTTCAAAGATGTTAAAAAGTAACGTTAACGTCTGTCATACTTTGTCGTGCCCACAATTTTCCAATAATAAATCTATTCCCTAGCGCCTAAACAAGTTTGATCGTAACAAGCAGTATTGAAATAACAACTTTTGACAGTTCAAAACTTACTTGACTTAGAAAAATTAAGAATACTGAATTAGGCAATCTGAAGCAAACTCTATTATGTTCTACAAAGATTTAGACACAAAAATGTATCAAAATATGATCACTTTTATGAATAAACTGCCCGATTAAATACAATATAGAGTCTAGACACGGAGTAAACAACACTATCTACGGTGAATAAATCATAAATATCTTTAGGACGACATTAAATATAATATCTTTAACAAAAATAGATTGCCATCATAAATTCAAAGACAAAAACTCGCCTCCGAAGTTTCAATTCACATCATTAGACCGTCACCGTTTCATTCTGTGAATGAAAAGCCTTCTAGATGCTAATTTGGTGGGCAAACAAAAGCTAAGGCCTAATGAGGGATGCTTGCGGGTCCCTAGACAAACTTTCTTATTCAACCTTAGGGGGCCCGCGGGCCCTTCCGCTCGAACCATTTGCTTGTTTATCCTGGACTTAGGATCGCGCTTCGATGCTGAAAGGGAAAATAACGTTGCAAAGAGCTTTACAGTTTGGTGTAAAGTTCGCGGTGTGTTCAACTCGTTAAGGTTTTGTGTGCCAATGGTACGGAAACACCTTAGATGGTGTTCCAACTTTGGCGCATAAAGACCAGTTTTTAAGTCTTAACTTACTCATAAAGTTTCAAGTAAAACCTTTTAGCCTGTCATTGTTTACGTTTTAACATACTCACCTTATTATTTATTTGGGATTGCTCGACTTACTAAGAACAAAAATGTTATAATACTCGTATAATAACCCTAAGTCCTTCAAATAAAGTGTCTGTGAGCTTTTATCGACTACTATAATCATAATTTTCATATTATTACGAAAACAGCTCTGTCCATTTACACTTGAGGCAATCAGGTTTTGCATTAGTATATCAATAGGTAATAAAAGTTTCGGTACCAAAGCATTACATTGCCTATATGGCTTAAAGATCATAATCATGTAGGGACGTACCAACAGTAACAAATGCGCTTAATGTCTTGGGGTGCCGGGGGCGTGTAAGAAACCTTGGGGTACCTTCACAGGACTTGTAGTGCTAAGGATTTGACTTCTGAGAAACAATTTTACTAGGAAGACCCTGCATTTTAGTGAGCTTTTATGTGACGATGATAATTTTAGTAGAAACCTAATATTTATACATATAACTGATATTATACATATTATAATAAAAGTGTAATTGATCGCTGTCTGTCATGGATCATATTTGAGAAAAACTATTATTGGGTTTTTTTATTAACGCATTAGAACCCAAAAACAAAGATTTTTAGAATTTTTGTCTGTTCGTCAGTACGTTTCACCGCGCTAATCTCAGAAACGGCTAAATCGATTTGTGTGGTTACTAATGTATTGTGGTAAACTTCGTTTAACATTTAGTGTTTGTATTATGTCAATCGGTTCATAAATAAGAAAGTTGTGCCAGTTTCAAAAATTAAAAAAAAAATGGTATAAAAATACCCAGCAAGTTGGAAGAAATACCTCTGTAGAATACCTACTTAGCAAAACAACCTAACAGAAAGGAGTTGGATGAAATTTGGCATACAGAAAATTTATAATATGAATTAACACATAGGATACTTTTTATCCCGGTAGTACGTTTTCGTGGGCTAATTTCCGACATTCACGCGGGCGAAGCCGCTGGCAAAAGCTAGTTTTAATAAGTGTTTATAAATCAATCAATCTGCCTAGCCTTTTCCCAACTATGTTGGGGTCGGCTTCCAGTCTAACCGGATGCAGCTGAATACCAGTATTTTACATGGAGCGACTGCCTATCTGACCTCCACAACCCAGTTACTGGGTAATACGATACCCCTTGGTAAGACTGGTTGTCAGACTTTCGGGTTTCTGACGACCCGTAACGACTGTCAAAGATTCACGAATAACAGCCGGGACCAACGGCTTAACGTGCTTTCCGAGGCACGGAGGAATCTCGTTATGTAAAGATGGTCACCCATCCACTGACCAACCCCGGCAAGCGTAGCTTAACCTGACGGATCGACCCGTGCGGCTGTTATTACTTAGCCACGAGCTCCTCAGTTTATAAATACCGAATAAAATATGTTTACAACTCCTTAAATAGCAAAGGATGTAACTTTATGAATACATTTTTATTCTTTAAATTGATAAAACCAAGTCACTTTCTGTGGGCGTATAATACTTTATAAGCACGTATCCCTAAAAATGTCACCTCTTCTATCTATATCTAGCAGATTGGGATCAATACATCAATATTCGTGACGCTCTATTTGACATTTTGTAGCCTTTGTGAGGATGCGTAGGTGTTTTATTATTAGTATGATTATGCAAAACATTATTTCAGGCAGTTAAAATAATATGTAGGTATGTTTTTGATAGAACCTATTACGACCAAGTGGGTTAAACGTGCCTTAAGGCATATTTATTTACATTATCAAACGATTTACGCATGTCCGGTTTAAATTACGTGTAAAGCTACAAATTGTTTTCCGATAAAAGTCAGAATACAAGTATGGAACGAGGAAAGTCTTACCCCCGGGCGGTCGGGCCGGCACGTCTTGGCATGCCTAATTTAATCCTCGGCTTATTGAAATAAAAACGACATAGGTTTTCGACAGGTGCCGCGGGCGACGGCCGCGGGGAGAGGGTCACAGGTGGCCCCGATGGTCGCAGCGTCGTTAAAATTTACATAAAGTCTCAATCCACGACGACGGGCGCCGCTGCCCACCCCACGTTTATGCTACATTTAGTAATTTTATGATAATTTCGAAAACCGTACCGCCACCCATCGCATTATACTAATAGAGGAATTCTCCCGAGCCCGGCAATGCCGAAAAAATTCGACCGCCTTCAAAATAATAAGTTTCGGTTAATAAATCGCGTTCAGCGCGAAACGAACATAAATTTTTGGAAAAATTAATAGCAGATGTGTTGTTGAGTTGCACAGGGGACGAGCCGGGGGCGGTCCACTGGCCAGTGCGCTGTTACTGACTTTGAAACGCATAAATTCAGTCGTTACGTTTTGTTTTTTAGATATATTTTTGATTAATGGCGCATAAAATCGAAACGTTCACGCGTGGAAATTTTAATATTTTTGGAAACTTTTTATTCACCCTCTACCAACATCCCTACTTTGGTGTTTCGGAAATTGGGGTGTTTGGAAGGTTTAATTAACGTGTTTACTAAAACATACACCCTTATGCACAAACAATTGTGGAGATAGGTACTTTATACGCAGTTTAAATCAGAGGGGTATTAGTAGCGAAATAATTACACTTTCAAAATGAAATTACGTAGGTAGGTAAGGTTAAGTAGAGTTATGATTTAATAATAACGCTGACTGTTTAACTTGAGTTTATTGCATTACTTGGTACCAACTACGGCTGTAGTTTGGTAAGTTATTTACTGCATCACATACCAAAGCAAGAGCTTTCGTTTGTAACATAATAAACTCCTTTATTACTTTGATTGCACACACAATTCAAAAAGCAACACCAGTATACGCAAATTCAGAAAAAATATACCTACTTAAAGTGCCCATTCAAGACAATAATCTTCTTTTGTTACAGTCCAACTTGACGCACCTGCCTCGTCATGAGTACGTGCCAGGCATAGGCATGGGTGTCGCCAAGTGCCCGTACGACCCTGCCGACAACTCCACAGCCCTATGGGTGGAAAAGGGCAACCCTGGCAGCTTACCTGCGCTATACTCTGGCACTAATGCAGAGTTCACCAAGGCGGATACCGTCATCTTCAGAACGGATCTTCATAACTTGACGACGGGGCGACGCGAGTTTGCGTTCAAGAGGACCCTAAAATATGATTCGAAGTGGCTCGACAGTGAGTATTATTTTTTTATCTACATATTTTGCCCAAGCAAAGGTCTCATCAGTTTTTCACTGTTAATTCCAGCAGGCCGGTTTTTATTGTGTAAATTATTGTTGTTTCGTTGTATACTGATAAGTATTTTCAGCAGTAAGCCCAAACTGGACTGTACCTAAATAGGTAAGCACCGTAATAAAATGCCGTCCAAGTGCGTGACGGACACGCACAGTGAAGGGTTCCGTTGTTGGGATGAATTTATCCCAAGAACAAACTTATCATTGTAGTTGAAAAACATGTTCTCCCATACATGTAAACTGCAATTGCTGCAGTTTCTACGTACAATATTGAGAGATTCACCATGTAGGGTTGTATAGGTTTTCCTGTAATTTATTAATATAGAACTATATCTCTCTCTGTAGTCGGTCCCTCATATCTGAGGATCGTGGTCAGCTACGGAGTTGCACCTGGAGCGGATGATTCGACTCCACCGGTTTCTGTCCAGCGCATCCCTTACCACCGTGTAGAATTTAGAGGACGATGATTCCTTCACCTGATAGAACTATATAATAAGATATTTTTTCGATGGGATGGCGAATGGTAATTTTTCGTCTATTCTCTATACAATAACTTTAAAACAATTTATTTTAAAATTATTAAAAAATCTAATTCAGACCGTCACAGTAAGCCCTTTCATTTGATATGTCACACGGTACCATAGTTTGCAAAACTTTTTTTTTAATTTTCTTATTTCCCTCCCAAAAGTAATTCAAGATTTAAAGTGATTCATTTATTTACGTTACACATCCGTGTTTAGGTCACAGAAATTGTATGTGTAAGTACCAAATTTCAACTTAATCGGTCCATTAGATTCAGAGCAAATTGGCTGTGAGCAGCTGACGTACACACGAGAGATCCTATAAGAATACCGTTTTTTCCTTTTGAGGTACGAAACCCTAAAAAGTACATGAATTATTTTTTGTTCTAAAACAATGTGCTCACTTAACGTTTTTGGGCCAACATTTGCGGCCATAAAAAGGTTATTATACCAGTCTTGTGTGGCTAATGTAACTAGACTAATGACTAATGAGTTATACCGAACCCAACATTCCTTTCTAAGTACCAGATCGATATTTTCTGGCTGACTGCCTCCCACTGGCCTAGTCAACCGATACCGAAATTAAAAGCTACTTAAATATTATGGAACTGGAAGACTATTGTGGAGCAATCGTGGTATCGCTGCCAACCAAATACAGAATGTAAAATGACGAGAATGCGCCGTTATCCACGCATTCTATATTTCGAAGCATCACCATCATCTGCCTAGCCATTACTCAACTATGTTAGGGTCAGCTTCCAGTCTGACCAGATGCAGCTGAATATCTTTATTTTACATAGAGCGACTGCCTGTCTGACCCCCACAACCCAGTAACTGGGTAATACGATACCCCTTGGTAAGACTGGTTGTCAGACTTTCGGGCTTCTGACGAACCGTAACGACTGTCAAAGATCCACGAATGGTAGCCGCGCCGGGACCAACGACTTAACGTACTTTCCAAGGCACGGAAAGGTCTCGGTATGAAAGATGGTCACCCATTCTGTGCTTCAAAGTATTGAGCAAAAATTGTCAATGGGATTCTACTTTAATTTTTGGTGTAAAAAATATTATATTTACGACGCATGCGACGGTACAGGAGTTTTGTGGGTATTTAAATAGTTAAATTATATCATTTAAAACTTGTTTTAGTAAAAAAAACTTGGGAACTTTAAGCCTATTGAAGTTCACACAGGCAGACCGTGAATCTGACTTAAGACACTTTTTATGCCGGATAAACCCGCGGGCAAAACTGCGGGTAAAAGCTATTTATGCAATATCGAAATGAGCGTGATCACGGCTTCACAACAATGGGCGAGTATCCATTAGGCTGAAAGCGAACCGGTAATAATAAGGACAAATGTTACAATTATCGACGCTTACACGATTTACACGGAAATTGGCCTGTTTGCGATTAAACAAGCGAAATTAAACCGTGTTCGGTCTAACGAGCAACAATGTCTCGGTTCTATGGCACGGATATTCAAGCCAATTATTGTTTGAGTTCATGTTTTGTATTGAAATTGATTTTAGTCACCTTTATTTTATTCTATTCGGGAAACTTACAGTCAACTTATTACAGTATTCTTAAAAATATGAAATACAAGGCCATTTACAAGTTTTCGCTGGTTAACACTAACATAAAAACGGAAAGGGTCGGTAGGCACAAAATAACGTTTCTTCTCCACTTTTCCATGAAAAAGCTTTTCACCAACAAATGCTAAGCCGAGAAACAATGACATTGAATAGCTATATCCTAGTCATGTCCACTAGACAAATATATACAGATCCACTAATCATATTCTTTAGTTTCTAGTGTGACTATTATGTATCTGGGGGCACGGGAGTGCCCCCGCCAAGACGAGCCAAGCGAAGCGCAAGGGCACTACCTACCTTTTCTCGAAGCACTTCGTCGTATTTTTTAACCTTCATAACTTAGGTTTGGATTATACCAGATAAACAAAATTTTCGGGATATGATGTCAATGGTTGACTTATTAAACCTATAAAGTTTCAATTGCATAGCTCTTATACTTTAGATTTTATTGATATCTAAAATACTCCGATTTCGTCACTGACTCACTGATGATCATAAAAATTGTTAGGGCTCTTCCTGAAGTCCTAGAAAGCTGAAATTTGGTACGTAAGCTAGTATTAGTACACAAACAACAAAAAAATTCTAAAACTTGGAACTTTTACCCCCCAACCCCTTAAACTAGGGGATGGAAATTTGTATGAGACTTCCGCAAATAATAAGTACTTATACTTACGAATAATATTAATACACTTGCATATACTTCGATAAGTGTTTATTAATCTCCTACCATCAACCTATACATATCATAAGCAACTTACAAAAAGAAATGAAATCCCACCAAAAACATTTTCATGTAGAATGTTGCCGAGAAGGAAATGGAAGACGAGACCACATATAGCTCGCACTGACAAAAAGCTATCAGATCTCAAGTAGAGCCAAGCTTCTAACTCTACACGCCCTAACTCTCCAAGCCCTAACTTCACAAACTCTACACCTTAGTCAAAATATGTGGCTTGGCCGTTTCGCTACCATCACATGGGCGCAAGGTGAAAAATGTATTCACTGTTCATTACTTTTCTGTTATACAATAGTTCTTGTAGTAACGAAACGGCCAAGCCTCATATTTTAACTAAGGTGTAGAGTTTGTGAAGTTAGGGCTTGGAGAGTTAGGGCGTGTAGAGTTAGAAGCTTGGCTCTACATGAGATCTGATAGCTTTTTGTCAGTGCGAGCTATATGTGGTCTCGTCTTGGCAACATTTTACATGAAAATGTTTTTGGTGGGTCAGGTTTTCGTGAAACATTTATCAACTGTCTTATACAAAATTTCAATACCTAGATACTGATCCAAATGTATGGGACGTAGAAAATTGTTTTCCACGCCTTTCTGACACCCGCTGACAGCAAAGGTGATCTTATATTATACGTAGTAATTATATCATCTGCGTAAATTCATGTTATGAAAAAAACACTTTCACACTTGAAAGTCACTGGTTTCGATAAACTTGTTTTAATTGCTGATGTGCCCACGCATAAAATAAAAAATCTAGATTTAAAAGATTTTATACCATTCCCCCTCTAAAAAGCTTATTTTATTCACTGAAAACAGTGAATAAAAAGCACTTTTACTCACTGTTTTGATGTTTGAAAATGGAACACACCAATGTATTCGACCACAGATTTAGAGTACCTAGGCTAGATACGGCATGTTATTAGATAGTATGAAAACCGAACGGGTCAACTTTTTTATACCTACGATAACTTCACCCCAGCCATTTAGTGATGTGCTCAAAGTAAACAGAATTGTTTCAATCGCTAAGCGTCACTGAGCTAAAAGACTTTTTTTAGTACGAACAGTCGAACATGCAGGGCACGCTTGGTCGTGGCTTGCCGTATCTAGTGTAAGTGAAATCTGTGTATTCGACCTATATTGATGTGTTCTAAATTCAATTTCATTGGTCGACATTTTCGACAAGGAGTTTAGCATTAGAATAAAAACTGTTTTGTGTTCTTTGCTGTCCTTAGTAAATTGGCGCTATTTTGAATACTGTAAGTTGTACGAACACAAAGTTTAGTGTTACTTTAAGCTTTAATTTTGTGTTTGTTTAGTGTTGTTCTAATCGATTAAAAATGCATTGTAGTGATGAAGAAGTGTTAACACCTGAGTTTATGAAAGAGAGGGCGGCCGATATAGTGGAAAACTTGCTACCCAAAAAATCCCGGCTGGTTTACATCAAAGCCAATTTAACTTTCCTTTTTCTTCATTATATGTCTATTTTCACTTAAATCTTTCTTTTTCTCGTAGTCATGGTATAAAGTATAGTATGCAACTCTTGAATAAAACGGATTTATATCGAGGGCCATGAATCACTCGCGTCGCTCAGGATTCTAACACTTGAATCACTCGCTACGCTCGTGATTCAATCACCATGAATCACTCCCTACGGTCGTGATTCAATCGTTAGAATCCTTCACTAGCTCGTGATTCATCTATGGCCCTCGCTTTAAATCCGTCCTTTATTCACTAATTGCATAATATACTATTCTTATTATAAAGTTAAACAAATATTATCTGTGCTTTAGTACTCATTCTGATACCTACCTACTCATGTACATTTTGCTGGCACAGTGTTAGGTAGTTACATTGTTTTAGACATAAAACCGATCACGCGATTTCACTGTCGATGCGCTGTCTCTTGAAATCATAGCAAAGTCGTAATTGCAGACTTTTTATAAAATTATGAAAGCTATAATGTCTTTTGAATTCGTAAAATATTTAGACCTTGATGGTCTAATATTTTGACTGCACAATATTTTCTTTTTTTCAGATTATTTTATTTTATTTCAATTTTGCAATGGACAACTGATATCAAATGACATTAATATTTTATAAAAAGCTTTTGAAGTAAACGGCTTAATGGTTCTGATTTTAATACGAAATGAATATTGAAACAATTGGGAGCACCCTTTTGCCCGTTAATTTGTGTGGCACGGTAGCAGCGAAATAGAAATTACGCTTGTGTACAAATTTGCCTAATTTTCGTTAATATTGCTCTGTTCATTACACTCGGCCCTTTATTACTAACGTTTCGAATGCCACTAACAGTTAATTATTTTCATTTAATTTTCATTTGTTCTGTAAACCCTTTTTAGTATTCATCCTATTTCAAAGTTTTGTTTTGAATAAATTCGTTTCTTGTTTTGAAACGCAATTAGGTCGTACCGAAATAAACGCAGAAACATTAGATGGAATTTTGTCTTTAAAAAAAAAATTGAATCAAAATTAAAACTTCCTTTTATTTCTTTAGTTTAACAAATAATTGGCATATACAAATATATATAACTTAACTAATTTACACTAGGTACCAAATTAAAAGACTAACTACTTAACTAAGGGCTAATTTTTCAATAGTCAGATAACTCATAACTGAAGAATAAACATTTCAATTTGACAGCAGATAGAAAATATGTCAAACTGTCATATTTATTCTTCAGATAAGAGTTATCTGACTATTGAAAAATTAGGCTTTACTGTACAAATGAAAACAAAATGAAAAGGACGCTTAGGCTTTGGTTTAATGTATTGTAAAAACTTTTACTCAATCATAAATTAAGATGTATACCCTTAATAAAAATAATTATTGAGATAAGCTGAACACAATACATAGCTTTTACGAGCCTATTGACGTTTATATGAATAATACTATTTTGATGGAAACTTACATTGAACTTGGCTATCGATTCTCAAATAAATAATAACATAGTAAAGACATTTTATGTGACATTATTATTAACGCCACGTACAAAATATTCATCAAACGAGGGTTTATCACCACTATTCATTAAATGAAGCCAAATTTATAGGCGTAATAATTTCAAAAGTTCCGAAGCCTTATTACTTATTAAAGTTTTAGCGTATGCTCTGGATGATATTATTCAACAATGTGAATAGAGATATTGGGTGTAAGGCGCGCGTCTGTATTCCATAATCCGTGCCACGTGGCGTTTTCATTATAGGACCAACAAATAAGCACTTATTAATGCTGCCTATAAACGTCCCGTGTGACATAATTGACACCCACGGCTTCATCTAATATTTATTGCATATCACATGGAATAACAGCAATTTGATATTGTGGAATTAACTCTGATTGTGAGAACGCACGCTCCCCATAATATATCTACAAAATATATATTCATATTTTACGAAATTATTACACCGCAACGTGACTATTGTAATTTAACTTGACAAGCCGCTATTAAATAGGAATTATAATGTGTATTATTTATTTAAAACTGATTCCGAAATAAGTTTTAAACTAGAGTAATTTAAAGTGTTTTACTTTTGACTATTATAGGAAATCTAGGTTCTAACACCCCAACCCTCCCCACTCGCGGGTGTTTTGGGTCTAAAATCAGCCAAACTCAGACACTTGAGGGGTTAAAATATAAAGATTATTATTAGCCAATTAAAAGTCACTAGGAAGTTTATACGTCCGTCTTTCTTAAGGCGCTAACGAGAAGTGAAGTAATAATAATGTTGGGTAGTATTTATATAATAAGGAGGTACCTACAGTGTATCGATTATTACAGAATCGACTAAAGATTGATTTTTGTAAATAATTAAATCAATTAAATCAACACGCCCCCTCAAAAATTAATCTACCAATTATACAAACAAAATAAATCAAAGTGATACCTAATTGACCGGAACATATTCACTTCCTAGTGTTTGCTGGGAAATTCACATGGTCCAACATTTGCTGCCAAGGATTAAGGAAAACCCAGAAAACCTTAATCAAACCATTTCATTAAATTATTCTTAATAATAAAATTAATCATAAATCATATTATTATGTAGAATCACTGAACATTCAATCAGTATCTTATTCTAAGCCCATTTTACTTCTCATCTCTTGAAAAGTGATAGCGGGTAATGCCTTGGTCAGAACATCTGCCAACTGCTGAACCATTAGAATGTAATTTTATTTTATTACATTTTTCTCAATCTGTTCCTTAGAAAAATGATACTTTATATCTATGTGTTTTGTACGTTTGTGATTGGTTGGATTATTTGCAATGCAGCCATTGTTATCCTCATAGAATATGATAGATTTAATGATATCTATTTTAGTACTAACTGCTAGTGATTTAAGCCCTAAAGCCTCCCATGACAGTTTCATACAATGCCATACAATCTGCCTCAGTTGAAGAGGCAGCAACTGACATTTGTTACTTTGTACTCCAGGTTTGCTTGCAGCTTGAAATACCCAGTTGTACTTTTCCTGTCATTTGAATCACTGCCACCCCAATCTGAATCTACGTAGCTACATATAATGTTAGTGTAGGCACATCTTTTACCTATAACTTAATTTTAAATCAACAGTACCTTTCAAGTACCGAAGCACTCTCTTTAGACACTGCCAGAGTTCTCTACTATTTTTGTTCTATTTTTGTTTTGTTGTATATTAACGCTTGTAAGTAATTAAATCTGGACGAGTGCATAACATGACATACATTAAACATTCTATAACGTTTCAACATGGATCATTATATTTTTCTTCAGAGTTTAATGCGTCATAATTAAGTTTATTTTCCATTGGTGTATTGACAGGTTTACAATCGTGCATATTAAATTTATTTAATACCATTTATATGCACTTTGATTTAATGCTATTTCATAAAATTAAAATTATTTTATCATCATCATTCATTTCATTCACCGTCATTTTAAATTTACTCAATACCTTTTTTTTTTTTTTTATTATAATTATTTCAATATCAGCGTATACTATATCTAAATCACCTATATATAAAACGACAAATATTTTTATGTACATCTTCATTGTCTAGCTTACATTGACACCTATTCGACTGGAGAATTTTGAAAACCTTCTTCTTTACGAGATCGTTTGAAAATTTCAAACACACATAATTATCTAAACAAGAGATACCCTCAGGGACTTTCTTAAAAATATCTTCCTTTAATTTGTCATTTAGGAAGGTAGTTTCGACATCCCTAAGACGAACTAGCAAATTAAATTGATTCGCAAAAGTAAGATACATCTGAAACTAGCTATTCATGCTTATACTGGTGCGAAAGTTTCATTAGGTATAGTCCGTGAGGTATTCTTGACTAAAACACCTTGCAACAAGTTGTGCCTTTTTTTTTATAGTAAAGGTTTTCCAAATTCATCATGTTTTATAGGAAACATCCATTTACAATAAATTGACAATGTTTTTATTTTCAGGTCTTGGTACTAAAGTCCGTATTATTTAGTTTTAGAGAATTTAGTTTGTCCCTAATTGCACTTTCACACTGAGATCTGTTGTCTCGAGTTTTGATGTCTTCTAATGAATTTGGTATTTTACATAGAATAGACTGAGCACACAAAATGGCGATCATCGTCTTTATTATACGACATAGGTGGACGACTTTTGAACCTATTGCATCATCTAACGTCAGGATTTTATTTGTGTTTTCTTTTGGTGAAGATGGGTTATCAAAAAGTTTATCATTTATTTCCTCCGATTCAATTTTATATTATCATGGTTTAATTTGCGAACTTTACTAGGACACTCGTGCTCATCAGATTTAGACCATAGACGTATCTGATTTAGAACTGTCAGAGTTATGAGACTTGACCGGCACTGACTTGGATATTACATCATCAGCTTTGCCGTGAGAATTTTTTTAATATTCCCTTCAGACTTGAGGTCTGGCCTGGATTGAAGAAATCCAGTGTCATTAATAATAACATCCCTGACTACTATGTAATTTTTCGCACTCTGGGTTCCAAACTTTATAGCGTTTGGTTCATAACCCACAAGTATCCCTTTCCATGATTTTCCATTAAACTTGGCCTTACTGCTTTTATTATGAACGTAAACAGTTGAACCAACTACCTTCAAATATTTTTTTATTCGAGGTTTTGTATCATGCCACATTTCGAATGGTGTTTTTGAAAACTTTCAAAGTTTTAATTGGGGTCAAATTAATCAAATATCAACAACAGTTCATACTGCGTATTGCCTCAAAACACTTTGTCTAATTTAGCAGCGTTTATTATGAAACGAACTTTTCCAGTAAGTAATGGTTCCGACCATACGTTCAGAAACGCCATTCAACTGTGGTATTCTCGGAATTTTTAAATGTTATGATATCCCTCTCTCTACACAATAACCTTTCATTTCAATCGATAGATATTCGCCATCATTATCGCAGCATAAGTTGACTAATTTTAAATTAAACTTAGCCTCGCTTTTAGCCACGAAATCTTTAAAAACAGCAAACACGTCTGATTTACAGGTTAAACAGGTACTAAACAAAGTAATGCTACTCATCAACAAAAAGTACAGAGTAGTTTTTTTATTTGTCGTTAGTTGGGGTTATAAACAGTAACAATAGTCCACAAATATCTGAGTGCACAATAAATAATAGCTGTTTGACTTTTATTTTTGACCTGATATGAACGGAAATCGACTTTGTTTCCTATTTATACAGGTCTCACTTCCGTGGGCCTCACACAATTTATCATCCAGGCTCGCATAGCAGTTTCGATTTGGCTGGTGTCATCAACCATTTTAATATTTTTTTTAATTTCGATGAATTAATTTTCACTTATTATGACCAAAGCCATAATTTGTACATATTTTTATTACTGCATACTTGAGAAACAGACTGACACTTATTTACAGATGCCATTAAGTCTACAGCAATTAAATTATTTTTCAACATACCTTGCATGATAGTTTTATTAACCTTACGTATTGTGCTCCTTGCTGGTCGAAAATGACTGTCAACCCAGCACGTTGCATTTTCGTTAAGAACCGCACCGCACCGCACCGGTGGTACCGCAGCATAGAAGAACACGTTCTCCAAAACTTCTTGAACGCCCATGTTGCTGGTCACATACATCGTTCCCTGAAATAAATTCACCATTTTAAGCAATAGAAATTTTAATGGCGTTTGCAAGACGGTGTGACTAATGAAAAGATCTTCCCTGTTTATAATATGGTCCGATGTTCCAGAAACCAACAGGAAAGTATCTTCCATCATGATCCGCTTGATAGTCTGCCATCATAAAAGCAAAGCCAGAAAAATAGCTCGACGTGGATGGTTCACTGATTCCAACTGCCTGGACCGTCCTTGTCCTCTCCGTATTTTCTGCTGCTGCTGTAATGTTTGAGCTCTTTTGAAGTAGAAGCAGTTGTTTTTCATATGCTTCTTGCGGCCACAGTGATAACACTTCATGAACTGAGACTTATTCTTCTGCTTGTTAACTTCCTAGTTGAAGCTATTATTCCCTTTATTATTTTGAGAATTATCGAATTTTGTTTTTAGAAATTCCTGTCCATTTTTCCCTCAAATTGCAAAACTTTTGACACTGGTATCTTCATGAACTGAGACTTATTCTTCTGCTTGTTAACTTCCTAGTTGAAGCTATTATTCCCTTTATTATTTTGAGAATTATCGAATTTTGTTTTTCGAAATTCCTGTCCATTTATCCCTCAAATTGCAAAACTTTTGACACTGGTATCACTGGACTCATTTTTAAACTTGACTTCATGATCCAAAAGCCTTGGCTTAACGAATGCTAGCATTAACTTATCCTCCGATAAAATTTCGATCGCAGTTATCACGCCATCATAAGATGGGGGTAGGTTGAACAACAAATGAGCTACCTCGCGTGGCGTGGTTTGGCGGCGGCGCGGCGTGGCGTCGGTACCCTATAATATACTGTAGTCTTTGGTGCCGGCTATCAATTCGATGATGAACACTTTTTGCAACTTTTATCACGTCCATTTCACTTGACAATGCCCGTATTTTTTATTTAAATTATAACCACTTATATTGCAGTAATAACGTAACCTGGGCCCATAACCTATAGGAAATCTAGGTTCTAACACCCCAACCCTCCCCACTCGCGGGTGTTTTGGGTCTAAAATCAGCCAAACTCAGACACTTGAGGGGTTAAAATATAAAGATTATTATTAGCCAATTAAAAGTCACTAGGAAGTTTATACGTCCGTCTTTCTTAAGGCGCTAACGAGAAGTGAAGTAATAATAATGTTGGGTAGTATTTATATAATAAGGAGGTACCTACAGTGTATCGATTATTACAGAATCGACTAAAGATTGATTTTTGTAAATAATTAAATCAATTAAATCAACAACTATCAATTACGTTCAACTTTTAAGTGTCGAAAAGTTTTTGAGTCATTGTCTGTAGGTTATATTCATGAAGCATGTTATTAACTTGGTATTACTTTGTTCTAGAACCGAACTTCGTGGGTTCCTTCGATGTTGGGGATTACGTGCTATTCTTCTTCCGGGAGACTGCTGTTGAGTACATCAACTGTGGTAAAGCAGTCTACTCAAGGGTGGCAAGAGTTTGTAAGAGGGATACTGGTGGGAAGAACATTCTAAGTCAGAACTGGGCCACGTATCTGAAAGCAAGACTGAACTGCAGCATACCTGGGGAATTCCCCTTCTACTTCAATGAAATACGTAAGTTTTAATTTGTCTTTTTTTAAATTGTAAGTACCTATCTAGTTATACAAACTGTTTTTATTGTTGTCACTGTTGACGTACAGTCATAAAGCTAATCAATCACTTTTATGCACGTATCGACTAAATTGAATAATGTTTATCAAATCCAAACTATTTTAAGAACATTGTTGGCAAAGTACACTATCCATGCACACATACATATTTCTCCACCATTTTGACTTGAGAACCTTGTCGAATTCGACTTACCGTTCCTTACACTCACAAATATTGACTGCCAGTCCCGAGCAAACATTTTGAGTTCGAAATTCAAAAGTGCATAGTACGATTTTACGAGAGTCGATTCCGCGCTGCACTTGGGACGGGACCTCCCAGACTGTGTTCATATAATATTAACGGTCGGGGTTCGCGCCATGCCACGGTTTTTCACGCGGACCCACTCCCGTCACTGCATTACTCATGAGAATGTAATAGGTACTCAAGTGCTCAGTATTTACTGTAGGTGTGTTATTTACATGTCTGTTCGAGCAATTAGGTTCGCACCGAAGTTTGCGATCGTATTTCTCTGAATAGGGTCCCATTCGAAGGTACAAAAGGAAGAATTCGGGCTATAAAGATTCCTTTCGTGTTTATTTTTCTTCAGACATAAAATGTTGTCCCGAAATTGCTTATCTACACAATGATTTTTCCTTATATGGAGGCAAATAGAATGGCTACTTACGTTCCAATAGCTGGAGGACAAATCGAGATGAACAAAAGTATTTTCAGTCCGCCATTATAAATGAATCGCCTTGCAATTACTATTGTTATATAATTTGCAGGGCAAACGATACATAACACCTATCCTATACTATTAAATGAGCAATATTTGTATATACATATATAGGTACATAATCTATATAAATAAAAAGAGAAGTCCTGTCTGACTGACTGACTGACTGACTCGTCAACGCCCAGCCCAAACCCTTGAACCTAGAAAGCTGAAATTTTGCACAGAGGTTCCCTTTATAATGTAGACAAGGAATAAGGAAGGATTTCCCGGTAGCATGTTCCTGTGGGATAGTTTCCGACATCCACGGGTGCTAGTTAGGTATATATATTTGTAATCACGTTCTTGAAAACGGTTCTAACGATTTCGATGAAAGTTGCAATATAGGGGTTTACGGCGGCGAAAAATCGATCTAGGTAGGTATCATACCTGGGAATTTGTTTTTTCTCTATTTTGACCTGAGCAGAACTCGGTCGACCAGGTAGGTACCTACTATTAATAATATTAGCATCCCTTCATCATGAGCTAAATGGTGCTGATCCATTCGTCATGTTCGTGAAAGGGGGCCGTCAGTTGGGACTGGTCATCTCTTAGCTGCCACGGCTTATTTTAATTGTTATATTTTAACTAGCTTTTGCCCGCGGCCTCGCCCGCATGGAGGTAGGAAATTATCCTACGAGAACGTACTACTTAGGTATAAAGTAGCATAGGTTCTTCTCCAGATCATGTTCTATACATGTGCCAAATTCCATTCAAATCCGTTCAGCCGTTTTACCGTGAAAGCGTAACAATCAAAGAAACTCACTTTCGCATTATAAGTGGTACGGCCCCGCCGCCATGGACATACTAATGCCGTGCCCGCGCGTGGCCGTGCCGCATGGCGCAGCGCGCCCACGTCAGTCGTCGTCCCACCTTCAGACGTGGCTCGTCTTATTAATAATTTTACATACTTGTAAATCATCATTATCAGAAATATTAAACTAAACCAGACTAATAATATCAAAAGTCCATTATTTCGAAGCCTTAATAACACAGCGGCAGCAGCCGGAACAATTACTTAGGATTGTTTTTTTTTCCTGAACGCTTTTACCGCGTACCTACGTCTTTTTTACATCGTTCTCACATAATAATTATAAATTCAAAATAATCTACGTAACTAATATTTTTGTAACAATATAATTTAAAAGTGTCCATGAAGTTTCTTGCCCGTTCTTCTACATAGAGCTTCATATTTCTGACTGACCGACTCCTTGACAATTCAAAAGAGCATTTAAATGGTTTAATTGAAACAAGTGCTTGAAGTTCGAGTTTGAGTTTGACTAGTACAAAACTGCTGCAACTTCACGAGAGATATTAGGTTGAGAGCCCACAATTATAACAATTTGATAGAGAACTAAAGTTTCAACAACTAAAGAACAGATTAGAACATCATGACGGCGCTTGATAAATTTTAGTTTCAGCTGTCCAATAGTTAGAGATTCAATTTAAATTTAAATTACTTTTACAGCTAGCCTCTTTGATATTTACACCTGGATAGGTATTAAGTTTAATTAAAATTAAACTTTGAAATTAAAACTCTTCGGCCAAATTCTGTTTAATCTTCCATATAACGATGAAAACAATAATTTTGAAGTTTATCTTCTCTGCTTAGCAAGTACATTATAATAATTTAATTTAGAAGTTTTATTGAATATTTATTCAATTCGAAATCAGATAATATGCTTTGAAATGAAAATGAAACCGAATTATGGACTTCAAACGTATAATATTCCAATTAGATAATAAATTCGCATGAAATAATTTGAAAACATTAAATCAGACTTTTGGCGAGAGATTTTATGAGTCCAATTCATCTCATAGAACAAGATTGCGAAGAATCTTTGTTGCTGTAATGCTACACTCGAACTAAAACATTTTGAAGCCAAGCGCAATAGCGAATAGTCGATGCAAGAACCAAACCAAATTCTACCGCAGCGTATTAACATAAAACTACGGAGGAAAACCTACATACATAACACCATGGCTTTCCCCATAGGAGTAAACACAATCTAGAGGACGTCATTTGCTGCCATCTTTAAATACTCCTTTTACATGAAACTTTTCATACAGTCGTGTTCGTCAAACACAACACTTTCTACTCTTTTTGAGTGACATGCATTTTTTTCACCCAGAAAATTTGAGAGACCTCTGGAAAATTGAATCACGGTGTACGGTGTTTGATTGCCATTTTTTTCTGACGAGTAAATAACCATAGGGCATTAGGTATCTCTATTAACACTACCTTTTTTTTTTTGTTAGTTTACATTGTGTACAAATTATTATAAGTACTTTTAAATAAAAAAATCCCACGAAATTCAGTACATGAAACTTATGAATGGCGCCAAAACCCAGCACATCACCGCGCATGCGCAAAACCAGACGCTACCAGCGTCTGGTTTACTGCAGACAAGTAAAAATTGGAATCAAAACTTTTTTGTAATGCTATAAATGGCGCGTATCGTATTGGTAAAAAAAATTTTATGAAACATTAATTTGATAGAAGAAAAGTGTTTATGGAGTATGTCAATATAAACTCGTTTTGAAGTTTACAATTTGAATTTAACGTTATGAGAGTAGATACAATTATTTAAATACCTAAATAATTTCATTACTATAAAAGTTATGCGAGAAAGAGGGAAGTTAAGGCTGCAGTCTTGCAAAATTCACTCGCGGCGAATTATTTGCGCAACTTTGTGTTTTTTTTTTAAACAAAAGTATTGAAATAACATGAAATATTATTATTGAACGTGAATAACCATAATATAAGTAATAGCTGGTTATTTTTTTTAAGTTCATCTGGGTGGATTATGTTAGGTAAATCAAGCGTTAAATACAGCTCTTTCGCGCCAACAACGATTCGAGTTATGTTTGTGCACTTGCATTGGGCAATACAAATTTTATTTAGAAAATCTGTTCAGCGCATAATTGTTTCCATATTCTTGTCTTCAAAATGCGCTGATTACTTTTTTCTAATTATCTTTCATTTTCTTAATTCGGATGTCACAATGTCATCGAAATTCTCTGTTTTTATCTCTTAATAAACGGTTTGTTTCATAATAACAAAGCATCGTACGCATGTAAGATTTGGTTGGTTTAATGCCAAGAGTTCAATAAAGCAAATACTAAAAAAAATTGCATCTAAATCACCTTAGTCTAACAATAATAATAATCTCAAAAGACCTCCAAAACTTTCCGACCCACTAAGAAATTTCACTCGCAATTCTTGTTCATAAACTCTGTTTTGGAGGTATTTTGAGATTATTATTATTGTTAGAGTAAGGCGATTTAGGTGCAATTTTTTTTTAGTACTTGCTTTATTGAACTCTTGGCATTAAATTAACTAACTTTTACATGCATACGATGCATTGTTATTATGAAACAAACCGTTTATTAAAAGCTAAAAACAGAGAATTTCGATGACATTGTGACATCTGAATTAAGAAAATGAAGTGTAATTAGAAAAAAGTAATCAGCGCATTTTGAAGACAAGAATATGGAAACAATTATGCGCTGAACAGATTTTCTAAATAAAATTTGTATTGCCCAATGCAAGTGCACAAACATAACTCGAATCGTTGCTGGCTCGAAAGAGCTGTATTTAACGCTTGATTTACCTAACATAATCCACCCAGATGAACTTAAAAAAAATTACCAGCTATTACTTATATAATGGTTATTCACGTATTATAATAATATTTCATTTTATTTCATTACTTTTGTTTAAAAAAAAATACAAAGTTGCGCAAATAATTCGCCGCGAGTGAATTTTGCAAGACTGCAGCCTCCAAAAGTAGGTAGATCGATATTTTTTTTTTTTGCGAAAATAACTAAATTTAACCCTTTCTTTCCCACCAGAGAGCATCTACAAAGTACCTGGTGACGACAGCCGGTTCTATGGCGTCTTCACGACAGCCTCCACCGGCCTCATGGGCTCTGCTATCTGCACCTTCACCATCGGGGACATACAGAAGGCTTTCGAAGGGAAGTTCAAGGAGCAGGCGTCTTCAAGCTCGGCTTGGTTACCAGTTATTAGCAGTAAGGTCCCTGAACCCAGGCCGGGGACCTGTGTGAATGATACCTCGTCATTACCTGATACGGTGCTCAATTTTATAAGGTGAGTGATCTGAATGATTTACGGCTGTATAAAGTGGATTGTTGCAAATTGTATTTAAAAGTTTAATCAAATTTACAACGATAGAATTTTAGTTTAAGTATATCTATTCAAATAAATACATACACACATCATCAGCCCACATAAGCTCATTATGTTATGTTCCCACTGCTGGGACACAGGCCTCCTCTCTCCGAGAGGAAATGGGCTGTAATCTACTCGCGGGCCCAGTGCGGGTTGGCAGATGTCACAAAAATGTCTTCGATTTTTTGGTTCTAGGACATGCCGGTTTCCTCACGATGTTTTTCTTCACCATTTTTGAGAGCAGTGGTGATTAAATAATTAACACAAAGTAAAGCGCTTGTCTGCGTTCGAACCTACGACCTACAACTCGTAATCCGCAGCCATTACCACTTTGCCACCACTATTCCCCAAAATTCAAATAAATATAAACCATTAAATTCTAACAACTACTAATTAAGTACGTAATTATACCGAAATTCGTCGACTAATTGAAAACAAAATAAAACCCACTTTTCACACTTACAGAGATTATCGGAATTTGTAATGCATTGTTCAATTTATTCATTAAAAAAGAAAAACGTCCCGCACGAAGTAGAGAATTAATTTATTTTCAAAACGGCCGAGCAGCCGGATACGCAAAAAGAACAAAAGGCGAGACTGCCGTTATTGTAACAAGCGCGCCGGACGTAAACAAAGTAGAAAATCGTCACTTAAAAACGCGAAACACGATCCTGTCGCCGACGAGGTCTCTAGCGATTCCAGAATTCCACGCTCATTGAAATCCACAGGCACTTTTATCTGGCGACACGTCCTGTTAATTATCCGACGCTCTCACCCCGAGAGCGTTCAATTATTTTTTTTTCCCGCTTTTCCATGATCCTCATGTGGAAACGTTGAGATTTTAACACTTCACCTGAACCAGTCTGCTGAAAATAGTATAACATTTTTTATTCATAACGAGTGGAGGTTTTAATTAAATGAATGGTATTTTGTTGTTGGCGTCGAAGCAAAGACTGTATTGTGCGACATTCGTGCCAGCGACATTATCATCGCGCGCGATTGTCGCGGCGACGTCGACGTCGCGACGCAACCTTATTGTTATCAACATGCTTGTAATGTTTCCGTCGTTACGCTCCGGTGACTTTTCCTTTATTAGACATCTTTACACGCTGCATTGTTTCCGAATAAACATATTTCGAAATATGTATTTATTTTGATGAGTTTGAATGGTGCCACTGAATTGTTTTCATTATACATTAACCTCTAAATATTTAGAAAGTCGTTTCCAAGTTTCACACAAAAGCTATGACGAGTAAGTACGTGCTTTGTAGAATGGCTCGACTATAATAATCAGTGACAAATTCAGATAATAGACAAAGGCACCTTCCAAATTACTTACTACAATGGCACCATTAGCCACACAAGTAACAATGATTCATATTGGCTGTTAGTCATAAATATTGACAGTCTGCTGTCATAGTGACTGCTACATAACCTTCGTGATCCATCAGACTGTAGCGAAATACTCACCCGCTTATTCGTAAACGACTTTTAAAATTCCGAAGACTAATACTGAATAAATTATAGTCTTGTTAGGCTCTCACTTTATTGACGACGATCAAAAATTTACGAGGTGCTATTGGGCAGACGTTCGTGTGTTAGGAGTTAGGGTAGTATAGACAAAGAAATAAAGAAAGAAAAGGAAGAAAATGCATTGGCATAAATACAAATTAAATAACTTAAACAACAGATGGTTTTCATCTATTAAACAATGCGCAAGAGCACCCACGCAATCAGAGCACGCGGGCTATTTAATAACAATGATTAACCAGGCATGGTCTACAAAAATATGTCCTGTATCATTAGGGCGCGGTCAAATTTTGAGTTAGGTACAGCTATTTTTATACATTGCGAACAATGTAATAGCTAACAACATATTGCCGTTTCGCTTTAACCTCGTCAATCAAATTGGGGTTAGACACTTCTTAAACTACTACTTGTTAATAGTTTTCAGTATGCCCGCGCCCTTATTTTACTTAGGCCAGAGAAGCAGAAACCGTACGAAGTAGTCGCAACTTTCTCAACGATATTTTCTTCAAACAGATCTCACCCGCTGATGGATAGTGCCGTCTCCCACGAGAACGAGAAGCCGATTTACTACAAAAGAGACCTGTTCTTCACTAGACTTGTGGTGGACAAAGTCAAGGTCGACATGATGGGGCACCCGCTGGAGTACACCGTGTATTATGCGGGCACAAGTAAGTACAGTACCTACTAGTTTGTTTTTTAAACAATTTCAGCGTTAGTCCACAGAAATCTGCGCAAAGTTAAAAAAAAAGTCAAAATGTTTTAGTAAGTTTCCTTCAGGTATCGTTACACAAATAACTAAAATAAAAATATTAAATTGTATCTACCCGTTCAGTTTTTTTTTTATTAGAATAATATGAAACTTTCATTTTATGTTACGTCGTCTCACCTTCTCCCTTATGGACAGTAGAGATGGAATCAATCAATCTACCTAGCCATTTCCTAACTATATTAGGGTCGGCTTCCAGTGTAACCGAACGCAGCTGAATGCCAGTACTTTACATCAAGCGACTGCTTATCTGACCTCCACAACCCAGTTACTGGGTAATACGATACCCCTTGGTAAGACGGTTGTTAGACTCCTGACAACCCGTAACGACTGTCAAATACCCACGAATGACAGCCGGTACCAACAGCTTAACGTGCTTTCCGAGGAGGAGTCTCGGTATGTAAAGATGGTCACCCATCCACGGACCAACTCCGGCAAGCGTAGCTGATAACCTAATGGATCGACCCGTGAGGCTGTTATTACTTAGTCACGAGCGAGTAGGAAGTAAATATGACTTCCCATTTACCAAATATTATAATCTTTTAGTCACCTCTTTCGTGAAAAGATCAGACCCCTAATTCGAAGCAAGGGTCCACACCGCACGTAAAATCTTTACAAGAACTCATAAAACATCCTATAAATGCAAATTTTCCTTATCCTAATGGAAAAACCTGATACCTAAAAATACATGGGCGCTTATGTCAGAGAATATTCCATTCCTTTGTTAACAAAGAGTAATGGCACTTTCATGGATCTGAAAAATAAAACATTAGACAGCGTAGACGACCAATGGTTGAAACAATTAGCGAATTCCAAAACGCAAAGCAACGCTGCGAACAATCAGTGCACGGATACGCCAGGACATAAAATTTCATAAAAGCTCACGAATTAAAAAATGCCTTCCACTGGGAAATTAAAAAGTGGTGGCGAGTGAAAGTGGCATAAAGGCCATAATTCGTCTCGTCCATGACGGCTGCATGTCCGTCTGGATGCTTCACCCTGGATGTTTCACCCTCCATACCATGAAACAAGGGATTTAGTTCAAAACATGAAAAACCGATTATACGTTCATTGTTTGTAACAAAATGGCGTGCGAAACTCTATAGTTTAAGCGCTTTTGGTACTTCAATTTTATTGACTCCTAAAAAGCTCGCGCTAAAGCTTGTAAATCCCTGCGCTACAATCAGAATATCTATAGTACAGGTGAACGAACGGTTCGTTGCTTAAAAATAACAAACAATGAGGCACTAAAGCTAACATCATTACGAACAGTCTAACATGTTTTGGAAACCTTTCAAATTCTTATCGCTTCGTTTTCACAACAACAGGCAACAATTAAGATTGTAATAGGCATTACGCACTCACGAAAATGTATCTCGACGTTTATTCCGTCCGCATTTTCGTAGCGTGTGCTACGCCGTAGCGTCGTAGCCGACGTATGTACGCGCTGTAGACCACAGAGAGTCAACGTCACATTTCCATTGCCGTATAAATTCGGCCCGCCACCGCCATTCTCTAAATAACGCCTCCAAGTGGTAATTTTCGCCTATGTTGTTGCAATTTTCACCAATTTTCTCGAAAATCGTTCCCGGCCGAACCGCCTTGCCGAGTGGATTAAACTCACGTAGATATCTAACGAAGGGGGGGTTCGTTTACGGATCAACTTTTACGAAAGGAGAAGCTACGTTTGAGTTGGCGTTTGAAATGCTTGTGTGTAGAATATTAAATTGTTTAAACGTTACCTTTGACGCACCCCACCCGTAGCATAGCCACGTACCGTGATAATTACTCTAACTTAATCTACACAATGTAACTTTGTTCTAGTGCTCTAAGACTAACTAAGACTGTTTTCCTGAGCACTATTAATAATGCTAACATTTTGGGAAACAAAGAGACTACGACGCAATAGTTTTATGCAACAGTGTGTTGCACAGTGTAAAATATAAGTCGGTGTATATTCAAAACCGCAAAGGAAAGGGTAGCGTCCGAAAATCCGAAGCGCTCTTAGTTCACTATTATTTACACTCGAGCGCAAAATAAGTTGCACGAAATTCTGTCACAAAGAGCCCGAGGCGTCCGTGAAAAAGGACAGTTTACTCTTTCAATAAAGAGAGCGCTCGTGCGCTCGCTTCCACCGCGGCGATATTGCCTCGCCGCTTACCCCATTTTGAGTACTTACCGCGTTATAATATGCATTAAACTGCACTGGCAGAAAGTTGTAGTGGCGCTCGAGGTGCTAGCAGACAATGAGAAATGAGCGTATGATGCTCCCGCAATGCGGGCCCCACGTCTCGCCTCATTCCATTTGTTTTATCACGCCTAAATCACTGTTGCCAGACAACTTTTGAACGCCCCGCCGAGGTTGATAAAAGTTTGACAGCGACTGTCGTGTACACACCAGTAGGGATCGTGTTTGTCAATGAAAGGGAACGGAGGTATCAAAGACGTTAAGAGTATTTAGAAGTTAACGAAGTTAATTAAATTCACCGAGTTAGACGTCGACGCCGCCACTCTTTAGTATCAAGGGCGCCTTTGTAAACAAACGAACATATTAATGTTAACGTATCGCATGAATACAGGCTGAGTTAACAAACCAACCCGAAACGTAATTACGACGCGTTTGTTGTAAAATACAAAAGAAATCGTCTGGTTTTTTTTAGTTTGCTATCATGGAAAAGTTTCGTCGCATACGAAAAACTGAATATAGGAAATCAAATTGCAAAGTAAGGGTCAGCTTTGCCAGGCGGCTCCTGTGGTACGGGACTGCTATTAAAAACGATTTAAAATTCACAGAAGGCTTAAACTGCCGAACCTGGCTGGAAACGTCACAGCAATTTGATGACGTAATTATGTAAGCTCAGAGTCACAAAACGCTAACCCTTTGATATTTTGATAGATACGTAGGTATGTAGTTTTGCTGGCTGAGCGCGTATATTCGAATTAGCAAAGCCACTTTTCATGAAACTCTGTATTAACTAGATTAAAATATAATCTCTATTCATCGTACATTAGGATTTCAGGTTGTCAATTTACACATTATTGTCGTTACTAGTACCTATTAGTAGTAGTACCTATTAGGTCATCATCATCTGCCTAGCCTTTTCTCAACTATGTTGGAGTTGGTTTCCAGTCTAACCGAATGCAGCTGAATACCAGTATTTTACATGTAGTGACTGCCTATCTGACCTTCAGAACCCAGTGACTGGGTAATACGATACCCCTTGGTAAGACTGGTCATCAGACTTTCGGGCTTCTGACTAACCGTAACCACTGTCAAAGATCTACAAATGACAGCTGAGACTAACGGCTTAACGTGCTTTCCAAGGCACGGAGGGGTCTTTGTATGTAAAGATGGTCACCCATCCATGGACCAACTGAGGCAAACGTATCTTAACCTGATCGATCGACCCATGCGGATGTTATTATTTAGCCACGCTACTGCGCGGTAATGCATACTATTACAAATCATCCAGAATTTCAAGAATGAGAACATTATTTAGTAAGATACTATTTCTGCGTATTATGATTAGGTCAAATTCCCGGTCAAACTAATAAATTGCTCAGAATGGCTTTATTTACCCCTAGTAATAATTCTAAAATAACTTACCTTGCATAAAATGTAGCGATACGAAGCGTATATCGCTCTTATAAGTATCGGAAACCCATTTGCTTAAGTGCATGAAGTCCAAGTTTTGCCATAAACATGAAATGCGGTCCATGCAAAATGATATGTTAAGGTGTAGGTGAGGTATGGCGGACAAGCCGGGTTTATGTAGAGCAAGTTGCCGTACCGCCGGCAATCGTGAGGAGTTAGTGCGGAGTCTCCCCAACGTGGCATAGCTTCGTGCTTCATCGACGTGCATTGCCCACAGGACGAAAATGAACAATATTTATTGCCGAGTTGCGGTACGATATGCCGGAATGGAATTTCCGAAGTAATTTATAGTTCGCAACACCTTGCCTTCGTTGCTCCGTTCTGAACTCGTACCATGGTTCAATTTTGATTTCACGTCGAGTATAGAGGAAAATTCTCTAAATTGTTTTAAATCGCTCGCTAGTGCGGAACCGTTCGCTATTTCCAGAACAAGAATAAAAAACTTTTGAAATCTTCGTGTCGTGTCACCTACGGGAACGATGGTCCAATCGAATTGAAAATACATTAATTATTCCATTGCGAATATATCACAGACAAGGGAAAATTCAATCTGGATTCGTCGCACCGCATTTGAGAACCATTTATAAAACGATTGCGCCTTCACACAAATACAAAGCAATTAGTTATACCTATAATTAGCATTCGAATCGCGTACACCGGGAATAAACATTGATTTTTTATTCCCCCAAAATGGAGGGAGGCCGCGGTTCCGGATGAGATTGGGAATACTAATGTGTTCACTTTTGAACGGTTATTCGCGCCCCGATAACACCCGACGTTTTTTGCATAAAACATCTCATCAAAGGATTGCTTAGGTCCCGCAGTATATTGAATATCAAAAGGTGCACGAACGAGAAAGTTTCGGGAGGTGGAGCGGTCGCGGCATCCCTAATATCGGCCACCGTGAAAGCCTTCTTTAAAAATACACCTTTGGAACGTGTTTGGAATAATCGTTCGTTCAACTAAAGTATGTTTATCTAGTAAATCGAAAATGTATTTGAAGATAAAAGTTTGAAACTTTTTGATTATGTACTACAAACTAAAGTCGTATAATTTATAGTTTTTATGAGTTAAGTTTTGTTTTATTAAACCTTAAGCATAAAGAATCAAAGGCGAATCATGATAATGTTTAAACCAAACCTAACAAATTGATGAAGATGTGGAAAGGAGAATAAATGCGGGAAATAAAGTAAATGGTGCTATACATGCGATTGTGACCAACCAGGTGATGATGTCTAAAATGGCTCATCTGGTTGTTCACAATAGTGCGCTGGTACTTACGCTTATGTATGGAAGTGAATGTTGGGTGTGGCAAAAGAAGCATGGAAGTAGAATAAATGCTGTGGAAATGCGTTTTTTGCGAAGCATGTGTGGTGTGACTATGACTGGCTGAGGAATGATGTGATAACGCAACGGTGTGGTTTAAAAGAAGATGTAGTGACAAAAATTTAAAAGAGTAGCTTAGATGGTTTGGTCATGTTGAGAGGATGAATGAAAGGCGACTAACAAAAGGTGTTTGGGAGGGTAATGGGAGTGGAAACGCCGGGAGGGGGGGGGGCCCTAGGACGACATATAGTGAACTTATTGATGATGTTCTTTAGAACGGTCAGGTGCACAGTACTCGCAACTGACGTGCGTGTATGACCAGATGTATGAACGTAAACGAGGCAAAATGAGTACGTATGACCCCTGCACACCCCCACGGGAAGAAGGCGTGGGTTTTTGTATGTATGTATGTATGCAAACATAGCAAAATTAAACATTCGGTTCAATTTATCGATTGAACCGATTGAACGCGTCCTTGTAAAGGGCTTTTGAACTACAGGGAAACAACAACTTTAGAAAGGATGTTATTGAAAGTTTGACGTTTAGTTATAACTACGTGAAAAGTTTGAGGACCCAATTATGCTTATCGATTGAAAAAATAAATCGGTTTAGGAGATTCATGAACATAAAATTTTCTTGGGACGAATCTCGTAAAAGTCAGCAGAGTGCTCGTAGGCAAACGTTAAAAACCCACGTCTCTCGATTTACGGCATCTATAAAATACATATTGCGATTCGTGATAAAAGTCCTTGCCGAATTCGTTCATACCGCCAATCGCTGAATTTATCTGGCCTGTCTATGAAATACATTTCAGCGGTCTCCATCGCTACCAATAGCCACAGCGCTGAATACGGCTCATATCAATATTTTAGCGCTTCGAAATGTTTTTGAAATATTTATTAGCAGTTCCAACATTTAAAGCAAATATTAGTAGCAAAAAATGTCAGAGGTAGGTACTACTAAATTTATAGGAAGTAAAACAGGAAAAAGATTACACAATAACAAAACTCTTAGCGACACTCCCCCTCGGAATTTACAATACACTGCCACCCTGAAATATTATGCAGTAAATTTAGTTGCAGGTGCTGTAATGTATAAAATATAAAAGGTAAAAAACGTCACGGTGTAAACGTCGAGATCAGGGGAACCCGACCGATCTCTAACTAGTAAATCTATACGTTAAACGCGGACTTTTTTTATGAAAAGCAATAAAGATGTTAGAGCTACTTTGTGTTTGGGAATTTATACCACTTGGAGGAATAAAACTTATATTGTTCGGGGATCGCAAAAAAGTTTTCACTTAGGCCTGTCGAAGCGAAATCTTTATTGGATTGCGGGATTATTTCTTTTGAGACCGCTGTCGGGAGACGTCGTGATCGCTCGCAAGGAAAATAATATGAAAGATAATTAAAGAGTTGTCTTACCTTAGATTACTTTGGACTTGTTCGAATTGATATGTATTAGTTAGTAAATTGATTACACATCAGAAACAAAGGAACCATAGAACAAATTGGCCTTGGGTTTGGAAGTAGAAAGGAGAGACCTTTGCCCAGCAGAGGGAAACAAAAAAAATCCTGTGGCCTTAATATCTGGTTAATTTGTATGTTTCACATGCCGCTAGCGTTGCGGTGACTACGCTTCGGTAGTTTTCTTTGACATTTCAGACAAGATTTCCTTGTTTGGCATTTTCGGGCGTTGCCTTATGAAATTCGTTATTGTTTAGGCGAGGGTGGTCTTCGGGGAGCGGACCCGTCCGTCCACGTCCAATGTGGGATTGTTTAATTATTTTGCTCGGCCCAACCGTGATCGGAATTAATCACTAGAAGTAAATTTATTTATAGACCACCCAGTGGATTGGAGATCGTGCATACATATACAATCATGTATGTGTTTCAATTATGTTCATTAACTTGAACGCCGTAGGGGAATAAATTATCCGTTTAATTTCAGTGGCTTCGTCTAATATACTTCATTCGCAGATTCACTTTATTGAGAAAGTTTTTTTTTATGCACTAACTTGTAAAGAGCAAAAAAGTACGCCACCGCCTTATACTGAAATCAATCTGCCTAGCCTTTTCCCAAAATGTTGCGGTTAGCTTCCAGTCTAATCGAATGCAGCTGAATACCAGTATTTTACATGGAGCGACTGCCTATCTGTCCTCCACAACCCAATTACTGGGTAACACGATACCCCTGGGACTGGTTGTCAGAGACTTTTGGACTTCTGAGTAACGGCTGTCAAAGATCTACGAATTGCAACCGGGACCAACGGCTTAACGTGCTTTCCGAGAGATGCAGAGGTGTCGGTATGTAATGGATGGTCACCCATCCACGAACCAACCGTGGCAAGCGTTGCTTAGCCTTCGATCGAGCTACCACCTTATACCATTGATACATATTCATTAACCCTGCCAATCACGTCAACACGAACGAGCTTTCTTCCCTAATTAGCCATTAAAGCCTAACACGAAAACTGGAAGGAAAATGTCTTAACCCACTTAGTCGTCCAATATCCCCCCCCCCCCCTCATTGCTGTTTCACACCAGATAGTGTGACAAGTAAAGCTTAAAACATGTTACAGTGTTTCTCGTAAACAGATTTGAGTTGGGTACCTTGTACCGCCTCCCCACATTTGCTTGCCGACAAGTTTGTTGAATGCTTTCTCGTGTTCCAGCTATTATCGCATCAAGATACTTGTGCGTCAAAACGAGACACTGCCGTGTTGGGAATATTATCATTGTAAGATATTTTGTTAGTGGTGGCTCTGTGAGGTATTCGTATATTCAGTCTATTTCAGTTTTTATTCAATAAACTACTTGAAGGTGTAAATATCTCTTTTATGTTTTGATCTTGAAGAACTACTTTAACTAATAGTAGTCTTGCGGATCTACATCCTTAAAAACCTTGTGGTAAGGAAAAAAAAACTGAAATAATTTTTATGTAACATTCATTGCAAAACAGCAGCGATTCAACATTTTCCTCTTTATATTTATCTGATTTACTCATAATTATCTTTAAAAGGCAACTAACAAAAGGTAGTTACAAGGCAGATGTGAGTGGAAACGCCAAGACACACCCTTGGAGGACAAATAGCGTCCTTATTGGTGATGTTCTTCAGAATGGTCAGGCGAGTTCCGATGGCCATCTGTGGTCTTCCTCATCATTTCTACTTTACCAAATGGTGCTTTCCGGGAGCAAATGCACGAGTTACTATAAAAAATACCCAAATCGCTATAGGTGTGCCTCAATTTCCATGGGATCATCTCATCAGATCCTGACTTGGTTCCAATGGGAGCACCTGGGAAGTGCACTCTTTCGAATAAAAAAAGAATTTTGAAAATCGGTTCACAATTGACGGCGAAATCGGTGAACATACATAAAAAAAATATATACAGTCTAACATAGAACCTCCTCCTTTTTTGAAGTCGGTTAAAAATGGTCTTGACTCAAATTCTGTGTCCTAATTTACCGCCTTCAACAAATGGCAGACACCACACTTCCTATCGCTTAGAAATCACGCGTCGCCACGATTTTCACAGACAACACGTTCCAATTACGGAGTTCCTTATACGATATTCAGGAAACATAATTACCGTGGGTTGGTTCCGTCACTCACTGGAACTGCGCACACGACGTTAATGGTCCCGGTGTCGCGCTGATGTCTCACCTTGTTACATATTGCTCTAATCTCACTAATTCTATGCGAAAATTTCTAGTGCTTCTGCCTTGAGCTCAAAGGATTAGGAAGTTGCACTATTCAGGAGGTATTTGAAATGGTTGTTGATCTTATTGCAATATATTTTAGGCTCATATTTGCTCACTATAGTTTTTCACGTACCTACTCGAAAAATAATCGATTCTAAGCAGACAAACCTATGTGAACAAAAAATAATCTTATTTCAACATATCACAGCATCAAACTTGGAATACCTACTCATACACATTGCTGCATGTGGCCTGAACAATAAGCTAGTTGAAATTTTGAAACCGAATAAAAATGTTCCTTGTGGTCTATTTCCTTAAAACATGTAAACAATACTAACATTAACAATAGGTCTGTACTATTTTTTTATTTAAAAAACTCAACTTCATTTTCGTAGTCAAAACGGAGCACACAGTAATGGCGGCTCTAGCGATTTTATCATCGGTATAGGCCTGTGTTCCACCAACATTCAAACCACCACCGGTTAGTAGATATTTAAACAGTTTGTTATTGTTAAATTTCCTAAAGAAAGAACTGATTAACTAAACACCCTTTTTAAAAGTCGGTAATCTTCGCCCTTAGTCATCAAATCTGTGACAGATTGTCTGCTGTCAAAAAAGAAAAAACAAATAATAAGTGTTTCCTCCGTTTGGATTTCCCCTATGATATTCAATATCTATTAGTAGTAGAATCCTAGTTGAATTGATTGATCGAATATGATCGATAACATTGATTATTACTGTCGAATCAAATAGAAGAAGAAAAGAAGTAATGACAGTGATCTAAATATCTAAAACGTAAGCGGAACGGTTTTTCAAAACGTGACGTTTTCGTTTTGAATTTCTTCAAATCATACATTTAAATCATATTTTTTCTGACTATACCTTAAACAAATAAGCCAATGCTATTTACTTTAAAAAAAACGCCTAAATTTAAGGGAAAATATCTTGAAGTGGGAACCCTGAAAAAATGTTATTTTGTCAAAGTGACATGACTGAAAAGTGAGACGTGTCGCGCTCTGATTGGCGTTCGATGTTACGTGACCAATGGCTCTATTTTTACGTAATTATTTCTTAAAAATATTAATTGATCCAAAATCATTTACAAAACTAAGTTGAATTTTGATACTTTTAGCTCACAACTATTCTACATAATAAAATTAAGTTAAGGTAAGGTAAGGTAAGGTAGGTAGGTATTATAGTTATTTATGCAACTGACGTATAATAAGGGGTATTAAAACACGTAAGTGGGTTTATCACACGAGGCGAAGCCGAGTGTGATAATAGTATCACATGAGTGTTTTAATACCTAATTGTGTACAGTTGCATACAAGACTTTATCTACATCCATGTTATCAATCTTCTATAAAAGGTTCTGAAACAGTTTTTTGCAATACTAATACTCGTATCGAACATGTCGGCCGGCGTCATAGTATACGACGTGAATTCGAATAAATTCTTTTTTTAAATTACGGCGCTGTTGTAGTGAAATGCGCGTGCATTACAATGTTCTTTTTTTGAAAACGAGTTGCATTATGAAATTCAGTACAACATTAAAATACCCGTTTGGATGCTATTATGGTTACCATGGTTACTATGACACTGGCTGGTTTTATGTTGGCAATAAGCTAACTGTTTCAGAAACTTTTATAGGGGATTTGTAGCATGGGTGTAGATAAAAGTACTTTTCTTACTGTCAACTAGCCTATTATAATTTCAGACCTTTAAGCCTTCAGGACTATATTATGACGGTTCAAAGTATTACTAACACATTAATTGCAAAATAGCTCAAAGAATTATTAACTATTTAAAAGTGATTCGTGATTTATTTTTCCATCAAAAACCTACCCTTTGAATTGTACATTACCATTAATATAAAACTAATGCGTATGCTACACACTTGCCCGACTTTATTATCCTTTCTTTAGTAGAAAGGGGTGCCGGGAAGTATATTGTTAGTTCTTCAATTCCCACTGGAAATTCAGAATCCGCATAGCAAAAATAGGGGTCGTTGTCGATTTAGCAGTTTTAAAAGCTGAATGTCGAATTCGGCTTTTTTATACTTGTGGGCTCAGTTTAACTGACTTTAGATTGTATCGCTATACATTCGGTAAACAATGTATACATGTATTTTGTCTGGAAGTAAGCTCTACAGACAAACAAAGGAGGACGATTCACTGGAAATCACTGAGTCTAATTCTATAGAAATCCGCTGCACCGTACAGTAGTCACTAGGAAATTGAATAATTCTTAATAAAACAAGTTATGGTACTAAAAAAATATCATACTACTGCTAAAATTAATTGTGTACAGTAAATATTTATCACTGGTCTGCATTATGTGCTTAAAATCACCTAAACCTACACGCAAACTCGAATGAACCGAACCAAATTCCTCAACGCATTAGTGCCTTTGTCAAAGTGCTATCAAGGAATTACTCGCCACTACATTCCAGAACAACCATGCAATACTATATTTGGATACATTGATCGTCTAACATTACGATATCAGAGATTAACCCGTTTCAGACAGACAATGGATACTGAAATATTGGAATAAAATATGAGCTTTGAATAGAATTGGAATGAGAATGGAGTGTGTCATGGAGAGCGGTTGTTTGCAGTGTCAAACCACTTGTAAGAGTCGGCTGAGGGTAGGTTATTATAATGTCGTTTGTGTCGGGTGCAGTCTGTCTGTGTTTCTGCGAGACTGTCTTATGTAGCTTCGTCTGGTACTCTGGTTCGATGTTGGATACAGAGTGTAAGTGTCAACACTGGCAAAATTTCAAGGTATGTAGGTACTCATCATTATGAACAACTTCTACTATGGGACAAAACCTGAAATCGGAAAAAAAACAGCTGTTCAGTACATTTATGTTTGCATAATTCGTCAAAATATAGGGAACAGCTGATTTTTTTTAGTACAATGACCCCTTAAAAGATTGCCTCTTAAGGGGTCATTGTACGCATCATTATGAACAAGTTCTACTATGGAACCAAACCTGAAATCACGAAGAAAAATATCTTCTGTTCCGTTCATTTTGACGAGTTAAGGCTCTTACAGACAGAGGCGATATCGCGTCGCGACGTGTCGCGTAGCGGTGTTGCGACGCGATAATATCGCAATATCGCTCGCGATATCGCCTCTGTCTGTAAGAGCCTTTATGCGAACAAATGTAGGGAACAGCTAATTTTTTTGGCGATTTCAGGCTTTGTCCCATAGTAAAAGTGATGATGAGTACAATGACCCCTTAAGAGGACAACGGTGATTATATTACACCCATTAAAGGTAATAACTAATAATACATTATTTTAATTCCATTCATATCAATACGACTAGAAAGTATTCCATTAGTTTCCTAACCAATTTTTTACTGATTTTTGAACCACAAATGAAAACGCTGCTAAACCCAAATATTTAACGTTCACATAGAAAAATTTTATAGAAGCAAGCAAAGTATCTATGGCGCATAAAGCAACACTAAGGTTGGACCTGCATCCACATAAATATTCTGACACAAATGAGCTTACCTATGGATTTTAAGAGTTTAGACTTGCTGATGAGACCATTTCAAATTCAGGTGCCGAGGGGTGACCAGCGTGGTGGACATAGAATTTTAAACGTAAATGATATGAGTCCCATAAATTAAAACTGAATTATTTTGCACTTTGTGTAAAATGGCCTTTAAAAACGCAATATTACCGTAGTAATTCGTATATTGCCTTGCCATGATTCTTTTATGTATTTGTGCTATTTTTTCCATTTCTGCGCCAATCAAAAACATAAAATATGGCACACTAAACATCAAGTCGGAACATAACACGCAGGCCCATTCACACAATCAATGTAGCACATTAATTTTGCGACAAGGGCCTCAATATAATTACTGATTTATAGCTCCGCAGCTATAACTTAACGAACACAATAATACGGGGCCCGAACCATTCCGTCTTTGGCGACACACTGAGACACGTAGCTCGAGCATTGTACGTAACACGGTTAGGTAATTTCGCTATATGCCTCTAATCCAATTAGCTATTAAGATTCGTGGCCCGAATATTAATTCGCTCCTGATTCGGCCGCTTTGTAAGGAAGCTGGGACTGTGACCTTATGTACAATGGAAGCTTTCATGGGCCGTGGTCACGTGCCGATGCGATTGTGCCCATCGATTGTGTTTACAGAGATTGTTCTGTATTTTCTGACCTTCCGAAAATATGTCTGGATTTTTCGTCGAATAGATGGATTGTATGTATCATGTGTGATCCGTTTGGAGAGTCGGATAGATCGTCTAGAAAGCCGATCTATCCGACCATCCAAACGGATGTCACGACTATGGCTAATTTTAGATATAAATATCGGTATGTATTCAGAACTGCGTCAAGAATTTCGTAGTCATTCTTTAATCATTCTCAACAATAGAATAAGTTACTTCAAGACAAAAGACGACGTAGTTCTGAAGTTAGTTTTACATTTTGGAATAGCTGAAATCTAGATATAAACAAACAATGGGTTGGACGTTTCGTGACTATTGTAGGGAGGGGAATTAATTGGGGCCATCACTTTGAGTTGTCCCCACCATTTATCAGACAGTTTGAACAAGCTGTTAGAAACGTTCTGTTCGCTTGACATTTGTGAGTTCACACGTTTGCAGACGATCACGAAACCACTGAATTTCCACCTTGAATTGATACTTAGTCATTGTTTATTGAGATTCATAATGTAAACAGCTAAAGTAATATTATAGTTTAAGGACTTAATCTTCGCGATAGTGGACCAATTGAAACATTGTTGGGGAACGATGATTTAATCGCTTTGTACTTACTTCCTAGAATCGGGACTAATTTCTATAAAATCGAGTCCGCTTGTACTACAGCTGTCTACCTTTTATTAATAATAAAAAACTCGCAACCTAATTCATTTATTGATCTTCAGATTTTATAAATTATGTCAAAGTAAGCTCTGACGACTCTGAAAACTCTGTCTGTGTAACCAATAGATTCTGATTTAATTCAGACACAACAAAAACTCTCCATAATAATATCCACATTAATTCAATGAAGTTCATTAGCACTATAAATCAAGCGTACCCATACATTAACTAATAATCAGCTCTCAATTATAATATTAATCGTGATTAACGCAAACATGGGCGTCTAAGATGTTGCTAATATAATCCGGAATCACATGACAGACAGTAGGCCAGCTTCATACGAACGCACACATAGACGCGACGTAAGGCGATCTTCAACGAATGCTACTTGCTAGTCGCGAGTGCGCTTGCTCGATGTACGTAGGCGCGTGTCATGTGTACGTTTTCACTCGTTGAATGGAATTGGCCTTCTGTACCTATATTCTGTGCCGGAACTCACGATGGCGCCGGAATTCCTGATACGTGTCACTTCTGATACTGCTAATTAACTAAATACCTATGAGTATGTGTCTCGTAAATGACATTTAGGTAATTGAGCGTTTTCGACAAGCACTGTTGCGGAACTGATTCAAGATGGATGTTGTGTACTTATTATGTTGATAATTATGTATTCTGTTTATATGTCTTGAAGATAAACTAGTTATAGTGAAGTGGAACACTGCTGGGATCTTTCTTCGGTCTTCAGCCTAATAATTTTGAGCCCAAAGAGTAGAAAAATATTAAAACAAATAGGTAATGAAGATGAGCTGAACTTAAGGTTCTTTCAGAAGATTTTTCAAAATTCGTTTCTCGTAAACATTTTCGAGCACATTACTTATTTGAAAATATCAACCAATATTCCAATTGGAATTTTAAAAACGGAAACGTAAAATCTAAAATCGTATCACTTTTTATTGCAGATGAAGGCAAAATTCACAAGATAGTGCAGTGGAACCGCAACGGTGACAGCCAGTCAGCGCTGCTCGATATTTTTGACGTCACCCCCGGGGAACCGATACAGGTATGTATGTCTTTGTTACAATCAGCGGATACATGTGGATGTGTGTACTTTGAATTTTTCTGGGGCAAGTCTGTTTTAATATGTCTTTCAACTGTTTTTGAAGTGATAGCTACTAACTGTCTAGTTGATTATTATCCAAGCTTAAAACAGTAATATTTACACTGCCTAGGTGGTATTAATTAGTATTAATTAACATAGCAGCTCAGTTTTTTTTCCACCAATGGTTTGTACTACGCAGGATCAAAGCTATTTGTAAAGTTATTATCCGGATCAAATACTATCAAATTACCGGATCAAATACTATTACTGTCTCAATCAAATTATCGGAGGTGCTACAGGTTAAAACGAATTTATTTATTTTATCAAACACACCACACAAAACAAAAAGGACTTTATATGTGGAGTATTTATTTAATGACAAGAGATATCATTATCTCTTGTCATTAAATAAATACGAATGAATATATATGAATACCTATATAAAATATAGAAGTAAAATATAGAACAGGTATATGAATACCTATATAAAATATAGAACTACCACCATTCCTACTATTATATTTTAATTTTTCTCTAGGCAATGGCGATATCCCGAATGCACGGCTCCCTTTACGCGGCATCTGACAGACGAGTACTTCAGCTCCGACTTGCGTTGTGTGCGCGACGATACGACGCATGCGTGAGGTGCGCACGCGACCCCTATTGTGGCTGGGACAGGGACGCCGGCGTCTGTAGGGAGTACATGCCAGGGTAAGTTTAAATTAAGAATGTATGAGATATATTGCGATTATAAATTCAATAATTCAAAATTTGAATTTTTGTTGGTTGGAAAGTATTAGAAACATACATGTCAGGGCCTTGCTAAGAGCAGTTTAATTGGTTTCTATCTTTTTTCGATTTAAACACCATTTTTAGGGTTCCGTACTAAAATGGGAAAAAGGAACTCAAGTCTGCCTGTCTGTATATCTGTCACAGCTGGATATCGCAATAACTACTAATGATATCAACTTGAAATTTGGAACAGTTTTAGATGACGTTTGCCCCAAAATATTTTGCAAATAAGAAAGAATTTTTTTTTTTTTTGCAACAGGGCCTGAAGGGGGTCTTAAAATTTTGAAGTGGGCTACTATGCTATGTGGGGTATCATAATATGATACCATGAAAGAACGCTATTTACGCATTCTCAAACCTTATTTTTTTAGGCCGCATAGTTTTCGACTTTTGTTGAAAAATGTAAAAAAAAATACCGTTCCACTCTTATCTCCGAAGTTTGCATAGAGAAAAATCTGAAATTATTGTATGTGATAGAAGGTTTTATTAATACTCAAAGTACCATCTATCTTAACAAGTGCACTAAAGAAACAGACGCAATAAACATTATTGCATCATTATTGTGTACAGCACATAATATTCTGTACAATATTTGCTACGGCACTTTGGAACGCCCGACTACGGCGTAGCCAAAACTTAGCTACGGCGTAGTCGGCTACGCAGTCCAATCAGAAATTAGTTGTCAATAGCAGTCTTCAATAAACTTTTCTTTGAAAACAAATTCAGTGATGCAAAACTCATCAATGTCTTAATTACTTCCACAACAGCCTCATACAAGACGTAGCCAACGAAACTGCAGACATCTGTGACTCGTCCATCGCTCGTAAAAGCGTGTCAGCGACGTGGGGTCAGAGCCTGCACCTGGGCAGCTTCGTCAAGATGCCAGAGGTGTTGCAGCCGAGGGCAGTCACGTGGTACCACTACTCCAGGGAAAAGGGACGGCATCCGATCACGTTCAAGTGAGTTAAAATTTATATCATGTATAAAAAAAATGTCATTGATAAAGATGACAATAATAGTAGGATGTTTTAATACTTTTTGATATCTAACAAAATTGCTCTGTTTTGTATATTTTTTTGCATAACTTGGTCAAATGCTGTGTAAGATTTATTGGATTAGAACTTGAAGTTTTTAGAACAGTAAAGAAACTAAGATTAATCGCTACATAACACAGTAAAGTACTAAAACACCCAGACCGAACATAAAACCGCTGAAAAGTTAAGTTACCCCAAAGTTTTGAACACAAACTTCAGTCCAAATTCAGGAGCTCTCTTCAATTAACGCGTAAACCGTGAACTGAAACTCCGACTAAACCTAATATATTTGCCTGATAAACCACCATTTCTTGTTTAATGCATCCCCCGAGCCCAAAAACTTTAAACGTTCCACTTTAAGCCCCCTACAACTTAATTGCCTACACCTGCAAAGTAATTTTCACTCGTACAGTCGCGAAGATAAATACAATTTGGATAGCTTTTAAAGTTATACAGAAAATACTGTAAGTGAACACGCATGCAACAACATTAATTAAAGGGCTCCCAAATCTTCGGTTATCGCACTTCCGCCGCCTCAATTAAAATGCAAGGGGAAACTTCAGTATTAGCGTTTTATTTACCATGTTTTATTCACCAACGGACTTGTTAAGCCACCCGATGGTGTTGGCGAAGTATAAAGTAATCCTTTTGTATATATTCAATTGGGAGAATAATTTTTTTTGGAGATAGAATTCGCTTTGGGCGACTGTTTTGTGGAGGCTTCAGTTATTTTTCTTAACATTTTTTCAAGTAAATTCTTTTAACTAAGCTTATTTACCAGTTACCATCAATGTCAAAAGTTCATGAACAAAAGTATTTATCCCTTTTTTGCAACCAGACATTAATTCCCAGCCAGCCTTCGTAATGCAACCCCTTATTTTAGAATCGACGAACTCATAATGAACAGATCCATTTCAGATATAGATTAATCACAAAGTGAGTCTTTCCTTCATAAATATTGAAAGCATTCCCCAACGCTGGACGTCTCATTAAAATTTTAAACAAAAACATCAAATCTACAAACCGCAATATTTAATACTTTTTAGCAGGAGTAAACAATCTTGATCCTTGATAAAAATATAATATTAAAATATATCTTCTATTTTTTTGCAGTAAACCGGAAAAATACATTGAGACTTCGGAACATGGTTTGCTGATTATTTCAGTAAATGAAGCCGATGCTGGGAGATACGATTGTTGGTTGGGAGGATCTCTGCTATGCTCCTACAACATCACCGTTGATACCCACAGGTACAGAAAAAATCTTAGTTAGTTACTTACATTACTTACAAGTTTAGTAATAAAGAAAGCTCAGTTTCTAATTAAAATGTATTTGTTTTACAGGTGCTCCCCTCCCGAAAAGAGTAATGAGTACCAGAAAATATATTCGAATTGGTGCCACGAATTCGAAAAGTACAAAACTGCTATGAAAACTTGGGAACGAAAACAAGAGGTAACCGTCTTATTTTATCTGATCTTATTCATATAATTGATTTCAATGAAACATTATTAATTTCCATCGTAGGTATATTTTAACCTGTGATAACTACTAATTCCTTTTTTATTTTTTTTTCAGCAGTGCGCGAGACAAAACGACTCGAATCAGAACACACATCCAAACGAAATAGTGTGATAGCTTCTGAACATCGCCTATCTCATGTTTCAGTCTGTAAATTATTATGCTGGAGCTATACCGATACCTTACGTCTCGGCCGGCCTGAAGTACTTCAATATATTCTCGTGAGGAAATCCGTCAATATCATCCGCTCCATTACGATCTCATAGTGACTCCATAGTTGTGTACGTCGAGCTCAAGACTTAGTGCAGTCGACCGAATGTGACTCCCTCTAGCTTTTGTAAAGACGTATTGAAAGTGTAGTGAAACTGACTAGTAATGCAACAGTGCATCGTTCCAAACTCTCGGCGGGAACATGAATAGGTGATTATTGGACACTCGAAATTTTTACGAACACTTTTATTATTGAAAAATTAAATGGAATGAATATAAAGAGCGTTGTGCGTTGCTTTGTTGATAAATGGAATGTAAAATATGTAGTAATCGAAATTATAAGTATGCTTCGTTCGTTGGCTAAGTGATAGAACAATTGTTAGATTTATGGGATGGTATTATTCTAATGTACTTATGTAGAAGACTTTATTTTATTATACTTTGATCCTATTTTTGCATTAAAAATTATGTATTTCTGATCCTGTCTGTTTAATTAAGTGTACTTATTTTTTTTTTGTCTTGAGTTTTGCAAACAGATCAAGACACATTATTTTTTGTTAACTAACGATTCAAATACAAAGATACGTATTGCCGTGTGTTGGTACTGCGGTCGTAATTTGAAATCTCCGAGGGTTGTGGGAGGGTTCGCCTCATTATTTTTCCCCTATTTGTGTAAATAGTTACCTAATTTCGTTTGACTGTATCTATTATAAGTGTACGTATAGTATGCACGTCCCTAATGGTAATGAGTATAATTTAAGCCTGTGATATATAAGAAACTCGTTTAGGAAATATATTTTTAAGTATTGATCGTGGACTTATTAAGACTAAAATTATCACTCTTTAATCTAGCTGCAACACATATTTTTTTTGTAAAGTCATAAATAGTGCTATTATAAGTATACAGGGTGACCGGGAAAGTCAACGTATTTCTTGAAAGGGGATAAACTAGAGGTTATTAGCAACAAAATAAGTCCAGTTAAAAAAAAAAAAAACCCGCTTGGAAAGTTAATAACATTTGTACCTTTTTGGAAAGATTATGAAACCAATGTAATAATAAAAATTATTGCTACTGAAGACTTTTTGCTTCTGAGATTATGTAGGTTTTGGGCAAGCATTATCAATTTTATTAAATTTTTAGGGTGGAGTAGTTTTTGATAGTCACAAAATTTTAAAAAAATCGAAGGACCGTCGGTAACAATCCAGTTTTGACACCTAATTAACTGGCCTTAATTTTTTGCTAATGGTACCTCTAGTATAAGCCCTTTTAAGGAATACGTCGAGTTTCCCTGTCACCCTGTATACTGAATTTAATTTGAATTAGACAGTACCTATCTACAAAGCTCTGAAGCAATGTATCCTAAACACGTATTACTGCACAAGCTAATGTTTCATTTATGATCACAGCAATATAATAGAAACTATTACATCGACTTCAATGGCTCTCATAAAACTGTCTACTGATATTAAAATAAAGGTTTAAAATACATTTTTAAGCAGAATTATTTACTAAAAAATATTGTGTTATTTTCTAACTATCCTCAATAGTTTGCTCATTATTGTCTCAAAACACTGAATAAAACAGTTTTATGAGAGTTTATACTAAGATATTATTTAAACTTATAAGTAATTGTAGGTTGTACACAAATAGAAAACTTAAGACATTTTTTAGAAAAGTATCTCTGAATATTTTTGTACAAAAGTCCTGTACCCATTTTAGCTCACTATTCAAGTATCACTAGTACATAATCCAGTTATTCGATTCCATATCATACAATTGTACCTATGAGCTTGTACATAATATTCATTGTCACACCAATATATTTACATTCGCAGCGGTCAAAATATAAAAAAGTATCTAAATTATATGAGTATTCTATATATTTTTTCTAAACATTTTTTCGAATAATGCCATTTAACATCCGCTGCCAGATTTGTTGTAGTGTACTTTTATGTTTGAATACAAAAAATATATTTAAGCATTATAATCTGAATGAATAAAGCCGAATTTACAGTACTATATTTTCTAAAAAACTATCAATGAATAAATAAGTTTGCGCAACTAGTTTCGTAATGTAAATCCGGCTTTTAATTACACGCTTTGTGATTCCGTCAATACGAAATTTTGTTACTGTATTGAGTAGAAGTTACTTTCATAATATTTATATTTTTTCTCATAAATACCTACTATAGCATAAATATCATAAATTTAAAATAATTATGTGTTCATCCTCACTTAACATAAAATTGTACTTAAGGGTATTAATTTATTCGATTGCTCATTAAGGTACCTACCTAGTTACTAAAGCTAAATTCCATTTTGTTGTATCTATGTAGAAAAAGTGATAAAAATTAATGTGACCGTTATTTACAATGAGCCCTTCGCTATAACTGCTAAAGTAGTAATTAATATAGCCTACTAGGTGCTTAAATAAGCTTTCGTTTTGCAAATATTAAGTATATAAAAGTATTTTTCAGACTTCTCTCATATCATAATGTACATACATAAATCGAAATAGATTATAAATTCGTAAGAAATATCTGAGCTTCGTCGTTTATTGCATTAGTTAAGACTCAGTACTTAAGTATTCTAGTGAATAAAACTAAAGATTTCCCTCTTCTTGGGAAAATCTTGCGCAATAATTATAAACTAATTACTATTATCTATACTAATGTAATAGCTCTGTAAATTTCACATGTTACTATACTAAGTTAAAAAATTCAAAATGTAGCGTTAAGATTTTATATAATAAATCTATGAAATGTATCTTTCAGTTTGTTGGCGTTTCATTTTGTTGAACCCTGTCGGCGTATTGTTTGTTGCTATAGAGCCATCATAGAAACACGAGGAGAAACTGTTTAAAATAGTGTCGATTCATCAAGTCGCATACCGGGTTGACATTTTCGTCATAACAGGCCGGTCCGGAGTCCGGGGGCCCGGGGGCCGGCCCCTCGAGCAACGACCGAGGGACTATAAAAACTGAGGGCGCGTAATTATATAGTGCCACTAAACTAATTTCACGATACATTGCCGACGAAATCTGTGCTTGGCACCGCCTCGCCTGACGACGAAATGTGATTTTTCTTTCATAACCAAACGCCTGATTACTATTGTTATGTGTTATTTCATATGAATTGCTAATGTTGTTGGCAACGTGTTTACGATGAAATTGGCCCCCGTATTAATAATCTGATGAAGGGACCCGAATTGTTTTGACCTTCGGCTTTTCAAGGTTTTCGTAGCGTGCCTTGTATTTGGGTAGTAGTTTTGATAATTACAGGGTTTTAACGTCATGCCAAACCGTGTTTAAGAGTGTGATATTGTAATCTATACCTACAGTAATTTACACGTGCTTATCGACGATGACATAGAAAATATAAGGGAGGTTAGGCCTTGAATTATTTACTCATTAGCGCTCAGTACTACCTAAGCTAGGTATCGTAATATCGTATATGCTTTGAGTTACGTGCTTATTTCCGACTGATATTGAAAAACAATTAGGTAGTTACCCATTGTTACAACAGCTAATAGCTAACTAAATGCCATAGACTTATAAAAAAAGATGGACTCCGCGCCACGCATATCGAAAGTGAAGCACAGTAAGTATGCCGGGTCCGTTTGTACAAACACGCCTCGCGCACACATTTACATCATAGTATGCCATCACGCACACATAGATCGGTAGGGTGCTTCACTTTCGATATGCGTGGCGCGTAGTCCATCTTTTTTTATAAGTCTATGCTAAATGCCTATTAATATCTACAAGCACACGATATCACAGACTGACTACACAGACCAGACCCAGACTACAAATGTTGCAATTTTTAATTACTCAATAGTATAACTGCAGACAGTCTAGCCAACCCTCTGTGTGTAAAGACTATTTACCGATTCGAAATCAGCAAATGCGCTCACCCTCATACCAATTAGCAATGCCACTGTCGGTCGATAAAAACTGCAATGATTTTATACAGTATCATAACTTCATAAGCAAGGTACCGAAAACCGATTAATTCGTTACATAAACCAGTGATTTGCAGATTCGTAAGTGCATAACTTGACTGGAAAAGGAATACGGTCGTAATTTTTCTCTAGCTACCTTATAAAGAGATTAGGAAAATGGAAGTTTGTTGCGCCACTTCTTCGTCCCAGCTAAAGCACTAGGAAGTGGTGAAGGGCTGGCGTTTTGGAGAACTGTCTTATAATGTCTGTGTTGTTATTACTTATGTCTAATGTTGACGCAGCATTTCAATGTACTGACAATAAGCTACCTATGTACGTACCGTAATCACCATTCGGTTCACCATGGTAGGTATGAAGAAAATAATTTTCTAGTGACAGGTCTAGCGTTCCATTGGATTAACGATTACTTACGTAATTGTTACATGTACCTATTAAAAAAATAAGGACCTACATTTACACCGTTACTTTTAATAGTTGTTCTGGTCTAAGATTCAAAACTATTTTACTTAAACGTCGTGCCTTTAGAGTTTATTGGGGTAATTACTATAATGGGGAAATTCCGATTGATGACAATTTCTACCAAACGCAGCGGCATTTTACATGGCAACATAATGATTAATGACATTTAATGGACCACCGTCTTTCGGTGTCGCTACATAAAAATGTCCCTATCTGGGGCCGTACTATGACGTGAAAAAAGATCATGGATCAATTTTGGATCCGTTGAGAAAAGGATGGTGCTTTTAGGTCGTATATAGCTCCGTCTATCTCTCACACTGGAACCGTTCAACTTCAGCCCTGCTATAAGAGCTCATAGTAAGCCCACTGATCAGTAATATTACATCTCTAAAGTTACTACGATTTCGTACTATACAAACTTAAATTCCACCAAGTGTACACTAAATAAACTCTCAAACAAGGTACAGAAAACTGATTAGTTCTACAAACTAGTGATTAGGATGCTGGCTAGCTTAGAACACGAGGGGTTTAAGTGAAGCACATGCATTGTAAGCGGGAACCAAGTTGTGACAAGTTGGTGCTTCGTCTCAGGAAGTGTTCTGCAGATTAGATTGCAGATTGCACCATAATCCTACCCGAGAGCTAACAGATTTATCAAATGTTGTGTTATAGGTTGTTCTGTGGTAAGTTTTGGATTTATATGGTCTAAATTTCGGTGTGAAGGACAGCTGATTTGTGGTCTCTTTATGTAGACTATGCAACATTAAATTATGAAATTAATATAAAACTCCAGCACAGGCTTTTTTCTTTTTAGGGTTCCGTAGCCGAAGGAGCCATATTGCTGTCACTCACGTGTCTTTCTGTCCGTCGTTTGTCACACAGATTTTAGAGCCAAACGGTTGGAGCTCTATTCTTCTCACAGTATGAGCATCTGGTTGACTGAAAGCCATACAAATTGTCAAAAAATATTTTTAAATGTCTTTACATAATGTTTATTATTACGTATATTTTACTAACAAACACCAAAATATTGAAAAATCAGATTTGGTACGGAACCCTAAATGTGTAAAGTCCGACACGCACTTGACCGTTTTTTTTTCTTGATGTGTAGATTTCAGTATAATCACCAGTACCTATAAGTACCTAAATATCAACGTCTATTTAACGGTCTCCCGATCAGTTGGGAAACTTTTTTTTATTTAATGACTGTCCCGTTAATAATTTAAGTAATAAATTACGCACATCAAAAACAAACACCGAAAGCTCAATTAAAACATCCGGAACAGGGCCCAAAAATTAATTATGACCGTAGAATAAAGTCGCGTAAAAAATAAAATGTTTATAAAGCGTGGGTTTCGAAGCATTGCTGCATAAAAACCGTGTCTTCAATGGCATCATTGAAGCATGTAACGTTTTATTTCACGGTGCGGCCGCCGCGTGCTTGCGGAATTCGTCTCCATTAAATAATTACGCACAGCGTAAAACGGAGCGCACTTATTAACAGAGGGACGTATAAGATGGATGGATTTTGTAGCCCTTACAGAAACTGTTTACCAGTTAGCGATGCTTAATAAAATCATTTTTGCGTGAGCAAAACCAAAATATCAATGAAATTTTTTGGAAATCAACTTGAAAGGTATTTTCATCGATGGTAAATCTAAATACCTACAAGTAAAACTCGAAGCCATAAGATGTGGTTCTGTTCTGTTCTGTCAAGGGAGCAACCATCAAATAGGTAGGTACTTCTCAAGGAGTCTTAGTTTTTGGGTTATAGAGGTCAGACAGCAATCCCCCAGTGGAAAAATAGATATTAATATGCAAGTTCAGTTTTATTTCGTTACACCGAAAGCCAGTACCAAATTAATAATATTTACAGATTGGTCAAAATAACTCGACACATTACAAAAAATTTAATTGTTTCAATGAATTTTATTCTAGGTACCAACTAATTTGAAACCAAAATCCCGTGCACACGATGACTACATCCGTAAGCAAGCGTTACTATAGCGCCGAGAGCTGCAAGCAAGAATAGTCCTTATGGTGTAGGTATATACGTAGATGTAAATATCCTCGATAGTACTTAGGTAACCTTAATTAATACTGTCCTACTACCACTACTGTCCATTTGTCTGTACTGTCTGTGTTCTTGTACTGATCTCTTCAAAATAAAAACCCACTGTACTTCGTTCTCTTCAAACCTGAACAGAAGCTTCCAAACCGAACCCTCAGCAACTAGAGATGGTCTTACGAAGCGAGGTCAGGCGGCTAATCCGTTATTACATCGGCGCGGGATGGGTCGTGGTGTCCCACTCTCGTAAGCGCATTAGTCGAATTAACAATTAGTCATGCCTACGTCTGCCCAAGTTTGCACAAATTTACATAACAATAAAGCCCTTCGTACACCCACGGTTTGTTATGGCGATTTTTAAATTAATTGGATCGGGAACCGTGGAGAATTTGTGGGCTTTGCTCCCTACGCGGTCAGTACTGAGCAGAATGTATTGGGTAACTAGATAGTCTGATTTTTATCTCATAGATGGCGTCCTTGTGTAATTAAAAATGAATTTATAGGGTTGTATGAAATGCAAAGTGCACAGATGTGCATTGAAAAGTATGTACTGTTTCGAGTATCTACTGATTGAAAGATGTAAGAGAGATAACTAAATAAAACGTGTATGACAGAGCTGCACTTGTATAAATAGTTTATGAGACCGTTGCATAATGAGGGGAATTAAAACACGAGTGAGTTAATAGTATCACACGATACCTACTTTTCATACACTACTTTAACTACTCTCTTACATTGGGATTAAACCTACTAAATAAAAGATCAAAGTTAAAAGAGTAAAGCCGGCTTTAGAAATAGTTTATTTGGAATCAAAACTTTCTTGTTATGCTAAAATAACGGCGCGCCCGCATGCGTTCCATTAGAAAAAAACCGGTCAAGTGCGAGTCGGACTCGCCCGCGAAGGGTTCCGTACCATATTATATGTTTAACAATCGCAAAGATAACTTTTTACTTATTTTATAATGATACTGAGAATTACAAGGTTATTTTTTGCAGTTGCAGAAAATCACCCATGTTTAAACAAAATACCTTATGAATCGCCGTTTTCAGTATTGTTGATTAAATACAGTATTCATGGCTTACATGGTATAAAGAAGTTTCAAATTCCTAATTTGTTGAATTGTTGCGCTAGAGCTCGTACAAAAATGGTCTAAAATTTACAACTTTTACGGCCCCTAATTTTAAAAGATAAAAAAAAATATGTTTGTACTCTACTCAATGAGTTCTAGACGATGACACCCCACATAACACATAATCAGCCTATAACGTTCCCACTGCTGGGACACAGGCCTCCTCTCGGTGAGAGGGAGTGGGCCGTAATCCACCACGCGGGCCCAGTGCGGGTTGGTAGATGTCACATGTCTTCGAATTTTTGGTTCTAGGACATGCCGGTTTCCTCACGATGTTTTCCTTCACCGTTTTGAGAGCAGCGGTGATGAAATAATGACATGACACCCCACATGCTAGATTATTATTTTTTTTTTCAAAATGAAAAAATAAAGCAAAGTTAAAAATTTAAGGGGTCGGTCCCCATACATTATTGTATGGGGACCGACCCCTTAAATTTTTAACTTTGCTTTATTTTTATTATTTGTTGTTATAGCCGTAATAGACAGTACACGAACACAGATACCTAAAGAATTTCAAAAATCGTCTGGTATGTTTCCATAACTTGACTCAAACATTATTTACACCAATTTTAGAGTTAATCAAGCCCCCAATAAAATCCTCCGCTATAAAATTAACTTTTCACCCCTTAGGGGTAGATTTTTGGAAAACCCTAATACACGTTAGTCTTAATTTTTGGTCTCAAGTATAAAAACTGAGTTTTGAGTTAATCGGACCGCGTGTTAAAGTTCCTCCATACAAACTTTGACACGCCCAATCCCTCCTTAGGGGGTAGTTTAGGAAAACTAAAAATGATAAACTTTATAATTTACTTAGATGAATATTCGTGCTAAGTTTCAAGTCTATTAACTCAAGGGATAGGATTTTTCATACAAACTTTCATCCCCTGTTTTACCCCCTTAGGGATGGAATTTCCAAAAATCCTTCCTTAGTGGATGTTTACACTATATAAGGTATTTGCAAAATTTCAAGTCTCTAGGTCCATTGGTTTGGGCTGTGCGTTGGTATATTAGTCAGTGACTCAGTCAGGACTTTGATTTTTTTATATATATAGATTTACCATGCTATTTTAAGACCACAGACTTCTTATAGGTTTTTCTGTAAGCTACAGGTATAGAACTAATTTCTATATTTTTTTCAAAATTTTAGGCTCAGTAGTTTCGGAGATAAGGGGGGGGGGGAAAAGGTAAATTTTCGTCTATTTTCTTAAATAACTTTAAAACATTAAATTTTAAAATTATAAAAAAAAATATATTTGAGACCCTCATAGTAAGCTCTTTCATTTGATATGTCATTCGGTACAGTTTACAAAACTTTTTTTTTTAATTTTCTTATTTTCCCCCTAAAAGTGACTCATATTCAAAATTCATTATATTTACTTTAGCTGTACGTGTTTGGGTCACAGAAATCCATATGTGTACCAAATTTTAATTTAATCGGTCCATTATATTCGGAGCAAATTGGCTGTGACAGACGGACAGACGGACAGACAGACAGACAGACAGACACACGAGTGATCCTATAAGGGTTCCGTTTTTTTCCTTTTGAGGTACGGAACCCTAAAAAGTAATTGAAGGAAACTCCTTGGTGATTTGTTTTATAACATTAATAGAAAAAGTGTGGTACCTACAGATAGCGCGCGAGTTGAATGCAGAGCTTAGGAATGCGGTAGTGCTGTGACCTAATTATAATTACAATACACTGCAGGCGCGTGAGGTGGGGCGTGCGGATAGCGGGGGGAGATGCTCCCGCTCTTTACCTCAGACCCCGACTGCATTCAACTCGCGCGCTATCTGTACTATAATATGATTCTATTTTTAAATTTCGGTATGTGTTTTCGGTATGTTTAAATTTCGCTTTGAAATTTATAATTCGAATTGTACGACAGGAAAGTAGATAAGATAAATTAAAAGTAGTATGACGTCAGAAAACTTCCTATCCATTAGTTGAAATCAGAACATAAATAATTTTAAGGAATTCGTAAGCGCAAAATAGTGGAGTTTCATTATTATTGTATACCTACTAGGTAATAAGTGAAAGTAGTTCTGTTGCCTGGAACAATACTTTATTTTTCTGCTAGGCAGAATTACCTGCTCCATTTATATAATAACTGAAATACGCAGTAAACTGCATGTTCATTACACATTATTTGCAACTGACGTCATTAAAACAATCAGTGATAACACTGATTGTTTTAATGACGTCAGTTGACGTAATCTCGTTATTAACTTATTGTGACAACGTTATGACGGGCGACGTTCATTGGAGCGGCGACAGATACGCTCGCGTCCCACGAATCAAATGGGCAACGATAAAAGCACGAAACTAAATCGAGACCGGAATAAGCAAGAACAATGGCGGCTTAAATTGTGGCAATGTGAACGAACAGTAGCCGACACGTCCGCGAAGAATAGAGTCATTTGCCTGTAACAACATTAATGCCAGCCTGACCCTCATACCATCAGTTTTTGTTTGTTAATCTACAGAAAAGGGCGTAACTCATTTTGTCAACTCGTAATTTAATTTCACTTGAACCCCAACAACTCAACGGTAGGCGGCGCAGGACATGGGCAACAGCAATTTATGTTGTTAATTTATTGTCTGTTTATGTAACGATTTTAGAATTACAACAAAACAAACGTATTAAAGTTCAAGGCTTCACCTAAAACAACAGCGAACCGATGGAAATTATTTGTGCCATAGCTGCGTATTTTATAATAGGTACGCTATAAATTTCCAAAATTACAATAGGCAATACGTGCAGTCCCATCGTTATCCTGAAAGTTTAATGTCCCTATACAAACCCACCGTCATCCCGGCCAAAGGTGACGGTCGCTTTTAGAAATGCTTAAAATGCAATTTTACATGAGTACTTTTATTTATGGCCCCCAAAAATGTAAAATGAAAACGTTTTATTGCGGGGCTGTAAAAAAAATACGAAGAACAAACAATGTTACCGGTATCCCGAGACGAGGGGACGTCGAGGCATATTTTTGTCCTTTCTGGAGATGCCAATGCAGCGAAACGTCTTAAGTAGGTGAACGGAGGTAAACGAGGGATTTCCCTTAACTTTTATATCGTTATTGAGCTCATATCAAAGATCCAACGAAAACATATTATGAGAAAATTTATTACCATAATTGCATCACGAGAATGTAAACAGTGATGATTTTAAAGTCTCCGAACAGACCCTTTGAAATGAATTGAAGATTCAAATGAGCGATAAATTTGATTACTCCACTCTACAAAGAGATTTAATTTTGATAAATCAACGCTTATTGTTAGTAGAGATTTATTATGTTTGCTTCTGTGATGTCAGCCTTTTCAATAGAATTGAAGTCGAACTAATCTAGTGGAAGATATGCCTCTTGAATACAACGTCATAATCAAGTTAGAGTCTAGATTTTGTAAGGGAGTAAAAAATATTGTGCTATTATAGCAATATTTCAAGCCGTCCAATTAGTTTTTTATATAGGTAAGCCAGCAGCGCTATTCTCGAGTCTACTTTGTCTGACGTAATAGCGGCATTACCCTCTTTCGGGGCGCCGTCGCAAAGTGTGTTGAAAAATGTGAAATATTTAAGATGCAAAATTTTATAATAAGAATCGCCGAGATTACACCTTGTGCTCATCTATTTTTAATGCTGCGTCGGCAAGTGGGACATTTTTATTGCCCCCAAGCTCTAGATTAGTTTTGTTCTGTGAATTTGATGCATATAAAATGAGCTCGATTATTCAACGCCCTGTGCAACTTGCCTAGTATTGTGCCCACTGCAAATATGAATTCGAAATGAAGCCTGATGACTTTTATGTCATGTTACAAGGGAGAGTTAGATAACTACGAATATGTTCAGAAATGTAGGTATTGGTACAATTCACAACGTATAAAACATTTTATTAAAAGTTTACTTAATTCGACATCTTTAACAAATTTTAAACAATCATCATTAATGATGAATTGTGTTGAGTGTGGCGATTCCTAGGAGGTTTGCGCTGTGGTAGCCCGCGAAATTAAAATGTTCTTACGTTTTTAGCAAGTTGCAGGTCAGTGTAAGGTTATCTTGATCAAAATATGATTCGCGACAATAACAACTATGTATTCAAATAATTTGAACTCTCTCTCTCTCTCTAAGTTAGATTTGGGCAACATTTGAGCTGTATAAATTGATTCACAAAATATCATTAACATTGACAATAAGAATCGACAGAAAGCATGAAGGGTTGCAAGTTATATGAAATGAACAAGAAATCTATTGCAAATTTCCCCGAATCCCAATCGAAATTACGACTGCAAAGTATGACATTCTGTGTCGAATAATAGTACAAAGGAGAAAATATGAACATGTGCAAAAAATATCTGGCGTATGCATTTGGGAATTTCGCGTGACAGAAAATTTAATACGAGGGGAGTCTAATATTAAACCTCGGGGACCCATCACTTTTAATATTTGGTCGGAGTCCTAGAGGGCTCCTAAATTATTTACCAAATGGAAAGGTAATGGTCGAGGAAGAGTGCGAATGAAGGTATGCAAATTTTATAAGCACGTATTGTTGGCCATAAAACGTGTTAGCTCCTCTTAAATCGGCGTAATGAAGAATTCGCGGCCGGCAAATGTGTTCACACAACGTTACCCACCCAACACCAAAAGTGAATTTGGTTTTATGTCGTAATTGTAATTTATGCTATCGTAAAATGTGGGATTATAATTTGAGATACATAAACACATACTTTTACCCTTTACGGAAAGAGTAATGCCATTACGCTGCACAAGTAAACAAGCTCTCAGTTTTTCTGCGTATTTTTCTGACGCAACAATAGCCTCAAAACTTTTCCATCTTCATTTTTCCCCAATTTTTACCATATCATTTTCAGCAGATTGTCTATTAAATACGTATCACCGGATGAATAACCATCGAACTTAATAAACCTGCGAACGAACCAAAGCGACCACAGCGCAGTCGCTAGAAAAATATCTAATTCATACGAGCTCTGAGCAAAATTGAATTGTATAACAATTGGACCTTTTAGCTTCGTAGTCGGAAAGATTTATCGGGAAAAAATCACCATTAATTCGCACACGTGTCCTCGATTAGGGCGAAGGGGTGAAACGGGAGTCACGGGCCATAAAGAGTCACGCATCGTGGACGCCTGCTAATGACGCCGGTAGCATGGACCTGCGAGCAATGTACCTTATTACGTAGTACCTACCTACATTCACGTCAGTAAAACTTTGTGACGTTTAACTAGTTTTGGTAATTGCGAAAAAGTTACCTTCGTGCTCGTTTGTTGGAGAATTTATAAGTTAAGGGTTAAGTTCTTGCCTACCTACCTTACGATAAAAGTTTTATAAAGAGATACAATTACTTAGGTAAGTACAATTATTATAATTAGCCTGATTTAGTACTGAGGCGCTAGGGCTCGACACAGATATATGCCAACGGCCTTGAGTGGTTAGCTTGCGTATTATGTGCTGATTTCACGCAACGCGTCATAAGTCCACCCAGTAATAGGACTCGCCCATCAAGGAGCGCTGTCCCAAATAAGACGCATTATTGATTTATTCACATACAACAAAAGGTATTGTAATAAAACACGTATAATAAAAAATAAAATTATCTTTAAAGTGGTGAAGGTTTCATAAAAATACGTTTTATAGTTTTTGCGTGATTCTCAGTTTTCTATCCACGTTAGACATAACTTTACAAATTAATTACACTATGTAATATAAACATAATTTAAAATATTCACATATTAAGTTATTAAGAAAATGCTTTAATTTAACATACATTTTTTTCCAAATCATTAACACTACTGGCTTAGACGTGATCTTCAGTTTAAAATCATTAAACGTTGTTTATCGTCGCTTTAAGCAGGCCACTAGGATTATTTTTCATCCCTACTTTCTAATAGGGTACTACTGTTCAGTTTATTTAAACAACTCCATAATTTGTTATCAAAAAACGAAAATGAACAGTTCAGAATAATCTCCTCAAATTAGGCTTCTATTTTAGCGAGAGATCTGAGATAGGCACTTATATAAGTTTAACTTTATTAAACAGCCGTTGTAACAAATGTCTTTCAAAATTTATGACAGCAAAAACAAGTCGACTAGGATTAGACAGGCATGCGCCGAAAGATGTCTGAAAATGCCTGAAAAGGAAGAGTGACGTCACAATATATCAGTCTAAGGCTGAAGGAAGTAAACTTTTTATCTTTTTTTTATCACGAATATTGTATGTCGAAACCATAACTCGAAGATTCGAGAAACACGTTGGGGTTTCTTTTTATGTGCTATTCAAATTATAATCTCACATTACTAGTCTATGATTATAATACCTACCATCCGTCAACTTCAAGTCATAAAAATTATCGTCATGAATTCATTAAATAAAATAAAACGTAGGTACACTAGCTACCGTAATATTGATGCAAAATGATAACTACTTAACTAAGAAAAGGGATATTTTGAGGGGTAAATGATTTTTTTTTTTAATTATTTTCGACCAGAATGCACCAAACATTTTTTTTTTTAAGTAAGTAGTTACCAGTGATGAAATTACATTACAAAACACAATCCGTGCGATTAATGGAATCTTTGACGACTTGCATGTGAATCTTATTCATAAATTAATTACTTTTTCGCACACGCACTAATAATAATAATGAATACCATACGTGAATAGGTACCAAAATTATATTTATACTTAGAGCTTGCCTACCAAGCTGTTTGGGTACGTATATACCTATGTATATCTACTACCTATCTACCTACTTTCGGGGGAGTTGGAGTCAGTTAATCAGTCTCCAGCGTAGGGGTTCATTTTGTTTATTTGAATGTTCCCTCAGATTTAGTAGAGAGGAGCGCCCAACGACCGAATCCGAGAGGGCTTGCCGCCAAAGATTCCTCCTAATAATTTTCTAAAAAATATACCATCCATATTTTTACTCCTGTAATAAAATAAACTAAGTGTAGCAATAAGTAGGTACCTAATTGGGTTGTAAAAATATTTTCCTTAACATTCACAATTCTTTTAGCAAATTTTTTATAGGTTATGTTTCTCTTCCATTTATTTCTGAATCATGAATATAAAGAAGCATTAAAGGAATATTTTCTGAAGTACAATTATTATTTTCCTTCAAATGTGCCGTAAACGTAACTACAAATCCACTTAATTAGCTTACCTAATTAACTTCAACGCTCTGGAGGAAAAATGAAAAAAATATTTTCCTCTGAATAACTTCTTACTGGCTGTTTTATATTAGAACTAATGTTTTATGAAAGAAAAAGTTTATTATACTTACTGGGGTATTACTTGCAAACAAACTCATTGACTGAAATATATATTAATTTTACAACTTTATGTATACTTTAGTTATTTTCATGGTTAAAATGCGAACACTTCTCATTTACAGTTAAATAAAATAGGTTTGTTAAAGGTTCTATAGCAATGAAGCTACATAATGGCTAGTTAAATTAACTTTGGGGGCTAATCTACAATAACAGAGGGAAGCCATAGACTATGTATTAACTAATAACAGTTTATCTCAAGAAAATGTGCACTAACCTAACCCTATTATTTTTTTACTCATCTTTTCTTCAGAACAAAAGCTAAATTACCCGGCCCAGTGCGTATTTGGTCACGCGCAGTAATAGGGTTCCGTAGTTGCACAACGTTATGTAAGTAATTTTAATGGAATTTATACGAAATTTTTACTTTTCCAAGTACTTACATTTTTATAAGTTGGTTGACTATTACTCGTAAACTTGAAAAGCCTACTTAGCTGTGATACTTTTCCTTTTAACTACGTTATATATTATTTACTACTACCGTGAATTTTTTCACCCATCCAAAACTAACGGTTTAGCTGGCAGGGTGGGAATATTTCAGAAACGGATCCCTAAATCGAAAAATTGTTTTCACAAAACCGCAATATTTTTGAAAGACCGATTCAAAAACACCCCACACCATGGGGTAGACGAGAATAAAAAAACCATCCCCACTTTACGTGTAGGTAACGGAAAATATTTTGTCATTGATAGAAATATCAATAAAAGGACTATTAAAATCTTTTTCACTATCGTATATTGAAGTTATTTTGTAAGAATGAAAGAAATTTTTTATGGTTTGTAACCAATACAGTCTGAGTTTTTACTACTCGTACCCAACTCAAAGAAGGTAACCCAAAAAAGTTTTTTTTCATGATTTGATTTAACCACTATGTCGTCATGATAAATATGTATATCCATGCCAAATTATAGCTTTCTAGTACTAAGAGCTCTGAGCTAAGCTGCAGACGGCCAGACAGAAGGACGGACATAGCGAAACTATAAACTTGTTGACTACGGAACCCTAAAAAAGTTTGACACTTGACTGAATGATCGAATGTAACAATAAGTGTTTCCAGCCTGTACACAAGACTGCCCTTTGAATTAAACCTTTACAATACCTACCTTAACAGGTATTAAATTAATGTTATGTACTTTGTTGTAGGTGTACCTTGTAACTAGATTCTCATGCAAATATAGATGAAGAGCAAACCTTCAAATAATAATTATTATTGGTGTTTACATATCGAACAATAGGGATGCATAATAGGCAATAGACATACATTAATGCATTATAACTTCAGAGTTAATAATGAATGAATCAAGATACGATTAGTTAGAGGATGCCTTATTATTACTTAACTTTACTTACTTTTTATTATTGCTTATTTATTACTCACAATATTTTCTGAGAGATTATTAATTTAACTAAGACGTAAAAATATTGTGTCCAAAAAATAAAAAAAATAATAAGACATGCATTGAGCAAAAGGAGTGACTGGTGATCAATGCTTGTATCACAGAATAATATAACTACGGTACCTAGTTTATCTGGGCAGTAACTGCCGCGCACTCAAACTGTTGCCGACTGGTACCTATATACTGAGATTTCGAAGCGCGTCGGCGTCGTTTTGGCCGTTTTTTATGAAGATGTAATACTGCTTTATTATACTGTGCTAATGTGCTTGTATACAGGGTGGAAGGGACATCGACGCGCAAACTAATACCACGTAGGTATTCAGTACATCATTCTGAGCCCCCCTATATAGAAATTTTTCATCGGTTATTGAAAAAAAAATCTGCAGTTTCCTACAATAGTGCAATACCTACACGGTCAAAATGTATGGAAAAGCAGATTTTTATTTTCAATAACCGATGAAAATTTTCTATATAGGCTCTATAGGGCTCAGAATGATTTACTGAATACGTGGTAACCGTTTGCGCGTCGATGTCCCTTCTACCCTGTATTTTCAGTATGAGAAGAAGCATAAACCCGGGAAGTTTTACGGTGGCTTGTTAAAAAAGTCGAACGACGTCGCCGATTTTTGAGTTGCTATGTCGCATCGCATTGTATTATGAATAAGCAAGAAATAAAAGGCTTTTTTATTTTTATTTTTTTTTATTTATTTTATTTTATGTTGCATCGCATCGCTTTGGTGTGTATGTCAACAGTATTTCTGAATACCTGTACCTGTAGATTTCATTCAACATACGCCCACAACGACTCACAGATATACCTACATACATACTTAGATCATACTAAGTCTCTATTGGAAATCCTTGTCACAGTCGAATTGAGCCCAACGTTCCATTCCACGCATTACAGTGGTACTGATTATGGTCAAGATAGAACGTAAACCACTGTGTAATATTAACTGTTAGTTAAATTGTGCCCATAGATGTGGTAGAATTGGCTGTTTGGGCATTTGATTATGTACTAGTAGGAATAAGCGCATCTTGAATTACGTCTTGGTGAATGAAATAAGAGAAATAATTAGGTAATAATTTGTGTAATCTTAAAAGTTAATTTCGGACCTTTTTCCGTACTACCCAATTAGTGACGACACACAATTCACTAATTTGTTTTAAAAGTAAATCCTCTCAACCGTTCGATTTTTAACGTTCGAATTTTTTAAATCATGCTTAACATACCGAATGGCGGGTCAGTTCCGATTGATCCCAAATTAATTGTTAACTGTCACTTTGTTTCAAATAATAAGGGCTGCCTAACTTAACTAAAATTAATCCTCTCTAATCTTCATCCTAAATAAGTCAGAAACGCCTATTCAAAGTGAAATAATGAAACTTTACAATAAGTAAATAAGTAGTTTGAAAAGAAGTACTGAAGTACTCATAAAGCTTTGAATTTATTAGGTATTCAAAGCATCTGAGCGACTGCTGATAGGTCTCTGAATAGATAATTTACTTAGTGTTACTCTTCAGGCTCTATTAAACCCTTTCATAACTTTTGGACAAAGGTTCTGACTCGACGAGAAATGTAAGGCCTAGATTTTAGTTTTTTTTTTTAAATATTTTTTGTTAAATTCTTTGACGAGTTCCCGTAAATTATTTTTAGTAAAAGGTCGTTTTTTTCCGATCAGGTTCTATTGGAGGGTAATTTAGAGCCTTAGCACATCTCCGCCGCGAAACCGTAGCAGCGAAACCGCAGCAGTTCAATTCAACTGTTTCGCATGATGTTCCGCTACTCGAGCATCGGAACATTATGCGGCTTCGCAGTTTCTCGGCGGAGATGTACTAAGGCCCTTAAGCCGAAAAAAAAATGACCGCGTATTTTTGTAGCAGCATCTAGCAGTAATTAGACCCGTACTGACTTCGTACGGGTAACCCGATCGATAAAAAAAAACTGCACAGGTTCACCCGCTAGGCTAATTTGAAGGCTATTTTGGAGTCCATAGGGAACGTACAACATACATACACACATCGATTTTTATATACTTACATATCCAAATTAAATTTTACCTAACACTTTCACTACGCCAGTGAAAATCCTGTCGACACGTGTGGTTACACAACTCAATCCAATTCTTAGCAGTGTGCGTCTATCTGACAGGCCCCAACGAGATTCATCAACGGGTGATAGCTTTTCATAAAGACATTATTTTGTACCTAAAGAAAATAAATAAGATATATTTTGTACCTCGACAGTTTTTGATTAAATGACGTTTTTATGAAGTGTCTTGCTAGCGGGCCCTTTATGGTTATTTTTATTGTTATTATACTTTCAGATCGCACAATAGTGTTAGGATCTTGATACTATTATGTACCTTACAAATCCAAAATCGCGACTTTCTGTGAGCTACACTTTAGAAGATATTCGTTATTTAAACAAGCGTCCAGCCAGCGGGCACCTTTTTAAATACTACTTTTTTATATCATACAATAGTGTTAGGAGCTTGATACTATTATGTACCTTACAAATCCGAAATTTCGACTTTCTGTGAGTATACTTCAGAAGATATTCGTTATTTAAACAAGCGTCCAGCCAGCGGGCCCCTTTTTAAATACAACTATTTTATATCATACAATAGTGTTAGGAGCTTGATACTATTATGTACCTTACAAATCCAAAATTTCGACTTTCTCGAGCTATACTTCAGAAGATATTCGTTATTTAAACGATCGTCTAGCTCGCAAACCCCTTTTCAAACATTATACCTACGTTCATAATCCAATAGGGCTATAACACCAAAACTGGGATTAAGAAAAAGAGTAAGAGAGTTAAGTACGACGCTAATGATGACGATGTAAATTAAAAGAGAAAATGTAATAGTAATTATAATCTTTAATCTGTTTAAATTGTTAGGAACAAAAGATGTCTAAACATGTCGACAATAATTTTAAATAATTTTAAAATTTCAGACAACACGTACCAAATGTCAATTTAGAACTTAGAAATTTAAAGAACATCAAAAACCTTATACAACATCCCTATACTATTAAACGAGTAATATATTTTGTACTCACGTTCACGAAAACGGCTCTAACGATTTCGATGAAACTTGCAATATAGGGGTGCAAAAAATTGATCTAGCTAGGTCTCATACTTGGGAAAAAAAAAAAAAAAAAAATTAAAAAAATTCGTTTTCTCTATTTTCACCCGAGCAGAGCCCGGTCGAACAGATACTGTAACATAATAATAACTGACGAGCTAAAGCAAATAAAAAATCACAATTAATTAACGAATATCTTCTAAAGTATAGCCCGTAGAAAGTCGAAATTTTGGATTTGTAAGGTACATAATAGTATCAAGCTCCTATCACTATTGTATGATATAAAATAGTTGTATTTAAAAAGGGGCCCGCTGGCTGGACGCTTGTTTAAATAACGAATATCTTCTGAAGTGTAGGTCACATAAAGTCGAAATTTTGGATTTGTAAGGTACATAATAGTATCAAGCTCCTAACACTATTGTATGATATAAAATAGTAGTATTTAAAAAGGGTACCGCTGGCTGGACGCTTGTTTATATAACGAATATCTTCTGAAGTGTAGCTCACAGAAAGTCGACATTTTGGATTTGTAAGGTACATATAGTATCAAGCTCCTAACACTATTGTGCGATCTGAAAGTATAATAACAATAAAAATAACCATAAAGGGCCCGCTAGCAAGACACTTCATAAAAACGTCATTTAATCAAAAACTGTCGAGGTAAAAAATATATCTTATATATTTTCTTTAGCTACAAAATAATGTCTTTATGACAAGCTATCACCTGTTGATGAATCTCGTTGGGGCCTGTCAGATAGACGCACACTTCTTAGTAAACAGGCGTGTTCCCTTTAGTGCCATGCTTTCCTGGTCTGCGTCAATAATTATATTATATCACAACAATCGGAAGCAGAACCCCAAAAATTCTAGCCTAACAGCTAAACAGCATCACTCAGGCATCCAAACCGCACGCTTGACACCAGCAATGCACACAAGACGTGCCAGACGGGTGTCCGGTTACATTTGCGGTTGCTGAGCGATGCATGTGCCGACCGCACCGTTCCGCGCGACGCCGTGCTGCCGGACCGCCGTGCCGGACCACTACCGGACCACCGGTACGCACCCTGCATCACTGTCATTGCTGCATTCTCACCGCATTAATCCAGGATTGGCATTGTTGCTTTGGTTTTGGGAATGTAAGTGTGACGGGACGTTTATACAACTCATTTGTATAGCGAGTTAATAATCCTAGGAAACCAGCTGATGTAAAAGTGTGTATTGATGACCTGCATGATACAAAAAGAAAGCCTAAATATCCTTTTAAAGCGACCATTAAGGAATGGAGGCGAGGCGAACGTATTTTTGTCACCATCATCTGCCTAACTTTTTCCCAACTATGTTGGGATCGGCTTCCAGTCTTACCGGATGCAGCTGAATATCTTTTATTTACATGAAGCGACTGCCTATCTGATATCCACAACCCAGTTACTGGGTAATAAGATAACCCTTAGTAAGACTGGTTGTCAGACTTTCGGGCTTCTGACGACCCGTAATGACTGTCAAAGATCTACGTGTTTTCTGAGACACGGAGGGGTCTCGGTATGTAAAGATGGTCCACGGACCGACCACGGCCGCGGCTGATTGATCGACCCATGTGGCTATAATTACTTAGCCACGAGCCCCTCTACGAGACGGACATATTTTTGGTACTCTTAAAAATAACTATTCAAAACTTTTAACTCTGAATTCATTGTAGCACTAAAACTTAGTAAACAAACTGAAGAAAATTACTTCGTGATTTAACCTACTTCCAAGATAATTCCAACGGAATAGTTGCAAGAGCGTACAATTTTTCTAGAAATGCTTAGATCCTTACAAGATTGCAGTATCTAACTTCAAGATGGCTACAAGACAAGAGTCTCAACTCGATTTAGTATACGAATAGATATACCTAGTGAAACAAATTACTTTGTATTATCCGTTCCCAAGCGTGCCAAGTAAAGGATTACAAGTTCCTCTTCGAGCGAAGATAGATATCGTTTTGTTTCGTAACTTGGCTGTTTCCATGCGAAATTACAGAGACATTCTATCATTCATGAACTTCAGAAGTCTTTGTTTAGATTTACTCAATCTGCCTAGCCTTTTCCAACTATGTTAATTCACTACCAGTCTAACCGAACGCAGCTGAATTTCAGTATTTTACATGGAGCGACTGCCTATCTGACCTCCACAATTCAGTAACTGGGTAATACTATACCCCTTAAAAAGACTGGTTGTCAGACTTTCGGGCTTCTGACGACCCGTAAACGACTGTCAGAGATCCACAAATAAGAGCCGTGACCAACGGCTTAATGTGCTTTCCGAGGCACGGAGTCGAGTCGATACGAATCTCGGTATGTAAAGATGGTCGGGCCATCCACGGATCAACCCGGCAAGCGTAGCTTAACCTGACAGATCGACCCGTGCGGCTATTGTACTTAACCACGAGCATTTTTGTTCAGATTTACTGTTTGATAAAAATATAAAATAATTAAATTGCTGCTAATCACTATTATATGGCAAAACGTACGCTGTCTTCTCACAGTCACACTATAAAACATAACAATAACAGTTTACCGAAAGTTTTCGTTTAGTAGGCTCGCGAGTTATCGTCGAGTTGACCTTAGTTACTGAAAACTTTTGTTAAACGTTAAAACTGATAACAGCAGGCTAATTATTGCTTCATTTTTATAGACAGTAACTTAGATGTCAAAATTATGATGGAAGGCATCTTTATATACAGGGTGTCCCAGAAATCAACGTCAAGCCGGGAACGGGTCGTGTCAGTCGGTCGTGACAGTTATCAGAAAAATATAAATAAGGTTAAAGTTTTCCGATTTATTTTTAGTTACTGATAATTTTCTGATATCTAACACGTCTTTGGCCTATTTGGCACCCGTTTCCGGCTTGACGTGGATTTCTGGGACACCCTGTATGATAAAAATATTATATAACTTTTGCAAATCAAACCATAGTGTTATTGTGGTTATAACTTTAATAATTATTAATTACCTACAGTATTATTTTATTTATTCATGTGTATGATACAGATAGTACGGCTAAAAGCTTCCATACATAATCTGCTAAGATATTCTGAGTGCGGTATTAAAAAGCATTTCGAAATGTTTGCTAATTCCTCGCCAGAAAAGAACAATCGCGGCGCGTGAGTGCTGTGTGTTGTGCATTACCCTCAGGACTGGTGTACAATACAGAAGATAGCGATTCGCATGTCATGTGTATATAGTGAAAACTTCTTTAGGCGCGTTGAGCGATTTTTGGTAAGCGACATGCTAATGTGAGGTATTACGCTGCCAAGTTTTCAATTCTGTCGGCAGTCCACAACATGACGGACTATGATTTAAAAAAAATAAACTCGGAGATTGATGCTTTTTGAGATTGGTGCATATCAGGAAGATACTTGATACTTTCTTTACTTACCTTTATGAGAGGAAGCTTTTGCCATGTGATTGAAAGAAAGAAAGAAAGAAAGAAAAACTTTTATTTGGACACAGTTCGTGAAACACAAAAATACAAAAGAATAAAAAAATGTGAAAATAATATTGTAACCACAATAGTGTGTGCCTCACGGCTGCGCCAAAAAGGTCCATTTCAGCATTAATGCCAGACAGATGCTGCCTGACGCTGGTTTTCTAATGAACCTTTAGGGACAAGTCACGGGGAGTAGAAACAGTTTCAACATACATAATATATAATTTATAGATAATTTTTAAACTTTTAAATAAATATATAAAATAAACAAATGAATAAACAACTTAATACTCAATCAAAATATAATTACAATGAAGAAAAATATAATAATACTAATATTGTACCTACTTGATCTAAATAGTTAGTTGTATTATATATATACGTAGTATTTAAGCATTTAAATGTATATGAAAAATAGTACCTAAATAAGTTAAAATTACAAAAACAACAAGAACTATCTCAGCAGATCCTGTCTTTGCAATTGGCTAGATTGATCCGGGGCCGATACATTCATACAACGCTACAGACCGCCGCCGAAAGTTATTAAGTTAAAGTTGCTAAATAATATTATATATGTGAAATATTTAGGGCGACCATATCCAATTTCTGTTGCGAATCTATCAGATACTGCCGTAAGCGTGTTCGGAACGTGTGGATAGTGCCCAGTACCCTTAAGGGTGGCGGGATATTATTCCACACTTTAGATGCAGCGTATCGGAAAGAGCCTCTAAAAGCTGCTGTCCTATGGGACTGTGTTGAAAGTTGTTGTGCACATAGCCTTTTTTTTTTTTTTTTTTTTTTTTGAGGGTGGGAAATCATCAAATAACTTCTCCCGCTCTGGGTGGAGCGGGAGGGCGTGTCAGACTTTTACTGACTAAAACCCACCCGTGTTCCTTCAGTTGCCTATGCCAGGGCCGCGGTAACCCTTTCAGACAACCCGCGACCCCAGCGGCGTCGGCCCTATTGGGCCCCGTCACTTGCTGACATCTCTTTGAGGCGCGCGTGGAACACAACGCGCCGTCGACTCGGGCCTGGTCCTTACCGGACGGCGAGCTACCCGCTGCTCACCGTCCGCAGGCCCGCGCCTACGGTGGCCGGAAATCGCCCCGCGATTCCCGCCGCCCAGGGCGTCTCCTGCGGCGACTGAGGGCGTGAGGCTGCCTCTCCCTCACGCGTTCCGCCTCCTCCTTCGCGAGCATCACTGCTTCGCAGAAGGAGGTGACGGCCTCCCATGCACTCTCGCTCCGAACCATGGCCTGGACCAGGCTCGGACGCGAGAGATCGCCGCCGCCGATCGCCTCCGTGAGAACACGGCGGTGCTCTGCCCAAGCCGGGCAGACCTCCACTGTATGCTCCACCGTGTCCTCCGGGCGATCCACACAATGGAAACACCCGGGCGTTTCCTCCCGCCTTATTCGAAACAGGAACCTCCCGAAACAACCGTGTCCGGTGAGGACCTGCGTCAGGCGGAAGGTGAGGACGCCGTGGCGCCTCTCTAGCCACTCCTCAAAGAGGGGACTTATCGCCGCTATTGTGGCGTGCCCAGCGCTGGGTTGCGACAGTCGCGCTCTCCATGCCGCCATGAGATCCCGCCGGAGCTCTGTCCGCTGTACCGTGATTTCTCGCGGCAGCGGAGTTACGCCCCGGCGTTTCGCCTCCTCGCGCCACTGTGCACATAGCCTGGGCGCGCAATCTCGTCTACTAGCCATCCAACTAAGCTTGTCGTACAAATACTTCGGTTTCTTAGACTTAACGACACCGAACATCAAGCACGCTAAGTGTAACTTTCGTCTCGACTTCATCTTGAGAATGAAGTGTTTGTTAAGAAACGGGGTGACATGACTTCTAGGTGGAATATAGTAACAGAAGCGCGCACATGCATTTTGGACTCTTTGTATAAGTCGATCGGTACGAGCCAGCAAGCGTGGGCCGTAAACCGTATCAGCGTAGTTTAGTTTAGACAGAACAAGGGTTTCGACTAGCTGTTCGCGAAGCTTTTCAGACAAGTACGGCCTCATTTTGTAAAGCAATTTCAGACGATAGAAACAGTTTCTCACGGAGTTAGCAACGTGTTTCTCAAATCTAAGGCTGTTGTCCATACATAACCCAAGGTTCCGCGCTTCATTCACGCGGTCAATAGGCTCACCCATTAGTGTTAAATTAAGGCATAAAGGTATCTTCTTTAACTGCTGCTTCGTACCAAACAACATATACTTGGTTTTTAATGGGTTTAATGCCAAACAATTCTCATCTGACCAGGCCGCGATTCTCTCAAGGTCGTCATTTAGGTCTCTAATGGCCGAATCATAATCTATGATTGAATGATTGGATCTATAATCCTTCCATACCCTAAGGACACGTCTTCCCCACCATTATCGCGGCCCCCGGTCCACTCCTTGATATGCAATGGTCTCTGTTGCATTAAGTAACATGAGGCAACCGGGGCTAGTGTGAATCTTTGGGTTAATTCGAGTTATCTAGTCAAACTGGGTCAAACCACGCTGAGTTTGGTACATTTCATTCATTCAAATATAAATATGGCAATATACAATTTCTTAAGCAATATAATGCCAAGTGTAGACAATAAGACTCCTGTTTGTGCTATGTTACGGTATAAGGGGAAATGCCCTAGACTTAATAAGCTCCTATCTTACTGGACGATCTCAACATACGGAAATGTCCAGAATATGCCTTGAAACCAAACGTGAGCTTAAATTTACATCAGCCGGTAGGGAGGTAAAATACGGTGTACCACAGGGGGGGTTTCTCCTATATATAAATGACTTGCCACGACAGACACGACAACCCATGGTACTATTTGCAGACGATAGTACAGCGATAGTTAAGTGTACCAAGAAAGAAGACTATGAAAGGGAAATTAATAACACATTAGAAACAATTATACATTGGCTTGATACAAATAACTTAATAATAAATCTAAAGAAGACAAAAGTAATGCACTTCTACCAAAGGATACGCGCTGATGACATAAATGTTAGTTATAATGGTCAAACGGTGGATACAACGTGTGTAACGAAATTTCTAGGCATCCTGATTGACAACAATTTGACCTGGAAATCTCATGCCGATGACGTTTGTAAGAAGTTAAGTAAATCAGCATACGTACTATATAACCTGTCACATAAAGTTAGCCACGATACACTTCTACTAGCTTATAATGGGTTGGTTGCGTCAGTAATAAGATTTGGAATCATATTTTGGGGTAGCTGTAGTGAGAGGGAAGAGATTTTTAAGTCCCAAAAACGGTGTATTAGATCTATGTCAAACTTAAAAAGCACAGACAGCTGTGAACCTGTGTTTCGGTCTCTGAGGATACTGACTCTCCCATGTTTGTACATATTGGAAGTGGCAATTTTTGTAAAAACCAATCTGAATTTATTCCCGTCACTGGCCAATATAAGACCACGTAATGGCCCCTTGAGATCGCAATACAAGAACTTGCTGCATTCGTGTCATTACAAAACAGCACTGTTAAGGAAAAGTATTATGACAATGGGACCTGTCATTTATAATAAAATACCTCATGGTTATAAGGATTATTCTTTGAACATGTTTAAATCAAAGGTAACTGAACTGCTTTTAGTCAAATGTTATTACTCAGTGAAAGACTTTCTAAATGATATGAATTTATCCGGATTATGACTGTTAAAATTAATTGCAAATTTGACGCTGTAAGACTTAGCTACCTGACTATAATAGTATCCCCCCTATAATTTCTGTTTTGTTTTTGCTGGCATTCTTTTGTTTGTGTGTAATAATAATATTTTATATCACATTTGCTCGTAAAGGGTCTCTTATTTCACGAATTTCAATATCGTAATGTATGTCATTACGTACTTGTGCGTAATTGTAATGTAAAACGCACGGGTTTCTTTTTAATAAGATAAAACGTAAGGTTTATCAAGATGCTCCGTCTAAAACGAACGGTACTTTTTAAATCTTAGCAAAGAGTTTTTATGTCAGAAAAGTGGTCAACATTTTATGAATAAAATTAACTTTGGGATATAAAATATAAAAAATAAACATAAACATATTTTGACAATAAATTGCAACAACAACAAACAAAAACAAAAAAATATTAATTTATTTTATTAGTAATACTGGCTGTTTTTGTGCCTTTGCTTTAAAAAAAAAAGCGCTGATGCGCACGCATCGCTAATTTGTGAACAAGTAAAAATCGCGCGCTTTTTTTTCGCTGTATTGTTTTTATTTGAAAATGTCGTCAAGTAATGATGAATTTATTAATTCGACACCGCCAGAAGTCTCAAAGGCATCGAAAAAGGCTACTCTAAGCCTCTTGCCTGAAAAATCGACCGATAGATAGGTACTTACAAGCATATCAAAATTTCATCTTATGGAAAACAAGCAAAGATCCAAATTCTTTTTCAGAAAGTGTGTTTTTAAAGATTTATTTGTTTAAGAAAGTCCGAGTTTTATTTATTTCCTCGCAAATATGTTATAAAACGTCGTATGACATACGTGCGCTTTGATAATTACAGCCTCTGCTTTCTTGTAGCCCTCGCCTACGGCTCGGGCTAGCAATATCGCCTCGGTTGTAATTTTCAACTTACCGCACTTATATCATAATGTACTATTAAAATATGTAATAATTTGCACGCCGTAAGGTAGACTGTAGCCGATCTTTTTAATTAATCTATAACATCTTATACCTGTACCTACATCCTTAGCAAATAAAGTTCTCATTCATTCATTCATTCATTCATTCATACCTTTAAGACAGGAAGGCTTTGCCATGTGAATAGGAAAAATAATGGTAACCCAATACATACCAGGCAGGCAGGCATTAATCCTGAATACTTATTTAATTACTTAAAATGAGAATTGTACAAAAAATATTTTACATTGAATCAATTTTGTAATCAATCAATCAATCAATATTCCAGCAATTTTTTCCTCGTTTAGTCGACGCTGCTGGGCTAGGGCTGGCTCATTTCTCGCACAGAGAATAGCTATTGCTATTCAACGCAGAAATGCAACCGGTGTTCTTGGCACCATGCCTCATGGACACCCACTTTTGTTAGATTTTTAAGGTTTACTTTTAGTTTTCTATTTAGTTTAACAAATATTATATATTAAATCAATTTCATAAAATATAAATTAAGAGTGAAGTTTTTTATAAATAGTTAGTTACGGCAAGAGAACGGTACGAGCAGTCACCCTGGTATAAAAAATTCTGTATTCGGAAAATCGCTGAGCACTTATAGCTAGTACCACACGCAATTGAAACAGTAGAGATTAGAGGGTATAGACTAGTACACCAACATGAGCCGGGATTTTCACTACAGCTTTGTACATTAACTTCCTTTATACTCGTGCATTTAAAGACAATGGATTGTTTTATTTATTCTCACTGAACGAATATTGTGGTATACGCCAGAAGGCACTTCCACGTCATGTTTTAAAATTTTGAGGTGTTTTCAGTATATTGTTTCTAGAGCTAGCCAATGTGTGTCAGCTATTAGAAACATTGACTTTGATTATTTTATGATTATGGCAAGTTATGTATCTCATTGACTAATATTTTGCCTTCCAGTATTTTTCATAATTCAAGAATATTGTTGGTAGCCAAAGGGTAAAACGGGACCCTATTACTAAGACTCCGCTGTCTGTCTGTCTATCTGTCTGTCCGTCTGTCACCAGGCTGTATCTCATAAACCGTGATAGTTAGACAGTTGAAATTTTCACAGGTGATGTATTTCTGTTGCCGCTATAACAACAAATACTAAAAAACAGAATAAAATAAATATTTAAGGGGACTCTCATGTCAAACGTGTTTTTTTTGCCGTTTTTATAGATGACTAGCTGACCCGACAAACGTTGAATATTCTAATGTAAACGCGTGAAGTTAAAAAAGTCGTTAAGTTTTCTGAAATGTTTCCATTTTCTGCGAGAGTTTCGTATTTTTTTCTTTCAGAACCTTCTTCAGACAATAATGAACACAATAAAAAAAGAATTAGCGAAATTGTTCCATCCGTTCACGCGTGATGCGATGACCAAGAGAAATAGGGATTAATTTTTATATGTACAGGGTATAAGTGTAAACATAAAATAGTAGCAATCTTTAAAGAGGCCATTGTACTCATCATTATGAACAACTTTTACTATGGGACCAGACCTGAAATCGCGAAAAAAAAATCAGCTGTTCAGTTCATTTATTCGCATAATTCGTCAAAATCTAGGGAATAGTCGTTTTTTTTTCGCGATTTCAGTTTTGGTCCCATAGTAAAAGTTGGTCATAATGATGAGTACCATGACCCCTCAAATTATTGCTACTGTTTACACTTACACCCTGTATAATTATATAGATGGTACGGAACCCTTCGTGCGCGAGTCCAACCCGCACTTGGCCGGTTTTTTTAAAAATTAATATTCCAAAAATTACTCAATATTAGATTAATTTAAGCGCTACCAAGTTTTAAAGTAGAATGTGATCATAAAGTTCACACTTATACGAATAATCGACAGATAATAAAATCTCAAACAAAAATATCATCACTTAATTTAACTTGCTATTCTGATTCTGACCACCATTTCGGTTCCATCTTGATTTCAATCTTCTACAAATGACTTTAACCATCATCCCTATGTAACACCCTAACTATCTGGCCGGCGATCGGCCATCTGACAAAGCGTCATCGGCCGATGTTTGCGAAACGAGATAAGCGTGACCGATCTCTGGACACCCTTGCAGGAAGTAACGAACAGGGTATCGTGGAGTTTGTGAGTTGTAATAATTTGATGACCAATATTATCATTTATTTATTTAGGATTTCCAACAAAATTATTATTATTTGTTATTTGCTGCGAGTTATTTTACTTCTTACTTTCTCTTACCTATGTACCGTTTCTTGTTCTATCTAAATTTTGTCCGTGAAAACTTGTAATTGGCCTTCTTTCACTAATGTTAACCTATCTATAACCTAGCTGTAAGTTTTCTTAAGTTAACAAAATAAAAGATACAATACACTTGAAGAAAGTGCAATATCAGGTATTAAGTAGGTACACACAAACTATACACACACCCCCTCACACAGGTCACACACATAGGAGACCACAGCATCTGTCTCATTTTGTCACCTCTTAAACCTTAGAACAAAATAAAACAAATTAATGTAATAATATTGCAAGCAGCGATTGAAATCTATGATGGTGTCAAATTATCAACTGAAAGCCAGATCCTAGTTAACTAAATCCATTGGATCATAAAGAGCCATATTCGTTACTTATACATTGTGTTATCGGCAACTCTACAACAATTAAGTATCAACTTATAATTAAATTGTTCAAAGTACCGCGCTGCGGCCATTACAGATATTTAATTCAATTTTAACGCTAGAATGACCTCGACTGTGTTGCCTTTTTTGTTTTTATTCCGTTGCAAATGCAATGGTATTTTTACTTCAAGTGCACACCATAATAATGATTTAAACTTCAATTTAAAAGCTAACTAACATTGTGTCGACAATCCAATATATGTATTACAACTGTTTTCCGTAACTACGCCTCTAAAATTTACGACCACCTAGTGACCCACAAACACGTGTTTTGACACTATAAAACAGCCAAACTTTTTGCCCATACACTACGAAAAACAGTACGACAAAAGGTATCCAACCTTATCGGGCCGCATCCGGAATCATAACAGGGCATAGTCGACTCCATGGCATCGCTGTTCGTGACGGAAGCAGCTCCTCCGGGCAGTAATGCGTTGACCTAGGTCGGCCTCCTTGCGACCGCTGCAACCATTACTCATTGAAAATTATACGAGACTAAGTGGTGTTTCGGGTACATCCAGTCATGCGAGCCCGCGCCCTGTTTGCGAACATCGAATAACAACGCAACTCGAATGAGGTTTGCGTGTATCGATTGTTCCTTTAACGATTTATTGCTTTGAATTTTTCGCTGATGCGTTTCCCGTTGTTATAGTGGAGCCGAATCGATGGTATAGAGCAATGGTGTGGAATGTGAATTGGTTGGGTCGAGCGATGTATTTTGAATGCTAACTTTGCTGCAGGTACATAAGTGTTTTAATATTTATTACTATATACAGTTCGATACACCGAATCTATCAATGTATTAATAAATAAAAATATATTTACCGCACATTTTAAATCAGCTAGGGTCATCGCCTCTTCTACCAAATATTATGAAAGAAACTTTTGCAACTGTACCGAGAATTCGAAAACTTCATCCCAGTCCCAAGTAACAAATCCATTAGCCGTTACATCCTACAACTTTTAACAACAGAGATAACAGTGAACACATCAAACTTGTACCAACCCTTGAACTTAACCCTTTCACTAATCTGGCCACAAGAGACGACACGCGTGCTTAATCCATCAGGAGTGAACTAATGAATGATGATAAATAGTTTTGTCAGAGCAGAGAAGGGTTATTTTGCAGAATCATTGAAATTGGATATCCTTGTTTAGCTAGCGTGCTTTTTAATATTCGATGAATGCAATTGGTGACAGGTTTTAATGCACGAACATTCAATCAATTTGGATCATTCTGATTTTATTAACTGCTCTTACTTGGTATCTTTCTGTGGTAGAGATGGTATATCCAAAGTGTCTGAAATACTGTTTTTGAATAGGTTAGTCAATAAGCGTCAGTATTATTTATTGGGTCTGTGAGTTATTCTTTACTTTTATACAGTTATTTATTTATTAGCAAAAAATATATATCCATCTTCATCTTCCCATTTATAGGAATATAACTATGAGCACCATGTGTAGACATTTTCCCAAGAGTGATTTGTGTGGCAGGTCGGCTAACCTCGGGTTTAACTCTACTAATGGTTCGGACAATGGGTTCGAACTATTATAGACAAGATATAAGAGCTTAACCCTCCTGGGACTTTTGATCTGTCGAAAGAATAAGCTCGGGAGTGCATTCTTTGAAAGTGGAACTATGATGATTTGACAGACTCGAGTGGATAATACAAATGAATGGAGACGTGGCTAAAAGTGTTAATTCACTTGATTTGCTTTGTGTGTGTCAACATGGTGTCTATTTAGTACGATGCGCTATTGTTCGATTCCTTACTAGCTAATAGTGTTAATTCACTTGATTTGCTTTGTGTGTGTCAACTTGGTGTCTATTTAGTACGATGCGCTATTGTTCGATTCCTTACTAGCTGATAGTGTTAATTCACTTGATTTGCTTTGTGTGTGTCAACATGGTGTCTATTTAGTACGATGCGCTATTGTTCGATTCCTTACTAGCTGTTACTGGTTGACAAATATGTTAGAATATTTAACCCTTTACACCCGAAAGAAAAAAGTTGCAAATATTAAAAAAAATGTTAATTGATAGGATTTCTAGGAGTCCAAAGAAACTAAGAAAAATGCAAAAAAAAATCCTGAATTTTCAGTTTTCCTGAAAAGGTGCCCTCACGATCGTGACACTTAGGTATAATCTACAAGTCTCACAATAGTGAGTGTTGTCTTTTTATTTATTTTTTCTTAAAAAAAAAAACAACGAATCTGTACTAATCATTATTTATTTGTTTGAATAACCTCTCATTAATCAGTCTTTATCATTTTACTAAAAATTAAACCTTCTTTTAACTAATTATCTAGCAAAAATCAGTAAATTTCTCAAAATTAACAAAGTCAACGTCTGACAAACTTAAAATCACAAAATAACAATTATTTTAACGTTTATGAACAAAAAAGAGATTACAAATTATTTAAAATTAAAGTAAGAATAGCAAAAACTAACATAGTTTGAAAAAAACGTAACTAGATTATTATGGTTTGAGGTGATAAAATTGAAAACGGTTTTGGTTTCGAGAAAGACACAGGTAAACACCACACCTGGAACATTTAACTTTGATCAGCTATGGCATCCCTCCATCATGCAAGACCTTCGGCCTTTATGTCATCAAATACAGCCAGGTAATTATATCCATCATATCTTTTGCCCTGTGATGGGCGTATTGGTCTGTATTGCCTATTGCTATGAGGTGGCTAGATGTATCACCAAACATTGTATTAGCGCCTCTGTAAATCTCGAAATCCAGCATCAGACCTTCGCTAGTAGTAAGAACAAAATTTTTCAAACCTTCTGGTCGTGGTTTATTATTTTTGACGACCTGACGCAAAGAACATCGGCCACTGAAAGGTATCATCTGTTCATCACTGAATAGTAACATGGAACTCTTTCCAGTTTGCTGCAGGTATCCTGAACCCGTTTGATAATTGGTTGCACCTTCCAAAGCGGATTGTTAGTCTCAGTTTCAGTTGGCTGATCGTGATCAACTACATGAAGAGCATTGCGTAAAGTAATAAATCGGTCGCGAACTATTTTGTCGGAAATAAGTCCAATCCTCATAGTAGCTCGCCAATACATCGGCATTCGTAGGTATGGAGGGCATCCCATGAGAATATGCACACCAAACACTTTAGCTATTTCCGCTTTTGTGGTTTTGAGTTCCTGGCCAGTCTTACGCATGTAATATAAGTTTGTACACCGAGCAGTCTCGTCGTAAAAGCCTTCATCAAAATAATCATGAAGATATTCGGATGGTGTTCGAACTGGTTTTTTTAGTAAAGTTACAGTATAGTTATGCGGCTTATCGCTAAAAGGAATATTCTTCCAGGTGTGTCCATGACCACGTTGCTGCAGATTTCCCCTAGTCAACGTAGTACGAGAACGTCCTCGGCATGATTGCATTCGCTGCGAAGTAGTACCACGAGAACGGCCTCTGCTTCCAATTTGCTGCGAGGGAGTACTACGAAAGTGTCCCCCATTTCGGGTCGTTACCTGACTTAGAGGTTCAGGTTCCGTTTCATCGGCTGAACCTTCAGAATTATCATCCTAGCCTACAAGGTCAGCGAGAATGCGCGGCTCTACTTCAAAATCTTCATAGTCGTGGAATTCTTATATGTCTGACTCGTTTCCATCGCCAAGGAGTTCTAAGATGCGACCATCAGGTACAGGAAGCACTAAAATAATAAACAATCAACTATATTAGCCGCAATACCAACTTTTAATCAATAAACAAAAAACCACGTTGAAATCAATTTATTGGGTTACAACCGAAGGGCCACGATCGTGCTACTTGAAATTTAGTCTCATTTTGTTTCTAACTTACAAAACCAAATCGCAAAAATAGTTTGTATTTAATTTTATTAATGTTTTAATAATAAAATAAAACAAAAAAAATACTCAAAATATAACGATAAACAATATAACACACTACTTACACGTGCCGCCGGCCAGATCAAAAAACGCTGCCATCTTGTACCGCCGATTGAGACAAACTAACAACCTATTCCACGACTCAGGCGTCACTACGCGCGAGTACACATCTCTCACGATCGATCGTTGTCGGTTGCGTTCGCAAAAATGAATTCGCGCGGTCTTAAGATTTTTTTAAAGTTACCCGCACTATCGTATACCGTCGGGTGTAAAGGGTTTGCTGACAATATTGAATTTCAAATCAGTTCAAAGTATTCGTTCAGCATTACCTTATACCTAACTGTCGGTAAAAGATTGACAATACAATTCTATCTGTCCTTACGTTCCTTTCCTTCGTTCGTATTCTTCTGTCTTAGATTATTGGGACGTTAAAACCATATATAGATAGGTTTTTCTATCTCCAGTATGCCGAAACTGGTGACAGATAGATTATTGGGTTTATTTATTTAGATTTACCAACGTTCGTATACACTAAATAAATTACAGGAAGCAACAGAAAATATACAACGTGTAATGCTAAATGCGCAAAACCTCTTAAGGGGTCATTGTACTCATCATTATGAACAACTTTTACTATGGGACCAAACCTGAATACGCGAAAAAAAAATCAGCTGTTCAATACATTTTGACGAATTATGCGAACATAAATGTACTGAACAGCTGATTTTTTTTTCGCGATTTCAGGTTTGGTCCCATAGTAAAAGTTGTTCATAATGATGAGTACAATGACCCCTTAAGAGGTTTTGCGCATTTAGCATTACACGTTGTAGAACCAAATGTAACAAACAATTATAGGTAAATACAGCATTTTCTTATGGTTCGGCCGTAAATGTTATTCTTGTTATTTATTACAACACCAGCTGTTTCCCGCGACTTTGCCTGCGTGTATTTTGCATATTATAATTGTTTTAAACAAATATCCAGATTGTTATGCAGCTTATGTCATTCTCCAGGATCCATTTTATATATCTGTCAATTTCATAACAATCCTGGTTTAAACGTGAACAAGTAACAAACAGACAGACGAAGTTACTTTCACATTTATAATATTAGTAGATAGTATGGATGGATGGGCTTCAACTTAGTACGTATCTAGGTTTAGTTTGCATGTATTACCATAAGTAAGTTCACCTGTTTGTTTGCCTTATAAGATAGAATCTGCTTTTGCTCGGTAGATCCCAAATCCTTGCTATAACAGAATAGGAGTTTAATTATTACATATCATAACATCACGCCTTTAATCCCCGAAGGGTCAGGCAGAGGTGTACTGTAAATGAAATGAAATGTGGGTGTAGGTACTGTAACATTTCATTTCATTTTATTATTATTATTTATTACTAGCTGCGCCCCGCTGTTTCACCCGTGTAGACCGGGATAAAAAGTAGCCTATGTGTTAATCCAGGGTATAAGCTATCTACATACCAAATTTCATCCAAATCGGTCCAGCCGTTTAAGCGTGAAGAAGTAACAAACATACACACACACACACACACTCACAAACTTTCGCCTTTGTAATATTAGTGTGATTTCGCCAGTTATGTTTAACACGTTGGCGGACAGTAACATCCACAGGCGTCTAGGTAGCTAAAAGTCATACGACAGTACGCCTGTCGACGTCTGAGTTTTTACTAGCTTAAAATCCGATTTTATTCCGATTTTCCATACTATCATAAAGAACGGCATGTTGTACTGTCACCACAGGTATAATTAAGACTGTCGTACTGTCACTACACAATTTTTGTCGTTACGTCAAAGAAAGTACCTCCAAGCACACATTCAAATTTCTATGCAAAATACCATGCATTGTAGCACTACGCCCGTGGGAAATGTATGAAAATAAGTAGTGTCTCAGTAGCCGCAACCACTGAGATAGTACTGTCCGCCAACGTATTAAGTCCCATATGGTGCCGAGCCTATTGCCATCAACCGGGCACAAAACCAGACTTCGGGCTGCTACTGACAAATTCCTGATGGAAAAACCCATTATCGCTCTGCCCGACCTGGAAATCGAACCCAGGAAGACATGCTCAGAAGTAACGGTTGCGACCAGTAGACCCACGAGGCAGTCTGATTATTACCTCCTTTATCAAATACCGTCTATGGGTAGTACTGGGATTTATTATGATGAAGTAATTGTGATTAATGTGCAGTTGTGCACAACTTTGGTCGGTGGAGCCTTCGTCCTGTCCATTAGTGCAGACAGCTGTTATTGTAACTGGCGCTAGTATTCTCTCTAGTGTCTATGCAACCGTTAAATATTAGTAGGTATTTTAATTGCAGGCCTTTGCCCTGCTGTGCAACGCCTTCACCTATCCGTTTGCTGATACTTCTCGGGCACCATTTATGCTCCACTTTGGCCGTTATCACCTGATCAGGCTGCATTCTTGGAATCATTGGCTGGCTGTATAGGAGTTTGGATTTTTGTATTTTCCTTTTTTTTTTATTTGCAAAAAATAATATTTTTTCGAGATGCACATCAAAACGAAGACCACAAAAAGATCTAGTGATCTATCCATTTACTATGTTATCTTCCACCCCTACGTATAAGCACCCCAATCACATCGAAAACTTAATTGATTAAAACTTAGTGAAGACGAGAACTGTATACCAACTAACGTTCGTGAAGCGGTGCAATATTCGCGCCAGTGTCGCCCTCTGTCCATCTAAGTCGAGCAAATTGTTTACGACAACCCAGTTTTCAGGGAAAACTATTTAATTCAGTTGCCGTGCCATCCCAGGAAGTCGGTACTTCGGTACTTCGGTAGTAAGTTGGTGGTGGTAGCACTTACTACCGATGGCACACTGAAGGCCTGAATACAACTAGTTATAACGATAATTTGCATGTGACATATTTGTGGGAATATATTCATGGATTTTGGATTCGGTTTGTGGTATTGTTGAGTCGGTATTTCCTTTTACTTATTACAGTTGAAAATGTTTTATGAGTACAAAATTAAAAAAATGGATGACATCGACTGTTGCAAAATTGGTTACATTTTTTACATATTTGGTGAGCTAAAGTAAAAGTAGCAATAATATTTATTAGACAATGGTACATACATACAACTAGGTAGGGTACTTTGTCATATTATTTTTATATTTATTTAGCTATCGAAAAATTCAGTCGAGCATAAGTATGTTTAGGAATAAAAATAGTAACATCTCGAAAACTTCCTATTTTCCACCGACGTGTAGGAAATGAACATGTCATAAGCCGACAGGACACGTCTCGGTGTTTGCGCAAACCTGTAAAACATGAAGCCTGTACTAATATGTTGAATATTTACCTACATATCAGATTAAATTATTTCAGTTTAATTATTGTTTTTAAATTGTTTGAATTTTAATCTTATTTTGATTTTATTTTCCAATTGTAATACCGTATGTGTTTTGATTTTAATTCTATTTTATTTTTTTTATTTCTACAATGACTGTTAATTTAATTTAATTTTTGTAATCTTATTTTTCCAATGTACCTAACCCCCAAAATTGCTGGGATAAAGGCCTCCTCTCGGTGAGAGGGAGTGGGTCGTAAGCCGTAATCCAACACATGCGCCAATGCGGGTTGGTAGATGTCACATGTCTTCGAATTTTTGGTTCCTAGGACATGACGGTTTCCTCACGATGTTTTCCATCACCGTTTTGAGAGCAGAAAAACTAGTAATAATAATAGTTAAATATTATAGAAACCAATAAAAACCTTGACCTTTTATCAAAGTTCAATTCCACTTACCGCAAATGATCAGCTATGAGCGAATAAGTACCGTTAACATTTTAAAAATAAACGCACAGATTGACTCATTTATTCGCCGTCAATTAAAAGTATTTATCCACTGATGCGACATCAATTCCGCATTATAGTCCTGAGCCGGCCAATGACAGTGAAATACGTATCGTCCGGAAACATATTTTTAAATAAAAGCGCACGTGAAAAACCCAATATTAAAGGTGTTTACTTAAACATTATTAATAGTTCTGAATTAATATTTTAAGCTGGAAAGTTGGATTTATTTCTGGCTTTTATGGTTTCTTGAAAATATGCCAGCGTGTAGCGTTTTAAAAGTTTAATTTCAATGTGTTTTTGGAAGGTTGGTGAACATGCAGAGATATAAAGTCTTCTAAGTACTGTTTGGGACTGTGAGCATAATCGTTAGAGTTATAGTAGGAGGTAGTGAGAAAGTGGTAGTAACGACTTACAACATTTTATTAAGATTAGAATCTATCTATTTAACGGGGATGGAGTTGTATTGCTGATTCTAATTATTATAGTTCTGTAAAGCCATATTTTTTACGGGCGCGAATCATATTTGAATCAACATACAACCTGACACTGACCTGCAAATTGCAAAAAAAACGTAAGAAAATTTTAATTTCGCGGGCTACCTTAACGCATCCCCCTTAAAGAGAAACGGTCTGCATATTTACATTAGGTATATTTACAAATCGAAAGCAACACAAAAACACAAAGATAAAACGGACAAAATCAAAAGGCATCAGCGGCCGACGCTGATTGATGTTATAGTCAGTCGTGTCAAATCCGGATGAAAACTTTAAAACGGCCCGACGTTTTAACGGGTCCGGGCGTAATTGCAGTAACAAGGGTGCTCTAACGTTATTTAGTCCGGTCGCATTAACGTCCCGCCGCTGTCACGTTCCGAACACACTTCGCTTTTAATTATATTTATTTGCCAATGCACGCTTTTGTCACTTTTATGGGTGGGAAGTAATATGATGAGATGACAAAGTGGCGGTAGTAATGCGTTTTAGGACTTTTTGTAACATCCCCTAGTCGAGCTTTTTAGCGAAATTTTTAAACTCTAGGTCCTCCAGGGCCGGCAATCTCGACATTCGTTACGTCGTTACGATATTCGTTAAGTCCTAATTACATGCTCTGTGGTCCTAACTGGCTTCCCTAGACGGGCAAATGGTTTTGGTTTTATTAAAGACACACATATGACACAGACACATATTCGAGCCCGTTCCATAAAATTTATCAGACCACAGAGCATGTAATAGGACTTACCGAGCGATTTCGCAACGTAACGAATGTCGAGACTGCCGGCCCTGGTAGTATTTTTGGTTTAGTGGTCGCAAACATGGGGTCCTGGAGGCCAATTCCGGTGGCATGGAAATTATCCCCATGGTCGAAATATCAGTCGAGAAACTGCTTATCTCCGTCGAAAACGAAAAAATGCTATTCTAACGATCTCCATTCATAAATATTTCGATCGCAAACCAGCGAGATATCACGGCTGGTCCTAAGGTATGGAGATATGAAATCTCCGTTGGAACATCTGTCAAAATTTACATTCGTAGCTTTATATTCGTATTTTTTTTGGTACCTACATGTAGAGGCTTAGGGGTTTATGGGTTTCATAAAGAGGGGCCAAATTTTCATTATTTTTGCGACAGGACACACCGTTTTCGAGATATAAGCAAAAGAAAAAAAAATACAGTACTGTTTTTGCACTTGGAGTCAAGGTGTTGGTGTGAATTTTAGTTCATGACAACTAATTTTATTCCACACCTTTTTAATCACGATTAAAAATAGTCTTATTTAATATGAAAATTAAAACCTACCTACGTCAGAAAATGCACACAAATCATGCGAAATGCGTTTCTGATCACGCTACTTTGCAATTACTATTTTCAGTAAGTAATTTAAAAAAAAACACAGGTAAAGAAACACAATATACTAAAATTATCTTATAAAATGTGCTTGCTTGGATTTAATAAATTAAACACGTCATTAATACTAAAAAAAGAAAAACGTAGCATAATCGATTACAATCAAAGTGAGTCGATAAAAATGGAACGTCTTTTATACGAGATTATTTTCTCCGTTGTAAATATTTCTCCATGGTCTACCAGAATACGGTTTTTTGATAGTATCGAGATTTGGACCGGACATTGATGCGGAGATTTGAAACAGAGATTTATCTCCATGGTCGTGATATCTAGCTCGAGCCCGGAATTGGGTCCCTGGGTTCAAATCCCGGGTCGGGCAAAGTGTTATTGGGTTTTTCCATCTGAAATTTCTCAGTAGCAGCCCGGAGTCTGGACTTGTGTTCGGTTGATGGCAATAGGCTCGGTATTATTATGGGACTTAAACATAAAGTAACTGGCGAAACGTGGGTGAACTATTAGATATACCTCTGTCTAACTCTTCGTTACAGGCGACATGTTATGTTGTTGTGGTTGTTGACTTAAACTCTCAAGAGTTTTTCGAGGTTTTTATTTTGCTAAATTTAGGTTCCTGCAAAATTATAGGACTTACCTTACTTACCGCCCTATTAAAGAAAAGTATTATGCGTATGGGTCCAACCATATTTAACAAAATACCCGATGTAATAAAAAATGAGACACTTCCACTTTTTAAAAAGAAATTGACAGATCTATTAATTAATAAATGTTATTACTCAATTGGCGAATTTTTTACCGATAAAAATTTAAATTGATAATATGACATCTCTATTTTGTACTAATCTCATTTATATTTTTAATTTATCTGTATTGACTGTATTGCCTATTTCAAATTTTTTTTGCTGAATTTCTTCTTGACATGGTAAACTTGTACTGATTTGATTGAATGTGATAGTACCTAATATATTTTTAATATCTTTAATATTATAGCTTAAGCTGTTTGCATGCCTTAGTTAAGGTAGTTAGTATAAGGAACTTTTTAAACTAAAACACCTGTAACTTGTACCTACTTTCTGTGCAAATACAAAAACTATTCTATTCTATTATTCTATTCTATACCTCTCATGCTCAAATCTTAGTACTAATAGGACGATTCTTTAATAAATTTTTGCTTACGTGGGGAACATAAAATATTTAAATGAGAACGTTTATAGGAAAAGAAGAAATACTAACTGACAAATAGAAAACAAAATGCACGAATAGTAGCTAAGTATGTGTACAAACAACAATAAACTTAATAATCAAAATGGCATCGATACTAATTATTGTACAAGTTATTCACCATCAAATATTAATAGAGTAAGTCCTTTTACAACCCAACCAATCACTACTAATTAACATGCCTAAAATCAGAGGACCCAATTTCGAGGCTTTTAACAATCCATTGTCATCAAATAAAGTGCTGTCAGCCTCGAAAATGTTGTACACTTAATTATATCGATGAATGGCGATGATTATCGATACCGAAAATAGTTTTCACAATGTAGTTGTTGCCCGTCCCGCCTGTCAATCAAACAAGATCGATTGGCTAGTTATGTGCAAACTGTTGTTAAGCCCGGATTAACGCACTGCGATAATCTATAGAATGACAATACTACGCACACATGGATACTCTCGCGTTCCAAATTTAATTTGGAATTACTTTTTAATCGTGGTGTATAGTGTTGTGATGTAGCAAATCGTTTTAACATCAGAGGGGCAATTCTCGTATTTTTAACAGCGTTCGCAGTCTCTGCTCAGTCTCAATCTGTCAAAAATTGTACAGCGTTTACCTACATTTTTGACATTTGATTGACGCTGGCATGAGATTGTTAACGTTTTTAGGTACGAGAATTGGCCAATCTGAGATGAGATTGCGAACGTTGTTAAAAATACGAGAATTGCCCCTCTGTTGTTGTATTTTTTATTACTAACTCTGCTATGATCAAAATAAAACATGGACTATTTTATTTCATCCTTTCATCAGAAAATTTTAACGATGAAGGAACAGTAACACGTTACTAATAAAAATCCGAAAACTACTCGAAAACATAGAAACCATCACTGAAAATATGGAAAACATATACAGAAACATATTAGATACTACCTACTACATATAGTTAGTACCTACCGGTCAGCAACAGAAGTCGGTTAACACTGCTACTTTTTCACAAAAACACAAAATTTTGCACCTTTTTTTACCTGCTCTTTAGCATTTAATTTATTAGTTAAGAGTTAATTTTCTTTAAAATTTAAGTATTTTTCTCAATAATTAAGATTTAGAAAACACAAGTGTTAATCTACTTTTGTTGCTGACTGTACCTATCCATATTTCTCCCACGAGTACCTACCTACCTATTCTAATTTAGGTAGACATAATAATGTCTAAGTGTTGGAGCGGAGAGGAGCTCGTGGCTAAGTAATAACAGCCGCACGGGTCGATCCATGAGGTTAAGCTACGCTTGCCGGGGTTGGTCAGTGGATGGGTGACCATCTTTACATACCGAGACTCCTCCGTGCCTCGGAAAGCACGTTAAGCCGTTGGTCCCGGTTGTCATTCGTGGATCTTTGACAGTCGTTACGGGTCGTCAGAAGCCCGAAAGTCTGACAACCAGTCTTACCAAGGGGTATCATATTACCCAGTTACTGGGTTGTGGAGGTCAGACAGGCAGTCGCTCCATGTAAAATACTGGTATTCAGCTGCATCCGGTTAGACTGGAAGCCGACCCCAACATAGTTGGGAAAAGGCTAGGCAGATTGATTGAATAATGTCTGTGTTAATCTACTTTTGTTGCGGACTGTACCTATCCATATTGTTCCCACGAGTACCTACCTACCTATTCTAATTTAGGTAGACATAATAATATCTAAGTGGTAACTAGCGATACACATCGCATGTCAACTGACTCGCTCACAACATGCACCGAAATTAAGTGCTGTACCTATCGTGGACCTTAGTGAATTGTACTGCAGTGATCCTCCGTTACGACCTCTTGACATCCTGCAATCACTCGTGGCAGACATCTCGAGTCGATATCGTATATCGAACACTCGAGAGCAAGTATCGAGTGAGAGTCGAGAGGCCTCGTAATGTGAACTAACGCACACTTGATCGTCCGCCTGCCGAAGACCGAAATTCGATTAATGTTTGAGCCCGCCGCTACTCACTCCGTTTCAAGTTCGCTACGACTAATCGAATCTCAATTCGACGCAGACCCGAAACGTATTCCAGGTGTAAAGTTCGTTTTGACTGTTTGCTATGCACCTGCAACAAGATACTTACCGAAAATAAATTAAAAGAATCAAAATATTTACTTTTGTATCTCATTAAATATTCCCCGTTTCTTTCACCAAATTCTTGTGTTCGTAAAGATCATTTCAACCACGATGAAGGGACCACAATGCAGCCAATTATTCTGTTCTATTGTCATACAAATAAACCTCATCCTTTACCAAAAATGGAAGATAACCAAACTGACACGAGTGTATGCGAATTGAATCTGAATACAATGTCAGCATAACTAAAGAGTTTGACTTTAGACTAAAAAGACTGTCCACTTTAACTTGAGCTTCCATGTATCTCGCTCAGTCTTAGTTGAAGGGTAAAAAGGGTCATAGGTAAGCGACGTCGGGGTCTTGACTGAATGGGTAGCTAATATCATTGGGTTGTTCCGCGCCAGCGCTTGAGTGACAGTCCCCTGTGCAAGGCAGGGACTGAAATTGTTTGTAGAAGCGCATTGCGGGAGAGCCGGCCCATCAACTATAAACATAGCTTTCGTGACCATCCCTTGCAAAATTCACGATTTTTGGTTAAACCTTTTGTATCGAGACTGCCTTTACTGAAATTGTGATTTATATTTGAATAAAATAGACCGGTAGCTTACCTGCGCTAATCTTGTTCAAATTATTATTGCAAAATAGTCCTTTGAGTGTCGACATAGATTGTTATGGACTGCTTGCCTTGTTTGATATAGGCCTCTTCTATCGCACGTCATTCGAACCTCGAACCTCGGTCATTCAGCTGCACCTAAGAAAAAAAGTTTAACGGCATAATTATGTAAGTGTCTATTAACTGCTCCCAAATTACGATGTTTTTAAATATTTTGTTATATTCTCCTTGATAAAAGTTATCAAATTAATCATCTCATTATTTGACATTCTATGCTCGTGGCTAAGTAATAACAGCCGCACGGGTCGATCCGTCAGATTAAGCTACGCTTGCCGGTGTTGGTCAGTGGATGGGTGACCATCTTTACATACCGAGATTCTTCCGTGCCTCGGAAAACACGTTAAGCCGTTGGTCCCGGCTGTTATTCGTGGATCTTTGACAGTCGTTACGGGTCGTCAGAAGCCCGAAAGTGTGACAACCAGTCTTACCAAGGGGTATCGTATTACCCAGTATAAACTGGGTTGTGGAGGTCAGATAGGCAGTCGCTCCATGTAAAATACTGGTATTCAGCTGCATCTGGTTAGACTGGAAGCCGACCCCAACATAGTTGGGAAAAGGCTAGGCAGATTGATTTTTTATTTGACATTCTATTTTGTAAATGTGAGAACGCTGTAGGCCTAGTCTAGTAGACTGTAGATTTGTTGACATTTTCTATTTTGTTAAGTACCTGGTACTTGTTGAAAGGCATACACTGTCCTAAAATAAAAGAAAGAAAAATTGTTTATTCTGCACAAATAAAACGCACATTAATTACCATACCACCCATACCTAATTCAAATGTTTGTTGCGCGGCACACTATTTTCTCATAAAAAATATATGACGATTAGTGACGTTCTGGTTTTTCATACAAGCAAAGATAATATGAAATGTGACACAACCGTTACTACACGTCGACGTTGCGAATGTATGCGTAATTAGAATGTATGTGTGTGAGTAGCCTTAAAAAGTTTACAACAAAACTAACGTGGAGTGGCGCTAGCAGTCCGAAAATTTAAAGTGATACGGCGCGATGACGTAGCTTGAAGGATTTGGTATAGGCCGCAGCCCAGTTTATACACGTTCTTTAAAGAAAGACATATTTTTTGCTGACGTGATTAAACGTTATGTCAAATAGCGTTTATCAAATTTTACGTATTATAACGTCGCTCCGCTCAAAGTGTTAACACTGTTATTTGAAATACTGTAAAAGCCAATTATTTTTATAAGAATAACCGTGGAGTTTCTTTCTGGCTCTTCTCCATAGGAATCGCCAATTGGAACCGTGCACCTGGCTTCTGACGTTTCATAAGTACCCATGTAGGAAACAAAATATTTTGATTTGATTTTTTCTCAGTCCCATGAACCATCAATGTGGGCAGTTACAATTTTTTTAACTATTGTGTCTTTAACAGCCCTATTAACAGGTTCACTCATTCACTGTCCGATGTGCATGGGATAGTGAACCTATTAATAGGGCTCAGTGATTGGTCAACAGTGGCGTAAACAAAAACATCCGATGCATGTCTTGATAACCAATCGGATTTCAATCAAAGAAAATAATTATGATAACGAACTCAAATCAGTGCAATTACAAAACCCTTAATCAAGTTTTCTTTAAAATAACCTAATCATTATATTTGTTTTTCGTATAAAATAAAGCATTAATCTATTGACTTTTGGTGACGAAGCATAAGTTCACCTCACGATGCAGATGTCAATAGCATTTCTTTTGTTTGGAACACTTGTATACGCTGAAGATGTGCAACAACTTTCCAAACTCAGTCCCGCATATGGGTACATGAAGAATATAGGAATTCCGGAGGCGGAGAGAATTCGCAAGGCGGAGGAAGCAGGTTCAAGGATTGTCGGTGGAGTGCCGGCCGCTCTTGGACAATACCCCTTCCAGGTTTGTTTTGAGAAACTATCTAAATATAAACTTTGATCTATATCTAACTACGTAATGACTGTGTTTGGTGTTTCTCTCGATATTCCCTTGTGATATTAGCAGAGTAATGCAATGTTGTCAGGTTATACGAGTATATAATTACCTATATGGAATTGTAATGTTTGTGTGGGAAGCAGCCAAATTCTATCAAAAGATGTTTTGACATCTTGTCGTTATTAAGGTTTTTTGCACCTTTGATTCAGAGTATGTAATAAACTTATAGGTATTATGTTATTTTATTGACACAAGATAATTCTAGATGAATACAAATTCTGATAGTCAAAGTATACCCCATATCGCACATCCCTTTTGATTGCAGGCTGGTATTCTCGGCGAAATCGTCCAAGGTGATCTAGTCGCTGGGAGCGTTTGCGGAGGCACCCTCATCTCAGCCAGTCGTGTTCTCACTGCGGCCCATTGCTGGACCGACGGTGTCCTCCAGGCATGGCGGTTAACCATCGTTCTTGGCTCTGTGCACCTGTTCAGTGGCGGTACTAGGCTTCAAACTAGTGCCGTCGCCGTGCATCCGAACTGGAATCCAGTCCTAGTTCGTAATGATGTGGCTGTAGCGTATTTTGCGACACCGGTTTCACTATCAGGTTAGTGCATATTAAAATTAATTATTATTGTGTGAAACACACCCGTGCAATACATTAATTTTTAAACTAAAATGAAATATAACGCAGAATCCAGAGTCAGAGTTCAGAGTCGTTTTAACTAAGTGAGCTTGTGGTCAAACGCGTGCTTATCAAAATATGAAACAAGTATAGGAAATTATATGGCTACAAAGTGAGCGACTTCTAAGATTTATGGAAGAAGACCATCTGTGCCGATGCCAAATAAATTAGGATAAGGGCAGGACGATGATGAAGATGGCGTGGAAGTTTAATCCATCAATGTTGGTTCTTTTACAGCCACTATTGCTCCGGTCGCACTGCCTAGCGGATCTGAACTATTCGAATCTTTCGCTGGAGAAAGGGCTATTGCTGTTGGCTTTGGTGCTACCAGTGATGGTAAGTAACTTTTCAAATATTATAGTAGGTAATACAAACACTACTTTCTGTGTCTATCTGAGATTATAACTATAAAATGTTGTTTTTCAAAAACTCGTCTTTATCTTTAACTGTAACCCCGCGTCCTATTTAAAAGCGATCATCGCGTGAATACACGTTCGTTCGAACTTTTTGTTCGGTGAACCTGAACGCGTGGTCACGCCGATAGAGGGCGCTTTCCGGTTTTCCGAACAAAATGTGATAATATGGACGCGACCGATCGCGTATTCGCGCTAGAATCGCTTTAAAAAAAAAGTTGCGGCCTAATGATATAGTAATTAAATAAATCATTTTTATCTAACAACAAAAGATTGGTATGTATCTATGCTATATTCTGATGATTTCATTCCAGTTGGTTCTATTTTCAGGTGGCACTATTTCCTCGAACCAGTTCCTAAGCCACGTCAGTGTATCTGTGATTACTAACAGCGATTGTTCCTGGGCGTTCCCTATCTTCGTCCAAAGTTCCAACATCTGCACCAGTGGACTAGGAAGCGTAGGCTTCTGCACAGGAGACTCTGGTGGTCCTCTTATAATCAACAAGAACAACAGACAGCTCTTGGTAAAGATAAAAAGCAAATATGATGTTGGAAAAATATTAGAGATAAAAAATGTGTTGAAAAGTTGTTTAGTAGACCATCTTCATAGGATTGGTTTGCTCTTTGAATTTTTGCTGCTGTTGCGGTTGATTAATTATCTAGTTAAATTTTTGAGAGAAAAATTATAGGCACGGTAAAACGGGCTGCACAAATTGGCGTTAATAATTACATGATTGATTCGCTGTTGATATTTTAAGAGTCCCATAAAATGTAGTATTTACAAAGGTTCATTTTAAACCACTTTTATTGCAATTATTTATAATTTGTATTGGTAAAACGTCGAATGAGTTTGAATCATTATTTTTATTTACAGATTGGCGTTGCATCATTTGGTTCGGCTCTGGGCTGCCAATCCAGCCTTCCAAATGGTTACGCCCGTGTCACCTCATTCATGGACTTTATTAACCGACACATATGAGCAAAAATAACTTATAAAACATTAGTTTTTTTTCTGTGTAATAAAATACTAAGCATACAGTTTTTCATTATGAACTTCAAATACAATATAATTATTATAGAATGTTTACAGGATCAATAAATCAGTAATAGTACTTACTAAGTACACAAAATCGAGATTTTGTAATAAAATACAATAATATACTGAATAGTTGACCGATAATCTACGATAAATAGTTTTTGCAAATAAAACTGAAGAGGCATTTCAATAGAGAGATAAATATTATCAACAATGTTCTCCTATAAGAAACGAGCACAAATAGGTCTTGTTGATACAGCCGAACATTTTAATCTCATAGTATTTATTGGACAATCTAATAAGTGTTTCGTCTTGTGTTGAATAAACCCAACTATTTTTGACGTTTCTTAGGTAAGAAACAATAAAAATTACATATTTATATTTCTTTAGCAATTATTTTGTGGAAGTAGTTTTAAAGTTAAATTATACTTGTATATCTTTCTTATCTTTATCGTTGGTGCTACAATTGTATCATGCAATTTGTGACGTATGGTCTCTGAAAATATTTTATAGATAAGATTATTTATTTAGGGTGTGTTTTGTGTATGTAATCAATCAAATAATAATAAAAAACCGATCAAGAGCGAGTCGGACTCGCTCACCGAGGGTTTCGTTCCGATTTCTGAAAAGTGTGCTATTTAGAGACATCGTTTTATTTTTCTGTAATCTTTACATAAACTTCTATCACATAGACTAATTTCAGATATTTCTCTTTGCAAACTTCGGAGATAAGGGAACGGTATTTTTTTTTAATTTTTCATCAAAAGTTGAAAACTATGCTGCCTAAAAAAAAGAAAATAAATGTTTGAGAATATGCAAACAGCGCTTTTTCATATGATGCCCTAGTAGCCCCACTTTGAATTTTTAAGACTAGTCCCTGTTGCAAAAAAAATAAAAATATTTTCATTTCTTTCTTATTTGCAAAATAGTTGGGTTAACGTCATCTAAAACTGTTCCAAATTTCAAGTTGATAGCATTAGTAATTCTTGAGATATCCAGCTGTGACAGACAGACAGAAAGGCAGAGAGACAGACTGAGTCACATCATAACGGTTCCGTTTTTTACCATTTTGGTACGGAACCCTAAAAAGAAAAAATAATCGGTATGGAATATGTTTTGCCGATTTTAATAATTATGGCTTATCGTGACATATAATTACGACACTGTTCTCTATAGCTGCTGTTCAAAAGTTGTCCGTCGGTCTTCCAGATCGGAATTCATGAACTCATCAGGAATAATGTTGTACAGATTTTGATGGTTTTTTTTTGTATGGATGGATTTTGATTTGGATGGTTTTTAGGATGGATTTTTTGGATTTTTGATGGATTTTGATGGTCTCTACATAAGTAGTGTTACAGGCCTGTATTAAAATTAGCACTAGTCTGTAATGGTTCTTATGACTAAGAGCTGAGATCGCCATATAATTCTATAAGTGGACCCAGACCTCTTCCTACTGACAGTCTAACTTTGAGTTTGTAAAAGTTCTATTTTTTTTTTTTTTGTTTTGTTAATTTGGAAACAACGATATCAAATCATTTTTGACTTCCATGCAGTCTCCGACTCGTCGACCCCAGAATTGCAAGCAAGCAAAATACATTATCTAAGTTCCGTAAGGAATGTACGTATTTTGTTTGCTTGTAATGTTACGGAAAATGTCGAATAAAACGATGACATCATGTCTAATTGCTTAGCAAAATTTGATATAGTGCAGTAGCTGTTGCTAATCCGAAATGACTTCAGATTTCGACATGATATTAAAATCAAAATCAGTAATCACTACACTATCATGTAGATAACTGTTGGTAACTCTTAATCTAGATTAATTGCATCAGCATACAATATTTATCAATATCACCTCTATATAACAATCTAAAAAATATTTTTGCAGCCAGTTTCGGCTGGAACCACGATGAAAACCATTATAATAGCGTGTTTGGCTTTGGCAAGCTTTGCCAGTGCGGAAGAATCCCTTTATGGGAATACCGCTTATGGCTACCTGAAGAACGTTGGTATCCCTGAAGGTGTGAGGATCAAAGCGGCTGAGGAGAAGTTCCTTAGCTCCAGGATCGTTGGTGGTGTACCTGCTGGACAAGGCCAATACCCGTACCAGGTTTGTTATTTTTACCTTATTAATGTAGTTGCAAAATCTGATGTAAAGGTAGATTTAATTTTAAAGCAAGAAAAAAATAAGAAAAAAAAGCAAGGAAAAAAAAGAAAGCAAGATTAGATTTGTTTATTTGAAAATGGAACCTACCTTTGACAGAAAATAATACTATCATCGGTGTAGTCTGCACAAAAGTTGTCCTTATTGCTACTAACCCCATTCAACTAATTCACCCATTCGGAAATCCGATGATCATCAACACATTGAGAGCTATTACTGCTTATTTAACTGCCAATCATCTAAATTATCATGACAAACCTATTTAAATATGTTCGTCGTTCACCAGGCTGGTCTCCTCCTCTCCATCATCGGCTTCGATGGCAGTGGTGTGTGCGGAGGTTCCCTGATCAGCGCCAACCGAGTGGTCACGGCCGCTCACTGCTGGAACGATGGCGTTCACCAAGTCTGGAGGGTCACAGTTGTCCTCGGCTCCATCACACTTTTCTCTGGAGGCACCAGGGTTGACACTAGCGTCATTGCCATGCACCCTAACTGGACACCCGCACTTATCCGTAACGATGTTGGTGTGATCTATTTGCCAAACTCTGTTTCATTGTCTGGTAAGTTTAACAATCATTTGAATTTTTTAAGAAAGTACAGGCATAATCATAGGATGATTATGCCTGTACTTTCTTAAAAAATTGTTCCCACTGCTGGGACACAGGCCTCTTTTCTATGAGAGGGATTAGATCGTACTACACCACGCGTTCCCAGTGCGGGTTAGATGCAACATGTCTTCGAATTTTCGGTTCTAGGACATGCCAGTTTCCTCGCGATGTGTTCCTTCACCGTTTTTAGAGCAGTGCGCAGGTGATGAAAAAATTAAACAACGTAAAGCGCCTGGTTCGTTCGACCCCACGACCGTCTTGTAATTCGGAGCCGATACCACTGAGCCACCACTGCTCTCAGAAGAATGGTATATTGACGTAATAAATTACGATACCTATCGGAAAAATAATAATTCTGTTGAAAGTAAAGAATGTTGATAATTATTTATCTATGACAGGATGGCTCTCACATCTAGCAACAACTCAATAATCGGAATGAAGACAAAATATGTGATGGCGCTTTTACCAGGCGACCTGGCGTAAACAATGACAAACCACCAAACAAAGCATTGACAATGCCTCGATGCGTTCAAAATCTCGATGCCTCGATGCGGCATTCTGAAATCGACGTTTTTGTATTCTATCGTGAATGGGATTATTAGGTCTTACATCAAAAACTATTATGCACCCAAGCAGGTGGAAACAGACTTTAACGTAGTATTTTTTATTTTATTTTCAGCAAACATTGCTCCTGTCGCCTTGCCATCCGGATCCTCAGAGTTCGTTGGTACCTCAGCTATTGCCTCCGGCTACGGCTTGACGAGCTCCGGTAAGTCGAAATTAATTATGGCGAATATATTAAATCAATGCCGAAAACAACAATATTCTTCAGCTTGCTCTATATACTTAAGTTAAAACATATTTTATGATCGAATGCTCACTCTATCATTTGATAAAAGTGAGCATTCTCTTTGTGTAAACAGACTTAAACATTCTTTCTCGTTTCTATCTTACTCTAAAATATCAGGAAAATAATTCTGTTACTCAGTACAAGTACCATGATTTAATTTCCAACGTTTGATCAACGCATGAGTCCACTTGTTGAAACATTTTGTATTCATTTTCCAGGTGGTTCCATCTCATCTAACCAGTTCCTGAGTCACGTCCGCTTGAATGTAATCGCTAACAGCGCTTGCAGCTTTGCTTTCCCATTCGTCCTCCAGCCCTCCAACCTCTGCACCAGCGGTGTCGGTGGTATTGGTACCTGCAGCGGTGACTCTGGCGGCCCTCTTGTTGCCACCCAGAATGGACAGAATGTCTTGGTAAGTGAACTTTATGATTATCGTTTGTGTTTTTTTAGATAATTGAAGGTTTTTACTAAACAAATGATGTTTTGAAAAATTGCGTATAGGTCCTCTATTGAGGATTCCTTATAAATATATTTACTTCGTCTGACAAATCAGAGAGGGAAAATAATGATACCTACTTGAAATACTGAAATTAGTCCCGTAGTTAGGACTCATCTCTCGATTTAATTTGCATTTCTCATGAGAAATTCGGTGATTATCAAACAAAACCAAACAATGTTTCAATGCCACTTTTGTAAGAGAGCTCTTTTTAAATTAGGCCATAAAAGGACCTACTAAGGTTGGTGTATTAATTTAATGTGGGCTAAAATAAACAACTTATTTTAATATTACCTACTTCGTACCATACGAGTGTACTACGTGAGCTCGACAAATGGATGTGCGATTAACGTTTGTGCGACAAAACTGTACTGCGGCTCACCATAGTTCGATTGCACGCTTGTGCGACACACTGAACCTTGATATCACGCTAGTGCGACATTGAAGAAGCCCTCTAAGCCGTTGGCATGTACTGCCAGCATAGCCAATTCTACTGCAAAGAGATCCGGCCTGATATATTAAACTAGAACCCGTCGCTTTTGAATCCTATACAGGGCACTCTGCAGCGCGGAACGCCTGACGGTTGGTATGACCACATACTGACCGCCGAGAGCGGGCAACAAACCGACCAGCACCCACACCCACTATCCTCTCAATATGTGGACGACGCGGTTGAAATAAGAGATCCGTGGTGGCCCAGTGGTAACGGCCGCGACTTTTCGAATAGTAGGTCGTAGGTTCGAACCTAGACAGGCGCTTTATTTCATCACCAATATTCTCAAAATGATGAAGGAAAATATCATGAGCAAAACCAGCATGTCCTAGAACCAAAAATTCAAAGACGTGAAATCTACCAACCCGCACTGGGCCAGCGTGGGTGGATTAGGGCCCATTCCCACTCACAGAGAGGAGGCCTGCTCTCCAGCAGTGGGAACACTATAGGTTGATTATGGGTTGGCTTTTAATTCTGCCCCAGACTTGCTGATTGCTTTGGCAGCCCTTAGGGTGTCAGGTAGATTTTCTCCAAAGAGGAAACTATCAACCTTAGTATTCTGCAGTTGCTCAGTCAACTCCTTTTTTAAAGAAGAAAGAATAAAATACTTTATTTGTTTCTTTACCATTATTAATAGGGATTTTTTATACTTTTAATGAAATTAATTGTATAATAATTTATTTTTAAATTTTTTTTAATTTAAATATTTATATATTATATTTTTCTATAATTTTGGCTTTCTTAGTTAGTTAGAACAGGTTGATTATGGTGCGGTTCAAATGAACTCGTTTGTCGCACTACTGTAGTGTCGAACTACTGTCGCAAAATCGTTTGTCGTACTAGCGTGCTGTCGAGGTTCAGTGTGTCGCACAAGCGTGCATTCGAACTATGGTGAGCCGCAGTACAGTTTTGTCGCACAAGCGTTAATCACACATCCATTTTTCGAGCTCACGTAGTACACTCGTACCAAACATTATTCATACATAATTTTTAACGCTATTTTTCTCTTCTGCAGATCGGTGTCACATCTTTCGGCTCTGCTTTCGGTTGCCAAATCAATCTGCCATCAGTTTTCGCTCGAGTCACCTCCTTCGTCAGCTTCTTCAACCAACACTTATAATTTTAATACGGCAAGAAAAATAACATCTGCAACATTAAAGCATATACAAACTATATGGAATTTTATATGTTATAGGAGTGAAAACGACTTTTGGTTTACATATTTTGTATTTTTGACTTTGAAGACTAAAAAACCTAAGGGCGACACAAGGATGGTGATGTTGAGCTTTCACTGTATAAAATTAAGAAAATACAAACTTATGTTATTCCTATTTTCTTTTGTCTCTTTTTTTCTTATATTTGTAACTAGCTTTCACCAGCGGCTTCGCCCGCGTGGATGTCCGAAAATATCCCACGGGAACGTACTACCGGGAATTCCTTCCTTTTCCTTGTCTACATTATAATGGGAACCTTTGTGCTAAATTTCAGCTTTCTAGGTCCAAGGGTTTGGGCTGGGCGATCAGTCAATCAGTCAGTCAGGACTTCTCTTATTAACAAATCATTCTATCAGTAGGTACCAAAAGAACAGTTAAGAAAAGGAATGCGCTTCTGTAATTTTTGTGTATTCGAATCAGCACGAACGTCACGCCACAGAGTAACCCCTCTCAGAGGCAAAGTTTATAAGTTTAGTACTGCCACGCTGTTTAGTAGTGCATCTATCATTGCGCATTTTTGCGAAGTTTTCTCTTTGTCGGGTTACCGATGTCGCAGTCATTTTTCTCTCAAAAGTTTTTATTTATTTGTGGAATTGCATAAAATTGTTAATGTATCTTTTGTAATCATGGTAATACAAAAAAACCGGTCAAGAGCGAGTCGGACTCGCGCACCGAGGGTTCCGTTCCGATTTCTGAAAAAGTGTGCTATTTAGAGACATCGTTTTATTTTTCCTGTAATCTTTACATAAACTTCTATCACATACAATAATTTCAGATTTTTCCCTTTGCAAACTTCGTCATATAAAACTGTTCCAAACAAGTTGATAGCATTAGTAGTTCTTGAGATATCCAGCTGTGACAGACAGACAGACAGACAGACTGAGTGACACCATAAGGGTTCCTTTTTTACCATTTTGGTACGGAACCCTAAAAAAGTAACTACTTTCATAGTTGTAAGCTCTATTAATATTAGATCACATCATCGCGCGTTCGTATTTCTACACATAGACGATGATGCCCGAAGCGCATACTGTTTGTGTAGTGATTTTCTATCAGGGTAAAGCTGGACTGCCTGGGAACTCGGTGACCATTCTCAACAGAATTATGGATCCTTCAAGAGGCCTATTCTACCTAACAGACTCAAAACAAACACAAAACAATCCTAGAAACTAACCTTAGAAGAGCAGCTCATTCTCACTTACTTCGTGTTTTCACGAGCTGTTGGATTTTTGAGACAAGTCTTATTAAAAACGTTACTTAGTACGTATATTTGCTTAGACCACGGAGCAAATACAAAGAGATGTTGTAATTAGATTTCCCTATGAAACAATGCGTGACAATTTGCGGGGTGAGGGGGTGTTAGATCCCGCCCACTTCTTCATTTTCCATCTACCGGTCAATAGCCAAACTATTTGCTCGTTCTGTCAATTTTACTTTGTAGAAACGTAACTATCTCACCCTAGATGTCACTAAGTACAGGATGCACCAGGGTCGTATTCAGAAAATGTTTACAAAATGATATGGTAACTACAAAAATAATATTTTGGCCATTAAAGGGTCTTTAGGAATTAATGTTGAACAAATTTCAGTACTTAAGATTATTAAAATATGTTAGTACTGAGCTATATATGCCTAAATATTTTTAGTTTCCAGTCACTAAGTGTCGCCATCTAATGTTGGGTAGAATTATGTTTGGAAATTGGAATGGAAAAGGAACGTTTAAAAAAATGTGCACAGGACGAACGCCAACAATACACTGACTAAGGCCACGCCTACATGATGACGTCAGGGCCTAGTTGAGAATCACAGTGCACAGTTGCTTAGGCCGTCTCCTCTTTGTACTTGCTCCGTGGCTTAGACATACTCGTATTCCCGTCTCTACCTTTCACTTGTAGTTTGACAGCTGATACGCGACAGTAGCAGGAATAACACATAACCAAAATAGGTACGTGGTAAGTAATGTTTGTAGATCGCGGTCTTAATCAATTACCAATTTAACACACCAAATTCAAGCAACTGAGTGAAGTAGAGAATAGTTTTTAACCGACTTCTGAAAAAAGGTTTTTTTATGTATGTTCGGGACTAACTTCGTCATATACAACGTGTAACGTTAAATGCGCAAAACCTCTTAAGGGGTCATTGTACTCATCATTATGAACAACTTTTACTATGGGACCAAACCAGAAATCGCGAAAAAAAAATCAACTGTTCAGTACATTTATGTTCGCATAATTCGTCAAAATGTACCTACTGAACAGCTGAATTTTTAAATGATAAAATTTAACAATTTTTTTACTAATAATTTGACTAATTTGACTGGAGGAATACCTCCTTTTTACCTGGTCTTGTCTTTTCATTAATATTGTATATTAAAGCTGAGCGTCCACTGGTCCGCGCCGGCCGCACCGCCCGCACGGCACGCAACGGATTGAACGGATTTGCCGATGGCATGCGTCCACTGTCCTGTTGAAGTATTTTATTATCTGTGTGACTGTGTTCTAATGTCAACCACGCTCTACACTTCCTGTTCCTGTCCCGCTTTAACAAGATGTCTGTAGTGTCGGTATTAGCTAGGTTAAGCTGTATAATAAACTGATAGTAATCAAACGAATCATTTATTTAACCATTCTAGTTCTCACAGGTTATGGGCCCAGACGCCTTATTAGTTGAGCTAGGAATATAGTTGAGTATTCAGTTTGGTTTACCGAGCGCGTTTTCAGAGCACAATGGAGACCACGCCGGCAAAGATAATAAATTTTCCACAGCTAAAAGCCGAATCTTTCGGAAATTGGCTCTTCAGAGTACAATGCTTATTAGATGAAAGAGGCCTAAAAGAGATAACAGAGGCAAAAGAGATAGAAGAAAATAAGAAGAACTTGGATGCGAAGGCAAGAAGTTTAATAGTGCAATGCCTAACGGATAGGCATTTAAACCTGGTTAAAGATTGTTCAACGGCGAATGAAATGATGAACTCCTTGAAAATCACATTTCAAAGAAAAAGTGTGATATCAAAAATCACTCTTCGAAGAAAACTATTGACTTTAAAGCAAGATGGCAGCTTGGAGGAATATTTTGCAAAATACGAAAATCTGATTCGGGAATTAGAAGTATCGGATGAAAAGATAGCAGAATGCGATAAAGTCTGTTACCTCCTAACGGGGCTTGGAGAGGAGTATAACAATGTTATAACTGCAATCGAAACTGTTAACACAGACCTATCTCTAGAATTTGTCCGGACAAAATTGCTGGACCACGAAGTAAGAAAGTCCCAGGAATCGAATGTAAAAGATGAAACATCATTTGTAAGCAGAAGCACGCATGTGATTTGCTACAAATGTAAGAAGAAGGGCCACAAGTCGTATGAGTGCCGGATGTTGAGCAGAGGCCGGGGACGGGGCTACAGAAGTCCCAGGGGCAGAGGAGAAGCAGCTCATCCTGCACAAGAGGAGAGCATGTTTATAGCGTCGGAGCAGGCGCTAACTGCCAAAGACATGGCAAACACTATTTCTTTTATTGTTGACTCCGGTGCCACTCAACATTTTGTTCAAGAACAGTACTCAAAATATATGACAGATGTAGAAAACTTGCCACAAAAGTTAAATATAAAAATAGCAAATGGACAGACCCTTACAGCTACACAGAAGGGAATTTTAGTAGCCACTCACAATAATAAAAGGATTAAAATAGAAGCTGTAATAGTACCTGGTCTCAGTACTAACTTGCTATCGGTTAGTAAATTAGTAGAAAGAAAAATGGAAGTAATTTTTAGAAAAGGTAAATTACTAATAAAGCACCAAAATGAAACCTATCATGGAGTGAAAAAGGGACAGCTATATACATTTGATGTAAAAATAAATATTAAAAATGATGCGCATTCATGTCAGTTGACAGAAGATAACATTAATGTATGGCATCAAAGATTTGGTCATATGTGTAGAAAGAAATTGGCTATATTAGGATTACCATTTAGTACAGAACCATGTGAGCCATGCATGAAAAATAAAGCAACAAGATTGCCATTCAAAAGGCTACAGAGACCAAGATCAAGTAAAATTGGTGAATTGATACATACAGATATAGCAGGTCCTACTAGAGTGCCAACTACAGAAGGCTATAGGTATTTCCAAACAATAATTGATGATCACAGTCACTTCACACAGACATATTTGTTGACGCATAAATCTGAAGCAACAGGAAAGCTGATATCATACATAAAGGAAATGGAAAGACAAATGGAAGTGAAAGTCAAAAGAGTCAGATGTGATAATGGTGGTGAGTTTACGGCAAACTCATTAAAAGATTTCTGCACAAACAAAGGAATTAGGATAGAGTATACCCAGAAATACAGTCCGCAACAAAACGGCAAAGCTGAAAGGATGAATAGAACAATTTATGACAAAGCAAGAACAATGTTGGATGAGTCTAATCTGCCGAGACACCTCTGGGGACATGCTGTATTAACAGCCACATTCCTAATTAATCGCTCACCATGTTCATCTATACAAGACAAAGTACCAGCCAAGGAAATGAAGAAAGAATGTAATCTGCAAATGATAAAGATTTTTGGAAGTAAAGCTTGGGTACACATAATGCCTAAACAAGATAAGCTATCAAGCAGAGCAACTCCAGCTAGAATGGTGGGATATGCTATAAATGGTTATAAAGTATGGGATCCCAACACAAACTTGATAATAATATCGCGAGATGTAAGATTTGATGAAACAAATATAAAGTATACAGAAGAAAAGAAACCACAATATTTGAATGAAGAAATATTAGATGATACAATCCCAGGAGAAGTTGAAGAGATAGAACAACACGAAAATAGAGAAGACAAAAGTAGTCAAAATATATGTACTAAGTCAGGAAGAGAAGTGAGAAAACCACAGCGGTTAAATGATTATGAGACTTATGAAGCATACTGCTTATTATCCAGTGTAAGCGACCCGGTAACATACAAAGAAGCTATAGAACAGAGTATTGAATGGAAAACTGCAGTAATAAATGAAATAAAATCATTAGAAGAACAAGAAACATGGTCAGAAACAGAACTACCAAAAGGATGTAAAACAATAGACACAAAATGGATTTTTAAGACCAAATCAGATGGAACCAGAAAAGCGAGGTTAGTTGCCCGAGGATTCCAACAAACAATTGAAGACTATGTATATGCTCCTGTGGCAAAACTAACTACCATAAGAATGGGATTATCACAAGCAGTGAACAATGACTGGAAAATAAATCAATTAGATATACCTACAGCATTTCTAAATGGAAAATTAGAAACAGAAGTGTACATTAAAGTTCCAGAGGGAGTAAATGTGCAAAATAACAAGGAAGGAACAGTCTTAAGACTTAATAAAGCTTTATATGGCCTAAAAGAATCGCCAAAATGTTGGAATAAAACATTTGATACATTTTGCAAGAAAATAAATATGACAAGATCCAAAAATGATATATGTCTCTACTCAGGCAAGAATATATGGCTTGTACTATTTGTTGACGATATAATGTTGATGGGAAATGAAAAAGAAGTAAATAATGTGATTAAACTATTGCAAGAAGAATTTAAAGCCAAAAACTTGGGAAGAATAAGTAACTTTTTAGGTATTGAGATACAGCAAAATAACAACACAATAAAGTTATCACAAAAGCGTTTTATTGAAAATATAATTGCAAAGTTTAATATGGTGAACTGCAGAGAATCAAAGACACCGATGGAGAGCGGCTTCCAAGCACCTGAAAAAGAAGAACAGATTAATAATGTACCATACAGAGAGCTTATGGGATGCCTAAATTACCTGGCAACAATCAGCAGACCGGATATTACCTTTGCTACTTCATTTTTGAGTAGATACCTTGACAAGCCTACAAGAAGCTTGTGGACTGCAGCAAAGAGAATATTGCATTATTTAAATGCAACTAAAGATATGGAATTGACTTACCATAAGAAGAAAGAAGATAATAGCAATCTTTCTCTAATTTCAGCCTTTTCAGATGCAGACTGGGCTGGTGATAAGACAGACAGAAAAAGTGTCAGTGGTATGGTCATCTATCACCAAGGCAATTTGATCTCATGGTCTTCCAAGAAGCAACAGTCTGTTGCGCTTAGTACTGCCGAAGCTGAGTATACTTCTGCAGCCATGTGTGCGAGTGAACTCCTGTTTATTCATGGTTTGGCAAAAGACTTTAATGATCAGTGCAGTGTTGAACTAAAAGTGGACAATCAAAGTGCTATAAAAATGATTATGAACAGTGAAAATACGCGATATTCAAAACACATAGACATAAAGTTTCATTTCATAAAAGACATTATTGCTCGAAATTTAATTACAGTGAAATACGTGAGTTCTTGTGAAAATACATCGGACATTATGACAAAGCCCTTGTGTAGTGTAAAACATAATTATTTTCGTGCTAATTTGTTTAATTGAACTTTAGCCTTTGTTTATTTTGATTATATTTGAGGTTATGTAGAAATGTCAAACTAGAAATGTCACTCATGTCAAATGTTAAGATACTGTCACTTTAGTGTTACCATAAGATTAAAAATATATATATATGATTTTGTTTCGTGTAGCAATTTGAAGTTGTAATAATGTTAGAAAAAATATTGTAACTTAAAATTGAGAGGGAGTGTTGAAGTATTTTATTATCTGTGTGACTGTGTTCTAATGTCAACCACGCTCTACACTTCCTGTTCCTGTCCCGCTTTAACAAGATGTCTGTAGTGTCGGTATTAGCTAGGTTAAGCTGTATAATAAACTGATAGTAATCAAACGAATCATTTATTTAACCATTCTAGTTCTCACATGTCCACCTGGTCCGCCCCGGCCGGCCGGAACGGATTTGCCGGTGTCATGCGTCCACCATTTTTATTTATTCTGAGTGTTTTTGTTGTTGTCAGTAGACGTCGCGCGTTGTCATGGAGATTGACGAAGATTATCAGTGTTGCTTGTTCGCAAAAGATGACTGCAGTTGCCAGGGGGGTGAAACCATCATACATCTGACAGTAAATATTAAATGTATGGAAGGTGGCGACATCCAGTTCACGTTTTGAAAACTTTTAATAAAAAGTATGCTATTGCTTGATAGATGGAGCTTTTAATAATAATAACTTGCAATAACAAGATGACAGATTGGCACTTGACACAATTCAAATTTCAAAGTTTTTTGAAGTTTCCGTGCTGTCGTTCGTTCGTTACTGCTTATAACTATTTTCGGATTTCTCGAGAGATTTGCATTGATTGTTGGATTTTGTGAGACCTGGCTTTACTGTTAACTCTGTTTTCGACCCTGGACTTCGTGATACTTTGTTCACCGATTGACCCATAGGCTGCTTCCGTCCCTGGACTTCGTGATACTTTCCTACTGATTGACCCCGCTTTCTCAACCTCCGGTTGTGTACTCGATTTGAATATTGTTGGTTACATGCATACTAAAAACATGCAGAAAAACGCTATTTTGGATGTGAAAAAAAAAAAAAGAAAATATTGAAAAATAGTGGTTAAATCAATTTGTGACTTCTAACCTGCACGTTGCATAAAAATAATAAGCTAGATTTTATTGTTAATCGGGTTATTACAAGAATCATTCATAGTTGGTGCACAGGTGTGAACAGAATTTTATCTGGAAAATTAGCAATTTTGATCGGGGGATAACGTAAAAGTCAAAGCAGAACGCTATTTTAATGTATGTACACATAAACGTAGTGTTTACAAAAATAAAAAGAAGTAAATATTATTAAGGGAATTGTTCTTTTATTTAAAATAAATTCCTACCTAAATACAAATAAATACATGGCACCTACCTAATACCTATATCCATTTGCAATTAAGTATACTGCCATCTAGCGGATAATAGAATTAATTGTCTAGTTGGTATCAGTGCCATCTATTTTTCACGTAATTTACATACCAGACCGGTATTTACTATTCCAGATATTAGTGTATAGTCTATGGCAGTTGCCTCTGCCGTTGACGTGTGCCGCTCATGTCTATGAGCACGAGTCTAAACATTATTATTGTTTTTTAATTTTGATAATAAAGCACAACAGAAATGCAGTCAGAAACCAGAAACTCAATTTTGTTTTTAATTTGTTTATACAACATTAGTTTTTGTTTATACTAAACCCGAAAAGGGGTCACTGTACTCATCATTGAAAAAAAAAATCTGCTGTTCAGTACATTTATCTACATCAAACTCGTCAAAATGTACTGAACAGCTGACTTTGACGAGTTTGATGTAGATAAATGTACTGAACAGCAGATTTTTGTTTCACGATTTCAAGGTTGGTCCCGTAGAAAAAATTGTTCAAAATTATGAGTAGAATGACCCCTTTTCGGGTTTAGTATAAACAAAAACTAATGTTGTATAGACTAGTCTTTATGCATATAAGGACTAGTCTAGATAAAAAAACATTGTAAATGTTATGCTTCGTCAATCCCTAGAATCAGTAGGATGACACTGACAGATACGATGAGTTCAAAAATGCGTTCCGTGCCGGTGACGTCACCGGCATTCCTTATGACGTCACCGGCATAAGGAATCGCCGCATCGCCTTTTTTGCTCATATATTTGCGTTCGGTGCGGCCGGTAGCGATAGTGGACGCAGTGCTATATAAATTCATACAGAGCAAACCAAAATCCGTTGCGTGCCGTGCGTGCGGTGCGGCCGGCGCGGACCAATGGACGCTCACCTTTAATGAACAATAAATTATTTAGTAAATATATGACATTTTAAAATAATAAATATGCACCCAATAAAACTGAAATACAATAATGTTACAAATTATAAATACATAAAATAAATAATTGAGAGATATATACTAAATATAACAATAATACTTAAATAATTTATTTTAATAAAAAGGAACGATATAAATATAGTAAAAATAATAAAATAATCTACTAATTTCCAATTTACTTTAGTCTTACGGAATTAAACGGTTTAAATGATAAAAATGCACCCATGAAATAAAATTAATATAACTGGAATATAATAATATTACAAATTATAAATAATAATTAATTTCTATGTAAATTAAAAATACGAATACGACGAAAAAAGTCTACCTATTTTAATTGTTTTAGTGTTATGGAAAGTTGATTAAAGCGCTCTTCCTCTCTCCTACCTATTTTTATAATTTTGCTGTGCCCGACAAGGCATTTCCTAATTGTTTCTTCTAATGTATTTTAACACCTGTATATGTACATTATGGATTGCAATAAAGAATTTGAATTGAATTGAATTGAAATAAAAGTTAATTCATATACGGTTTCCGTCTATGCTTCATTTTTTTTCCATAAAATCCTGAAATTTTAATCTAAGTACCTTAACTATTATTAAAAAATGGTAGAATATTAAATAACGTATCTTTTAAATATAAACATGTCATATAAATAATTAACACATTGATAGTAATTCGCTTTTTTAAAAATATCCCTAGACCGTGTTGATGTGTGTATAAACCTAGGATTTTTTGTTATACCTATTTTTACAAATTTTGACAAATTCAAATCTAGGTTTTACAAATAATTTCAGACCTCTGCGATGCTTTTTCAGTGAGATATCTGCGATAACGTGTTTTTCACCGTTTCTATGGCGCGGGTCCTGAAATATAAACTTAGGATTTTTGTTGTATTTTTACAAGTTTTGACAAATTCAAATCTAGGTTTTACAAAAAACTTCAGACCTCTGCGATGCTTTTTCAGCGAGATATCGGTGATAACGTTTTTGTCACCGTTTCGATGGCGCGGCCACGGGGTTTTAGTCTTACAGCTCCTAAAATATTAACCTAGTATTTTTTGTTGCATTTTTGGAAGTTTTGACAAATTCAAATCTGGGTTTTACAAAAAACTCTAGACGTCTGCGATGCTTTTTCAGCGAGATATCGGCTATCACGTTTTTGTCACCGTTTCGATGGCGCGGCCACGGGGTTTTAGTCTCACAGCTCCTAAAATATTAACCTAGGATTTTTTTCTATATTTTTACAAATTGTTTACAAATTGAATCTGTTATTTACTAAAATTTCAGGTCTGTGCAACGCTTAGTTTCTGAGATCTCCGTGGCCGCGCGATTCAACGCGTTTCAATGGCGCGGCCACGTTCAAACCCTTCTAACTTTTTAACCATAGCTTTGACAAATTTGTGGTTTTGGGAGTCAACTTTTACAAATTGTTACAAAATGTTGGCATAGTTTTTTTTTTTAACGCCATGGCCGAGCGGTTGAAACGAACACGGTTTACGTGGGTGAAATCCGTCTAGCCGTTTGACCGTGAAGAAGTAACAAACATATAAACACACACACAGCTGTCTACATATAATTTGAGTTAGTGTGTATGTTCCAGATGTTCCTATATAATCCTACACGTAACGTCCGATTTCAAAATATTTATTTCCTTACTTAGCAATGACAGCAGGGTGACCCAGTGGTAACGGCCCCGACTCAAGAGTTGTAGGTCGTGGGTTCGAACCCATGCAGCCATGGCGCTTTACTTTGTGTAAATAATTTCATCACCACTGCTCTCAAAACGATGAAGGAAAACATCGTGGGGAAACTGGCATGTCCTAGAGCCCAAAATTCGAAGACATGTGACATCTACCAACCCGCACTGGGCCCACGTGGTGTATTACGGTCCACTCTCGCTGAGAGGAGGCCTGTGTCCCAGCAGTGGGAACATTATAGGCTGATTATTATGAATTGATTGTTTAAAGTCATACTATATTTTGCGTAAAAACCAAATGGATACCTACCTATTACAATAATTGTGAATTAAAAAAATCAATTATTGATAAAGCCAGATTACAGAGAGTCACATACAGTAGTGGATAAGATTAATCAGGTAATTAGGAAATCACAAACAAAATATTAAGATAAGAGTAACAGGTAGATACCTACGAGCTACGTTGACTAAATATTGCAAAAATAAGAATTAAAATTTTTGATTATGATTGTGGATGATTTTATTAATAGAGAGAGACCAATGAAAAGATTTATGGAATTTATATAAGATGATTCACTGGGAAGGTGGTGAAAGACAGCTTATAGAGATGTATATGAAATCAAACAGATTTCAAATCGAGGATTTAGTAACTAGATCCTAATAAAATTCTCATTCATAATTCAAAATTGTGTTGTTATTGATAGTTCAGTAAACTGACTATAGAGCTACACTCTAGGAAAAATATGTTAACACGCGCTTGAAATGATATAGTTTTAATCTAATTGCATGACAGTACAGCGCAAGTTCTAAAACACTTTCCTATAAAATGAATTAAGTTAGAAGTTTAGTAAAGATTTTCAAAACAATATTATGTACCTACCTACAACATCAACTTATTTGTATGTAGGTACATAATATTGTTTTGAAAATCTTTAGTAAACTTCTGAAATAATTTTAGTCTTGAAAAGAAAGTAAATAGAAGAAAGCATTATTCGTAAAACATTTTTTTTTCGCCATACAGAGAAAGTACAGTTTTGACTTACAAACACGTGTAACCGGCAAATTAATAAAACTATTACATACATAAATCTATCAAACTATGAACGTATCTAATAGGTACGGATCAAAACCAGCAATGTTGTTCACTACAAAATAATTTTAAAACTGTAAATTAATTATTTGAGCAACTGTTACCCTGTGAATGTTACCCCCCTTTCATTCTCTCTTATAAGAGAGAGGAGGCTGGTATCCCAGCAGTTGGGAACGTTATAGGCTGATTATGCTATGCTTAAGCTTATGCTAATAATGATTGTTATTTTGTGGGAAATACAATGGAATTAGTTTTTCCACTCTTTGCGTTCGAATTATTTCGATGATATGAAGACATCGGAATAAATTTTCGAAGCCGTATTTTATTCACGATTAGAATAATAGGTACCCTAATATCCTTGTTCAATTGCAAAGGTTTTTGATGCATTGTTTTGAATCAAATTTATTAATATTATTTATCTAGTAAAAATAATACATTAACACAATAATCATTTGGACACTCGCATAGTAAAATGAACTTGGCTGTTTCTTTAAATTATCCTGACGTGATTAATTTCACGTAATATAAGTCGTATCTGCGTACTTTCTGTAATCTGTTAACGATTTTGTATAAATACTAATCTGGTAGCTTGATTCGGGACTCAGTCATTTTAGAATACCACAATGAAGGTATTGATTGTACTAGCTCTGGTGACCCTCGCCTACGCGAATGTAAAGCCCACGATTGAGGGTAACACTGCGTATGGATACATCCAAAACTATGCCATCCCATTGGCTGAGGAGATCCGCAAAGCCGAGGAACAGATGACCCAAGAAAGGATTGTTGGTGGTAATCCTTCTAACCTCGGACAATTCCCTTACCAGGTAAGCTGCTATTAATAATGATTAATATCATTTTGATAGGACTGAAAGCTTTATTATGTTTCTACTTAGTTAACGTCCATGACTCTTGCAGGATCAATACGTATCTACATCATATTACTTACTCGAAAGTTATAAAAAATTATTGAAGCCCGTTTTAACCGATTCATTATTTACGTTCCACAGGCTGGTCTCCTTGCTTCCTACGCTGGTATCTCTGGTACCGGTGTCTGCGGAGGTTCTCTCATCAGTGCAAACAGGGTCGTCACCGCTGCTCACTGCTGGTTTGATGGTGTCAACCAGGCCTGGCTCTTCACCGTTGTTCTCGGCTCCACCTCTCTCTTCTCTGGTGGTACCAGGTTGGAAACCAGCGCTGTTGCTGTACATCCAAGCTGGCTGCCTGTTTTAGTCCGTAATGACGTTGCTGTCATCTATCTGCCTATCGCTGTGCCGTTCTCGGGTAAGCTATAAAAAAAATATAGTAAGTAAGTACTAGATTTTTGGACGAAAACTGTTGAAACTTAATCGGTTCCTTGTAAAATAATAATAATAATAATAGTCCTCCAGACAGAGATTCGGCTATGACGGTCAATCTCAGGGGAGACCAGCCTTAGGCGCGGGAGATAATATAGTGCACAAGTGTCTGCAGACACAGGTCCACTCTCTCTTCCCTCACTCTCATGGTACGATAGAACGGCAATCCGACACGACCGGCGAGAGATCAGGCGCGGCTTATCATGCTTTGCGAGGTAAAGATAAACCATTCTAAAAATGAACGCCCCTTCACAGCGGTTACGCTCACATGCAAAGAAGGTTTACAGACGCAATACACATAACAGAGGGGCAATTCCCGTATTTTTAACAACGTTCGCAATATCATCTCAAGACTCAATCTGTCAAAAATTGTATAGCGTTTACCTACATTTTTGACATTTGATTGACGCTGGCATGAGATTGTGAACGTTTTTAAGTACGAGAATTGGCCATCTGGTCTTTGTCATTGGTTGCTCAGTCACAAGCGAGTATGGTCAACAACTAAACTAAATAAATACCTTACAGACTTACATACATAAAAATATATACAAAAAAACCTACCGTACTTGCCCATACGCCGAACAGCCTGATTTGTCGTCCAACTAGTGTATAAATGACATGAACTCGCGACAGAGCGAAATGTCGTTCCATACAAAGCGCACGCTTCCCTGCTGATCTGACTGATAGAACGATTAGTTGATCTCTAAGAGCGGCGAGGAGTATTTCCTCTCACACATTTAAATTTTACGTTTTGTGGAATGAATAATAATAATTTTTAGTATGGTCTGACACGCCCTCCCGCTCCACCCAGAGCGGGAGAAGTTATTTGATGATTTCCCACCCTCAAAAAAAAAAAAAAAAAAAAAAAAAAAAAAAAAAAAAAAAAAAAAAAAAAAAAAGGCCAAACGCAGTGGCATTGTTATTGATTTAATGGAAAAACCCAATAACACTGCCCAACCTGAGAATCGAACCCACAGGACCCCACGCTAAGCCGTCGCGCTTTCAAGTGCAACCACGAGACCAACGAGTCAGTCAGTAATAACATAAATATTTAATGCATGAACTACTTTTGTTTTGTTATACTTTTCTGTATAATACTCTAGCTCTTGCCCGAGGCTTCGCTCGCGTTAATGTAGAATATGACAATCAATTCGGGTTGTACTCTGCTTGTAATAATATACGAAAGACACGTGGTGCCATCTATTATCATAAGAACTTTATTGTTGTTTTCCTGGGGAACAGTACTTTTTTTCGAATTTGAAATGAAAGGTCAAAGGAAACAACCCGACAACGTATATGCAAAATTTCAGGATGATCAGTTCAGTGGTTTAGGCGTGAAAATGTAACAAGCAAACAAACAAACTTACTAAAGGATTATTTTGTTCTTTTGTTAATGTTAAAATATTTTGTTGCAGATACTATCTCTCCAATTGCCCTGCCTTCTGGAAGCCAACTTCTGGATGACTTCGCCGGTACTTCCGCTGTAGCTTCTGGCTTTGGTTTGACCAGCGATGGTAATTCTTGTTTATAAACATTTGTTAGGACGATTGCTCTGTAAATTTTACAAAATAATTCTTAAACTATCTCTCTTTCTTCCAGGTGGTTCTATTTCAACGAACCAGTACCTGAGCCACGTCAATTTGAATGTCATCACCAACAGCGTTTGCTCGTTTGCCTTCCCCCTGATCCTCCAGTCTTCGAACATCTGTACCAGTGGACTCGGTGGTGCTAGTACATGCAGAGGTGATTCTGGTGGTCCTCTAGCTGTCACAATTGATGGAGTTTCTGTACTGGTATGTATATTATTTTCCTTATTATTTTACCTCGATTCTGGAAAGGCCTTCTTTAATGATGTGCGTTCTTTAAAATAAAATGTACCTCTAAAAACGCAACGGGTAAGCGCTACAACTAAGTTGGTCGCAGTTACTCTGCTATTTAGTAATTTTATGACAACAAAAGAGAAATAATTTGAGGCTCACAAAAAGAGGCACATTTATTATATTAGAGTGAACATATACTGAGTGGTTCAAATAGTGACGTCATAAAAACAAAATTAGATTCCTCATGCTCATGGGTGCCCGAAAGTTCCCCATATACATAATGTTTCGTGATTCATGACAGTTTTCAAGTCATATTTGTTTTTAAATATTTTTTATACCATTCCAAAAGCTTATTTTATTCACTGAAAACAGTGAATAAAAAGCACTTTTACTCACTGTTTTGATGTTTGAAAATGGAACACACCAATGTATTGGACCACAGATTTAGAGTACCTATGCTAGATACGGCATGTTATTAGATAGTATGAAAACCGAACGTCTCATCTTTTTTATACCTACGATAGCTTCACCCCAGCCATTTAGTGATGTGCTCAAAGTAAACAGAATTGTTTCAATCGCTAAACGTCACTGATATAACAGACTTTTTTTAGTACGAACAGTCGAACATGCAGGGCACGCTTGGTCGTGGCTTGCCGTATCTAGTGAAAGTGTAATTTTGTATTCGACCTATATTGATGTGTTCTAAATTCAATTTGATTGGTCGAAATTTTCGACAAGGAGTTTAGCATTAGAATAAAAACTGTTTTGTGTTCTTTGCTGTCGTTAGTAAATTGGCGCTATTTTGAATACTGTAAGTTGTACGAACACAAAGTTTACTGTTACTTCAATTTTGTGTTTGTTTAGTGTTGTTCTAATCGATTAAAAATGCATTCTAGTGATGAAGATGTGTTAACACCTGAGTTTATGAAAGAGAGGCCGGCCGATATAGTGGAAAACTTGCTACCCAAAAAAATCACGGCTGGTTTACATCAAAGCCAATTTAACTTTCCTTTTTCTTCATTATAGTCTATTTTCACTTAAATCTTTCTTTTTCTCGTAGTCATGGTATAAAGTATAGTATGCAACTCTTGAATAAAACGGATTTATATCGAGGGCCATGAATCACTCGCGTCGCTCAGGATTCCAACACTTGAATCACTCGCTACGCTCGTGATTCAATCATCATGAATCACTCCCTACGGTCGTGATTCAATCGTTAGAATCCTTCACTAGCTCGTGGTTCATCTATGGCCCTCGCTTTAAATCCGTCCTTTATTCACTAATTGCATAATATACTATTATACCATTCCCCCTCTAAAAAGCTTATTTTATTCACTGAAAACAGTGAATAAAAAGCACTTTTACTCACTGTTTTGATGTTTGAAAATGGAACACACCAATGTATTCGACCACAGATTTAGAGTACCTAGGCTAGATATGGCATGTTATTAGATAGTATGAAAACCGAACGTGTCATCTTTTTTATACCTACGATAACTTCACCCCAGCCATTTAGTGATGTGCTCAACGTAAACAGAATTGTTTCAATCGCTAAGCGTCACTGAGTTAACAGACTTTTTTTAGTACGAACAGTCGAACATGCAGGGCACGCTTGGTCGTGGCTTGCCGTATCTAGTGTAAGTGTAGTCTTTGTATTCGACCTATATTGATGTGTTCTAAATTCAATTTGATTGGTCGACATTTTCGACAAGGAGTTTAGCATTAGAATAAAAACTGTTTTGTGTTCTTTGCTGTCCTTAGTAAATTGGCGCTATTTTGAATACTGTAAGTTGTACGAACACAAAGTTTAGTGTTACTCTTTAATTTTGTGTTTGTTTAGTGTTGTTCTAATCGATTAAAAATGCATTCTAGTGATGAAGATGTGTTAGGTAACACCTGAGTTTATGAAAAAGAGGGCGGCCGATATAGTGGAAAACTTGCTACCCAAAAAATCACGGCTGGTTTACATCAAAGCCAATTTAACTTTCCTTTTTCTTCATTATAGTCTATTTTCACTTAAATCTTTCTTTTTCTCGTAGTCATGGTATAAAGTATAGTATGCAACTCTTGAATAAAACGGATTTATATCGAGGGCCATGAATCACTCGCGTCGCTCAGGATTCCAACACTTGAATCACTCGCTACGCTCGTGATTCAATCATCATGAATCACTCCCTACGGTCGTGATTCAATCGTTAGAATCCTTCACTAGCTCGTGATTCATCTATGGCCCTCGCTTTAAATCCGTCCTTTATTCACTAATTGCATAATATACTATTATACCATTCCCCCTCTAAAAAGCTTATTTTATTCACTGAAAACAGTGAATAAAAAGCACTTTTACTCACTGTTTTGATGTTTGAAAATGGAACACACCAATGTATTCGACCACAGATTTAGAGTACCTAGGCTAGATATGGCATGTTATTAGATAGTATGAAAACCGAACGTGTCATCTTTTTTATACCTACGATAACTTCACCCCAGCCATTTAGTGATGTGCTCAACGTAAACAGAATTGTTTCAATCGCTAAGCGTCACTGAGTTAACAGACTTTTTTTAGTACGAACAGTCGAACATGCAGGGCACGCTTGGTCGTGGCTTGCCGTATCTAGTGTAAGTGTAGTCTTTGTATTCGACCTATATTGATGTGTTCTAAATTCAATTTGATTGGTCGACATTTTCGACAAGGAGTTTAGCATTAGAATAAAAACTGTTTTGTGTTCTTTGCTGTCCTTAGTAAATTGGCGCTATTTTGAATACTGTAAGTTGTACGAACACAAAGTTTAGTGTTACTCTTTAATTTTGTGTTTGTTTAGTGTTGTTCTAATCGATTAAAAATGCATTCTAGTGATGAAGATGTGTTAGGTAACACCTGAGTTTATGAAAAAGAGGGCGGCCGATATAGTGGAAAACTTGCTACCCAAAAAATCACGGCTGGTTTACATCAAAGCCAATTTAACTTTCCTTTTTCTTCATTATATGTCTATTCTATTCACTTAAATATTTCTTTTTCTCGTAGTCATGGTATAAAGTATAGTATGCAACTCTTGAATAAAACGGATTTATATCGAGGGCCATGAATCACTCGCGTCGCTCAGGATTCTAACACTTGAATCACTCGCTACGCTCGTGATTCAATCATCATGAATCACTCCCTGCGGTCGTGATTCAATTTTTAGAATCCTTCACTAGCTCGTGATTCATCTATGGCCCTCGCTTTAAATCCGTCCTTTATTCACTAATTGCATAATATACTATGAACCGGTTTAAAATCATTTTAACTTTATTTTTACACGGCTTTTTCACATTCTTTTTAAGCAATTTTCAGTTTTATGGAATATTCTTTCATACATAAAATAATCGTTTTCCTATCGTTAATTCGAGATACAAAAATTTTTATCAAAAAGGAGGAATTTACGTTCGAGTGATACAGTCGAAATTTCTACTCCAAATTAAATTTAAAAAAAAATATTAGCAGGTTCGTAAATCATTTCAAAAGCCTAGGCGCAATATATAGGCTTGCACAATATCAAAAAAAAATTGGTACAATGGACCATTTCGGTGGAATCGGCCTTTAAAAAAACAACCGACTTCCAAAAAAAAAACACTACAAAGTGAAAAATAACTTTAATTTCGGAAGTCGGTGTCTTTGGATCTGTATTTTATTTTTTTGCCACCGACTTCCGAAATTAAAGTAATTTTTCACTTTGTAGTGATTTTTTTTTGGAAGTCAGTTGTTTTTTTTGTAAAAAAGTTTTTATTTTTCATTTATTAGTGGGTCAGTTTGTACGTTTTTAGGTCCAAATGGTGACGTCATTTGGACCACCCTATAGATGCCTACTGGAAATTGAAAATAATTTTATTTATTTTTTATTTATTTATTAACTCATCATCACCATCATTACAGGAATTTCCTAATTCAATAGTGTGGCCATAGTTACAGTTCTATTATTTAAGTACCATAACATAATCTATACACCATGGTTTTTGTGTGAACTCACTCAGAGAAGAAGTAAAAATATCTATGCTTTCTGCTACGTCGTTAAGTACACGCAAGGTGCGCGTTATAGGGGCTTTGCTCAGTAGATTGGTCCTACTACTGGGCACCGCCAGTAGACGTGGCCGTCGCCTTCGCAATACATAATTGTCGGGCACACACAGGTTTACTTCTTTTAATATACCTGGGTTTGAAGTCTTGCCACGCAATAATTAAAAAATATAGTTAGCAAGAGCTATGTCCCTCCTTGTTTTCAATTTATTGTATCCCACCATGCCTGTGGACAAAGTTGGATACATCAATGGATAAAATTTGCAGATTATCTAATGTTTTTCTCTTGCAGGTTGGTATCACATCATTCGGTTCCGGTATCGGTTGCGAGGCCAGTCTCCCTGCAGCCTACGCGCGAGTCACCTCCTTCGTAGACTTCTTCAACCAGCACCTGTAAAAACTCAAAAGAATGAATATAAATCATAATCTACAGTTTTCACAAATATTTTGTATGATTTTATTTCTTGTATGGTCGACTTACGAAAACCACAATCATAGGTACTTTTTTTTTAACAAATGACATCTCCCGCTCAGGGTGGAGCGGAAGGGCGTGTTAGACTTTTACTGACTAAAACCAGTAGTTCCTTCGGTTGCATATGCCAGGGCCACGGTATCTCTTTCGAACAACCCGCGACCCCGGCGGCCAATCATAGGTACTTAGAACCTTTTTATAGATATTATACGTTGCATGACGTTAAAAATGTGACGTATTCTGTCAATGAGAGCAGCGGTGGCCCAGTGTAACGGCCCCGACGCCCCGACCTACGAGTTGTAGGTCGTGGGTTTGAACCCAGGCAGGCGTTTTGTTTGTATAAATTATTTCATCATCGCTGCTCTCAAAACGGTGAGGGAAAACATTGTGAAAAAACCAGTACTTATGTCCTAGAACCAAAAATTTTAAGATATTTGACATATACCAACCCGCACTGGGCTCGCGTGATGGTTTACGGCCCGCTCTCTCTCGCAGAGGCCTGTGACCCAGCAGTGGGAACATGACCGGCAGATGCTACCTTTTTGCAAAAAAATCTGTCTCGCCACAATTAAACAGTTCTAAATCGACTAAACTAAACTCTTTGTTGATGTCCGACTTATTTGACAAAAGTTATAAGCTCCAAGCATGTCGGTATTACCGTAAATTTTCGACATTACAAGCTAATTTCAAAAGTCAACTTGCGTTTTAAAACTATCTCGTGAATGTTGTAAAGACAAGGAAATTATTTCGACGACTCCTTCGTATCCACGGTACGCAGATCTACGCAAGACACAATGGCTTTTTAATTGTGTCCTCATGTATTCTATTGTACCTCATGATTTCATGAAATCGCTAGATTTGAGGTCAATTCTAACTTACGGAGTTGTATTTCTGATTCTAATGATTATAATTCAGTGAAACCATATTAGTTACGGCCGCGAATCATATTTGAATCAACATACAACCTGACACTGACCTGCAAGTTGCAAAAAACGTAAGAAAATTTGAATTTCGCGGGCTACCTTAGCGCATCCCCCTTAAAGCGAGTAGAGCTGCTAATCACCACCATTGAAAAATTAATAAATCTGAGGATATGGAACATTTTGTTTTTGGCGTTAACTTCGAACCTAGGAGGTTTAGTGTTCATTTTTGTTGATACAAAAAATTCTACCACATCTGACTGAAAATGTGAGCATAGGAAATTTCAAAATGTTCCATATTTTATCTCATGATTTGCTAATTTGTTTCTCAACGGTGGCACTGTTTTAATTTTGAGTGCTTGCGCGTTCTGTGCTGAGCTCACGCAACGCGTCGTATTTTTTTATTACGTTGACTTAAAAGCTTGATTTTTTAGAAGTCTAAACAACAAACGGCCTACGTATTTGATATAATTTCAGCTTGATACCTTCACGTATTCCTGAGAAAAAGGGTCTTGACGGACTGACAACCTTGAAAATATTTTTATATGTGATGGAATAACAAATTAACAATTTTCGGACTTTTCCTTTACTTGTGCTGTGAGACCTTACTTCTTTCCAAATTTCATGGTTCTAGGACAACGGGAAGTACCCTATAGGTTTTGATTTACTTGCGAGTATCAAAATATGTCGCATAAATTGCCGCATTTTTTTATTGTGTTGACTTAGAAGCTTGATGTTTTAAGAACTCCAAGGAACCATAGATACGTATTTGATATTAATTTCAACTTGATTTCTCTACCCGTTCCTGAGAAGAAGGGCCTTGACAGACTGACAACCTTGAAAATATTTTTTATGTGGTAGAATTGCAAATAAAAATTTTCGGACTTTTTCCTATATTTGTGTTGCTTCTTGCCAAATTTCATGATTCTAGGACAACTGGAAGTACCCTATAGGTTTTGATTTACTTGCGAGTGTCAAAAAATGTTGCATAATAAGCCGTATTTTTTTATGCGTTGACTTAGAAGGTTGATCTTTTTAGAACTCCAAGGGACCATAGACCTACGTATTTGATATTAATTTAAATTTGATACCTTCACGCGTTCCTGAGAAAAAGGGTCTTGACAGACAGACAGACAGACAGACGGACGAACAAGTGATCCTATAAGGGTTCCGTTTTTTTCTTTTGAGGTACGGAACCCTAAAAATCACAGAAAATGCTGTAATTTAACGTAATATCTATTTTTCTAGTTTTATCTACCAACCCGGCCAACCCGCACTGGGCCCACGTGATGGATTACGGCCTAGTTCCTCTTAAAGAGGAGGCATGTGTCCCAGCAGTGGGAACATTGTAGGCTGATTATGATGATATTTTTTTCCAAATCATTAGCACCACTCATGTAGACGTGATATTCAGTTTAAAATCATTAAAAGACGCTTATCTGCAATTCAACTAGAAACAGATTATTTTTTCGCGATTTCAGGTTTGGTCCCATAGCATAGTAAAAGTTGTTTGACTTGAGTAGGGGAGAGTGGGGTGGCTTCATACAGTTTTTATATTTCGTGGAATGCTGTCTATTGTTAATAACACTTTCAATTTATGACACATTGATAGTTTAGTTATTTAAGATTGTAGTAGAAGCATTATGTTACTGGAAATTCACGTGCGCGAATTTCCACAATGCATTAAAAAAAAAAAATCGGCCAAGTGCGTGTCAGGCCACGCGCAGTAATAGGGTTCCGTAGTGCACGCCGCCGCGCCGCGCGCCGCGCCGCGCGCCGCGCCGCCTGTCGTTATTCGAGCGTTTATTAATAAGAATTTTATGATTTTATTTTTGTATATTTTTACAATCAATCAATCTGCCTAGCCTTTTCCCAAGTTGGGGTCGGCTTCCAGTCTAACCGGATGCAGCTGAATAGCAGTATTTTTACATGGAGCGACTGCCTCTCTGACCTCCACAACCCAGTTACTGGGTAATACAATACCCCTTGGTAAGACTGGTTGTCACACTTTCGGGCTTCTGACGACCCGTAACGACTGTCAAAGATCCCGAATAACAGCCGGGACCAACGGCTTAACGTGCTTTCCGTTGCTCGGAGGAATCTCGGTATGTAAAGATGGTCACCCATCCACTGACCAACCCCGGCAAGCGTAGCTTAACCTGACGGATCGACCTGTCCGGCTGTTATTACTTAGCCACGAGCTCCTCGACTTACGCGACTGACAACGTTAGATAAGTAATTTTTAATGGAATTTATACGAAATTTTTACTGTTCAAAGTATTTTACAATAAACTTGAAAAGCCCACTTAGCTGTGATAGTTTTCCTTTTAATTTCGTTATATATACTACTACCGTGAATTTTTTCACCCATCCCAAACTAACCGTTTAGCTGGCAAGGGGGGGGGGACAATTGACTCTAACAAAAATTAGCACTTTAAAGCTTAATATTTCAGAAACGGATCCCTAAATCGTAAGACTGTTTGAACAAACCCACAATATTTTTGAAAGATCTATCCAATAACACCCCACACCATGGGGTAGACGAGAAAAAAAAAACATCCTCACTTTACGTGTACAGAAGGTACCCTAAAAAAATGTTTATACCATTCCCCCTCTAAAAAGCTCATTTTATTCACTGAAAACAGTGAATAAAAAGCACTTTTACTCACTGTTTTAATGTTTGAAAATGGAACACACCAATGTATTCGACCACAGATTTAGAGTACCTACGCTAGATACGGCATGTTATTAGATAGTATGAAAACCGAACGTGTCTTCTTTTTAGGGTTCCGTACCTCAAAAGGAAAAAACGGAACCCTTATAGGATCACTCGTGTGTCTGTCTGTCTGTCCGTCTGTCACAGCCCATTTGCTCCGAATCTAATGGACCGATTAAGTTAAAATTTGGTACACATATGGATTTCTGTGACCCAAACATGTACAGCTAAAGTAAATATATGAATTTTGAATATGAGAGTCACTTTTAGGGGAAAAATAAGAAAATTAAAAACAAAAGTTTTGTAAACTGTACCGAGTGACATATCAAATGAAAGGGCTTAGTACGAGGGTCTCAAATATTTTTTTTTTATAATTTTAAAATTTATTGTTTTAAAGTTATTTAAGCAAATAGACGAAAATTGACCATTCCCCCCCCCTTTTTTTTCTCCGAAACTACTGAGCCTAAAATTTTGGAAAAAATATAGAAAATAGTTATATACCTGTAGATTACAGGAAAACCTATAAGAAGTCTGTGGTCTTAAAATAACATGGTAAATCTATATATATAATAAAATCAAAGTCCTGACTGAGTCACTGACTAATATATCAACGCACAGCCCAAACCAATGGACCTAGAGACTTGAAATTTTGCACATAGGTACCTTATATAGTGTAAATATCCAATAAGGAAGGATTTTTGGAAATTCCATCCCTAAGGGGGTAAAACAGGGGATGAAAGTTTGTATGAAAAATCATATCCCTTGAGTTAATAGACTTGAAACTTAGCACGAATATTCATCTAAGTAAATTATAAAGTTTATCATTTTTAGTTTTCCTAAACTACCCCCTAAGGAGGGATTGGGGTGTCAAAGTTTGTATGGAGGAGCTTTAACACGCGGTCCGATTAACTCAAAACTCAGTTTTTATACTTCAGACCAAAAATTAAGACTAACGTGTATTAGGGTTTTCCAAAAATCTACCCCTAAGGGGTGAAAAGTAAATTTTATAGCGGAGGATTTTATTGGGGGCTTGATTAACTCTAAAATAGGTGTAAATAATGTTTGAGTCAAGTTATGGAAACATACCAGACGATTTTTGAAATTCTTTAGGTATCTGTGTTCGTGAAAACAGAGATACAGTTTATTATATGAAAAAACTTATTAATTTGAAACTTAGCAAAATACTTGCATAAGTAAGTAATAATGTTTGTCATTATTAGTTTTTCAAAACTACTAAGCCTCAAATGAAGTTTAGGGATGTTAAAGTTTGTATAGAAGAATTTTAAAGCGCAGTCCGATTAAAAAAATGGTACTTTGAGTCAAGTTAGGAAACTTGCCAAACGAATTTTCACCGATTTTGACGGCATATAGCTGATGTTTTAAGGAGTAACTTAGGCTATTTTTATTTTAGAAAAATAATTAGGGTACCGCGCAAGAAAATTAAAATCCATGAAATCAGACAACTACGTACAGTCCAGTACACACTTACTAAGCCTCCGCTGTCTATTACGGCTATAACAACAAATAATAAAAATAAAACAAAGTTAAAAATTTAATGGGTCGGTCCCCGTACAACAAACTTTTCATTTTGAAAAAAAAAAAAAAAAATTTTTAATCTAGCATGTGGGGTGTCATGTCATTATTTCATCACCGCTGCTCTCAAAACAGTGAAGGAAAACATCGTGAGGAAACCGGCATGTCCTAGAACCAAAAATTCGAAGACATGTGACATCTACCAACCCGCACTGGGCCCGCGTGGTGGATTACGGCCCACTCCCTCTCACCGAGAGGAGGCTTGTATCCCAGCAGTGGGACCATTATAGGCTGATTATGTGTTATGTGGGGTGTCATCGTCTAGAACTCATTGAGTAGAGTACAAAATATTTTTTTATCTTTTAAAATGAAGAAATAGGGGGCCGTAAAAGTTGTAAATTTTAGACCATTTTTGTACAAGCTCTAGCGCAACAATTCAGCAAATTAGGAATTTGAAACTTCTTTATACCATGTAAGTACCATGAATACTGTATTTAATCAACAATACTGAAAACGGCGATTCATAAGGCGATAAGGCGATTTTTTCATTCATATTGTTTAAACATGGGTGATTTTCTGCAACTGCAAAAAATAACCTTGTAATTCACAGTATCATTATAAAATAAGTAAAAAGTTATCTTTGCGATTGTTAAACATATAATATGGTACGGAACCCTTCGTGCGCGAGTCCGACTCGCACTTGACCGGTTTTTTATACCTACGATAACTTCACCCCAGCCATTTAGTGATGTGCTCAAAGTAAACAGAATTGTTTCAATCGCTAAGCGTCATTGAGCTAACAGACTTTTTTTAGTACGAACAGTCGAACATGCAGGGCACGCTTGGTCGGATGGCTTGCCGTATCTAGTGTAAGTGTAATCTGTGTATTCGACCTATATTGATGTGTTCTAAATTCAATTTGATTGGTCGATATTTTCGACAAGGAGTTTAGCATTAGAATAAAAACTGTTTTGTGTTCTTTGCTGTCCTTAGTAAATTGGCGCTATTTTGAATACTGTAAGTTGTACGAACACAAAGTTTAGTGTTACTTTAATCTTTAATTTTGTGTTTGTTTAGAGTTGTTCTAATCGATTAAAAATGCATTCTAGTGATGAAGATGTGCTAACACCTGAGTTTATGAAAGAGAGGGCGGCCGATATATTGGAGAACTTGCTACCCAAAATATCATGGGTGGTTTACATCAAAACCAATTTAACTTTCCTTTTTCTTCATTATTATGTCTATTTTCACTTAAATCTTTCTTTTTCTCGTAGTAAAAGTATAGTATGCAACTCTTGAATAAAACGGATTTATATCGAGGGCCATGAATCACTCGCGTCGCTCAGTATTCTAACACTTGAATCACTCGCTACGCTCGTGATTCAATCAGCATGAATCACTCCCTACGGTCGTGATTCTATCGTTAGTATCCTTTTCTAGCTCGTGATTCATCTATGGCCCTCGCTTTAAATCCGTCTTTTATTCACTAATTGCATAATATACTATTGTTTTCATGATTTTATTTTACCACTTTGTCGGCGTGATGAATAATCCATGCCAAATTATAGCTTTCTAGGACTTAGAGTCTCTGAGCTAAGCTACGGACGGACAGAGAGACAGACAGACAGACGGACGGACATAGCGAAACTATAAGGGTTCCTTGTTGACTACGGAACCCTAAAAAAAGGGAAAATGTATAAATGTACCCCATCACTGAGGTACTTTCATACAGCTGGAGAGAAAGAAGATAAAACAAGGATTAAAAATAACTATTTATTCGTTTTAACCCCTCAAGTGTCTGAGTTTGGCTAATTTTAGACCCAAAACCCCCGCGAGTGGGGAGGGTTGGGGGTTAGTTGCGAACCCCATAGGTTCACAACTACTGATAATGATATGTTTTCCATCGGATGATGTTTTTTTACGTTTATATATACGTGATCTAAGCTTATATACCTATTATGTAAAGTTTTGTCCTTTTGCACACTTGGGGTGCATTTGACACGCGGGGGGAGGTTAGCTGCGAACTCCATAAGTTCACAACTAATGATTTGATTGGTTTTCCATCGGATGATGTTTTTTTACATTTATATATATGTTATATAAGCTTATGTACCGAACAAAAAAAGGGTTTTTCTTATGCACACATGGGGTGCATTCGACACTTGAGGGGTTGATTATTGTTTCTACTACATACTATTCCAGAAAAAACAAAAATTATTATTTTACGTGATAAACGTTACTTATTTACATTAGACCAGCTACCAAAATATATTAATATTTTGGTAGCACTATGTCTGTTATATCAACTGATCTTTCATTTTTGACATCTGGAAACACAAAGTTAAATTAAATAAAAAAAAAAACAAAGTTAAAATGTGAAAAAACACGAGTATGAATGTGCCCCTTGTACTTGTGTATGAATCTACACCATCAGATGTTAATTAATAAAAAAATGTGCAAAAAAAAAACTGTCTTCATATTTACATATCAAATTGTAAACTCTTATGATATTATGATTAATATTCAATAACAGTGATTAATCTAAAACACAGTAACTAGTCACAAAATACGTCTAAAGTAAGCTTATAAGAACTAACTTATGCGAGGTAAAAACACGTTCCGTGTTGCACACACGTGCTTTCTGCGGCGACTTCTGGCAAACTTCACTAGCCACTAGACATAGATAAAAACTAAGCACACACACTAACTTAATTCTTTTCGTCCGTACCTAACTCGATAACTCGAGATACACTCAGTGTATGTAGGTGCCCCTTGTATGACAAACAGATCTGCCTCACTTACCCCTACCCTACCGGTCACTAATTACCAGTCACCTTATTTACAGACGTGCTTGAAGAAATAGCAAAGACAATGCGTTGTCTAACCATGTTTCATAACATTAGGTAGGTAGGTAGGCACACAAATACTTTTATCTACACCCATGCTATAAATCCTCTATAAAAGTTTCTGAAACAGTTAGCTTATTGCTAACATTAAAACAGCCAGTGTCATAGTAACCATGGTAACCATAATAGCATCCAAACGGGTGTTTTAATGTTGTACTGAATTTCATAATGCAACTCGTTTTCAAAAAAAGAACATTGTAATGCACGCGCGTTTCACTACAACAGCGCCGTAATTTTAAAAAAATAGATAAAAACCGGTCAAGTGCGAGTCGGACTCGCGCACGAAGGGTTCCGTACCATATTATATGTTTAACAATCGCAAAGATAACTTTTTACTTATTTTATAATGATACTGTGAAAAAATAACCTTGTAGGTTATTTTTTGCAGTTGCAGAAAATCACCCATGTTTAAACAAACTACCTTATGAATCGCCGTTTTCAGTATTGTTGATTAAATACAGTATTCATGGTACCTACATGGTATAAAGAAGATTCAAATTCCTAATTTGTTGAATTGTTGCGCTAGAGCTCGTACAAAAATGGTCTAAAAACAACTTTTGCGGCCCCCTATTTCTTCATTTTAAAAGATTTAAAAAAAATATGTTTGTATTCTACTCAATGAGTTCTAGACGATGACACCCCACATGCTAGATTAAATTTTTTATTTTTTTTTTCAAAATGAAAAGTTTATTGTATGGGGATCGACCCCTTACATTTTTAACTTTGCTTTATTTTTATTATTTGTTGTTATAGCCGTAATAGACAGCGGAGGCTTAGTAAGTTTGTACTGGACTGTACGTGGTTGTCTGATTTCATGGATTTTAATTTTCTTGCGCGGAACCCTAATTATTTTTCTAAAATAAAAATAGCCTAAGTTACTCCTTAAAACATCAGCTATGTGTCGTCAAAATCGGTGAAAATTCGTTTGGCAGGTTTCCTAACTTGACTCAAAGTACCATTTTTTTAATCGGACTGCGCTTTAAAATTCTTCTATACAAACTTTAACATCCCTAACCTCATTTGAGGCGTAGTTTTGAAAAACTAATAATGACAAACATTATTAATTACTTATGCAAGTATTTGTGCTAAGTTTCAAGTTCATTAACCAAATAAGTTTGTATAAACATAACCTATAAACAACAAAATTATATCCTAACTAAACTATTAAAAAACTAAAATATGGCGTCGAAAAATTCCTCCGCATCGCTGTCGACTGGTAGAGTACCCAAGAGACTGGCGGCATTGCCACGTTGTATGGCAATGCTAAGCCTCTGGCCAAAGTAAAAGCCAGCCCTCGGGTCACGGGAAGTGTCAACCAGCCGTTTGGAGATTTCGTTGAATAAAACAAGAGCACTTGGACCCCACGGCTAGGGATTGCAATCCAGCGGCGTTTTCAATCCAGCTGGATTCTTGCTGGATTGACCTGAATCCAGCTGGGTCCAGCGCGGATCCAGCAAAATGTGGAACGAAAATAAAAAGACGACATTTTTAAGACTTTTTTTATTAATTTGTACTTCTTACGATAATCTATGAAATCTTTCACTCATTTGGTGATATCTGATATCAATTTGCTTTGGTTTCCCAAACTTTTCCCAAAAGTCCCACAAACTTTTTTCACCGTTGCTAGAATTCTTGTTCGACATTTTAAACTGTCCGAAAAACAGCGATAAATCTGTAATGAAGAAAACATCGATGAAGTATAAGATGCATTTGAATATTATTTTAATAGAACATAATGCCTAAAGATAAATAAATACAACTATCGCGATGCAATAACTTAACAAAACCAGTAATTGCGCATTTCAGCAATCTTGTTAAATAGCAACAATACACACACTCACAAACTCCTAAATAACTAAATAGTCCACTGTTGGATATTTACCTACTTCCTGCAATTAAAGGTAGGTAATAAAAGAAGATCGGTTTAAATAAGAAAACAAAAACAAAAAGATTTCGCGATGTGTTGACGAACGTCATTACGTCACCAACCAAACGTATCTTCCTCTTCCTTCTTCGAGAAAGTAAGAAACATGAATCAAATCAACATTAATACTAAATTATTCAAAATAAACATTTTACTTTACTTACCATTCAGTCTCGCAGACAACAAACAACCAACACGAACTCAATAATCACTTTAGTGACACAAAAACACTTTCTATCGAGACGAGAGCAGTTAAATTAACTGTCTTTGATTTATAAAATAAACAAACATAAGCGGTACGCACATGCATGTGGCACGTGCTATAGTGACAGAACGGCAACGTTGCCGCGCCGTTTTGAAAATGGCGGCAACTCAAAACTAAACAATAGAAATTGATACGTTTGCGGATCCGCATCGCTGGATTCAGCACTGTGTGCTGGATCCAGCATGTTTAAAAAGGCGCTGGATCTAGCTGGATTGCTGTATGCTGGATCCAGCAATTGCAATCCCTACCCACGGCCCAAGGGTTTCAACCCCAAACGGCTCGAAAATATAATTGCCGATAAGGTTATTATATTTCCGCCGCTTGAGGTTTTCCGCAGCCGCAGCAGCAGTGCCAGCACAGCACGCCGAGCCAGGAAGATGGGATGGCGCAAGAGTATCGACACACGTTGCGTCCCACACTAAAGGCCTTCCCACCTTCCATGGAAATAAAGACATCCCGTCCGGTCTCTTGCCATCGTCGCGTGCCAAGCCATTGGGTTCTAATACAGCTGGAACGCCGACGGTGACAAGGGCTCGTCGGATGATGTCATTGATGTTCGCGTGCCGTGCTAAGCGACCCACACTTCGGCTGCAAGACAGACCGTGGTGTCCGAGGCTGTTGACAACTTCACCACAGTGACAGCGATGAGGAGAACAACATGGAGCTCCTAGTCGCAGTGAAGCAGCGAGGCGGAAAGTAGTGTCGTCGAACAAAGTGCCTATGTTCGACGACGGTAGTGCGTGAAGCCACAGACCCGACTCCCACTTAACCACAGCCAGCAGACGCGCACGCTCCGCAGTAGTAGCAGACGTGTCAAGTAAATTGTTCTGTACTACTCTGCAGAGCGGCTCATCCCACCATCTCTGGGAAGATGGATTGTCGGGTGGATCTGAATTTGGGCAAGCGAGTTTCCAGGCATCCATAGCCTCGGCGAAACAAGGCACATCAAAATTAACCAGTGTGGAGGCTAGGATTTTCCTGATTAACTTCTCTGTGCCGTGGACCGAGGATATGAATGCCGGTAAACTAATACTAGAAATTTTGCGGAATTTTTAACCAAATTAATAACATTTTTCATATAAACTGTATCTCTGTTTTCACGAACACAAATAAAGAATTTCAAAAATCGCCTGGTATGTTTCCATAACTTGACTCAAACATTATTTACACCAATTTTAGAGTTAATCAAGACCCCAATAAAATCCTCCGCTATAAAATTAACTTTTCACCCCTTAGGGGTAGATTTTTGGAAAACCCTGATACACGTTAGTCTTCATTTTTGGTCTCAAGTATAAAAACTGAGTTTTGAGTTAATAGGACCGCGTGTTAAAGTTCTTCCATACAAACTTTGACACCCCCAATCCCTCCTTAGGGGGTAGTTTAGGAAAACTAAAAATGATAAACTTTATAATTAACTTAGATGAATATTCGTGCTAAGTTTCAAGTCTATTAACTCAAGGGATAGGATTTTTCATACAAATTTTCATCCCCTATTTTACCCCCTTAGGGATGGAATTTCCAAAAATCCTTCCTTAGTGGATGTTTACACTATATAAGGTATCTATGTGCAAAATTTCAAGTCTCTAGGTCCATTGGTTTGGGCTGTGCGTTGATATATTAGTCAGTGACTCAGTCAGGACTTTGATTTTTTTATATATATAGATTTACCATGTTATTTTAAGACCACAGACTTCTTATAGGTTTTCCTGTAATCTACAGGTATATAACTATTTTCTATATTTTTTTCAAAATTTTAGCCTCAGTGGTTTCGGAGATAAGGGGGGGGGAATGGTCAATTTTCGTCAATTTTCTTAAATAACTTTAAAAAAATATATTTTACAATTATAAAAAAAAAATATTTGAGACCCTCATAGTAAGCCCTTTCATTTGATAGGTCACACGGTACAGTTTACAAAACTTTTTTTTTAAATTTTCTTATTTTCCCCCTAAAAGTGACTCTCATATTCAAAATTCATATACACACATCAACACGGTTTAGGGATATTTTTAAAAAAGCGAATTACTATCAATGTGTTAATTATTTATATGACATGTATATATTTAAAAGATAAGTTATTTAATATTCTACCATTTTTTAATAATGGTTAAGCTACTTAGATTAAAATTTCAGGATTTTATGGAAAAAAAATGAAGCATAGACGGAAACCGTATATGAATTAACTTTTAATTTGTGAGTAAAAACTGAAAAAATAGAAAAATCATTTAATTTGTGTTTATAAACTTGAAGTTAGTAGTCTGAGAAAGCGTCCATGATGTTCATAACACATCGGCAACGATTCGGCGTGCTCAGAACAAGGCTGTCAATGTCTTTCTGCGGAATATTGTCCCATGTCCTTCTGAGGTGCGCAAAAAGTTGATCTTCTGTAGCCAGATTTTCAGGAACTTCCTTCAGAGCTCTTCTTTGCAGCATATCCCACGCATGCTCAATGGGATTTAGATCTGGCGATTGAGCAGGCCAGTCTAAGGCCCTAACATTGTGTGTATGTAACCAAGCTGCTACCGTTCTCGCCGTGTGTGCCCGGGCATTGTCGTGCATGAGCAGGAAATCTTGCCCCATTTGTGTTCTGTGGGGCAAGATTACGGGCCCCAGCACCTGTTGGACGTATCGTTCAGCCGTCATATTGCCCCGCACCCAAACGAGATCCGTCCGTCCTCCAACACGAATTCCTGCCCAAATCATAATTGTTCCTCCTTGGTATGGGTGAACTTCCTGAGGGTTCTGAAGACGGCTCCATCGTCCAGGAACTCGCCAAACACGCGTCCTTCGTGAATCTGGATGGAAGCCGAACCTGGATTCGTCCGTGAACAGCATATTGGACCATTGCTCACGGCCCCAGTCCACGTGGTTCCGAACCCATTCTAATCGTCGTCCACGATTACCTCTCCGTAAAGGTGGGACCCGGAGTGGTCTACGAGAGCGTAGATTGCTTTCATGCAGTCGCCTTCTTACAGTTTGGTCACTCACAAGCACTTGGTGTTCCACTCGCAGCCTTTGGACCAATAGAGTCGCCGTTGCATTTGGTTGAGCTCGCGCAGTAATTTGCAAAAATCGGTCTTGTCTGGGGGTAGTGATGCGACTTGGCCCCCGGTGCCTCTCCGCTACTTCACCTGTGGCACGATAGCGTGTCCACAATCTTGAAATTACATTTTGGTGGGTCCCTATGGCCTCAGCAACATTACGCTGAACAGACCCAGCTTCCAGCATTCCCACAGCTCGTAACATCTCCGCCCTCGTCAAATGTTGGCGTTGCATGGCTACAATACCTCAATTTAAACTTTATCTTTCGTTTAAAAATGAAAAAAAAATGTAACTAAACGTAATTCGTATTGTTTTCTAAATTTCGCACAAATGAAAATTCCCTCTCCTACACATCAAGACATTTTTATGCCACCGAAATAAAAGAATTTTCAAAAATTTGAATTTGGAATTAGTCTGAGATAAATTACAAACAAATCGGTGTATAAAAGATTCCAATGCGGCCAGTACTTTTCGAGTTATTTAGTTGAGTATGAAATATCCCTAGACCGTGTTGATGTGTGTATTTACTTTAGCTGTACGTGTTTGGGTCATAGAAATCCATATGTGTACCAAATTTTAACTTAATCGGTCCATTAGATTCGGAGCAAATTGGCTGTGACAGACGGACAGACGGACAGACAGACAGACACACGAGTGATCCTATAAGGGTTCCGTTTTTTCCTTTTGAGGTACGGAACCCTAAAAAGAACTTATTCGAATTCACGTCGTATACTATGACGCCAGCCGCCATGTTCGATACGAGTATTAGTATTGCAAAAAACTGTTTCAGAACCTTTTATAGAGGTTTGATAACATGGATGTAGATAAAGTCTTGTATGCAACTGTACATAATTAGGTATTAAAACACTCATGTGATACTATTATCACACTCAGCTTCGCCTCGTGTAAACCCACATTCGTGTTTTAATACCCCTTATTATACGTCAGTTGCATAAATAACTATTAAGGGCCGTCGCGTCGCCTTAAAAGATTTGTGTGCCCGAAAAAAAATATGTTTCTTGTTAAATATCAGATCTTTTTTTCGTGATTTTAGTTTTGATCCCATAGTGAAAGTAGTTTGTTATCATCAGTACAATCATGTGTTTAAGTATCGGTCACTAATTACCAGTCACCCTATACCTACATCAGAGAACATCCACGATAACCTTACTTGTATATAGTTATTTATTAGGGTAGGCTTAACGAAGGCGTTTGGAAATAATCACTACCCTGTATAATCTAAAAATAATAAGGGTTTGAATATTTGGAAATTGATTTAGTAAAACATTTAGAATTTTGTAAGTACCGCAATAATCAACAAGAATTACTTAAAAGTTATCGCAGTAATTTTCTGTAAACAGTTATAGATACGAGTAGGTACGTATTTTTCAATCACTGCAAAACACTATTATAACTGTATTAGTAGACGATAATCAGGCGGGTGTTTTAACTAAAACCTCCCTTGGAAGGAGACTAAGTTCTCAACATTCGCAACTTACTCAGGCGAGTCATGAAACGTTAAAGTAGTTAGTTTAGTAGTTCTTCGATAGATGGCGCTGTTACGATGTTAGATGATGCGTCAGAAAATTCCTCGGTATTCGGGAGCTAAAATGATATAGCAAGCTTCTTTTAAAATACGTTTCTAGTAATTTATATCTACATATTGTATATAAAATGATAAACTGACTGACTGACTGACTGGGTGATATATCAACGCACAGCCCAAACCGCTGGGTCTAGAGATTTCAAATTTGGCACGTAGGTTCCTTATGAGATGGTAGGGGTGCACTAAGAAAGGATTTTTCAAAATTCACCCCCTAAAGGGGTGAAACGGGGGTCCAAAGTTTGTATGAAAAATCTTATTCCTTGAGTTAATAGCCTTGGAAATTGGCATTAATATTTATCTAAGTAAATTATAAAGTTTGTCATTTTTATTTTCGTAAAGTACCCCCTCAGGAGGGGATGGGGGATTGGGGATTGGGGGGAGGGGGCATTGGGTGGTGTCAAAGTTTGTATCAATGCACAGCCTAAACCGCTGAGTCTAGAGATTCCAAATTTGGCTTGTAGGTTACTTATGAAGTTACTACGAGTGCACTAAGAAAGGATTTTTCAAAATTCAATCCCTAAGGGGGTGAAACAGAGGTCCAAAGTTGAGAGAGGAGGAGGGTGTGGAGAAGGGAAGAGGGGGCGGGGAGGAGTTGGTGTGGGTATAGGGGGAGGGGAAAGCGGTTAAGAGGGGGAGGGGAGATTAGCGGGAAAGGCATGTGGTGAGGAAGGTGATTGGGAGAGGGGAATGGAGAGGGTGAGAAGGTGAGAGGGGGCGATGAGGAGAAGAGTGAGAGGGTGAGAGGGTGGGAAGAGGAGGGGTTGAGAGGGGTTAGAGGGAGAGGAGGGGTGAGAAGGGGATTAGAGGGAGGGTAAATGGGGGAGTGCCTTAACACCTTAAAGTTGCTTTTGTATAGCACTGATTCATTGAAGAAACCCAGCCCAAAAATAGAAAGTTGGAAACTCGAAACGGCACAAAAACAGGAGTAAACTCCAGTCGTGCGTCGGAGCTGACACACACACCTTTTTTTTTGTTTGTTTGAACGCGCTAATCTCTGGAACTACCAGTCGGACTTTAATAACGATTTTTGCATTTCATAGCCCAATTCTTAAGGAAGGCATATTTAACATCCGGCGCGAGGCTCCTTGCCGGATTGCCATGGGATCTGGAGGCAGTAGTCCTCGCAGACGTGTGGGAGTGGCGTATAGAGGCGTAACTTCGCTGCCGCGAGAAATTACGGTACAGCGGACAGCGCTCCGGCGGGATCTCATGGCGACATGGAGAGTGTGATTATCGCAACTCAGCGCTAGGCACGCCACAATTGCGGCGATAAGTCTACTCTTTGAGGAGTGGTTGGAGAGGCGCCACGGCGTCCTCACCTTCCGCCTGACGCAGAGGTCCTCACTGGACACAGTTGTTTCGGGAGGTTCCTGTTCCGGATAAGGCGGGAGGAAACGCCCGGGTTTCACCATTGTCTGGATCGCCCGGAGGACATGGTGGACACGGTGGAGGTCTACCCGACTTTGGCGGGCGACGCCGTGATCTCGCGGAGGCGATCGGCGGCGGCGGCGATCTCTCGCTTCCGAAACTGGTCCTGGCCATGGTACGGAGCGAGAGTGCATGGGAGGCCGTCACCGCCTTCTGCGAAGCAGTAATGCTCGCAAAGGAGGAGGCGGAACGCGTGAGGGAGAGGCAACTGTTGAGTCCTCATACCCCTAGTCGCCACAGGAGACGCCCTGGGCGGCGGGAATCGATAGCCGATTCCCGGCCACCGTAGGCGCGGCCTTGCGGATGGCGAGCAATGGGTAGCTCGCCGTCCAGTAAGGACCAGGCCAGGGTCGACGGCGCGTAGTGTCCCACGTGCACCTTTTGAGGCACTACGCGCCGTCGTCAACAGAGCTGGGGTCCGATAGGGCCGATGCCGCCGGGCCCGTGGCCCTGGCAACTGAAGGAACACGGGTGGGTTTTAGTCAGTAAAAGTCTGACACGCACTCTTGCTCCGCCCGGAGCGGGAGAAGTCATTTGATGATTTGCCATCCACATAAAAGGTACTAATAGATAAAAAGGTAAACAAAATAAGATAAATGTTATCTAATGCGAGAGTCCGACACGCATTTTAGCTAAAGCTAGTTTTTAATCTAATCACGGAAGATACAAAGATAATTCCAGGTTTTTCCTCCATGGGAAATACCGATAAATCGTTTGGTAATCTATTTCCATTAACAATACATATTATTAATTAATGAATTAACAGCTAAGGCTTTTTTCAGTGGGGAAATCCTGATGTCTCATGACATGTGCGGGGAAAGACTGATGGGTAAAGGAACGAATAAACACACTGTTATACATGTTAAGCATATTCGCGCGTATGACATGAAAAATACTGGTATTCAGCTACCTCCGGTTAGCTGACCCCCACATAGTTGGGAAAGGGCTAGGCAGCTGATGATTGATGCTTAAGACCGGCGTGGGCTGCTGCTGAAAATAAGTGTCAGGTGGTAGGTTAGAAAATAGTGTTGCACTGTAACATAATACTGAGCTGAGATCCTTTTGGCAAAAGCATTTTTAAGGTTCCGTACCTCAGAAGAAAAAACGGAACCCTTATAAGACCCTCATTTGTTGTCCGCCTGTCTATTTGTCTGTCAGTCTTTCAAGACCCTTTTTCTCAGGAGCACGTGGAACATCAAGTTGAAATATTAATATCAATTAAAAAAATCAAGCTTCTAAATAAACGCAATAAAAAATACGGCCATTTATGCGACATGTTTTGATACTCGCAAATATAAATAAAAACCTATGGGGTATTTTCCGTTGACCTAGAATCGTGAAAGGCAAGAAGCAAGGTCTCACAGCACAATTAAAGGAAAAAGTCCGAAAATCGTTAATTTGTAGTTTTATCACATAATTTTTTTTTTTTTGCGATTACAAAATTACCGTTTGCAATTGGAGACCATGACGTACCTATATCGATGTATGGGACAGCATGTTTTTCAACTACAATGTTAAGTTTGTTTTTGGGATACATTTATTCCAACTATAAACACTGCGTGGTCATGCAGTTGCCTGGTATTTTTTGTTATCTTTCTTGATAAAATAGTTTCGTGGTGTTTTTTGCTCCTTTTTTCTTTCTTTTCTTTTATCGTTATGGTTTTAGCCGGTTTTGGGGCCTACTCCCTAAGTCCGTCCGTCTTTCCGTCCGTCCGTTTATCCGTCCGTCTGACATTACGATCCATTAAAACAAGTGTAAAAGTTAAATTTTTCGGACGGGCAACAACACATCGGGAGTAGGGACAAACAACTCATGAACACAAACATTTTTTGTGTTCAAAATCAAACAAACAATGTTTGTGTTCATGAGCCTTTCAGAAGCCAGGAGTTTTAGAAAAAGGTTCCCGGAGCCGCTCGACATGTGCCGTCACGAAACAGGGGGCCTACTCCCTAAGCACGAAGCCCGTAGTTTCGGCCTTCGTTACGGGCGTTTCTTACTCCGTATCACCTACGGATGGATGATTGGTTCGGGGCCCGAACGAAGTATGAATGACAACATGATTTGCCAGTGCATGAGATTGAGCAACATGCTGAGAATCAAGGGAAGCAAGATGTATATCTGTTAAGTTTCAAGAACTTCTGATTCATTCGTAGTTGTCTCAATCATTTTTCTCAAGATATCTTAATATACAACGTGTAACACAAATAACGGACAACCTCTTAAGGGGTCATTGTACTCATCATTATGAACATCTTTTACTATAGAACCAAACCTGAAATCGCGAAAAAAAATCAGCTGCTCCCTATATTTTGACGAGTTTGATGTTGATAAAATGTACTGAACAGCTGATATTTTTTTGGCGATTTCAGGTTTGGTCCCATATTAAAAGTTGTTCATAATGATGAGTACCCCTTAAGATGATGTGCGTTATTTATGTTACACCTTGTTTATATTTTTTTAATACACTATGTCGGTGAAGTCAGCAATGCTCGAACAATAAAATTATTTATATATCAATAAAGCTTGACTAGAAAACGTCATAGTTTGTGGGAATTCCACGTTACGGTAATCATCTCTTTCAGCAATATTACCCACATTTTACCAATATAAGCGTCTTTGGAAGATAACAGTTTCGTAAAAATATATCTCTAGTTAATTCATCATTATCATCATCAACATCATCATCATTGGCAGCCTTGTTCCACCCACTGCTGAGTATAGGCCTCCTCCCTTTTGTGCCCTGCTTCCCTGGTCCCTGTGATGATTATTATTCCTTAATTGTTAATTACGACATTGGAATGAAGGACCTAATCGTGCTAGCTCTGGCGACTCTTGCCTAAGCTGCTGTTAAGTATGCCTAGTCAAGTCAAGTCAAGTGGGATTTGTTGTCAATTTTCTATTTTATTAAGGGCCTACACTGTCCTCTCATACCTATTAACACTGTTATTTAAAAATATTGTTAAAGCTAAAGGATATTTTTACAATTTTAAATGTTTAGTTCTGTCTGTATAAACAGGTCAAAAGGTAAAGCATACACGCGTAGAGTGGGTAGGACGACTATTCATCAAATCTAAGCTATTTTATAATAAGACTAGCTTTTGCCAGCGGCTTCTCCCGCGTGGATGTCGAAAAATATTCCACGGGAACGCACTACCGGAAATTTCTTCCTTATTCCTTGCCTACATTATAAAGGGAACCTCTGTGTAAAATTTGAGCTTTCTAGGTCCAAGGATTTGGCCTGAGCGTTGATGAGTCAGTCAATCAGTCAGTAAGTCAGTCAGTCAGTCAGTCAGGACTTCTCTTTTTATTTATATAGATTTCTTTCTTTTCATGGAAAACGTGGCGTGGCTTAATTTAAATCGATCTACCTAGCTAGTAGTTTTGCTGGACACAGACAAATCTTTCGACCATCTATCGTGAATACGGGGAAGATAATATTTTTGGTGATCCCGTTTTAATTTTATTATTAAACCTTCCCACATGATTCAAACATTTAACATAATACATAGTAGGTATTTAAAGAGATAACTTTTAAAATTATGATAAGAAATACCTTGCCAGTAGCGCTAAGAACGTAGTTTTGAATTAATATTTTTTTTCCATGTTATCTGTTTGAGATAATTACCAAAAAACACAACACAACAAACAGAGATTGGGTAGAATTTTGCAGTGAACTATTACAAACTTACACATTCGTAGCATCGTAGCAGGAGAGCCTACGTGCGTAGCTACGTGCTACGTAGGTATAAGCGTAGCACAATCCTCGTGATACCATCATGCATAATACATAGTTACCATAGAACCTTTCATAGGGCATTCCTTTTTTACCCGACTACGGCAAAGCATAAAGGAGGGTTATGATTTTGACCGGTATGTATGTATGTTCATCTGTTCCCTCATAACTTCGAAACTGCTTATAATAATTTGACAAATGAGGAATCGTTAGAAGCGAATAAGGACATAAAGTCATGAACTAAAAAACGTTTTTTTAAAGATCCGTGTTGGGTGTGAAATGAAATGGCTTAATTAGCACATTTCAAAAACATATTTATATTGCTCGCGGCTTTGCTTGCATGCGACCGATAATTGGGAATAATTTCTAAAATCACGGCTCAGATGTGAGCCAAACATATTTTCTCTCCAAACCTACCCAAAATACATATACAGGGTGTTTCTTTTAAGGTGTCAAGCCAGTGCGAGCTGATAGCATACCTATCGATTTAACCCTCATACCTATCGATTTAACCCCTATGTATGTTCTACGATTTTTTGTAGTTTTCGAGTTATTTTGGATCCCTCATTTCATATCAATGGTACTGGTCAAGGATAGGTAGGTATAAAATTTAGTTTTAATTATCAACTGAGCTCTGCTTAAACGTAGAGGATTATTAAATATCAGGATTGACAAAAATATGCAAAGATAATAATAAATTGTAAAATAAGAAAATCACAAGAATGGGGAGAAAAACTCAAAGATTGACATAGATGTCGCTAGCATCGACTCGGCCTTGTAGAGTTTGTGTTGGAAATTTAGGTGAATTTATTATTGCTGTTTTCGAATAATTTTATATCTATACTTAATGTATTTATTTTGGAGTGTTTCACAATTAAAAAATTGTGAAACACTCCAAAATGAATACATTTATAATAGGTCTTTACCTATGAAATTGCCGTTTTGTATGAAAAAATTTAAACGAATTTTTTTCATGTATTTTTTATTTGTATTAATCGAAGTAATCACCCATGCAATCAATGCATCTTTGCCAACGCAGTGGCAGTTTATTGATGCCCTTCTTAAAGAAATCGGAGGTCGGGAGGCAACAAATTCTTCAAAGGCATTTTGTACTGCCTCTCGGGTATTGCATTTTTTTCCCGCCAAGAAGTTATCCAAATTCTGGAAAAAGTAGTAGTCTGTAGGCGCAAGGTCTGGTGAGTAGGGCGGATGACGGAGAGCTTCCAACCCCAGTTCTTGCAACTTGGAGACCGTCTGCTGTGCAGTATGAGGTCGCGCGTTGTCGTGCAGGAGCAGCGGAGACGAGCGATTGACCAATGCTGGTTGGAGATGTGCCAGCTTCTCCATCATTGTGTTCAGTTCTTCACAGTACACATCTGCAGTAATGCTCACCCCGTTTGATAAGAAGCTGTGATGAATCACACCGCCGCTAGACCACCAAACAGTGACCATCACTTTTCTAGGGGTAAGTTTTCGTTTAGGGCATTGTTTAGGTGCTGAACCAGGATCCAACCAACTTGCTGAGCGCTTGCGGTTATCAAACAGAATCCATTTTTCATCGCAGGTAACAATGCGGTTCAAAATTCCTTCATTTGTGTGTCTGTTGAGCAGTGCAAGGCACGTCTCGACGCGTACTTCGCGCTGGCGATCATTGAGTTCGTGGGGCACCCATTTTTCAAGCTTTTTTACCTTGCCAATTTGACGCAAATGGACCAATATTGTTTTGACGCTAACGTCGAAAGCTGCTGCTAATTCAGCCGTAGATTGTGTATCATCAGCTTCCACAATCGCCTTTAATTCGTAATTGTCGACCAAAGTCTTCGGACGACCGCGAGGTTCATTTTTCAGGTCGAAATTTCCAGAACGGAAGCGAGCAAACCAATAACAGGTGGTGCGTTGGTTTGTAGTGTTAGCTCCGTAAACGTCGTTGATGTTGCGTGCCGCTTGTGCCGCGTTGCTGCCACGACGGTACTCATATTCCACAATTACTCGAATTTTTAACGTATCCATGACGACGAAATAGATTGAAATGCGATGAAAATGTAACACTAATCAATAAACAAATGACTACTTTTGGAAAAAAAAATCCATGTTTTTAAAATAAAATTAATTTGAAATTACAATTCTTAGCCAAACAAAAATTATTTTGATTTGAAATGGCCAGTACTGCAGAACGGCATTTTCATAGGTAAAGACCTAATATATACATAATAAATACAGTTTAACAAGTAAAGTTACTTGTTAAGAGCATTAGTTCGGTACGGCATTTCATACAAACTTTCAAGTCCTTTTTTATCGAAATGAATGAACCGATTTTAATGAAACTTCATACGCATAAGCAGGATACATAGGTCTAAAAAGTTAGTTAAGAACATGTTCGAAAAATAGTGTTGCAGCTAAATTGGACCGATTTTAAATATTCCATGGAAACAGAGATTTCCATTTATCTTTTTTTAAATAAGACATTTCGAAAATATTCTTAACTAACTTTTTATACCTATGTATCTTGCTTATGTATATGAAGTTTCATTAAAATCGGTTCATTCATTTCGATAAAAAAGGACTTGAAAGTTTGTATGAAATGCCGTACCGAACAAACGCTCTTAAACTGGTTAATTTTCATTTTTATTTCGCTACAATATGCAGGAGAGCAATAGGACAACAGGCCTTCTGGAATAACACCAACAAGTATCTGTCCTGTGTTTCTACGCTTGTAGCTACTGCATGATGCCTGCTGAGCAGTAGGATGTTTTGATATCTGTACAGTAGGTATGAATTTCTGTACCGTCTAAAATTACCGTCCAAATATACTTACTTGTTTTGTCTTTAACAAAGTTAAAAAGAACTCATCTTCTATATGCTAAGGTACCTTAGCTTCCAAAATAGTTTACTTTATGAGGTACTGCGCTCAAGGTAGAATACACAAAATAAAATTTCTTAGGTATAGGATTAAAATCCTGTGTAAAATTGATTAGCTTTATCATCAGTTTTAAATATCTATTAACTGTCCCAAACATGTGTGTTCAATATCAACTTTTGTAAGAAAAAAATACAGATTCAGCTGATGATAGTGATATCTTCTCACCCTCTGCACTTATTATCTCTATCTCAACCTACTTCATTGCATGATTCTATTTCCACATATTAACTGGACAAACAGAGGAGCTCGTGGCTAAGTAATAACAGCCGCACGGGTCGATCCGTCAGGTCTAGCTATGCTTGCCGGGGTTGGTCAGTGGATGGGTGACCATCTTTACATAACGAGATTCCTCCGTGCCTCAGAAAGCACGTTAAGCCGTTGGTCCCGGCTGTTATTCGTGAATCTTTGACAGTCGTTACGGGTCGTCAGAAGCCCGAAAGTCTGACAACCAGTCTTACCAACTTAATACGATACGTATTACCCAGTAACTGGGTTGTGGAGGTCAGATAGGCAGTCGCTCTATGTAAAATACTGGTATTCAGCTGCATCCGGTTAGACTGGAAGCCGACCCCAACATAGTTGGGAAAAGGCTAGGCAGATTGATTGAACTGGACAAACATATTTGATTGCTATCTTGAAGGCTTTTAATGAGGCTTGTAGGTAGGGACATCAAACATTAATTTCTTGCGTTAAAACGTTCTAAACGCTGTTGCTGTTGTAACTGAAACGGTTGAAGGCACTGCAGTTTTCTTTAAGAATTTAGCCTTAAGCTCATGAACTGAAATAAATAACATAAGTATTAAACCATTATTTTCTATGCGTCCTATTACTATCGACTAGTTATTATGAATCAATCACACATAACGTTACATTTACTTTGATCAAAATAATCATCAGCTTTATAATGAGCAGAGCACAATACTCTGTATTGTGCTCTGCTCATTGCTCGGTTGCTTTAAAGTTTTTGATTCTCAACGCTTTTTTTCAGGATTTTCGGTGTTTTTGATCCTTTGGAAATATATGTCTCCCTTGATTTTTGCAGCCTGGAGCGCAACGCTGCGTCGTAGTATTTAATTATTTTCGATATTTGTTTATGTGGAAATCGTAAATTACTATGGATTTTGAAAGGTGACAGGACAAAATTAGGCAAAGTCGATTATGCGGCACCTGGTGGGATATAAAGGCAGTTTTTCACCCCATTCAGATACACCACTTTCAACGACCGATTTCAGCATATTTAGTACATACTTGTTCAAAGTTGACCCAAAAAAAAAACTATAATTTTTTAAAGCCATCATCACGTTGAATCAGGAAAATATCGAAAAAAAAATTATAACTCGAAAACTACAAAAAATCGTATATCACGGGGGTTAAATCTATAGGTATCTGAGGCCCAATTCTCGTACTTAAAAAACGTTCAAATTCAAGTCGCAGTGTCATCTCAGCGACAATCAATGTCAAAAATGTAGGGAAATTAGAGGTTTTTTTGACAGATTGCGACTGGAGATTAGAATGCGAACGTTCTTAAAATTACGAGAATTGCCCCTCAGGTATCAGCTCGTGCTTTTAAGGTGTCTTGACACCTTAAAAGAAACACACTGTATAATAATGATTCATCTTAAAAAATGTAAAATCTGATAATTTAAGTAAAAAGTAAGTTTAAAAACAGTTATTTTTAAGTTTCACGCTCGAATCAGGTTCAAAGTCACACGCAGAGTACTAGTAGTAAACTGAGAGTCCAGTTTGAACTAATTAGTATTTCCGAATTAACAACAGTAAAAACAACAATACTTTTAGCGAATCTGGTTTTTACCATGTGACTTTCGGGTTTTATATTGGCTGATAAGATTGATACTAATCGATTATTTTTAAAGACCTATCTGATACAATATGTGTAAAACCAGTTTTAATCTCATATAATAATTTGATGATATCAGCAAATTGCGGAGTACCATGATCATTATCAAATTTTTTGAGCATATAAATATCAACTGTAGAGAAGCGATTGCATGTATTCGTAGGTGTTTGTTAATACCGACAACATGAAGTTCTTCGCTGTGACTCTATTGGCTCTGGCGGCGGTCGCCTCCGCGAGGAACGTCAACCTCGAGGGTGTGATCGATCTTGAAGACATCACCGCGTACGGATACCTCAGTAAAGTTGGTGCTCCTTTAGCCGAGAGAATTCGTCAAGCTGAGGAGGAAGCCGACCAAAATCCATCCAGAATCGTCGGTGGCTCTGCGTCTAGTGTCGGCCAATTCCCTTACCAGGTCTTAAGCGTTTGTTTATTACCTATGTGTTAAATCTAAAAGCATAATAACAAATTGTATTTTCATAACGCTGTTGCAATATTTCTTTATAGGCTGGTCTTATCGCTGAATTTAACGGTGGTCAGGGTGCCTGTGGGGGTTCTTTGCTCAACTCAAGGAGAGTACTCACCGCTGCTCACTGCTGGTTCGATGGTATAAACCAGGGATGGAGGTTCACGGTTGTCCTTGGCTCAATCCGTCTTTTTAGTGGTGGTACTAGGGTGGCTTCCTCTGACGTTGTTATGCACGCAAGCTGGACCCCTTCCTTAATCCGTAATGACATTGCCATGATCAACTTGCCTTCTGCCGTTAGTTTCTCTAGTGAGTATTAAACCTTCTTATGTTTGTTTGTTGTTTTAATAACAAGATTTAAAAATATCTAATTTAATTTATTTATTAACAGACAACATCGCACCCGTTGCTCTGCCCTCTGGTAATGAGCTCACTAACCAATTCGTCGGCGCTACCGCTATCGCATCTGGCTTCGGTCGCACCAGGGATGGTAAGAAACATTTTTATAATAATTTAAGTATTATTGTTTATTATTGTGAAGAGGATATTTTGTTACAAATCGATGGTAATTGACATGTCAATTCTACTCCGGCAGTAATTAAAATGATAGGTTGTTGAATGTTCCATTACTTGTTGTACCTATGTTTGTCATATTTTTGCAGGCGAAGACCTAAGCGTTAACCAGTTCCTGAGCCACGTCACTTTACCTGTGATCACGAACGCTGTGTGCAGCCAGGCTACATTGCTTTTCCAGTTTCTCATCCAGTCCTCAAACATTTGCACCAGCGGCGCTGGTGGCAGAGGCACCTGCCAGGGTGATTCCGGTGGTCCTCTCGTCGTTAACAGTAATGGCAGGCCTGTTCTGGTAAGTAAATCATTACTTTTACCTTAAAATCATGTCTTTAGACATGTACAGTGTGCTGCATCAATTGGGTACCCCAGTTGTACAGCTAGGGTACCCAATTGATGCATCCCACTGTACGTCTATGTGATTCATACAATTTTAACTCTAGAATTTTTAATTTGATGTGTTGATTTTTTAAAACTTTATTTTTTTATGAACAGGTTGGTGTGACCTCTTTCGGAACTGGCCGTGGTTGCGCAAGTGGTGACCCTGCTGCCTACGCCAGAGTAACCTCATACATTAGCTGGATCAGCCAACGTCTCTGAATGAATACATTGAATAGATCTCCATGTGATATTAAAATATAACTTCAGTAATGATTCGAATAAAAATTCATACGAATGTTTTTTTTTCTTACTCTGTTAGCCTTCGATTGTTCATTATAATAGTCACTCATATCGATAATTTTGAGAAAACCCTGAATGATTAAAAAATCAAGTTGGTTAGTTCGCAAGGTAGTCGACATTATGGGATGTAGACTCAGCAACAAGGTGAAGCGCTCAAAGTACTTTTTTTTTAACGAACTTTTTTAAGCGAGTTGAAGTATGATTTAAGTGACTTTTCGCCTACCAATAAAATTAGAAAAAAAAAAAAAAATTAAAAATAATAATTATAAATTATTTAAATTATTTTAAGATAGGCAAAAAAATATGTTAAACTAGAACGCATACACATCTATCCTATTGAAGTAGGTACTAATATTGTAGTAAAATATTATCCATACTAATATTATAAATTCGAAAGTAACTCTGTCTGTCTGTCTGTCTGTCTGTTACCTTTTCACGCCTAAACCACTGAACGGATTTCGATAAAATTTGGCAAGGCTAGATGGTATCTTGGGGACGGACATAGGCTACTTTTTTTTTCGAAAATAATCCCACGGGGGTGATATAAGGGATGAAAGTTTGTATGGGAAACTCAGTATTTCTTAAGTTAGGGATCTGAAAATTAAAATATATGCTTTTGATAAGAAATAAAGAAATATGCGGTTCAGCGTTTTTGAAAAATCATCCCCTAAAGGGGTAAAATAGGGGTTGATTTTAAAATTTACAAAACTACACGGATTTCGACAAAATTTGGCAAGGCTTTTGCATCCTGGGGAAGGACATGGGCTACTTTTTGTCTTAAAAAATAATACTACAGGGGGTGATATAGGGGATGAAAGATTGTATGGGAAACCCAGAACCACTGAACGGATTTCGATAAAATTTGGCAAGGCTATAGATGGTATCCTGAAGACGTACATAGGATACTTTTGTTTAAAAAAAATAATCCTACAGGGGTGATATAGGGGATGAAAGTTTGTATGGGAAACCCAGAACCACTGAACGGATTTTGATAAAATTTGGCAAGGCTATAGATGGTATCCTGGGGAAGGACATAGGCTACTTTTTGTCTTTAAAAATAATCCTACGGGGGGTGATATAGGGGATGAAAGTTTGTATGGGAAACCCAGAACCACTGAACGGATTTTGATAAAATTTGGCAAGGCTATAGATGGTATCCTGGGGACGGACTTACTTATGACTACTGATTATTCTCAAATACATAAGTATGCGCTTAAGTTTTTTGTGTTTCACAAGTCAAAATCGAATTTCATCAAACCATAATCAACTGATTATTTACTCAAATATTCCTGATCAAAGCTAACACGTTCCAATTTACATTAAAAAATCAGTACTTTTCAAAAACTCATAATATTGTATCATTTTATTCTTATAATAATTTAAAACAGCCTTAAAAAGAAAGTTAACTTTGAATAACGGCATTAATTTCAACAATTTTATGTTTTAGAGTTGCTAATGCATATTTTAGCAATTTCATATTGCCTGGTTGACTCTGAAGTGCCGTGGTTGACCGACGCGGTGAACGCCTGGAATGTGACTTTCCCGGATACAGATCGGCCCGTGAACCCATCTTCCCAGAGGCAGTGGGATGAGCCGCTCTGCAGGTTGGTACGGAATAATCTTATAAATACGTCCACCAATACTGCAGAGCGTGCCCGCCTGTTGGCTGTGGGTGAGTGGGAGTCGGGCCTCTGGCTTCAGGCACTACCGTCACTCAACATAGGAACTATGCTGGGTGACACCACCTTCCGGCTCGCTACCTGTCTGCGTCTGGGCGCTCCTTGCGTGGCTCCGCATCGCTGCCAATGCGGCGTAGCTGTCGACTGCCTCGGACATCATGACCTATCCTGCAGTAAGAGCGCAGGCCGGATAGCACGGCACGCCAGCATCAATGACATCATCCGTCGTGCTCTTGTCACCGCCGGTGTGCCAGCTGTTTTAGAACCCATTGGCTTGGCACGCGACGATGGGAAGAGACCAGACGGAATGACTATAATGCCTTGGAAGGTATTAAGGGTCGATATTCCACCTCAGTACAGCTTGCGCTCGACGGCGTTGTAGCCTCTCGTCCCGATGCCGCGGCGTCGGGACGAGAGGCTACAACGCCGGGAACAGAAGGGAAGAAGAACAAAATGGAGGAACGGCGCGCCGTTCCTCCCTGCTGGCCAATTCTAAATATCTCCATCTTAAAATGTGATGCGGCATTGTTGTTATCACTTTTTTTTATTGGAGAATGTGAGAGAAAAACTTTTTAACAAAAAAAAAACCGACTTCCAATAATCACTACAAAGTGAAAAATAACTTTGATTTCGGAAGTCGGTGTCTTCGTCATTTTTTATTTACTTTCTATTTTTTTGCCACCGACTTCCGAAATCAAAGTTATTTTTCACTTTGTAGTGATTATTGGAAGTCGGTTTTTTTTTTTGTTAAAAAGTTTTTATTTCTCGCTTTTTAGTGGGTCTGTTTATAATTTGTATAAGTTACAATAGTCTAATGTCAATTGCTCATCACATGTTGCAAAATATTGCTTTTCCCGATGCTGGGACGTTAATTGTTGAGGAGTTCTGTTGGTAAGAACCAGGAGAACTCCTCAACAACCACTCACCACACGCATTGTGTGACGAGCGGAAATTGCTTAGCAAACATATTAAAGTAATCGAATCGCAACACGTGAAATATTTATCATTGAGTAGTTCCGGTAGCCATCTGTGGTCTTCATCATCAGTTCCACTTCACCAAGTGGTGCTTTCCGAGAGCAAATGCACGAGCTACTATAAAAAATACCCAAATCGCTATAGGTGTGCCTATAATATTTGAAGAGTTCCTTCGATTTCTCCAGGATCCCATCCTCAGAACTGGATTTTGACAAAAATGGGACCACTTGGGAAGTATACCCTTTCCAACAAAAAAATAATTTTTCAAATCGGTTGGCAAGCGACGGAGTTATGCGCGAACAAACATAAAAAAAAAAAAAAAAAAAAAAAAAAAATACAAACATCCGAATTGAGAACCTCCTCCTTTTTTAGAAGTCGGTTAAAAACGTATGGCTGCACAATTGCTTCTCGATGGCCAATTTTGACAGATCTCGACGATGCCAGCGCTATCGGTACAAACGTAGCAGAATTGAGGCCCAGGATAGGTGCCACACTTTTTGATAGGAAGCCATAACTTATTAATTAAAAATCTATTGGCAATACGTCTTTTGCATATGGTAACTTTGATCCTTAATCTATGATTGGTACCCTTTTGTTTTTACATAAGTTTCATAGATTTTGAGGACATTGCGTCTTTTTTATCCTCTCAAAAGTAGGATAGATGCCTATCGTGAGGGATAGAAGACTCGTAGTAAAAATGCTTCAAAGGATAGACGCCTAACGTGAGGGATAGAAGACTCGCTGTATAAATGTTTCAATATTAGATGATTATTGAAATAAAACATACTAGTTTCAATAATCAATAATAAATTAAATTAAATTATTTCAATTCAGTAAATCAATTCGATTCAAATCAACAATAAATTAATCTATTTTAACACTCTAATATTATAAAAAAGTAACCAATTAAATGTTTTAATAGGTACCTAAGGTTAACTGTTCCTTGTTATTTTTTTCAAAAGTTCTAGCTATTCCATTTACACCTTTCTCATTTTTGGTAATTTCTTGGAAAGCCTTTTCCAAGCTTTCTTCAGTTCAACTAATGTGACGGGGGACCAGCCCCGGTTTTCTTTTATATTTTTGAGGCATTTCTTCCACCTGTTTAAAGAAATAGTTAGGGATAGGATAGGATGCCCCTAATCTATTCCGGACAGCAGATGGGGCAACTATACTTTTAGCACCGGATAGATGCCTTTTTTAATTAAAAAAAAGTTAAAATGAAAACTATAGTTTATACTACGTAAGAGTTTATAGCATTATTTCGTGTACTTTAAACTGTAATATCAGCAAATATTTTTTTTAAATATAGAATTTATAACAGAGTGAAAAAATATTCGACAGTAAGTTCTTACGATTATAATTTCAACGCTTGTAATGGTCTCGCCGCGGAAGATTTTTACACTCACGGGCAAAACGCTTGCGCTCTCGGGTGCGGTTGGAATGGCATTGGGGTCTGCGAGGGGAGCGCTTCCTATTACGTAGTACGATTTTAGCCTAAGACATTTCTAACATAGAGTATTCAAAACCGCGGCACCTATCCCCTTGGGGCACCTAACCTGGAATTACCCTAATTATTGTCCATATTATAATTAAATCCTTCATTTACACCAATGTTATGAGATTATGCTGCGTGTCAATGCTGCCAGCCTTTTGGGCACTTTTCCTGTTGATAGCGATGCAGACGAATTTTTAATGCCCTATAATTCTGTCCGCACTTTTTTATATAGGTACAAGTACATATAATTATTATTATTTAAAGTCTATAAGCTTTATATTATACTATGTTAATTTGAAAATGTAAAGAAAAGAAAAGGAAAGTGTTGATTTATAGGTATCAAGTTTAATTGTTTTTTTTTACAGAGGAGCCTTGTTATCAATATTTCACAGTTTTTCTGGACGTATTCAGAGACGTTGGTTAATCCAGCTAATGAAAGATGTAACTCTTGCGAAGACAGCAGGAGAACCAGCTTGGCAGCCGCGGTTAGATCCAAAGGAGGTCACACCGATCTGTTGGAAAGTAGGAAAATGTTAAGAACAAAATTATGAAGCCTATATAAAATCATTCCAGTATTTAATTGATGACAGTTTCATATAAAAAATAAATAATCGGGTTTGAATAAGCAGCAGGCAGATAAGTATTATTAAAATAAAATACCAAGATTCGCCTGTTGTTGCTGTTGACGACGAGAGGACCGCCGGAGTCACCGTGGCAGGTGCTTCTTGGGCCAGCGCCGTTCACGCATATGTTAGAATCCACGACGAACAAATTGAAAGCGGTTGAGTACTGACGGCACACGGCATTGGTGATCACGGGTAAGTTAACGTGTCTCAAAGTTTCACTGACACTTCCACCTGTAATCAATGCAGTTAGATTAATAAATCATGCCGAATAAAAAATAAATAAAACCGGTCAAGAGCGAGTCGGACTCATGCACCGAGGGTTCCGTTCCGATTCCTGAAAAAGTGTGCTATTTAGAGACATCGTTTTATTTTTCCTGTAATCTTTACATAAACTTCTATCACATAGAATAATTTCAGATTTTTATCTTTGCAAACTTCGGAGATAAGGGGGGGGAGCGGTTTTTTTTTACATTTTTCATCAAAATTCGAAAACTATGCGGCCTAAAAAAAAATAAAAAGATGTTTGAAAATGTGCAAGCAGCGTTCTTTCATATGATACCCCACGAGCTCTAGTAGTCCCACTTTGAATTTTCTAGACCCCCTTTCAATCACTGTTACAAAAAAAATATAAACATTTTTACTTCTTCTCCTTATTTGCAAAATAGTTGGGTAAACGTCATCTAAAACTGTTCTAAATTTCAAGTTGATAGCATTATTAGTTCTTGAGATATCCAGCTGTGACAGACTGACAGACAGACAGACAGACAGATAGACAGACAGACAGACTGAGTCACACCATAAGGTTTCCTTTTTTACCATTTTGGTACGGAACCCTAAAAAATGAACATTTATTTTTCTTACCATCTCTGGTGAGTCCGAAGCCAGATGCGGTAGCAGTAGCGCCATTGAATTGATTGTTGAGTTCATTACCAGAGGGAAGAGCAATGGGAGCGATGTTGTCTGTTGGAAAAAATAATGTTTGTTATATAGGAAACAAAATCTCCTGATAATATTCACGAGACTTAAAAAAAAAGTTAAGTTCGTGATTTGAGTAACTTACTTGAAGTTCCAACAGGAGAAGGTAAGTTGATCATGGCAATGTCATTACGGGTAAGTACAGGGCTCCAGCTTCCATGCATGATCACGTTAGAGGTACCCAACCTGGTACCACCACTGAACAGGCGGACTGAACCAAGGACAACTGTCAACCATCTGGCCTGGTTATTACCGTCGAACCAACAGTGAGCGGCGGTTAGCACCCTCCATGAGTTGAGCAAAGAACCACCGCAAACGCTCTGCCAGCTTGGCAAATCAATGATGAGACCAGCCTGTGAAGTAATAATTAAGCTGTTGTTACTAAGTACATTTAATATTTTGCGATTTTTTTTTTATAATTTTGCAGGGTTAGAAAAAAAAATGGTAATGACCTGGAAAGGAAATTGGCCGAGATTGGCATTAGAACCACCGACGATTCTAGATGGGTTCCGGTCGGCTTCCTCCTCAGCTTGGCGGATCTTCTCAGCCATAGGTCCACCGACTTTTCGATGATAATCGTACGCGGTGTTGTCTTCAAGATCGATCTTATCCTCGAGGTTGACGTTCCTCGCGGAGGCGACCGCCGCCAGAGCCAATAGAGTCACAGGCAAGAACTTCATGTTGCTGGTTTAAGAAATTAATGTTATAACTGTGCTGCAACTTTTATTTATATACTTTTACAAATAGGTACATGATAATCAGATAATGAATCTAATTCATTTTTCATACATATCAGTGGATTAAGAAAGTTATCACGACCGAAAAGATAGTAAAATGTCTATTTTTTTAAATGATTAGATGTCATTAAATGCAATCATTAATCTAATTCACGAGAAATTCCCTTTTGATTTGCAGCTTATTAGGGTTCCGTACCAAAATGGTAAAAAGGAACGCTGATGGTGCGACTCAGTCCGTCTGTCTGTCACAGCTGGATATCTCATGAACTACTAATGCTATCAACTTGAAATTTGGAACAGTCTTGATGACGTTTGCCCAACTATTTTGCAAATAAGAAAGAAATTTTTCTTTTTCTTTTTTTTGCAACAGGGACTGAAAAGGGGTCTTAATTATTCAAAGTGAGGCTACTAGGGCATGCGGGGTATCATATGAAAGAGCGTTGACTTTTGATGAAAAATGTAGAAAAAAAAAATACCGTTGCCCCCTTTTTTGTGGATGGGAAAGCATCAAAATAATGACTTCTCCCGCTTCGGGCGGTGCGGGAAGGCGTGTCAGACTTTTACTGACTAAAACCCACCAATGTTCCTTCAGTTGCCTGTACCAGGGCCACGGTGTCTCTTTCGAACAACCCGTGACCCCGGAGCCCCGCCCCCCTCCCCCCCTCTTATATCCGAAGTTTGCATAGAGAAAAAATCTGAAATTATTCTATTCCATTCTATATGATAGAAGTTTATGTAAAGATTACAGGAAAAATAAAATTATGTCTCTAAATAGCACACTTTTTCAGAAATCGGAACGGAACCCTTGGTGCGCGAGTCAGACTCGCTCTTGACCGGTTTTTTTTAAGTGAACAATTGTCACTTGTTAGGGTTCCGTACCTCAAAAGGAAAAAACGGAACCCTTATAGGATCACTCGTGTGTCTGTCACAGTCAATTTGCTACGAATCTAATGGACCGATTAAGTTGAAACTTGGTACAAATATGGATTTCTGTGACCCAAACACGTACAGCTTAAGTAAATATATGAATTTTGAAAATGAGAGTCACTTTTAGGGGAAAATAAGATATTAAAAAAAAACAGTTTTGTAAACTGTACCGTGTGACATATCAAATGAAAGGGCTTACTATGAGGGTCTCAAATATATTTTTTTTATAATTTTAAAATATATTGTTTTAAAGTTATTTAAGAAAATTGACGTAAATTGACCATTCCCCCCCCCCCTTATCTCCGAAACTACTGAGCCTAACATTTAAAAAAAAATATAGAAAATAGTTCTATACCTGTAGATTACAGAAAAACCTATAAGAAGTCTGTGGTCTTAAAATAACATTGTAAATCTATATATATAAAAAAATCAAAGTCCTGACTGAGTCACTGACTAATATGTCAACGCACATCCCAAAGTAATGGACCTAGAGACTTGAAATTTTGCACACAGATACCTTATATAGTGCAAACATCCACTAAGGAAGGATTTTTGGAAATTTCATCCCTAAGGGGTAAAATAGGGGAGAAAGTTTGTATGAAAAATCCTATCCCTTGAGTTAATAGACTTGAAACTTAGCACGAATATTCATCTAAGTTAATTATAAAATTTATCATTTTTAGTTTTCCTAAACTACCCCCTAAGGAGGGATTGGGGGTGTCAAAGTTTGTATGGAGGAACTTTAACACGCGGTCCGATTAACTCAAAACTCAGTTTTTATACTTGAGACCAAAAATGAAGACTAACGTGTATCAGGGTTTTCCAAAAATCTACCCCTAAGGGGTAAAAAGTTAATTTTATAGCGGAGGATTTTATTGGGGGCATGATTAACTCTAAAATTGGTGTAAATAATGTTTGAGTCAAGTTATGGAAACATACCAGACGATTTTTCAAATTCTTTATCTGTGTTCGTGAAAACAGAGATACCTACAGTTTATATGAAAAATCTTATTAATTTGGTTAATGAACTTGAATTTTAGCACAAATACTTGCATAAGTAAGTAATAATGTTTGTCATTATTAGTTTTTCAAAACTACGCCTCAAATGAGGTTTAGGGATGTTAAAGTATGTATAGAAGAATTTTAAAGCGCAGTCCGATTAAAAAAATGGTACTTACTTTGAGTCAAGTTAGGAAACTTGCCAAACGAATTTTCACCGATTTTGACGACATATAGCTGATGTTCTTAGGCTATTTTTATTTTAGAAAAATAATTAGGGTTCCGCGCAAGAAAATTAAAACCCATGAAATCAGACAACCACGTACAGTCCAGTACAAACTTACTAAGCCTCCGCTGTCTATTACGGCTATAACAACAAATAATAAAATTAAAGCAAAGTTAAAAATGTAAGGGGTCGATCCCCATACAATAAACTTTTCATTTTGAAAAAAAAATAAATATTTTAATCTAGCATGTGGGGTGTCATCGTCCAGAACTCATTAAGTAGAGTACAAACATATATTTTTTTAATCTTTTAAAATTAAGAAATAGGGGGCTGCAAAAGTTGTAAATTTTAGACCATTTTTGTACGAGCTCTAGCGCAACAATTCAACAAATTAGGAATTTTATTAGGAATTCATGGTACCTACATGGTATAAAGAAGTCTCAAACTTCTTTATACCATGTAGGTACCATGAATACTGTATTTAATCAACAATACTGAAAACGGCGATTCACTTGACCGGTTTTTTTTTTGTTTTATTTTTAGGGTTCCGTACCTCAAAAGGAAAAAAACCGGTCAAGTGCGAGTCGGACTCGCGCACGAAGGGTTCCGTACCATATTATATGTTTAACAATCGCAAAGATAACTTTTTACTTATTTTATAATGATACTGTGAATTACAAGGTTATTTTAAATACAACATTGACACACAGGACTTGCAATCTCAACTTGACCATCTACAAGAGAAACTTAGTTTATTGACTGATAAATATAATACCTCCGAAGATCTGTTGAGGGAATCTGTGTTGGCAATGAATGAGCTGGTTAACTCACAAACAAGCAACTGTGAGCATTGTCAGACACCGTCCAATGTCCCTACACCGGACCATTCATTGACAACTTGCAATACCACCTTACCGCAGCCCTGTGTTAATTTGACATTTCCTGCTATTGATAGTTGCAATAAGAAACATTGTAAACAAATTATAAATAATGATATTATATTATTTTGTGATGAGATTGGAAAGGACTTAGGCCACTTGTTGTCAGATGAATATCCAGGACACTCCATAATAAACTACTGTATGCCTGGTTGTTCTTTGTTTGATATTATGAAACAAATTATTAAATGTAACTTTAACCAGGATACTACTTTATTAATTTTTATGGGTAATAGGAGAAATGTGAACAAAGGAGAATTGCTAAAATATTATAGAACATTGTGTAATCTTAGTTTAAGAAAAATTGTATTGTTTACATTCCCCTATAGTAACAGTTTGCCACAGGAAGAAAATGAGTTAAGATTTGAAATAAACATGCCACTACATAATTTGACATTCAATAATAATCTATTCCATTTAGTTGATACTAACAATTATGTTAGTAATAATTTGTATTTGACAAGAGATAGATATAATATTGTTATGTACTATCTTCCTAACTACTTCAAAAGACAGATAGCTGTGTCGCTATCATATTTTTTTTCTATTTCAGCCAAAAATTTGGCTAAACAACTTGCTTCTTTTGAGCAATGCAATGACATTTTAAATAATTCTGCCAATAATTTGGCAGCAACTAATGACATTGATTATCATTTAAATTAGAAATTAGGACAATAGAGGAAACCTCTTGCTTAATAAATGAAGAAAATTTAAATACTGATTTAAATCATGTAAATGTTACAAAAAGTCCTTCTTTAATAGCACACCCATCAAATTATAGTACCTTAAATAAATGTGATAATAATACTCTAAAAATAGTTCATCAAAATATACAGGGTGTGATAGGTAAGGAATTAGAATTGGAGCTGTTCATGAACTGTAGTTATATTGATATCCTTTGTGTAACTGAACATTGGTTAAAAGACCACCAGTTCATGTTCAGCTTTAACAACCACCAGGTTGCCAGCTCATTCAGCAGGGTTAATATGATACGTGGTGGATCTCTAATAATTGTTCGTAACAATATGAAATTTAAAGAACGTAAGGATATAGTGAGCCTCTCTGTTGAGCGAGTTATTGAAATAGCTTGCATTGAGCTTGAGCAGTTCATTGTAATGAGCGTGTACAGGCCCCCATGTGCTTCATATGATGTTTTTGAGAAATATATGGAAGAAGTATTATTAAAGACTTGTAACAGTAATAAAACAGTTGTTGTCTGTGGAGATTTCAATATTAATATACTGGAAACATCACCTACTGTAAATAAGTTTATAACCTTATTAAAGTCATATAATTTGTACAATACATTCTTTGAGCCGACTAGAATAACTGCCACTAGTGCTACCTGTATTGACAATATTTTTTCAAACTCTGACCTTCTACCCATTTAATTATAAATGAGTTGGACTCTGATTACTGTGGCCAGTTAGTCACTTTCCCTCAGAAAATAGTCAGAGCTCAAAGAAAACTTGTTAGTTTTGTTCCGGTAAACAAAAGTCGCTTAGAACAATTTAAAAAGAATTTAATAGAAAAACTACCAGATTTGCCTTATCACACCAACCCCGATCAAGCTTATACTATACTATTTAACCTCATCAATTGTGAGTTTAGGAAGGTATTCACATCAAAAACATTACCTGTTTGTGACCGCGTTATATTTAGTGATTGGGCAACACCAGGTATTTATAAAAGTAGGCAGAAATTATATGAATTGTACCATGAAAAAACGTACAACTATGATGAAACATTTAAAGAATTTGTTAAAAATTACTCTAAAACTTTTAAAAAAGCCTGTTCGTCAGCAAAAGCCGTACACATTAAAAATAAAATAAAATGTTCTGGAAATAAAATTAAAACAACTTGGAATATTATTAATTCAGAAACTGGAAGAACGACAGTTCCGAATCGTGACTTCCATCTAAAAGTCAATGATGTAGATATTAAGGCAGACGTGGAGGTGGCTACTGAGTTTGAAAATTTCTTCACTAATATTCCCATTTTAACAACCAAAGCTCTGTCATCGTCGTCCTCCACTTCTGCTTATTCAATACTAAAAGAATGTGTACCAGAATGTGATAAACACTTTAAATTCGCAATTGTTACTGCTAAAGACGTTATAGATTCTTTTAAAGATCTCGAGGTAAAAAAAACTGCTGACCTTTGGGGGTTATCAGTACATACCATGTCTTCAATAATTGATATTATTGCACCCTTTTTATCAATTGTTTTTAACTCTTGTATTGCATCTGGTGTATTTCCTGATCTGATGAAACTTAGCAAAGTGATTCCACTGTTCAAATCTGGCAGCCCGACTGATCCCACTAATTTTCGGCCTATTTCGATATTACCTACATTGAGCAAAATCTTTGAAAAAATAATTTTAAAACAAATGTTAGGACATTTCAATACACATAATTTACTTCATCTGAAACAGTTTGGTTTTACAAAGGGTCGTTCAACTACAGACGCGGGCGTGGAATTACTGAAGAGCATATTCGAGGCCTGGGAGGAGTCGCAGGATGCTCTTGGCATTTTCTGTGACTTGTCCAAGGCCTTCGATTGCGTAAATCATGATACACTCATCAGGAAGCTGTACCACTATGGTATAAGGGACAGGGCTCTCGACCTTCTGACTTCTTATCTGAACAACAGAATTCAAAGGGTAGATGTTAATGGCAAGAGATCTGCAGGATCTGCGGTCACTATGGGCGTTCCACAGGGTTCAATTCTGGGTCCTTTCTTGTTTCTTATTTATATAAATGACTTACCTTATCACATAAGGGACAATCACAAGATTGTATTATTCGCAGATGACACTTCCCTCATTTTTAAAATCAAACGTCAGTTAGTCAACTTTGAACAAGTTAACAATGCACTCTCTAGGGTTGTCCATTGGTTTAATGTAAATAATCTTCTCCTGAATGAAAAAAAGACTAAACTAATCAAATTTTCAACGCCAAATGTCAGGCAGCTAACTACCAATGTTCAACTTAATGGAATAGAGTTGGACCCTGTTGAGTCGACGGTTTTTCTTGGAATAACCATTGACGGTAAATTGCAATGGGGCCCACACATAGAAAAATTGTCAGGAAGGCTTAGTTCGGCCGCCTATGCTGTTAAAAAAATTCGACAGATAACTGATGTGGATACAGCCAGAATTGTTTATTTTAGTTATTTTCATAGCCTTATGTCTTATGGAATTCTTCTCTGGGGAACCTGTGCGGGCATTAATACTATCTTTGTTTTACAGAAAAGGGCTGTTCGAGCCATTTACAATCTAGGTCCAAGGGATTCCCTTCGAGAGAAGTTCAAGGAAATAAATATTCTGACTGTAGCCTCTCAATATATATTTGAAAATCTATTGTATGTACACAAAAATATATCCAATTTTAAGAAGATGTCCGATATTCATAGTTTAAATACTAGGAATAAACACAATCTTGCTGTACATCGCACTCGTCTCCACAGAGTAGGCAACTCGTTCATGGGTCAATGTATATGCTTTTACAACAAACTTCCCATTGACATTCGAAACTTGCCCATTAAACGATTTAAAACCTGCATTAAAACCAAACTTTGTAAAAAGGGCTACTATAAAATTTCTGATTATTTAGAAGACAAAAAAGCTTGGGTTTGAGCTATTCAATCAACTTTGTAATATATATAATACCAAAACTCATTATAATAAATAAAATGACAAACCTTTGTTAAAAAATTAATGTAAATTGTTAAAAAATTAAAATTATTGTAAATGTGAGCACTATGTGGATCTTTTTTTTTTTTTTTTCTTTTTTAGTTTTATTGATGGTCTGATATTTTTGAGTACTTTATGCGACCTACCCAAACGTCCTTTCTTTGGTATTGTTCGTCGAGTTATTGCGAGTTTGTTTCGCCATTTCTTCTCAGGGTAGTCAGATAGGAAATGTCGACTTCATCTAGCTTATTTAAAAAAAAAAAAAAAATTATGACGTGTAAAAGTGATTTCGATATCCTATTTACAGAATAAACAATTTCATTTCATTTCATTTCATTTCATTTCATTTCATTTCATTTCATTTCATTTTTTGCAGTTGCAGAAAATCACCCATGTTTAAACAAAATACCTTATGAATCGCCGTTTTCAGTATTGTTGATTAAATACAGTATTCATGGTACTTACATGGTATAAAGAAGTTTCAAATTCCTAATTTGTTGAATTGTTGCGCTAGAGCTTGTACAAAAATGGTCTAAAATTTACAACTTTTACGGCCCCCTATTTCTTCATTTTAAAAGATAAAAAAATATTTTGTACTCTACTCAATGAGTTCTAGACGATGACATAACTCATAATCAGCCTATAATGGTCCCACTGCTGGGACACAGGCCTCCTCTCGGTGAGAGGGAGTGGGCCGTAATCCACCACGCGGGCCCAGTGCGGGTTGATAGATGTCACATGTCTTCGAATTTTTGGTTCTAGGACATGCCGGTTTCCTCACGATGTTTTTCTTCACTGTTTTGAGAGCAGTGGTGATGAAATAATGACATGACACCCCACATGCTAGATTAAATTTTTTATTTTTTTTTTCAAAATGAAAAGTTTGTTGTACGGGGACCGACCCATTAAATTTTTAACTTTGTTTTATTTTTATTATTTGTTGTTATAGCCGTAATAGACAGCGGAGGCTTAGTAAGTTTGTACTGGGCTGTACGTGGTTGTCTGATTTCATGGATTTTAATTTTATTGCGCGGTACCCTAATTATTTTTCTAAAATAAAAATAGCCTAAGTTACTCCTTAAAACATCAGCTATATGCCGTCAAAATCGGTGAAAATTCGTTTGGCAAGTTTCCTAACTTGACTCAAAGTACCATTTTTTTAATCGGACTGCGCTTTAAAATTCTTCTATACAAACTTTAACATCCCTAAACCTCATTTGAGGCGTAGTAGTTTTGAAAAACTAATAATGACAAACATTATTACTTACTTATGCAAGTATTTGTGCTAAGTTTCAAGTTCATTAACCAAATTAATAAGATTTTTCATATAATAAACTGTATCTCTGTTTTCACGAACACAGATATCTAAAGAATTTCAAAAATCTTCTGGTATGTTTCCATAACTTGACTCAAACATTATTTACACCTATTTTAGAGTTAATCAAGCCCCCAATAAAATCCTCCGCTATAAAATTTACTTTTCACCCCTTAGGGGTAGATTTTTGGAAAACCCTAATACACGTTAGTCTTAATTTTTGGTCTGAAGTATAAAAACTGAGTTTTGAGTTAATCGGACCGCGTGTTAAAGCTCCTCCATACAAACTTTGACACTCCAATCCCTCCTTAGTTAGTTAGTTTAGGAAAACTAAAAATGATAAACTTTATAATATACTTAGATGAATATTCGTGCTAAGTTTCAAGTCTATTAACTCAAGGGATAGGATTTTTCATACAAACTTTCATCCCCTGTTTTACCCCCTTAGGGATGGAATTTCCAAAAATAGTGGATATTTACACTATATAAGGTACCTATGTGCAAAATTTCAAGTCTCTAGGTCCATTGGTTTGGGCTATGCGTTGGTATATTAGTCAGTGATTCAGTCAGGACTTTGATTTTTTTTATGTTATAGATTTACCATGTTATTTTAAGACCACAGACTTCTTATAGGTTTTCCTGTAATCTACAGGTATAGAACTATTTTCTATATTTTTTCCAAAATTTTAGGATCAGTAGTTTCGGAGATAAGGGGGGGGGGAATGGTCAATTTTCGTCTATTTTCTTAAATAACTTTAAAACAATAAATTTTAAAATTATAAAGTCACTCGGTACAGTTTACAAAACTTTTTTTTAATTTTCTTATTTTTCCCCTAAAAGTGACTCTCATATTCAAAATTCATATATTTACTTTAGCTGTACGTGTTTGGGTCACAGAAATCCATATGTGTACCAAATTTTAACTTAATCGGTCCATTACATTCGGAGCAAATGGGCTGTGTCAGACGGACAGACAGACAGACACACGAGTGATCCTATAAGGGTTCCGTTTTTTCCTTTTGAGGTACGGAACCCTAAAAACGGAACTCTTATAGGATCACTTGTTTTTCCGTCTGTCTGTCTGTCTGTCAAGACCCTTTTTCTCAGGAACGAGTGGAGATATCAAGCTGAAATTAATATCAAATACCCCTGGGTCCTTGAAGTTCTAAAAAAATCAAGATTCGAAGTCAACGCAATAAAAAAAAACGGCCATTTATGCGACATATTTTGATACTCGCAGGTAAATCAAAACCTATGGGGTACTTCCCGTTCTCCTAGAATCATGAAATTTGGCAAGAAGCAAGGCCTCACAACAAAAGTAAAGGAAAAATTCCAAAAATTGTTCATTTGTAATTTTTTGACATAAAAAAAATATTTTTGGGATCCAAATCCAATGTTAGGTTTGTTTTTGGGATAAATTCTTTTCAACTACGGAACCCTTCATTGTGCGTGGTCCGACATGCAATTGGCCGGTTTTTTTTATATACTTTTTTCCATCGCAGTTTTGCATCTAGGGTTATGCCGAGATACTTAGCAGTATTGGCGTATGGTATTGGTTGATTATTCATGAACGCCGTGAAATATTGTGGCTTTTTGTTGGTGAAGTCAATGTGGATGGACTTACTTTCATTAAGTTTGATATTATTATGCCATGTTGCAGTTCACTCCATTTCCATACATACACACCTGGATATTATGTTATGCTTCACCAGCCTGAGGAATTCATCTGTCATTGCATTATAGATCATTAACGTAACGATTTCAAAACAAACCCCATAAAACGCATGCTTTATAACAAACCCGTTATGAAATGGTTAGGTATTGCGGATTTTTTCCAAAACTCTCTTTATAAAATCATTTTTGAAAAGTGATTTCTGGATCTGTCTGATCTGGACGATGACCTTGTAAAGGCCGCAGATATGCGCTGGATGCGGGAAACACAGAACTGGTCGAAGTGGTGGTGCTTGGGGAGGCCTATTTATGTCCAGCAGTGGATGTCTTTCGGCTGAAATGATGTGTTCTGGATGAAATCCGCAAAATTTTTTGCTTGATTTAGCCATTTCCAATTTGGGGAAATTGTACGTAATTGGTAATTGTAAATTATATTTTTAGTGATAGGTAGTGTTTAATAAGGAATTTCCAATTATGATTTAGCGACTTACTCGGGTTTTTTCACTACACACTCACAATCTTAATCTATCAGATCATGGACAATCCAGTAATTACGGAAAATTGATAGACAATTTGTTATTATTAATAGTAAGTATCTACGTACATTGAGCTTCTGCTGAGAAACATTTTATTTTATTTTATAAAATAACGCGTGTATTAGAAAACAAACACGTTTGTGTGGTGGATCTGGTGGCTAAGTAATAACAGCCGCATGTTTCGATCTATCAGTTATTGGTCCGTGGGTGGGTGACCATCTTTACATACCGAGACTCCTCCGTGTCTCGGAAACCACGTTACGCCGATCTTTGACAGTCGTTACGGGTCGTCAGAAGAAGACCGAAAGTCTGACAACCAGTCTTACCAAGGGATATCGTATTATCCAGTTACTAAGTTGTGGAGGTCAGGTAGGCAGTCGCAGCGTGTAAAATACTGGTATTCAGCTGCATCCGGTTAGACTGGAAGCTGACGCCAATATAGTTGGGAAAAGTCCAGGCAGATTGATTGATGTGTGTTTGTATGTGTCTGTCTAAGGGTTGGGCAGAGGTTACCTATGTAACAGTTAGGTAAACGTCGCCAGTTATGTTTAAATTATCCCCTGTTATAGGGCAGGCCTATTGCCATCAACGGGGTACAATATCCAGACTCCGTGTTTGCTCCTACGGGGTAAATTCCAAATGTAAAAACTCAATCACAAAAAAATCTGGGGGCACTACGACGAGCCCCACCAAGATGAGCCTACCTTTTTTTGAAGCATTTCATCGTATTTTCAAATCATCATACCTTCAGCCTGGGTAATGCTAGAGAGCTCAAATTCTCAGGATAAGATGTTGTTAGCAGACTTATAAATCACACTTAGTTTTCGCTTTTCGCATCGTCGCATGCCAAGCCGTTGGGTTCTGAACCAGCTGGCTTCCGGGCGGTGAAAAAAGTACGACGGATGATGTAATGAATGCTGGCGTGCCGTGCTATCCGACCTGCGCTCTTACTGCAACATAGGCCATGGTGTCTGAGGCAGTCAACAGCTTCACTGTACTGGCAGCGACGCGGAGCCCCGCAAAGAGCGCCCTGACGCAGACAAGTAACTGTAGTGAGCCGGAAGGTGGTTACCCAGCAAAGTGCCTATGTTGGGTGATGGTAGTGCTTGAAGCCAGAGACCCGGGCCGGTTCCACTCACCCACAGCCAGCAGGTGGGTACGCTCAGCAGTATTGGTGGATGTTTTAATAAGAATATTCCGTACCAACCCACAGAGAGCAGAGCGGCTCATAACACTGTCTCTGGGAAGATGGCTTTATGGGCCGATCTGTATCCGGGCAAGCTGCTTTTCAGGCGTTCACAGCATCGACCAAGCACGGCAATTCAGAGTCAACCTTGGAGGAGGTTATAATTTTCCCGGTCAACTTTTCAGTGCTGTAGACAGAGGACAGGAGGAGGAAGGGAAGTAATTTTGAGGACGATGGAGACCACTAAAACGGATGGGTAGTATGGCTTGAAACCACCGTCGTTCGTCCAAGGCCACATATAAAATGGATGTTAGTGAGCTGTGAATAATTTGGTCAATTTTGTCCAACAGATGTAGCTGCTTCCTTAAAGGGGAAAAACGTAGAAAATATATAAAATTTGGGATAAAACAAAATTATCAAATCATTTTTAATTCAGGATTAATTTTTATACAGGGTGGTTCAAATAGTGACGTCAAAAAGAAAAATCTGAATTCCTCATACCCACGGGTATTCGAAAATACCCCATGGATGTTCCGCGATTTTTGTGTAGTTTTCGAGTTATTTTTGTTTTTGTAATTTATTTACAGTTTTCTGCTGGTGGAGCTTCAAAAATTCATATATTTTTTTGTTGTGGGTATTTTTCGCGGAACATACACGGGATACTTTCGAATACCCCTGGGTATGAGGAATTTAGATTTTTCTTTTTGACGTCACTATTTGGACCACCCTGTGTGATAGCAATTTTTTTGGGAGAATAGACCCTGTTTAGCTATTTTTAAAACCAGACATCAATAATAATTTTGTACTTAAAGTCAATATTGATACAGTTACAGTATTCAGTGTTTAAAAAGTGCTCGAGCATTCTTAAGGATTTTTCCGTTTCGTGGAAACTGACCCTAACGGAACTAGAATTCTTTTCCATACTATTCACCACCCTGTATAGTTTTGTTGCAACTCGCGGACGCGAGGTTTGAAATTATCAATAAAAATTGTATTTAAATGATAAATTCAATACCTAAACGGTTTCTCTAATGCTGCAATCAAGGAATGATAACAATACTCATTAAAGGAAGCCATCCATTTACGTTATCATAATGATGGAACTGATCACTTGGTCTTCTTACAGATAAGACCATTTCACGATAATTTAATAATTATTAATACATGCCCATCATTAATAATACTTATTATGTAATTTTCGAAGTGGATTTCATATTTTATACTAGCGACACGCGCCTGCTTCCGCATGGTTTCTAGGACTTGACAAGGCATGAAGATTTCTTTATTAAATCTTAGTTTAATATAAAAGTATTACTAGTTTACTTACACATAAACCTTCTACATAGAACAAATATCTAAATGTAGGTGATAGTCGCATTAAAATCCGAACGAAAATAACGCGATCACTCTATAATATGTACGCTTTCCGGGGATCGTCCGTGGATGGGTGACCATTTTTCTATACCGAGACTCCTCCGTGCCTCGGAAAGCACGCTAAGTCGTTGGTCCCGGCTATCATTCGTGGACATTTGACAGTCGTTACGGGTCGTCAGAAGCCCGAAAGTCTGACAACCAGTCTTACCAATAGGTATCGTATTACCCAGTTACTGCGTTGTGGAGGTCAGATAGGCAACAATCAACTCACTTCACAACATCGATCAACTCACTTCGACTTTTGGGGACGAAGCACCATCGAAAACTACTGTGTTTCACTGGTTTAGTGAGTTTAATCGTGGGTGGTCTGTGCTCACGGACGGATTTAAAGAAGGTAGCCCTAAATCGGTTGTTATACACGCAAATATTGATGCTGTGCGGAAATTAGTAATACAAGATCGTCATGTTACATATCGCGAGATAGAGGCGTCTCTGGGCATAAGTATGACGAGTATATTATAAAATATTTATTTATTATTTATTTAAGGATTACCAACGAGATACATTACAATTATCTTCTACAGTAATAAACTTGCGTAATAAATACGTTATCCTGTAATGCGCACTCAATTACCTACAACACCACCACCACATTACCACAGCTTACACATTACCGATTACTTTACACATGCTCTGAATACATAAAAAAAAGAAAATATACATATTAGTATGATTTACAAAGGTACTAATAAAAAATAAATAAAAATTGCATCCACACAATACAATAAAACCAATTTCAATATTATGTCTGAATTAAGTGTAGGAATACAAAATAATAGTTTACAATTACAAATTAAATTAGATTACAAATAAAATTTGAAAAGAAAATAAAAATAATATTACACGAACATTTAATTGTAAAAAAAACGGTCAAGAGCAAGTCGGACTCGAAAAAAATTATTGAGAATGTGCAAACAGCGTTCTTTCATATGATACCCCACATGCCCTAGTAGCGCCGCTTTGAATTTTTAAGACACCCCTTTCAGTCCCTGTTGCAAAAAAAAAAAAAAATATATTTTTATTTCTTTCTTATTTGCAAAATAGTTGGGTAAATGTCATCTAAAACTGTTCCAAATTTCAAGTTGATAGCATTAGTAGTTCTTGAGATATCCAGCTGTGACAGACAGACAGACGGACAGATTGAGTCACACCATAAGGGTTCCTTTTTTACCATTTTGGTACGGAACCCTAAAAATGTTGCAAAAGTACAATCAGGGTGCGTCAAATGCTGTCTAGTTTTGGAAATACCTCAATCCGAATGGAAAAAGTGCTACGAAAATTGGTTCCAACGTATGCAAAAGTGCATCGATCATCATGGCGAATATTTTGAAAAGCAATAAAACCATAATAAATGATAAATGTTTGTTTCACTTTGTTATTATTATTGATAAATGTTTGTTTCACTTTGTTATTGTTATACCTAAATAGCAGCCGTCGTATATAGATATATACACCAATATAGCTATAGATATTTCTGGGTTTTAGGTGACTAGTGGAATATATATTACTAGCTTCTGCCCGAGACTTCGTCCGCGTTAAATTTCTTGTACCCCCCACCCACCAACCCCGACGCATCGCATCGCAATGCCTGCCCGTGCTATTACTTCGCGCTCGGCTCCTAAGGGCCCTAGAGTGATGTTAAATTGACTATATCCTTCCGCATCGCCTGCATGCGCTATTACTTCGCGCTCGGCTCCTAAGGGCCCTAGCGTGATGTTAAATATACTATATCCTTCCCCATCGCCTGCCCGCGCTATTACTTCGCGCTCAGCTCCTAAGGGCCCTAGCGTGATGTTAAATATCCTATATCTTTCCGCATCGCCTGCCCGCGCTATTACTTCGCGCTCGGCTCCTAAGGGCCCTAGCGTGATGTTAAATAGCCTATATCCTTCCGCATCGCCTGCCCGCGCTATTACTTCGCGCACGGCTTCTAAGGGCCCTAGCGTGATGTTAAATAGCCTGTATCCTTCCGCATTGCCTGCCCGCGCTATTACTTCGCGCTCGGCTCCTAAGGGCCCTAGCGTGATGTTAAATAGCCTATATCCTTCCGCATCGCCTGCCCACGTTATTACTTCGCGCTCGGCTCCTAAGGGTCTTAGCGTGATGTTAAATAGCCTATATCCTTCCGCATCGCCTGCCCGCGCTATTACATCGCGCTCGGCTCCTAAGGGCCCTAGCGTGATGTTAAATAGCCTATATCCTTCCGCATCGCCTGCCCACGCTATTACTTCGCGCTCGGCTCCTAAGGGGCCTAGCGTGATGTTAAATAGCCTATATTCTTCCGCATCGCCTGCCCGCGCTATTACTTCGCGCTCGGCTCCTAAGGGCCCTAGCGTGATGTTAAATAGCCTATAGCCCTCCTCAAGAACTGGGTTATAAAATGCAAAACGATTATTTCAAATCCGACTGGGGTAGTTCCAGAGATAGCGCGTTCAAACAAACTAACAAAAACAATCTGGTCAAGAGCGAGTCGGACTCGCGCACCGAGGGTTCCGTTCCGATTTCTGAAAAAGTGTGCTATTTAGAGACATCGTTTTTTTTCCTGTTATCTTTACATAAACTTGCATCACATAGAATAATTTCAGATTTTTCTCTTTGCAAACTTCGGAGATAAGGGGCGGGGAACGGTATTTTTTTTACATTTTTCATCAAAAGTCGAACACTGTGCGGCCTAAAAAAAAATAAAAATATGTTTGAGAATGCGCAAACAGCGCTCTTTCATATGATACCCCACATGACCTAGTAGCCCAACTTTGAATTTTTAAGACCCCCTTTCAGCCCATGTTGCAAAAAAGTACATATCGTTTTATTTCTTTCTTATTTGCAAAATAGTTGGGTAAATATTATCTAAAACTGTTCCAAATTTCAAGTTGATAGCATTAGTAGTTCTTGAGATATCCAGCTGTGACAGACAGACAGACTGAGTCACACCATAAGGGTTCCTTTTTTACCATTTTGGTACGGAACCCTAAAAACAAACTCTTCCGCTATATTCCACCGACATTTTGCACAACGCCATCTATGGGTAAATTGATAAAACGTCCGCTCTAAACATGTTTGCTCAAGGGGAATGGGTATGAATTAAAGTTATTTTGCGTTTTAGTAATTTTATATTATCTCCGAAACTGTATGACCAATTGCCATACTGTAAAGGCCAAATCTTATCTCCATGATGCCCTTGTGATCATAAAATATCTTATTTTTATAAGGATTAATGTTTTGTTGTATAAATAATCATCCAAACGTAAGTATGTCTAAAAAATACTTTTTTAAAACAATAAAAGATGTATAAAAGATAAAATATAAAAGATAGAAATATGGTGTCGCGGACTTTTTTGTAGAATTATTTAAAACGAACCAGACTGCTATACATTATTATCAATTATAAACAACCGTTTAGGCAGCGCATGCAAAAAAGTCTGTTTAAAGAGGTATTTCTTTCCGACTTGTTAGACAAAACTTGTGATAGCTCGGCTAATATGCATGATATAAATATAATTTATAGCCTATAGCACTCAGGAATAATGTAGCTTTCTACCAGTGAAAAAATTTTTAGAATTGGATCATTAGTTCCGGAGATTACCCCCTACATACAAACTTACAAACTTACATACAAATTTTACCTCTTTATAATATTAGTATAGATTTATAACACAGCCCATATTGCAGTTTAGTTTTAGACTTGGCCACTCCAAACTTGCACCACTAAATGGTTTTTCCGGGTAAAGATATTTATTTCTCAAAAGAATTACACTTAGGTACAGAGAAAATTAAAACCAGCCAAGTGCGTGTCGGACCACGCACGCAAATTTATTCCAAGAACAAAATTAACATTGTAGGTGAAAAACTAGTTCTCTCATCATTGCAAATGTAAGTTTGTACTCACAATATTGAGAGATTTACCATGTCACTTTAAGACCACAGACTTCTTATAGGTTTTCCTGTAATCTACAGGTAAAGAACTAATTTCTGTTTTTTTTTTTCAAAATTACAAAAAAGCTCAGTAGTTTTGGAGATACGGGGGGGGGGGGGGGCGTCGGAAATGGTAAATTTTCGTCTATTTTCTTAAATAACTTTATTTATTTGAAAATTACAAAAAAAATACTTGAGACCCTCATAGTAAGCCCTTTTATTTGATATGTCAGTCACACGGTACAGTTTGCAAAACTTTTTTTTTAATTTTCTATTTTGCCCCCCAAAAACTGACCAAACACTGTCAAAACTCATTTATTTACTTTACCCGTCCATGTTTGGGTCACAAAAATTCATATGCGTAACTTTCAACTTAATCGGTCCATTAGATTCGTAGCAAATTGGCTGTGACAGACAGACTGACAGACACACGATAACACGAGTGATCTTTTAGGGGTTCCGTTTTTTCCTGTTGCGGTCTGAAACCCTTAAAAGAAGTCTAAACGAAATTATGCGCCATTAAGTGTAGCTTAACATAATTATAACATAACTACCTGTGTTGTGTTACATAAACAAACATTATTTTTTGTTAATCCTTAATAAAAGTATGTGATTAATAATAATAATACATAAACAGGTAATTAGTTAGGTAATTTTGGAGTGAAGGAACAATAGAGTCTTGAGCGATGCGGGTAGGGCACGTTTCAACAGATACAGCGTGTTTACTAAGGCTTACTAGCCTAGTGTTTATTGAAAGATTTAAAAAAATAAACTATTTATTTACAACCCCACACTAAATTATTTAGATACCACTCTGCCATCTAGTAAATTAAAATGTACCTTCGTTTATCATGCAGCTTGCAGCTCAGTATCAGTTTTTAGGGTTCCGTACCTCAAAAGGAAAAAACGGAACCCTTATAGGATCACTCGTGTGTCTGTCTGTCTGTCTGTCTGTCTGTCCGTCTGTCCGTCTGTCACAGCCAATTTGCTCCGAATCTAATGGACCGATTAAGTTAAAATTTGGTACACATATGGATTTCTGCGACCCAAACACGTACAGCTAAAGTAAATATATGAATTTTGAATATGAGAGTCACTTTTAGGGGGAAAATAAGAAAGTTAAAAAAAAAAGTTTTGTAAACTGTACCGAGTGACATATCAAATGAAAGGGCTTACTATGAGGGTCTCAAATATATTTTTTTTATAATTTTAAAATTTACTGTTTTAAAGTTATTTAAGAAAATAGACGAAAATTGACCATTCCCCCCCCCTTATCTCCGAAACTACTGAGCCTAAAATTTTGAAAAAAATATGGAAATTAGTTCTATACCTGTAGATTACAGGAAAACCTATAGGAAGTCTGTGGTCTTAAAACAACATGGTAAATTTATATATATAAAAAAATCAAAGTCCGGACTGAGTCACTGACTAATATACCAACGCACAGCCCAAACCAATGGATCTAGAGACTTGAAATTTTGCACATAGATACCTTATATAGTGTAAACATCCACTAAGGAAGGATTTTTGGAAATTCCATCCCTAAGGGTGTAAAACAGGGGATGAAAGTTTGTATGAAAAATCCTATCCCTTGACTTAATAGACTTGAAACTTAGCACGAATATTCATCTAAGTAAATTATAAAGTTTATCATTTTTAGTTTTCCTAAACTACCCCCTAAGGAGGGATTAGGGGTGTCAAAGTTTGTATGGAGGAACTTTAACACGCGGTCCGATTAACTCAAAACTCCGTTTTTATACTTGAGACCAAAAATTAAAACTAACGTGTATCAGGATTTTCCAAAAATCTACCCCTAAGGGGTGAAAAGTTAATTTTATAGCGGAGTATTTTATGGGGGTCTTGATTAACTCTAAAATTGGTGTAAATAATGTTTGAGTCAAGTTATGGAAACATACCAGACGATTTTTGAAATTCTTTAGGTATCTGTGTTCGTGAAAACAGAGATACAGTTTATATGAAAAATCTTATTAATTTGGATAATGAACTTGAAACTTAGCACAAATACTTGCATAAGTAAGTAATAATGTTTGTCATTATTAGTTTTTCAAAACTACGCCTCAAATGAGGTTTAGGGATGTTAAAGTTTGTATAGAAGAATTTTAAAGCGCAGTCCGATTAAAAAAATGTGTTGTTTGAGTCAAGTTAGGAAACTTGCCAAACGAATTTTCACCGATTTTGACGGCATATAGCTGATGTTTTAAGGAGTAACTTAGGCTATTTTTATTTTAGAAAAATAATTAGGGTTCCGCGCAAGAAAATTAAAATCCATGAAATCAGACAACCACGTACAGCCCAGTACAAACTTACTAAGCCTCCGCTGTCTATTACGGCTATAACAACAAATAATAAAAATAAAGCAAAGTTAAAAATTTAAGGGGTCGGTCCCCATACAATAAACTTTTCATTTTGAAAAAAAAAAAAAAAATCTAGCATATGGGGTGTCATGTGATTATTTCATCACCGCTGCTCTCAAAACGGTGAAGGAAAACATCGTGAGGAAACCGGCATGTCCTAGAACCAAAAATTCGAAGACATGTGACATGTACCAACCCGCACTGGGCCCGCGTGGTGGATTACGGCCCGCGTGGTGGATTATGGCCCGCTCCCTCTCACCGAGAGGAGGCCTGTGTCCCAGCAGTGGGAACATTATAGGCTGATTATGTGTTATGTGGGGTGTCATCGTCTAGAACTCATTGAGTAGAGTACACACATATTTTTTTTATCTTTTAAAATTAAGAAATAGGGGGCCGTAAAAGTTGTAAATTTTAGACCATTTTTGTACGAGCTCTAGCGCAACAATTCAACAAATTAGGAATTTGAAACTTCTTTATACCATGTAAGTACCATGAATACTGTATTTAATCAACAATACTGAAAACGGCGATTCATAAAGTATTTTGTTTAAACGGGTGATTTTCTGCAACTGCAAAAAATAACCTTGTAATTCACACTATCATTATAAAATAAGTAAAAAGTTATCATTGCGATTGTTAAACATATAATATGGTACGGAACCCTTCGTGCGCGAGTCCGACTCGCACTTGACCGGTTTTTTTATCTTTTATTCTATTTAGGATTCCAAATTCAAATTCATTTTATAACATAGCATGACATTTTTTAAAAATCAGTTGTTCTTTTGTTTTCCCGCCGTTGGATTTTTATTTCATATCAATGTTTTTGTAACCATGGAAAAATAGAAACTGCGCTTTATTTTTGAATACAAGTTCTGTCGTGGCACCAACGCAGCACAGATGTACGCAGTATTATCGACGTGTATGAACAAGGTACCGCAAGTGAACGCACGGTGCGTTTGGTTTGATCGCTTCCGATCTGGAAATTTTGATCTCAACAATGCCTTGCTAAGCGTAAAGGTCTTATCTTAGGCTTTCACAAAAACAAATAATCAGCATTCAACGAAACACGATTAATTGTATTTCCTGTAAAAACAGTACATTTGGCAGAAAGGACTTATACGCTTAGCAGGGCAGAATAGTCCCCGGGGAAAAATTTCAAATCCAACGAAGCAGTGAAAATCGCCTTTGAAGAGTTCATAGATTCCTGTCACCAGGATTCCTATAGCAGAGGCATCAACGAACATCTATTAAAATTACACAATTTTTGTAGATAAATCAATGTATTATTGTTTTAAAATTTTAATTTTTTACAGAGTTTGTTTTCGTTCCCCTATTTTTTTGTTAAAATATTCAGAGACGTTGGTTGATCCAGCTGATGAATGATGAAACTCTGGCGAAGGCAGCAGGGGAACCAACTTGGCATCCGCGGTCAGATCCGAAGGAAGTCACACCGATCTGTTGGTGAGTAAAAACTGTTTTAGTAAACTGAACATTATCATTGTATGAAATGGATTCAAGTTTGTAACTAGACCGTTAAAACAATTAAGTTCGTAAGTCCTCAAAGTAGTATTTGTTATAATTTCAGTTACATAGACTACAGCTGATAAATACTGTATACATAGACTCATAAAAAAGGAGGACTCCGCGCCACGCATATCGATAGTGAAGCACAGTAAGTAGCGACTCACGCACACATATATTATAGTGTGCCGACCGGCCACCATTACGTGACACGAGCGATGGCCTCTTTGCAGTTACTCAAATCACGCACACATAGATCGGTACGGTGCTTCACTTTCGATATGCGTGGCGCGGAGTCCTCTTTTTTCTACGTCTATGACTGTATATATAATATTCCTTGCCACAAGTGAACAGTTACACAATAACAATAATAATAATGTCTGCGTACCAAGACACGTCTGTTGTTGCTAGTAACGACAAGAGGACCGCCGGAATCACCCTGGCAAGTGCTCCTGCCACCAGCACCGCTAGTGCAAACATTTCCATCCACGATGAGGAGAGGGAAGGACTGGCGGCACTCAGCGTTTGAGATCACAGGCAAGTTGACGTGGCTCAGGAACTGGTTCACAGTGATGCCGGCGCCTGTACAGTTATAACACAGGTTAACAAATATTTTTAAATGTCCGATCGAGATAAAGGAATTTCATTCTTGTAATTTGAATTATTCTCAAACAAATAAAACGATAAAATTATTTCTTACCATCGCTGGTGCGACCGAAACCAGATGCAATAGCAGTAGCACCGACGAATTGGTTGGTGAGCTCATTACCAGAGGGCAGAGCAATGGGAGCGATGGCATCTGTAGAAAAACACAAGTTATTAATGGTATCTACGTAGGTTTTATAAAAACTGCGTGAAATAAAAGAAACAGTTCTAAAAACTTACTTGAGGTACTAACGGCAGACGGCAAATTGATCATGGCAATGTCATTACGGATTATGGTAGGAATCCAGCTTCCGTGCATGACGACGTTGGATGTAGCCAACCTGGTACCGCCACTGAATAGACGGATTGAGCCGAGGACAACTGTGAACCTCCAGGCCTGGTTTCGGCCATCGAACCAGCAGTGAGCAGCGGTGAGAACCCTCCATGAGTTGAGCAAAGAACCCCCACAGGCACCCTGACCACCATTAAAGTCAGCGATAAGACCAGCCTATAAAAAATATAACAACAGCGTTATGAAAATACAATTTGTTAAATGCTTTTATATTTAACACATAGGTAATAAACAAACGCTTAAGACCTGGTAAGGGAATTGGCCGACACTAGATGCAGAACCACCGACGATTCTGGATGGATTTTGGTCGGCTTCCTCCTCAGCTTGCCGGATTCTCTCGGCCAAAGGAGCACCAACTTTACTGAGGTATCCGTACGCGGTGATGTCTTCAAGATCGACCACACCTTCGAGGTTGACGTTCCTCGCGGAGGCGACCGCCGCCAGAGCCAATAGAGTCACAGCCAAGAACTTCATTTTGCCAGGTCAAGAAAAGAATGCAGTCACTACTCAGTTGTGAGTATTTATATACATTATTAGTGAGATAATGCTGAGATAATTATCAAAATAATATTACCATTATCAATCTATTTTCGATCATAGGATTAAAGTAATATTTGGGTTTTTTTAAATTAATAGACTTAATTTAAAAAAAAACCCAAATTTTACTTTTAATCTATCACCGTACTAATAAAATAGGTATGTATTTAAATCCCTACTATTAAAATGCATAGTCCTGTAGACTGGGTTATTTTGGAAAATTATTAGATTACAATAATAACTGTCGAAATGTGGGTGTACTACAGTTACACCTCTGCTTAACCCTTCGGGGGAATACAGGCGTAATTTTAAGGCGCAGATTTCCTGAAATCGATCAAAAAGGTGGTTTTTAAAGCTGTGTATCTCCTAAACCGCAAATAATTTTGACATGTAAAAAAAATATGATATTTTCAAGTCCTTTTCGCATACAGTGATGGAAGCCAAAACATAATTAAACATACTTTAATCCACCAAAAAAGTCTATAAACATATGCATCCAGTGATGGATTACTTTTATTAGATAGTTCATTTCTAATTTTATACGATTTTTAACCGACTTCCAAAAGGAGGAGGTTCTCAATTCGTCGGAACCTTTTTTTTTTTTTTTTTTTTTTTTTTTTTTTTTTTTTTTATGTATGTTCCCCGATTACTCAAAAATGGCTAGACCGATTTGGATGTTTCTTTTTTTGTTCGGAAGGGTATACGTCCCAAGTGGTCCCATGATCATCAAGTCAGGATCTGATGATGGGATCCCATGGAAATCGAGGGAAACCCTCAAATTTTAGGTGCACACCTATATCGATTTCGGTATTTTTTATAGTAACTCGTGCATTTGCTCTCGGAAAGTACCATTCGGTGAACTGGAACTGATGATGAAGACCACAGAGGGCCATCGGAAATACTCAATTATATCTAAGTATATAACAGGTTAGGTTGCGATTCGATTACTTAATTATGCTCGTCAAAATAATGGTAATGGTGACTTCACCATGAGCTCCATTTCTCCTGGTTCTTACTAGGAGAACTCCTCAACAATTAACGTCCCTGCATCGGGAAAAGCAACATTTTGTAAAACGTGATGAGCAGTTGACATTGGGTTATTGTAACTTAGATAAATTACAAACTGAACCACTAAAAAGTGAAAAATAAAAACTTTTTTACAAAAACAAAAACCGACTTCCAAAAAAAACACTACAAAGTGAAAAATAACTTTAATTTCGGAAGTCGGTGGCAAAAAACTAAAATACAGATCCAAAGACACCGACTTCCGAAATTAAAGTTATTTTTCACTTTGTAGTGTTTTTTTTGGAAGTCGGTTTTTGTTTTTGTAAAAAAGTTTTTATATTTGCACTTTTACGACATAATTCCGGAGCGCGTGAGATTCTTCTATCTCGTGCGTCAAACTAGACAGCCATAAAGCCATTTCACTTACACACCGAGCTAAACCAAGCTTGGAACCAGGGCCTTAAGTATGATAATAGAGTACGAGCTTTACACCCGATTGGATTTGCGATCGGCACCTTCTCAGGAACCTTAATCCGTCGCACGCCAATTAGCAGACACAATAGATTTTTTATTGTTATCTGAACACCTGGGTGTCAATCGACGTTTAAAGAGTTAAAAAAATACCGGCCAAGTGCGTGTCGGACCACGCACAAGGAAGGGTTCGTAGTTGAAAATAATTTATGTTAAAAACAAAAACATTGTAATCCAAAAAAAAAAAATTTGATAAATTACAAATTATCAATTTTCGGACTTTTATCTTTACTTGTGCTGTGAGACCTTGCTTCTTGCCAAATTTCATGATTCTAGGCGAACGGGAAGTACCCTATAGGTTTTGATTTACTTGCGAGTATCAAAATATGTCGCTTAAATTGGCTGTATTTTTATTGCTTCGACTTAGATGCTAGATTTTTTTAGAACTCCATGGGATAATAGACCTACGTATTTGATATAATTATGTATAGACAGACAGACGGACAACGAAGTGATCCTATAAAGGGTCCCTTTTTTTCCTTTTGAGGTATGGAACCCTAAAAACGATGATAGGTATACTAAACTTTACAAAATAGAGTCTAAGGAACGAAGTTATTTTCTGTTTGGATAACTTGGCGGAGCAATCGTAACGCACACAGGGTAGGTTGCACCATCTCACTTCTATGTATCTATAACTATTCTTATTATAAAATTAAGTCGCTTTTTGTGTCTGCTGTGTGGCCGCGTTGTTCTTCTAAACTACGCAACGGATTTTGATGCGGTTTTCACTAGCATTTATAGAATTTCTTGCGGATGGTTTCTATTAGGTATAATATATATCTATAAAAGGAAAGCGTTACTGACTGACTGACTGATCTATCAACACACAAAGTTTGTATGGAAAAATTTTAACGCGCAATCCGATTAACTCAAAAATAAGTTTTTATACTTAAAACCAAAAATAAAGAATAACGTGTGTCAGGGTTTTTCGAAAATCTACCTCTAACGGGGTGAAAAGGGGTAGTCAATTTCACAGGGGAGGATTTTACTGCGTGGCTTGATTAACTCGAAAATTTGTGTAAATAATCTTTGAGTCTATGGAAATATCTCAAACCATTTTTTTAATCTTTATATCTATAAAAGGAAAGCGTTACTGACTGACTGACTGATCTATCAACACACAGCTGAAACCGCTGAACGGATTGGGCTGAAATTTGGAAAACAGGTAGCTATTATGACCTAGGCATCCGCTAAGAAAGGGTTTTTAGAAATTCAACCTTTAAGGGGGTAAAAAGGGGGGATATTGTTTCTATGTAAAATCTTATTCCTTGAGTTAATAAACTTGAAACTTAGCACGAATATTTATCTAAGTAAATTATGATTTTTGTGATTTTTTGTTTTTCTAAACTACCCCCTAATGGGGAATTGGGGGCTCTCAAAGTTTGTATGGAAAAATTTTAACGCGCAATCCGATTAACTCAAAACTCAGTATTTATACTTAAAACCAAAAATAAAGAATAATGTGTGTCAGGGTTTTTCAAAAATCTACCTCTAACGGGGTGAAAAGGGGTAGTCAATTTCACAGGGGAGGATTTTACTGCGTGGCTTGATTAACTCGAAAATTGGTGTAAATAATCTTTGAGTCAAGCTATGGAAATATCTCAAACCATTTTTTTAAATTCCACCCCTGTGGGGGTGAAAACAGGGAATACCATTTAAATGAAAAATGTTATTCATTTGGTTTTAATTGACTTGAAACTTGGCACAAATATTTGCCTAAGTTTGTCATTATTAGTTTTTTAAAACTACCCCGGAGGGAGGGTTAGAGGGGGAGGGGCAAGGGAGGGGTGGTGAGGAGTGTGAGGGGGAGGATGATAGACGCAGGGAGAAAGGGCAGGAATTGGTGAGGAGAGGAGGAAGACATGGTGAAGGCTGAGGGTGGGGAGGGGTTGGTGAGCCGGAGGTGGAGGAGAGGGGGAGAGGGAGGGGACGGGGTGGTGAGAGAGAGAGAGGGAAGGGGAAGTGGGGAAGGGGGTGTGAGAGTGAGTGAGAGGGGGAGGGAGAGGTAGCGGAAGGGGATGTGGTGAAGGAACGAGCTAAACTCTGGAACTACCCTACCAGTTGGACTTTAAAATAGTAATTCTTTTTGCATTAATGATAGCCCAAATCTTATAGAAGGCATATTTTTGACATCACTCTAGGACCCTTAGGTGCCGAGAAAAAAGAAAAAAAGTCTGAAAGAACGCTAAGTGAAAACACTAATCAGCTATATTCTGAGGCTGAAGTTCTCACAGTAAGGCAACTATATGTCCTTCGTTCAGTCTTGCGGAGACACTCCAGCCTTCCATTAGATAAAAAGCTGCTTCTAAGACGCGAAGGTTTCCCTATATGTAAAGCAAACCCCTGTCGTTTTGCATTTACTAGTCGACAATTGTTGGCTCAAAGTTCACGGATGTATAATAAAATAAATAAGATTATTCCGTTGTACAGATATAACTTACATGAAATTAAGAAAAAAATAAGAAACTGGCTGTTATCCTTAACTTATGATGAAACAGAAAATATATTGGCTATACAATCATAACTTTTTCAAACCTACCTTGTAAGAAAGCCTATCAAACACTCACACTTCACATACACTCCTCCCTACACATACACTACACTTATATACACACTCCTAGATACACAACCAAAATCTTTAACTCAATCTGCTGTATTAACAACCACTGTAACCATTATCAGAAAGTCACGGTTGTATTTTATAAATTGAAGCCGTAAAATCTCCGACTCCTAAGATACAGGTCTGCGTACCTAGTTTAGGAGCCCGGAAAGCTGACATTCATTTTAAACTTGGTAGTAAAAAAAAAAAAAAAAAAAAAAAAACGAAGTAATAGCGCGGGTAGGCAATGCGATGTGACGGGGGGTCGAGCAAAAAATAAATTTCACGCGGACGAAGTCGCGGGCAGAAGCTAGTAATTAATATTTAACTTGTCTAAATTATAGAAACCTTCATGTTTTGTCAAGTCGTAAAATCCGTGCGAAGCAGGGCCGCGTCGCTAGTACTTATTATAAAATAAAGTCGCTTTTTGTGTCTGTCTGTGTGGCCGCGTTGTTCTTCTAAACTACGCAACGGATTTTGATGCGGTTTTCACTAGCATTTATATAATTTCTTGCGGATGGTTTCTATTAGGTATAATAATTAATATATATACAAACTTTCATGTTTCTAGCTTCCATACAAGTTTTCATACCCTATTTAACCACTTTAAGGGATGAATTTCCAAAAATTATTCCTTAGCGCTCACCTTCGTTATAAAAGAAGTGATGTGCAAAAAATCATGTTCTAGACCCAGCGGCATAGGCCGCGTAGACAACCACGCACATCCTAACCCCGTGTCCTTAGGGTATTAAACCCATTTTTGAAAAGTGTCTCAATTAGATTCTAAGCCACCAAAAAAACCACAAAAAATTTATTCAATCGATAAGTGCCATTAAAATACTTTTATCTATACCCATGCTATAAATCCTCTATAAAAGTTTCTGAAACAGTTAGCTTATTGCCAACATTAAAACAGCTAGTGTCATAGTAACCATAATAGCATCCAAACGGGTGTTATAATGTTGTACTGAATTTCATAATGCAACTCGTTTTCAAAAAAAGAACATTGTAATGCACGCGCGTTTCACTACAACAGCGCCGTAATTTAAAAAAGAACTTATTCGAATTCACGTCGTATACTATGACGCCGGCCGCCATGTTCGATACGAGTATTAGTATTGCAAAAAACTGTTTCAGAACCTTTTATAGAGGATTCATAACATGGATGTAGATAAAGTCTTGTATGCAACTGTACATAATTAGGTATTAAAACACTCATGTGATACTATTATCGCACGGGCCTCGTGTGATAAACCCGCATTCGTGATTTAATACCCCTTATTATACGTCAGTTGCATAAATAACTAGGTATTAAATTTTACATTTTCAAACGCGCAAAAACGCTGAACGCAGTGGAAGCCATATTGCTCTGTGGTCATGACGACGGTTCACCTTTTAAACAAACACTTTTTATACGCTGATCAGTTGACAGTTGACATTGACACTTTTTAATTTACATAGCGGTATGACGTAATAACATGGCGGCTACTCTCATGGTGTTAGAAAACAGATTAAAAAACTGAAAACTTTGAATTGAATTTAAAAATTTAGGTATATTGTTATTATATGATCTAAAACTAACATTTTCCGACTGCTTTTTGCCTAAGCTATCTAAATAATATATTTTTAGATTTTTTGTCATATAGAGTAAAATACCGTATTCAACTATGACTGTCGTTTTGACGCGATCAATGAAGTCGCGTTTGTTTGACTGCTACGATCGCTTTCGGGTATTTTTATCAGTTATTTTTTTAATATGTAGACTGCACGTACACGGTCGTATCATCATCATCATCTGCCTAGCCTTTTCCCAACTATGTTGGAGTCGGCTTCCAGTCTAACCGGAAACAGCTGTATACCAGTATTTTATAAATAAACTACCACGCACATGCGTTGGTAACAGGCCATTGTACCAGCTGTTTGAGATCCATTGAAAGAAACTACGTTAAGCGCGTAGGATGCGAATTTGTAGAAGCAGTTCACGAGAGGTTTTTGCAAAAGTCCGTATGCAGTGCAGTAATCCAGCTGAAGTATCAAAACAGTAGGTACCTACCGTTATTATAGTACTCGTAGTAGAGGATCCGAGTTGGTATAGAACGACCTTCACCGAGCTGGTTAATGAATGAAAAGTATTTTATATCAAATGTAATATTATGTTAAAAAATATATCGCTAGTGGGTTGGCTGAAAAATTTCAGTCCAGGATTTTTTTTTAAACATTGCACCGGTTTGGTTAATATACAAATTACACACCAATCGAAAGTATGAAGTCTATAGAATAGTTGGCTATTTTTTTCCCGTCACAACGATTGGGTAGACAGGTAAGTCAATACCAGTAATTTGCACCGGCCAGGTTGATAAATAAAACTTGTCAACCTAACGTTTGCATATTATAAAGACTTCATACTTTCGATTGGTAGGTATATAATTTGTCTATTAACGGAACCAGTGCAATGTTTAAAAAAAAATATATATTTAATTAATCATATCCTGGACTGAAATTTTTCAGCCAACCCATTCGCGATATTTTTTAACATATTAAATTTGATATGAAATACTTTTCATCCATTAACCAGCTCGGTGAAAGTCGTTATACCGGGGGGGGTCTGGATTTATGCTTTTGCGGTTGCACAACGACATGCTTTGCTTTGCTTTGCTTGGTAGTATAGATGCAGGCCTACCTTGCTGCCTCCTTCAGAGGTGGCAGGGTGGCGAGGTCTTGAGGGAGAGCGCTACAGTCGTGTAGATCCTCAAGGCAAGTCTGGCGGATGCACCTTCCCGAGGTTGCCACCCCGTTCTTGGTCTAATTCCTTAAGAAATAGACGTAACAAAAACCACCAGGCGTCATCACATCCCGTCCCCAATTCCCATAACCTTGGTCATTCCCGTCTTATGCCTTCCTGCCCCAAATCTCACGATCCCTCCCCACCCCATCCCATCTATATCCACATTCCTCCCTCCTCCACCCTTCCAATTTCCACTCCTAACCGTCACTCCCTGTGACTGGGTGGTGGCGGGCTCGACTATCACTAAATTCAGCTGATGGCGGGTAGGAGTAAGTAGTCACCTGCGCTAGGACCTGCGCAGTTGAGCGCCGTGAGCGGGGATGAAGGAGTCCTGGGGGGTTGAGCCGAGCGGCGCTGGCGGTAATGTGTCCGTAAGGCAACACGCCCCCTTTGGTCTGGATTTCAAGCGAAACGGTGGCCCTACCCATTAGCCAGGGGTAGGGAAATGGCCATAGTGTCCCGTCAGAGGGCCACAGGCGAGGTGCGTGAGGTCCGCTGAAGCTGTTCTCGGACGGCTGAAGCGGTAGGTAAAGGTCATGCTGACGGTGTAAGTGAGGGTTGATCAGTTCGTTGGGGGTAGGCCTTACGACCCCCTACGCCAACCCGATCGAGCGCCCGATGTCGCACTGTAAACCAGCCTCGCGCCCCTATATCTCTCTGGTAGTCCTAACGTTCGAACTTTTATTTATAGTGAGACGTTCCCAGGTGCGGGCTCCATGGAGGGTGGGAGCCAGAGAGATGAATTTTAAAAATAAATTTAACATGGATAAATCAAGGCCTGTTAAAATTACCGGAGTGGTGGCGAAGGCCAACAACACTCCTAAGGGAGGTGCTAGCACTTCCCTTGCCCCTGGTGCCCATGCGGCTAACGCTGCGGGTACTAGCGCGGGCGCCGGTCCTTCTGTGGCGAGAACCACAGCTAAGACCAAAAATAAAAAGTCCCAGTATAAACAAAGGACGTCGGCGCTGATTGGGACCAGTACCGACCCTTCCATAACTCAGGCGAAGACCAAGGCGACGACTAATACCACTGCCGGTCCGACCCTAGCTACACAGACACCAGTGCTGGTTAACACCGGTACCGGGTGTCTAACCAAACACCCTCCTCCTCCTGAGGCTCTTCCAGCCTCCTCCCATCCGACGGCCGTCACCAGTCACGCGGAGACGGCCAGATGCACTGAGGATGCGTTCTCACGCACCTGGCAGATTGTGCAGAAACGCAAGGGCAAGGGTAAAAAATCCACTCAATTAACCCAACGCCCTTGCATTGACCCTTCAGGTCCATCCGTTGCTGAGCAAGGCAACCGGGGGGATAGGTTGACGAGGAAGGAGCGCCGTCAAGCACGCAGGTTGCTACGCAAAAGCTCCTGCAATAAACAGGTCACTGCCGCTAGTTCGGACAAACCGACAGGCGACCAGGTAAACTTCTCCAACGGTAAGCGGTCGCAGGCAAAGGCCGGCACAAGTCAACCAGCGCCCAGTCAACCGCCAACCAGTGCTACGGAGACACCTGCACAAGGTAAAATGCAGCAACCTGATTGGAAGGATCAGGCCGCGGCCAAGCGAGCTCTCAACGAGTCTTTGACACCTCGTGGAGATCAGAAGCGGCCGCGTCTTGATCAATCCAAACGGGTTGCACAACGAAGCTACGCCCAAGCTGCCAGCGCTACCCTTGACGTCGCGATCACCTGCGACAGCACGGGGATCCTCAGCAAGGACGTATCGGATCAGGTACTCGCTGCTATCCAGAAGCAGATCCTTCTCGAGGCCTGGTCCGCAAAGCAAGACACTCCAAGGCCGACCTTCAATGCCAAGCCGGTGTTCGCCGGGGGTGTCCTCAAGCTGTGGTGCAGTGACGACCACACCTTAGCCTGGCTAAGGAAGACAGTCTCCGAACTAACTCTCCAAGCTAGCAACTCGCTAGTCGTCAAGAGCCAGTCGGAGATCCAGAAGCGAGCACGATGTGGTGTCGTGATCCCAGACGAGCAGGGGGTCTTTGGGGAGTCGACCGATATTGGGCGTGCTCTCTGGTATCAGAACCCCTGGGTCGACATAAAGAGGTGGGTACTTCTGCATGCCGACAAACAAGACGCAGCATGGTTTGTGGTGGTCGATGTTCCGGTGGACCAAATCCCGACCCTGATGGAGGCTGGGCGCCGTCTCTCATTTGGTTTGGGGGCGGTCTACTTAAAATTCCGGGGTCGGAACGGTAGGTTCACAGACGTCCCCGACGGATGGGACTCCGCCATGGACGCCGGCTGCGAGGCGCTGCCACAGACACCTGGAGGGGAGGTCACTCCCCCATCAAACAACCCGGTAGCATCCGCGGCCGAACCTGCTGTAGCAGAGTCGGCTGCCCCTGCTGTCGCCGCCGTGGACGCCGTCCCTTCGTCTGGTGAGGAGCTGGATGACATGATTTTGTCGCCAGCTTCGGCCGGGGGAGGGGACGGCTTCGACGAGGGCGACCTGTTTGCCGGGCTCAGACTAGGGGGGGACGATGAGGGTTCGACCAGCGATGGCGTCCCTTTCGTCAACATGTAAAGTCCTCCAGGCAAACCTCCACCACAGTCAGACCGCGACGGCTCAGCTTCGCAAGTGGCTGGAGGTTCAACACACGGCCATTGCCCTGATCCAAGAGCCGTGGATAAGGGCGGGCCGCATTCAAGGACTCTCCAATCTTAATGGTAAGCTCCTGGTCACCACGGGTCACGATCACCCCAGATCGTGCATCTATGTCACAGGTAACCTTAAAACACATCTCTTAACGGACTTCTGTTGCAGAGATGTCTCTGCAGTTAAGCTGCTAATACAGCGTGTCGACGCCACAGAGTTGGAGATCGTGTTCGCCTCGGTCTACATGCCCGAGGCGGAGGCGCCGCCTCCCCACGGCCTCGCCCGCCTCGTGAGCCATTGCGAGAGTTGCGGGTTTCAGCTCGTCGTGGGTGCCGACGCCAATGCTCACCACCAACTGTGGGGAATGGACACGCAAAACGAGAGGGGTAAGGCCTTGGTTGACTATTTGTTTTCGAGTAACCTATCCTTACTAAACACTGGCTCCGAACCAACATTCGTAACCAGGCGTAGCCGGACAATCATAGATCTCACTCTGGCTACAGAGGGCGCGGCGGAGATTACCACTGGGTGGCAGGTCTCCAAGGAGGCGTCCTGCTCTGATCACAGGTGGATCCGCTTCGACATCCAGGTCTGTGTTCCACCTACACCACCACGGCGTAATCCGCGTAATACGGATCGTGCCACCTATACACGCAGCCTAGAATCCAAGCTGGCGACACTAAGCGATCCGACGACAGTTGTGGACACGACGCAGATTGAGGTTTTGGTAGGTCACCTCACTAAATCAATGATTGACAGCTACCAAACTGCTTGCCCAGAGACCACCCCGCGTAGCACACCGGGCAAACAACCCTGGTGGGGCGCTGAGCTGGAGCGCAAGCGCAGTAAGGTAAGGCAAGCTCTGAATAGAGCCATGAACACATGTGCGGATGAGGACTGGGATAACTATTACGCAGCCAAATCCAGCTACAAAAAATGTATCAGATTCAGGAGTACTACGGGATGGCGCAAATTCTGTGGAAGCATTGAATCTTGTCAGCAAGCGAACAGGGTAAGGAAGGTACTGGCGCAACAGCAGATATCTGGGCCCGCTACCATTCGTAAGTCTGATAATACACTCACTTCCTCGCCAGAAGAAACGAGACGCGTCCTTATTGAAACTCACTTCCCTGGATGTGTCTTTACGCAGGTAATCGACTGGCTAGATGTAATTCAAACACCATCAGACAATGATTGGCTTTACGCGAACAGGGTGATCACGTTGGAAAAGATCCAATGGGCCATTCGTAGTTTCCATCCTTTTAAGGCAGCTGGTCCTGATGGAGTTTTCCCCGCCTTACTACAGTGGGGTGGGACCTCTATTGCAATAAGACTAGTGCCTTTAATGAGAGCGTGCCTGGCCTTCAGATACATTCCTAAAGGATGGAGGGAAGTGAAAGTTATATTCATCCCTAAGCCAGGTAAGGGTGACTACACAAACGCCAAATCCCACCGACCGATCAGTCTGACCTCCTTTCTCTTAAAGACTATGGAAAGGCTGTGTGACAGGGAGCTGAGGGACGGCGCTTTGAAAACGGTACCGCTACACGGTAATCAACACGCATACAGCTCGGGTAAGTCGACCGAGTCCGCTCTTCATCTAGTGGTCGGACAGATAGAGGAAGCGATTTACCAGAAAGGCACCTGCCTGGGCACGTTCATAGACATCGAAGGAGCCTTCGACAAAACCAACTTCTCCAGCATCAGCAGCGCCCTCTCCAGACATGGAGTAGAACAGGTACTAACGGACTGGATTACAAACATGTTAAGTAAACGAGTGGTTCGCCTTGAGGGTGAGCAGCATTTGGCCATGATAGCCAAAGGCTGCCCCCAGGGAGGGGTTTTGTCGCCCCTGCTATGGAATTTAGTGATTAACGACCTTATCACCAAACTCAACGCCAGCCGCTATTATACAATAGGTTATGCAGACGACCTCGCAATCCTTGTGTCGGGGAAGGTGACAGGAACGATGATCTGCAACCTCACTCAGCAAGCGCTACGTATTGTAGAAAGATGGTGCAGGGAATTTGACCTATCAGTGAATCCCACTAAAACTGAACTAGTCATGTTTACCCATAAACGAGCATTAGGCCCTTTCCGCCTACCAAAACTGTTCGATACAGAACTCCAGCTTACCAACGAAGTCAAGTATCTCGGGGTCATTCTAGACAGTAAGTTAAACTGGAGTAGTCATTTAGACAACAAACTAAACAGGGCCTGTATCACCTTCTGGCAGTGCAGGAAAATGATAGGTAAGAAGTGGGGCCTATCCCCGAAAATTATACTATGGCTGTACACCGCAGTGATCCGCCCCATGATCACCTACGGGGCTGTGGTCTGGTGGCCCCGCACCAAACTTGTTACAGCTTCCAATAAACTACAACATATGCAAAGACTAGCCTGCACGGCGACTACGGGCTGCATGAGGACTACTCCGACTGCAGCAGTTGAAGCCATGCTGGGTTTGCCACCGCTCCACCTGTTCATACAGCAGGAAGCAACGATGGCAGCGGTACGTCTTAATGCACTAGATCTCTGGGGTAAGACTAACTCACCACACACCGCGCTGCTTGAGGGACTCAACAAAGAGTTCCCTATTACGAAAGCTGTAAATGACCGGGTACCCAAACAATTTATTTTTAATAAAAAATACAAGATCCAGCTCCACGAGGATCGTCGATGCGAGGGGTTGCGCCCCGCAGAGCTACGCATCTTCACGGATGGATCTAAAACAGGTAGTGGCACAGGTGCTGGAATCTTCTCGGAGGACTTCAACATACACATAGCTACACCATTGGGGGTCCATAACACGGTGTTCCAGGCCGAGTGCATGGGCATTTCTCTGGCCGCTACTGCCATCATGGCCAGGGAAGTTAAGGACCACTCGATCCGCATACTCTCAGATAGCATGGCAGTTCTGCAAGCGCTAAGTAGTCACACAGTGGACTCTGGGCTAGTATACGAGTGCCACCAGCGTCTCAACCAGGTGGGTAAACTCAATAATATAACCATTCAATGGATCAAGGGACACAGCGGCTCGCTAGGCAACGACGCAGCCGACGAACTTGCCAGAAGGGGGTCGAGCATGGCACCAGTGGGACCTGAACCCATAGTGCCGCTCCCCTTCGGGTACTTGCGCACTCTGGTAAGGAAACGTACCAGGGACCAGCATCATAAGCTATGGTCGGACCAAGGTGAGTGTAGGCAGGCTAGGGAAGCACTCCCTACAATTGATGGCCGCCTCACGAAACAGTTTCTTCGACTAACTAAACAACAGCTGCGTACAGTTACTGCTGCTTTAACTGGCCATGGGTCATTTAATAAACACCTCTTTGTCATAGGAGTCACAGACAGTCCGCTGTGCAGGGCCTGCATGGAGGACGACGAGACAGCAGCTCATGTGCTTCTAAACTGCCCGGTTGTCGCCGCATACAGGGCAAAGTACTTCGGTAACCCAGGTACCATCCGGGAAGTTGTCAGTAATGTCAAGGCGCTGCTGGCCTTCTTTGAGGAGCTGGGGTGGATCGAATAACCGATTTTCCCACCCATACGCAAAATACGCGCATTGTCGTGGAGTTGCGGATACCAGCCCGTATTACCTATTACCTAAGTCGTTATACCGGATGACTTTTTTTACCGTCTCGAAAAAAAATGGGTATATTAGGTGAACAGAGTAGAATATATAGCCTATGGCATACTCAGTTTTTTTTTTTTTTTATAGCTTATACAGAAAAAATTATCTAAGTACCAATAAATACTACAAATTCGATGTAAACTTTTCATTTTTGTACCATAAAAACACAAATTTTGAAAAAAAAATAATAAATCGTTTTGAAATATCGAAGTTCAAATCATATGCAACCTGCATATGATTAGAATTATTGATTTTTTTTGATTTTTTGAAAAAAAAAAAGTTAGGTATGCCATAGGCTTCTACTCCGTTCACCTAATATACCCATTTTTTTTCGAGACGGTAAAAAAAGTCATCCGGTATACTCGGATCTTAGACTATAGTAACTAGCACTACTGGTTTTATAACTAGTGTTATAACACTGGTTATATAACACTACTTATGAGGTTTATTTGTTCTACATTTATCGTCACGCCTTGTTTCCCGAATGGTTGGGCGGTGGTGTAACTACACCAACATTTCGCCAGTTATGTTTAAGTCCCAATGTAATAGGGGTGAGCCTATTGCCATCAACCGGACACAAATCCAGACTGCTACTGGGAAATTCCAGATAGATAAACACTTTGCCCGACCTGGGCTCAGCAGTAGCGCTTGCGACCACTAAATCAACAAGGCAGTCTTTTGGTACAGTTGCACTTATTTTAAATGTACGAGTCATGTACGAGTAAATTCAAAAAGAGGCTATAAAGAGGTATAATGTAAGCCTTAGATAATACCTCTTCATAACCTCTTTACCTTAGATTCCAAGGCATAGATTCCATATAGTACAGCAGTCGAGCACATTATATATGTGGTCGACTCCTAGTAACAAATTGACATAGTAATTATCGTCGTTGATACTGCAATACCTCGTAACTAACAGTGGATAATACCGCGGAAGTACAAAAGTATCAAATGTTTAGACACGTATTTGATAAGTACACTGCAGAAGTTTAGTTTTTTCGTTCTCCTGTAAAATTAGCTAAATCTAAGTTACGAAGTAAGTAAGTCTGTTGTTAGTTACGCGGTGTTGCAGTATCAGCGACGACATACAGTTTCTTTGTGTCGAAGCAGTTAAGACGGTTTTCGTTATGCAAAGTATAACACTTGACATGCGGTTGATTGTACCGACGTCCGACCTGCGACGACTGAGGGCTGTACGAGACTTAATTTTTAAAAAACCCAAGTTTCGATACTTACTGTTATTAAATATCTAATCACCTTTAATCCTATGTTCGATATTAGACTGATAAAATTATGAAAACTTTCATTAATTTATTATCTATGCTTTATCTCACTGTAAATGAATATAAATAGTCTCTGTTAAATAGTGATTGCATTATTTTCTTAGTACCGGCAACATGAAATTCTTGGCTGTGACTCTATTGGCTCTGGCGACGGTCGCCTCCGCGAGGAACGTCAACCTCGAGAGTGTGATCGATCTTGAAGACATCACCGCGTACGATTACCACCGAAAAATCGGTGCTCCTTTGGCTGAGAAGATCCGTCAAGCTGAGGAGGAAGCCGACCAAAATCCATCCAGAATCGTCGGTGGTTCTGCAGCTAGCCTCGGCCAATTCCCTTACCAGGTCTAAAGCGTTTGTTCATAAATTCACTGCCTGGCTAAGGAGCCAATTCAACACATCTATATTTTTAACACTGTTTTTATTTTTACAAAACAGGCTGGTCTTGTCGTTGACTTGAGCGGTGGTCAGAGTGTCTGCGGTGGTTCTTTGCTAAACTCATGGAGGGTACTTACCGCTGCTCACTGCTGGTTCGATGGTGTAAACCAAGCTTGGAGGCTCACAGTGGTCCTCGGCTCTATCCGTCTTTTCGTTGGCGGTACCAGACTAGCTACCTCCAACGTGGTTATGCACGGCAGCTGGAACCCTGGTCTTGTCCGTAATGACATTGCTATGATCAACTTACCGTCTGCCGTTGGAACCTCAAGTAAGTTAATAGAACTTTTACTATTATATCATGATTGTAATAAGCTGTTATGATCATACGTAGTTACTAAACATATTTTATTTTGTAGTTCCTAATAATTTATTACAATCTAGCCTAATAGACTAATAAGCAATTTAACTCTAACTTATTATTTTACGTGATACTATATAATGTAACTAACTTCTTTGTTTCTAGACAACATCGCTCCCATTGCTCTGCCCTCTGGTAACGAGCTCACCAACCAATTCGTCGGGGTCACCGCTACTGCATCTGGCTTCGGTCGCACCAGCGATGGTAAAGAATTGTTTCATGAGCCAGATTTTTTTAATATTTGTTATTAACACAAATGGGATATTTACCATGTTTACTGTTATGTTCGAGTTCCCGATATTTCGGCACTGTTGCAAGCACCAGATCACGGATAAACTTACTTTTTTAATATTAGTTATTTCCTATATTATTTGTCAAATATGTTTGCAAACAATATTTTGATCCTTTATTTTTCTTTATTGAAAAGTTACTTAGGTACTACTTAATTGGAAATATTTTACAAGCATTATATTACGGAATGGTGTAATTGTACAGGAGCAGGCATCAGTGTTACCCAGTTCCTGAGCCATGTCAACTTGCCTGTGATCACAAACGCTGTGTGCCGCGCATCCTTCCCGGCCAACGTCGTGGATTCTAACATTTGTACCAGCGGCGCTGGTGGCAGGAGCACTTGCCAGGGTGATTCCGGCGGTCCTCTTGTCGTTACCAGCAACAACAGACGTGTCTTGGTACGTAGACATTATTATTATTGTGCAACTGTTCACTTGTGGCAACGAAAATTATCTAAACATATTTTTAATGTCTTTAATTACGAAATCAGGTATTACTATCAAACTTACTATTACCATATTGCCTAGACGATGTAAGGCTTTATTTTTTTTTGTTTCTTACTCGTAGATTGGTGTAACCTCCTTCGGATCTGACCGTGGCTGCCAAATTGGAGCCCCTGCTGCCTTTGCCAGAGTCTCATCATTCATCACCTGGATCAACCAACGTCTCTGAACATTTGAACAATAACATTTAGTTATTGTTAGCAGAGCACCAGCTGTTGTCGAAATTTTTAATTTTATAAATAAAATGAATCTGAGATGCAAACATTACTGGATTTTTAATTTGTCCGTCTTTTTCTAATTTTAGATGACAATATTTTCTTATTTCATACTTTCTAAAGCGTGATTTTTCAGTAGTCGGGTTTCAGTTTTTAAACAGTTATGAGCGGGCTGCCTAACTTGACAAACGTCTTTAAAGCAAAACGACTAAGTACATTGTATAGTGACTAAACTGCAGATAGCCTAACTTGCAGAAATACATTTACAATGACTATAACCACCACGTAAGTTCTAGGAAATGTTTGATTCGATACATATGTTTTCAAATGACACTAATTTGGTGCGTGTAACGTTCAGGCCCAGAATGTATGGAACTTTGGTCGTTCCACTTTATTATAACTAAAATATAAATAATAATAATAAATGATTTCCAGACATTCACACAAATTGTCTGGTCTCAAACTAGGATCGCTTGTACTATGGCTACTAAACGATACAACATTTCACGACTCGTTTGGTTCGGTGATAGCTACGAGTAGGTATGTCCAGCACCGGAACAGAGGATTGCGGGTTCGAATCCCGCCGAAGTCGTTGGTGTGATGAGTTTATAATATAGGTACACAAATAAATAATCGTCCATGACTACGAAATCTAACATTTCTGAACGTCACATGTTGACTCCGGTGGAATTCGAACCCGCAATCCTTTATTTCGAAGTTTTCACGGAGGAATTAGTAGATAACATAATATACGTATTAACTAACACGTAGCCCAACAAACATTTGATAGGTCGCCACGACGTGCTGATTTTAACTTTTGGTTCTATACGCTGGTCGTAAATACATCGCTATCACGTTGATATGACCGAGAATAGGCCCATTTTATACGAATCAGTGTCGTAATAGAGTTACGTAGCAGTCGTATTAATCACTATCTGGTTGAGTAGTGGTCGTACAGACGTCGTAAGATCCTCTTTTCGTCGAGTTATGATGTCTATTAGCACTGCTTTGCGACATTTTATCGAGTAACTAGTATTCATCACGACTTTTATAAGGGATTTTGATGTAAAGTGATTACATTAATGTAGTGAATTGAAACTTTATAACCGAACAACTTTTGTACTGTGTTAGAATATAGTAATATTTTTTATCATTGAAAGGGGAGTACAGCCATTTTATTTATTAACTAGCTTTTGCCCGCGGCTTCGCCCGCGTGGATGTCGGAAAATATCCCATGGGAACGTTTATGTGGAAAATATAGGGCCGTCCGATATAACTGTGCAAACTCAAATCGCTACGATATATCGTTACCGTGTATATACTGGCATAAAGCTACCAGTTGGCATGATTTTTTCCGACATCTTCAACAGTCGTCGTCATATTTCAGCCAATTTCAACACAAAAATAATTAATTACGTTGAATCACTCCATTCATTGGAGAAAACCGTATGAAAATCCGTTCGGTACTTTTTGACATTATCGCATTCAAACAGACAAACTTACGCGGCGGGGGGACTTTGTTAATTACTTAAAATTTATTATGCCAGTCACGCTCTAATAACAAATAACTTTTGTCCGAGTGTCCACTCGTTCAAATAATCACCTCGTAAAAACGTCGAATAAAATAAAGACTAAATGTTACCTCAAGATTCGAACTATGACTACATTTCCAATCCCTTAAATCTTTTAAAAAGAGGTAGGTACACAAATATTTGTCAACCCCTATTGTACCCCTTAGGGGACGATTTTTCAAAAACGCTGTACCATATATTTCTTTATTTCCTACCAAAAGCATAAATTTGAATTTTCATATCCCTAACTTAAGAAATGCTGGGTTTCCCATACAAACTTTCATCCCTTATATCACCCCTTGTAGGATTATGTTTTAAGACAAAAAGTAGCCCATGTCCTTTCCCAGGATGCTATCTAGCCTTGCCAAATTTTATCGAAATCCGTGCAGTTTTGTAAATTTTAAAATCAACCCCTATTTTACCCCCTTAGGAGATGATTTTTCAAAAACGCTGAACCGCATATTTCTTAAGTTCCTACCAATAGCATAAATTTGTTACCCCTAACTTAAGAAATACTGGGTTTCCCTTACAAACTTTCATCCCCTATATCACACCCTGTAGTATTGTTTTTGAAAGTATCCTATGTCCTTTCCCAGGATGCTATATAAAGCCTAGCCAAAATTTGTCAAAATCCGTGCAGTTTTGTAAATTTTAAAATCAACCCCTACTTTACCCCCTTAGGGGATGATTTTTCAAAAACGCTGAACCGCATATTTCTTTATTTCCTATCAAACGAATACATTTTAATATTCACATCCCTAACTTAAGAAATACTGAGTTTCCCATACAAACTTTCATCCCCTATATCACCCCCTGTAGGATTATTTTTTAAGACAAAAAGTAGCCTATGTCCTTCCCCAGGATGTTATATAAAGCCTTGCCAAATTTTGTCGAAATCCGTGCAGTTTTGTAAATTTTAAAATCAACCCCTATTTTACCCCTTAGGGCATGATTTTTCAAAAACGCTGAACCGCATATTTCTTTATTTCTTATCAAAAGCATACATTTTAATTTTCACATCCTTAACTTAAGAAATACTGAGTTTCCCATAAAAACTTTCATCCCCTATATCACCCCCTGTAGGATTATTTTTGAAAAAATAGTATCCTATGTCCTTCCCCAGGATGCCTTGCCAAATTATGTCGAAATCCGTGCAGTTTTGTAAATGTTAAAATCAACCCCTATTTTACCCTCTTAGGGGATGATTTTTCAAAAACGCTGAACCGCATATTTCTTTATTTCTTATCAAAAGCATACATTTTAATTTTCACATCCTTAAGAAATACTGAGTTTCCCATACAAACTTTCATCTCCTATATCACCCCCTGAAGGATTATTTTTTAAGACAAAAAGTAGCCTATGTCCTTCCCCAGGATGCTATATAAAGCCTTGCCAAATTTTGTCGAAATCCGTGCAGTTTTGTAAATTTTTAAATCAACCCCTATTTTACCCCCTTGGGGGATGATTTTTCACAAACGCTGAACCGCATATTTCTTTATTTCCTATCAAAAGCATACATTTTAATATTCACATCCCTAACTTAACAAATACTGAGTTTCCCATGCAAACTTTCATCCCCTATATCACCCCCTGTAGGATTATTTTTTAAGACAAAAAGTAGCCTATGTCCTTCCCCAGGATGTTATATAAAGCCTTGTCAAATTTTGTCGAAATCCGTGCAGTTTTGTAAATTTTAAAATCAACCCCTATTTTACCCCTTAGGGCATGATTTTTCAAAAACGCTGAACGGCATATTTCTTTATTTCTTATCAAAAGCATACATTTTAATTTTCACATCCTTAACTTAAGAAATACTGAGTTTCCCATACAAACTTTCATCCCTTATATCACCCCCTGTAGGATTATTTTTGAAAAAATAGTATCCTATGTCCTTCCCCAGGATGCCTTGCCAAATTATGTCGAAATCCGTGCAGTTTTGTAAATGTTAAAATCAACCCCTATTTTACCCCCTTAGGGGATGATTTTTCAAAAACGCTGAACCGCATATTTCTTTATTTCCTATCAAAAGCATACATTTTAATTTTCACATCCTTAAGAAATACTGAGTTTCCCATACAAACTTTCATCCCCTATATCACCCCCTGAAGGATTATTTTTAAGACAAAAAGTAGCCTATGTCCTTCCCCAGGATGCTATATAAAGCCTTGCCAAATTTTGTCGAAATCCGTGCAGTTTTGTAAATTTTAAAATCAACCCCTATTTTACCCCCTTGGGGGATGATTTTTCACAAACGCTGAACCGCATATTTCTTTATTTCCTATCAAAAGCATACATTTTAATTTTTACATCCCTAACTTAAGAAATACTGAGTTTCCCATACAAACTTTCATCCCCTATATCACCCCCTGTAGGATTATTTTTGAAAAAATAGTATCCTATGTGCTTCCCCAGGATGCCTTGCCAAATTATGTCGAAATCCGTGCAGTTTTGTAAATTTTAAAATCAACCCCTATTTTACCCCCTTAGGGGATGATTTTTCAAAAACGCTGAACCGCATATTTCTTTATTTCTTATCAAAAGCATACATTTTAATTTTCACATCCTTAAGAAATACTGAGTTTCCCATACAAACTTTCATCCCCTATATCACCCCCTGAAGGATTATTTTTTAAGACAAAAAGTAGCCTATGTCCTTCCCCAGGATGCTATATAAAGCCTTGCCAAATTTTGTCGAAATCCGTGCAGTTTTGTAAATTTTAAAATCAACCCCTATTTTACCCCCTTGGGGGATGATTTTTCACAAACGCTGAACCGCATATTTCTTTATTTCCTATCAAAAGCATACATTTTAATTTTCACATCCCTAACTTAAGAAATACTGAGTTTCCCATACAAACTTTCATCCCCTATATCACCCCCTGTAGGATTATTTTTGAAAAAAAAAGTAGCCTATGTCCGTCCCCAGGATACCATCTATAGCCTTGCCAAATTTTATCGAAATCCGTTCAGTGGTTTAGGCGTGAAAAGGTAACAGACAGACAGACAGACAGACAGACAGACAGACAGACAGACAGAGTTACTTTCGAATTTATAATATTAGTATGGATTATTTTATCTTCAAAACTCATGTTTGAGTGCATTAATCGTGTGCCTCACCACACAATCCTCATATTTGAAAACTTCAAGAAAATCAATTTTGAGAACGCCAAAAAATAGTACTGAAATAGTCATAAATAGTACCATTGGTCAAAAAAATAGTACCATTATGCTTCCGGAGTTATAGCTATCAGTTGGTGAGGATTGTGTGGAGAGGTTCACCACACAAGCCTCACCTCTAGTGCAAGCAAACGGCTGGGAGTATCGACTTGGTTTCAATTCCAAAAAATAGTACTGAAATACTACTGACGCTATGCCAAATCTCGAAAATAGTCATTAAGTGATTCCAGAGATATATAGGTGTCTTGGTGAGGATTGTGTGGGGAGCTTTTATGATTACCTGATTACTGCGGAACGCTTACGTTTTTGAATTTGAATTTAGTGTCAAAAAATAGTCAAGAAATACTACTCTCGAACCATGATAATTTCGACCTGGTTTACTATGTAGAAGTATGTTAAACTTCCACGTAAACTTCTACATACATTTTTCGAGTCGAGTACAGTCGAGCAAAAAGTGATTAAGTACGTATTTTTAGTGGTCACCTTATTTTTTGGTTGTATTAAAAAGGGTATTTTTTGGTTGCATTGTTAGTTATGTAGCTATTTTAAGTAGGTATTTCAAGTATGTGTTTAGCGCGAACTGTCTGAACCAAGTCTGAACGCAATAAAATCAAAAACTACCGAACGGATTTTCATACGGTTTTCACCAATTTGACGGAGTGATTTATGAGGAAGGTTTAAGTGTAAGTATAGAAATATGCTTCCTGTACGAAGCCGGGTTGCGATTGGTTTGAATTTACAGAATATCATAACCTACATTATAATGTTGAATTTTCCTTACAAAACTATTCGGTCGTAACAGATTAATTAAAGTAGAGATAAATAAAAACAAGATATTTTATTATTATGCCATGAATAATGATTTAGCTGAATACCAAATACTCAGTCACGCTATCTGCCGAAGCGCTGAATATTCGGCGTCCGAAAATTTGGCATTTTGACTTTCTCATTGCTACTGCAATGCGTGGGAGAGTGTCGGGTTTCGGGCAGACGGATTTCTGCCTTTATCCAAAAATGAATATTTACCAAATTACTAAACAAGATTAATTAATGTTGAGTGTAGGTAGGGTTGTGATCAGAAAAAGACAATCTAAGACGAAACAAACTAAAGTTTAATTTAAAAGTTGAATAAAAACTTACAAACTAACAGCACAGTTAATCACAAAGTTGGTTTCTGATAATAGTTAACAACAAGACATTTCCGCGACTGGACTATTGCGCGAATGGACTTTTGCGCGCATGGACGTTTGCCCGTAAGTCTCTTGCGCGAAAAAGTTGCGGAAATGAGATCTTCATAACATTACACCTGTATTCTTTCAAGGGGTTGGGCAGGAATGTACAGTACATTAATTATACAGAAAAATACATTTGAGTGCCTACTCATTTGTTAAGTTTTTTTTTTCTAATATCAAAAAATATCTTTTTATTTTTTTATTTTTATTTTTTTTTTCGACATGGGTGTCATTTTCGTGATTTTTGAGGTCACTGAAAACGATAGTGGGGTCGAAATGAACATCCAAGATGGCGGCTGCGAAAATTTTCAAATTTTTCGTCATGGTTGTCATTTTCATGGTTCTTGAGGTCGTTAAAAACGATATTGAGGTCAAAATGAAAATCCAAAATGGCGGCTGCGAAAATTTTCAAATTTTTCGTCATTGATGTCGCTTCCGTTGTGTTCGACGACGCTAAAGCCGATAATGAAGTCAAAATCAAAATGAATTTTAAAAAGAAAAATTTGTTCGCAGTCGCCATCGTGGATTTTTATTTTGATCTCATTATCGTTTTCAGCGACCTCAAGAACCATGAAAATGACATCCATGACACAAAATTTGAAAATTTTCGCAACCACCATCTTGGATTTTCATTTTGACCTCATTATTGTTTTCAGCGATCTCAAAAACCCATGAAAATTACACCCAGGACAAAAATTTTAAAATTTTTGCAGCCGCCATCTTGGATTTTTATTTTAACCTCATTATCGTTTTCAGCAACCTCAAAAACCATGAAAATGACACCCATGACGAAAAATTTGAAAATTTTCGCAGCCGCCATCTTGGATTTTCATTTTGACTTCATTACCGTTTTAAGCGATCTCAAAAACTATGAAAATGACACCAATGACGAAAATTTTGAAAATTTATGAAGCCGCCATCTTGGATTTTCATTTTAACCTCATTATCATTTTCAGCAACCTCAAAAACCATGGAAATGACACCCATGACGAAAAATTTTAAAACTTATGCAGCCGCCATCTTGTATTTTCATTTTGACCCCACTATTATTTTCAGTGACCTCAAAAACCATGAAAATGGCACCCATGTCGAAAAAAAAAACTAAAAGAAATAACAATAATAAGATAACTATATTATTTCTGTACTTTTACTTACTTAAATAAGAAAAAAAAATGTACTGTACATCCCTGCCCAATCCCTTGAAAGAATACAGGCGTGATGTTATGAAGAACTTGTCCTTTCGCGCAAGTGGATTCGCGCAAGAGTCTTTCGCGCAAGTGTCTTTCGCGGAAGTGTCTTGCGCGCAAACGCCCATGTGCGCAAAAGTCCAGTCGCGGAAATGTCTTGTCGCACAAGTGTCTTTCGCACGAGTGTCTTTCACGCAAGTGTCCCTTCGCGCAAAAGTCCATGCGCGGAAATGTCTTTTCGTGCAAGTGGGTTCGCGCAAAAGTCCTGCTATCGACATTTAATCGTTATGTTTATGATTAGGGATTTTATAGGAGGCATTATCCACTCTTGTGACTTCTTTGCTCAAAGTTTACGTAATTATACTGTACCTATTCCGACCTCTGTACAAATATGAAAGGTATATTTTGATTAATGGGTGCCGACAAAAACTATAAAAGGCATATTTTTATGAATGGGTGCCGACAATTCTGTTTACATTATTAGTAACAAAACATTTTGAGAATAAAAATCCCACGATGCTGGGATGTTGAGCCACACTGGGTATTTGTTCATTGGTTTTCCCAAAACTGATAATCATTGTTTTGTTTTATTATTCTCAAAATGTTTTGTTACTAATAATGTAAACAAAATTGTCGGCACCGTAAGTACAGTAAGTAGGTATTTTAGTAATAGGTAAGTAGGCAGATAGTCTTAATATTATTACTATTATTATTACTCATACTACGAAAAAAATATTTGAAATAAAGACTTACCTACTCCCTTATTCATAAAAAAACTAAAACGCATAATCAACCTATAGTTAAAAAGTGTTTTGTCTTTTGACAAGACAGTTTTTAACTAAAACAGGTTTATAACTAGGCGTTTGAGTTTTTTTTTTTATGAATAATACGGTAAGTCTTTTATATTATATCAAATTATCCGTTAAGTCATAAAGCCAACCGGAAGGAAATGTCTAGAACTGAAATCGTAGTAAACATATATTACATAAACTTTGACAGAAAAAAATATATTAAGTAACTGCAATATTTTATTAACAATATAAAAATTGATTTGTAATTTTAGTGTTCACGACTGTACCAAAACAAAATGTATGTAGAAGTTTACGTGGAAGTTTAACATACTTCTACATAGTAAACCAGGTCGAAATTATCATGGTTGGAGAGTAGTATTTCTTGACTATTTTTTGACACTAAATTCAAATTCAAAAACGTAAGCGTTCCGCAGTAATCAGGTAATCATAAAAGCTCCCCACACAATCCTCACCAAGACACCTATATATCTCTGGAATCACTTAATGACTATTTTCGAGATTTGGCATAGCGTCAGTAGTATTTCAGTACTATTTTTTGGAATTGAAACCAAGTCGATACTCCCAGCCGTTTGCTTGCACTAGAGGTGAGGCTTGTGTGGTGAACCTCTCCACACAATCCTCACCAACTGATAGCTATAACTCCGGAAGCATAATGGTACTATTTTTTTGACCAATGGTACTATTTATGACTATTCAGTACTATTTTTTGGCGTTCTCAAAATTGATTTTCTTGAAGTTTTCAAATATGAGGATTGTGTGGTGAGGCACACCATTAATCTGTTGGGAAATTAATTTTATCGAGTAATATTAGATAGTTTTCTTAATATAATGGACGCGCTTTATAAATTCTTTAAATAAAGCAATATTTTTACCCTATATTTTGACGAAAGTGTTAACAGTTACCTTAATACGACTTAGGATTAACGACACAACCGTAACATAACATCTAAACGACTTTTCATTCCGTGCACTTATTTTTATCTGTATAATATCAGCCATATTAACGAAATAAGGGTTCATTTGGATTCAATCGCGTGTGAAAAAACCATTTTAAATACATACATAAACAAGTGGTTTATTTATTGGTGGTCTCGGTTGTAATGAAAAATGATTACATATCATTTTTTATGGACATCGATAAGTTTTTAACCAAAACAGTATGTTTTTGAGATGGCCATGGACATCCACACACTTTTTACGCGCGAATCGTTGTTTTGGTTGCGGATTTCCGATAACTGGCAATGAAACCAAACCTACACATTTTATAGTGACTGAGGAAAATGTTAAATACATGTTAAATTAATCTAATTCTGTAGAAAAATAATGGGTCAAGTAATTAATTAATTTAAAAAAACTTTTATTTCGGTAAAATAGTTCCCTGTGCCCGATTAAGGGTTAAATAAATTTATTAACTCCTGTTAATAAATTTATTTAAAATCGAGAAATAGCGATCATTATGATTGTTATATTTTCGTTAATTGTAAGCCATGCGCCAAAGATAATCTACCTAATCGAGAACATTCTTAATATTTTTGTTGTTATATTTTAAATGATTATGAATGATTCACTTGTGATTGTATTTTGGTTCATTTACAATTAATAAATAAAACCAACCACTGCAATTTTTCTTTTTTATTTACAACTTTTCACTTCAGGCTATGAATGAGCGGTACAAAATAAGTATTTGAACTATATTCTACGGGTACTAACTTACACTTTATGACAGTAGTATGAACTATCGCTTTAGATCTTCTTATATTGTTACAATTTATCATAAAAATATTCAAGAATGAAGACCTAACTGGCTTGTCAAAAACATCGGTGACATTTTCAATAATATTCTTAATTAAACTTATATAAACGTCGTCATTTTTATAGATATAAGCTCGAATATATTAAGATTATTAGGCATAAATAATTTATTTTGGTTGTCTGTGGAGAGAATAAATGATTCCAGATGAATCACTTTAATAAAGTTTTTTTATAAACATATGTTTTAATGACAGGAATGTTATCATAGTTACTATTATTACTTAATTCTTCTATTTCTATGGTATTTCTTTGAATTAGTCGGTTGGCAATTTGCTCCAGAGGTTTGTTTCCTTTTCTTATTGTACGTTTAATAGAACTTAATTTATTTTTGAAGGGAGAGAGATTTGGTAAATTACAAACGTTCAATGCATATTGAACGTTTGTAATTTACCAAGTCTCTTAACTTCATTAACCAGATGAATCAAGTTATGGACGTTACTTGTGATATATTCTCTATTATACTAATAGTCTCCGTAATGCTCAACAAAATGTATCAACATCGTTTGAGCAACTGTTAAAACCTGAAAATGATGGTGACTTGAAAATTAAATTTTGTGCGGAACCAACTCCAGTTTGATTACAGTTGACTTGTCGTGTAGAAGTATTCGAAATAATATAAATTGGACGTAAGAAGCGCAATGTAGTTTTTTTTACTTTTCTTTTAAAAGCACCACTTTTTTCACATGTGCCCAGCTTTTTCTATTCATTTTAATACCGTAAAATCTATTTTTACAGAGAGAAAAAAATGGCTGCGGTTGTAATATTGCTAAATTCTTATATACTTATAGGTCATCCAGTCATTAAATAGTAGTTTAAAAGTGTTCAAATTGACTGAAAATTGTATAAGAGTGCCATTTATCACTCTAACATGATTATCACGTAAAAGTAGTTCTCGCGACTTTAATACGATTAATGCCGATGTAAAAGTTGTTTAGACATTACTAAGACGACATCACTGGTTATACTACTGAAAATTGTGTAAAAGTCGTGCAAGAAGTCGTATAGAAGTTTATACAACGTCTATATATGACTACAAGTTGTGTAAAGATAAGATGCACTAAGTCGTATGACACGCTGAAATTACTTTAATACGATTTTTATAGCATTTAGAGTCGCGTAATTTTTATTTATACGACTAAAATGTTTGTTGGGAGGTAATTGTAAGTCCAGGATGAATTATTTTATCATCTACAGTACTATACAGGGTGGAAGGGACATCGACGCGCAAACGGTTACCACGTATCCAGTACATCATTCTGAGCCCCCTATACAGAAATTTTTCATCGGTTATTGAAAAAAAAAATCCGCTCTTCCATACATTTTGACCGTGTAGATATTGCACTATTGTAGGAAACTGCAGATTTTTTTTTTCAACAACCGATGAAAAATTTCTATATATATAGCCCCCAGAATGATGTACTGAATACGTGGTAACCGTTTGCGCGTCGATGTCCCTTCCACCCTGTAAGTGCCTAATAGTTGGTCACCGGAATTTTTTTTTAACCATAGCACTACCAGAGTGACAGGCGGTAATGAGGGAACAACGGATTAAACCTTTCGTAAAATTGAACCCGAGTAATTTTTAACTTTTTTTTTATCTTGGACGTTTTGCGCCTTGAGACGTTTTATCATGTTATACGTAATGCTGCCAAGGTAATTTACATTTCAGACATGTTGTTTCTTAGACATTTTACCATAGTAGACATAATAATGTTAAGCCATTTACATTTTAGACGTTTTGCTTCTTATACATTTTACAACATAGACATTGATTTTAGACAATTTGCTTTTAAGACGTTCGGCAAGTTAGGCAGCCCGCTCATAACTGTTTTTAAACTTACTTTATAAATTAATTTAGGGTTATAGGTAATTGCGTTTATGTTAGAGCCAAATTAAATTTTTAAAAGAACAGTCGATCCTCCAGGTTAAGCTTCGCTTGCCGGGGTTGGTCAGTGGATGGGTGACCATCTTTACATACCGAGACTCATCCGTGCCTCGGATAGCTGTTGGTCCCGGCACGTCTCGCTTGATTCGTGGATCTATGACAGTTAGGAAAAGACTAGGCAGATTTGTTTGATTCTGAATACCGACAATCTTCACAAAAGGGTCAACTTCAAATTCAAATTGCAATCAAAGCTATTCGATTCGTTGATTATGCAAAATTATGACCATTGCTTTTGGGTACTTTCCTAAATCAATGAAATTTTGTTATATTTCCCAAAAGGCTCCATCAATCCGTCAGATAGTGAGTGTTACAACACACTCACGCACAGAATAACTTACATTGACCCTAGGGATTTCAATCCAGCGGCGTTTTCAATCCAGCTGGATTCTTGCTGGATTGACCTGAATCCAGCTGGGTCCAGCGCGGATCCAGCAAAATGTGGAACGAAAATAAAAAGACGACATTTTTAAGACTTTTTTTTATTAATTTGTATGTACTTCTTACGATAATCTATGAAATCTTTCATTCATTTGGTGATATCTGATATCAATTTGCTTTGGTTTCCCAAACTTTTCCCAAAAGTCCCAAAACTTTTTTCACCGTTGCACGAATTCTTGGTCCACATTTTAAACTGTCCGAAAAACAGCGATAAATCTGTAATGAAGAAAACATCGGTGAGGTATAAGATGTATTTGAATATTATTTGCCTAAAGATAAATAAATACAACTATCGCGATGCAATAACTTAAATTGCGCATTTCAGCAATCTTGTTAAATAGCAACAATACACACACTCACAAACTCCTAAATAACTAAATAGTCCACTGTTGGATATTTACCTACTTCCTGCAATTAAAGGTAGATCTGTAATAAAAGAAGATCGTTTTAAATAAGAAAACAAAAGCAAAAAGATTTCGCGATGTGTTGACGAACGTCATTACGTCACCAACCAAACGTATCTTCCTCTTCCTTCTTCGAGAAAGTAAGTGACATGAATCAAATCAACATTAATACTAAATTATTATTTTTAAAATAAACATTTTACTTTACTTACCATTCAGTCTCGCAGACAACAAACAACCAACACAAACTCAATATGCACTTTAGTGACACAAAAACAATTTCTATCGAGACGAGAGCAGTTAAATTAACTGTCTTTGATTTATAAAATAAACAAACATAAGCGGTACAGGTGGTAAGGTGGAAAGGGGGCGGGCGGCGTTGCCATTCATTCGCACATGCATGTGGCACGTGCTATAGTGACAGAACGGCAACGTTGCCGCGCCGTTTTGAAAATGGCGGCAACTCAAACCTAAACAATAGAAATTGATACGTTTGCGGATCCGCATCGCTGGATTCAGCACTATATGCTGGATCCAGCATGTTTAAAAAGGCGCTGGATCCAGCTGGATTGCTGTATTCTGGATCCAGCAATTGCAATCCCTAATTGACCCTGAATATCCTTTTAAAAAAAACAACAACAGAAAATTGATCTTCAAGTCACATGTCAATTCATTGCTCGGTGTTAATATCACTCAACATTTATCAGCAGAATCAGTCAAAAAACTCCACGATACGACGAAAGAATGTATCAATGCGATCAACATCCTTGGTGTAGACATGTCATCGTGGGTCCCAATATTGGTACACTTACTTTCACAAAAGTTGGATACGGTGACTCTAACGACTACTAGTAGTCACTGGCGGAGCCGCGTGAGCTACCTAACATAGAAGATCTTCTCGATTTTCTAGAAGGAAAATTTACATTATGGGAATGATCTCGTTGTAGGCCAGAAACTTAGGTGCAACAGTGTGAAAAATATAATCTGAACTTTGGATTACAATGTTGTGTTAAACCCAATTACATTTATCTAATCAAATCTTCTTTAGGGAAACCAATTTAATTATCTAATCAAATCTTCTTTGGGGAAACCTGTATTCGTTTAGGTGTTTTCTAATTTTAATTGTATGATAATATTATCATTATCAACCGACAACAAAATCGTTATCAAACGAGATACTTTAATTTATATTCTATCAGCGATGGCTTAAAAATATCAGAATCAAGAACTTTCTCCTAGTTTCTTGGTACCACCAATATGCAGTTCTTTGCAGTGACTATGTTTGCTTTAGTAGCAGTCGCCTCCGCGAGGCAAATAACTCTAGAAGATGTAATCAATACGAAAAGAACACCGCGTACGTATACATCACCAGAATCGTTATGCCGTTAGCTGAGAAAGTCCGCAAAGCTGAGGAGAAAGCCAGCCGGGATCCATACAGAATTATCGGTGGTTCCCTTTGCCGGTATTGGACAGTTCCCATACCTGGTAATTAACGGGTTGTCTTCAGTTATTTTCCTAATCACATACCTGATTACCATAGCATTTTTTAAATAATATTTGTCAGATATGTACTTATGTAACTACATATGGGGCTCGGGTCTAAATAATAACAGAAGCACGGGTCCCAGCTGTCTTTCGTAGATATTTGACACTCGTTACGGGTAGTCAGAAGCCCTGGTCTGACAACCAGTCTTGCCAAGGCGTATCGTGTACCTAGTAACTTGGTTGTGGAGGTCAGATAGGCAGTCACTCCACGTAAAATACTGGTATCCAGCGGCATCCAGTTAGACTGGAAGCCGATCCCAACATAGTGGGGAAAAGGCTAGGCTGATTGAGATAATGTTTGTAACTAAATTACCCTCATTCAAATGAATCACATTTAAAATTGTATCCTACATTGCTGATGTGTTAAGATCATGCTATGATAACTGTTACTCTTGTTTCACAACTGTCTTACCAAGTTCTATCAAGGTGGTGGTGGTGAACGAAAAAAATTTGTTGTTAGAAGATGCCCATTATGGATTTCACAAAATTAAAAATATTTCCCAGGTTGGTCTTCTCCTAGAGAATCCACATGACATATCTTTGGCCAGTGCTGCTCTGGTATCTCCAACAAGGGTACTAACCGCTGCCCACAATTTGAATGACGGGATAGTATCAGCAACAAGAGTGAACGTTGATTTTTAGGAGGGGGATAGGGGCAGGGGTTGGTGTTGTGAAAGGGTGGCGAGGGGTAAAGGGGAGGGGATTGGTTGGTGAGGGGAGGTGGAGATGAGGGGTAGACGGGGTGGTAAGGGAGAGGGGGAAGGGGAAGTGGTGATGGGGGTGTGAGAGTGGGTGAGAGGGGCAGGGAGAGGTTAGCGGGAAAAGAGATACGGTGAACGAACGTGCTAATCTCGGAACTAACAGTCGGACTTTGAAAATTCTTTTTGCATTTTATAGCCCAAATCACAATGAAGGTTATAGGCATATTTAGCATCTCTCTAGACGCGCCGAGCTAAAAGAAAAAAAGGCAGAAATAACGCTAAGCGGAAACAAAGTAATAGCGCGGGCAGGCAATGCTATGCGACGAGCTGGTTCGGGGGAACAAGAAATTTCGCGGGCAGCAGCTAGTATATTATAAAAAAAATAGGGAGTAGGTAAGTGTATGCCACGCTGCAGACGCCAGGGATGGTGACGGTTGGCGGATGGTTTTGCCGGCAAGCTCACTACATGTTGTGAGCTTGACGTCGCCGCCACCCGGGTAACATATGTTAATTTTTAGGGTTCCGTACTTCAAAAGGAAAATGAAACCCTTATAGGATCACTCGTGTGTGTCTGAGTTGAAATTTGGTACACATATCAATTTCTGTAACCCAAACACGGATGTATAAAGTAAATTAATTAATTTTGATTAAGAGGTCACTTTTGGGGGGACATAAGAAATTAAAAATAAAAAGTTTTGCAAACTGTACCGTGACAAATGAAAGGGACTCCAATAGTTTTTTTTTATAATTTTAAAATAAATTGTTTGGGAGAACATGTTTTTAACTATGTTTTCGAGGGTGCTAAAGTCGATAGTGAGGTCAAAATGTAAATCCAAGATGGCAGCTGCGAAAATTTTGTTTTTGTTTTAAATCATACGTGAGAAGGAACTTCTTTCCTGACGGGGGTTAATCTAATCATTATTATCATTCTTTCATGTCTACAGTATTACTTCATCGATGTTTATGGGGAAACCTAAGCCTAAATATTTGTTTGATAGTAAGGCTAATTAAAGAATTATTATCTACGTTATCTCGAAATATTCGAATTACGAAAGCATATAAATATCACTATCACAAGGTAGTTGCATTTATTTTGTAAGTAATAGCAACATGAAGTTCTTGGCAGTGACTGTGTTTGCTCTAGTAGCGGTCGTCTCCGCGAGGCACATCAGCCTCGAAGATGTCATCGATTTGGAACAGAACTTTGCGTACGGATACCTAAACAGAGTCGGTATTCCGTTAGCTGACAAAATCCGTCAAGCTGAGGAGGAGAGCAACCGGGATATATCCCGGATAGTCGGTGGATCTTTAGCTGGTCTTGGACAATTTCCGTATCAGGTATCTTTTATTATTATTTGTATGCGTGAAGCATACGCAACGTGTAGAGAGGTATTGAGGGTCGGCGAATTCAACCACGCGGCAGAAAAAATACATTATCTAGTGGAGTTAATTTTACTTTTTCGCCAAATATAATTATATAAGTAGGTCTGTACCTATATTTAATTTAGTCGAGCTTCTACAATAATATTTTATTAATATATTTTGCACTTTATACTTTATACTCGTTAGGTAGGTATGTAACATTAAGATAACATAAAACAATTTATTCCTCAGGCTGGACTTTTGCTAGAACTACCATGGGGCACTGCTTTCGCTGGTGCAGTCTTGGTGTCCTCAAACAGACTATTAAGTGCTGCTCACAACTTCCATGATCATGTATCATCAGTTTCAAGCGTGACTGTTGTTCTTGGTTCTACTACTATATTCACCGGTGGTACCAGGATGACTCCTACTGAAATCATTTTGCACCATAATTATATTCCATCCCCTCCTATAAATGATATTGCAATGGTCAACTTACCACAAAACGTGATTTCATCTAGTAAGTATAATTTTCTTCTTATTATTTCTTCTTTTAAAATAAAACGTAGAATTTTCTATTCATTGCTATAGTGAAGTACTTATACAAACAAAACCACGTCATTTTTTATTGGAACGAAGTTTCTTATCCCGCCTTATACTCTGGCATACTTAGCTAATGAGATCTTGACCGAAAAAGTTATTATAGTAGCTATAGGTATGAGTTAAATTAAACTTCTAGGCTGAATATATTTTGGCCCAGATTACCACGCTCCAACATAATTTGAAAATTCACAAGCCTATTTAAGCTTAAATAACTAACAAGTTACTCATCTTCAGGTATTATAGCTCCCATTGCTCTGCCCTCTGGATCTCAGCTCGATGAGGACTTTGTCGGTGAAATTGGAGTAGCATCTGGCTGGGGGAAAACCGCTGATGGTAAGAAAACTCATTTATTTTCGTTGAATACCAGTTTTGAATGCCAGATTTTAGGTATTAACGATGGGTCCCATTTGCTATTTCCATTGAAACCCATGTTATAACAACATGTGTACTTTTCAGAAGAAAAGTGATTTACCTTTATCAAACATTTAAAAAACAGCGTGTGTTCGGCCCACTGACTATCAAATGACTGAATGAATGAACGACAGAAGAAACATGATTGAATGAATACTTTATTTGCATACAGACATAGGTCATACACTAAATTCGAAGCTTTTCTAAACACAGTCCTACAGAGATTTCTTTTTTTTATATTGTTGCAAGACATAGTTTATCCATTGGCTTTTTTCTTTATCTCAACATTGTGTTTACTTGAAGTAAAACATTTTTTTTCAAATTGCTTCATTCTAACACTGTACATGTAACGTCTTGCAGCAAGTCGGGGAAAGGGCCGCTTCAAGCATTGACCCAATGGTCAATGCTTGAAGCGGCCCTTTCCATTTGGCATTCTGATGACGGAAAACTTCAAAAGTGGAAAGGATCTAAAATTGGAAGATGATTTTTAAAACGCTGATGGAAAGGATGGATGGAATATTCTGGTACTGGGTCAGTTCCGCTCCGGAAGCTTAAAGTAAAACATCTCCTAAAAATATTATTCTTCGACCGGGAAATCTGTGACTTGCGTCTAAAACATACCCGACTGCGGTCAAGCCAAAAAGGAGGATTATTGAATATATATAACCATTATAAATAACGGAGCGACTCAAAATTCAATTCAACTTCCTAAAAATTCTGCACGTACGCCTAACCAAATACATTTCAAGAAACCTTAGCATCCTCTTAGAGTGTTAGTGTGTTTTTCTATTCGGTCTGTATTTTTTATCTTTTTGTAATAATATGTTTTCAAATCTAATTCTTTAGCCTCTTTTATTTCTCTAGGCAAGTAGATTTGTTACAGTATTCGAAAAGACCTCATGTATGTTCCGCGATTTTTTAACTCCAATTAATTACAAAAACCAAAAATAACTAGAAAGCTTTAGCAAATCGCGGAACTTACATGGGGTTTTTTTACAGTATCGTCTTGAATGTTACCTACTTGCATGTCGCAAATAATATCTGAAAATACACACTAAAAAAAGTATATGAAGCTCTACCAGCAGAAAACTCTAAATAATTTCAAAAACACATAAATAAATACTTAAATCGAAAACTACAAAAAAACCGCGGAACATACATGGGTATGAGGAATTCAAATTTATCTTTTTGACGTTACTATTCACGTTCATAAGTTATCCTAAATAACTCGGATTTAACAGCTAACTCAGGGTTAATCAAATAATTCATCTTGCGCCACCAAGAGGTAGAGGTAAACCTAGAGTTAAACTTCTAAATATTTAATACACTTTTATTTTTTATTTTTTTTGTGGATGGGAAATCATCAAATGACTTCTCCCGCTCTGGGTGGAGCGGAAGGGCGTGTCAGACTTTTACTGACTAAAACCCACCCGTGTTCCTTCAGTTGCCTATGCCAGGGCCACGGTATCTTTTTCAAACAACCCACGACCCCAGCGGCATCGGACCTATTGGACCCCATCTTTTGCTGACATCTCTTTGAGGCACGCGTGGAACACAACGCGCCGTCGACCCGGGCCTTACCGAACGGCTAGCTACCCACTACTCACCGTCCGCAAGGGCGCGCCTACGGTGGCCGGAAATTGGCTCGCGATTCCCGCCGCCCAGGGCGTCTCCTGCGGCGGCTGAGGGCGTGAGGTTGTCTCTCCCTCACGCGTTCCGCCTCCTCCTTGGCGAGCATTACTGCTTCGCAGAAGGAGGTGACGGCCTCCCATGCACTCTCGCTCCGCACCATGGCCTGGACCAGGTTCGGACGCGAGAGGTCGCCGCCGCCGATCGCCTCTGTGAGAACACGGCGGTGCTCCGCCCAAGCCGGGCAGACCTCCACTGTATGCTCCACCCTATCCTCCGGGCGACCCACACAATGGTGACACCCGGGCGTTTCCTGCCGCCTTATGCGGAACAGGAACCTCCCGAAACAACCGTGTCTGGCGGAATGTGAGGACGCCGTGGCGCCTCTCCAACCACTCCTCAAAGAGGGGACTTATCGCCGCGATTGTGGCGTGCCCAGCGCTGGGTTGCGACAGTCGCAGTCTCCATGACGTCATGAGATCCCGCCTGTCAAAGATCTACGAATGACAGCCGGGACCAACGGCTTAACGTGCTTTCCGAGGCACGGAGGAGTCTCAATATGTAAAGATGGTCACCTATCCACGGACCAACCCCGGCAAGCGTAGCTTACTTAATCTAATGGATCGACTCTGCGGCTGTTATTACTTAGCCACGAGCTCCTGTAAGTTAGTAATAAAAAATAAAAAAAAAGTAAATAGTTAGTAGTAAAGTAGGTAGTTAGTAGTAAAATAAATTAACTTTACGAGGTACCTGATAACTTATTCTGTATTTTATATTGTTCGACGTAAGTGAAAATTCGGTACTCGCAATATAAGATTTAACCCGACTAAACGTGCAAATGGGTCTAATTGTGTTCATTTCTACACAGACGGAGGCGTAGTGGCAAACCAACCGTTGAGCTACGTACACTTGCCTGTGATCACGAACGCTGAATGTGCACAGACTTTCGGCAATGCCGTCTTATCCTCCAACGTGTGCACCAGCGGCGAAGGTGGCAAAAACATCTGCACTGGTGACTCCGGCGGCCCTGTTGCTGTCTCCAGGAATGACGAACCTCTTTTGGTACGTATTAATTTATTTAAAAACTAACTGATGCTTACGATTTTTGTAGCGCCCCCAATCATTTCAAAGTATTTTTTTTAATTGGATTTGAAAGTAATTTCTAAAATTACAATGAAAAGAGAAATGCTCATTCCGGTATGCAGTTTCTATCCTATCCTGAACATTACCCATCTCATGCTTCTTGCACAAAAATATTACACAGACAATTGCAATACGTAGACATTTTCTGTCAGTCGATTTTAACAAGTTAACTTGCAATGTTCTGAAGTTGTCTTCAAAATTTGTAAGTTGTCTTCAAAAGCAAGTTAAATTTGACATACGTATGTTAAACCGGTGGCAATGCAATATTCTGGTATCATCGAGCTGATCTGATGATGGAGCCGGAAGTTGGCCACAGGAATTCAGTACCTACCTAATAAAACGACGCAACCCTATCGAGTTTGGGCTCGTTTGATTCGTCTTGACAAGGCCAGAGTCCTTGTCGACGAATCAAACGATGGGCTCGTTTGATTCGTCTTGACAAGGCCAGAGTCCTTGTCGACGAATCAAACGATGGGCTCGTTTGATTCGTCTTGACAAGGCCAGAGTCCTTGTCGACGAATCAAACGGTGGGCTCGTTTGATTCGTCTTGACAAGGCCAGAGTCCTTGTCGACTAATCAAACGATGGGCTCGTTTGATTCGTCTTGACAAGGCCAGAGTCCTTGTCGACGAATCAAACGATGGGCTCGTTTGATTCGTCTTGACAAGGCCAGAGTCCTTGTCGATGAATCAAACGATGGGCTCGTTTGATTCGTCTTGACTAGGCCAGAGTCCTTGTCGACGAATCAATCGAGCCCAAACAATCAAACGAGTCCTAGATGACATCCAGAATAATAAAGATTGTTTTAAAAAAAAAAATAGTAATACTCTTGTTTGCTATCTAGATAAATGAAACCTTTCCTAATTATTAATTTCCTAATTATAATAATGTATTGTTTTGTTTGCGCCAATAGATTGGTATCACTTCGTTCGGGACCGGTCTATGCGAGACTGGTAGTCCTTCCGCTTACGCAAGAGTCACCTACTACATGGACTGGATCAATGAATATCTTTGAAATTGTTGAAAATAATTTATTTTCAATACACTTCCTCGAAAACTGGTTCATATCGCACTACGATTAGGTTCACAATGCAATGTATGTCGCACGCGTGCGATTTTTTTTTTTTTGCGGGACTAAAAATTGCCACAGATAACTTATACCTACACTTAGTCCAAATTGGTTCAATGCCTCTATTCACAACTCTCTATTGGGCCGTTGGGTCTATAGTTGGCCGGGGGGCTGATGCAGAAATTACAGAAAAAATACTAAAATCTAGGTTACATTTTAACAATTACTTACAATAAAGCAAGTTAAATAACTAAACATTTGTTTTATTTACCTAAATAACCTACACACAATATTTAATTTATTTCAGGTATAGGTAGGCAAATACATACATGAACTTGTTACTTACTAGTTACTAGATAATACATTAATAGAAAAAACATTACTTAGCTACATTGCAAATAATGAAATACTGAAACAGAAGCTAAGTACCTTTAGAATCCAGAGATTACAATGAACAGTTTGAAGTTTAATTAAATTTACCAAAAAAACTTTAATTTTGTTTAAAATTGTTGAAACCTGTTGCTTTTAACTATCACTAAATGCTAATACACTTAATTAATTGGTAAGGGACTTAATTTTCTAAAAGATCTTACATATATCTTATTGTTAGACATCTTAATATGGGCAACTCTTATCCTGCCATCTGGCCCGGGGACTACTTTTACAATTCTTGCCGTAGGCCAAGTTAAAGGTGCATTATTTTCACCACGTACAATAACAAGGTCACCTACATTTAAATTTGGATGCGTATAACGCCACTTAGGTCTACTCTGTAATTGTGTTAAATAGTCACCTGACCAAACTTTCCAAAAATCTTGTTTTAATTTAGTTAACATGTTCCAAAATTTTAATCTATTTATGTTTACATTACTTATATTGGGTTCAGGATAAGATACCATTGCAGTTCCTATAAGGAAATGACCTGGAGTTAAATACTCAAAGCTTGAGATATCAGAACTTGTGGGGAGCAGAGGCCTTGAATTTAAAATAGACTCAATTTCTGTAACTACTGTATTTAATGCTTCATAAGTTAATATAAGACTTCCCACCATTCTTTTGAAATGAAACTTAAAACTTTTTACTCCTGCCTCCCACAAGCCCACAAACTCTGGTGAGTAACTAGGAATGAATTTAAATTGTATGTAGTTAGGTACACAATAATTATTTATAGCATCTATGTGCTGTTTTGATGTAAATAATGTATGAAGCTCATCTAATTCTCTGGCTGCACCTTTAAAAGTTCCAGCATTATCACAGAAAATTTTATGTGGTAGTCCTCTCCGAGCTATAAAGCGTTTGAGACATGCCAAAAAAGCTTCAGTGGTTAGATCACTAACTAATTCCATGTGAACAGCCTTACAGGCAAAGCATACAAAGAGTGCAATGTAGCCTTTAGTTATTAGTGGTTTTCTAATCCTTGAAGACTTCATGCTGAATGGACCGCAGAAATCTACTCCTACTATGTTAAATGGCCTACCAATATTACATCTTTCTTGTGGGAGAGAACCCATAAGCTGTTTTGCTACTGCTGCCTTTATTTTAAAACATTTAATGCACTTATTAATAATCTTTTTAACTTCACAAATACCACTTATAAGCCAAAATCTTTGTGACAGAGAGCTCAATACTAGCTTAGCTCCTGCATGTAATAAGCGCAAATGCTCTTTGTGTATTAGGATATTAGTAAAATGACATGATTTGGGGAGGATAGCAGGGTGTTTTTTATCATATGGGATATCTGTAGCATTATGCAGTCTGCCACCAACCCTAAGCGTACCAGTTTGGTCTATAAAAGGATGCAATTTGGACAATCCAGATTTAATTTTAGAATTATTTTTTAATTGGTTCATTTCTGTATGGAAGTAATTACTTTGAACGCAATTAATAATTATCAACAAGGACTTATTAAGCTCTTCTGGACTTAATGAACTACCTAATTTGACACTACCTTTTTTGGAATTATTAACAAAGCGTAGAATGTATGCTAAAACTCTTTGAAGTTTGCCAACATCTGAGAATTTATTTATGAAATCTAACAGAAGTTGTTGGTCTTTATTGAAAGATTGTTTTGTATCAATATCACAAGTATTAACTACTAGCTCATTGTCAAAGGAAGTAACAATAGGAAAATTAATATCACTCACAGAGTGTTGAAAATCTTTACTTGATAACTCCCTGGGGCCATGCCACCAAAGGTCATAGTATTGAAGTTTATGAGGTTCACAGCCTCTTGATAGAATGTCAGCAGGATTATTGACACTGCTAACATGTGACCATTGAAAGTCTGAAGTTAAGTTTTTAATTTTCTTGACAGTATTTAATACATAAGTATTCGATTTTAATTTGGAGGACTTTATCCAAGCAAGTGTTATTTGAGAGTCACTGTATAGATAAACTTTTAATTTAGGAAATTTAATTTTTAATGTTTTATTGACTCTATGAACCATCTCAGAAAGAAGAAGTGCACTGTTTAACTCTAATTTAGGAATAGTGAAAGATTTACTCAATGAGGCTAGTCTTGATTTTGAACATAATAAATGAACAGAAACATTGCTGTGAGTATCAATGACTCTCAAATAAGCACAGCAACCATAGGCCTTCATAGAAGCATCAGCATATCCCACGAGCTCCACAGTGACCATCAGTGGTAAATTAACACATCTTGGAATAGTAATTGTACCCATAGCTTTTAGGTTATCTATGAACTTATTCCATAAAATTTGTTGATCTTGAGGTAATTTAGTGTCCCAATCTATTTTCATAGACCACAGTGTTTGCATAAATAGTTTAGCTACAACTATGATGGGACCTATTAGGCCAAGTGGGTCAAATATCTTGCCAATGAAGCTCAGAGCCGTCCTCTTCGTCTGGATATCATCATTGCTAATCATTGGGGAAGTGAAAGTTAAGTTGTCATTTGAAATGTCACATTTTAATCCTAATGTTTTTATTATTAATATCAAAAAATAATAATAAAAAAAAGGTTTTTATTATTAATATCAAAAGTCTCAAAATACTTTAGGTCACTGGGAATATCATGAATAGCTTGGGGAAAATTGGAACACCACTTATGGAGGGTGAAACTTCCCTTCTTTAATAGGGCAATGAGCTGATTTTTAAGGTGATGCAGCTCTGAAGAATCATCAGATCCAGTGATTACGTCATCAACATATGTACACAATAACATAGCTTGTGCAGCAAGAGGAAACTCACTCTGATACCTACGGGCTAACTCAATCAAACAACGTGTCGCTAGGAAGGTGGATGCTTTTAAACCATAAGTGACTGTCTGTAATTGTAAGCAAGCAATTGGTTTAGCTGTATCATCACGCCACAGAATGTTTTGCAATGAAGTTTGATTAGGATTAATATAAATGCCACGAAACATTTTTTGAATATCACAAATAAGTGTATAGATATATGTCCTCCATAGAATAAGAATGTCAAAAAGATCATTTTGAACCACTGGACCATTCAGCATGACGTCATTCAATGATATGCCAGACTTTGACTTCATGCTACCATCAAACACAACCCTTACCTTAGTTGTTAAGCTATCATGATTAAAAACCGCGTGGTGGGCAAGAAAATAGACATTACCCTTTTGTAGATCATAGTGACCTATATCCACTCTTTTGGCATGCCCCAGTGCAATATACTCATCAATAAACGCCTTATATTTATTGAAATAAAGTGTGTTACGTTTAAATTTTTTCTCCAAAGTTAAAAATCTTTGTAGGGCCACAGTAAAGGAATCTCCAAGCTGCAGATCCCCAAAGCTAGCTACCAAGGGTAAATCAACTGTAATTTTATTGTTTTGTAATTTAAAATTATTAATAAAAGAATCCTCAACGCGTTGAATTATGTCTTGGGATGCTTCTCTCTGGGGTTGTTGTGCAGGTTGGGGTAAACTTTCTGATAACCAGAACTGTTCCATAACAGACTCTAGCTTTTGACTATCACAAATAGCTAAATTGCTAACTAAATTGCTATTATCAGTTTCATTTGTTTGATTAAAAATATTACCTCCCACTGTGTATCCAAACAATGTATTTTGTAACATAGGCCCGTTGTGGATTTTAATTTGTTCATGCAATAAAATGTTAAAATAAATGTCAGCACCTAAAAGCAATGAAATTTCCATGGGATAGTTATAATCTGTGTCTGACAGTTGAATATTTTGAGGAATATTAAAGTTTGAAACATCAAAATATCTTTGTGGTAAATCTGAAGTAATGGAATCCACAACATGACACTTAATATCTAGTAAAATCTAGTTGCACATTGTTAATTGGAGAATGTATAGTCACATTGACACACTTGTTAATTTTATTGTTTTTATTTCCTATACCAATAATATTGGTGTTTTGATATTCAGGTTTTAAAGACAACAACTCAACCACAGATGTTTTAACAAAAGAGGCTTGGCTCGCTGAATCTAAGAGAGCCCTGACATAATGTACAGAACCCTTAAAATCAATTAATTTTACCTTTATAGTAGGCAATAATATCTTTATAGAGAAATTATTAGAATGAAGTGCAACAGTAGGTTGAGAACCACTGGTGTCTTTATGTAAAAGTGTATTATGACCCGACTTGCAGGTTTTACAAGTAAAAGAGAATTTACATTTACCACTATGGGATTTTAAACAAACAGTACATAACTTATTGGTTTGTACAAAAGTTTCACGGTCTGCTACAGGAGACAATTTAAATTTTTCACATTTATGAAGAGGATGTGATGCTGTATTACAATACAAACATATAGTAAATTTTTTGGCAACAACATTGCTTACCTTTTGTGAAGCACCCTTCTTATTGTCAGGAGTACTATCCTCAAGCGCAAGAGCACGCCTTTCCAAATATGAAATAAACCCTTCAATAGTTGGAAGAGTATTTACATCCCTATCTAATTGATAGGCACGGTTAGTATATGGATCTAACTTTTTTATTAAAATTGCTATTACAATCATATCCCAATTATCGATGGGCTGTTTTAAATTACCAAGAGCATGCAATTGCTGCTGCACCTCTGATATTAATTGCCTTATAGAGGCAGCTGTCCCTTTCTGGATTGACGGCATGTCTAAAATTTTATTGATATGACTTAAAATTAACCTAGTTTGGTTGTCATAACGTTTTTTCAACAACAACAAAGACTGCTCATATGATTCATTAACTAAAGGTAAATTAATAATAACAGACAAAGCTTCATCAGTTAGAAATTTTCGCAAGTAGAACAACTTTTGCACATCTGAAAGTGAAGGATTTTTATGAATTACCGCACTGAATAGGTCCATGAACGGAGTAAACATGGTAAAATCTTTTCCACTGAACACTGGTACGTCAATATTAGGCAATTTGGACGTAGACACATTCGCACACTGTTTTACCTCGGTTGTACTCAACGTTTTTGACACTGCATTCAATTTCGCAATAATACTGAAATACTTATTTTCGATGACAGCTACATCTTCTTTATCATTGTCGTCTATTGATAAAATGTCAAGTTGAACGACCTCATATTCCTGAAAAGTCTTCGTCAATTTTTCAATACGAGCCTGAATCATTTCAATATTCGCAGATGCAATGTTAATCGGATCGCTGATGAAGTTTTCAATCCTTGTTAACCATAACAAGGATTGAAAACTTCATCAGCGATCCTACCTACCTACCTACCTTACCAACCTACCTACCACCTTACCTACCTACCTTACCTACCAACCTACCTACCTACCTTACCTACCTACCTTACCTACCTACCACCTACCTACCTACCTTTACCTTTACCTTTACCTTTTGGTACCTTTGAATTGCGATCTGGCGAGACGCAATTTCTTTAGCGAAGCCTCGTCGGCCATCTTGTGTTAGGTGATACGCGGCCCGCAATGAAAACGCACAAAAACGCAAAAACTTGGAATCGCACCTTTGAACACTAAGTTTTGTTGTTGACTTACGCACCCAATCGGATTTATTCGCTGGAGACTGTGTTTCACGCTGTATAATAGCACAGTTTTATAGAAAACTGGCCTTGGCCGCCGGCGCCGAGCGCGTGCCTATAGGGCAGACACAACTCGTATTTTCGCTGGAAATACCCAATACTAACGCAAATCCCCACTGGTATAGATCGAAGGACCAGGCACCAGCATGTAGAATAAAAACTGCTGGCTCAAAACTTGAAGATTCTTTTATTTTAGTTAAATATCAAAATTTTACATGCTTAATGCACGGCGACTCCAGAGAGAAGAAAGTGTTGCAAACTAACAAAAATAATGTGACATTCCTTTATGGTAAAAATTTAAATATTTTTATACAAGGTGAATGTTTTTTTTTAAATCTCGGCAAAGAGATGCGTCTTTACGGCGTTAATATTTTTTTGAATATTTATATATTGAATATCATCAAAAACTATGATTATTACAATAAAAGAAACATTTATTAACAAATTAACATTTATTTGTGTTCTAAACTCAAAAATATTTGAATTTTCTATTTTTCATATTAGGCTGTCTATCGGCTTTATACCTTTGCTTCTCCTTCAACCTGGCGAAAGCAAAGCGCGGAAAAAAAGAAAATTTAAATCATAGTTTCATAATAATTCATGACAAAAATATTATTCGTTATTTTATTTTATTTCTTCAAAAGTGTATTGAAAAACGTCGTTTGATACTCGTGGACATTTGTTATTGCAGTTCTCAGCTCAAAAACAACCTCGCCTACGGCTCGGGTGTTAATTCCGCCTCGAATGCAATAACAAACGTTCTCCACTTGTATCAAAATGTATCTACTATTCTATTATTTCACAATTTTATTACAATTAAAAACGTATCAATGATTGTGTTTTTTTTTTTTTTTTAAGAGTAAGTATAATCATGATTTGCTTTCCCTTAAATAAATAAAGATTAAAAAAAAAAAAAAAAAATCATGATTTGCTTCCAGCTATATGTATAACTATTGACTGATGGAGAGAGACAACATCAGCTATTCTAAAGGCATGCACAAGTTACGCAATAGGTACAACAAAAGACGCAAAACAAAAGTATTGATTACTTTTAGAATACTACTTTAATACTTTTAGATACTTCTGATAACATTCTAGACTCTAGAATGTTATCAGAAGCATCTCAACAGGATTCCATAAATACGGTTTCCGTTATCCCCTTGGCAATCGCTTTTAGAATGATTTTACCTATAATTTGTAGTAAGTGAAAATACTCCCCGTACTTCTAGACAAAGATCCTTTGTCAAAAATGAAATCACTGTCTCCGGCGGCCCCATTAGCCCTGTTAACAGCGGCCTAGGTAACAACGGGGCAGCGGGTGCTAAGAATCCCCGGCAGAGATTTCGCTAACTCAACCAGCAGTGGTTCCGCCTGAATGATGATGATGATGTACCCAATGCCGTTGGAAATCGCTTTTAGAATGATTTTACTTATAATTGGCAGGTAAGTGAAAATACTCCCCGAACTTCTAGACAAAGATGCTTTGTCAAAAAGGAAATTACTGTCTCCGGCGGTCCCAGTAGCCCTGGTTAACAGCGGCCTAGGTAACAACGGGGCAGCGGGTGGTGCAGAGATTTCGCTAACTCAACCAGCAGCGGTTCAGCCTGAACGATGGTGATGATGTACCTCATGCCCTTGGAAATCGCTTTTAGAATGATTTTACTTATAATTGGTAGTACTTAAGTGAAAATACTCCCCGAACTTCTAGACAAAGGTCCTTTGTGAAAAATGAAATTACTGACTCCCGTGGTCCCAGTAGCCCTAGTTAACAGCGGCCTAGGTAACAACGGGGCAGGGGTTGCAAAGAATCCCCGGGAGAGATACCTACGGCTAAATCTACCCGTAGTGGTTTTTGCTGAATGATAGCGTACCATTATAATTATTATCTATTGTTGCGGGTGAAACCGCGGGGCTCAGCTAGTATACTTATAGTTTTAGGGTTCCGTACCTCAAAAGGAAAAAACGGTACCCTTGTAGGATCACTTCGTTGTCCGTTTGTCTGCCTGCGTCAGTCTGTCAAGACCCTTTTTCTCAGGAACGCGTGGAGGTGTCAAGTTGAAATTAATATAAAATACGTTGGTCTATGGTCCCTTGGAGTCCTAAAAAAAATCAAGCTTCTACCTCAGGGCAAAAAATAATATGTTTACAGCGACATATTTTTATACTCGCAAGTAAATCAAAACCTCTAAGGTACTTCCCGTTGACCTAAAAAACATGAAATTTAGCAAGAAGCAAGGTCTCAGCACAAGTAAAGGAAAAAGTCCGAAAATTGTTAATGTGTAATTTTATCACATATTTTTTTTTTTTTTTGGGATTACAATATTATGTTTGTTTTTAAGATACATTCTTTTTAACTATGGATCGGATTCGAAGCAGCAGCTTGATATTGACATTTTGTAGATGTAGTATGATTATTCATTTATATTTCTATTTATTGATGAGGAAATTAATTATTTATATAATATATTTAGTATATTTGACTTCCAATCAAAAAGTTTAATAATTTTAATGTAAATAATTATTTTAATAACAAATATTAATTTAATATTTTTAACTAGCTGCTGCCCGCGACTTCGTCCGCGTGAAATTTCTTGTTCCCCCGACCCACTCCGTCGTATCGCATTGCCTGCCCGCGCTATTATTCCGTTTTCACTTAGCGTTATTTCTGCCTTTTTTTCTTTTAGCTCGGCATGTAAAGGTCCTAGAGATATGTTAAATATGCCTATAACATTCCTTAACATCTGGGTTATAAAATGCAAAAAGAATTTTCAGTCCGACTGTTAGTTCCAGAGATTAGCACGTTCGTTCACCGTTCCCGCTAACCTCTCCCTGCCCCTCTCACCCACTCTCACACCCCCTTCACCACTTCCCCTTCCCCTTCTCTCCCTTACCACCCCATCCCCTCCCTCTCTCCCCCTCACCAACCCCTCAACTCCCCCTTACCACCCCTTCCTCTCCTCACCAACCCCTGCCCATATCCCCCTCCCCTTTCCCTCCTTACCAGCCCCCCTCCCCCACTCTTTCGACTTAATCCCTGAAAAATTTATTACCTCTATTTATCCCCTTAAGGGTAGATTTTCGAAAAACCCACGTTATTCTTCATTTTTGGTTTCAGTATAAAAATATTCGCGGCGCGACGTCGGCGTCGAATGGAACGCATATGACATTTTTATACTCGTGATAACTTCGAAATTAAATGTCCGATTCAAATGAATTGAAAAGTATTTTACTGCTACATAAATACTCTTGATGATAAAACTATTTTATTATTATATATATGATATTTTGAAGGAAATAATGAGTAACTTTAATCATGTGGTACATACAACGCACGCCAAATAATGAATTTTATCGGCAAAATTTTGCTACTTTGGGTTACATTATTGCAATTTTCTTAAGGATAGGGTAGGATAGCAATAAACATCTAGCCTATGTTACTCAGGGTGAATGTAGCTTTCTAATCACAACATCACTTTTTGGGAACGAAACCATAGCGCGATCTAACTCGACGCCAACGCCATCTAAATTGTCGTTAATTTATGAGTCAACTACATTATTTTTGCATTAAAAAAATATGGTAACAGCAGCTAGGAACAAAACTAAGAATTACATACATAAATCAATTACCTACAACAAATGTGCTTGGTAAGATTTATCTTAGAACCAAAAGTTTGACTTGACTTCATGATACTGTAGCTTATTGTACCACCAATCAATCTGTTTAGTAATATTGGTGTGAAACTCTGCATACAATTAGATAGGACATGTAAAGTTGATTTCATAACTGTATCGTTCCTAATGCACATAAAAAATGCAAAAACTAAAAAAAAGAATTTTACGATTTTTTAAAACAATATTATGGGATTTGAAGTCGCCTGACCTTACCGCTAAATTCCCCGTTGACATATTGTTGAATAGCTGTTCCCTTGCAATTTATAATATTACTGCCCCGCTCCGTTATAAAAATAGCGTGATTATTATGTTCCCAGAGTTACATTTTTATTAACTAAATAACATGTCATTTTGTGCATTCAATTACGAACAAAACCTTTTAAAATCAATATTGCTTACCTCCCATAACATACGGCGTGATAATATGTAGCCTAAAGCCTTCCTTGGTTTACAAAGAACATTTTTGCTTGGTTTACAAAGAACATTTCAATCTATCCAGTAGTTTTGGCGTGAAGCCGTACCATACACACAGACAAACGGACAAACAGACAAACAGACAAAAATTCTAAAAAGTCACTTTTTGTCATCAGTTACGTTTTTCTAACAAAAGCCACTTATTTTTTCTCGAAAATTCTCAATGTACAGTTTTTCTTTCGTTACTGTTTTTATTATACCTATGTATAGACTAGCTTCTGCCCGCGACTTCGTCCGCGTGAAATTTCTTGTCCCCCCCACCCACCAACCCCGACGCATCGCATCGCAACGCCTGCCCGCGCTATTACTTCGTTTACGCTTAATAACATCCTTTATGACATTTTTTCTTTTTGCTCGGCTCTTAAGGTCCCTAGCGTGATGTTAAATAGCCTATATTTTTCCGCATCGCCTGCCCGCGCTATTACTTCGCGCTCGACTGCTAAGGGCCCTAGCGTGATGTTAAATAGACTATATCCTTCCGCATCGCCTGCCGGCGCTATTACTTCGCGCTCGGTTCCTAAGGGCCCTACCGTGATCATAAATAGCCTATATCCTTCCGCATCGCCTGCCCACGCTATTACTTCACGTTCGGCTCCTAAGGGCCCTAGCAAAGCAAGATTTTAAATAGCCTATATCCTTCCGTATCGCCTGCCCGCGCTATTACTTCGCGTTCGGCTCCTAAGGGATGATAAATAGCCTATATCCTTCCGCATCTCCTGCCCGCGCTATTACTTCGCGCTCGGCTCCTAAGGGCCCTAGCAAAGCAAGATGTTAAATAGCCTATATCCTTCCGGATCGCCGGCCCGCACTATTACTCCGCGTTCGGCTCCTAAGGGCCCTAGCGTGATGTTAAATAGCCTATATCCTTCCGCATCGCCTGCCCGCGCTATTACTTCGCGCTCGGCTCCTAAGGGCCCTAGCGTGATCAAGAAGTGGGTTATAAAATGCAAAATGATTTTTTCCAATCCAACTGGGGTAGGTCCAGAGATAGCGCGTTCAAACAAACTAACAAAAAAACAAACTCTTCCGCTGTATTCCACCGACATTATTGAAATAATAAATCGAGAGGGTCGTCAATCCGCGGAAAATCTCGCAATTCAGAAAAATTACTTATTTGCACAACGCCATCTATAGGTAAATTGATCCGCACTAAACATGTTTGCTCAAGAGCGACCGGTATGAATTAAAGTTATTTTGCGATTTAGTAATTTTATATTATCTCCGAAACTGTATGACCAATTGACATACTGTAAAGGCCAAATCTTATCTCCATGATGTCCTTGTGATTATAAAATAACTTATTTTGATAAGGATTAATGTTTTGTTGTTTAAATAATCATCCAAACGTAAGTATGTCTAAAAAATACTTTTTTAAAGCAATAAAAGATGTATAAAAGATAAAATATAAAAGATAGAAATATGGTGTCGCGGACTTTTTTGTAGAATTATTTAAGACGGACCAGACTGCTATACATTGTTCTCAATTTTAAACAACCGTTTAGGCAGCGCATGCAAAAAAGTCTGTTTAAAGAGGTATTTCTTTCCGACTTGTTAGACAAAAATTGTGATAGCTCGGCTAATATGCGTGATATAAATATAATTTATAGCCTATAGCACTCAGGAATAATGTAGCTTTCTACCAGTGAAAAAATTTTTAGAATTGGATCATTGGTTCCGGAGATTACCCCCTACATACAAACTTACAAACTTACATACAAATTTTACCTCTTTATAATATTAGTATAGATATTCATTGTGCGTGGTCCGACACGCACTTGTTTTTAAGCTCGTACTTATTTTCCATTGTTGATTGACCAAGTTTATTATGATTTATCGTCACTGAATGTATGTATAATTATGTGCCGCGCATTATCGCAGTCGTTGATGGAGTCACATTTATTGGTTTGCACCAGTAAAATACACAGCAATAGGCAGGAAAATATTAACTACTTACTTCAACTTCAGGGCGTTTTATTCCACGAGCAGTGAACAGAGAATGTCTTTCCAATCGTTTTCCTGTTTAGCAAATGCTGGGAAATTAATTGTTAACCTAATTAACTACCACTACCTAAATTGTCAGTATTTTGAATCACAACTGTAATTCTTTGAAAGTTGTATGAAATGGTTATAACACGGCAAATTAATTAGGTTGTGAAATTGCTTAAAACAATAAACCTTTCCTGTACTTAGGTACCTATTTTATTTCATGTCGTCATGTGATAAGTAACTATCCAGAATATTTTTTGTAATGACTTTTTGTAATTGTGTTCACTGTAACACAGTTAGTATAGTCGCATACCAGCAGCTGACGAACGACGAATGTGCAAATACTTTCGGCTCATTCGTCCAACGTTCCAACGTTTATTTATATTTTGCAAGCGTTGTGTCATCGTCTTTCTTTTCTATGCAGTCCGACAGTGACCGCGCTTTTTGCGACGGACAAGCCTTAAGTACTTAGTTACACCGTACGATACCACTACATAATCCGCCTATAATGTTCCCACTGCTGGGACATAAGCCTCCTCCCAGTGAGGAGGAGTAGGCCGTAATCCACCACTCTGGCCCAGTGCGGGTTGGTATATCACATGGCTTCGAATTATTTGGATCAAGGACATGCCGGTTTCCTCACGATATTTTTCTTCACCGTTTGAGAGCAGTGGTGATGAAATTATTTACACAAAGTAAAGCGCCTGCCTGAGTTCGAACCTACGATCTAAAACTCGTAAGTCGCGGCCGTTACCACTGGGCCACCACTGCTCCTGAGATACCACTACCTAAGTAGGTACTGAGCAATTATTTCAGACATTCAATTTAGGTATAGGTATTAAGGCATTGCGAATTTCATGTCATCGCTTCAGCTAATTACCTAACTAACGGCTACTTAAGTAGGTATGGGTTAATTGTCTTCAGAAAGGATATAAAATTTTGATGTAATTTGAACTGTAATAACGTAAGATAATGTTTGATTTTCCGGTGGCGAGACATATTGGCCGTCTGGACTGAGATGTCTATCACACCGTGGCGTATAAATTTTTATGTTTCGTTCAATTTTTTTTTCGTCACGAATAATGGTACCTAGTTAGTGATTAGGTACCTACTAATGGCCTTTGCATTGCTTGAGTGAATTGCTGAAAGATGGTAAGTACGTACGAAATATTTTTCACGTAGTCTACCAATACCAGCGGCAATGATGGCAAGAACATTTGCACTGGTGACTCCGGTGGTCCTCACGTCGCTTCATTGCACAACAGACAAGTTTTGGTAGGTATGTAAAAGTTTTCTGTAAGATAAATCATAACTTAAGCTAATCTATCCTGTCAAAATCCCACCGTGAAAACTTACGTCAAGTGAGCTGTCAATAGTGTCAATACCTAGCTTCAAGGAATGACAGCTCATTGCAAACTCAATTCACCTAAGTTTTCGCGGTTAGATTTTCACAGAATAGATTGTTGGTTTGTTGACTGTAAAGAATCTTTTTAAACTGTTTCTTTTCTTTCCCCCAACATATTGGTGTTACTTCATTCGGATCAAGTCAATACGAGACTGATAGACCATCAGAGGGGTAATTCTCGTATTTTTAACAACGTTCGCAATATCATCTCAAGACTCAATCTGACAGAAATTGTATAGCGTTTACCTTCATTTTTGACATTTTGATTGACGCTGGCATGAGATTGTGAACGTTTTTAGGTACGAGAATTGCCCCTCTGGTTACGCCAGAGTCACCTACTACATGGACTAGATTAACGAACGAACGTTTTTAAAATAATGGGCTATAAATTGAATTTTATTTAAATAAAAAGTTTAGGTTGATACGATTAAACCATGCAATTCAACACGTCTTTAAGTACCTACATATTACGTTCTTAACATTTGCTTATTACTTTTGGCAGGCGTCAAAAATGTTCCTTTATGCTGATAAAAGTACATAATTATTATAGGAAAAAGCACAAACTAGAATTAACTAAACCATTCAATTAATGACTTGTTGACAGGGTAACACTTTTTCATTAAAAGTTTTCAAACAAACCAACTATGGCACTCGATATCGCTACCGAAACCGCCCCTAGTTCTTAGTGATAGTTCACTTTTCTGTACGCGGCCCCGCAACAGTTTAATATCAGGCAGCGCAGGCGCTTAATTCGGTAATGTCAAAGTCAAAGTGAAATCATTTATTTAAAGCAGACTATTATGGCACCTCTGGACGTCAAAATATAGAATTGACTCTAGATGCTTCCAATAAGTAGGTATAGAGAACAATTATGGGCAAGAAACTCCATAGTTAGGTACTTTTTAAAAATGTTTTACGATATTTTGTATACCTGCAATAATTTTATTAGGTATAACATATATATTATATTTTATTAGGTATATAATGTGAAGACAATGTACCTGGAATAAAATGACTGCACTGTTATCTACCACAGGGATAGTCGGAAATGGGTCTGTTACATGGTCGGTTATGTGACATGGTAATTCTAGAACTAGAATACCTACGCGCATCACTTCAGAACGGTTGCAGCTATTTGGCTAATTCTGTTTTTGTTGATTTTTAAAATATTGTCAGGACAAGTCTTCTATGGCAAAAAGTGTTGAATTTTGGTTGAAATATCTCCATAAAAAAGTAAGTACTTAATAGAGAAGAAATTAGGGAATTTTGACAGAATTGACAAATTGACGTTTAGTGGTTCAGTTTCTTACATTATTTTATCTGTTAATATCCGAAAAAAATATAATGATTATGTTGTTTTGCATTTTTTGTAAAAAAAATAGTAAAAAAGTTGTTACCAGTAATAAGTTTTGATTTTCTAATATGCAACCTCGGAGTAACCCTGAGTTCTATAAACTGCTTACTTACTAGTAATAAGTAGTAAGTAAGCAGTTTATAGAACTCAGGGTTACTCTGAGGTTGCATATTAGAAAATCAAAACTTTCTCGAGCAAATTTCAAAAGAACAATAAACGAAATAACCTAATTTAAATGACCAAATGTTTTATTTAGAAAAAAATTAAAATCCATGTTAAATCAATGTATGTGACATGAAATGAACGACTGATCAAAAGTTGCAAGTAATTTTGAAATATCAAATCAGGATTAGGGTTTTCGTCAGCAGGTCGACGGGGCTCCTATTTCTGTCTGCGGGGTTTAAAGGAACCTAACTAACCGAACCTCGGGGTGCCCCTGATGTCGACCGTCTAAGGTTAGGGTTTTCGTCAGCAGGTCAGGGAAAAAATGTAGTACCTCAGGAACTTTACATAAGTACTTAGATCGGTATTTTTCATTTTGGTCAATTAACGATGAGTATTTTGACCTTTAAACGATTTGGTCAATAGTGTAATAAATAATTTAAACATTGATATTCCAGACTTAGGTCAGCTGAACTTTTGATCAAATGACCATCGTTATTTTAAACTTTGTTGATTTGTACGTTGTTCTTTTGAAATTTGCTCAGGAAAGTTTTGATTTTCTAATATGCAACCCTCCGATCAACGGTAACACTACCTACACTTATCTAACACTCAATTGCTTCCAGTCTTGGTTTATTTATGCATGTGAGGCGTCAAAATATCGCAAAGAAAAATTAGAAAAGATTGGAAAATTCGGGAAAACTAAAAGTGTCTTTTCTATAGGATTTTTTTTTGCATTATTGAAATTTGGACAGGACAACGTGAGTCGGGTCAGCTAGTTAAACATACAATTAGTTAGAGCCTTCCTCAAGAATTGGACTAAAAATAATTTTTCAATTCCGACTGGTGTCAAAACAAACTCTTCAGAGTATAGATTAAATAATTACGCGTCAGTGAAACATTGCTTGATTGCTTAGCTATTTGTTAAGCTCTCTTTTACCCGTGATGTACAAAGGCTCTTCTAATATTCATAACTGTTGCCCCAGAGAAGTATGTTATATCATTACACTTTTAGGAGCCAAGCAAAAAGAATAAAAGTCAGAAAGAACGAACGAAGTAATAGCACGGACAGGGTATGGGATGCGACGGGGTGCTCCGGGGGAACAAGAAATTTCACGCGGACGAAGTCCCAGGCAGAAACTAGTTAATTGATAAACGTCTAACCAACTAAAGGACTTGTTCAGCGAAGTAGTCAGGTAAAGTCAATTTGGTTTTATTAGTCCCTCATCAAATCATCCATAACTCAATGTCTTTTCCATATTCAACTGCCATGTCAGTCGTATTTTGCTAGACATTGGTCTGTTCCAAAAGTATCTGGGGGCTTACTATGAGCTCTTATAGCAGGGCAGAAGTTGAACATTTCCAGTGAGAGAGAGTGACGGTACTAAAGTCAAAGTCAAAGTCAAAGTCAAAGTCATTTATTTGCTACAAATGCGGTAATACAAAGGTGGTATTATAAATATTCTTGTGCAATGACACATTTTGCCATAATTTGGCATGCAAATATTAATGGTAGGTAAAGTGCTTATTTATATGTATAAGCAATCTAAACAAACAGTTGAATAAAATATTAATTCGGAACATGAAAATAAATTTTCAAAGTACAACTTACACAACCAATAAAAAAAAGAAGAAAATACACGTTTGGCACAACACAACATAAAAAATAACAATAAAATTTCTGATTTCAATAATAGGTAGGTATTCAAATTTCAATAATCTACGTCTAGTCTAGTACAATGCATTCCTGTAATGATAGGACCGACAAGAAGTTTTTTTTAGAAATTCACTTATTGAATAAAAACTATGTGAAATGAGCCATTTTTTTAGTACTACGCAGAATTTTCTGTAAGGAAGATCAGTTATAAAATTTGGAATTGAATTATAAATAAGTGGCGCCATATATACGCAACTGCGTCGGAATAGTTCGATCCTAGTGTTTAGGTAAAAGCTATAGGTCGTATATAGCTCTGTCACTCTCTCTCTCACTGGAAACGTTCAACTTCTGCCCTGCTATAAGAGCTCATAGCACCTGATGAAAATGTAAACAAATGGATCAGAAAACATACCTGTGGCCAATATTTGTCGTGCCACTTACAAATTGAGTGCTTTCATTTTTTCAATACCTACCTAGAACTGAAATTCTAATTTTAAATCACCTTTGACTATCATCTGACAAAAGGTTAATTTTATCCTTAATTTTCGTCGATGGTTTTTAAATCACAATTCAATAGTACTTATAGGAATAGGATAGGAAAGTTAGTATTACTTTGAACGTACGCATACCTGCTTGCTTGGGCCGACGACGGCCAATTTTCAGGTAGGTACTAAAGTTACGTAAAAATAATTATTACTCACTTTTCTAGTCCGACTGCTGATTTTTATGTAGGTATGTTTTACAGAATATTGTTAATCATTAACAATCAATACTATCAGACATTTGCCGTCGCCGGTTTTTTCCGCCAGACGCTTTAAAGCTTGCAAAAAATTACGTCATCTCACTTATAGTTTGAGTCTTAATTTATGTATAAGTAATGATACTCGGGGAACTAGACACAGTTCATATATCTGAGGGATGTTTGACAGATACATTAAACCACTTTTCGACCTTATTACCAAGGTAATATGTTGAAAAGTAGTTCACCGCAAAGTTCCGCGATGGTATCTACTGAGATTCAATAAACGCTTACATGTTTAGGTAAAAGCTCAATATTAAGTAAATTTCATGTTTAGTGAAAAAACATTATCATTATAAAGGTTTGTGGACAAACGGTAACTTTTACAATAGGCTATTTGACAGTTTTCAGGAAACCGATTAAAAATGTTCCTTGTGGTCTATTTTCCTTAAAATATGAATATTTCATCAAAATCGGTTTCGGTTTATAGAAACTTTATTCCCAATAAAGACATAAGTCACTTACTTGAGAACAATATTAGAAAACATACATTCCTAAAGATTACAAAAAGTTCGTCATCAGTATTACAGTCAATAGTTACCCATCCAATGCATTCATTTCTCCAGAAGTGATCGATCCGCAATTATGTACTGGCTAAGTTGAGTTTTGAATGCATTGAAAGAGTGTAGATTTCTTATACAGGACGGTTAGGGGAGAGGACGGTTACAGGATTTATTGTCTAAGAGTTGTGCTCCTACAAAAGTTAGCATTTTTTGCCATAGTTAGTTCTTGTTTTAGGTAAAACTAGCAAGCTTGCTCGCCGTGCGCTGCGTTGACTAACTTGTTTATATTGGGTGAGTGTTAAATTTGAGTGAACGCTTCTGTTGAGAATATTTCTGATGAAAATACAAACATTACTTAACAATATTAATTTTTAATTTTTATAGCTCCATTCTATTTTCGTAGTCAAAACGGGCCACAAAGTAATGGTGGCTCGACTGCTCGAGTGTTGTCATCATCCATATACGAGTAGGTATGCCTGTGTTCCACCAACATTCAAACCACCCGGCTAGGTATTTAAACAATTGGTTTTTGTCAAATCTAAGGAAAGAACCGATTAACTGAACAGCCATTTTAAAAGTCGGTGATCTTCGCCCTTAGTCGTCAAATCTGTGACAGATTGTCTGCTATCAAAAAAGTAAAAACAAATAATCAGTGTCGCCTCCCTCCACTTTTGAATTTCCCCTATGATGTTCGATATCGATTCAAATAATCGATTATTTATTTGTAAGTTTTAGTTTTTTTTTACTAATTAACGATTCTAAAAAAAATCGATGTCATCGATTGTTATTACTGTCGAATCAAATCAAAATAAAGAAGGGATGACAGTGATCTAAATATCTAAAACGCAAGCAAAACGGTCACCAATAGCTTGTTTTTCAAAGCGTGACGTTTTCGTTTTGATATTTCTTAAAATCATACATTTCAATCATATTTTTTCTGACTATTCCTTAAATAAACATGCGAACGCTATTTACTTTTTCTAAAAAATCCCCTTAATTTAGGGGAATATACAGGGTGTTAGTGTAAACATCGTTATCCTCTTAAGGGGTCATTGTACTCATCATTATGAACAACTTTTACTATGGGACCAATCCTGAAATCGCGAAAAAAAAATCAGCTGTTCAGTACATTTTGACGAATTATGCGAACATAAATGTATTGAACAGCTGATTTTTTTTTCGCGATTTCAGGTTTGGTCCCATAATAAAAGTTGTTCATAATGATGAGTACAATGACCCCTTAAGAGGATAACGGTGTTTACACTAACACCCTCTATACCGGATGACTTTTTTTACGGTCTCGAAAAAAATTTGGTATATTAGGTGAACGGAGTAGAAGCCTATGGCATACCTAACTTTTTTTTAAAAAAAAAAAAAAACAAAATAAAAAAAAATAAAAATTCGATATTCGAATTTCGATATTTTTAAACGATTTATTATTTTTTTTTCAAAATTTCTGTTTTTATGGTACAAAAATGATAAGTTTAAATCGAATTTGTAGTATTTATTGGTACTTAGATAATTTTTTTCTGTCTAAGCTATTAAAAAAAAAAACTAGGTATGCCATAGGCTTCTACTCTGTTCACCTAATATACCCAATTTTTTTCGAGACGGTAAAAAAGTCATCCGGTATATGGGGGAGGTGGGAACCCTGAAACAATGTTATTTTGTCAAAGTGACATGACTGAAAAGTGAGACGTGTCGCGCTCTGATTGGCTGTTATGCAATCACGACCATTTATTTCGTAATTCTCAAAAATATTAATTAATCTAAAATCATTCGCAAAACTAAGATGAAATTTGATACAGGTAGTTCACAACCATAAGCATTCTACATAATAAAATACATAAGGTATTTTTCTTACTGTCAACTAGCCTACTATCTCGTAAACAGGTTCGAACTGCATTCTGTCGGTAATGTTATCTTAATTAATAAGATAAGCAGACAATCAAAAACAATGTTATCTGGAAGGTCATGACTCGTGACTTACAGTCAGATTAAAAAAACCATAAGCATTCTACATAATAAAATTCATAAGGTATTTTTCTTACTGTCAACTAGCCTAGCCTACCAAGATACAGGCTGTGCCGAGGGGCCCACGGCTATTTCTTATGTTGTATAACTTGTGTGTTTGTGTAAATAAAATTATTCTATTATTCTATTATTATCTCGTAAACTGATTCGAACTACATTCTGTCGGTAATGTTATCATTTATTAATAAGATATGCAGACAATCAAAAACAATGTTATCTGGAACGTCATGACTTACAGTCAGATTAAAAAAACCCGGCCAAGTGTAGGTACCACATGTCCTCGCTAAATCAAATATCCCTAGAAAATTATAAGATAGTTGATATTTTTTTCGCGATTGTGATGTTGGTCCATGCAGAAAGTTGTTCAGTTTAATGGCCCAATGGTAACGGCCCCGACTTACATGTTGTAGGTCGTGGGTTCGAATGGGTTGGCAGGCGCTTCAATTTGTGTAAATTAATTCATCACCACTGCTTTCAATTCGGTGAAGTAAAACATCGTGAAGAAACCGGCATTATGTCCTAGAACCAAAAACTCGAAGATATGTGATATCTACCAACCCGTACTGAACCCGCGTGGTGGCCCAACTAACATTTTGGTGATAAGAATAAGTGCTACATGAGCCGTTTAAGAGAATGTTAAGAACCTAAGGTTCTATAAAGGCGCTAACATTAGGTGGTATAGCGCGCTATAACTCTCATATAACCCTTATTTGGGCCCACGATTTTAGAGCTTAAAGTGACTTAATAGTTATAGAGAGTGATAAATGAGTGATAATAAAGAGCTACAATAGCGCTGTTGAAGCAGTGCTTACCACTTTAAGTTATTGTCAGCTATACACAGGTTACAACAGCTAAAGTAGTAATAGAGTTATAAAATCCACTGTAAACACTATTATAGTAATATATTAGTGCCGTCAATGGTGTTAAACATAATACTATAGTGTTTGCAACTGACTTTACGTTTAATAAAATAGGTAAATCAATTAATGTATTTCAGATCACTAGTGTTATAATTATTAAAACTCACTGCGCTCTGGTAAGTTTACTGTAACAACATATATAAGGTCAACTTTTAGTAAGTACAAATATTTAAACAGAACATCTAACTATACGCTAGAAATACGGCCCTAGCATTTTTTTTTCAAATATTCAGGATAGTTTTTTTAAAAATTTTCTAACAAAAAAATAACAATATTTTTAAAAGCATCCTGTATACTGACTCAATTAGTGTCCTCCGCGCGGAAAAAAGATCTACCGTATCACGTTATCGCTCGGACTCTCCGCTCCCCGCTTGCTGCACGTGTTGCAAACCGTTATTTATGATTTTCTTTCTTAGTAGGTACCTATTCGTCTAGGATCTTGTCTCCATCTCGATCAACGCTGTTAATATTCCACTGCAAGAAAAAAAAGTAACATTTGCGCTAATCATTCGTAGAGATATTTCCAATAAATCGAAGCGGATCAGTGTGAAGCTATTGTTTTTTTTTTATGATAGATTGTAACAATTTTACTAACATTCATTTAAAATGTTTCTACTGACTGGTGTAAGACTGCCTTTGTAATGCAGGAACCAAATAATAACGTAAACGTTACATACGTTTAGTACGTTCAGTGGAAATTAATCCTAAGTAATAATACAAATAAATAAAACAAAATAACAAATAAAACTCACCAATATTTTCTTTTTTAACTTGGCGTGTTTAAAAGTCAAAATTCACTATCAGATTTACACTTATTTACTTACACAATTTATCTACACATAATCACATCAAGTGTTGGACTGACGCCCTTGTTGACGCACACACTGTCTAGCGCGATCGAGACAATTTCTCCGCACTTCAGTAAGCACTTGCTGTTCACTGGACATCACGTCAAATGCACTCACAATTCGGGCACGTAATTCTTCTACTGTACGGATTGTATGGCCGTCGTTCCCATACACTAGGTCTTTGGTCCGACCCTACACGTGGAAATCCATTGGCTTCAAATCAGGTGAACGTGGCTGCCAGCGGATAACGTTGCCGCACCCAATCCATCGCAAATCCAACTCCTCCTCTTGATACTGCACTGGGTGTCGTGGCCTCCCCAAGTCAATAAGACGAGGCTGGAAGCTGCCACTCTCTCTGAAGCGCTGCACCCACTCGTTCAAATCTCGGAACGTACAGTTCTTGTGTGTGCCCGCAACATTATTTCACCTGCCTCGTGATATTTTTAACTTTTAAAATTTTATAGGTTAACTATTTATTTAATGGCGTCAATTCTCAATTACTTAAGGATCCTGATAACTCTGTTATTGCTAACTTAGTGGTAAAAAACGATTGTTAGCACTTTTATTCCACTTGCAGTTCTACAATATGGTTACAAAAGTGAAAAACCAATAAATTTATAGATTCAATTTGCATAATGGTTATAATGAGTTATAATGTTTGCACATGTTGTTTGCTGCCATAAAAAAGTATTTTTAAAAACCACGGTACCACCTAATGTTCCATTATATAATCATTAATGGTACACACAACAAAAAAGATCAGTTTGCATAGCACATCAACACAGTTGTTGGTGTGCGTACAGTCAACTGGTGTATTGCTCTACGCCTATTAGTGTTTACTTCACAACATATATGAAGCAAAGAATATGAAGCATAAATTTAACAACGTAACTATCTGGTCCCGTGGCATAGGTGCATAAGCATTCGGCTGGTAAATCAAATGTCTTAGGATCGAGTCTCACCGCAGGCGGCGTAAATTTTTTGCATCATAAAAAACTTTTTTTTTTCATTTTGATGAATTTTATCTAAGTAATTTAACTGATAATAAAAACATTCGAAAAAAATATATGGAAGTAAAAATTAAACAATTTGTAATACGAAAACAACAATATTTATTGACTAGGTTTTTAAAATTATAATTACAAATTATAAAGTTTTGTGCATGACAAATATTCTAAGCCGGACAAGAAATAAACATTATTTTTAATATTTAGTGGGTAATTTATTTGTTAGTGATATGAATAAACATGTAAGTAAGCTAGATATTAAGATACAGTAGGTATCCTAAATTGTAGTCTCACTAACAATAACATCACTCACATAGAACAAATTTAATTACCCCCAGATATTTTAAGTAATAGCTCATGCTAGCAACCATATTTTTTTAATTATAAGAAGAAGAATATTTTTTTTAGTATAGCGCTTACCATCTTGTCGCCACAATATTTTGCGACCGTCCTTGTCTTGTCCGACTTAAAACATTTTTCATCGCTATTTATAACTATAATTATTATTGCACCTAACGAAATCCAAATATTCTCTTGCGAAGCGTACTCGGTTTTGCATGTAAATATCTGACAGTAAAATTTTCTTGGCTGGCCTACGACATTTCACACCAGCTGCACGCAACTGGTTCCGTACAGTTTGTAATGTCGCATCATGTTTAGTCGCCATGGAACGAGTAGTGAGGAAGGGCTCAGTCATATTTATCACAGTGCCGCACATTGGTAAATCCAGCCTTTGGTCCCGGTCGGCGAGGTTCAATCCTTCCCGAATCTGCATAACGATGGACCCACAATTGCACAGTTATTCTCTGTGAACAATAATAAAGTAATGTTACAATAAACAATAAATTAAACCTAAGTATTGAACTGTAAAACATAATACCTAATAACATTTTGTTACTCACCGATATCTTTAAACGCCTCGCAATTATACCAATTGAAACGTTTTGCTCATGTAAAATAATTATCTCAGCTTTTAAAAGTGTAGTTATGTGATTCATAGTGATTCAAAAATAAAAGCACTTCTCAATCAAAACTCGCTGGGTATAATGACTAAAAACGTAACGAAAGTCGGATGGTCAATAGCATTATGTGACGAGGAACGTAAATTACTTGCTTAGCATGATATGTCATTTTTAGAGGGTAGAAAATATAAAATGTGGCCAACATTATGTAAGAATACTCGCGACATTAATCATTATATCTTTGTCATTAAGGTTGAAAGTCTAATTAGTAACACGACTACTAAAAATAAAAAAGGCGAGGGTGGATTAATAAAAAAATATCGCGCATCAGAAACGCCTAAAGTTAAGTTTCTACGGTTAATATGTAGCTAATTCCGTGATGCATTTTAACAGCTGCTTGTGATTGTGCGATATTGAACTTTATGAAAATATACGCTAAGGTTCAAATTCTTTAGAATCTTGCGTCTAGCATAACAAATAAAGTTAAATTTCAAGATGTTTTATAAGAGTTGAGTTGGTCTCATGGTCACTAAGTCAATTCGATAATCATCGTTGCCTGAGTTCAAAACCAGGAATAACCTAATTATAGGTTTTTGTTCACAATGTTTTGTTTTCAATTATTATCTTTTTTTTACTTTTCTTTAACAAACGAAGGCGGGAAATATCTTTATAAATTAGTTTGTATAGAAATAACACAAAATCATTGCAAGAAATGAAAATGTTTATTATTTAATTAAAATATACTTAAGTAATTAAGTTATAGTAAGTATACATTCTTAGTTCAAAATTAATATACCAACATTTTATAATATCATATTCAACTATAAACATTTTAAAAACGGCATGAAAAAAAAGAAAAAGAATTAATTTGTAAAATGTTTTACAGATTTAAGTATTACATATTCTGTATTATGTAGTGAATCAACATGTTATTTAAATAGAAAAATGCATTTCCATTTATAATAATAACATTAACACAGAATCTGCAACATTTTAATGGTTTAGTATTCTTTCGCTATTTTTTTGTAAATTAAGGTGAAGTGTAAAAAATAATATAACACAAAAATTGTGGGTATGTTATACAGTCAAAATAAGTTGGCTGAGAATTCCGTGCTCATATCTCAAACGTTGTAAATTACTTATTCTTGAACGGTATTGAATTATTAGCAATTCAACTAGGTAATATGTTTTAGGAAAATTATGATTAGAGAATTTACAAAAAGAGAATAATGTAGCACCGAGATTTGAACTTACGACATCTCGTTCACCAACCAGAAACGTTAGCCATTGTGCTAAATCGGTTACAATGAACAAGAGCGAAATATTCTAACTCATTCAATTATATACATTATTACTGCCTATCGGCGCTGCTGCTACATACGCACACTAATAAAACACTGAGCTCGCTCGTATCTTATAGTTAACGTTTGTGTGCGCAACTATTCATGCCGATACAGCTATCCGTGTGTGAATGTAAACCTAATTGATTTGCAGAGTGTACATAGCTGGTTTCTGACTCTTGCTGCACCTAGCTCTATAGGATTTATAATTTACACTTTTATTTCACTATTAATAGCTTTCTTGCTAACTCTTAGGGTTTTATAGAACTGGTTAAGTGATACAAAGTATAAATACCTACAATATATTCTCAAGGTATATATATGATATTGAAGAAGCACTAAATGTTACCACAAAAGTTATTAGAGTGAATTTCATAACTATCTTTACTACTTTAGCTTGCAGTTGTAACGTGTTAATAGCTTACAGTACACTTAACGTGGTAAGCACTGCTTCACTAGCACTATTTTTACTCTTTACTGTCACTTATTTATCACTACTCTATAACTATAAAGCTACTTTAAGCTCTAAAATCTTATCACCAAAATGTAAGTTGAGATTTTATAACTAATTTAACTCTATTTAATGACATCAGGTAAGTGTTAGTAGACACCTTACAATTACTTACAGTGTTTATGCTTCTTAAAGCTGTTACAGTATGCCTTAAGGTGATACAAAGCATCTAACTAACTCTGTTTAAATACATTAGCCGTTAGTAAGTGTTAGTAGACACCTTACAATTACTTTCAGTGTTTTACGCTTCTTAAAGTTATAACAGTGAGCTATATAATGGTTCCCACCAACTCCATACTACCACCTTAAGTTATAACATTTTTCTTTATAACTGTTATTACTCTACCACCACCACCAACCTTAAGTTATAACATTTTTCTTTATAACTGTTATTACTCTTGAAGGTTTAATTATTTATCCTTAACACCACAGTAGAATCTAATGTTATTATCGGAGCTCTTATAAATCGTTTATACAACTATGAGAGCTAAAAAAAGGTTGCCCTTAGCGCCAAAATGTTAGTTGAGGGATAACAACCCACTCCCTCTGGACTGGACAGTGTTTTTGTATAGTTTAACATAACCGTCCACAACTTTGAGTGTAGAGTCTCCGATCTTCATGAGGGGCATGACATGGGAATCTTTTTTTGTCCATGTTCATTTTAAGACCCACTCTCACGAAAGCTGTACTGACTCTCTATCAAACCAAAGGTGAGTGATGCAGCCCACTGTAGCAATTGATGTTGATGCCTAGCCCTTTCCAGTCACGAACTTTGAAGACATCCTCCAGTGCAGCGGTAACAGTTGCGGAGAGATACAATCTTCCTGTCTCACCCCTCGCTGCAGGCGGTAATAGGTTCCAAGGTCATCAGTTATTTTTGTTATTAAAGTCTTTTTGACGAGAATCCTACAAATCCTATAAATTACCAATAAGCGAAGATATTGTTCGTTATTCATTTCAAAATTACATAAACAATGAGGAAAACAACGCGAAAACCTTTGCTACTGCGACTCGACAATTTTTTGTTATTATCTTGTTTACTAGATTTTTCATACAATATTATTCAATAATAAAATTATTAATTAATTAACGAACTGACTAATTACATTTCCTCACCTATATCTATTTGTATCTGTATTTAATCGATTTTCTTTCATTAACATTGTTGATTATCACTTAATGACTAAGATTGTGGGTGTGTAATATAAAAACCCACTTTGCTGGGTTTCTTGCGAACGCGTTAAAGATTGTAATTTTCGTATCATATCAGCTATGAGGAGTACCTACCAAAGGAGATCAAAGAAAACTGGCAACCGGCAGAAGTATCAGTGGGCAGGGCACTTCTTCTTCTTAGCCTGTCGATAGCAATCTAAAGGACACTTTGTTCGTGAAAAGGCCGCTAGGGCCGAAAAATACTGACAGCGTGAGGTTTAGGCCGCCATAGGTAGGCCGACCTTCGCGAAGGTCGCGTCGCTGGAGTTCACTAGATGCCGGAAGCACAGCATTATGATTTAAATTCAATGCTCATCCATCTTTGATCATCTTGCCTTATTTATATTAAACAGCTTTGATTGGTCATTGGAGCCAATATATTCATAAATAATTATGTCTCTCACATAATTATGTAGGTATAAACTATTAACCAAGTGCACTTTCAGCAGCTACCATATAGTGAATGTTAAATAAATAATCTTCTGATATCTTCAGATCGGTATAAATTAATGGTTTTGTTTGATAAAACAACATGGCTTATCATAAAGTGATCTAGTAGCTCTAGTATAAATACACCAATGACAAAATGTAGTTTCTTTAACATCTGAAAAATGAAGTTCTTGGCATTGGCACTATTGGCTCTGACGGCGGTCGCCTCCGCTAAACACATCCACCTCGAGGATGCCATCGATCTAGAAGACATCACCGCCTACGGATACTTGTCTAAAATCGGTGCACCGGCTGCCGAAAGAATCCGTCAAGCTGAGGAGCAGGAAGAGGGCCATGTCAGAATCGTCGGTGGTTCCAACTCAGATCTCGGACAGTTCCCTCACCAGGAAATTAATCACTTTGATTATGCACAGTCATGTCTCAAATAAGTCCATTAAGTTATTAATTTGGGAAATCTTTCGCAGGCCGGTCTTCTCGTGAGCTTCCCTGGTGGTCAGGGTGTCTGCGGAGGCTCTCTGATCTCAGTTAATCGCGTTCTTACCGCTGCTCACTGCTGGTTCGACGGTCAAAACCAGGGCTTTAGCATTATCGTTGTCCTTGGTTCAATCCGTTTGTTCTCTGGCGGTACCAGGGAGACTACCTCCAATATTGTTATGCACGGAAACTGGAACCCCCACTTGATTCGTGACGATGTTGCCGTGGTCAGATTGGGCTCTAGCGTCGGCCTTTCAAGTAAGTAAATAATAACAGTTAAAATTACAACAATGTTTTAAAAATATTTGAAACATTTCAAACAAACAACAAACATTCATTCGCCATTTAAGAGTAGATAAAATAATATTTATAACACTACCTATGTGACGTAAACCCCCACTTACGTAACGCTTCTCCGTGACTTAAGTAGTTTAATATTTTTACACCGTGCAAAAATGAATCTACTTATTGTCTAAACACACTATGCGGAAGATCCGCGATGGAAGTTCGGCATGATTACGCCTGCAATGCTATTTGAATTACTGATGACACATTACGACCGAAATTACGTTGTTGTTGAATCAGCCGCGGAACTTCGGTCGCGTAACTTCGGCAAGTGTGTTTAGTCAACGCAATATAACACTCGCAACGCAAGTAAATCAAAACTTAGAGGGTACTTCCCGTTGACCTGGAATCATGAAACTTGGCAAGACGCAAGGTCTCAAAGCACAAGTAAAAGAAAAAGTCCGAAAATTGCTAATTTGTAATTTTAACACATAAAACAATTTTTTTTGGTATTTCAATTTTAAGTTTGTTTTTGGGAGAAATTCTTTTCAACTACGGAACCCTTCATTGTGCGTGGTCTGACACGCAATTGGCTGGTTTTTTCAATTAAAAACACGAGTAAACGACTTCTTAAGTCACACGTATCGTAATATACTATTGTGTACCTACCAACAGACAACATCGCCCTCATTGCCTTGCCCAGCGGTAGCCAGCTCAACGAACTATTCATCGGTAAAACTGCTATCGCATCTGGCTTCGGTCGCACCAGTGATAGTAAGACGATTTTAACATATTATCTCTCTGAATTTAGAGATTTTGTTAATTAACTGATATGACTTATCAACATGTATAATTCTATAGGTGCATCAGGTGCTATCACCACCAACCAGGCTTTGAGCCACGTTAGCCTGCCTGTGATCACGAACGTTGTCTGCAGATCTTCTTTCCCTCTCATCGTCCAAGACTCCAACATTTGTGCTAGCGGTGCTAATGGCAGGAGCACATGCAACGGTGATTCCGGTGGTCCCCTCACTGTCAACAGGAACGGAAGGCCTATCTTAGTAAGTATAATAAATAAAATGCAATAAAAAATTGAGTATTGAATATTGTGAAAATACCTATATCTTATTTTAGAATCTTTAGAGGCTCATTAATGCTCATTAGGACTAATAGAAAAGTATGAAAAAAAAGGACATGTTGCGCCGACCCCAAATAGATTAGGTTAAGGACAGGAGAATGATGAGAGGCTCATTAATGCGTCGCGTCGGCTTACCTACTGATTTTTTTATTACTTTATGTTATTCTGGTACTAATTTTAACATTTTCAACAGATTGGTGTCACTTCTTTTGGATCTGCCCGCGGTTGCCAGGTTGGATCTCCTACCGCCTTTGCCAGGGTCACCTCTTACGTCAGCTGGATCATTGGTCAATTGTAAACAAGTGTACAGATTAATTTTGCTGAATATGCTGCTGTCACTATAATATTACTTACTACGAACAAGTAATAAGTCATTACTTACAATAAAAGATTTGGCAAAAAATATTTTGTTTTTCAATCAATCAATCATTGTATTATTACTTCAGGCAACTGAAAGCTCATAGAAAAAATACACAAATAATACCGGGTGTAAATAATGGCTTTAGGCTTCGGTAAGTGTCTAAACACACTATGCCAAACTTACGCGACCGAAGTTCCGCGGCTGATGTTACGTTCCGTCGTGTTCGGCTGATATGACACACCATAAGTGCCGAACTTACGCGGCGGAAATTCAGTTGCGCAACGTTGTGTGCCTGCCCCCCGCTGCTCCCCGCCCCGGATCTTCTTCGGCAATCGTACCGAACTTCGGTCGCGTATAATGTGTACGTTGTCGCCGAATTGCCGCTGAACTTACGCTCGACCGAAGTTCGGCTGTACGCTAGAACGCAACGTAATTTCGGCATAGTGTGTCGTCAGTAATAGTCAAATAGCATTGCAAGCGTAATCGTGCCGAACTTCGGTCGCGTAACTTCGGCATAGTGTGTTTAGACACTAAGTGTCTTTACACTTACCGAAGCCGAAAGCCATTATTTTGATCGTTTTTTTCCACTAGACCATACCTGGGAATCCACTGGTTCTGGAGATATTGAAGGCCAAAGTCGCATTTTTTTTACTAAAACGTATTCCAAGTGTCATTACTAAACTTCTTCCGACAAGTACCTACGCGTACCGTAGAGCGAAGGGGCGGGGCTTAACTCCGTTTGCCTGTAATAAAAAATAGCTTTTTTTTATACCTAAAAATAAAAGTAGTTTCCCAGCAATAATTTTTGCGCAAAGCTATTAGTTAGATATGTACAGTACGCATAGTTGACGGCTTTGTGATGTGTCTTTTTATACCCTAATATCGAGCCTGTTATGGAAGAACATCGTAAGCGACACAACACAATTTTTCAGGAGAGGTATTTTATTGGTTATATATAGCTTTTGCCCGCGGCTTCGCCCGCGTGAACGTCGGAAAATATGCCGCAGGAACAAAAATATCGAGATAGCTTCTGCCCGCGACTTCTTCCGCGTAAAATTTCATGTTGTCGCATCGCATTGCCTTCCCGCGCTATTACTTCGTTTTCGCTTAGCGTTCCTTCTCACTTTTTTTTGCTCGGCACTTAAGAGTTCTAGTGTGATGTTAAATACGCCTATAGCCTTCCTTAAGAATTGGGCTATGAAATGCAAAAATAATTATTAAAGTCCGACTGGTAGTTCCAGAGATTAGCGCGTTCAAGCAAATAAAAAAAGCGTGTATGTCAGCTCCGTTGCACGACTGGAGTTTACTCCTGTTTTTTGTGTCATTCCGAGTTTCCGACTTTCTATTCTATTCAGTCATTTCTGTCGGGCTGGGTTTCTTTAATGAATCAGTGCTATACAAAAAGCAACTTTAAGGTGTAAAGGCACTGCTCCCTCTTCCCCCTAATCTCCCTTTCACCACTCCTCTCTCTCTAACCCCTCCCCTTCCCACCCTCTCACCCTCCCCCTCACTGCACCCTTTCACCTCCCTCACCCTCTCCATCCCCCTCTCCCTATCACCCCCTTACTTCTTACTTTCCCTAGACCCCAAAACCCAAAATTCACTCTTTACACCAAACTTGAACCAAATCGGTCCATTTTGATGCTTGAACAAACAGGCAAAAATGTTAAAATCACCTATTTTAGGTAATGTAATCATGTATTATACTTACTTTAAAAAAAAAAAGGGATTATGGCTAAGTAACAGCCGCACTAGTGAATCGATCAGGTTAAGCTACGCTTGCCGCGGTTGGTCCGTGGATGGGTGACCTTCTATAGGTACATAAAGCATATTAAGCCGTTGGTCCCGGCTTTCATTCGTGGATCCTTGACAGTCGTTACGGGTCGTCAGAAGCCCGTAAGTAAGTCTGACAACCAGTCATACCAAGGGGTATCGTGCTATGCAGTAACTGGGTTCTGGAGGTTAGATAGGCAGTCGCTCCATGTAGAATCCTCGTATCGTAGTCCTCTATATACTTCGCACGGCGTTAATGACAGAGGCCCCACGTTTGCTTGTCACCCTCACGAATGCATAATAGAGGCCCCACGTTTGCAGTATTATACATTCGTGAAGAACCATTACGACCAAGCGACACAACAGTAGGTACACTTGTCGTCCAGTGACAGAGGCCCAAAGTTAGCATGACACTTCAAACTTACTCACCACCCTCAAAGAAAGCTGAGCAGGTGTCCGGCGTCCACTCGCCTCGCCACAGCACCATGTGTTCTGCAGCCGACTGGGTCTTCTTGCCATACGACCCGGCAAGCAGTTCCAGCTCGTAACGGTGATGAGGCAGCGCACGCACGATCTTATACGGACCGCGCATGCCGGAGTCCAGCTTCCCAGCAGATTGTGAAGCTTTGTTCACGAATACCAAGTCGCCGGCAGCGAAACTACGTGGCTGCCGTCGCCCCTCGTTGACGTAATCATCTTGGCGCCGCTGGTTAGCAGCGAGCAGCTCGGACGCACGTTGTCTTCTGAGGGACAGCAATGCTTCTCGATTGGGGTTGTTGTTGTCCAATGCAACATCTCTTACCAACGACCTGATAACTGGTGTCATCGCTTCTATGCCCACCAACAGTTGGAGCGGCGATGTCTGGGTAGTGGTTTGTCGGGTGATATTGAGGGTGAGCTGAACTTTCCACAGTACATCGGACCATTTCGATTCTTTACTGCGAACCTCGACGCGTAACATGTTGAGGACGGTTCTACAGTAGCGTTCGACCTGACCGTTCTCGTGATGCATACCAGGTGTTACAAAGTGTAAGGAGCTACCTAACCCCCTGACCCAACTTTGGAAAGTACTGCTTTCAAACATTCGCCCACGGTCGCATATTATTAGAGTTGGAGTACCAAATAATGAGACGGCGTTAGTAAATACCCGCTTAAGCTCTTCAGAGTCTTGTCGATATATCGGATAGAGCAAGGTGTATTTCGAGAAAGCGTCAACAATAATCAAAATGTACTTGAAGCCGTTGGATTCAGGAATAGGTCCCAAGACATCGGTGTGAACCGTGGAAAAGGGAATGTCTGGCTTTGACCAGGATTCAATTGGTTGGTGTGGAGCTCTGGGCACCTTTTTGTGTGCCAGACAAACAAGACAGTGGCCTATGTATTTGCGTACAAATGATCGCAAGCTCGGAAACCAAAAATGGCGTAATATTAAATCAGTGGTCCTATCTATGCCTATATGGTCGTGGTCGTCGTGAAAAATCCTTAATAGGCTAAGCCTATGACCCTTGGGAATGAAACATAAAAGTCGCAATTCTTCCCCCGTTGGCGTGTATTTATAATACAACAAATCGTTTTTAATGACATACCTAGTGGAGTCTAATGTCCCATCCCGTAGTCTAGCCATCAATTCCAGCGACTCAGAGTCTGCCGTTTGAGCGATCTTCGCCCAATTATTGGGATTTTGAATATGTGAAACATTAGCGGGAGGATTCCTGCTTAAAAAGTCAGCGTGCTGCATTAAAGATCCTTTTCTGTATTCCAGACTAAACCTAAAATCTTGAAGATAAACCCACCAACGCGCGACTCGGGGTATCAAGTCTTTTTTTCGTTCCGTGAGTTTAAGAGAGTTGCAATCCGTCACTATTTTAAAGTCTATGCCAATTAAATAGTGACGGAAATGCTGTAAGGCTCGAACGATGGCCAGTGTCTCCAACTCATAACTATGATACCTCGTTTCGGCGTCGAGGGTGGCCTTACTAAAGTACCCAACGACTCTTTTCTTTTTGCCGGGGTGTTCTTGTAACAATATAGCGCCCAAACCGACCGCACTGGCGTCGGTGTGGAGCTCTGTGGGTAATTTGGGGTCAAAGATCGCTAGAACGGGTTCATCTGTCAAGCATTTAATAACATAGTCACGCGCAGAATCTTGTTCGGCGCCCCATACAAATGATTCTCCTTTTCTTAACAATTTAGCTATGGGGGCAGTTTTAGCAGAATACCCGGCTATGTATCGCCTAAAATAACCTGCAAGTCCCAACAATTGGCGGACTTCTCTAACATTTGTTGGCTTTTTCGACCTGATAAGAGCTTCGACCTTCCCTGGGCTCGGTCGTACCTGACCATTACCTATTACTCGACCAAGATACTCAACTTGGGTGTCCAAGAAGGTGCATTTTTTTAAGTTCACGGAAAATCCTGCATCAGTTAATGTCCGTAAAACCTCGCGCAACGTATTAAGTCCGTCCTCGACCGAATTTGACAGAATTAAGACGTCATCTATGTACGTTAGAACTTTGCCAAGATCTATAAAAGGTTTCAGTGTGTTTGTTATAATTCTTTGGTAGACTATCGGAGCATTAGCTAAACCGTAGGGCATTTTTAAATATTCAAAATGCCCTTCGGGGGTGACAAACGCTGTTTTGCTTATCGAGTCGTCATCTTTTAGTGGCACCTGGTGAAAGCCTGTGGCCATATCGAGGCTAGAAAAGAACTTGAAGCCACCGAGCTTGTCAATATGGTCGTCTATGAGTGGTAAAGGAAACCTCTCTTTCACAGTAACGGCATTTAGCGCACGGTAGTCTACGCACATCCTATCGCTTCCGTCCTTCTTTTTAACAAGGAGGATAGGACTTGCGTATTCTGACCTTGATTCACGTATGATACCTTTACCAAGTAAGTCGTTTACAATATCACGGACTCTTTTCTTTTCATCTACCGATAGTTTGTAAGGACGATGACAAATGGGGGTAGTTGACGTTAATTTAATTTCTATACTACCCGTGTTCACTGTAGAGGTTGCAGTGCCAGTAATAAAAGTGTCAGCAAACTCGCGAATGATTCCTAATAGACGCTCCTTTGATTCGCCGACCAAAGGTGTTCTAATGCTCTCGACCTCTATAGTGTTCACATGCCGTACTCTTACCGGACTAACCGATCGTGTTAAACGTTGTTCATCGTTAGCTCGGATATACGTAATTCCTTTTCGATTCAAAACGTCCGTACCGATTAAAATTGGCGCATTGATACAATTACTAGATACTACATACAAATCAACCTCAAGAGAGACTTCTGGAAACTCAATGACAGTCGTCACATACGAAGTTGACTCGACCTCCTGACTTCCGATTCCTCGCATCAAACGATAAGCCGGGATTCTATTAAAATTAAAATGTTTCAAAACTGATTCTGAAATTAACGAAATATCCGACCCGCTGTCAATTAAAATATCAACGGGTACTTTTTGAACTAATGCGGGTATTATGTTATTGAGTTGAGATTCGACTCTGAGCAAAAATTTACGTTTGAGGACTTTTTCCCACTCGCATCTTCAGAACGCTGTTTTTGAAAACAAGAATCGACTAAATGACCATTACGCTTACAAAACGTGCAATATTTAGAATTTCTCTTATTGTTTGATGTCGACGGAGATGATTTAGCCGTTGTATCATTTTGTGGGACCGCATTCTCGGTATTTGATTTTAATGGGCAGTGCCATTTTTTATGGCCTAGCTTGCCGCAAATAAGACACGTAATATTTTTATCCCCCTGAGGTGCCTCGCGCTTTCGGGGATGTAACGATCCCGACGGTTTAGCGGAACGAACAGAATTGCTGGAATTCTTATGATCGATTACAGGCTTAACAAAAACCGACAAAAATTCTACAAGGTCCTTTGTCTGCAGTTTGGCGTTGGTTGCCGCGGCCTTCACTTGGGGATCGGAAATACCTCGTATGACTATCGCGACTTTTAATTCGTCGGACAACCCTTTAACAATATTTAGCCGTAAAATAGACCTACGGGCGTATTCCGCGTAGGTGGCGTACTTGTTAGAATTAGTGCACATGACCTCATACAACACGGTAGCCACATCAATATTACGCGGACACAATGATCGAAATTCTGCCTTAAAGTTACTCCATGATCTATCATCCGTAACCCATTCATTAAGCCACAACTTCGCATCGCCCCGTAAGCACCTGCCTATGCGCCCGAGGCATTCACGATCATCCCAATTATTTAAGTGTCGCCCGCGGTCAACTTCCGCACACCATGCATCGAAATCATGAACATTTGGATCAAACTGCGAGATATAAAAACTTTGAGACCTTACTTGAACGAGCGAAGATAACGCTCCAACAATCCTGTCCGCTGCATCCCGGCTCTCTGGCGCCCGTGAACCGACCTCAATCGTACGCCCCGCTTGGACCGTGGCGCGCTCGCTGGCTAGCGTAGACGGTTGAGAATGCTGGCTGGTTGGGCGCTCCGGAAAAATATTGGACGGCGTTATTGATGGTTGCAATTTACCCTCAAGCGAATCAATTCGAGATAAAATTTTCTCTAACGCATCGTCGCGCGAGCTATGGCGGCGACCGTACGAGCTATCACGGCGCCTACAAGAATTACCATGAGGGCTACGTGAATATTCACGATTCCTAATAGGACTACGACTACGACGCGGAGTGCGTACACATCGCCTAGAAGACCTCACTCGATGCTCACGTTCAGTTAACGGCGGCGTATAGCGTTCGACATTTGAACAACCCCGACGTTTAACTGACCTAGTTTTATCACGACGTTGTCTACGAGAATAATCACGTTCTTTTGATCTAGACGAACGACCGGTCATCTTGACTTTTTAACACTACACTTATATTAAAAAAAAATAAAAAAATAAATAAAAATAGATGGAAGAACGGTTAAAATAAAACGCGGGGTCAATCCCACTTCTGATTTTACAAACCAGAGGTGAGGTTGAATTTTTAAAAAATAACGACCAAATTAACTAAACGAGATTTAATTACGAAAAATAATTAATTAGAACCTAGGTATCCTATGCACAATATTCTTGCTACGAGATATGACCGTCGCGTCCAACCGCCAAGCAAAAAGAGAGCGCCCGCTCCGCCGCCCGTTGCCACCCGCCACCGGCCGGCGCACAGCTCGCCCCACCGCACCGCTCACGTGATCCTGAGTCATGATGGCGCGATGTTAGGCTCCGCCCCCTCGCTTGGTATTTCCAACACTACATATTATAAAACAAAGTCGCTCTGCTGTCTGTCTGTCCCTATGTATGCTTAAATCTTTAAAACCACGCAACGGATTTTGATGCGGTTTTTTTTAATAGATAGAGTGATTCAACAGGAAGGTTTACATGTATAATACATGCATAATATAGTAGAGAAACACTGATAATTTTAGAGGATTCTAATGTGATGTCGTAAATAAACACATTTTTTTGCGCTTACATTGCAAACGCTGGCTGAACCCTACGAGATAGATCAAAATAATCTACTACAGTATTGTACACATTAAAAAGGTCTGCAAAAAAGTCCGCGATGGTATATGTCTATCTCTTAGGGATAACTCACAATAACCATTTTTTATCCTTTACTTTTTACGAGAAATAATGGCTTATTTACGAAGTGATTTTAAGCAATACAGCATTAATCCTTATCCAATTAAGTACCTTAAATACATTGTGCATTTACTATAGATCAATATAGTCCTTTACAGCATGTAATTTAAATTAATATTTTCGAAGATATTACAGATTTAAAAACTTTTTACAAAAAAAAAAAAACAACCGACTTCCAAAAAACACTACAAAGTGAAAAATAACTTTCTTTTCGGAAGTCGGTTTTTTATTTATTTTCGTTCTTTTTGCCACCGACTTTTGAAATTAAAGTTATTTTTCACGTTGTAGTGTTTTTTTGGAAGTCGGTTGTTTTTTTTTTTGTAAAAAGTGTTTATTTTTCACTTTTTAGTGGTACCTATACCACACAAATCTGAAACCACTCTGCAAAATAAATTAGAGCATCATCCACATAGACTAAATGGGAAAAATACGTATTAAATTATTAAATCTAACTCAAAAGCCACTCATCAGATATTATATTTTTATGAGACAGTCTCAGGAGTATGTACCATTTCAAATAAAAACTTTGCAAAAAGGCAAATACGTCGCGATAGAGTATGGCTAGGATACATTCTTTTAGTTCCGATGCCTACCTTCCGGCTTCTTCATCAGATCGGTTCGATGGTACCATTTTCATCAGAACCATTTCGTCATTTGATTTGATTTGATTTGATTCGCTTAAATATTTTAATCGAGATTTCTTATCGCCACCCGTGAAATAGGTACTTATCGTCGTTGAGGAGTTCCCGTGGCCATTTGTGGTCTTCTTCATCAGTTCCACTTCACGAGATGATACTTTCTGAATGCAAACGCTTGATTTGTTGATGAAAATACTAAAATCGCTCTAAGTATAGTATACCTATAATATTTGAGAAGTTCCCTTGATTCCTCATGGATCCCACCATCAGAATTGAATTTTGATAAAAATGGGACCAATCTGAAAGTATACCCTTTCAAATAAAAAAGAATTTTCCGAATCGGTTCATAAATGACGGAGACAGGTAAAAAACATACAAAAAAATACAACCGAATTGAGAACCTCCTCCTTTTTTAGAAGTCGGTTAAAAATGCAGGGACATAGCGGGCGGCGGTACATAAATAGCGTGTCGAAGGCTGCGCTTCGCCCTATAGCACTTTATGATTAGCAGAGATCGCACGCGTTTATCGGAGCTCTCTAGCGAGGAAAATAACAATTATCCATACTGATATTATAAATTCGAAAGTAACTCTGTCTGTCTGTCTGTACCACCTGTCTGTGTCTACTTTTTCACGCCTAAACCACCGAACAGATTTTGATAAAATTTGGCAAGGCTTTAGGGTGGTATCCTAGGGAAGGACTTATGCTACTTTTTGTCTCAAAAATAACCCTACAGGGGGTGAAAGTTTGTATGGGAAATCCAGCATTTTTTAAGTTAGGGATATGAAAATTCAAATTTATGCTTTTGGCAGGAAATTAAGAAATTTGTGGTCCAGTGTTTTTGGAAAATCATCCCCTAAGGGTGTAAAATAGGGGTTATTTTATAATCTACAAAACTGCACGGATATCGATACAATTTGGCAAGGCTGCTGATGACATCCTGGGGAATGACATAACCTACCTACTTTTTGTCTTAAAAAATAATCCTACAGGGGGTGAAAGTTTTATGAGAATCCCAGCATTTCTTAAGTTAGGGATATGAAAATTCAAATTTATGGGTTTGATTTATGAAAAATTACCTCTTTTTAAGAGATTTAAGGGATTGGGTAATTCGTATCTTCAAGTAACATTTAGTCTTAATATTTTTTTTAATTCCCACGGGATAGGGAATAAAGAGGATTTATATTTTCGCTTTAAAGTTGCTTTCAAAGGCATGCATGTTGGTAATTTTCCGTTTACTATTGTTTGGTTTTAAGATTTATTATCCTCCAGCAATCAGATATCAATCTGCGCGCCGCTCCTCGAGTACTATATAAGCAGTGCGAGAAGATAATTATTGTCTAGCCGACGTTCGCACAGGCGTAAAAATATCGCGGCGATTTTTTTAGCGCACTGCATTTTCAACGCTCTGCTTAGCGCTGAGAGTTAAAAATCCAACAGTGTTTTCGTTGCGCTGGGATGCGCTCTGTTGTTGTTAGGTTGGATTCTCGAAGATCAGCTCAAAACCGAGAGTTGAAAATCCAGAGTGCGATAAAATCCCACCGCGATATTTTTACGTCCGTGCGAACGTCGGCCTAAGGGTCCTTTTAATCCCGGTAGTACCTTCCCGTGGGATATTTTCCGACATCCACCCGGGCGAAGCCGCGGGCAAAAGCTAGTTAAAGTATAAAGTGTTTAAAAAAAATCACAGATCACATGCACCACATGACCTTCAAATAGCATTAGAAATGAGCTTCGGCAATGTGTAACTTTTGTGAACATATAAGACTAGATGATGTTGAGTACATTAGGGACCCCAAAGATATGACCATTTCAGAGCCATTTTCTTTATTTTTTAAAGAAATATATGACTAAGTAATTTAATTTTACTTTTTTGTACATTGTAAACCTCGTCAATAAAAACATTTTGACTTAGAAATAACGTAAGTAAATATAATGTCGCACTTTTGTCAAAAATAGGGCCCATATCAGGGCGATCGAAAAACATTTCTGAACTTTTTGATAAAATCCAAGTTACTTATAAACGTTTTAAAATAACTGCTTGACAAAAACGCCACTGTCACAGAAATTACGACACGATCACGACGGCAACTACGTACCGCTATTCATTGTCCGTACAGTGGTACTATTAATCTGTGGTGGTACCCAACTAATAAGGCGCGTCGTGAATCTTCGTTCGCACAGAAAATAAAGTATGGCCCTGAAGATTAACGAGAATGCTTAAAACTTACAATCAACCTTAGATCACTACCATAAGGTTCATAATACACTGCAGCTGTTAGTTCCGTTTCGACCAATAGCGGCACAGGAAAAAGAAGCACGGTGCATGGAGCGTGCCGATTGGTCAATAGCATTTCCCGCGCTTTGAAAATTCATCGTCTGCGCAGGTACCTCGGTAAGCCATATCTGTTGGGTACTAGTCTAGTACTACTGTACCACGCGACAATGACAATACATAAAGCCGTTCCAAAAACTTTTAAATCGATCTTACAAATTTTTCAGATTATCTCATTGTAAACAATAATAAATTTCAAACAAGGCATAGGCCTTCTTTGAAATTACATTATTTGTTTGAACATTTCTTGTTAGGGTTAAAGGAAACACCAAAAGAAAGACCGTTCTAAGGATTTCAATAGTATGTTTATTAAAATCTATATTATATAATAAAAATGAATCCCTATTTCCCTTGGTCATGCCATAACTTGAGAACGACTTTACCGATTTCATTCATCTTTTTGAAAAGTTTTCTTATACTTTGTAGAAGGTTATTACGGAAAGAAAAATTAAGAAAATTGCTCAGAAAATTGGAAAATTTCAGAAAACTTAACGACTATTTTAACTTCGCGCGTTTATATTAGAATATTCATAGCTAAGACAGGAAAACGTCTGTCGGGTCAGCTAGTCCTTTATACAGGGTGTTAAAGAAATTGCGTGCCATAGCTTAGGGGTAGGTTCAGTATCAATAAAGGAACCCAGGAAAAATAAAAAAATAATTTAAAAATAAATTGATTTTTAATAAGTTGATTTTTAATCATTGTAAATACCTGATTCCAATTTTTTTAAGTACGCCTTAATACTTAAACGCCTTTTATTAAGTATTTCTGTTGAATACTAGTTAAACAAGATCTTTTTCATTCCTCATACTCGGAAAGTAGTGTTTGTTTGATCCGAGTAGCGGGTCGAAGTCGCTGCTCCCCACCCTTGGTCGGGAAAGACTCATAGTAATTGCTTCCCTCTCTAGGGTGGGAATGAATTTTAAAAATAGAATTAAATTTGGTTAGGTAGCCGGGCTGCGGTCTTGTGAGTGTACAAACAGCCAGTGTGAATAAAAAAAAAAACTAGTAAGCGGGACGGCCTGCGGCGGTGACGGTGTGTTCCATCTTTAAAATTTAAAAAAGAAGATTAAGCTGTACCTACCTCGTTCAAATAAATAGGGTCACATGTATTTTTATCAATAAATATTTTAGAAGAACTGCTATTTTAACTTTCCTTATATTCGAAATGAAAAGTAGAGTGTTTAACACGGGTGAAAGTCACCAATTTCTTGTCTAAATACCTCGTATAGGAATTGATTTCCTTCCACCCTTGTATAACAATCTACTATTTTGTAGGTTTTGTATTTGACGGTCCTACGCCCGTTAAAGTACGAAGGAAAAATTGGAATTGTAATTTACATACCGTCGGTCGTAGCGTTAGGAGCGCACATCTTGAGCCATTTGTCGCGGCGAGCCGTTTTCAGTAGCAAATAATATTCGGACGCGAGAAGTGAATGACAAATTGACAACGCGTTCGATAGTAGGTAAGTAATTAAAGCATTTAAACAAATATGATGATTATAATTCTAAACGATTGCTATTTTAAGGTAGTAGGTACCTTTTTTTTTTTTTTTTTTTTGAGGGTGGGAAATCATCAAATAACTTCTCCCGCTCTGGGTGGAGCGGAAGGGCGTGTCAGACTTTTACTGACTAAAACCCACCCGTGTTCCTTCAGTTGCCTATGCCAGGGCCGCGGTATCTTCTTAAAACAACCCGCGACCCCAGCGGCGTCGGCCCTATTGGACCCCATCACTTGCTGACATCTCCTTGAGGCGCGCGTGGAACACAACGCGCCGTCGACTCCTGAGTCGACGGCGCGTTGTGTTCCACGCGCGGTAAGGACCAGGCCTGCCTGGTCCTTACCGGACGGCGAGCTACCCGCTACTCACCGTCCGCAGGCCCGCGCCTACGGTGGCCGGAAATCGCCTCGCAATTCCCGCCGCCCAGGGCGTCTCCTGCGGTGACTGAGGACGTGAGGCTGCCTCTCCCTCACGCGTTCCGCCTCCTCCTTCGCGAGCATCACTGCTTCCCAGAAGGAGGTGACGGCTTTCCATGCACTCTCGCCCCGCACCATGGCCTGAACCAGGCTCGGACGCGAGAGATCGCCGCCGCCGATCGCCTCCGTGAGAACACGGCGGTGCTCTGCCCAAGCCGGGCAGACCTCCACTGTATGCTCCACCGTGTCCTCCGGGCGATGCGGCGGGGCGGGGCGGGGGCGGGCGGGGGAATGGTGACACCCGGGCGTTTCCTCCCGCCTTATGCGAAACAGGAACCTCCCGAAACAGCCGTGTCCGGTGAGGACCTGCGTCAGGCGGAAGGTGAGGACGCCATGGCGCCGCTCTAACTACTCCTCAAAGAGGGTACTTATCGCCGCAATTGTGGCGTGTCGCGCTCTCCATGTTGCCATGAGATCCCGCCGGAGCTCTGTCCGCTGTACCGTGATTTCTCGCGGCAGCGGAGTTACGCCCCGGCGTTTCGCCTCCTCGCGCCACTCACACACGTGCGCGAGGACCTTTGCCTCCAGATCCCACGGCGGCAATCCGGCAAGGAGGCTCGCCGCCTCCCGGGAGACCGTGCGGTATCCCCGGACTAGCCGGATGGCCATGACCCTCTGGGACGCGTTCAACCGTTGGGCTGGCCACAGCCTTAGGGAACGCGCCCACACCGGTGCCCCGTAAAGGGCCATGGACCGCATGACCCCCGCGTAGAGCCTCCGGCAGGAGGCGTTTGGACCCCCAAGATTGGGCAGGAGCCGCCTCAAAGCAGTCCCAGCCCGCTGCAGTCTGGGAGCCAAACGTCGGAAATGCTCCACGAAATTCCACCGGCTGTCGTGGACGAGTCCCAGGTACTTCATCGTCGACCCGACTCCGATGTGAACGGAGGGGTACCGTTATTTGGGAACCCGACGGTGGCGCATTCCGAGGACCATGAAAACACATGGCCTCGGACTTGTGCAGGGTCACCTCGAGTCCCAACTGCCGGATCCTCTCCACGACTATCGCAACCCCGCGTGTCCCTAATTCGGCCGCCGCCTGGTAAAAAGAATGCATAGGTAGTACACGCCATCCATACTATGCATACAAATTCAAAAGTAACTCTGTCTATTTACCTTTTCACGCCTAAAGCACAGAACGGATTTCGTTAAAATTTGGCAAGGCTATAGATGGTATCCTGGGGAAAGATATAGGCTACTTTTTGTCTCAAAAATAGTCCTACAGGGGTGATATAGGGGATGAAAGTTTGTATGGGAAACCAAGCATTTCTTAAGTTAGGGATATGAAAATTCAAAGAGCAAGGGCAGCCACCCCATACATTAATTTAGCTGAGATTAAAGTCTTGCATCTTTATATGAAAAATATCTTGTTTAACTCGGCGTCAACTTCTGAATTAGTTTGTGCAAGAATTTTTGTTCGAGAACTCCGAGAATAACAGATTCAGTCATGAACTTTTGTAGGTTATGTTTATGGTAATTCAAATTTCGAGGAAGTAAAAGTGCAATATTGCATCAGTATTTTCCTTACCCAGTTATTTCAGAATACAATGGTGCCGATTCTGTTGTACACCGAACTAAACTAACTAAACTATCACTAAAATTCCTTACTTTTAGGGTTCCGTACCTCAAAAGGAAAAAACGGAACCCTTATTATACTACATACTTACTTTAGATGTTGTGGCGTTAGCAATTATTGGGTCCCTTGATAAATTCGCAAAGTGTTAATGGTTAAAGTTTGTGTAGTTCACATGGTTAAAGTTTGTGTAGTTCGCAATGTAAGCCGCACATTGATGTTATAAGTTGTAGCGTTATCAATTTTCAGACCCGTTGTTAAAATCGCATGTTGGTAATCTGTGGGGTTTACAAAGTTGTAGTTCGCAATTTAAGTTGCACTTTGATTTTATATATTGTGGCATTAGCAAATAGCGGGCCCTTTGACAAAATTGCAATGTCCTAATATGAGGGGCTCACAAGGTCAAAGTTTGTGTGATTTGCCACATAAGCTGTGCATTAATGTTATATGCTGTGGCGTTAGCAATTTTCGGGCCCTTTGATAAAATCACGTTGTGGTAATCTGAGGGGTTCACTTATGGTATGGCTGATTTCTGGTCAAAAGTAATTTTATCCTATTATGTATCTAAATCCATCTTTCCATTTATGCTGGTTTTGTTAGCGCAGCTAACAATAAGGAGAAAGGGTTCACAGGTTATACGTTTGTGCATGGTTCCGGTGATTCGACATTGACTTTGACATGTTGTGGCGTTAGCAATTATCGAGCCCTTTGATAAAATCGTAAGTTATTGGTAATCTACAATGTGGCTGGGGTTCACATAGTTGAAGTTTGTGTAATTCGCAATTTAAGTTGCACGTTGATTTTCAATGTTTTGGCCAATGATTTATATAATCATCACATTACATCGTTAACAATTAATTTTATCAAAGGGTCACCTTGATAAAATCGCAATATCCTATTAAGAGGCCTTCACAAGGTTAAAGTTTGTGTCGTTCACAATATACCTAAGCAGCACATTGATTTTTTATGTTGTGGCATTGGCAATTTTTTATAAAATTGCAAATTTGTACTCTGCGGGGTTAACAATTCTAAGGGCACTTTGTTAACATCACTAAGTGATAGTTAGCCGAATTCACAATGTGCATATTCTCTAACAATGTTCAATTTGCTATAAACACAATTCAAACTTAGCAAGGGAATCCTAAAATAGATAAAAATGCAAATCAACTATAGTGAAAATCACAAAGTCTAGTCTCGACAATGTCTGAATTTGGTAAAGTTGTTAAAATCGCTCGGAATCTAGTTTAGTCTTCGGTCGGAAGTGGCGGGCAACACTACTATGTATAGTCTGTACTAGAATATATCTCAGCGGATTAGATTCAGTGCACTTTTGTCTACCGCGTTAGCCGGGTGTATTCATCAACATTCAACATTTTCATTAACATTTTAGTATTAAGGACAGTTTGAGAGTGAGACATTAAACAGTGATCAACATAAACTCTTGTTTCTCCTCGAAAACACCGACAACTTGCTTCGTACCCCGACATATTTTTTGGTCCTTCCGAACGAGAGTACGAGAAAACAAGTACGGTGTATGAGTCAACCAAGGCGTTGATCAACCAACAGTATCAGCAGCTGCGGTTCATGAAAACAGGAAGCCTGTCAACAGGTGAGCAACACACAGCTCGAGACAGATCTCCATCGGCACCGAGTATGTGTGCAGAAGAGAAAACAGGTGAGGAGGCGGGACCAAATTTCTCAAGGCAGCAGAGCGACAGACCAGCTCAGAAACCGACCATGGAGGCAAACAGTAAGCTAGACGATTTGATGAAAAAACAGTACGCGAATTTTAAAGCCTTTGTGCGTACAACCGCAAACATAGATGTGGATTCTATCTCAGATAAGTGGGAATTTGAGGACGTGTTGAGGTCGCTACAGGATCGATGGTCAGCTATCGACAGACTACATTGGGATATCGAGATCGAGTTGGAGGAAGATAACGAACAATACAACAACATGTTCGATAAGTATGAGAAAAAATTCAACAACCTGAAAAGGCCTATTAACACGAAAATGTGGTCAGTCGCACACAGGGAAAAATCAACACCTCAACTGGAGATACCGAACTTCAACGGGAACTACAACCAATGGGTATCGTTTAGAGACCTATTTACAGAAGTAATACACAACAACCCCTCGTTATCAAGCGGCCAAAAGATGCAGTATTTGAAGGGTAAGATTCGTGGAGAAGCTGAGAAACTTATACAACATCTATCGATAAGTACCGATAACTATTCGGTGTGCTGGAATATTCTCACCCATCGGTATGACAACAAAAAACTAATATTCTCGTCCCATATGAATATTTTGTTAGGCCTGCCAAACATACAACAGCAATCGTTACAGCAGATAAAGCGAATGCATGACACCACGCTGGAATGTCTTAATGCCATCAAAACTTAGGAGTTGACACCACATCGTGGGATCCAATGATTGTACATATTCTAGGTCAAAAGCTAGATACAGAAACATACACCGACTACATAGAGTCGCTGAAGAATTCGAAAGAACTACCGGCTCTCGCAGAGTTCTTAGAATTTTTGGAAACAAAATTTACATCTCTGGAAACAGTTCATCGTAAAGATAGTGTGCCTTCGAAGACTTCTCATCAAAACAATTCATCAAATCAAACATCTAACAATAAGAAAAATAATTATAACAATTCGGAAAACAAAAACTACGGAAATAGAGCAGCTGCGAAATCGATGCATGTATCCAACATAAAATGCCCTCTTTGCAATAACCAACACGGCATTTATAATTGCAAAACATATTTAAAAATGAGTGACGACCAAAGGTTAAGAACTGCAACAAAATTGAAACTGTGCACAAATTGTTTATTTAGCCATTTCGGAAATCAATGCACCTCCAACTTAACATGCCGAAAATGCCAAGATCAACATAACACCATATTACATGACGCATTTGCGAAATTAGCGAATGCATCAACTTCGTCATCAAGTGGCAACAAGGTTGAAAAACAGAACGCAAAGCGCAATGCACCCGTAATGGGGACCGTGAATGTCTCTCAAGATGAAAAGGCGGAGATATTGCTAGCGACTGCTCTGGTGAAGGTCAAAGGTGTGGATGGAACTTACCAAACCTTGCGCGCCTTAATCGATCAAGGGTCCCAGATATCCTTAATAACTGAGAAAGCGGCTCAGATGTTAGGTATCAAGAGACGACAATGCAAAGGGGTCGTCTTTGGAGTGGGGCAAAAGGAAAACAGTTGTAAGGGAATGATAAGCATAAAATGTGCTTCTACGTCAACAATTTTGAATTCGAATCTGATGTGCTCATCATGAACGAACTTATCAAAAGTCTGCCAAATCAAACATTTGCTAAACCAAATTGGACTTACATAAAAAACATTAATTTAGCTGACCCGGAATTCTACAAAAGTCGACCAGTTGACCTGCTTTTCGGGGCGGACATTTATGCTAACATTATGCTAGGCGGGATTATAAAAGGAGAACATTCCCAACAGCCGATGGCTCAACAAACACAGCTGGGATGGTTACTATGCGGTAACGTAAAAACATACCAGTGTAATGTGGTTCTAAATAACATAGAGGAAATTCAGAAATTTTGGGAAGTTGAGGAAATTTTAGAACCTTCAAACCTATCGGTAGAAGATCACGAATGTATGGACTTCTATACAAAAACAACAAGCAGAAACAGTCAGGGTCGGTATGAAGTTAGAGTACCACTAAAAGAAGAATTCAAGTAGCAACTGGGGTCTTCCAAACCTATGGCTATTGCTCAGCTAAAGAATTTGGAACGCCGGTTAGAAAAACAACCAACTTTAGCCGAAAAGTACAAAGAGTTCATGAAAGAATATGCTGAGTTGAACCACATGAAACCAGAACAGAAAAACAACAACACAACACTCGAATGCTTTTTGCCTCACCACGGCGTGCAGAGAGAAGAATCTTCAACAACAAAGCTTCGTGTGGTATTCAACGCATCCGCCAAAACATCCACCAAGTACAGCTTGAATGACGTCATGAAAAAAGGGCCCAATCTACAAAAAGATCTACAGGCATTACTACTTCAATGGAGACAATATCCCTTTGCCTTCACTGCGGACATCGAGAAGATGTACCGCCAAATCTTAGTTAACCCCATTGATCAACATCTACAAAAAATCGTTTGGCGTGAGTCATCAAAACAACCTATACAAGTGTATCGGGTCCGAGTGCTCATCGAGTATTTCGGGACATCGCCAAACGGTTGGTCGACTCCACACGGGACCAGAGGGCTGGCCTATTTTTAGCCCAAAGAATTAGCATTGCCATCCAGCGTGGCAATGCCGCCAGTCTTTTGGGCACTTTTCCCACTGACAGCGATGCGGACGACTTTTTTGATGCCCTATGAGCTCTTGTTTTTTTTTTTTTTTTTTTTTTTATACCTAGTGTATCAATTGAGCACGGTAACATACGGGACAAAGGCCGCACCGTTTTTAGCAATTATGACCTTAAAACAGTTAGCGGCGGATGAGAGATGCAGGTTTCCAAAAGCGGCTACTGTCCTAGAAAACAGTTTCTATATGGATGACCTATTACACGGGTGTTTCAACATAGAACAGGGTAAACAGTCGATAAATGATTTAATTCAGCTCTTGAAATCAGGAGGCTTCAATCTTCGAAAATGGTCATCCAACAGTCAGGAGTTATTAGAGAACATATCAACAAGTACAGAGGAATTGGTTTATAGTTTCAAAAACGATGACATGTTGAAAACCTTAGGTTTGAGCTGGAACCCAAAAGGAGATCAATTTACATTCCGTTGCGACTTTTACCAAACAACGTTAAAACCAACTAAAAGGAGCCTACTATCAGAAATATCAAAATTATATGACCCTCTTGGTTGGCTGACACCCTTATCCACAAAACTAAAATTATTATTTCAAAAGTTGTTTCGGTCGGCTGGGGCACGACCAGTACCCGCAGTCGTCCTGGGACAATCTCCCAACGTTGTAGACGTATGTTCCTTGCTTCTTGCTGGCGACACACGTCACCACGCACCCCTGAATGCGTATGGGTACGACGACCCAACTAGGACCTCGGGAGACTGGAGCGATGAAATAAAACGCAGAATTCTTGACTTGACTTGTCCGCAGATTTCGGCTCCTATTCTTTACTTGTTGCCTCTTCGGTGGCTGTGGTCGGACTGACGACTGTTCGCATCGTTTGGAAGTCGCGACACCCCTCAAGGGTTGTGTGACTGGCGGTGCCGGGGCGTAGCCCCCTGACCGCGGTGGCTATACGTTGGCCCGTCACTACGGGCCCCTCATTTGAGTGGCCTATCACGGCCTATGGCTGATGGAGCGCGACATGTCGCGCCCCTGTGTATGGTTGCTATATTTGTGTCTGTAGGCACGCCACGACGCTGCTAGTCAGCGCCGCTTTCTTCACCGTACCCCGGCGGTCAACCCCTACCAGGTGGAACCCCCATCTACATGGGTGAAGCCCAGCAGGAGGCGACCAGCGACAGAGGTACGGACTCGACGTTCCTACAGAGGGGTGAGTGGCCCCCGCCCATCACACTTTCAGAGCGAGCCGAGCCTGCGTGGGTTAGGGGGACCGTGTACTGGGTGTGTGGGTGGCATTGTGATGTGTGGCGCCACCCGGTGTCTATGCGAGAAACGCGCACGCCCGCACTGCGTCCTCGCATGTGTGTTTAGAGCCTGTGTAGAGGTGAATGTCTGATGTTTGCTACGTGACACGCCTAAATTATCCTAGCACGCGCCACGCAACAGGTGTATGTAATGTGTGGAGTCTATTGTCACAAGTGAGCCGCGTGTAAGCTGAGAGCGGCTCACCCGGAAGTCCAGTCCGGTGATGGGGTCAGTCGTCCGCGACGAGGTCGCGGGGCAGGGGTCTCCTCGCGTCAGGGGTCCGCGTATGCCAGGGCGCAATCTGTTGGATGTGAGGCCAATCAGATGCGTCGGCGCGCGCGAACATGCCCTTCGCGAGGCGCCGCACAAAAGCGTCCAGGCCCTCAATCCTGAGGTCCCGCTGGATGACATCGTTCCTCACGTAGCGAGGGGCGGCAACAATGGTCCGCAGCGCTTGGCTCTATTGCGCGCGGAGCTTTCTTCGGTTCGTCTCGCTAGTGAGGGCGAACCAAGCGGGGGCGGCGTACGTCAATAGCGGGCGCAAGTACATTTTGTACACGCCCAGCTTGACGCGCGCCGGCATACTGGATGAGAGCACTGGTCGCAGGAGGAAGCGGGCAGCCCTACCTTTGGCGACAACCGCGCGGACGTGTGACCCCATGGTGAGCCGACGGTCGATGGTGACCCCCAAGTACTTGACCTGGGGCGACCACTCGACATCGGCCCTCTGTAGTTTCAAGAGTGGTGGGAGGGGCGCGGCGCCGGTGACCAGCGCCTGCGTCTTACCCACGTTCACCGACAGCCGCCACTTGGACAGCCACTCGGGGAGCAAATCTAGGGTGCGCTGCATCTTCAACGCCGCGTGTTTCGCGTTGAGCGAGGTGGTAATGTACGCGGCGTCGTCGGCGTACAGCGCGAGCATGGCACCTGGGGTAGTGGGAATGTCGTCGGTGTAACGTGAGTAGCACGCCGGTGAAACGCAGCTGCCCTGCGGCACACCAGCGCGCACTGGGCGGGCGCTGGATAGCGCTCCGTCGACCACCACTCTGAAAGTCCTGTTGGCGAGAAAGCTAGAGACCACCTTTACGGCGCGACGGGGCGCGTCTGAAGTGGCCAGCTTGTGGATCAGTCCTTCGTGCCACACGCGGTCGAAGGCCTTCTCCATGTCGAGGAATACTGCAACCCAACGTTCCTTCTTGTTCGTCGCAGCTGCGAGGTGGTGCAGTACCCTCGACAGCTGGAGCGTCGTACTGTGCTCCGCCCGAAACCCGAACTGTTCCGGTCTTGGCGCAATATGTGGTTGGAGGTGTCGCAGCAGGAGTGTCTCGAACACCTTGGAGACTGTGGGTAGGAGAGTGATCGGCCGATAGCTCTCCGGCTTCAATCTGTTTTTCCCCGCCTTGGGCAGCATGATGACGCGCCCCTCCTTCCACGAAGCGGGAAAGGCCCCTGTGCGCAGTATCGCTGTATACAGGCGCGCCAGTGCCGCTACCGTACGGAACGGCAGGTGGCGCAGCGCTGTGTTCGTGATACCGTCGGCTCCGGGGGCCTTCCTAGGCTTCGTTCTTAGGATGGCGCGTCTGACTGCGCCCGGCGAGAAGAAAATCGGGTCTTCCTCGGGAGCTATCGGCGTGGCGAAGTAGTCTCCCAGGTGTTTCTCGACTGCCGCGACATGCTCGTGGTCGCTGGTCGGGTTTGGTCGGAACTGACTGACGACTGTTCGAAAACTAGCCCGGCTTATATACCGCGTTTTCTTACCTTAGCGAGGTCCGCGATTTTTGAGCCTATTTTACAGTTAATTTTCCCTAAGCCGAAATCTTTGGAGCCTTTATTTTAATTAACTCTTAATATTTACCTTTTACAATTTTATCTTAAAACCTTGCTTATTTAGTCCTTAATTATTTACAATAATAATATTAGACCTATCTATTAATAATAAAAAAATCCTAGAACAAAAACATACAAAAAATGCAAGTTGGTAAATTCTCGTTATACAAATTCCCTTATATCTTCTAAACTAGTTGACCGATTTACATGAACTAAAAAGAAAAACTAGTTTTATAACTAAATCTAACTGTTAAAATGAAAATTATCAAAATATATACATAAACAAAAAAGTATGTTTTCAAGTTACGTAATTATACTCTAGTACTAAACTTTATTACAAAATTCTCTTGCAATTTTAACTTTAATCAGTCTTATTAGATTAGAATATGTAATTATCATTAATTCCAAGTAGTTTAAACTAATTTATAATAAGAAAAAGACAATAAACAAATCTCTTTAAAATCTAACTAGAATTTAGTTTGACTCGTAACTGTACCGAACTAGTGGCGGGGGCGGTACCCCCGCTACTTGCGCTTACGTGCACCCAGGTAGGGTCTCGTCGCCGACATTCTCCCTCTCGTGCGTCGCACCATCCTCTTGACTCGGCGATACTCCCGGCACCAACACCACCACTCTCGAACTGGGTCTTCTCAGCACTCCCCCTCGTGTCTCGACGTCGATGATCCTGGTCCGCCCATCTGGTCCTGGATACACCCGCTGGATTCTGCCGCGTGGCCAAGTGCATCTTGGCAGGCTGTGGTCGACGATCAGCACGATGTCCCCCACTTGTAGGTCAGTGGAGCTGCTTCTGCCCGTCGTTTTTCTTGGCAGGAGGGTGGGAAGGTATTCTCGCAGCCAACGTTGCCAGAAGTGGTCGGCAAGTCGCTGCGTGGCCTTCCAGGTGTGCCTGCCCACTAACTCGTCGTCTTGGAAGCTCCCGATGCTTGTCGCGCCGCAGGATCGCCCGAGGAGGAAGTGATTTGGGGTTAGAGCTTCCTCCTCAAGGCAGTCGGAGAGGTGAGTGAGAGGCCTCGAGTTTACTATGTGCTCGGCCTCTAGGAGGAGGGTGTGGAGTACCTCCTCTCGTGGATGCTTCTCGTTGAGTGTGGTGTCTAGTCCGGTTTTTATGGATCGCACCAGACGCTCCCATGCGCCGCCCATGTTTGGCGCACCAGGAGGGATGAACTTCCACTGCACGCCGATCTTCTCTGCTTCTGAGATGAGGTCTTCTTGCTTCATTTCTTCTTTAAGTTCTTTGCTCGCGCCGACGAAGTTGGTCCCGTTGTCAGTGTAGATTATCTTCGGCATTCCCCTTCTTGCTGCGAATCTTCTTAGTGCCATGATCATGCTGTCAGTGGAGAGTGAGGGAGTGAGCTCAATGTGCACAGCCCGGGTTGTTAGGCATGTGAATAGGGCTCCCCACCTCTTTTCATGGCGTCTTGCTACGGTGACAGTCATCGGGCCGAAATAGTCTATGCCAGTGCAAGTAAAAGGAGGGTTACTATGCATCAGCCGTTCAGCAGGTAAGTTGCCCGTTGGTAATTCTTGTGGTCTTGCCTTCTTCGTTTTGCACCACTGACATTGGTGCTGAACTGCCTTAATTGCTGACCGTAGTCCCAGTACCCAGAAGCGTTGCCTTATTTCGTTCATAACCGTCGCGTGATTTGCGTAATTGAAGCGGCAGTGGAATTCTTCTATGATGAGTCGTGTTGTCTTGTCCTTGCTGTCGAGCACGACGGGTCGCTTGTAGTCTCTTGTTACGCCCTGTATCGCGTCGATTCTTCCTTTCAGTCGCAGGAACCCTTCTTCTAATACCACGTCGAGTTTCTTCAACTTGCTGCTGCCTCCCAACTGCTTCCCTTGCTGTAGACACTTGATGTCTTCTCTGAAGCTTCTTTCTTGACTTCTTTTCAGCAGGAGAGTTTCAGCTTGTTCCAGTATGCTTGCGTCTAGTGGTACGTAGTTCCTTTCTATTTTCTTCGAAGACTGCTGTCGCCCTTTTTCTATCTTCGTCTTCTTTCCTTTTGTTCTTCTCCAGGTTGGATCTTCTTTGCTGACGTTGACCTTTTCCTTTGGTCTGCAGAGTTGTATGAACTGCAGTACTCTTGCTGTGGCTCGCCAAAGTCTCTTCCACGACGAAAACCTCTCAGGATCTGGTGATGGATATGTAGAACTTGTTGTCGCCACGACGTCTGATGACTTTTCTTCGCCGGTGGTTTCTTTCTTGAACGTTCTTGCCGCAGGCCAGTGAATTTCTTCTCTTCTCAGAAAGTCTGGTCCGGTGTACCATCGGTGATTGCAATCGAAGTCTTCTGGCACGTCGCGCGTCGCGTCATCAGCAGGGTTCTGTGCTGTAGGTACCCATCTCCAATCTTGAGGTTTGGTTAGATCTTCTATCTCTGCCAATCGATGAGCCACGAATGTCTTGAAGGTTCTCGGGTCTGTCTTGATCCAAGAAAGTACGATGCTGGAGTCTGTCCAAAATGTTTTCTTCACCACCTTCAGATCCATTTCTTCTTCTACTGAATGCGCCAATCTGCTTCCTAGGAGGGCCGCTTGCAACTCGAGTCTCGGGATTGATACTGGCTTCAAAGGAGTGACTCTTACTTTAGCCGCCACCAGGCCGACGTGGTAAGTCCCATCTTGCTCTTCTGTCCTCCAATAGACTGTAGCTGCATACGCCGTCTCGCTTGCATCTGTGAAGGTGTGCAGCTCCCCCTCGGTGCGATGTGGTGCCAGGCATCTTGGAATCTGAAGATCTTGAAGTAACTTCATCTTCTTTAGGTAGGTTTTCCATGCTTCGTACTCCTTTTCTTCTATTTCTTCATCCCAACCGACGCCGCTTCTCCATATGTTTTGCAGCAGCTTCTTGCCTTGGACGAGAACTGGTGATGCCAACCCAAGTGGGTCGAAGGTTGACATCACGGCGCTGGTGACCTCTCTCTTCGTAGGCACCTGGAGTCCCCTGGCTATTTCTTCTGGCGTGTTCCGAAGGTTTGCCCTGAAGCCGATGGAGTCCTTTTCTGTGAACCAGCGTAGTCCCAATGTCTTCTCTTCTTTCTCGCCAAGGTCTACTTCTGTCTTGTCGATCGTTTCAGTCTTCATATCTCGCAGCAGCTCAGGTTGATTTGATGCCCATCCCCTGAGTTCGAAGCCCGCCTTCTTGTGTATGAAGTCTACCTGCGCTGTTACTCTTCTGAAGTCTTCTTCTGAATGAAAGCTGTGTAAGTAGTCGTCCATGTAATGATTCAGCTCGACTGCTCGTACTGCCTCTGGATACTGTTCGATGTAGTCCGCTGCATTTCTGTTCTTCACGTAGATTGCTGTGCTTGGAGATGATGTTGCGCCGAAGATAACTGACGTCATTCTATACTTCTTCGGTGACACGTCGCGATGATCCCCGCGCCACAGGAACCTCACGCTATCCCTGTCTTCTGGTCTGATGCGAACTTGCAGGAACATTTCTTTTATGTCGGCAGCCACGGCTAAAGGTCCTCGACGAAACCTGAGTAGAACGCCGAAGAGTGACTGCAGTAGATCTGGACCCGGTAGCAGAGCGTCGTTGAGGCTTCTTCCTTTTGACTTGGCTGCAGCGTCGAAGACGATCCTTATCTTCTTCTTCAATGGATGAACCACGGAGAAGTGAGGGAGGTACCATAACTTCTTGGAGTCTTCTTGTCCATCAGGTGCTTCTTCTGCATACTTGCTGTCGATTAGATGCTGGATTTGCTTGTTGTATTCCGCCTTCAACTGAGGATCCTTGTCTATCTTCCTCTCGATGTTGATCAATCGGTTCTTGGCAGATGTGTAGCTCTCTGGCATCTGTTCTTCTTCGTCCTTCCATAGAAGTCCAGTTTCAAATCGACCATCTTCAAGTCTTCTGCAGGTCTTCTCCAGGATGGTGAGTGCTCTTCCTTCTGAGTCCGTAGTGGGTCTTCTAGGTTGCACCCCGAGTGCTTCGATTGCGAAGTGATCCTTGATGGCTTGATGCATTTCTTCTTCTGGCGTGCTGACATGTAGACATGTGTTCAGGAAGTGTACGGGTCTTGCGCCTCCGAAGTCTGACCCGTGGAGCACCCAACCAAGTCCTGTTCTTGAAGCGACTGGTTCCCCTGGTTTCCCTCTTCTTACTTCTTGAGTCACGATCAGCTCCCAGTTGTCTTGACCGATGAGCAGCTGTGGTGACTCCCCTTCGTAATAAAGAGAGTCGGCGATCTTCTTTAAGTGTTGACACTCTTGTATTCTCTTCTTGTCTAGGAACTGTGGTGCAAGCTTCAACTCGTCGATAGTCCGGACTCTCTTCAGGGTCTTCTTGTCTTCTTGATGAACCCCTTTCACCATAAGGTCCAGCTTCTGAGAGTTCTTCTTTTTAATCAGTCTGCCTCCCACTGTTTCTATGATGAGTTCTTCTTTGCTTCCTTGTGCGCCGACTTCTTCTGCAATCTTCTCATCCAGAAGTGATACTGTAGACCCTTCATCCATGAGAGCCAATATCTTCTTTGATCCTTTTGACCCAAAGACTTCTACTGGAACTATCTTCAGGTATGCTCTTGCGCTGTTGACTGCATTTACTGATGCTGTGACGCTTGCTACTTCTTGTGGTGTCTCCTTTTTGTCGTCTCCCGAGGTCCTTTCTTCTGACTGGACGTGCAGCAAATGATGATGCCACCTTTTGCATTCCTTGCATGGTGGTTTTCTGCAGCTCTCCTTCCTGTGCTTCCCTTGAAGACATTTGAAGCAGATGTGACTCTTCTTGACCATTGCCCACCGATCTTGAACTGACGCCTTCTGGAACTTCTGACATTCGACGAGATAGTGTTCACCCTCACATATAGGGCAAGTCTTCTCTGAGTGTCTTGAATCCTTTTCTTTGAAGTCCTTTTCTTTGGCTGAATGCGTTGCTTGTCGATGAGTCCTCTTGAAGCCGCTCTTCTCTTCTGAAGTTGCGAAGGCTCCACACTTGTCTGCTTCTATGTTCAGGAACTTGGATACCAGCGTCAGGTTGGAGAACTCGCCTTCTTCTGATGCTGCAGTGAAGTCGTACCATCGGAACTTGAGAACCGTCGGCATCTTCTCTATTATTTGCTTCACCATTTCAGGTGAATGCAGGTACTGTGGTTTCTTCAATCCTTTTATTGCTGCTACGCTGTTGTTGATCTGGCTCGCGAAAATGCAGATGTCCCGTGGATTTTCTGAAATCTTCGGTAATGTCTTCAGCTTGTCCAGTTCTGCCAGTACCAGCGCATCAGGTCTTCCATATCTTCTTCTGAGGGCCTGCATGACTTCCAACGGAGAAGCTTCAGAGTACAGCAGGCTCTTGATAGCTTCTCTTTCGTTGCCCTTCAGTGCTCTTCTTAGTCGAGCCATATTCTGGACGTCGTTGAACATCGGTGCTGTATCTTCGTAGACAACCTTGAACGCCAACCATTCGCTGCTGTTGCCGTCGAAGTAGGGTAACTCGTGGATGTACTTCGGCTGTGCTGCTGGTCCTCCTCTTGTGGTGAAGGCTTCTTTTAATGCTGACGCCAACGCTTGAATTTCGATCGTAGCTCCTTTCGTTGAACAGTTCTCTTCAGGCTTCACCAGGTGTGGCTCTTCTGGAAGGAGATGACCTCGCTGCTGTGGTTGTTCTATGTTGCCATCTTCTAATACGGATGACTGGATCCAGTTCTGCACCTGTGCTGTTCTGTCTTCTTGGTCTTCGTCCACGGAGTCCTCATCTTCATATTGTGCCATTTCCAATCTGACACGGGCTAGCTTCGCCGCAGCCTGTGCTTGCTTCAGTTCCAGGCGTGCTACTTCTTCTCTGGCTTCCAGCTCGCGTCTTCTGGCTGAGGAGCTCGTAGTCTTCGTTGACCTGGCGCGACGACTGACCACCTTCGGTTTTAGGGTCATGTCTGTAGCACGAGGGCCCTCTTCCGGGTCATCTTCTGGGGTCTTCTTTGTCGTCTCCTTTCTTGCGGCATCTTCTTTCTTCTGTCCATTCTTCTCGGACGCCGCCGTGGTTGCAGTCTCGACCGTGCTTTCCGTCGCCGTGGTCCCCTCTGTAGCCGTTGTACCCGAAGAAGTGTTCGTGCCCGTTGATGCTGTAGTTTCCGATGCCGCTGACGTTGTCGCTGACGTGACCCCTTTTGACCCTGATGCTTCCTTCGTCGCGTCCGCTACGGTAGGACGGGACGAGGGCTGTGAGGGGGCATCCTTCTGCGACCTGGTTACTCGACCCGGTTTCATTTTGCAGTCTTCTGAATCTTCTGATCTTCTGGGCTCTTCTGACTTCCTCTTCTTGCAGGGATCCTTGGTTCGAAGGACCAACTGTTTCGGTCGGCTGGGGCACGACCAGTACCCGCAGTCGTCCTGGGACAATCTCCCAACGTTGTAGACGTATGTTCCTTGCTTCTTGCTGGCGACACACGTCACCACGCACCCCTGAATGCGTATGGGTACGACGACCCAACTAGGACCTCGGGAGACTGGAGCGATGAAATAAAACGCAGAATTCTTGACTTGACTTGTCCGCAGATTTCGGCTCCTATTCTTTACTTGTTGCCTCGTCGGTGGCTGTGGTCGGACTGACGACTGTTCGCTTGTGGATATCGCTACGCCCCGCAAGGGGCGTGGCGTGCGGCTCCAGGGCTAAGCCCCCCGACCGCGGAAGCTATACGGTGGTCCGTAAATACGGACCCCTCATTGTGGTCGCCACTGGCGATAGCTGGTTGGACGTGCTGCATTAACACGTCCATGGAGATGGTGTCTGTCTTTGTGTCCGTGAGCTCGCTACGGCATATGCATACTACCGCTTTCTTCACCGTGTTTCGGCGGTCAACTACTACCGGGTGGAGCCCGCACCTACATGCGTGAAGCCCAGCAGATAGCGACCAGCGACAGAAACACGGACTCTGCGTTCCCACGGATGGGGTGAGTGGCCCCCGCCCGACCCATTTTCAGAGCTAGCCGAGCCTGGGCCGGGGGAGGGGGACCGTGTCATGGGTGTGAGGGTGGTGTTGTACTGTGTGTCGCCACCCGGTGTCTATGCAAATACGCGCACGCCCGCGCTGCGTATTCGCGTGTGTACTTTGTGCCTGTATAGAGGTGCATGTCTGGGGTTTGCCACGTGATACGCCTAAATTATCCTAGCACGCACCACGTGACAGCGTATGTATTTGTGGTGAAAGTGTTACTGTCACAAGTGAGCCGCGTGTAGCCGGGAGCGGCTCACTCGGAAGGTCAGTCCGGTACGGTGATGGGGTCATCGTCCGCAAGCAGGTCGCGGGGCAGGGGCCTAGCGTCCGGGGGGCGCGTATGCCAGGGCGCGATCTGCTTGACATGTGGCCAGGCAGACGCGTCGGCACGCGCGAACATCCCCTTCGCCAGGCGGCCCACAAACTTGTCCAGGCTCTCAATCCCGAGGTCGCGGTGAAGCACGTCGTTCCTCACGAAGCGGGGCGCGCCGACTATTGTCCGCAGCGCAAGGTTCTGCTGCGCGCGGAGCAACTTTCGGCTAGGCTCGCTCGTGAGGGCAAACCATGATGGGGCGGCATAGGTCAAGATTGGGCGCACGTACAACTTGTACACGCCCAACTTGACACGATGCGGGAGGCGGGACGAGAGCACAGGTCTGAGTAGGTTGCGGGCGACCCTACCCTGCGCGGCGACATTGCGGACGTGTGGCCCCATGGTGAGCCGACGATCGATGGTGACACCCAGGTATTTGACCCGGGGCGACCAATCGATGTCGACTCCTTGCAGCCTGAGGGGTGGTGGTAGACGCGCAGCCCCTGTAATTATCGCCTGCGTCTTACCCACGTTCACCGACAGCCGCCACTTGGCCAGCCAGTCGGGAAGGAGGTCGAGGGCGCGCTGCATTTTGACCGCCGCGTAGTTCGCATTCAGCGAAGTGGTGATATACGCGGCGTCGTCAGCATACAGCGCGAGCGTCGCTTCTGCTGTAGTGGGGATGTCGTCCGTGTATCGTGAGTAACACGCCGGCGACACGCAGCTACCCTGGGGTACGCCCGCCAACACCGGGCGGGCGCTAGAAAGCGCGCCGTCGACCACCACCCTGAAAGTCCTGTTCGAGAGAAAGTCAGAAACCACCCTAACAACGCGACGGGGCGCGTCTGAGGTGGCCAGCTTGTACACAAGGCCGTCATGCCATACGCGGTCGAAGGCCTTCTCCATGTCGAGGAGTACTGCGACCGAGTATTCTTTCTTGTTTCTAGCAGCTGCGAGTAGGTGCAGTACCCTCGACAGCTGGAGCGTCGTGCTATGCTCCGCCCGAAACCCGAATTGCTCCGGACGCGGCGCGATGTGTGGTTGGAGATGTCGCAGCAGGAGTGCTTCGAACACCTTGGAGATCGTGGACAGCAGAGTTATCGGCCGATAGCTCTCCGGCTTCAGGATGTTTTTGCCCGCCTTGGGCAGCATAATGACGCGCCCCTCCTTCCACGCAGCGGGAAAGACCCCCGTGCGCAGTATCGCCGTAAACAGGCGCGCCAGCGCCGCTACCATGCGGTACGGCAGGTGGCGCAGCACTGTGTTGGTGATACCGTCAGCACCAGGGGCCTTACGGGGCTTCGTCTTCAGGATGGCGCGTCTGACTGCGCCAGGCGAGAAAAAGATGGCGTCTTCTTCGGGAGCTATCGGCGGTGCGAAGTAGGCCTCCAGGTGTTTCTCGACTGCTGCGACATGTTCGTTGTCGCTGGTCGGGTTCGGTTGGAACTGACGCTCCAGGTGCTCGGCGAAGACCTCCGCCCGGTCCTCCGCTACGTACTTGAGCGCCCCGTCACTGTTGAGTAGAGGGCGCACCGGAGCTGGGGTATTCGAGAGTGCTCTGCATAGTCTGTAAACAGAAGGCCAGCTATCTGTAGCGGCCTCTATTCGTTCCTCCCAGCCCGCGGCGGTCGAGGCCCTAAGCTCGGCCTTAACCTTCTCCGCGAGACGGTTGAGCTGTCTCTTCATGGTTGGGCATCTAGTTTGTTGCCACTGCTTGCGTAGGCGCCTCTTCACGGCGATCATGGCTCTAAGGTGGGTCGGCAGGGGTGGCAGTAGCCCTCTCCCCTGCGGCTGCGTTGTTGTCGCCGCTTCCAAGGCGCTTTGAATGCAAGCAGTGACGTCGTTCGCCGTCTGCTCTACGTCCGCGGAGGAAACAATAGGCCGAGTCGGCGTGGTGGTCTCTAACTTCTCTCGGAACGCTGTCCAATCCGTTATTCGACGTGGCGCTATGGGCTTCAGTCGGGTCGGCATACCCGATAAGACGACGAGTACTGGCTGATGGTCTGACTGTAACTCGTCGTCTATCACTTGTTGCGTGATCTGGCCTTGTAGCCCTCGGTGGACTACGATGTCCAGCACGTCCGGCATGTAGATGTGGGCGTCCGGATAGTGTGTGGGCGTCTCTGGGCCGGACACCGTATAGCCGAAGGCTTCCGCGTCCGCGAAGAGCCGTCTCCCCTCGGTATTCGTAGTGTGTGAGTTCCACGCTGGGTGCTTACTGTTCAAGTCACCGGCGAGGATGGTCGCCTTTTGCGAGGCGCTGATGAGGGCCCGCAACTCTGACAGGTCAAACCGAGTTGCGGGCGGTTTATAGCAGGCATATATGTTTATGTCGTCGCCGGCTATATTTAGCTGCACACCCAGCGCGTAAAAAGTGCTGAGTGACGGCAAGGGGAGTTCCTGATGGACGACTCTTCGCCTCACAATCACCGCCAGACCACGATAGCGGATGTTCTGTGCCGACCTTTCGTCCTTCCTGTAAACGAGGTAACCTGGGAACCTAACCCTATCTTCGGGCCCCAGGAGCGTCTCGCTTATGAGCGCCACGTCTATGTCTTGTTCCCGAAGGAGGTGGCGGAGGGGGGCGACCTTGTCCCGTAGGCCGCGGGCATTCCAGTGAATCACCCTTAATGACCTAGCCATGATAGAGCGTCAGTAGGGTGGCCAGGCCATCAAGGATGACCGTTTCCACGTCTTGACCCTGCCTTATTGCCTTAATAAGGTTCATCAACAATTTGATGGCGCAGGTTGTGAATTCACGTTTTGTTGTTTTGTCTTTAGCGCCGGCAGCGCCACTCGTCTCTCCGGTGAACTTTTTTAGTTCCGACTTTTGTCGCTGCGCTATGCCGGCGCTAGCTGTCGGTTCAGTAATGTTCACAGCCTGCGCCCTGTTTGTGGCAGGGTCGGCCTCCGGGACATCTTCCTGTGTCGCAGGGGGTGGGGGGAGGGTCGACTTCTTGCCTTTTCCCTTCCCCTTACCCCCACGTCTCTTATTCTTCCTCCGCCCTGAGGAGGAGGCTTGCTGCCTATCTGTGGGCCCGTTGGCCGCCGCCATCAGCGACGTACCCTGTTGGGCCTCTTCTGTTGTTTCTTGCGGCCTCTCGGTGGCCACTTGTGGCCGGCGCGAATTGGTCGTGATGGCGGCGGTCCCCGCCCGCTTGTTTCGAATTTCATTCTGAAACACGGGGCACTTGAGATTGCTCGCGGGATGCGGGCCCCCGCAGTTGACGCAGGTGGCCGGCTCCTCCCGCGGGCGCGGGCAGTCTCTTGCTGCGTGCCCCTCCCCGCATCGCACACAAGCGAGCGGGCGGTGGCAGTGGTGCGAGCTGTGCCGAAATTGTTGGCACCGGTGGCACTGTGCGGGCCCACGTTTGCCCCTCCAGGCCTCAATTTTGACACCACGCATGTACATGAATACCGTGGTGTCATATATGGCCCGGACATCTGGCGTCCGCTTTATGATGGCGTGGAACACGCAGCCGGGTCTTCCTTGCGCCCCCTTTATGTGGCGCACGTACTCCGGCTGGTATCCCATCACCCGGAGCTCCTCCTCGATCTCCTTCGGGTCCGTATCTGCCGGTATTCCCCGTATGGCGATCTTTAGGCTCTTCTCCGCTGGCAGCGAGTAGGCGAACCATGAAATGCCTATTTCCTTCTCCAGGTTGGTCAGGTAACGCTGGACCAGCCTGTACTCCTCCTCCGTCTCGGGACTGAACTTCACACCCGCCCCATATGGACGGGCATTTGGAGGCCGGCCCAGCTTGGCTGCGATGGCCCGAAAGTGGGTGGCCCAGTTTGGCAGTTTCTCGACTACCAGCGGAGGGTACTTGGGGACCTTCTGCGGCTGCTTCTTCGTCGCCATCGGGGCGCCGGAGGCGCCGGGGACGGCAGCAGGGGCTGCGGTGGAGGTAGAGGGGGCAGGTGATAAATTAAAAACACTTACCCCAGCGGTCATGGTGATTGGCGTCGGTGATGGAGGTGGTGTGCGGCGCACCGCGTCCGCAAACGTAGGCGACGGCGACGGTGACGCAGGCGGCGTGGCCCGACTCCGCGGCACACTTTCGCGTGGTGCCTGCGGCGTGTCGCGGCAGGACCGCTTTGCTACCTCCACACTGGTGTCCGACGAACTCCTCCGGCGTGACATCTTTTGTCTTTGGGGTTGGGGCTCGAAACGTATTGGCGTCTTTATGCCTTCAGCTCCTCCGGCTCCTCCCACGTTGGGCCGCAGACCGGATCGCGGTGTCGTATCCGGAGACACGTCGTCGCGACCGGACCCGGCCGAACATGCCGATGCTAGCGACATGCTAGATCCCGCGCGTGACGAGCATGCCGACAGCACGGCAGGCGAGTCGTAGGCGGAGGTACGGGGGGGCGCCGGCGAATCGGGCACCCGCGGAAGCACTGCACTTTCACTCACTTTTTTGTCCACTGCACTTTTTCCCGCACTCACCGGTCCCGCCAGCGAGAGGCGGGGACCGGACGTCGCGGTGCGCGGAGCTGGCGCAGCTTTGGTCGCAGCCCCCGAGGGCGCGGGCGGCGAGGTGAAGCGCGGCGGTGGCGCAGAGCTGTGCGCGGGGAGTGCGCGGAGGCGCACGGATGACGCGGGCGGCGCGGGGTACGCGGGCGGCGCGGCGGCGCGCGCGGTGGGCGCAGGCGTGCGCACCGGTGCGGGTACTCGCGCGGGTTGTGGTGCCGCGGCGCGGGCTTGCGGCGCGCGGCTAGGGTTCGCGGCGGCCGGCCCCGGGGCCTGTGTTGGCACGGGGCGGAACGCGGCGGGACGGATAGGGACCGGCTGTTGTCGGCTCGACGACGGCGTCGGCGCAACGCGCGCAGGCGCCGATGACGTCAGCGGGCCGGCAGCTGCAGCGGTGCCCGTTTCCTCTCCTCCTCTTCCTTCTTCCTTCTTCTTCTTCTTCTTCTTGGAGTCTTGGAGTCTTCTGACGACTGTTCGAAAACTAGCCCGGCTTATATACCGCGTTTTCTTACCTTAGCGTCCGCGATTTTTGAGCCTATTTTACAGTTAATTTTCCCTAAGCCGAAATCTTTGGAGCCTTTATTTTAATTAACTCTTAATATTTACCTTTTACAATTTTATCTTAAAACCTTGCTTATTTAGTCCTTAATTATTTACAATAATAATATTAGACCTATCTATTAATAATAAAAAAATCCTAGAACAAAAACATACAAAAAATGCAAGTTGGTAAATTCTCGTTATACAAATTCCCTTATATCTTCTAAACTAGTTGACCGATTTACATGAACTAAAAAGAAAAACTAGTTTTATAACTAAATCTAACTGTTAAAATGAAAATTATCAAAATATATACATAAACAAAAAAGTATGTTTTCAAGTTACGTAATTATACTCTAGTACTAAACTTTATTACAAAATTCTCTTGCAATTTTAACTTTAATCAGTCTTATTAGATTAGAATATGTAATTATCATTAATTCCAAGTAGTTTAAACTAATTTATAATAAGAAAAAGACAATAAACAAATCTCTTTAAAATCTAACTAGAATTTAGTTTGACTCGTAACTGTACCGAACTAGTGGCGGGGGCGGTACCCCCGCTACTTGCGCTTACGTGCACCCAGGTAGGGTCTCGTCGCCGACAAAAGTTATGGAAACATGATCTACAGTGGGATGATAAGGTGTCAGATGACATACATAATGAATGGATCAAGTTGATTACGGAAATTGACAATATCAAACATTGTAAGATTCCTCGATGGATATTAAGCAACGAGAATGACGTCATCGAACTGCACGGCTATTGTGACACATCCATCGAAGCATACGCATGCGTGGTATACGCACGAACAAAATACCAACGTGAAACAGTAATCGTCGCAGCAAAGTCAAAGCTTATACCAAGAAAAAAGAGTGTAACATTGCCACGAATGGAACTTTGTGGTGCTTATCTACTATCTAAGCTCATAAACAAAATCAAACAGAATATAAGCTGTCAATTAGAAATATATGGATGGTGTGATTCTATGGTGGTCATAGGTTGGCTACAAGGTGATTCAGCGCGTTGGAAACCTTTCGTGGCTAATAGAGCCAACGCTATAAAACAGATAATGCCGGCAAACTGCTGGCGATATGTGAAATCGGGAGACAACCCGGCCGACTGCGCCAGCCGAGGTTTAACAGCGCCCCAACTATTACAACATCCTTTATGGTGGAAGGGACCAGCATGGCTAGCGAACGGCTTATTCCCATCCGATCCCACAATCGGATCCCACTACGCGGATAAAATTAATATTTTATTCCAATCCCATGCCCATTTGTGGGATTCCTTTGGAATATGGATAAAATTAATATCCGAACGTAATGATCGCCTGTTTGAATCGATAAATGAAAACAAAAAGTATGTACATGATGTACATAATATCGAGATAAATAGTAAGTCGGTAACAGTGCACCGGCAACGCTACTTGGAATATTGTTGAAGTGATATTTATTTTAATTTTAATATATTATGACCATAACTGTATATCGATATTATGTACTTACTTTTTGTTTTCATTTATCGATTCAAGCAGGGATTATTGGATCTTGAAATAAAACGAGCGTGTTTTCACTTGAACAGATCAACTAACTGTGTTTAATAAAGGAACGAATGCCACAAAGTCACATAGAGAGTGACCACAGATAAAAATATACATAACGCATATTCTACACTAGATGTACTTACATCATCTGTACTAGTCTTATTTTTATATAAACTAACACCCCCACTATATAAAAATAACAACATAAACTTATTTTTTAACTAAACCAATTGCAGTAACAAAAGCTTGATGTTTAATTGAAGTTAAACTTTTGATCAACAAATCAGCTGGCATGTTAGCGGTACATAAATACTGAACATCAACAAACTTTTGTGCAATAATTTCTTTACAAAAATGAAATCTTATATCTATATGTTTAGATTTATTATGGAAAACAGGATTAAGCAACAATTTCTGAGCACTTTGATTGTCATTGAACACTACTATAGTATATAATCTGTCTGTAATTTCACATTGCAAGTTTCTTAGATAAACTGCTTCTTTACAACGTTCAGAAATCCCTATATACTCAGCTTCAGTGCTGGAAAGTGCAACAACCCTTTGTTTCCTGCTTTCCCAGGATATTGCACCTCCTGATAATTTAAAAATAAAACCTGTATATGACCTTCTACTAATAATGTCACTACCCCAGTCAGCGTCCACATAACCAAGTATATCAGAATTTTGCTTTGAATCATATTTCAAGGCATGACACTTGGTTTTCTTTAAATATTTTAAAATACGTTTGGCATGTTGCCAATGTTCTTTGGTATGACAATTATTAAATTGGCTCAAATAACTTACAGAATAGGATATATCAGGACGACTTAAAACTGACAAATACATCAAACTACCTATCAACTGCTGATATGGTATGCTATTGTCACATTGGTTACATTCATTGAGATTCAATTTACATTCCATGGGTGTATCTGATGTGTGGCAATCTACCATGTTAAATTTGCTTAACAATTGATCAATGTAATTCTCTTGGTCTAATGTTACAGAATTTTCATTATAATTAATTCTCATACCCAGACATTGCCTTATTTTACCTAAATCTTTTATCTTAAAGTTACTTCCTAAAACCTTTTTCAAATAATCTACTTCCTTACAATCATTTGAAAATATAAAAAAATCATCAACATACAGAGCAATGATTGTTTTACAATTTCTGTTACTTTTGATAAACAAACATGGTTCAAATTTAGACTTGACATAACCTATATTACTTAAACAATCCTCAACTTTTTTATACCACATTCTTGAAGACTGCTTCAACCCATAAATTGCCTTTTTTAACTTTAACACTTTACCATCATTTATGTCACCAAAACAATCTGGTTTTTGCATGAAAATATCTTCTTCAAGATGTCCATTTAAAAAAGCTGTTTTAACATCTAAGTGTGTTGTCTCTAGACCTAATTTTACAGACAAAGCAAACAATAATCTTAAGGTCGAGAACCTTACCACTGGGGAAAAAGTTTCGGTGTAGTCCACTCCATGTCTCTGTGTAAAACCCTTTGCCACTAAACGCGCACGATATAGAACTTTATCATTCACATCACGTTTTTTCTTAAGGACCCATTTACACTGAACAACACAACCACTCGATGGTGCATCTACAAGCTCCCAAGCTTGGTTGTCTGCAAAGCACTGAAGTTCCTCCTTTACAGCCTTCTCCCAGAATGCCTTTTCAGATCCAGTTAGTGCCTCCTGCAGTGTCACTTCTCCAGCTTCATGAAGCTTCTGATAGTGATGTTGTTGACTACTGAAACCATATCTGTCAGGTTGTTTTCTTACTCTATTTTGTCTTATTTTAGTTACAACTTCTACACTCTGTTCCGCATCTTCATAGTCACTTGGTACATAGGACGAATCAGAATCCGTATTGATTATGGAATCTTCTTGAGATAGTAAACTTTCCGACATCTTCTCCGATTCCCCCACTGAAGGTGTATCTGGTAAAGTTTCTACTGCATTTTTCTTCTCTGTCACAGCTATAGTTGTGGTTGTCTTGTCTTTTTCTACAACTATCACATCTCGACTAGTAGCTATAACTTTCTTATGAGGCTCGTACACTCTATAGCCTTTACTTCCATCAGTGTAGCCAACTAAAATACATTCTTGGGCCTTCTTATCCCATTTGTTCCGCTTTTCTTTGGCTATATGTACCATCACTTTACTACCAAACACCCTCAGATGGCTAATATCTGGTTTGGCATTATGCCACAATTCATAGGGAGTTGTACCTTGCAATACTGACGAAGCGATGCGATTGTGTAAATAAACAGCTGTGTTTGTAGCTTCAGCCCAGAACATTTTACTTAACTGTGCATCAAACAGCATGCACCTTGCTTTCTCAATTATAGTTCTGTTCATTCTTTCGCATAACCCGTTCTGTTCAGGAGTATAAGGGCATGTTGTCTGGTGAACAATGCCCATTTTCTTTAGGTAACTGCTAAATTCAGCATTGCAAAACTCGCCTCCATTGTCACTTCTGAGTATTTTGATCTTTCTATTTGTTTGATTTTCAGCCACTGCTTTATAATCCTTAAATTTCTCCAAAGCATCACTTTTGTTTTTCAGAAAATAAATAGCTGTCATTCTGCTGAAATCATCTACAAACAAAACAAAATATCTCGAGCCCCCAATAGAATTACATTCCATTGGGCCACAGATGTCTGTGTGAATAGTGTTCAACACCTCTGTGCTTCTACTACCAACATGTGTGAATGGCAGCCGGGATTGCTTGCCTTCACAACAAACAGTACAGTTAGATTTAGTGATGTCCACTTTGTGTTCCAAGGTCATTCCGTCAACTGCATTTTGCATTTTATTCAGACAGTCACTATTTATATGTCCAAGCCTGCGATGCCAGATTTCACCAGATAAAATTGCTGCTGCAGATAAGTTTTCTTGAATTTTTAACTTATAAACTCCATTTTCTAAAGATGCATAGGCAACCAGTGTACCATTTTGGTTATATATTTCACAGGAATCCTTTGTAAACTCAACTTTGTTCCCTTTGCGAATTAATTGACTCACTGACAATAGATTGGTCGTCAATTTTGGTACACAAAACACATCTTTTATATCCACATCAAAACTGCAATCACCAGTAAAGGTGGTAATCTTTACATCGCCCGAACACAAAATCGGCACTTTTGTCTTGTCGGCAACCACAATAGTCTGATCCTTTTTATCGTAAGAAATATTTTGAAGCCATTCTTTATTCGGCGTTAGATGCACGCTGGCCCCGGAATCAACATACCAATCTTGAATATTGAAATTTCCACTTAAAAATACTGCACTGAACGCATTCGTTTGTTTACGTTAATTGCCTTTGTTATCCGATATATCCACCGTACATTGTGATTTATAGTGGCCTATTTGTTTGCATCTATAACATTTAATTTCTTTTTTCAGCTTTGTTGTCGATTTTGAGGATTCATTTTGGCCGCCATGATTGTTTTTCTCAACCATAGATTTCTTTGCCGATGAGTGTTGCCGGCCTCTAAAACCACTGGCCAATGCACTATTTCGTTCATCGTTCATTTCAATTCCGGTTCCTGTTTCCATGTCGAGTAACTTACTTTTAATAGCATCGGTTGTTATTTGGATTCCCGAATGTTCTATAGCCATTATCATGGGGGCGTATTTTTCAGGTAGCCCCGCTAGCAGCAATAAGCCAATCCATTCCTCATTAATCTGGAATCCCGTTCCACACAACTTCTGTCCCGTTTCTATGATTTTCGTTACGTAGTTGAGCATGGAACTAGAATTTTCTAGCCTTATCGATATTAGATTTCGAAGTAAGCTTATTCTCCTTGAAAACCCGGAACCGTCGAACAGCGCCTTGAGTTTGTCCCATAGCTCCTTAGTAGTTTTAACGTTTCTTATGTGCACGTACAATGTGGCGTCAATCGTGAGAATCAGCTTAGCTTTTGTTTTTGCATCTTCCTCGGCAAACGACTTAACATCTTCTTCTTGGATGCATTTCGTCATTCCTTCTAGGATTAAGAAGTTTTCCGCCGCGAATACCCATTCACTATAATTTTCTCTTCCTTTGAGCTTCGGTACATTTACAATGTAGTTAGCCGCCATTGTTATCTTGCTGCACTAAAAAGTTTATCTTCTACTAGCCTGACTAGCTTTCTTATTATCCTACTGCGAATAAAAATGACTTTCTTACTTCCGCGTGATAATTTACTAAGAAAAGCTACTCTGGAGCACTGGGGCTCTGGGCCCATAACCTATTGGATCTTGAAATAAAACGAGCGTGTTTTCACTTGAACAGATCAACTAACTGTGTTTAATAAAGGAACGAATGCCACAAAGTCACATAGAGAGTGACCACAGATAAAAATATACATAACGCATATTCTACACTAGATGTACTTACATCATCTGTACTAGTCTTATTTTTATATAAACTAACAGGGATTCATTTTATCCGCGTAGTGGGATCCGATTGTGGAATCGGATGGGAATAAGCCCTAGCGAACTATGACGTCGACAAGGCAAAAAAACAGGCTACCTATCAAACAGAAGAAGAAATGAAAAGGATAAAATTGGTAAACATTGTTCAAGACATTCACAGTAACAGTATAATAGATAATTTATTAACACAACATAATTCGTTTATAAAAATAACTCGTGTCTTGGCATGGGTGCTGAGGGCATTGACGCCAAAGTTGCAGCGTAAACATTTACCGAAGTACCTAACACTAACCGAACTGCGAAAAGCAAAGGCAGCTATTATAAAACGAGGGCAAAGTACAGCATTTACAACAGATATTGAAATGTTAAACAAAAATAGTAAGGTAGCAACAAACAGCAAATTATTGAATTTAAAACCTTTCGTCGATAAAAGCGGCTTCCTCCGAGTGGGAGGACGTTTAAGGAACGCGAATATGAGCGACGAAATGAAACATCCCAAGATAATCCCTAACAAAAGTCGATTGGCGGAGTTACTTATAGAAGAAGCTCATCAATTAACATTCCATGGGGGTCCTCGACTGACCCTAGCTGCTCTCAGACAACAATACTGGATAACAAGCCGATACAGTACGACCAAAAAACAATTAAGAAATTGTGTAACTTGCCGGAAGTATGAAGCAAGGAAGCAATATCAATTGATGGGAGACCTTCCCGCAGCTAGAACCAACCCCGCTCCTCCGTTCTACCATACTGGCGTGGACTACACAGGTTTTGTGAACATCAAGGCAAACAAGGGGAGAGGGGTGAGAACACTGAAAGGCTACGTGGCTGTATTCATATGCATGGTCACGAAAGCAGTTCATTTGGAGTTGGTGTCAGACCTTACCAGTTCAGCATGCTTAGCTGCACTTAAGAGAATGGCTGCCCGGAGAGGAACACCACATAACTTGTATAATGACCAAGGAACCAATTTTATTGGAGCTAATAGGTTGCTGCAAGAGGAGTACAACCAACTACAACAAGTTTTCGGGGATAGTTGCCAGGCAGAAATCGCTGAAATGAACATACAATGGCATTTCAATGCTCCATCTTGGCCGAGCGCTGGCGGGCTGTGGGAAAGAGCCGTCCGCAGTCTGAAGTTCCACCTGAAAATAGTGGTTGGGGAACAAAGACTAACGTTCGAAGAGTTCACCACGGTACTGACACAACTGGAAGCGTGTCTGAACTCGAGACCGTTATGTTCGCTTACAGAAAACATTGAGGATCTAGATTATTTATCACCGGCACATTTTTTAACAGGAAGATCCGACTTAACAGTGATTGAGACGAAGGAGGATGCGAGAACAAGATGGCATTTAACAACCAACATTTTTAAACAGATTTGGCAAAAATGGAAGAATGAATATTTGAGTCAATTAACAGCGACAGAAAAGTGGTCTAAACCTCAGGAAAACTTAAAAATAGGTAACATGGTGGTAGTGCATGAGGATAACATTCCAGCTGGACGGTGTATTATGGGCCGAGTGATAGATCTGCATCCCGGTAATGATGGCTATGTCAGGGTGGTGTCATTGAAAACGAAAAATGGCATCATAAAGCGACCAGTAGTTAAACTTTCTCTATTACCAGTAGAAAACGAAACAGACAGTGCAACTAAACAGGGTTCTGGGACCCAGAAAAACAGGAGACAAACAAGAAAAACGCACCAGGCACGTTATCGTATGTCGCCATGGCATTATCCTTCTTTATGTCAATCTGTAGCGTGGCAAACTGCAGATACAATATAACTTCATTAAACAATAACCAATCTTTATACTTTGACCCAATATCTAAAATTAGTCTCGTAAGAGACAGTTGGGTCCTAGTTGTATTTTATAACATGTCTCCGTATTGGGAAGGCATGAAGGCGTTCGAAAAAGTAACAACATATCTCGACAAAACATGCAAAACAACAGGCAGCGAACAGTGTAACATGATAGTCCCTCTGCTGATCCATGAGCGTAATGAACTGAAATATTACAATGAACTTCTGATGACGCAACACGTAAGTGAACACTCCAGACGGCGGCGGGGACTTATCAATGCAGTTGGAAACATTGCAAATTCCCTGTTCGGTGTATTAGACGAGCAATTCGCGGAAAAATACAGCCGAGACATCAACATGATACAGCAAAATGAAAAACATTTAGCCGGTTTATGGAAGAATCAGACGTCGATTGTCGAATCAGAGTACAATTTGTTGAAAAGAACAGAAGAAATCATGGTAAAACAACATAAAATAATTAATAAACATCTGATCACGCTGGATAACATCTCAAACAAATTACAACGAGACATAAACAACATATTCTTACTTCAAGAATTTACCATGACAGCCCTAACAGCCAGTAATTTACTGCACAACTTAAAAAGAACTCAGGACATCTTACTTGACATCCTAACTAATGTCCACCATGGACAGTTTAACATTCATCTGCTTACCACTGAACAGCTCCAAAAGGAACTTAACATTATCTCGGGGCATTTATCAGATGACCTAACATTGCCTATTGAACCTCAAGATATTCGAAAGCTATATTCTCTGATAAGCATTAAAGCGCGCATAACTGAAGAATACTTCCTCTTCCAAATAACATTCCCACTTATCACTAGAGACCGATATAAGTTATATAGAATACATCCTATACCACACCAGACGAACAACACTATGATAGAGGTCATCATAAGTATTTTATAATTTATTATTATCTTTGCATATTTTTGTCAATCCTGATATTTACTATTCCTCTATGTCTAAGCAGAACTCAGTTGATAATAAAAACATAAATTTTATACCTACTAATATCCTTAACCGTTGATATGAAATGAGGGATCCAAAGTAACTCGAAAACTACAAAAAAATCGTAGACCATACATGGGGGTTGAATCGATAGGTATGGTACTCTGCTATCAGCTCGCACTGGCTTGACACCTTAAAAGAAACACCCTGTATATACGTGGGGCAATACCAAAAAAACTTTTTGCGGTTTTACATTTATCTTGACGTATCTGATTGACTATTGAATCCGTGTTGGATTTTTTCTGACTTCTGATTTTTTTTTTTATAAATAGATATGGATTGCATTTCACAAACAAAGCCGTTTCCAATCGGTATATAAAGAAGTTAAAGTTTTAATGAGTTAGTCTCAAGAGCGCGCATAGACCTGATGCAACGCTTCTGCAATCTAAATAACGGTTCTATCTAACTCTATCAGTAGACTGTCCCCAGAAGATAATGCCATATACCGCAACGCAGAGGCAACCAGTCCATGGTAAGCTGTTAAAAGAGACTGACCGTTTACCTTTTTTAGGAGTTGACATAGAGCATAGGCGGATTTGCTAAGTTTTTTACATAATTCTTCCACATGTGGCTTCTACGTAAGTTGGTTATCAATTATAATACCCAAAAACTTAGCCTTATCATGTATGAAAAATGCCAACGTTTGGGTTTTTGCATCGTTGCTAAAAATGCATGACTTTTGTTTTAGTTAGGTTTATAACCAAATTATTATTATTTACCCAATCTATGATGTCATTTATAAGTCTTGATGTCATTCTTATAATTATTTGGATCAGTACATAAAAAGTACCATATGGTTGGTTGTTGTTTTCAGGAGGTAATTTATGTAGATCAAGAAAAATATTGTACTATTATTGTATTGTATAACGGGCCCATGTCCGCAACTCTACGTCCAAGCGCGTATTTTGCGTACGGGCAGTACGTTAGTACTATTATTTATTCTGTGGTACGGGTGGGAAAATCGATCATTCTATACACCCCTGGGGCTGCAATATCGACATAAATAGGGATCGTTTTGCGACCACGTGATTTTTTCGTGCTTGTCAAGCAATTTTGACCGTCTAGGTACCCCATTAGGACTTTGCGACTGAATTCGGTCGTAAAACAATCGCTATCTAAATCGAGACTGCAGCCCCAGCTCCTAAAATGGGTAGGTCTCTAGTTTGACAGGAAACCGACTCTAGCCAAGAAGTGAAAAGGCAAGGCGATGATGATGGACCTGTTTTGCTCTGCAACACTTTTTAATGTATAATTAGCTCTATTTTTAGATGAATCATGATTATTCATGATTGTTGATTTATCTTGTGATAAAACTCACTAATTTACAAACCACATATTTTGACAGACATTATCTACATGCTTAGTTGGAAAATTTTGATTAATTATTCAAAGTCTCGTTAATTAACTTTATTATCACCTTAATACGTCCACATACGAGTATAATGTCTGGTTTGATTATAAGTACTTTATCAATTAATATTACAATAACAAATAATCATTCTTAATCCAGGCATGCATAAATAATCTATACCTATATATACATAAATATAATTATATTTTAAACATGAAAGTCTGTGTCTGGCACTCTGTGTGAGTCTGTCTGTCTGTCTGTGTGTGGAAGTCTGGCGGACGGGCGTGAACGATGGACACGATGAGGTGAAAGGAAGTGTGTATGCCTATCCAGGTGTATTCCTATATGTGAGGTTAGGCCTCCTAGTCCAAACGTCGCTGACGTCCTGCACCTATAGGCTCAGATTATCGGCAAGCTGATGGCCGGCGGCTAAGTTTTGAAGTCTTGACGAGGAAGGATTTATTGAAGAAAATAAAAACAGCAGCTTGATAAGTCTTCAGGAGGTTTCAGGAGACGACTTGCGTAACCCTTGCGTAGTCCTTTCTGTACAGATTTGGATGAAAGTTAGGACACCGTTAGGCCATGACCGTAGCACGTTCCCGTGAGATGATTTCCGACCTCAACGCGGATGAAGCCATAGGCAAAAGCTAGTCTAGAATAATTGAAAAGTCTGTGCAATAGTTGTTTACCTCTAGCATAATATAGTAATTTACCGTCGAGAGAGCAAAAGGCTGCAGCTTTTTTACGTAAATGTCAGGTTCGCGGGTGTATTTGAAAAGCATGTTCTAACATACATTGATATAAGTACTACATACATCACAGTCAATTCTCCAACTGCTTCAAGTTTGTAATCCCAAAAAAAAAATTTTTATGTGATACTAGCTTTTGCCGGCGGCTTCGCCCGCATGGATATCGGAAATCCTACGGGAACGTACTACCGGGATTAAAAGTACCCTAAGTGTTAATCCAAGTAAGCCGACGTTCGCACGGACGTAAAAATATCGCGGCGGGATTTTATCGCGCACTGGATTTTCAATTCTGGGTTTTGAGCCGAGCTTCGAGAATAAAACCCAACAACAACAGAATGCATCCCAGCGCGAAGAAAAAACACACTGTTGGATTTTTAACTCTCGGCGCTAAGCAGAGCGTTGAAACTGCAGTGCTCGATAAATAATCGCCGCGATATTTTTACGCCCGAGCGAACGTCGGCTAGACAATATCTTCTCGCACTGCTTATATAGTACTCGAGGAGCGGCGCGCAGATTGATATAAGATTGCTGGAGGATAATAAATCTTAAAACCAAACAATAGTAAACGGAAAATTACCAACTTGCATGCCTTTGAAATGAACTTTAAAGCGAAAATATAAATCCTCTTTATTCCCTATCCCGTGGGAATTAAAAAAATATTAAGACTAAATGTTACTTCAAGATACGAACTACCCAATGCCTTAAATCTCTTAAAAAGAGGTAGTTACACAACAATTTTATTAGTGTTTGTGAATTCTAAAATCAACCCCTAGTTTACCCCCCTAATGGGATTATTTTTTCATAAATCAAAATCATAAATTTGTAATTTCATATCCCTAACACAAGAAATTCTGGGATTCTCATAAAATTTTCACACACTGTAGGATTATTTTTTAAGACAAAAAATAGGTTATGTCCTTCCCCAGGATGCCATCAGTCTTGCCAAATCTTTTGCAGTTTTGTGAATTTTAAAATTATAGATATATAGAAGGTAGAATACTCTTATTATCCCCTTCTTAACATTAGATTAATTTTGTATGCGAATGTACATTACGTAAATTTAAGTTGCGGAAGAGCGGAGTGTCCTAATACAGGCATTTATTTGCTTAAAAGGACACTTCTATCACTAGCTATGTAGTACAAACCATGTTAAAGAAAATAAACTATTTGTATTTGTATTATTCTTTACCCACTTAAGGGATGATTTTTCAAAATCGCTGGACCACATTTTTCTTTATTTCCTACCAAAAGCATAAATTTGAATTTTTATAGCCCTAACTTAAGAAATGCTGGGGTTCCCTTATAAACTTTCATCCCCCATATCACCCCCTGTAGAATTATTCTTTAAGATAAAAAAAATAGGCTGTGTCCTTCCCCAGGATGCCATCCGTAGCTTTGCCACATTGTGTCTATATACGTGCAGTTTTGTAGATTTTAAAATAACCCCTATTTTACACCCTTTGGGGATGATTTTCCAAAAACACTGAACCACATATTTCTTTATTACCTAAACCAAAAGCATAAATTTTTTAATTTTCATATCCTTAACTTAAGAAATGCTGGGTTTCCCATACAAACTTTCATCCCCTATATCACCCCCTGTAAGGTTATTTTTGAGACAAAAAGTAGCCTAAGTCCTTTCCCTAGGGTACCACCTTATAGCTTTGTCAAATTTTATCAAAATCTGTTCGGTGGTTTAGGCGTGAAAAGGTTACAGACAGACAGAGTTACTTTCGAATTTATAATATTAGTATAGATAATTGTTATTTTCCTCGCTACAGAGCTCCGATAAATGCGTGCGATCGCTGCTAATCATAAAATGCTATAGGGCGAAGCGCGGCCTTCGACGCGCTATGTATGTACCGCCGGCCGCTATTTCCCTGCATTTTAAATCTGTAATATCTTCGATCTTTTATGTGTAACTAGACGTCTAAATGTGGAAGCTTGTCATTAGCAATTTTTCCGGCCTACGAAATATTGTAAATTTTAGCTATTAGTCTGTAAGCTTTCTGTAAAATAAAAAAAATAAAAAAAAAAAAAAAAAACATTGATTTAAATTACACGCTGTAAAGGGCCATATTAATCTATAGTAAATGTACAATGTATTTAAGGTACTTAATTGGATAAGGATTAATGCTGTATTACTTAAAATCACTTCGTAAATAAGCCATTATTTCTCGTAAAAAGTAAAGGATAAAAAATGGTTATTGTGGGTTATCCCTGAGAGATAAACATATACCATCGTGAACTTTTTTGCAGACCTTATTATTATTAAGGTGTACAATACTGTTGTAGTAGATTATTTTGATATATCTCGTAGGGTTCAGCCAGCGTTTGCAATGTAAGCGCAAAAAAATGTGTTTATTTACGACATCACATTAGAAACCTCGAAAATTATCAGTGTTTCTCTACTAGATTATGCATGTATTAAACATATTATAAACCTTCTTTTTGAATCATTCTATCTATTAAAAAAACCGCATCAAAATACGTTGCGTAGTTTTAAAGATCTAAGCATACATAGGGACAGACAGACCGCCGAGCGACTTTGTTTTATAATATGTAGTGATAGTGATAGTGATAGTGATAGTGATAAGTACAAACTTACAATTTTTCGACTTTTTCCTATAATTGTGTTATGAGACCTTGCTTCTTGCTAAATTTCATGATTCTAGGTCAACGGGAAGTACCGAGTAGGTTTTGATTTACTTGCGAGACTCAAAATATGTCCGTAAATGGCCGTATTTTTTATTGCGTTGATTTAGAAGCTTGATTTATTTAGAGCTGCAATCAAGGGACCATAGACCTACGTATTTGATATTAATTTCAACTTGATAACTCCACGCGTTCCTGAGAAAAAGGGTATTGACAGACTGACAAACAGACAGACAGGCGGACTATGAAGTGATCCTGTAAGGGTTCCGTTTTTTTCCGTTTGAGGTAAGGAACCTTAAAAAGGAGGGTTGAGTATTTGAGCTATGTATGTATGTATGTATGTACAGACGCCAGCACAACAAGCTACTAGAATCTGTTAAATTTCTTTAATAGATTTTCATCTTTATCTCTAAAATATTAGGTTCATGGTTGATTGGGAAAATTTGACAGTTTTGGGTGGCTTGACCTGCTGGCGTCTGTACACCCAGAATCATGCACTGAATCCATGGTATCAGTTCGCACGTTGATGTCCCAACCACTCTGCATAATATCTGGCAGACTTTTAGATTTACCTGGTAGAGAATGCCGACCCCCTTTCTAGAGTCAGGGAAATTTTGTTAAGCAATTTGACTACCAACTGTTACTTATATTCAAATCACAACTAGCATTCTTTGACAGTTGTATGTGTAGTATACAATGTCATTAAACTTCTAGACGTTGCCATGATTACAGTGTGAAATGAGACACATATACACGAAATTAGTAAGAAAATTGAGACAAAACATCGTATCTTCTGTCTCTTACGGCGTGCCGTATTTTTGCTTGGCGAACTTTTGAATGTTAGCCAAACAAAGTGCTTTCACAAAAACAAAAACACTGTTACAAAATTTATCTAGCGTCGATTAATATAACTTTTTTGGACAGTTTTTGCATTGTGCGAATGTATTGACATGGGTTTCAGTCCAAAATATGGAAGATTTCTTGCGTTAAAGTTAATTTCTCATAACACATAACCTAGAAAAAGTATTATATTGCTGTCTCATGACCTGCCACGTGGTGGCTCGATCTAGATGTATATTAAGGTAGTATACGAAGTTAATATATCACACAACTGTCAGGACACAAGCAAATTCAAAGTGACAAAAGAGGGGTGGGGGGCTCTTTGGTCACTTTGAATTGTAAATAAAGCGTCAGTGCATCGTAAGTGATCGTAAACCACTCCCATGTGTGTTACTTACTTCCTGCTACAAAGTTAACAATATGGAATGGCTATGACTCGGCAAATTGACGTCGTAACGTGTCAGTTTACTTAACAATTAATTTACCTGACTATGACCACTGTATAACGTTTCGTACAGTATGTAAGATAAATAAAAATCTATCTATATACTCGTAGTCAAACATTTTTCAAGGTGTAATTAGTATATTTCAATTTGGTTAATTTAATGCAAAATTTTATGTTAGCAATGCAAATTTCAAAACATTTCTAAACTTAAATGTCTGAAATCGACCGTGTTAAAGTATCAACTTACAGTGACTTTGAAACTTTTAGGTGTAGAATGCGCTGCTCTCTATTAGCTATGCTGCTTGAACTTAGACTCGTAAAATAATCATCTGCAATATACGTAAACTTTTAATCCTAAGATTTCAATAGGTAAGTAATCTGATTCGATTGATAAAACAAAGTATTAGAATACTAATTTAATTAGGTTTTATCTTTAAATTATCTAAAAACTACACTATAAATACGCACCACGCAAAATTTTAAGTTAGTTTGATACATCAACATCGGCAACATGAAGTTCTTGGCACTGGCACTATTGGCTCTGACGGCGGTCGCCTCCGCTAAACACATCCACCTCGAGGATGCCATCGATCTAGAAGACATCACCGCCTACGGATACTTGTCTAAAATCGGTGCACCAACTGCCGAAAGAATCCGTCAAGCTGAAGAGCAGGAAGATACCCATGTCAGAATCGTTGGTGGTTCAGCCTCAAACACCGGACAGTTCCCTTACCAGGTAACTAGTCAGTTTAAATAATAGGTACTTACTCACTCATTTTAGAATTGCCTAAAGGGCTTCGGCCCCTCATAGCCTTCCAAAAGACCAAGACCCAGGGATCCCGAAATACGTACACATAATAATAAATCTTTTATTTCAGCCAGTATTACAGTCCATAATATCACAATACATTTTTAAACAACAACTCAATCTATATTTATTTCGGTAATTTTCCGCAGGCCGGTCTTCTCTTGAACTTCGGTGGGGGTCAGGGTGTCTGTGGAGGCTCTCTGGTCAGAGTTAACCGCGTTCTTACCGCTGCTCACTGCTGGAACGACGGTCAAAACCAGGCCTCTTCCATTACCGTTGTCCTTGGTTCAAACCGTTTGTTCTCTGGCGGTACCAGGCTGACTACCAACAGTGTTGTTATGCATGGAAGCTGGAACCCTAACTTGATCCGTAATGATGTTGCCATGATTAGATTGAACTCCAACGTTGGACTTTCAAGTAAGTTAATTACAAGTACCGTTTAGTAATTTATCTATTTACCCACGTTCTTTAGTTTTGAAGAACATAGTCCAGTTCATATAGCTAAAACACACAAGAACTACCAATTCATTGGGTTATGCCGATAAATAAAATACTTATCATTTTTAAAGCTTATATACAGTAGTAGTAGGTACGTATTTTGACGAGTTATGCGAACATAAACGTAGGGAACAGCTGATTTTGTTCGCGGTCCTATAGTAAAAGTTGTTCTTAATTAATTAATATGAGTACAATGAGCCCTTGCCGATGAATTTAATTTCACCCTGTACACTTATCGTTTTTATACTTTGAATCATTTTAAAAGTATTTAAAAAATATGGTATAATTTGTATACCCACAGACAACATCGCACTCATCGCTCTGGCCTCCGGCAACGAGAACTACGCCGGTGAAAACGCTATTGCATCTGGCTTCGGGCTCACCAATGATGGTAAGGAATTCATTACAATTCGTTTCGAATCTAGAGTATTTATTTTGTTTACTGTACCAATTTAAAAAAAAAATTGCTATTCTCCAGGTGGCAGCGTCTCTGGGAATCTGAACCACGTTACCCTGCCTGTGATCACGAACGCTGTATGCACAGCTTCCTTCCCGCTCATCATCCAGGACTCCAACATTTGCACAAGCGGGGCCAATGGCAGGAGCACATGCCAGGGTGACTCCGGTGGTCCCCTCGTTGTAACCAGGAACAACAGCCCTCTCTTGGTACGTATTTAGAGAATAAATTTAAAAATGCTTACTTTTTTTTCGATGGCTTACCTTTCGTAATTCTATGCTTGTTTATGGTACTCATTTTAACTTTTCTAATAGATTGGTATCACCTCCTTCGGATCTGGCCGTGGTTGCCAGGTTGGAGCTCCTGCCGCCTTCGCCAGGGTTACCACTTTCATCACCTGGATCAACGGTCAGCTGTAAACTAGCTAGCAGAAAATGATATCATGATATATGAAAATGTTTTAGCAATAAAACGAAAATTTTATTAAAATATGAGTTTAGTTTTAAATACTCTAAGAATTCCATAGCGGCATGTAATTGTAATGGTGTCTCTGTGATGAGCAAAGGCCTCAAATCTGCCTTCTCATTCAGAAAACGAGCATCAAGTATGTTAGGAACAATTGATTAACACAGACACGAGATGTCAGTCCTATGTCCTAAACCAAAGGGGCTCATAGAATATTTATTATCTGTTTTTCATTTAATGGGCAGTAACTACTTATTATCAAAGATTTCAATAACGGCAATGCTGATTTTTTAAATATACGCAACGCTAAGTAGAGAGGCTACTAAGAAAGAATGCATCTGATTGTCCGGCAACACCTGTGCAGATCAGCCGATAGTACTTATAATAATGATCGATCCACTATGTAAAGCCGCTCTTGCCATAATCAGTCCTTGGATGGGTGACTATTCTCCTTAGTGATATTGATCATTCTTCTTGGTGTTATTTCTTTACACATCGAGACCTTGAATTAAAAAGCACGTTACCTGTCATTCGTTCAAACCTCTCTCTGAATGAATGAATGAATGAAATGCACCAATCCCAGCGTGGTTTAACCAGACTCGATTTCTCGAATGAACCCAAAGATTCACACTAGCCCCTGTTGCCTCATGTTACATGGTGCAACAGAAACCATTGTATATCAAGGAGTAGACCGGGGGGTCTCTCAAATAATTATCGACGTACCATAATAACCGAAGACAGTAGAATTCTCTGTCTACGATAATAACAGTGTACTGTGTAGTTCATTTTGTTTTATGCCGATCGAACAATTGCTATTCAAAACTACTTCGATCATCGCAATGAATAGTTATTGTTGAAATAAATTATTTGTAACCAAGTGGGTTACGTTATAACTTTATAAAATAAGGCTTCTGGTCTGGTAGTAACAAACAACTATGGCAGTTGATTCGTGGCGGTCAGATATTAAAATAATTATTATTTCATTCAAAAATTCATCATCTGTTACACATTTTACACACGGCTACACATCAAGCTATACAAATCTAGTTTACACTGGCCTCTCATTGTAAGGAAATCTTATACAATGTGAGATCAGCTTATACTGGAAATGTATAGCTTGATCTGTAGCCGTGCATACTATATATATGGAAATATATTAGCTGTACGCTTTCCTAAAATAAATAAAATAAAATAAAATAAATGTGTGGATAGGTGTTATATTGTACTGTATTGTATTGTATAACGGGCCGATGTCCGCAACTCCACGTCCAAGCGCGTATTTTGCGTACGGGTGGGAAAATCTATCGTCTATCCACCCCTGAGGCTGCACCACGGCTGGGACCACGTGATTTTTTCGTGCTTTTCAAGCACTAGAGACCGACAAGGGATCCGATTACGACTTTGCGACCTAATTCAGTCTAAAACGATCGCTATCTATGTCGAGACTGCAACCCCAGGGGTGGATAGATGATAGATTTTCCCACCCCTACGCAAAATACGCGCTTGAACGTGGAGTTGCGGACATCGACCCCAGCTCCTAAAATGGATAGGTATTTATCTGCATCTAGTTTGACAGAAAAGCTGACCTAAACAAGTAGTGAAAAGGCAAGGCGATAATTATGGACATGTCTGCAACACTTAAATGTTTTAATTAGCTATATTTTTAGATGAATCATGATTGTTGATTAATTTAAAAACCTCATGTTTTGACATTATCTACATCCTTAGTTAGATTATTTTGATTAATTAATCAAAGTCTCGTTAATTAACTTTATTATCACCTTAATACGTCAAAATAATATAATATCAGGTTTGATTATATGTAATTTATCAATTAATATTATAATAGGAAATAATCATTCATATCCAGGCATAGGTAGGTATCTATATATATATATATTATACTCCATACCTACTTAGATATATTTTAAACATGAAAGTAAAAAAAAAAATAATTAAATTTAAAACTTTTTATTTCAAAGAAACATTACTTAATTTTGTTTGTTTTGTTTAAGTCTGTCAATCTGTTTGTTACCATTTCACGCTTAAATGGCTGAACAGATTTGGATGAAAATTGGCACATCGATAGGCCATGACCACATACTACTACACTTTTCATTCCAGCAACACGTTCCCGTGAGATTATTTCCAACCTCACCGCGAGTGAAGCCGCGGGCACAAAGTCTAGAATAAGTGTCAAGTCTATAGGAGTACTTCTAGCATATAATAATTTTCCGTCGTGAGAGCAAAAGACTGCGGCTTTTTTGTATAATACATACCGGTCGATCGATAACCGTGAGTCCGGTGACCATACAGGGGCAGGACTCACAGGTCATACAAAAGGGTCATAAAAAGTTTGTAAACCGTGCGTTGCTATCAACATACTGTTTACAAACTTTTTATACGCGACTCCACAGCTTCGTTCCCAAATATTGAGCGCAAGCCACAGGACATTCGACACCAGACGCGCTACCTCAATTTTTATTTCAGTTCGGACCTTCCAGCAGTAAATAAGTAATTTTTCGTGCGTTACACGCCAAAAGCCTGTAAACAAAGTACTTGTGAACGCGTTCGTTAGCACTCGGGAAACGTCAAATCGACTCATGGACCAACGCCGCCGAACACCGACGCCAATTAGAATCCGCATAACGTGGCGTCATCGTTGCCACGTCACACTTCCTGGGCCGCTAAAATGATTTCGAATAACGAACGTATTAAAAGTTTACTGATACCGAATAAGGGGTGGGAAAACGTTTGTCACATTCATTCTAGGAAAGTACTTATATACTTTTACTAAGTTATGTAAATACGATTTCAATTATTGATCTATCATGATTTGATATCGATTAGCCACCGTATATGTGAAGTTTCCCCAGATACATTTATCTTATCCATACAGCATGTATTAGAAAGGTGTGGTCATTACATTATTTAAGGATGTGGTACCATCAAACTGAACAATTTTTTCCATGGGCCCAACATCGCCAGCCGACACATACATTTGGGTCGACACTAGCACCTTAATTGCGTAACACATCACCAATCGTAATCTGAATCATTTTGAAGCAAATTGTTAATCCATTGTTTCATAATTATGTTCGAAAAAATTGTCTGCTCTGACGCAATGAATGTTGTTGAACTGTCAAAATGGAACCGATTCCGACTGCAGAATTAGGTAGGGTGCTGGTATTCAAGTTTTTTTAGTATAGTTGATAATGTCGTTACGGATTTTAGCAATAATAAAAATAACTCTGTATTAAAAGTTCATGATAATTACCTTATGAATAGAAATTATCGTTTTTTTTATCAAATTTGTCCAATGTTTCGATTTATCCAAATTGATCATAATAACGACGTGTGGCTGATTCTATACTTCTTCTGTAATATTGTTGCGCACTAACATCGCAACCACTAAACTCGACTCGGCGCACGGCCATGAGACCCCCACTTGGGCGTGCGCTGGCGTGCAGTGCAGCGTGTGTCCGGCGTGTGCCCACGGGTATCTAGCACGTGACGCGAAACACGGCCGAGTCGTTGCTAAGCGCGCTCTTAGTCCACGGGTCTAGTGCTGGAGTCAAAAGCTGTTGTTATGGAGTAAATTAGTCATAACACAGCGGAAATTTAATTAGCGTGATAATTGCCGCAGCGAGGTCGCTCCGTTAATCGCCAACTAATGCCGAGTAGGTGCCGAATGGCTCTCAAAGAAATGCATTGGACTAGCAGCTTGCTAGACTAATTGATTATTTGAAGATTTTGAACTCTCTTTAATTTGACAAGCCTAGATTAAGATAAACAATAGATTACAAACTTATGATCATTTATGTCGGGACCAACTTCGAAATGTCGACAGAAAAAAGGCTCTTGTTTCATGTGGAGGTATAAACCCTAATTCTCTTCTGCATGACCAAGTAATACCAAGTACGTTCATGCGGCTCATATCAGTGAGACAGGGTTTTTTTAGCGTTCCGTACGCGAAGGGTGTCAGACGGAACCCTATTACTATAAATCTCCGCTGTCCGTCGTCCGTCCGTCCATCTGTATGTCAGCAGGCTGTATCACATGAACCGTAATAGGTAGACAGTTGAAATGTTCACAGATTGTGTATCAGATTGTGTTGCCGCTGTAACAACAAATAATAAAAATAAAATAAAGTTAAACATTAAAAGAGGTCCCCGATCTACGGTCCCGATACAAGAAACATGATTTTTTAAACTGAAGTATTTTTTATACAGGTTGTGTTAAATATTGTACGGTGGTACGGAACCCTTCGTGGCCGACTCGCACTTGGCGCTTTTTAAAACTCGACGGCATATTTATAATAATAAAAATAACTGCAGTATCTCTACGTTGACCGATCCAGACCAAGAGAGATACAGAAACCCGCAGGGCAGCCTGTGGCGAGCTGTTGGGCAGTAGCGACCCCACGGACCCTATCTCCCGGGTGTAGTCTTGTTCTTCACCTCTGGCTTGCCTTTATTGACCGGCTGGAGTGAACACTGACTGGAACAGAGTTCTCACTTCATTCTTGCCTTTATTAGCTGGCTTGAGTGGAGATTCGCAAGAGCAAATGTGCTCGGAGGAAGGTAGAATTCCAGTAAGTGCTTGTAGGGATCTTGACCATCTTCCGGGCTCTGGGATTGTACTGAAAACCGTGGAATACCTCTCCACTCCTCAAGCATCTCAGGACATGTTGCCCCTTGTCGCTACGTCTCTAAGTGCTAGCGACAGTTTCCGGGTGCCCATTATTGAGTGTGCAAGTCACCCCCTGCCAATCTATCTGTGTATATTATACAGGGTGATTTTTTAATGACCAGCCAAATTTTCACAGGGTGTTCTACCCATGAATATGAACAACTTTCACTATGACCAACCAACCAACTTTGAAATCGCAAAAAAAATATCAGCTGTTTCATACATTTTGATCGAGTAGGTATTGAACTTTTGTAGGAAACCGTTTTTTTTTCGTGATTTCAAAGTTGGTCCCATAGTGAAAGTTGTTCATATTCATGGGTAGAACACCCTGTGAAAATTTGGCTGGTCATTAAAAAATCACCCTGTATAACATTGGTCAGGCAGGGGACATAGTTCTTAGGCAAGGCGATAGATGGTATCCTGTGGAAGGACTTATAGTATACTTTTTGTCTCAAAAATAATCCTGAAGGGGATGAATGTCTGTATGGGAAATCCAGTGTTTCTTAAGATATATAGGGTGACTGGTTGTTTGTTATCATGAGCACAATCATGGGTTTAGGTATCGGTCACTAATTACCAGTCACCCTATATAGGCCATATGTTCATTCAAATTTATATTTTTGGTAAGAAGAATAACGTTTTTCAGCGTTTTTGTAAAATCATCCCCCAAGGGTGTAAAATAGGGGATGATTTTAAATTTCATGTGTAATACAGTTTTTTTTATGTATTTCTTTTCAAGAGATTTTTGGGATTGAAATTATAGTTATTACAATTTAAAGTAATAAAATAACCTATCTAACATGTAGGTATTATGTGGTCAATGTCGGCACTAGATTATTATTAAAGTGAATAATTATTATTATAGGTAAGGCGTTCAGAATTATAAAAGCCTGTTTTATTTATTTTAAAAAACCGTACAAGAGTGTGAGTAGGACTCGCGCCCTGAGCGTTCCGTCTCAAAGCTGTGCTCTCTCGGCTGTCCAAATTTCCCATTCCGGATTGAAGGACAAACTTAACTTTTCAGTTGAAAAAGAATTTTAAATAGACCACTCTATGTAAAGTTCTTTTTCAACTGTAATATGACCGATTTAAATAAAATACAGAGTACCTATTATGTTACTTCAAGACACGGCCTATGTATTTCTGATCCCATATTGAAGAACAAACTTAACTTTCATTTATTTTGAGGTACGGAACTCTATAAAAGATTATTTGAATGTATTATCTACCACATTTTCATGCTTTTCATGCATAACGGCTCAAGATATTTATTATACCTACTTTGAATCCCGGTAGTACGGTCCTGCGATAATTTCCGATCTTTAGGTACGCGGGCGAAGCCGCGGGCAAAAGCTAGTATTATATACGTCAAACGTCAGAGGGCCGCGCCGCCGCCTGTACCTAGTCGTAAACTCGTAGGTCACACCGAGAGCCTTCGCGACCGCCCGTGAACTTGACGCATACTCGTCCTGAAAAATACTGTGACGAAACGACTTGATACTCTTGTATTAATAATCGACCGTGACGTATATCAATGTATGGGAGAACATGTTTTTCAACTACAATGTGAAGTTTGTTTTTGCGACAAATTCTTTTCAACTACGGAATCCTTCGTTATGCGTAGTCCCACACGCACTTGGCCGGTTTTTTTATATTAACAAATTTTTAACAGTTTAATAGCAATTTATTACCTATTCTAAAAAATTAAGTTTTGAGAAACGAAGAATTATATTTTATGATATTTACTTCATTAAAAAACTCGAAGACTTAAAATTATAATAAAAATATGTACAAGTATATAAAAAGGGGAGGGTACATAATCATAGGGAATCAAAAATTTGTCCACATCGCTGTCAACAGGAAAATTGCCCAAACGGCTGGCAACATTGCCACGTTTTACGGCAATGCTGATTTCTTGGCCTAAAATTAGGGCAGCCCTTTGGTCACGTGAAGACTCGATCAATCGCTTGGCGATAATTGGGATGAATTTATCCCAAAAACATACTTAACATTGTAGTTGAAAAATATGTTCTCCCATACATCGATATACGTCACGGTCAATTCTTCAACTGCAAAATAATGTAAGTTTGTAATCACAAAAAGAATTATGTGATAAAACTACAAATTATCGATTTTTCTTTTACTTGTGCTTTGAGACCTTGTTTCTTGCCAAACTGCATGATTCTAGGTCAACGGGAAGTACTATATACTTAGGTTATGATTTAATTGGGAGTATCAAAATAAGTCAGTCGTGTTTTTTATTGCTTTGACTTAGAAGCTTGATTTTTTAGATATCCGAGGGATCGTAGACTTACGTATTTGGTATTAATTTCCACTTGATACCTCCACGCGTTCCTGAGAAAAAGGGTCTTCTTGATTGACAGACAGACGGACATCGAAGTGATCCGATGAGGGTTCCGTTTTTTTTTCTTTTGAGGTAAGTACGGAACTCTAAAATGATAAAAGGATTATTTTTACGATCTTTGTACAATGGAAATCCCAATAAGTTGCGCCTTATTGTGCAATTACTTCGTTTTAAATTGGATTACATAAAGGTTACAAACAGAAAGTCATGTAGGCATTAATACTTACAGATTTATAATACAAACAGTGTAGATTATTGAGGATCGATACGAGGGATTACTTTATTGCGATTGTAACAAGACCAAAATAATAAAATTATAACAGTATTAAATAAGCCATTTGTATTTTGGAAAAGATTACCAAACTATGAAAATCTCGAGGTGCATACAACTGGGCTGGGCGGGATTTCGCAAAGTGGATGATGTTTTTCGGAATCGGAAGATACCACTATGCCTCAGAACCAAATTGTTTGAACAATGTGTCCTGCCTACAATTGTAACTATCGAGCCAAAACATGAACGCTCACTAAAGAGACTGTACAAAGTCCAAGTTAAACAAAGGGCTATGGAGCGCGCCATGTTTAGGCCTATCATTGAAAGACCGAGACCGTAGCTCAGAGATCCGACGTACGACTAAGGTACTAGATGTCGGACTGCGGGCATGTAGCGGCTCTGAAATGGAAGTGAACAGGACGCTTGGCTAGATGTGCTGATAACAGGGCTAACAGAGGCTTAACGGAATGGTTATCGAGAGAACGTAGAAGGAGCGTTCGCAGGCCAACGGTCAGATGGGTGGACGACCTCAGTCATAGAAAAACACGGACCCCGGCGGACTTGCTCTATGCCTACAGTAGATCGTAGGAAGTCCTGGATGAGACTCGCACAGACCAGAGAAGCACGGCACAAAAGGGAACAGACCTATACTCAGCAGTGAATGGCACAAGGCTGCCATATGATTATGATGTAAGCCAAGAGTCACACTGAATCAGTTTTGAAGTGATGAAGAGATCTGACGCTTTTAAGAAAGTTCGTTCATGGAGCCATACTTTATTTATAGAAAATTTTATCTTAACATAAGTATTAATTCATTCACTTTATTTACAGTATCTCCATAGGTTATCTTAAACTGATAACTCAGCTATATGAGTTTTTAAAAAAAATGTGGAAAAATTTTAAGGGGTTATTGAAAGGTTGTTCCAATCATGTTAATGTGTACCTATAAAAACAATTTTATCATGTTTTTTTTAAGAATTACGTCAATGGTACTCTTGATGCCCCTTGAATTATTCAATGCTATCCAAAACACCAAGCTCAAGTAGGCACCATTGAAGATAACATTTAGGTACTTAAGCCGATGGAAAACAGGACCGAGTTTATGTACCTACATAATGTGTTTTTGTACCTATGAAATTGAAGAGAATAGGCAGTAATTTTATTATTTTTGATTTGTTTGGGTGCGAATGCGAAAGTCAACAAGGTTGGAGACGGGCATCGCCCCAACGTCATTGAGGCAAGTCTAGGATACGCTACCATAATGTCTTGGATTCGTTCAAGACTGATTGGTCAGATCAAGGAGGAAGTGATTTCTTTAACCCCAGCTGTTGTGGGACAGAATACCTTGGATATATATCGACCAAGGTAGGTTTACAGCTGGGGCTTAAGAAATTTGATATGATTTTTCGTCGGCTGGAAAAAGTTTCAGATTCGGGATAGGAAATTGGGCATGCAATATGCTGACGGCAATTTCATTATTTGGAGAGTTGAGTAAAAATTTATGATGATTATCGAATCACCCGTCTCTTCGTCGGTTAAATCATTTGGATTTTCCATTATGTGTTATTTGACAACTACTAAGGCTTTTCACCTAGGACGAAAAAAAATCTACTTCATCTGACTTAAAATTATTGTGAGCATAGGAAATTAATAAAATTTCCATATCAGACTTATTACTTTTTTCTCAGTAGTGGTGATAGTTGGCAGCACTTAGTTTGCTTTATTAATCTAACGAATAATAGTTTGTCAGGAGCCTATCTCTTATCTTTAATCCGATTAATCCTCATGACTAATATCTACGAAAACTAATAATCAGTGTTTGTGACGTAAAGTAATCATGCCACAAACAATTAATTGCAAGAGATAAACTGTTTTGGGTTTTTCTGGGATAATTTACTTATTTTGGGAAAAACTGCCCATTCTTTTCAAAATAAGATTAGAAGAAGAAAAGTATTGTACCTACTGGTAAAATAAAGTGTCCATGTTATAGGAGAAAACTTTGATGGTGTTAAAAGATAATGTCACATTTACAATAATTAATGTTAACTGTTATAAAACGAAACGTCATTATTATTGTCGGTGTCTGTCTGACTTTGCACTTCTATCCCAAGAACCACTAATCCAAATTACGCGAGGTAATTCTTAAATAGTAAATCGCTAAGTTTTTAGTAGTCGAGTGTCATTGCGTTCTACTAGTTTCGTCTTATCTTACAACTACCTTTGAACAGACAAAAAACGAAAACAAACAGCACCAGTATCTTACATTTTAACTAGCTGTGCCCCACGGTCTTAGCCTCCGTTTAATTTCGTTTTCGCTTACCTTCTTTCCGCCTTTTTTAATTTTGCTTGGCTTCTAAGGGTCGAAGCGTGATGTTAAAAAAGCCTATAACCTTTCTCAAGAATTGCGCTTTCAAATGCTAAAACAAAAACCGCATTAAAATCCGTTGCGAGTTTAAAGATCTAAGCATACATAGGGGCAGACAGACAGCGGGAAGCGACTTTGTTTTATACTATGTTATTAATTAATAGTAGAGACATAAAATATAGAATAGATTATTGATTTTCCCGCGGCCATGCCGTGGATTCGTGGATGGCAGAACATATCCCATGGTAACGTATTACTGGAATAAAAAGTACCCTATACCCAGGTTAGAAACTATATATCTGTGTGTCAAATTTCATCTAAATCCATTCGGGCGTTTTTGCACAGCACGGACAGTAAAGCTCCCAGTTGGTATGATTTTTTCCGAAATCTTCAAAATCGTCATCATATTTCAGCCAATTTACACAAAACCTTAATGAATTACACAAAACCTTCCTCATGAATCACTCCGTCCATTCGTGAAAACCGTCTGAAAATCCGTTCGGTAGTTTTTGAGTTTATCGCGGTCAGTTCAGACAGATGGACAGACGCGGCGGGGGACTTTGTTTTATAATATTATGTAGTGCTTGTATACATTACAAAGTATAATTTATATAACGCACAAACTCTTAAGGGGTCACTGTACTCGTCATTATGAACAACTTTTACTATGGGACCAAACCTGAAATCAAGAAAAAAATCTGCTGGTCCCTACATACCCTATGTTTGCATAACACGTTAAAATGTAGGGAAAAGCTGATAATTTTTTCGCTATTTCAGGTTTGGTTCCATAGTAAAAGCTGTTCATAATGATCAGTATACAATGACCCCTTAAGAGGTTGTGCGTTATTTAAGTTACAACTTGCGGATCTTCGTAACAGAAAGTACCAAGACATATTAAGCCGTAGTCTACAAAAACGTATCACCCGCACCGTAAACTCTATAATCCGGCGTGCAAGTTTATTAAACGTCAGTAACATGCGGCACCGACTAGCGTTCTGTAGAAATTGAGATGAAACAATATGGAATTTCAATATGTGCGACTGAAATAGACGAGCTTCCGACTTCCTCTAACAATATTTAATAATGTACTAGTTTATTAAATTGCCCGTATTGCCTATCCACAGTGGATTGTATTTATTTTTCACTTATATAGATATATTTATACTTACCGTAAGTACGTACTATTGTTTTGTCGTTTACATCGCTTGGACGTTAGAGATACGTCCAAGCGATGAAGATGACGTATGATTATACTTATTTATAGTATGAATCGGTAAGGAAGAGGTATATTAAAATAATCAATTGAAATTGTCAATTTTTACGTGATTGATATATCGATATTGATGCGCAAATTGATAGTCACCAAATTGATAATATCACCTACTACAATATTGACTACAATATAAATTGATGGCAATTGATCAATTGCAATTGATCGCTTTGGAAACCCATAAGACACTATTTTCTACTCCTCCTCAAGTCCTCTATTTTTTTAAATTACATTCATGGTTGTAAAATTAAAATTGCAGTAGAACGCACCCACTCCGCCTTGCTAAGCGTATTAAGTTCGTTGAATGACGACTATTTGTTTTAGTGAAAGCCTAAAAATACCAAAAAATGTCACATAAGACCTTTACGCTTAGCACGGCAGCACTGCTCCTTTTTATTATTACATAATAATATTACAATATAATTATATAAATAATTAGATTATCTTTAAAATAATGAAGGTTTCATAAAAATACTCTTCATAGTATTTGCGTGATTCTCAGTTTTTCATCCGCGTTAGACATAACTTTACAAATTAATTACACTATGTAATATAAATATAATCTAAAATATTCACATACTAATTTATTAAGAAAATGCTCTAATTTGACATAAGTTTTTTTCCAAATCATTTCCATCACTCGTTTAGAGAGAGAGATCGAGATCTTCAGTTTAAAATTGTGCGTTCATAGTACAATCAAGACAAGTTTCAAGCGTAAACAGAAGCGAACTACTGATAAACATATCAGCTGAAAATGGGTCTGCACTGTGCAGTCGGTGTCGCATGATCTATCATATACAATCATGATTTCAATTGTTTTGCAGTCACGTAATAAATCATCAATTAGATTGTACGCTAAAAATAATAATATAATATAATAATAAAATTTATTCAAAAATAAAAATTGGTAAAATAAAATACAGTATAAATCTAAGAAATAATGTAGGTATACAAAGTATGGTGCCTGTACTAGGATAAACCTGTATCACAGGCGGCAAGAGTTCTTAGAATTACTATTTGGACTACTAATTTTTTAACAATATTTAACAGTTACATATAATAGTGACATAGTTATTTAATTTATTATTTAAAATTTACTTATACACTAATAATTACTTAAACATAAAGATAATTGCTATATTATTTACGGAAAATAGTTCCTATCACTTAGTTACACGATTATGATTGCATCTGCAGTAGGTATTATTAATTAGGTTGAAACAAATATTGATGTAACATTCGATTTTTGAAGCGGTCGGTTAATGTGCTTAGACAGCGACAAATTGATAGTAAGTAGGACAGCGCAGTGGTCAGGTATATTGTTGAGTCAGCAACAAGCGATACGGAAGTCTGGCCTTGGGTATGACGCACTAGGTGCCCTCATAATCTATGGAGTTAATATATCTGTATTCTGCTATTTTCCTAGCAGGGCATTCAGAGTCTCCCGTCTTGTGATTACTGGGCTTTTTAAAGCGTGAGCAAGTTGCACATTTCGGAAGGTCGCCTTTCTTCGCGCATTCGGACATCGAATGGCCTGCTTCACCACACTGACCACACGTAGTGACGATCTCTCGGCAAGTTTTTGCTGCATGGCCATATTGTTGGCATTTGTAACACCTTGTCACCAATGTAAAGTCCCTGACGGGACAAGACGTCCAGTTTATAAAAAGCCTTGATTGAGGGATTAGGGCTTTACGAATGTCGGCTGAAACTTCAACAACATAGTTGCAGGTCGTAGCATCTCTCTTCCCGGATTTGTGGCTTAATTTGATCAAGGTCAAGAAGGATTCCAAGGACATCGCTGGTAATTTGTCAGCTACGTTTTGTTCGAAAATAAACCTGAACACCTCATTTTCAGCCAAGGAATTCGGCACTCCTACAATCACGATCCGTGGTTTGCGCTTGCTGGGTTCGTCGGCAGTAAGTCCAGATGTAGAGAGCTGAACTGCGTGCTTCAGTTTATCAGCGTCGTCTTTGGTCTCTGTACTGATAATTACGCCTCCATTTTTTGTTTTTCTGACACCACGAACGTGCAGCTTCATTTGTTCAGGCCGTATGATTTTTTGCACGAGTTCTTTCGTTTCGTCACTAGATTTAAATTTGTCATTGGGATAAATGGCAACAGAGCTTAGGTTATTGGGTCGAACGAAATCATTTGATCCCTTTTTCACCATATCGGCAAAAGAAGCATTTCCCGCTGAACCAGAGTCCTTTATCGTCTGCTTGAGCTCCGAAATATGTTCCGTCAGGTCACGCTTTTCTTGAAGGGCGTCAACCATGTTATACGCGTGAATGGCTTTCTGCTTGAGCGACTGATATAGGACTGCCATTTGTGAGGTGCCAGATCCTACTTTACGGCACAGGTTAGAAATTTTCATTTTCTGCTCCGAGTTCAGTTTTCCATCCGCGGCAATAGAGCAAACTTCATTTAGGTGCTGCTCGATGGCTGACATCCATTTTTGTATTTCGGGCGTCGAAACAATATCAGCCGTGGCCGACTCGAGGGCTGGATTTTGCGTCGTCGTCTTCGACGGCGAGGTGGAGGATGGCAATGGGCCCCTTGGGTTAAAGGGGCTGTTTTCCATTTTGTTTTAATAAAAGTTCACTATTTTGTGTCCATTATTAACAAAACTACACACTTCAGCAAAAGTTTTACAGATGCATTACGGCAGTAATGCACTAAAGGAGGTCACTATTATTAAATAAATTATTTATTAAATACTGCTAACGAGCACGTCTGTGCACTGCCGGCGTGAGATATCAATTTCAATAATAACATGTTATTAAGGAGATATCTACTTATCTATGCGTAGGTATCGAATATATATTAATTCCAAAGTTTTCAATCTTTTGCATTACTTTCAGAAGTTACTACTAGGTACTACTACTATAACTAGCTTCAGAATGTTTCCTTGCAACAAATGAACTACGTTCACGTTACAACGGAACTAGTCAGAACCTACTGATACCTACACGTACCTATACTAAATGTAGACTCTATACCTACCCAATTAAATAGACATTACGAAATATTTCGTAATATGTCTATTACCATAGAATACTATACAATTAATTTAAACAAATATAATTAATAAAATATATTTACTGTTATCTCGTTAACAATTTTAACTAACTTATCTGCAATAATACAAAATATTTATGCTATGGTTATCTAACTGACAATTTAACCTTTGCTTGGGTCTTGGTCACCACATAAATAATATCATGGCGCCGTGGTATATAATTTCATCCAGCCACAAATTAATAACTCAGTCTCTCTCGATACACTGATCAAACACCATGGGTCGCTTAACTCCAGAACAGAAACAATTTTACAAAGATAATGGATACATTTTACTTAAAAATTTGTTTTCTGAGAAAGAATTGTCGCGAATTATAGACGAATATGACAAGTTATTCAAGAGGAAGAATCAAGAAACTATGGAAAACTCGTGGGTTGGGAAAAATGAGGACAACAGGAAAAGTGACAGTCCTTATACGGTAAGTTAACAATTTTAATTTTTTTAAAGTTATCCGAAGAATGAAAAATCTGCCCAATCTTGAGAGGTTTTTAGTGAAACTGTTTGCTGACATTCTTTTCACATTGTCATCATTTTATTATACTTAATTAACGTCAATAACCTTGTTATACAACGGTGTTGAACAGTGTTGAATATAATAAACAGTCTTGTGATGACAAATCATAAAACAATTGGCTTCAATTGAAATAAACGACGATCTCGTCTAGTTTTTAAATAAAATACACTTGTAAAAGTATTTGTTCAAACCTCCTTACAGAAATACTATATTATTACATAGACATTAGTTCACAAAATCATGCTGAGATCCTCACACTTAATAAGACTGCATTCAGAAAACTGTTGGTATACCTAAAATAATATAGATGATGACACTAAATAAACTTTAAGGTAAAAGGAGTCCACAACCTTCAACACCATCACTCGGTATTTGGAAAGCTGCTGCACAACGATGAGATGTTAGATGCGTTAGAAGACATCATGGAAACAGAGAACATCATGCTGCATCACACCAAGGCACACTACAAACCCCCGGGAAAGGGAGCCGCTTACCCCATGCATCAGGTGACTATTGCCTATTGAAAAAATTAGCTTTCGTGAATATTCCGACTAGTTTCGAACTCAAAAGGAATGTTAAGAGACCAAAATTAGTCAGGAATAGCCACAGCCAAAAGATATTAAAGGCATATCAAAATCATTGTAAAATAAAATTGTTAGGGTTCCGTACCCGAAGGGTGCCAAATAGAACCCTATTACTAAGCCTCCGCTGTCTATCCGTCCATCCGTCTGTCTGTCAGCGGGCTGTATCTCATGAATCGTAACAGGTAGACAGTTTAAATATTCAAAGATTTTGTATTTTTGTTCCCGCTATAACAACAAATAATAAAAATAAAATAAAGTTCCAAACTAAATGGGACTCCAATAGAAGAAACGTGTTTTTTTTTACTATAGTAAAAAACGTAGAGTTAAATATTGTACTGTGGTACGGAACCCTTCGTGTGCGAATCTGACTCGCACTTGGCCAATTTTTTTTAGTTTTTAACTACATGAGACTTTGCTAATATAAACTCCTTTTCAGGATTACCCCTACTTCCCTTACGAGAAAGATTCCATGGTGGCGCTATTCCTTCACTTAGACGCAGCAAACCCTGAGAATGGTGGGTTATTCGTGTACCCAGGCTCCCACAAACTTGGCCCACTAGAAGACGTCGGTCAGCTGGAGGGGAACTTCCACTTTGTTGATCAGGTAAGACTTTTGGCCACTGCTCATGGTTAAATTTATCTTTTCTCCACTTGTGTCGGCACGAGCTTTACCTTCGAAAATTTTAGATCACGCTGTGGTAAAACATTTTGTATGGACCAATCCGCAGGTTGCCCAAGATGCGCCAAACAAACACTGTTGGTGAAGTAGGCTCCTTTAAAAAAATACACAGAAATCAATTGTGTGATTTAGACGTCCTAATTAGAGGTTCAGGTTCTAGAATATGTAAACATCTGTATTGTAACCCATGTTTACGGGCTATATAGTGATGTACTTACATTAATTGTGATTAAATAATAGTTCCGTACAGACTACAATCTAATGGCTTAAAATCGTAATATATAAGTCAATGCTTAAAATACAAAATAAAAATATACAGACTTTGTAATAGAAAGAATAAAACATTATGTAGCAAGTGCGGACCCCCTTCGGGTGAAAGCCTCCTCCAAGGAATGCCAGTAATCTTTGCTGCTGGCTGTGTTTAGCTAGCTTTGACCCGCCATCTCCACCTATCTCGTCTACCCACTTAGCGCTAGGCCTGCCTCTGCTTCTAGTGCCTCGTAGTCCAGTCCATTTTATTGCTCTCCCCGTCCATTTATCGTCTATAAGCCTGGCCACGTGGCCTTTTAATTTTAATTCAATACTATGTACTTATTGCTAGCGATAAGAATATTATGATCCACGAGATCACTTTTAACCCCAATCTGTAAACAGAGGTCGGGTAGGTACTGGGTAGGTAGATAACTTCACTGCCATTATCTTTGCAGTAGCTAAAACAAAAACAAAACGAAGTTGTTTCAATAAATTAGTTATGTCACCGTATAATTATGAACTTCGTTAGTTTATAATCTAACTCGTGAGATTGTAAGCTGTCGATAAATTGTGACTGTACACACGGCTACACATCAAGCTATACATTTCAAGTTTACACTGACCTCTCATTGTAAGGAAACCCTATACAATGCGAGGTCAGCTTATACTGGAAATGTATAGCTTGATCTGTAGCCATGCGTACCATACTGCTTACAATATAATGTATTAATTTTCGATATTTTATAATCTATCCATGTCAAACCGTCAAATTGTAAACGAATCCTGCACTTACCGACAGGTTTCACAATCTGGCCGATTTTATCAGTACTATAATTATGAACCGTCCCTGATAGGTCTGTCTTGGCGGTAACTCCTTCTGAGTTCATGAGTGAAAACAAACATAGGAGTGAAATAAAGGAAATCAATCATTTAATTGTTTGAGATCAAGTATAATAATATAATGTATGTCAAGTATGTAATCATTAACTAGGTACGTTACGCGGGGCACATTATACAAGGTGCGTTTCGTCGCATTTGTATGATGCCGGTTCACAATTTGACGGTTTGACATGGATAGATTATAAACTATCGAAAATGAATAGGTACGATAAATAATGTAAGCAAGTTAGACTGTAAACTAACGCAGTTCATAATTATACGGTGACATAAATATATGCTAAATCTATTGTTTTTTGAGAAAATCATGGACTCGCACTTTTTAGGATGAGAGATCCTTCCTTCTACAAGTGTGCTAAACACGATATTGCTGTAAACCCATCCCTAATCCCAAATTGTATCATCAAAATTACATCTGCCAATTTTATTTTATTTTTTTTTTTCAGAAAAAGTGGCCCTATGAAAAAGCAACACCTGTCATCGCTGAACGAGGAGATGTCGTCATTTTCTCTTACCTCCTAATCCATGGCAGTACACAGAATCTGTCAGAACGACCACGTCGTATGTTTCTTGCCCAGTTCGCTTCAGCTGATGATAAGCCAGTAGGAGATCAGAGACAGCAGCCTGGTTATGGCTGGGTGTTGAGGGGCGCTAATCTCACCAAGGACGCAGCTACTTCGAAACATTTTGAATAACGAATTATTGACTGAACAAGCGAAGACATTTTTAAATCAAAGAAGATTCAAATAAAAATGACCTGCGTCCCCACTGAAAGTTTTATATTTTAAGTTTTAAGTAATAAAATTAATAATGTTATACAGTTTTTTTAGTACTAAGGACACATCCATCCCACCCCACTACCAACTCATAAATGCCACTCGGTTCCTGCTCCTCCTGTCATCACCATACATCTTGCTTGCCAGGTTTTGTATCCAACTCAATTTGAGTTTCTATGAGAGAATAGTAATTATTCAATGGTTTTTCAACGCACATCTAGATGATATTAGATGCTATTGACTAAGTGCACGACAGTAGCGCCACCTAGCATGCGCAACTATTCGGGATTATGTCAAATGCCATGATACGAATGTTTTATTGTTTGCTAATAATTAGTTATGACTCTGTCCTCCTCCCCGTTCTCAGGCAAAAGCTGCATGAGCTGAGAATACCGGTTAGGATTATTCAGATCATCTGCACTATTCTTTCAAGCCGCACTCTTCAGCTGAGGATCCCGGGGGAAAACTCTGAGCAGAGGATGACCTGGCGAGGCTTACCTCAGGGATCTGTTATTAGTCCCATACTATATAATATTTATACTTCAGATCTACCCTCATGCTTAAATTATAATTGCAAAATCCTTCAATATGCTGACGATATTGCATTATTGGTCTCTGGCAGTTCCATAGAGGATGCCGCTCTATCTTTGAATGTCTCTTTATCTTCATTAAACCAATGGCTACTCGATCACGGCTTGTCTTTGTGCGCTCCTAAGAGTACAGCAGTTATTTTTACTCGCAGACGTCTTGTCCCCCAGGTAGATATTAACATAGATGGTCAAGCTATCCCGATCAAGGAAAAGGCCAGGTTTCTGGGAGTTACCCTGGACTCCAAAATGTCAGGTGTGGATCACATCAACAATGTTGTTAAAAAATGTGAACGCTCAGTATCAGTTCTAAAGGCGTTGGCTGGAGTTTGGTGGGGTGCCCACCCATTCACACTAAAATTAGTGTACAATGCTCTGGTCAGAAGTGTGATGGACTATTGCTGCTTCTTACTTGAGCCGTGTAATAAAGAGGCGCTTCGTAAATTAGACGCCATTCAAGCCAAATGCCTTAGGATTGTCGTAGGAGCAATGAAATCCTCCCCCATCAATGCTCTCCAGGTAGAATGTGCAGAGCCTCCCCTTAACCTTCGTAGACAATACTTAGCAGATCGCTTCCTGTCAAAAGTTTTCGCCCTTTCATCCCATCCCTTACTTCCCATCCTAGAACAAATCCACCTATCCTTAGAAATATCCCCTTATTGGAAACATAAGTCTCCTCCCCCAGTGATGAATAGGTACAGAGAGCTAAAAAACCTCTCATCACCTGTTTGTCAGTATCACACCCTACCAGTATTTTCTTCCGTATACGAGGTAGTCCACTTTAAACCAAAGGTCGTTTTGGAACTTGGTATTTCAAAGAATTCCGAGGACGTAAAAGGTGACTTTGATCGGGCCATTGAGAGGTACTGGAGGGGTTGGAATTTATTCTACACAGATGCGTCTAAATTAACTCCAACAGGATGTACAGGAATTGCAACATACTTCCAGAATTCCAGGATTGCCCTTCTTTTCCAGTGCCCCCCAGAGGTTTCGGTATTTACGGGGGAATGTATTGGCATTTTAGAAGCAATTAATTTCATTAAATCGCACAATATTCAAAATTCGGTAATTTTTTCAGATTCTCGCAGTAGCATTCAGGCTTTAAGACAGAATCAACTAAAATCAAAGATCCATAGTAAAATCATTACAGACATTCAAAATTTACTCTTCACGTGCTCTAACAACAATTTAAACATTGAGATAGCTTGGATTCCCAGTCACTCGGGTATAGGTGGCAACGAGTGCGCCGACTCGCTGGCTAAATTTGCAACATCCAACCACGTTGATCAAAAGCATTATGTTGTCCATAGTTATGACCTACGGGCTGACACCAAACTTAAAATGCATAACTCGTGGTCAGCAGTATGGCAGCTAAGTTCAAAACTCAAGGGGGCGTACTACGCCAGTATCCAACCCGACATCCAGCGGAAACCTTGGTTTTTTAAGTGTACCAAATTATCTAAAAGAACTATTTCATCTTTGTGCAGACTGAGACTCGGTCACTGCTGCAGTCCAGTATTCCTAAATAAGATTCGTATTCGTGACAGTTCTTTGTGCGAATGCGGACTTGACGAGGGTACTTTGGACCATATTTTCTTCTCATGTCCTTCAAACTCACAATCTTTTGAATTGTACCTTATGCTTCCCAAAATTAAAATCTCCCTACCTACTAACTTCCATTCCCTCCTAACTAACTTTTCCCCTAAATTAATCCAAGTCCTAGCAAAATTTTTAAATGACAATGATTTAAAAATGTAGTCTGGTGGGTGTGTAATAATAATCATAATCTTATCTTTTTATATATTTGTGTCATTTTGTAGTAGAATAATAATTTAACAAAACTAACAACCTACAATTAACAAAACTTGTGTTGTCCTTGCAGCTAACATTTAACAAATAACAACTACCACAAAGTGAAAAGTTCGACGGCTCAACTCGCTCTACCGCCGTCCCAACATGACGCTGGCAGAATAGTCGACATCGGCTCAGTTGCCAAAAAAAAAAAAAAAAAAAAAAATTAGTACACAGAATTTTTTTTAAATAGTAGGTATATAGGAAAACCGGTCAAGTGCGTGTTGGACCACGCACAATGAAGGGTTCCGTAGCTGGTATGAATTTATCCCAAGAGCAAACTTAACATTGTAGTTGAAAAACATGTTCTCCCATTCATTCCAACAGTAAATCTAAGTTTGTACTCACAATATTGAGAAATTTACCATGTTATTTTGAGACCACAGACTTCTTATAGGTTTTCCTGTAATGTACAGGTAAAGAACTATATTCTGTATTTTTTTCAAAATTTTAGCCTCTGTAGTTTCGGAGATAAGGGGGGAATGGTCAATTTTCGTCTATTTTCTTAAATAACTTTAAAACGATTTATTTTAAAATTATAACACAAAAATATTTGAGACTCTCATAGTAAGCCCTTTCATTTGATATGTTACACGGTACAGTTTGGAAAACTTTTTTTTAAATTTTCTTATTTGCCCCTTAAAAGTGACCCCCATATTCAAAATGCATTTATTTACTTTACCCTTACGTGTTTGGGTCACAGAAATCCATATGTGTACCAAATTTCAACTTAATCGGTCCATTAGATTCGGAGCAAATTGGCTGTGACAGACGGACAGACAGACAGACAGACACACGAGTGATCCTATAAGGGTTCCGTTTTTTCCTTTTGAGGTACGGAACCCTAAAAATAGAATATAATATTATAAAAACAGGTTTTGAAAGTATAAAACACAATTTAGGTTTCCAACCTCAAACTGTGATGAAAGCAAAAGTAAGAAATGTTGGAGACCTACGAAATAAGTAATGGTAATACAGTTTATTTAATACGAGCCCACTGCATTCGTCAAACACAGGTGACATTAACACTCTACTATATTAAAGTACTTACCTACTTCAGTTCATAATCATCTGCCTAACCTTTTCCGAACTATGTTGGGGTCGGCTTCCAGTCTTACCGGTTGCAGCTGAATACCAGTATTTTACTACGACTAAAGTACTGTAGTTAACATTATAATTAACATTAACATTTTGGATTGACAAACTTCAGTGACACAATTTTGTCTATTGCAAATTATATTTCTAACCATTTTTTTATCTGGGTAAAGAAGATTGGGCGATTCAGCCCTGAAGCCCAATAGCGTTAAGATAATTGTATACCAATGGAAAGATCTCATCAACAAGGATATTTCTTATTATAAAGATTTCTCTTGATTGTTAGTACGTAAGAAGCTACAGAGTACTACTACTCTACTACTACTCTAAATGTGAGTAGGTAATTAAGTACTATTGAAATTCTGCTATTTTGTCAATTACTAAATTTCACCAATGCAAACATCTTTTATGCCTATAAACGGGCATTTTAAAACAGTGACCTCCTAGATGTCGTTAGAGGAACAAAGTTTTTAAGAGTCGGTCGGCCGGACAGAACGTTAAGCTTGCCGCTTTCCCCAATAGCGTTAAGATATATCTCTCTTCGAGAGAAATATTTCATGTTATGACGACTTCACTCGATTGTTGGTTAGTGAGGAGCTACAGTGCTCTAAATATTGAATAATTAATCAATATTTAATTTCAGGCACTTCGTCAATTAATTAACTTTCATTATTTCTGTGCCTTGCAAACATCATCCTTTTAAGCCTATCGCCGTCGTTGCCGTTTTAGGAACAATTTTTGAAGGAGTCGGTCGGACATAATGTTACTGTAATCTCGTATACAACATTAGTTTTTGTTTACACTAAACCCGAAAAGGTGTCATTGTACTTATCATTTTGAACAACTTTTTCTATGGGACCAACCTTGAAATCGCGAAAAAAACATCAGCTGTTCAGTACATTTTGACGAGTTTGATGTAGATAAATGTAGGTGCTGAGCAGCTGACTTTTTTTTCGCGATTTCAGGTTTGGTCCATAGTAAAAGTTGTTCAAAATGATGAGTACAATGATCCCTTAAGTGGTATAGTGTAAACAAAAACTAATGTTGTATAAGAAAGTTTGTTACTACTACGACTTGTCTGAATTATTAGTTGGTTCAGCGTTAAATCGTCATAAATGTGACGTTAACATCAACACTTAATTCTCGTCATAAGTTAACTAATTAATAAACAGTAACTTGTAACACAAAAAAATATTACGCCTGAATGCTAAAGGGTAGGCAGACAAATATTGTATTGTACAACTACATTTTGGCTACAGAGGTAAAAATACCTTTTTAACAAAAATTTATCTAAAAGTGTGCAGTGGTTGCGAGCGGTGGGGTCGAGAGTTTGTTTATACTGGGTGATTTTAATGCACATCCAAGCGAATTATTTTTTAGGGAACTTACTAGTTTCTGCGCGGATCAGTCGTTTGTTTGTGCTGATATTGAAAAACTAGGTATAAGTTCTAGTAGCTATACTTTTACGAGTGAGGCACATGGATGTAGGAGGTGGCTTGATCATTGTATAGTCTCTCTGACAGCCTGGGTTTCAGTGAACAAGGTTACTATAAAGGAGGACGTATATACGTCAGATCATCTACCACTTTGCGTTGAGTGCGACTTAAATATAGTAAGACCTAAGCGGGTAACAATTCCTACTCCTTGCAATAAAGTTGTTTGGGGGGAGCGAAATGACTCACAAATTGACAGGTACCGTGAGCTATGTAATAGTAAGCAGAGTTTCAAGAGTGTATTATATAGTAAAATATCATGTGCATTATGTGATGCCGCCGAGCAAACATATGAAAAGGTAGGTACTGTAGTTAGAAGTGGGAATCACAAGACATTATGCGGGTAGAATTACCATGTAAGAGATGCTCACCGGGAGGCCAGGCTTAAATTCGAAATGTGGGTTTTACACAATCGGCCAACCTCTGGAGTTATTTTTGAACAAATGTGAGTGGCCCGTAACATTTTCAAGGCTCGGATAAAATGGTGCCAAAAAAACCAGGAGCAAATAAAGATGGATATGATAGCAAAAGCTAGAGCAACAAATAATTTCGCTAAATTTTGGAAGTCCACGAGTAAGCTTGATATTATGGCTGGCCTCTCTGTGAATGTCAGCGGGAGAGGTGACCCGGGGGAGATTGCAAATATGTTCAAGGAGCATTTTACAGTGCAATCTCCTCTGGGTCCCTCAGTTGATATGGTCAATGCTGGGCCTGAAATTCAGGGAGTGCAGTCATTAATGTTCTTTTCAGCCAGACAAGTTGCAGCTGTAATTAAAAATATGAGCAGAGGCAAATCTCCCGGACATGACGGGCTCAGTATTGAGCATTTCAAGTTTGCTGGTGTTCATCTGCCAAGGGTTTTGTCGGTATTTTATACCATGTGCCTAAGTCACTCTTACTTGCCGGCAAAACTAATGAAAACTCTGGTGGTTCCCATCGTTAAGAATAGGACGGGCGACTTATCAGATAAGTCAAACTATCGACCTATATCTCTCGCATCCACAATGGCAAAAGTGCTGGACGGTATGATTGATTCTACCTTGAAGGTGTGTCTATTCATGCATGACTCACAGTTCGGGTTTCAAGCTGGACTGTCAACGGAAAGCGCCATAGTAAGTCTCAAACATACCGTCCAGTATTACACTGATCGTAAAACGCCGGTATACGCCTGTTTTCTGGATCTCTCCAGAGCATTCGATCTGGTAAATTATGATGTAATCTGGAGGGAGCTTGGGGATAGGGGTGTACCGGCAGGAGTCCTCAGGATCCTACAGTATTGGTATGGGAACCAAGAAAATGTTGTAAAGTGGTCCAATGCACTTTCTGAGACATATAGGTTAGAATGTGGCGTGAGACAGGGTGGCTTGACATCCCCTAGGCTATTTAGCACATATATAGATGGCCTAATTGTGCACCTCAGCAATATGCGGGTCGGATGTAGCGTCCATGGTGTGAAAATAAATAGTATCAGCTACGCTGATGACATGGCGTTGCTAGCGCCGACGGCAGGTGCCGTGAATGAAATGCTGAGGGTCTGTCAGGCGTATGCTGCCTCACATGGGCTTGTTTATAATGTTAAGAAGTGCGAATACATTGTCTTTAGGGCCGGCGGTGAGTGCCCAGATACTATACCTAACATTACCCTTAACGGCTTGATCGTCAAAAGAGTGACTAAATTCAAGTATCTAGGGCATTTCCTCACTGACGACCTTAAGGACAATGTTGATATTGAAAGGGAGCGTAGGGCATTGGCGGTCCGAGGTAACATGTTGGCCCTAAGATTCGCTCGGTGTAGCAATCTAGTGAAAGTAACACATTTTAAGGCATATTGCCAGTGCTTTTACACGGGGAATCTTTGGGTCAACTATACCAAAAGAACGCTGGATGACCTACGCGTACTATATAATAATATTTTTAGTATGCTGTTGGGACTGCCACGATGGTGCAGCGCTTCTTCTATGTTTGCGCAAAGCCGAACTGACGGCTTCCACGCCGTCATTCGTAAGAAAACCGCGTCGCTGTTGGCAAGCTTGCAGGCGAGTGACAACAGCATTCTTAAAACTGTGGCGGAGAGTATCGACTCTCCAATTATTATAAGTTTTGTGAGAAGGACAATCACTAACCATTAACTGGGGATGTCCTTTTCACAACACTATATATTTATTTATTCTGTCTTTTCTATTGTATTTGAGTTACTAACACTAGTATTAAGTTATAATATTGTTTACTAACACGCTGGATCATTTTTGTCCGAAAAATAAAGAATATAATTATATAATAATAAAACAAAGTCGTTTTTCGTCTCTCTGTGCGTTCGCTTAGTTCTTCTAAACTACTCTTCACCATCATCTAGTTCTTCACCGTCATTTAGAGTACCTACTTATTTCCGAAGGTTTACGTGTGTAATACAGTAACATTTAATTTAAATATAGGTAACACAACAATCTCGTTATAAACAACATCGAGAACGGATCTTATCGCGATATTCCTTTTTTACGAGGTAAACAGGTACCTACTTGTTTCCCGACATCTTGACCGCCTTGCAGCGATCTTGGTCACCGGAGGACTGATGACAGCTCAGCGACGTCTTCGTAAAGTGCGGGTGTGTGTGTTTACCTCGTAAAAAAGGAATAGGTATCCCGATAAGACCCGCGTTCTCGATTTTGTTTAAAATGTGTACAAATCGCGAAAGTTTAAAAAGTTTAACAATCTCGTTGTTTTGACAAGTCGCCACATCATTACTAGATAATCCCGACAACACAATGAAAGTTGCTCATTTACTTGACATTTATTTTTCCTGATCCCCAAGTCTTATCCGATTGCCGTCCTATCATTCCTTTTGGTAACAAATATTTCTCATATAAAGCACTAGCTTTTGCCCGCGGCTTCGCCCGCGTGGATGTCGGAAAATATCCCATGAGAACGTTCATGTGGAAAACATAGGGCCGTCCGATATAACTGTGCAAACTCAAATCGCTACGATAGATCGTTGCCGTGTATAGTAGGCATAAAGCTACCAGTCGGCATGATTTTTTCCGACATATTCAACAGTCGTCGTCATATTTCAGCCAATTTACACAAAACCATAATGAATTACACTGAATCACTCCGTTCATTGGAGAAAACCGTATGAAAATCCGTTCGGTACTTTTTGACATTATTGCATTCAAACAGACAGACTTACGCGGCGGGGCGCTTGTTGATTACTTAAAATTTATTATGCCAGTCACGCTCTAATAACAAATAACTTTTGTCCGAGTGTCCACTCGTTCAAATAATTTCCTCGTAAAAACGTCGAATGAAATAAAGACTAAATCTTACCTCAAGATTCGAACTATGACTACATTTCCAATCCCTTAAATCTCTTAAAAAGAGATAGGTACACAAACATTTTGTCAACCCCTATTGTACCCCCTCAAAAACGCTGTACCATACATTTCTTTATTTCCTACCAAAAGCATAAATTTGAATTTTCATATCCCTAACATAAGAATTGCTGGGTTTCCCATACGAACTTTCATCTCTTATATCAGCCCTTGTTGGATTATGTTTTAAGACAAAAAATAGCCCATGTCCTTTCCCAGGATGCTATCTATAGCATTGCCAAATTTTATCGATTCGTGCTGTTTTTTTTACTCCCTTAGGGGATGATTGTTCAAAAACGCTGAACCGCATATTTCTTTATTTCCTATCAAAAGCATACATTTTAATTTTCACATGCCTAACTTAAGAAATACTGAGTTTCCCAGACAAACTTTCATCCCCTATATCACCCCCTGCAGGATTATTTTTTAAGACAAAAAGTAGCCTATGTCCTTCCCCAGGATGCTATATAAAGCCTTGCCAAATTTTATTGAAATCCGTGCCGTTTTGTAAATTTTATAATCAACCCCTATTTTACCCCCTTAGGGGATGATTTCTCAAAAACCCTGAACCGCATATTTCTTAATTTCCTACCAATAGCATACATTTGTTATCCCTAACTTAAGACATACCGGGTTTCCCTTACAAACTTTCATCCCCTATATCACCCCCTGTAGTATTATTTTTGAAAAAAATAGTATCCTATGTCCTTCTCCAGGATGCTATATAAAGCCTTGCCAAATTTTGTCGAAATCCGTGCAGTTTTGTAAATTTTAAAATCAACCCCTATTTTACTATATTTTACACCCTTAGGGGATGATTTTTCAAAAACGCTGAACCGCATATTTCTTTATTTCCTATCAAAAGCTTATATTTTAATTTTCACATCCCTAACTTAAGAAATACTGAGTTTCCCATACAAACTTTCATCCCCTATATCACCCCCTGTAGGATTATTTTTGAAAAAAAAAGTAGCCTATGTCCGTCCCTAGGATACCATCTATAGCCTTGCCAAATTTTATCGAAATCCGTTCAGTGGTTTAGGCGTGAAAAGGTAACAGACAGACAGACAGACAGACAGACAGACAGACAGACAGACAGACAGAGTTACTTTCGAATTTATAATATTAGTATGGATTATCCGTTGATATACAGGGTGGCCGGATCATTGACGTCCAAAAATAAAATTTCGGTCCCTCGTATCGTGGGGTATTCGAATCACCCCCATATGTTCCGCGACTTTTCATAGTTTTCGAGTTATGAATTTTTTTCTGAATGTTTGAAAATTTTCGACCTGACCAACCTAAAAAAATTCTAAAAAAAAAAGTAGAGGGTTTTATCGAGTTTCTTTTTTTGCAACTGAATTTTCATAAGTAGTACTTTTATGCATAAAATAATCAGCTTCGTAACTGTGATGAAAGTTATGAAAATGTTGATCTAAAGTGAAAAATTTACGTTCGGTAAATTATGACTTAAATTTTCAACTTCAAATTAAAAATCTAAACAGGTGACTTCATGGTTCTCAAGTAGGCTTCAAGAATGCGCCAGACTCTCAGCTTTCATAATCATTAAAAAACGTAGGACTTAATGGGGCTAACTTTGGCCTTAATCGGCCTTCAAAGACTGCGAGGTGGAAAATTCTTAAAATTAGCTATCTGATTAATATTTTTTTTTTCCATTTTCTCGCTCCTAAGGTTATTTAGTTTGCTAACCAAAAATGACTGCAGGAAAGCTAAGATTTAAACACGGAGATTTTTTTAAATGTTAGTTTAATGAATTTTGCGCGATCCGTTCTCGTGGACTATGGGTTGTAAACGAGGGTGCAACTCTTTTACCTGCAATAACAATCCACTCGAAGTGAGAGCTTCGACATTTCAACATCGCTTCAGCGTTAACTTGTGGTCTGGTATCCTCAATGGCGAACTAATTGGTCCGTTTGAACTGCCGTCCAGACTTGATGGAGAAACATACAAAAACTTTTTGGAAAATGAACTTCCATTGTTGCTGGCAGATGTGAATCTCGAACTCAGACGAACCATGGTGTTGCAAAATGACGGCGCCCCGTGTCACTATGCAACCCAGGTCCGAAATTACTTAGATGAAACATACCCCAACAGATGGATCGGACGCAGCGGACCAATTAGGTGGCCTCCACGCTCACCTGATCTCAACCCCATCGATTTCTTTATTTGGGGCTATTACAAGGAAATAGCATACGCCCGAGACTGTTCAAGTGAACAAGAGCTGAGGCAGTTGATTGCAGAAGCTGAACTTGTTGTGAGAGAGAACAGAGACGCTTTTAGACGATTGCCAGACAATTTCTTACGTAGGTGTAGAATGTGTATTGCTGCTGGTGGTGGCCACTTTGAAAACCTTTTGTAAATGTTAAAAATAAATTAAGTACTTTTTTCACATTATCATCTGTGTTTTATTCAAAACCACTTTTTACGTAAAACTTTTCTTACCCAACTCTGAAACTATTTGTTGGTTAGTTTTCAGTATTCTTATCATTAATTAACCTTAGGAACGAGAAAATAGCCAAAAAAAAAATAATTACTCAGATGGGTAATTTTAAGAATTTTTCCACCTCGCTGTCTTTGAAGGCCGATTTTAAACAAAGTAGCCCTATTAAGTACTTCATTTTTTTTATGATTATGAAAGCTGAGAGTCTGGCGCTTTCTTGAAGCCTACTTAGGAATTATGAAGTCACCTGTTAAGATTTTTAATTTAAAGTTGAAAATTTGAGTCATAATTTACCGAACGTAAATTTTTCACTTTAGATCAACATTTTCATAACTTTCATCAAGTTACGAAGCTGATTATTTTATGCATAAAAGTACTACTTATGAAAATTCAGTTGCAAAAAAAGAAACTCGATAAAACCCTCTACTTTTTTTTTAGAATTTTTTTAGGTTGATCAGGTCGAAAATTTTCAAACATTCAGAAAAAAATTCATAACTCGAAAACTATGAAAAGTCGCGGAACATACATGGGGGTGATTCGAATACCCCACGATACGAGGGACCGAAATTTTATTTTTGGACGTCAATGTTCCGGCCACCCTGTATATCACTTATGGCTATTGGCACCAAGAACATTCCTAAACTTCGGTGACCAAGTAGTCATCGATTTAATTAATTAACTCCGAATTGACTAACAATTGGCAAAAGTCGTGTTAGCAGCAAAAGTTCTCCTTGAGAAGCTCTTTTCATTTATGTATATACTAGCTTTTGCCCGCGGCTTCGCCCGCGTGGATGTCGGAAAATATCCCATGGGAACGTACATGTGGAAAAGATAGGGCCGTCGGATATAACTGTACAAACTCAAATCGCTACGATAAATCGTTACCGTGTTTAGTAGGCATAAAGCTACCAGTCGGCATGATTTTTTCCGACATCTTCAACAGTCGTCGTCATATTTCAGCCAATTTACACAAAACCATAATGAATTACACTGAATCACTCCGTCCATTGGAGAAAACCGTATGAAAATCCGTTCGGTACTTTTTGACATTATCGCATTCAAACAGGCACACTTACGCGGGGGGGGGGGGCACTTTGTTAATTACTTAAAATTTATTATGCCAGTCACGCTCTAATAACAAATAACTTTTGTCCGAGTGTCCACTCGTTCAAATAATTTCCTCGTAAAAACTTCGAATGAAATAAAGACTAAATGTTACCTCAAGATTCGAACTATGACTACATTTCCAATCCCTTAAATCTCTTAAAAAGAGGTAGTTACACAAACATTTGTCAACCCCTATTGTACCCTCTCAAAAACGCTGTACCACATATTTCTTTATTTCCTACCAAATGAATTTGAATTTTCATATCCCTACCTTAAGAAATGCTGGGTTTCCCATCTTTCATCCCTTATATCACCCCTTGTAGTATTGTTTTTGAAAGTTTCCTGTGTCCTTTCCCAAGATGCTATATAAAGCCTTGCCAAATTTTGTCGAAATCCGTGCAGTTTTGTAAATTTTAAAATCAACCCCTATTTAACCCCTAAGGGGATGATTTTTCAAAAACGCTGAACCGCATATTTCTTTGTTTCCTATCAAAAGCATACATTTTAATTTTCACATCCCTAACTTAAGAAATACTGAGTTTCCATACAAACTTTCATCCCCTATATCACCCCCTGTAGGATTATTTTTAAGACAAAAAGTAGTTCATTTCCTTCCCCAGGATGCTATATAAAGCCTTGCCAAATTTTATCGACATCCGTGCAGTTTTGTAAATTTTAAAATGAACCCCTATTTTACCCCCTAAGGGGATGATTTTTCAAAAACGCTGAACCGCATATTTCTTTGTTTCCTATCAAAAGCATACATTTTAATTTTCACATCCCTAACTTAAGAAATACTGAGTTTCCATACAAACTTTCATCCCCTATATCACCCCCTGTAGGATTATTTTTAAGACAAAAAGTAGTTCATGTCCTTCCCCAGGATGCTATATAAAGCCTTGCCAAATTTTATCGCCGTCCGTGCAGTTTTGTAAATTTTAAAATCAACCCCTATTTTACCCCCTTAGGGGATAATATTTCAAAAACGCTGAACCGCATATTTCTTAATTTCCTACCAATAGCATGAATTTATTATCCCTAACTTTAGAAATACTGGGTTTCCCTTACAAACTTTCATCCCCTATATCACCCCCTGTAGTATTGTTTTTGAAAGTATCCTATTTCCTTTCCCAGGATGCTATATAAAGCCTTGCCAAATTTTGTTGAAATCCGTGCAGTTTTGTAAATTTTAAAATCAACCCCTATTTTACCCCCCTAGTGGATGATTTTTCAAAAACGCTGAACCCTATATCACCCCCTGTAGTATTGTTTTTGAAAGTATCCTATTTCCTTTCCCAGGATGCTATATAAAGCCTTGCCAAATTTTGTTGAAATCCGTGCAGTTTTGTAAATTTTAAAATCAACCCCTATTTTACCCCCTTAGTGGATGATTTTTCAAAAAAGCTGAACATATTTCTTTATTTCCTATCAAAAGCATACATTTTAATTTTCACATCCCTAACTTAAGACATACTGATTTTCTCATACAAACTTTCATCCCCTATATCACCCCCCGTAGCATTATTTTTTAAGACAAAAAGTAGCCCATGTCCTTCCCCAAGATGCTATATAAAGCCTTGCTAAATTTTATCGAAATCCGTGCAGTTTTGTAAATTTTAAAATCAACCCCTACTTTAACCCCTTAGGGGATGATTTTTCAAAAACGCTGAACCGCATATTTCTTTATTTCCTACCAAAAGCATACATTTTAACTTTCACATCCCTAACTGAAGAAATACTGAGTTTCCCATACAAACTTTCATCCCCTATATCACCCCCTGTAATACTATTTTTGAAAAAATAGTATGCTATGTCATTCCCCAGGATGCTATATACAGCCTTGCCAAATTTTGTCGAAATCCGTGCAGTTTTGTAAATTTTAAAATCAACCCCTATTTTACTATATTTTACCCCCTTAGGGGATGATTTTTCAAAAACGCTGAACCGCATATTTCTTTATTTCCTATCAAAAGCATACATTTTAATTTTCACATCCCTAACTTAAGAAATACTGAGTTTCCCATACAAACTTTCATCCCCTATATCACCCCCTGTAGGATTATTTTTGAAAAAAAAAGTAGCCTATGTCCGTCCCCAGGATACCATCTATAGCCTTGCCAAATTTTATCGAAATCCGTTCAGTGGTTTAGGCGTGAAAAGGTAACAGACAGACAGACAGACAGACAGACAGACAGACAGACAGACAGACAGACAGACAGACAGAGTTACTTTCGAATTTATAATATTAATATAATATAGTATGGATTATAGCTATTGGGTGCCAAGAATTCCTTAACTTCGATGCCCAAGTTGTTACCTACTTAGGTCATTCAACTCTGAACTGACTAACAATTGTCACAAGTCGTGTTTGTAGCAAAGGTTCTCCCTGAAAAGCTCTTTCCATTATTGTGTATCTTATGACGGTTGGGCGCCAGAAATTCCTTAACTACGGTGTCAATTTGTCACATATTGAGGTCATTAACTCCGAACTGACTAATAACAAAAATCGTGTTAGTCTTAGTAGCAAAGGTTCTCCTTGAAAAGCTCCTTTCATTGTTGTATATCTCATGGCTATTGGGCACCAAGAATTCCTTAACTTTGGTGTCCAAGTTGTCACCTTTTAGGTCTACCTATTACGGTTCATGATATACAGCCCTGTGACAGACAGACGGACGGATGGACGGACGGACAGCGGAGGCTTAGAATAGGGTTCCATTTGGTTCCGTACCCGAAGGGTCAGGGACCTAAAAGGGGCACTATCTATACTGGTTAGGTTTTATCAAATAATTATTATGAATACACCTATACTATAAATACTCGTACTTTAAGGTGGATCCGCAGTTGTAGCTAAGGGTTTCAAATACCGGATTTTTTCAATATCGGTATTAAAACCGTACCGATAGAAAATTTCCAATACCGGGATCCTGGGATCCCGCTATTGGAATTTTTTTCTTTTTCCTTTTATGACACTTTCAAAACAAGAAAAGGAAACTGGCCGGGAAATCATCCAGGTTTTTAGACTGTCCATCGCATATCATCGATAAGCCGACGACGAGTCAATTAATAATGTCAGTTCATAGAATAACATCTCACTTATTGTGAAATGTTCTATAGTAACCTTTAGATGCGTTACCCGCGCTCAATAATGGCAAAGTAAATGGAAGGTAATTGCCCGACTTTAAATTAGTCGGGCACTATCCAGTGTCACGGCGACACGTCACTGTCACTCGCAATTTCCAGCAATTATTTATGAAAAAATGCCTTCCTGTGTATAAAGACGATGTAAGATCTACACTGGACTGGCGTCTGGTGGACTACTACTATGAGAGAAAAGAAAAACGTCTTATTTCTTGCGTAAATACTGTATTTTTATATTATAACATCTAAAATGTTTTTTGTTTTGTACTTAATTGTATCGCCATTTTTCCGGAAATTTGTTTTTTTAGTGTTGTGCCTATACTAAGTCCTGTAGATGTTACGAGCGGCTGTGTGCTCTGACTGTAAAAAATAAATTCCAAAGTTTCCAAGGTTTCCACCCATTTTTGTTCCATACATGCGTGCGGTGTCAGTAAAAAGGCCGAGGGCATCGATAAGCCGACGAGTCAATTGATAACGTCAATTAATAGAATAACATCCCATTTATGTGAGATGTTACTGTATGAATTGACGTCAAACAACAGTAAAAAGGCCGAGGGCATAGATAAGCCGATGAGTCAAATGATAACGTCAATTAGTACAGTAACATCTCACTTATGTAAGATGTTACTGTATGAATTGACGTCAAACAACAGCAATAAGGCCGAGAGCATCGATAAGCCGATGAGCCAATTGATAACGTCAATTAAAAGAATAACATCCCATTTATATGAGATGTTACTGTATGAATTGACGTCAGACAACAGTAAAAAGGCCGAGGGCATAGATAAGCAGACGAGTCAAATGATAACGTCAATTAGTACAGTAACATCTCACTTATGTACGATGTTATTGTATGAATTGACGTCAAACAACAGCAACAAGGCCGAGGGCATCGATAAGCCGACAAGTCACTTGATTCATAGGATAAAATCTACCTTAAGGATCCATACGTATATTAAAAGTAAATGTTGTGATTACAACATTTTTGATTTTACCACCTTTTGCTTTTACTCACACTTTTGCTTTTTGCACACAGCCAGCCAGTGGGCTGGCTGTGTGGCTGTTTTATAACAACATTTTGCACCGTATGAAAGTCACTCTCCTGTAGAAAACGGAAACAACAACGCCGTGAGCAGAAAATCACGTCATTTCCACAACGCTCTCAACGTCTGACCGGCTCTCGGTTCATCCAAATACCCTGGCCAATGATCTAATAAAACCTTCCCTAACGGTTAAAAGGCTGAAAAGGAAGGATGTGCTCTAAAAAGGCAGTCGAGACATTGGTCTCTTCACCTAAACGCCATACCCACTTAACTCATCTGCTTATAGTCTTGCGACTGATTGCAGATTGGATTGGAAAAAAAAAAAAAAAAAAAAAAAAAAAACCACAACGCCACGCCACGTATCGAAGACACTGGTAAACTCAAACTCTCCGCTCTGCTTACACGGTTTAGTATTTTCTAATAAATTACAAGTAAAAAATAAGTTTTAAAAAATTTCATTTTGCAATTTCTGACTTTTTGTGTACTCCAACGATGGTTGGTCCCATAAAAGTTTTTGATCAGTATTATAAACAGGATCGATTGGCATCAAAAAATGTTTTTGTGTAAAATGGCTATTTTCTTGCTACCTGTATTTTTTTTTTGAAAATCTGTGAATGGGGATCAAAATTCCATAAAAAATTATGGATAGTCTCCTAAGACCAGTTTCACGTAGCTGCAACGGATAAGGTACTTCCCCTTACTGCCCCACTGAAAGTTTCCACCCTGTCAATGATAACATCAAACGTCGCAAACGCGCATGTAACTACGATTCTTTTATATGTCGTTAGGTCCCCTGAGATAAATATTTTACCAAGTCTGAATCTGAGAGTACGAAACAGCATTATTTAACAGCTAAAGGGTTTATTAGTCAATATAAAGAAGGGTCGATGCACAAGATCATAAATCACCGTATCTTCCTCAACCAGCACAGCGAGAGGCACCTGGGAGATGAGAGGGGGAAGATGTAGCAGGAGATTATGAGTATAACTTTACCAAGCACAAGCAAATTGCTTGAAAAAAGCAATTAACTCCAAGATCTGGTCAACATCTTATAGCGAGAAATCCACTTCTCAAATGGATATTCCTGTGTTTACAGGTCATTACCAGAAATGGATGCCTTTTTAGGATCGATTCAGTGAAGCAATCGACAAGAACAACGCATTGTCAAACGTTCAGAAAATGCAATACTTGAAAGGCAGATTAACAGGCGAAGCCAAGCGTTTAATTCAGCACCTTCCAATCAGCGCCGATAGCTGAAACGTTTGTAAGGAGATTAATCATCACTTTCACTGAGCAGTTTCCTCAGTTGAGGTGAGTTTGAGTTGAGGAATCAACTGTCAAATATAAGGTACGTCGGTATCTACCTTGAGGTAGATAACTGCGTATTTTATTTGAGGTGAGTTTGAGTTGAGGATCCGACTGTCAAATAATACGAGTAGGTCTTTACCTATGAAATTGCCGTTTTGTATGAAAAAATTTAAACGAATTTTTTTCATGTATTTTTTATTTGTATTAATCGAAGTAATCACCCATGCAATCAATGCATCTTTGCCAACGCAGTGGCAGTTTATTGATGCCCTTCTTAAAGAAATCAGCTGGTCGGGAGGCAACAAATTCTTCAAAGGCATTTTGTACTGCCTCTCGGGTATTGAATTTTTTTCCCGCCAAGAAGTTATCCAAATTCTGGAAAAAGTAGTAGTCTGTAGGCGCAAGGTCTGGTGAGTAGGGCGGATGACGGAGAGCTTCCAACCCCAGTTCTTGCAACTTGGAGACCGTCTGCTGTGCAGTATGAGGTCGCGCGTTGTCGTGCAGGAGCAGCGGAGACGAGCGATTGACCAATGCTGGTTGGAGATGTGCCAGCTTCTCCATCATTGTGTTCAGTTCTTCACAGTACACATCTGCAGTAATGCTCACCCCGTTTGGTAAGAAGCTGTGATGAATCACACCGGCGCAAGACCACCAAACAGTGACCATCACTTTTCTAGGGGTAAGTTTTCGTTTAGGGCATTGTTTAGGTGCTGAACCAGGATCCAACCAACTTGCTGAGCGCTTGCAGTTATCAAACAGAATCCATTTTTCATCGCAGGTAACGAGTTCGTGGGGCACCCATTTGTCAAGCTTTTTTACCTTGCCAATTTGACGCAAATGGACCAATATTGTTTTGACGCTAACGTCGAAAGCTGCTGCTAATTCAGCCGTAGATTATGTATCATCAGCTTCCACAATCGCCTTTAATTCGTAATTGTCGACCAAAGTCTTCGGACGACCGCGAGGTTCATTTTTCAGGTCGAAATTTCCAGAACGGAAGCGAGCAAACCAATAACAGGTGGTGCGTTGGTTTGTAGTGTTAGCTCCGTAAACGTCGTTGATGTTGCGTGCCGCTTGTGCCGCGTTGCTGCCACGACGGTACTCATATTCCATAATTACTCGAATTTTTAACGTATCCATGATGACGAAAAAGATTGAAATGCGATGAAAATGTAACACTAATCAATAAACAAATGACTACTTTTGGAAAAAAAAATCCATGTTTTTAAAATAAAATTAATTTGAAATTAGAATTCTTAGCCAAACAAAAATTATTTTGATTTGAAATGGCCAGTACTGCAGAACGGCAATTTCATAGGTAAAGACCTAATATAAGGGCGTCGGCATCTACCTTATAACTCTTATAAGTTAAGTAAGTTATAAACGGAAAATGTTTCCAAACAATGACGTTTTTGTGACGTATCACCCCGACTCACACTTATTCGAGGAACCTCATATTTTTTTTGAATACCTATTTTGAGGGTCTTTCGAGGCACGCCTTGAGGTCACCTCGACAGAGTTGTAAGTCGAGGAGCTTTCAAAGCTGTGACTTAAAATGTGGATGGGAGTCCCGAAGAGGTCTTTGCGCATGCATTAAATACGACACGTAACTTGGTAGTGGAGGATTCCGTTCGCTGAACTCTATGATGAGTCGCTAATTTTATATGCCCCAATTCTTCATATTCGCTTAAGAGTACGGTCCCCTATTTTCGCGCTCGGATTTTAAACATCTGACGCTCGACGACGCCGCGTAGCGAGTGCGCGTGTGTGCGTTTTTCCTCATGTACGGCACACAGTTGCAATGCTGCGACGACTAAACGATCTTGATCTGTAGCTATGGCGTACCTATATTTTTTTGAAGTAAAAGCTAGAGGTTTACGGAGAAAATAAAAAGACTGTCCACAATACATTATTAGTGTATTTTAAAAATTTATACAAATATGGATGAAGAAAATAATATTATGTAGGTACTTGTAAAAACTAAACTCATTTTACTTATTTGCTTAAGTATTTGTATACTTATAAGTAATTGAAGTTTTATAAAAGTATTTGTCTAAGGGGATCGATCGACTTTTCCTTGGATCTATAATTTCTGGGAGAACACAATCAGAATAAAATTTTGTTAACAGCGGAGCCATCTTTTGTCCAAAATCATCGTTTTTTTTGTGTAAAACAGTTGAATTTAAGCCCTATTTGAATGTAGATAAAGACGCCACGCGCTAGCTATAATTATTTATTTTTCTTGCGGCATAGGTTTACCAACTGCATCAAGTGCATAAAACAGTTGAATTTGAACCAACGCTAATACATAAAGCTCGTGGCTAAGTAATAACAACCGCACGGGTCGATCCGTCAGCTTAAGCTACGCTTGCCGGGGTTGGTCAGTGGATGGGTGACCATCTTTACATATCGAGATTCCTCCGTGCCTCGGAAAGCACGTTAAGCCGTTGGTCCCGGCTGTTATTCGTGGATCTTTGACTGTCGTTACGGGTCGTCAGAAGCCCGAAAGTCTGACAACCAGTCTTACCAAGGGGTATCGTATTACCCAGTTACTGGGTTGTGGAGGTCAGATAGGCAGTCGCTCCATGTAAAATACTGGTATTCAGCTGCATCCGGTTAGACTGGAAGCCGACCCCAACATAGTTGGGAAAAGGCTAGGCAGATTGACTAATACATAAATATATAAAGCCGCCTCATGCGCAAATGTTTGGTTTACTGTTTTCAAATTTCAAATAGGTAGGTCACCCCGCTGCCACAGAATAAATAATAGCACTGCTGCGTTCGTGTGGGGTTGGTTTTATAATGTTTATTAGCCTAGGCAGGTATTGTACGTGTCCAGTCGACCTAATGACTATACAGTCGACCACACGTCGCACGTCAGTGGTAAGTGATAAGGATTTGTATAGGTATCGTTTTCATAGTTTTCGATTTCGACTATAGCCAATAGTGAAGTCAAAATGTAAATCCGAGATGGCAGCTGCGAACATTTTCAAATTTTTCGTCATGACACCCATGACATGTTTTCATAGTTTTCGAAGATGTAGTCGATAGTGAAGTCAACCATCCCTTCTAATGCGGCCCAAGAGAGCAATGCAATGGTGGCCCAATGGTAACGAGTTGTAGGTCATGGTTTCGAACTCAGGCAGGCACTTTGTGTAAATAATTTCATCACCACTACTCTCAAAACAGTGAAGGAAAATATCGTGAGGAAACCGCCTAGAACCAAAAATTCGAAGACATGTGACATCTACCAACCCACACTGGGCCCTCGTGGTGTATTATGGCCCACTCCCTCTCACCGAGAGGAGCCCTGTGTCCCAGCAGTGGGAACATTATAGGCTGATTATGATTCAGACCCATTATGTTGTGAGCGAGCACGTTTCAGTGCCAGAGGTCATCACTGATGTGAGACGAGAAGATATATTACGTTCAACACCGCCGCGCGCGGCCCTTGTACGATCAGAGCGCGGCTAGCCGCGCGTGGCAGCCGCGCTCAAATGCCGCTCTATATTTGGACACACCTTTATATAGTGCCTTTCTATGCCTCACTCGTTAATTCCTCATCAGGATGCCATGACCTAAATTGAACTAATACTAGATTGGTATTGGTAACGTCATATATTTAAGTCTTGGTGATTTTAGTCTATAAACCCCTTTGTGGAATCTTTTTACTCCATTGCCACTAACTAGTACAGTCAACGGCCAGAAGTCCACTTACACCGCAATGAACATTATCGCCTGCGCTATACGAACTGCGGCGCTTATACCTATACGGGCTGCGGCGCCGAAGAAGGTCATAAGTAAACTAATATTGCTATGCCATTGTTTTGTGAGATTGCTAGTCGACTTCTGGCTGTTACTGTACCTACTGGGCTCAGCATCAGGGAAAGAGCACTTCTGCGCGAATTGAGAGTAAGCTGGGTTAAAAAGGTAATTACTGTAGGTACAGAGACATCATAAACATTTAATGAATTAATTGATTTGATTGATTTAATGAATTGATTAATTGAATTTCACTTAGCATTGTTCGTCGTTAAAATCGCTGTTAGCCGACGTTCGCACGGACGTATAAAAATCGCGGCGGGATTTTATCGCGCACTGGATTTTCAACTCTCGGTGTTGAGCCGAGCTTCGAGAATCCAACCTAACAAAAACAGAGAGCATCCCAGAGCGACGAAAAACACACTGTTGGATTTTCAACTCCCGGCGCTAAGCAGAGCGTTGAAAATGCAGTACGCGAAAAAAAATCGCCGCGATGTTTTTACGCTCGTGCGAACATCGTCGGCTTATTCATCGACATTGTTTCCATACACATAAACAAAGTGAGTAAAAACCCGCGTGGCACGTGTTGCACCTGAATTAATATGTAATTATGTAATAAATTATCACTCGCGTAATCATTAATACTGATTAATTATCCACCTTTGATAACAATGACTTTTATTTGCTTTTTAGTAGGTAGGGACTTAATTAGGTAGAGATATGTACCTATATCTATTACGTCCATCAAATGGTAGTCTAGAACACGTATTAAACACAATCTGTGATAATACCTAACACACGTGCCGGCAGTGCTTTGTACCCACGGAAAAATAAAAAAAAAATATTATTCCGTGTAACCTATACCTACCCAAGCCCATTCGTCAACAACGCTAAGTTACAAACTCAAATCACCAATGTGAGACCAGAAAATAAGGTGAGATAATATAAGATAAGATAAAGATTTATTTCTCAACACAATAATCTACATTTTCATTATGATCAAGAACACATAATAATATTTTTAATTATAGGTACTCTGGGAGACTGGGTGCCTAAGCTAGGCGTAAGGCCTGTATTTCAGGACACCAAAGAAGGGAGGGACACCAGCACTAATAAGTATGTAATTTTCGGCGGTATTAATACAGATTTAGAAACCATGCGTTTGGTCTATTTGAGATACTTCCACAGCATTATGTCACAGGTAATTATGGCATTTTACTGTGGGGTCGGGCTGCTGACTGCTGACATTGAATCCATCTTTATTTTGCAAAAGAGATCTGCTGTCACTGTCATAGCCATTTATAATCTACGTCGCGCGTCGCCGCGAATCTCTCAGGGTACCTTTTTAGATGAAGCCACCGCGTGGCCGGTCATGAGACAGTAATATAATACTTTTTAGGGTTCCGTACCAAAATGGTAAAAAAGGAACCCTTATGGTGTGACTCAGTCTGTATGTCTGTCTGTCTGTCTGTCTGTCTGTCTGTCTGTCTGTCACAGCTGGATATCTCAAGAACTACTGATGCTATCAACTTGAAATTTGGAACAATTTAGATGATGTTTACCCAACTATTTTGCATATAAGAAAGAAATAAAAATATTTACATTTTTTTTGCAACAAGTACTGAAAGGGGGTCCTAAAAATTCAAAGTGGGGCTACTAGGGCATGTGGGGTATCATAGGAAAGAGCGCTGTTTGCACATTCTCAAACATTTTTTTTCTTTTTTTTAAGCCGCATAGTTTACGACTTTTGATGATAAATATAAAAAAAAAATACCGTTCCCCCCTCCCCCTTATCTCCGAAGTTTGCAAAGAGAAAAATCTGAAATTATTCTATGTGATAGGAGTTTATGTAAAGATTACAGGAAAAATAAAACGATGTCTCTAAATAGCACACTTTTTCAGAAATCGGAACGGAACCCTCGGTGCGCGAGTCCGACTCGCTCTTGACCGGTTTTTTCTAGGTTATGTGGTATGAGAAATGAAGTTTAACGTAAGAAATCTTCCATATTTTGTGCTGAAACCCATGTCAATATATACGCACAGTGCAAACACTGTCCAAAAAGTTAAATTAATCAACGCAAGATAAATTTTGTAACAGTGAAAGCACTTTGTTTGGCTAACATTCAAAAGTTCGCCAAGCAAAAATACGGCACGCCGTAAGAGACAGAAGATACGATGCTTTGTCTCAATTTTCCTATTAATTTCGTATATATGTGTCTCACTTCCACACTTCACACTGTAATCATGGCAACGTCTAGAGGTTCAATGTATTTGAAAAGGACTAATATTATGACGGTACCTTGCCAATTAATTTTTAGGGTTCCTTACCAAAATGGTAAAAAGGAACCCATATGGTGCGACTCAGTCTGTCTTTGTGTCTGCACACAGCTGGATTTCTCAAGAAATACTAATGCTATCAACTTGAAATTTGGAACAGTTTTAGATGACGTTTGCCCAACTATTTTGCAAATAAGAAAGAAATCATTTTTTTTTTGCAACGAACTGAAAAATCTTAAAAATTTTAAGTGGGGCTACTAAGCATGCATGTGGGGTATAATTTATGAAAGAGCGCTGTTTGCACAATGTCAAACATTTTTTTTCTTTTTTAGGGTTCCGTACCTCAAAAGGAAAAAACGGAACCCTTATAGGATCACTTCGTTGTCCGTCTGTCTGTCTGTCTGTCTGTCTGTCAAGACCCTTTTTCTCAGGAACGCGTGGACGTATCAAGTTGAAATTAAAATCGACTACGTAAGTCTATGGTCCCTTGGAGTCCTACAAAAATCAAGCTTCTCAGTGAACGCAATAAAAAAATACGGCCATTTATGCGACATATTTTGATTCTCGCAAGTAAATCAAAACCTATGGGGTGCTTCCCGTTGACCTAGAATCATTTATCGAAATCCGTGCAGTTTTAATATCAACCACTATTTTACACCCTTGGGGGATGATTTTTCAAAAACGGTTAATCGCATGTTTCTTTATTTCCTACCAAAAGCATAATGAATCAACTATTTGTACAAAAAAAAGTGTTCATTTAGAGGGTTCAAAACATTTTCCAATGTTGAGAATACATTGTCGGGAGTTGATTGATATACTTATCATATTTTTAAAAACCCGGATACTTAAAATATTTCGAAAGGAAATTATCAGTTTTTCGTTGACCATTTTGTATTTATAAAAAAAAAACGAAGTGACAAGTGACACTACCGGATGACCGGACCTATCAAACTGACAGACAAGTCAGATGTGTTTTCTTGTTTACAGTTGAAAAAGTACATTGAAATCATTATTTGTGACATTTTCCATAAAACGATGATGACTTGCGTGACGACACCAACCCTAAAGATACCTAAAGATTATGTCTACCGGTGGAAGACATCAAATTAATATCAAGCTTGTGTAAATATTGATGTACGAACCTTAATCTGTTGAAAGTGTAATAAGTTCATATGAAGTGATATAAATAACACCAGTTTAGGTCTACTTAATAAAAAAAACAACATCTTGATATTTGTCTTTATTCCTCTTCTACAAAAAACATGATTTTAAATGCTGAGCTGGTAGTAAAATGTTATCCTGATACCTTGCCCATCCCAAATACCAAACAACTGTTATTACATGGGCACAACAGCCGATCGTTCGGCGACAAACTATGCAATTACAGCAATACTCTAGGATGCGGTGCGTTAGACTCAAGTATACGACGGGAATGGTGAAGATTCAGGTCACAGTTGATACACCTCATTGTCCAATTCGTAAATCAAAATCCAATGTCGAGAATATAAGCACAAAGTCAAAGATAAGCGTGAGATTCAAAAGTCCGTGGTAGAAGCCGAGAGTTTTCAGGGTAAAGCAGAGATCAAATGTCCAACAGAGTAACAAAAATCCGTTAAAGAAAGCGAAAATTACACCGAAGCAAGAATACACGCAACACAGTCGACGATCAAAGATAGTCTGGCGCATAGATAACATACTATATAAAGTACTAGTCTGGCGATCTGGCGATGGTCTGCCCACAGAGTACTTTGAATATATGGGTCTGCCTCAAAGAGTATAACTAATAAATAGGGCGAATGGTGCCCTCTTACGGTATTTTTATGCAAACATGAGCAATAGCGCCGTCTACAATTTGTATCCGAGCTAACCAGTCTATAGCTAGATAATAGGTACCAAACCTAAAATCCCAAAAAAGAAATCAGCTGTTCCGTACATCAAACTCGTCAAAATATAGGGAGCAGCTGACGCAACCGCATATCAACGGTAACAAAACCATTTTCAGCGGAACTGGCTTAATATAATAGGTTTCACAGAGGACAGGATCTGCTTTTACTAGTTTTGTTACCATTGATATGCGGTTGACTTACTGTCAATACATGTAGGCTACGTCTTTCATAGAAATGACGCAAAATGAAACAAGGAAATTGTGCCACACGCAGGTCAAATATTGTGCATATTTAATTTTCAAAAAACTACATAGGTACAGTTAGGTTCTTACTGAATGACAAAGAGACCATAGTTATAAAACTATTAGGTACCTAAGATCTATGTTCTGTGTTTGGGTTTGGTTTCTGAACTTAGTTCTTCGAGTGGACCATCGTGAGCCATGGCGGCCGTGGGTGGTTATTCCAACCAGCCCACCTCCCTCCAGAAGTTGATCACGTCTCCTGATCTGTTCCAAACATCTGTGAAAGATCTGGTTGTCCCGAAGGTTTCTGTTCGAACCTGGGTAACGCCTTTGAATAAATTCAAATAGCACATGCGCAACGGTTTATGTTTATTGTTTATGTATCTTTTAGTTAAATTATTATAATCATTTTATTAAAGATTCAATATTTTTATTCTTATGACACATAAGACAGTGACAAACAGGATGACATGACATAATTTATAAAGAAATAAATAAAGTCGAAGCAAAGAGGCCACATATATAACACAGAAAAAGACCAGTAGGTACATAAATAATATCTTATTTAGTTTAATGTTTAAAATTATTAAAATATGCTCAATTTTATTATTAAAATGTAAAATAAATATTATTACGGTATTTAAGTTATACACTCAAGTAAGCCCCCTGGCATAAGTGTTTAATCCGTGTTTAATCTATGGTCTAGCGGGTCTTACACTGGCAGCCGCCGTTTCGTTCTGAAATAATGAGCTCTTCGTTAAACTATTTGCTTTTAACATTATATTTTTGATCATAGGGTTATAAAATATTGTAGATGCCAGAAGATACTCTTTAGGCACCCAAGAGTATAAAAATTTAATTCCAACTTCTCTACAAATCTTTATTTTTTTGTACAAATCATGTCATCATTCTTTGTATTTTCATATCCCTAACTTAAGAAACGCTGAGTTTCCCATACAAACTTTCATCCCCTATATCACCCCCGGAAGGATCACTTTTGAGAAAAAAAAGTAGCCTATGTCCTTCCCCAGGATGCCAAATTTTATCGAAATCCGTTCAGTAGTTTAGGCGTGAAAAGGTTACAGACAGACAGACAGAGTTAATCGAATTTATAATATTATAGTATGGAAGTATGAATTTCCCTTGATCATCGCATCACGCGTGAACAGATGGAACAATTTCGCTAATTCTTTTTTTGTTGTGTTTATTACTGTCAAACTCAAAAAAAGAAGGGGTTGTATCGGCATTTCGAACAAAGTTAGTCTGTGGTTGAAAATCAGTCTGCGGAACGAGAGAAGCGCCAAGGCGCGCGCGAGGGGCGTTTGTTTAACGACATTATTGTTCGTATTTCAAAACTTTGGAAGAACAAAGGTAAATATTATGATGTCATTTGATTATTTGACACATAGGCAATATTTTAGGCAAAAAAAATGGGTTATCGCTTTAGATTTTGAAATAATTTTGTAATTGTTTTTTATTGGCGGTAATATAAACAAATTGTTTTTTTTTTTGTATTGAAAAAAGAATAATTCGTCTATTGTTCTAAAACAAAATTCGTAATCTAGCCTAGTCTATCCACCAACCACTACCATTGATATGAAATGAAAGATCCAAAATAACTCGAACACTACAAAAAATCGTAGAACATACATGGGGGTTTAATCGATAGGTATAGTACTCTGCTATCAGCTCGCACTGGCTTGACACCTCAAAAGAAACACCCTGTATATAGAACAAGTCGTGGAGGTTGTATAAATAAGGCCAAGGTGCCGCAAAAAGACAGACAGACAAACACGGTGAAAAGTGATCCTATAAGGATTCCGTTTTTTTTCCTTTTGAGGTACGGAACTCTAAAAAACACTATGGAAAAAAAAAAGCCTGGAAAAGTAAGCCTTAACGTCAAATATAATAGAATCTATGTTTCATTGTTGATCATCAAAACAAATTTTTGATAAAAAATGTATTTTTTAAATAATGCAATCGCTTATCCGGAGATATTTTCACGGATGACAAGTTACTGGTTATCGTTAAAGTTACATAGGTACTTCAAGGTTCAACTCACTTTAATTGCAGTTTATCTTAAAATTATCTGAAATTTCTGTATAAATAGGCATGGGGCAAAGTGTGATTGTTCAATTTCGACAAAATGAAGTTCTTGGCACTAGCACTATTGGCTCTGACGGCGGTCGCCTCCGCTAAACTCAGCAACCTCGAGGATGTCATCGATCTAGAAGACATCACCGCTTATGGATACTTGACTAAAATCGGTCTACCGGCTGCCGACAGAATCTTATCTGCTGAGCAAGCTCCACCTGGGCCAATCCATGGGAGAATCGTCGGTGGTAGCCAGTCATATGTCGGGCAGTACCCTTACCAGGTAATTCATAAGTTTGATTATGCACGTAGATGTCTTAATAATATTCATTCCATTTAAAATTGTTTGTTGGCTTCGGCCCCTTGTATGCCTTCCCGAGACACCATGGTCACGAAATATAAACTTTAAACTACAACTCCATCTACTTATACAGGTTGTTACAGTAGTTGCGTGCCATAGCTAAGGGGTAGGTTCAGTATCGTTAGGAAAATAAAAAAATAAATAAAAATAAAAACATTAAAAAAATATTTCAAGATCAACCTAATTTAGCACCTACTAACTTAAAATATAGCAATTGTTTAGAATTAAAATTATTTTAAATTTGTATAAATGCTTTCATTAATAACCTGCTATCGAATGCGTTGTCATTTTGTCCTTCACTTCTCGCGTCCGAATTAAAGCATTTAAACGGGTCCATATTGGCTCACCTAAAGTTCTTCCTAATGATTTGTAATCCGAATGATCACTCTTCCTAAAATTTTTCATTCATACAATTTGTAGTGCTACCGGCGATGATCATAACAATCATGCTTCCGAAAATTGTAATTAATAATATCATTAATGTAAATATATTTAAACTCCTACTGTTTTTTATCATAACGCTTTTATCCCTAAACATAATTACCATTATATTTTCACGGTCACGGTCGAAAAAAAACCCGAAAGTTCATTTGCCCGAAAGCTTAAAATCCCGAAGATCCTTATCCCGAAGATCCATATCCAGATATGTCTAGGTTTAGGGTTTTCGTCAGCAGGTCGCGGGGCTCCTATTTCTGTCTGCGGTGTTTAAAGGAACCTAACTAACCGAACCTCGGGGTGCCCCTGATGTCGACCGTCCAAGGTTAGGGTTTTCGTCAGCAGGTCAGGGAAAAAATGTAGGACCTCAGGAACTTTACATAGGTACTTAAATCGGTATTTTTCATTTTGGTCAATTAACGATGAATATTGGTATTTCGTCCATTCGGGATTTCGCCCTTTCGGGCATTTGATCACCGGTATTTTGTGTTTCGATATAACGACAGATTCTAGAAAGACGATTTTTAGAAAGTTTTAAATGATTGGCATTTAAAACTTTCTAGAAAAGATATCTAAACAAAAAAGATATGACTTTGAATAATAGTGTAAAAGATGGTTATATTGAGAAAATATAGGAAAACAAATAAAAGTATAATAGATGTTTATTGCTACTGACATTATGAAGTTGAATGCTTTGGAATTATGAACATTAGAGACAGAGTAGTTAGGAATTGTGATTGTTAGGATGAAAAATGTTAGGAAGAACATTTTTGGATTTCCAATTATCGGAGTGGAAAATTTAGGTGAACTTTGGCGCACCCCATTTAAACAAATAAAATAATTCTAAACAACGATTGCTATTTGAAGTTAGTAGGTATCTAAATTAGGTTGATCTTGCAATATTTTTTTTATGTTTTTATTTTAAATATTTTTTTTTTTTACATTTTTTTTTTATTTTTCCTGGGTTCCTTTATCGATACTGAACCTACCCCTAAGCTATGGCACGCAACTACTTTAACACCCTGTATTGATTTCGGTAACTTTTCCGCAGGCCGGACTTCTCGTGAACTTCCCTGCTGGCCGTGCTGTCTGCGGAGGCTCTTTGATCAGTGATAACCGCGTTCTTACCGCTGCTCACTGCTGGTCAGACGGTCAAAGCCAGGGCTCTAGCATTACTGTTGTCCTTGGTACAACCACTTTGTTTGCTGGTGGTACCAGGGTGACTACCACCAATGTTGTTGTGCACGAAAGCTGGAACCCTAACCTAGTCCGTAACGACATTGCTATGATCGGATTGCCTTCTGCCGTTACCCTTTCACGTAAGTTAATTACAAGTACCGTTTAGTGATGTATCTACTTACCCGCTTTATTTATTGTTAAAGTACATAGTCCAGTTCATATAGCTAAAACCTCATTGGCTAAAACACACAAGATTAATACTACTAATTAAATTGGGTTGTGTGTGCCGCTAAATACTCGTAATATACTTGTCGAATCTTTCATAAATAGGCACTTAAAATAAAATTAGACACAAGCGTCTTTGTTTAGCGTTGTGCGGAGTCTGTGAATGAGTATGGTCATAGTGTCCATGAAGTGACAGTCGTTCAGACATGGTCGTGGTCGCACATACTGCCTAAGGAACTGCTTGTGTCCTTTTAAGTTCAGAGTATAAATAGTAGAGTAGTGTTGGGAACTGACTTTGTAACAATCAACTGTGTGGAAATTAAAGGAGCTATTTCTCTTGTTTACCCGTACCGTATCCCAATTCTGAGCCCACAATAGCTATATCAGACACTATGTCTAATGACAATCCTATGTAGAGGATCCGACATCAGAAGTGGGATACGAGCGGACTGAGAATGAGTGAAAACAGTGCGAATAGACAATGATATTCGAAAAACAGTAAACGTGGTTGCGTAAGTTGCTATTCGTCGGTTACCTGACCGAGTTATTGGCTCGTTCTGCCTGGGTTCGACTCCAATTAGTCAGACGTGCAGGTTCGGTCGTGATATATCATACCTGAGTTAGCTGGCCACTATCATGCCTTCATACTGCCTAAATTGATCCTAAGGAAGTTTCCACTTTTAATTTTTATATTAGAAAGTCTTAAGGAAAGCCTCGTGAGTTTTTTTTCAATCTATTATATATTATATAAAAGAAAGTCGTGTTACTGACACTCAAGTTACACTCAAGAACGGCTGAACCGATTTGGCTAAAAATTGGTGGGGAGGTAGCTTAAAACCAGGAGACGGACATAGGCTACTTTTATATACTATATAATTCTTCTGTACGTGTGTTTGTCATCTAACTCCTCCTAAACGGCTGGACCGATTTAGATGAAATTTTGTGTGTATATTTGGATGGGTTCCTGGATGGTTTGAAAACACAATTGGACCCGGTAGGTGGCGCTGCAGTCGGGTTCAGGGATCTTTCAGACAGGACAACGTCTGTCGGGGCCGCTAGTTATGTATATAAATGACGATGTTATGATTCTTTTCCCGCCCGTTTCACAGAATACTTAATAGTACAAGTACAGAAGATTCACTCCTCAAAATCATTTAAATAAATAGCGACTCTTGCAACGACATAACAAAGTGCAATTCAGGTCGCACAGCGATAATTACCTGCAGTTATATTCACGTAGAAGTTGCCTGTCTTTCTATCGCGTAACTTTTATAATTTCTGACTCGTTAGACGTGATTTACACAGAAACGGCGTAAGGCGTGAATTATACAGTAACGGCGTAAGGTGAAGGCGCGGAGAGCCCAGACTAAATAATAAACCAAGACATAGTACTGTCAACAGTGACCTTAGGCCGGTTTTTTGAACGGTGCAATTAGTGTGTAGTCTAGTTGTACTTTGGTGTAAATATGTGCGTGTGAGCATGTATGCACAGAGTGAAGTGTAGTTTTGCGCATGCTTCACTGTATTGTTCGCAGCGCTATGTCTTGGTTTTTAACCCGTCGCACGCCAATTAGCAGACACAATAGATTTTTTGGTGTTATCTGAACACCTGAGTGTGCAGTCGACGTTTAAAGAGTTAATTGGTCTGGGCCCGTGATTCTCACAACGGCTCGTGCGCACCACCAGTCGCCGCGTGCGCCGCTGCGTTCGTTCGCCGTTCTTATTACTTGTGGTTACCTCAATACGGCAGGTATCGTTGCGGAATCAACAGTGGATTCATTTAAATCCATCAGTCCATGTGTATTCAATTGACCATAGCATTCATAACACCCGATACCAACATAACTTTGTAAAACGATCACGACTTTAGAAGTGACAAAGGAGAATGGGCGCTTTTGTATGGGCTCCGTCCCCAGACTGTTTCAAGACTGTATCAAATTGAGCGATACGTCATTTTAAAGCTTATTAGAATGGCTTTATTTTATTCCATGACACCAACCACCGCACTCTTGCAGGAGAAGACCTACGACTGATTACATTTTTTTCAAAAAAATGTGATTTACGCTTATTTTACCATCGTCCACCTCTTTTGTCTTGCAGAAGGCCAATTCTCGTACCTAAAAACGTTCAAATTCTCATGCCAGCGACAATCAAATGTCAAAAATGTAGGTAAACGCTATACAATTTTTGACAGATTGAGTCTTGAGATGATGTTGCGAACGTTGTTAAAAATACGGGAATTGCCCCTCAGATATCCTGGGGTATGCCTATCTATTCAAAGTGCGATGGAGCGAGATATGATCAAAGTCTTAACATATGTGTCCTCGAGGTTATGACAGTTAGCTTATGCCATCAACAACGAAACTCGTGCAAAGAAGATACTATGAATCTTTTTTTTTCTTAATATCATTATGTTTAGCCGAGCCTACAACGTCCTGCGTGTTCAATTTAATAATGTTTTTAGGATGCTGTTGGGACTGCTGTGGCATTGTAGAGCTTCGGGCATGTTCGCAGAGGCTCGCACAGATGGATTCCATGCCATTATGCGAAAAAAAGCGGCCTCCTTACTGTAGCGTCTGCATGCTAGTACCAACAGCATTCTAAAAATGATCGCTGCCAGAGCGGATTGTCCCTTTCAGAGACACTGGTTGGGGACAGTCCTAGGTTTGAGTTAACAATAATAATAATAATTAATTAGTTACTGTTTGAAACTAACAATACTAACCTAGTACATAAGCATTATTGTTACTAACATCAAAATACTAACATATTTATGGACCTAGTCTGAATTAAAGTTTTATTTAATTTTTTAATTTTATAGACAGTTTTTTGTATATACCTATTACTTTATATAGCGTTCTTTGCGATGCAGCTACTAATCTTGTGTTGCGCGTTTATCGCCACACCTGCACACTTGACTTTTTAACTTTTCCCTACCTCCGTATCTCTACGTTGACGTCATGGTGGGGCTTGCGTGCTCCGAACTCTAAGTCTGTGCCGGTAGAATTTACTTTGCCGAAACAGGTCTAGGGTGAGGAGCCAGACCAAGAGAGATACAAAAAACCGCAGGGCAGCGTGTGGCGAGCTGTTGGGAAGTAGCGACCCCACGGACCCTATCTCCCGGGAGAAGTCTTGTTCCTCACCTCTGGCTTGCCTTTATTGACCGGCTGGAGTGAACACTGACGGAAACAGAGCTCCCACCTCATTCTTGCCTTTATTGGCCGGCTTGAGTGGAGATTCGCAAGAGCAAACGTGCTCGGAGGAAGGAAGTATTCCAGTAAGTGCTTGTAGGGATCTTGACTTGACCATCTTCCGGGCTCTGGGATTGTTCTGAGAGCCGTGGAATACCTCTCCACTCCTCAAGCACCTCAGGACATGTTGCCCCCTTGTCGCTACGTCACTATGTGCCAGCGACAGTTTTCGGGGGCCCATTATTGAGTGTGCAAGTCACCCCCTTTTTTTTTTTTTTTTTTTTGACGGTGGGAAATCATCAAATAACTTCTCCCGCTCTGGGTGGAGCGGAAGGGCGTGTCAGACTTTTACTGACTAAAACCCACCCGTGTTCCTTCAGTTGCCTATGCCAGGGCCGCGGTAACCTTTTCGGACAATCCGCGACCCCAGCGGCGTCGGCCCTATTGGACCCCGTCACTTGCTGACATCTCTTTGAGGCGCGCGTGGAACACAACGCACCGTCGACTCGGGCCTGGGCCTTACCGGACGGCGAGCTACCCACTGCTCACCGTCCGCAGGCCCGCGCCTACGGTAGCCGGAAATCACCCCGCGATTCCCGCCGCCCAGGGCGTCTCCTGCGGCGACTGAGGGCGTGAGGCTGCCTCTCCCTCACGCGTTCCGCCTCCTCCTTCGCGAGCATCACTGCTTCGCAGAAGGAGGTGACGGCCTCCCATGCACTCTCGCTCCGCACCATGGCCTGGACCAGGCTCGGACGCGAGAGATCGCCGCCGCCGATCGCCTCCGTGAGAACACGGCGGTGCTCTGCCCAAGCCGGGCAGACCTCCACTGTATGCTCCACCGTGTCCTCCGGGCGATCCGCACAATGGTAACACCCGGGCGTTTCCTCCCGCCTTATGCGAAACAGGAACCTCCCGAAACAACCGTGTCCGTTGAGGACCTGCGTCAGGCGGAAGGTGAGGACGCCGTGGCGCCTCTCTAACCACTCCTCAAAGAGGGGACTTATCGCCGCAATTGTGGCGTGCCCAGCGCTGGGTTGCGACAGTCGCGCTTTCCATGCCGCCATGAGATCCCGCCGGAGCTCTGTCCGCTGTACCGTGATTTCTCGCGGCAGCGGAGTTACGCCCCGGCGCTTCGCCTCCTCGCGCCACTCCCACACGTGCGCGAGGACCTTTGCCTCCAGATCCCACGGCGGCAATCCGGCAAGGAGGCTCGCCGCCTCCCGGGAGACCGTGCGGTTTCCCCGGACTAGCCGGATGGCCATGACCCTCTGGGACGCGTTCAACCTGCTGGCTGGTCCCAGCCTTAGGGAACGCGCCCACACCGGCAAGTCACCCCCTGCCATTTCATCTGTGTATTGTATAAAACATATTGGTCAGGCAGGGGCCATAGTCTTTCCATAGTTCTAGGTAACCATTCCACAGCCACTCAAACCCAGAGCCCAATATATTTTGTTTACATGTTCTGCAATAGTCCTGCACAAACCAGGGGATGTCCTTGGGTGCACTTACATAGTACATACAGGGATAATCGTCAGTTGGTGTCTCCTCATAATTTAAAATTGTCTAAGGGGCGTCTGCGAGTTGACTTTGGCCCCTCGTACACGTTCCATCACAACACAACGTATCCAATACCTTTGCAACCATTCAAGCTAGCCAAAATCGAAGTAAAAGCAGAGGAGTCAAGTCCATTTAGCGTGCCAAAGTCAGTAGTAGTCAATATACAGTGTCGAACCGATGAAGGAGGAAATGATGCATGCGACGTGCGTATCGTAGGGCAATATAAATTAACCGAACTATCATTACAATACAAACCATTGATAGCTGACAGAATGAAAAAATAAAATCACAGACCAAACACTGCTAGTATTGTCATATTATCAAAGTGTATCAAAGTGAGAGGAATTTCGTAATGAACAAAAATAAAGCATGGCATTTGGAAAGTACTACCTCAAACTTAGTTTGGGGTAGAGGGTTTGAGGAGCAATACGGTTAAAAAGGTTTGTTTAAAAAAGTACGCCTGGACACTTAAGCGGTTAAGTGAAAAAAACGAGTACAATACAATAGTAAGCTGTAAAAAAATTGTTCATTGTCTTTATCCCTCTCGCCTCCATAATTGTTATCTCGTTCGGGTTCACCCGCCCTCTGACGTTCTTCACCCTGATGCGATGACGCCTCTAGCATTTTGTGCACATGGTTATACTGGCTACGTTACTGTAGAAGCTAGAAATAATATTTTAAAAAATAAAATTAAAGTTATTCATGGTTCCTCCCCTGCACGAGTTTCGTTGTTGGTGTCATACAATAAAATAAAGCTATTGTTATGACCTTTAAAGTGACGTATATCACATCTTGATACACCACTGGGGACGGACCCGCCCATTCTCCTTTGTAGGATACTTCTTCAGAGCTTCGATGTGGCATCGAATAAGAAAGTGAAATGGCTGAACCAGACGTTTTCTGGCAGTGCTTATATTGTGATGTTATTAACAATAATTATTCATGATTCGCTAGTTTATCTCTAGTGGTCACTGGGATTACTGCTGTTGTAGCTAAAGGGATGGTTACAAGGTGAGTCGTAGTCACCTTCGGGAGGTTCCTGTTTCGCATAAGGCGGGAGGAAACGCCCGGGTGTTACCATTGTGTGGATCGCCCGGAGCATACAGTGGAGGTCTGCCCGGCTTGGGCAGAGCACCGCCGTGTTCTCACGGAGGCGATCGGCGGCGGCGATCTCTCGCGTCCGAGCCTGGTCCAGGCCATGGTGCGGAGCGAGAGTGCATGGGAGGTCGTCACCTCCTTCTGCGAAGCAGTGATGCTCGCGAAGGAGGAGGCGGAACGCGTGAGGGAGAGGCAGCCTCACGCCCTCAGTCGCCGCAGGAGACGCCCTGGGCGGCGGGAATCGCGGGGCGATTTCCGGCCACCGTAGGCGCGGACCTGCGGACGGTGAGCAGCGGGTAGCTCGCCGTCCGGTAAGGACCAGGCCCGAGTCGACGGCGCGTTGTGTTCCACGCGCGCCTCAAAGAGATGTCAGCAAGTGACGGGGTCCAATAGGGCCGACGCCGCTGGGGTCGCGGATTGTTTGAAGAAGTTACCGCGGCCCTGGCATAGGCAACTGAAGGAACACGGGTGGGTTTTAGTCAGTAAAAGTCTGACACGCCCTTCCGCTCCACCCAGAGCGGGAGAAGTTATTTGATGATTTCCCACCCTCAAAAAAAAAAAAAAAAAAGGGATGACTGACTGTGTATGATCACATGGGTAATAATTATTTTGTGTGAAATGGTCACAGGGATGACTAGACTGTGTATGATCACATGGGTGATAGTGATTTTGTGTGAAATGGTCACAGGGATGACGAGACTGTGTATGATCACATGGCTGATACTGATTTTGTGTGAAATGGTCACGGGATAATTGTTGCGATGGCTTGATGATTATCAAAATATTGCTGGAATTCAGTTGATTATAAGACCTTGCTACTGAGATAGCTGGTCAAGGTTTGAGTTTTGATAATTCTGGTTAAAGAGGGTACCTACAGGCCAGGCAGGCAGGAGGCAGGTTGGTTCTTGGTTGGCTATTTTAAGTCTAGAGATTGATTCTGAACAGACCGATTCATAATGTACTTAAACAAATAAAATGTCGTACTTAATCATTTTATTTGTTTAAGTAACATAGCATAATTATGTAGTTGGCCTATTAGCTAGACAGATAATCGTGAGTCAGTTAAAGTAAGTCAAAATTACCGAATGTTAGTTGGTAGACTACGTACGTAGTATTATTTATCTGTGTTAGAGTGTTCTGTGCAGAGCTTCTGTGTGAGAAATGTCTGGTATTGCAGATTTACACACGAGGACGTGTATCATGCAGGATGGCCGTGTCAGATCTTTTATGAGTACACATGTCTTTGTTTGACGTTGTATGGAGTATGGTAATGAGTATGGTGTCCATGGAGCGACAGTGGTTGTTCAGGCATGATCATGTAAGCCGTTGGTCCCGGCTGTCATTCGTGGATCTTTGACAGTCGTTACGGGTCGTCAGAAGCCCGAAAGTCTGACAACCAGTCTTACCAAGGGGTATCGTATTACCCAGTTACTGGGTTGTGGAGGTCAGATAGGCAGTCGCTCCATGTAAAATACTGGTATTCAGCTGCATCCGGTTAGACTGGAAGCCAACCCCAACATAGTTGGGAAAAGGCTAGGCAGATTGAGTAGTAATTGACTGTTACAATCAACAGGAGCTATTTCTCTCGTTTACCCGTATCCCAATTCTGCGCCCAGAGCTATGTCTAATCACGATCCTATGCAGAGGATCCGACAGACTTATCACTTTTCCGTACCAAAATGGTAAAAAGGAACCTTTATGGTGCGACTCAGTCTGTCTGTTTGTCTGTCTGTCACAGCTGGATATCTCAAGAACTACTGATGCTATTAACTGGAAATTTGGAACAGTATTAGATGACGTTTACCCAACTATTTTTCTAATAAGAAAAAAATTAAAATATGTTTATTTTTTATTTCAACATTGACTGAAAGGGTGTCTTAAAAAATGAAAGTGGGGCTACCAGGGTATGTGGGGTATCATATGAAAGAACGCTGTTTGCACATTCTCAAAAAAAAAAAATTTTTTTTAGGCCGCATAGTTTTCGACTTTTGATGAAAAATGTAAAAAAAAATACCGTTCCCCGCCCATATTTCCGAAGTTTGTATAAAGAAAAATCAGAAATTATTATGTGTGATAGAAGTTTATGGAAAGATTATAGGAAAAATAAAACGATGTCTCTAAATAGCACACTTTTTCAGAAATCGGAACGCAACCCACGGTGCGCGAGGCCGACTCGCTCTTGACCGGTTTTTTACTATACATGATTCAAACCATGTTAAAAGTGTACTGTATTAAAAAAAATGTATAATAAAATTCTTGTACCAACAGACAGGATTGCAGTCATCGCTCTGCCCAGCGGTACTCAGCTAGACGAGAGCTACGTTGGTGAAACCGCCACCGCAACTGGCTTCGGTGTCACTAGAGATGGTAAGAAATTCTTCACAGTGCGTTTTGAATCTAGAGACTAGTTTATTTTGTTTACTGGACCAACTTAAAAAAAAAAAACACATGATTATCCAGAAGGCAGAGTATCCGGCGGCCAGAGCTACGTTTCCCTGTCTGTGATCACGAACGATGTATGCAGAACTACCTTCCCGACCCTCCTCCAGGACTCCAACATTTGCACAAGTGGGGCCGATGGCAAGAGCACATGCCACGGTGACTCCGGTGGTCCCCTCGCTGTAGTCAGGAACAACAAGGCTCTCTTGGTACGTATTTTGAGAGTAAATTTCAAAATGCTTACTTTTTCGATAGTACCCTTCGTATACTTGACCGTTTTGATACTTGTTTATGGTAAGTCTTATTTTGATCAGTGTCGAAGCGTAGTCGTTTCCCCGGGCGGCAATATTAGAGGGCGGAAAATTTCACTATAAATAATAATAAAATCTTGTAAAAATTTTAACCATTTCATTTCATATTTTTGTCGCACCTACGATACGGACCAATTGATATGAGCACAGAATTTTTCATTACTTATTCTGTGACAAAACCGGGGAATCCCCTTTCTTTTAATGAATGTATAATGACATCTTGCTCGTTGTAGAATGTAGCTCAACACCGTCTGCGTCTGCAATTAAATTAAATACGGAGTTATTTTATTGGAAATTGGCATTGTAGCAATATCGGTAACAGTGCCGTCAGCTTGCGGGGCGTACATTGGAAGTCAAATATACTAAATATATTATATAAATAATTAATTTGCTCATGAATAAATAGGAATATAAAGGAATAATCATACTACATCTACAAAATGTCAATATCAATCATTTTTCTACAAATCACCACTTCGGATTCGAAGCAGCAGCTTCGAACCCGAAGTGCTGATTTGTAGAAAAATGATTATTTAAATGACGAATAATAAGCAAATGAAGAGAAATAATGTTCCGATAGTTACCTACATGTAATCCATGAAATCCTGTATGTTACAAAAGCCGCAAGCTTTAATATATTTATTTATTAAAGCAAATTAAAATAAATATTATATTTAGTAGGTACCTATAGGTTGGGGCACCACGACAGTTTTAAAATATGTATAATAAAATACATTTAGGTACCAACAGACAGGATTGCAGTCATCGCTATGCACCCGCGTTTGCTCACAGTTCTAACATAACCTAACCTATTATAGGTTAGAACTGTGAGCAACCGCGGGCGAGCGGAGCGAGCAAAGCAAGCGGTTCCGCGGTTCAAAAGGCTAGGCAGTTAACTAAACGGCTAATTAAGCTAGTTGGCTTCGATATATCACGCGTAGGATAAACCTAGTTCAGCCTAGTACAAACTAGTAGGTATGATTAATGTGATTTTCATTAAGAGATGCAATCTATATTTTGTTCCCATGAAAGCTCAATCTTGATATTCATCGGGCAATAAGTTTTAGTAGTAAAACTGTTTTTTAATCATGAAATTAATGTCTCAAATTTTACCGACCGAATTTTCGACTATAAACACGTAAACGTTATAGGTACTACGGTACTTAGCTTGTTTTCAGTGTTCATAAGTTACATGTATAACGCTTCCACAACTACAGTCGCGTTATTTTGCCGTGCATAGGTAGGTACCTACCTACTCTTTACGGCCGGCAGTCTAAGTAGGTACTTATCGATTATTTAGAACATTGTTTTTATTCGGTCAAAAAACGGTTTAGAACAATCACAACACTACGGCAACGGCCCTAAAGACATGGCATTGTAATATTGATAGTAATAATAAAACCTGCATAATAGGTTACAGTATAACGGATAAGTTACTTCAGAGAAATTGATGTTTAAGTACTTATGCCCAGCTTAATTGGATGCAAAGAAGAGCATAAAAAATTGATTACTCCAAGCGATAACACATATAGGTATATGTAAACCTTACGTATAGCCTTACCTACCATGTTCGAACTCCAATTTCTCCAAATAGTGCCCGGAAAAGTACCTACTTATTATTTGTATTGATTTGGAAAGCTGAGGGTCCGTGGAAGTTTTTATAACTATTTCGGGGTCATTACTATTTTTCTTTTTTTAAAGACTGAAAATCTAGTACGAGTCTTGTTGAACAAAATTTTTCCCTGCTAGCTAAATTTTATCCACTTTGGGTGATGTTTAAGTGAGAGTAAGAGTGAAGTAAAGTGAGAATTTCTCTAAAAATATTAAAAACCGTCTAGCTTCTAAACTATAAATAATCACTGAACATACATGGGGTTGTTTCGGGAAGCCCTTTGGAAAGAGGCTTCTAAAATTTTGCTTTGGATCTTGTTTCACGGGCGGTGTATGAACATAGGTTTTTTTTATTTGTAATCTATTCAATACACAACAATAATGATTGTTCTTGCCGAAAAGTTCTTTAGAATTAGGTACCTACTGTATGTATATTTTGGTCTTTTAAACTGAAATATCTATAATTTTTATAATATCTATAATATATAATTTTTCTCCGCCCTGGGCGGCTGAAACCCACGCTACGCCACTGACTTTAACTTTTCCAACAGATTGGTATCACTTCCTTCGGATCTTCCCGTGGTTGCCAGGCTGGATGTCCTGCCGCCTTCACCAGGGTCACCACTTACATCAGCTGGATCAACAATCACCTGTAAACTAGCTTGCAGAAAATTATATCTGAAACACTACATGTATCATGAAAATGTTTTAGCATTAAAAAAAATGTTATTGTAAAATATGAGTTTGGTTTTATCTAAACTAAGACCTATAAGGATTTTGAGTCAGTTTAAATAGATTTTTCTAGTGTACATACTTATGTACACTAGAAAAAAACCAGCCAGGTGCGTGTCGGATCACGCACAATGAAGGGTAGTTGAAAAGAATTTATCCCAAAAACAAACTTAACATTAAAATCCCAAAAATATTTTTTTTATCTGATCAAATTACAAATTACCAATTTTCGGACTTTTTCCTTTACATATACATATATGGTGTAAGACCTCGCTTCTTGCAAAATTTCATTATTGTAGGTCAACGGGAAGTAGGTACCTCATAGGTTTTGATTTACTTGCGAGTATCAAACTATGTCGCTTAAATGGCCGTATTTTCTTATTGCATCGACGTAGAAGCTTGATTTTTTAGGTCTCCAAGAAACCATAGACCTACGTATTTGATATTAATTTCAACTTAATACCTTTACACGTTCCTGAGAAAAGGGTATTGACAGAGTCGACAGCCTTGAAAATATTTTTTTATGTGATAGAATGACAAATTAACAATTTTCGGACTTTTTCCTTTATTTGTACTGTGAGACCTTGCTTCTTGCCAAATTTCATGATTCTAGGTCAACGGGAAGTACCCTATTAGGTTTTGATTTACTTGCGAGTATCAAAATATATCGCATAATTGGCCGTATCTTTTTATTGCGTTGACTTAGAAGCTTGAGTTTTTTAGCACTACAAGGGACCACAGACTTACGTATTTGATATTAATTTCAAATTGATACCTCCACGCGGTCCTGAGATAAAAAAAGGGTCTTGACAGACTGACAGACAGACAGAGAGACAAACAGACAAACAGGCGGACAACAAAGTGATCCTATAAGGGTTCCGTTTTTTCCTTTTGAGGTACGTAACCCTAAAAATATGATTGACGTGTAACAGTGTTTGTACAAACCTACTTACAGAAATAAATCATTTATCATAGACTAGCTGACCCGACAGACGTTGTCCTGTCCCAATTTCAATATTCCCATATAAAATCCACTTTCAGTTTTCCAGAATTTTCCAATTTTCCCGGCAACTTTTCCAATTTTTCTCATCGTTTAAACCTTCCCTGGACTACGTCAAACATTTCAAAACCAAAATCAGCTAAATCGGCCCAGCCGTTCTTGAGTTATAAAATAACACGAAAAGTGGCATTGATTTTATAGATATAGATTTGATATAGATAGATAGATTGTAACAATGTATGTATAAAATACCATTGTTTTATTGTAATTTATCTACAGCGTTAGGTACTGGTAACTCGACGTACCTACCTATTCCTTGCAGGGTTAAAATGCAACAAATTAAGCCACCATAAGCCACCAATGTTCTACCGAAATTCAGTATTCCTTTGTAACTAATTTTTGTCTAACAAAAACATAAATTGCGAAAAATGAAGTATAAATAAATATTATACGTAATAACATAAAGTCATAAATTAAAGTTTTGAGCAATGATATTATAAGTATAATATCATTGGTTTTGTGTAGGTACCTATGAATATCGATGGCTGAGTAGGGAAAAAAGAAACGATGGATGCACTGTGTGAAAGATGATTTATGGCTAGAAAGGGAGTGACTACCGAAATGACGACTAATAGAGAAGTATGGAAGAAAGGAACATGTTGCGCTGACCCCAAATAAATTGGGATAGTGGGTTTTTAGGGTCAGCTCACACCGATACGCGACGCGACGCAACGCGGCGCGCACTTTTACACAAAATCTGATAGCTTAAGTCGCTATCAGATAAAAAGAAACTCTTCCAATACCTACAACATAAAATAAACGTGACGCAAGAGAACAGTGTTGAGCTCCAAAAATTCTGTACGCGCTTTTGTTCAAATATAAATGCAAGATGGGAACGAAGTAGTCGCACGTTAGCACCGTTTTTAAGAAGAAATGGTGATTGGTTAGAAAGTGCGATAAACATGCCCGAAGGAGTAATACCTGAAACTGTGCACACTGAACAGGAAAGGCTCGAGATTTGTGATATTGAAGATGTTGAAAATCTACCACCACCATCTACTACAGAAGCTTCAACATCTACATTTACACCTCGAAAACCTTTCGAAGAATTGGGCTCCAGACAAAAACGAGGACGCGTTGATCAAATAAACCAATCGCTTTCGTTATCCCCGGATGAACTGAAAGCTGCTACAATTGCTAGTTTAAGAAACACTGGAAATGAGGATGTAGGAAAAATAATGAACCATTTGCTAAATCACCCCGAAGATCTAGAAAAAGTTAAGCAGTGTTTAAGTGCAAATAAAGCAAAAAGTAGTACATACTCACCTGATAAGGCAATGGCTTTATTAGTTTCACTTAAACTAAGTAAGTGGCAATATATAAGCCTAAGAGAAGCAGCAAGTGAAAATGGGTCTGATTTATACCCTTCTTATTATAAAATTAAGCAAGCAAAGTCAAAATGTTATCCAGGGAAAGAAGACATAACCATAACTGAAGAAGGAGCTGCTATTAAACTGCAAGCATTACTCAACTTGACGGTTTCTAGGCTTTTAGATGTAATTGCTTTGGATTTGGACTCGGCAACAGAGTTACTGCTTATAAGCAAATGGGGCTTTGATGGAGCCTCAGGTCAAAGCAATTACAAACAAAAGACTGAGACAGAGTTTGATGACTCTACTATTTTGATGGCCAGTCTAGATCCTATAAGGCTTCAACAATCTGATGGAACAATTGTTTGGGAAAACGACCGACCATCATCGACTTTCTATTGTCGTCCGATAATGTTTAAATTTACCAAAGAAACCCAGATAACAGTGGCAACTATAAAGGGTAACATAACAGAAGAAATAGAAAGACGTCCGCTAACAAAAATCCACCAATTAGAAGTTAAGCACGAATTGTACCTGACGATGATAGACGGCAAAATAACATCATATTTGTCGGATACATCTGCAGCTGTCTGTGATATTTGCAAGGCAAAACCGTCAGAGATGAACAATTTAGAGGCTTTTTCTCAAAGAGAAAAAAACGAGGAAATGTACCAGTATGGTTTGTCATCCTTACATGCCTGGATAAGATGCATGGAGTGCTTACTTCATATCGGTAAATATAATTTTATTACTTCATATTTTTTCATGTTTGTAGTTTCCTGTGAGATTATTTCTAAGTGACATTTCTTTTTGTTTGCAGCTTATCGTTTGGACTTCAAAAAATGGAGTTGCAGAGGCGACGACAAAGAAAAACTGTCCCTCAGAAAGAGTGCTATACAGCAAGCATTTAAGAGAGAATGCGGTTTACTCATCGATATAGTTAAACAAGGAGTAGGCACAACCAATGATGGCAATACTGCCAGAAGATTTTTCAGGGATGCAGCAACAACAGCCCGCATAACAGGGATTCGTGAAGATTTGATAGAAAGGTTTCACGTGATTCTTCAAACCGTTGCATCTGGAGAGCGCGTAGACCTTTCTAAATTTTCCGAATTTTCTAAAGATACGGCAGAATTGTATGTTACCTTATATCCCTGGTATTATATGCCTTCCAGTGTACATAAATTGTTGGTACATGGGAGTAATATAATAAAGAACTTTGGTGTCATACCTATAGGGAAACTGTCGGAAGAGGCAGCGGAAGCTCGTAATAAAAATTTTAGGAAATATAGAGAGAGTCATTCTAGAAAGGTAAGTAGAACGGCGACAAATGAGGATATTTTACACAATCTTCTTTGTCGTCTGATCCAAAGATCACAAGTTTACGGCCTCGATTGGCGAAACAAAACAGAATGGTTCTCTCTCCAAAAGTCAAAGAGATTCTGCTGAGTTTTCCTTCAGAATCCGATTTAGATTTTATTGATGTAGATAATTTACAAGATAGTCATAGCGATAGTGAATAAGATTATTGGTACATTGTAAGTTTCTTGACTTTTTTTTTATTAGTTTGTATGTCATGAACTCATGACTCAAACTCAAACTCAAACTCAAACTCTTTATTGCATTCATGTGTAGTTAGTTGTTAGGTACAATTAAAATAGTTCCAACATGAAACCCTGAACCCTGATGACTGAAAGGAAATAGTAAATTTGTTGTTGTATATAGCTAGTTTTAAGTTTTTACCTTTAGTAAATTTGTATTTGCATGTATCTTTACTTACTATTCAGTATTTAACCTAATTTAAAAGATTTTATAAGTACATTAAATAAACAAATAGAAATGAATAGATCCACATTTTTAAATAATACGTACTTAATAAATTCAAGGAAATTAGGGACCTTTAAATGTATTGTCGTTAGTCTTTAAGTAATTATGTGAATTATTAAGTGCTTTGACTTACTATTCCATATCAAGTATAACTTAAAAGAACATCCGAAATAAAAAATGAAGCTTTTTATTCAATGTATTTTTTCATTTTTTTCGATCCATTTATTTGGCAGTGTTGCAACTTTATGCAAATGTTCAAAGCATCAAATGATAGTAGACTGGACAAGCTTTAAGAAAAATATAGTTTCAAAGCGGGATCACTCGCCACTTAGCAGGAATTTAATTTAATTTGATCCGCTCCATACAAAAAAATAACAAAATGCATTTTTCCACCCAAAGGAGCAAGTTTAGGAAAAAAAGCATCAGAACAATTATTATTGAGGTTAATGAGCTCTATCGATCCGCATAAAGAAAAAAGTGAAAAAACGAAGTTGATCCCTAAGTCACTAAAATCATCGTTTCGACCCACTGTGCGCCGCACGGCGCGAGCGGCATTTCAATATGTATATTTTTATGTAGTACAAATCCATACTATATACTATATACTATATTATTTATTATTAATATTATTATATTATATTATTTATATTATTTTCTTTATTTCATTTGTATATACATATGAATTACATTTTTAAATGTTGAAATATAAAAAGTATAAAAACATTTAAAAATATAAAAAATAGTAGCCCACCGGTATCGGGAACAGGGTCCAAGCTACCGGCGGTCAGGGCTGCTGAGAGAGGAACCTCCGAACGATACGCGCCGTGTCCAGAAGTACCGCTTTCTGGATCAAGCCCTTGATCCAGCCGCCTAACGAGAGCCTCCTCAGGTGTTGATCGAGGCTCTTGGCTATTATGCCATTGGCCGTCACGACTATCGGCACAATGATTGCTGTATCCACGTCCCACATGTCGACAACCTCGCGAGCCAGATCAAGATACTTAATTTGCTTATCTTTTTCGGCTTTCACGAGGTTCTCGTCATGCGGTACCGCTATATCAACAATCACCGTGCGACGCTCTAATCGATCTATCACCACTATGTCAGGTTTATTGGCAACAATAGTCCTGTCAGTGATGATAGACCGATCCCAATACAACGTGATATTGCCATTTTCGAGAACTGGGTCGGGCACATACCTATAGTATGGCACTTCTGATTCAACAAGACTGTATTTCAGAGCAAGTTGCTGATGGATAATCCTGGCTACAAGGTTGTGCCTATGCAAGTAGTCTCCGTTAGCCAGACGAGAACAGCCAGAAATAATGTGACGGATTGATTCCCCCGGACGGTGACATGCCCGACAGATGTCAACCGTGCCGTCCTTCACAATATATTTATATACAGTCTTGTCGTGGTCCCCACCGCGAGCAGTCGCTTCTAAACGTACCTAATGTTAACTCATAAAGAAAGTGCAGTTATTCTCAAACTTTTTAATTTATTTTTGTTTTGGTAATTTTTGATTCGTATTGTCATTTTTACTCCTCTCCGAAATGAGTTCAAATAAGTGTGGTGCCTGTAGTGACCTGCTAACAGATGGAATTCATTGCACAGTGTGCTCCCAAGATCTTCACTTCCACTGTGCAGGAATAACAGAAGCTGGATTCCGCAAGCTTGGCGACAGAAAACTTACATGGCGATGCATGAAGTGTAAGCAGCCTGGACCTATTCAACCTCCTACATCACCCACCCCTAAGGTAGAGTCAGAATCACTTGTATTAAAAGAGATCAGGGCACTTTCTGCGAAACTAGCGCCGCTAGAATGTCTTAGGGACGAGGTTATGGCACTGAGACAGGAATTTGCTGATCTCAAATCATCGGTCAATGAGGCCAACAAGGAGCTTAAAATATTTAATGTCAAAGTGCAAACCCTGGAACATCGTATTGCACAAGTGGAAAAAGTCCAATCTCAGTTAGAGTTATTACACACTCGGCTCGATAAACTTGAACAAGAAGCAAACTCTAAGGAACAATGGTCAATAATGAACAATATTGAAATTAAAGGTGTCACTCAAACAAACAATGAGAACCTGTATCAAATATTATCTACCATCGGATCTAAGATACAATATCCTATCTCAAAGAATCAAGTTAATTTTGTCGCGAGAGTACCAACTCGTGAAAAAGAAAACACGAAACCCATTATAGTCTGCTTCTGTAATCGTTATGTGAAGGAAGACTTCATAGCAGCAGCCAGATACGCGTCTAAATCTTCCACCATAACTTCTGGACACTTAGGACTACCCGGCAACCATAAGATTTACGTGAATGACCACCTAACTATACAGAACAAGGTTCTCCTATCCAAGACTAAAAAAGCCGCCGCTGAGATGGATTTTCGATACGTCTGGATCAAACATGCCAAGATACATACCAAGAAAACCGACACCTCCCCTACCATAGTGATAAAAACAGAAAAGGACCTCTCAAAAGTGAAATAGTGATAATATTAGCTATCTCAAAAAGTAACGTCTTATTTGAAGTGACTCAAAAGTTTGAGAACCGCAAGGTAAAATGCCTTATTACTCGCGGATTCCGAGAAATGCCTAAAGCTCCATTTACACGGCGCCAGTTTATTGCCTGTGGCATACCATAAAATTGAAAGGCAAATATCTGGCACCGTCTAAACAACACGTACAATATTGTTGCATGATACGGGCAACTTTGAAAACTGGTATAAGCTTGTACAAGAAAATCGCACAGTACATACAATAATTGCTCGTACAATAAAATCGCATTCAATTCTGGCATGATCTGACATTCGTGCTGTCATTGAAATATGAGTGCGGTGAGTGAGGGTGTGGTACCTAATCGTTGTTGCTATTTTAAGGCAAGAAATCAAATCAAGAACAACTTGAAAAATATCTTGTGAAGCGTTCATTAAAATTTAATGAAATATCATGTCTAGGCAAAACTTGTATGCAATAATCGCCTGTCAATTTTATTGCCTGGTGTAAGTCGCATGCGATTTTATTGAATGGCAAAACTTGCATTCAATTATTGCACATACCATTTTATGGAATCGCACGCGTCTAAACACTTCATGCAGTACTTGAATGTCAAAAAACTTGAACGTGCTTTATGGCATGCAATTATTGCTCTTGAACGTTCCAGAAACTTGCCCCGTGTAAACGGCGCTTAATTCGTGCACGTGTTCGACGCACCTGCATATTTTTTTAGAATCTTATTTTTGTTTTATAATTTGTTTTTGTTTTGCTAAATGCGATCTTATTGTGTTCTTTTTAATATTTAATTTTTATTGTGCATTACTGCTGCTTGTTACTAACTGGTACTGGTCAACATTCGCTCAATTTTTTGTTGGTTTTGCGGTTTATTGTCTTACTGCTAGCTATTTAAAGATGAATGTTCTATGCGTATTACTAACACCTGTGACTTATTATTGCTACTTAAGGCTATTTTTATTTATAATTATTGCAAGGTTTTGGAAGGTTATCCGTTGGGCATTGCTGTGTTTGTTGGGTTCGTTAAGACATACTTGTTTAATTTCCTACTATTGTCATTTTATTAACATAGTTATTGGTGAAGGACTCATCAATGGCTCCGCTTAATATTTATTACCAAAACGTACGTGGTCTACGTACAAAAACAAATAACCTATTCAGAAATGTATGTCTTAAATCCTACGATGTTATAGTATTTACAGAAACTTGGTTAGTGGATGGTATTTTCAGCAGCGAATTATTTGATTCGCGGTATGTGGTGTGGAGGCGCGACCGCGACTACAGCCGTACCTCGCAAACTCGAGGAGGCGGTGTGTTGATTGCCGTGCGGAATGATTTGACCGTTGCTGAGAGAAGTAACTGGCGTAGTACCGCTGAAGATATCTGGGTAACTATAACGTTAAAGCGATCTAGACCTCAAGTTACATCTTACAACATACATATCTGTGCCCTTTACCTTTGCAATGAACATACGGGTAACTCTTATACCGCTCAGCTTCAGAATTTTACAAATAATTTAAATAATTTAATTTTGTCCAATCCATTAGATAAATTTATTGTACTGGGTGATTTTAACTTTGGTAATGATGTAGAATGGTGTCATACGAATGACAGCGCTGAATTACTACCACGAAATTATTCAAACCGCTATCTTATTGACTTCTTCGACACTATAAATATATGTAACTTATCCCAGTTTAATAATGTACGGAACGCGAATGGCAGACTGTTAGACCTCGCATTTTCTAATGGGCCCCTGGACATACACGAATGTCTTGACCCATTAGCAGAACCTATTGACATGCATCACAAACCCTTTACTATTCAGGCTGATTTTGTTCAAATACACTCTCTATCAGAAAAAACTAACATTAAATATCAGTTCTATAAAGGAGATTACGATGCTATAAGGTCCGCTCTTGATGACGTTGACTGGGACGAGTTGCTGAGTGCTAAGCCACTAGACAATGCTGTTAGTCTTTTTTATAACAAACTCTATGAAATCAGAGATCAGTATATTCCAAAAAAGTCTGTTAAAAATTCATCACACCCTCCCTGGTATACATCTGCACTAATTAAGATCCTAAAAGAAAAATACAAATATCACCGGAAATTTAAAACTTATGGAAATATATCAGATTACCAAACCTTTTCTTTACTGCGTCATAGAGCTACAGATGTAGAGAAATCTTGTTACCGTATGTATATGGATAAAGTCGAGTCATCAATTATCAAAAACCCAAAATTTTTTTGGTCCTATATTAAAAGCAAGAGAAGTAACAGTAACTTTCCTAATATTCTGAAATATCAAGATACAACCGCAGACACTGGAGAAGAAATCAGTAACCTGTTCTCTACATACTTTCAGTCAACTTTTCAAGAGCCAGACATAGACGACCAGGATCAAGCCACAACACCATCCACCAGCACAGCAAACATCAGTTCCATAGAAGTATGCCACGAAAAAGTACTAAAGCTACTTCAAATGCTAGATCTCTCTAAATCAGGTGGCCCGGACTTAATACCACCTATATTTATAGTCAACTCTGCGAAAAGTCTAGCCAAACCTATCTGTATTATATTCAAGCGGTCTTTAACAGAAGGCACTGTTCCTAAAATGTGGAAATCTGCATTCGTTACGCCAGTTTTTAAAAAAGGTGATAAGTCCCTCGTAAATAACTATCGTCCTATTTCTAAGCTATGCCTGTTCTCCAAAGTGCTTGAGCGCGTTGTTTACTCTGCAGTTTATTCAGCCTTAAAATGTGACTTTGGTGATGAGCAGCATGGTTTTCTTCGTAAGCGATCCACTACCACTAACCTTATTCATTCCAATGAATTTATCTCTAAAGGTATGGAGCAACGTGCGCAAGTTGATGTAATTTATACGGATTACAGTAAATGTTTTGACCGCATTGATCACAGGGTACTTTTACGTAAACTTCTCTTAGCTGGAATTCACGGCGACCTATATCGATGGTTTTCATCCTACATTGAAAACAGATCACAAGCAGTAGTATTACAGGGATTCACTTCTAGTTGGAAGCTGATACCATCTGGAGTTCCTCAGGGATCCATATTAGGACCTCTTCTATTTAATTTATTTATAGCAGATATTAGGAAATGTTTTATTAACTCATACATTCTATTATACGCCGATGACATGAAAATACTTAAAACAGTACGATGTTCATCTGACACTTCTCTACTCCAGGAAGATCTCAATAGGTTTGTAGATTACTGTAGACTTAATAAACTTCAACTAAATGTATCCAAATGCTTTCATATGACTTATACACGGCAAAAGAAGACAATTGGTTCAGGGTATGCATTGGATAACCAAACAATCACTAAGGTGAACAGTATTGTTGATATAATTGATTTACTTACTTACAAAAATCAATCTTTAGTCGATTCTGCAATAATCGATATATCGCAGGTACTTATTATATAAATACTACCCACCATTATTATTACCTTACTTCATGTTTGAGCCTTGATAAAGACGGACGTATAACCTTCCTAGTGACTTATAATTGGCTAATAATAATCTTTATATTTTAAAAAGCCAGTAACTCGTTTTATTGAAGTGTTAGAACCTAGATTTCCAACAGGTTATGGGACCAGGTTACGTTTTTACTGCAATATAAGTGGTTAAAATTTAAATAAAAAAATACAGGCATTGTTAAGTGAAATGGACGTATAAAAAAATCCAAAAAGTGTTATCGTCGAGTAGGTGACGTCATACTCATAAAACATTTAACAATTTTTGATGATTTGATCATCGAATTGTTAGCCACCACGCCGCCGCCAAACCACGCCACGCGAGGTAGCACATTTGTTGCTCAACCTACCCCCATCTAATGATGGCGTGATAATTGCGATTGCAAATTTAACAGATGATAAGTTAATGCTAGCAGTCGTTAAACCAAGACTTTTGGATCATGAAGTCAAGTTTAAAAATGAGTCCAGTGATACCAGTGTCAAAAGTTTTTCAATTTGAGCGGAAAATGGACAGGAATTTCGAAAAACAAAATTCGATAATTCTCAAAATAATAAAGGGCAAAATAATAAATAATAAATAGCTTCAACTAGGAAGTTAACAAGCAGAAGAATAAGTCTCAGTTCATGAAGTTTATCACTGTGGCCGCAAGAAGCATGTGAAATGCATCTGCTTCTACTTCAAAAGAGCAGCAGCAACAGCAGCAGAAAATATGGAGAGGACAAGGACGGTCCAGGCAGTTGGAATCAGTGAACCATCCACGTCGAGCCATTTTTCTGGCTTTGCTTTTATGATGGCAGACTATCAAGCGGATCATGATGGAAGCAAAGTTACTTTCCTGTTGGATTCTGGAGCATCGGACCATATTACAAACAGGGAAGATCTTTTCATTAGTCACACCGTCTTGCAAACGCCATTAAAATTTCTATTGCTAAAATGGTGAATTTATTTCAGGGAACGATGTATGTGACCAGCAACATGGGCGTTCAAGAAGTTTTGGAGGACGTGCTCTTCTATGCTGCGGTACCACCGCTGCGGTGCGGTGCGGTGCGGTTCTTAACGAAAATGCAACGTGCTGGGTTGGCAGTCATTTTCGACCAGCAAGGAGCACAATACGTAAGGTTAATAAAACTATCATGCAAGGTATGTTGAAAAAAAATAATTTTCACACCACCTGCTCGAAAATGTCAAATTATATGTCAAGCAACCTTAACCTAAAGTGAGTCATTAGTGGCCGGGGGCACAGCCGGTCAATAATGTTGTACTGGATTTCATTATGACCCGCTGGTCAATAATGTGATTTGAATTTGGAATCTCACATGCTCAGCTAAATTGGCAGTATAGTACTAACAAACACCTTTTGGTGCCAGAAAGAGGAAAGCTATTCTCGAAACCCTTACTACGCGTGGATGATATTCTCGATTTCCTACAAAATCATAACGACTGCTTCTTCATATCGTTGCCATGTTTTCGAAGACATAATATTGTAAGAATAATTAGATAACTACGAACCATTTTTCATTTTTTTTAAATTTATTTTTTTTAATTTTGGAACGAAGTTCCTTATCGCGCGTTGTCAAAGGGGGCTAGACGGAAAAAAGTCTCACGAAAAGTTGTCACGACACTTTTTGCTATAGGTAGCTATTGTAAGCCGTGCGGCGTGCGCATGTTTCTCTGTCTGTCTCTCTCTCTCTCTCTCTTATAGATAGCAAGCCAGATATTTTCATTTCTATTTCGCATTGAACAGTGTGGTGTCGCGATGATGATGATGATGATGATGATGGTGATGATGATGATGGTGATGATGATGATGGTGATGATGATGATGGTGATGATGATGATAATGATGATGATGATGATGATGATGATGATGATGATGATGATGATGATGATGATGATGATGATGATGATGATGATGATGATGATGATGATGATGATGATGATGATGATGATGATGATGATGATGATGATGATGATGATGATGATGATGATGATGATGATGATGATGATGATGATGATGATGATGATGATGATGATGATGATGATGATGATGATGATGATGATGATGATGATGATGATGATGATGATGATGATGATGATGATGATGATGATGATGATGATGATGATGATGATGATGATGATGATGATGATGATGATGATGATGATGATGATGATGATGATGATGATGATGATGATGATGATGATGATGATGATGATGATGATGATGATGATGATGATGATGATGATGATGATGATGATGATGATGATGATGATGATGATGATGATGATGATGATGATGATGATGATGATGATGATGATGATGATGATGATGATGATGATGATGATGATGATGATGATGATGATGATGATGATGATGATGATGATGATGATGATGATGATGATGATGATGATGATGATGATGATGATGATGATGATGATGATGATGATGATGATGATGATGATGATGATGATGATGATGATGATGATGATGATGATGATGATGATGATGATGATGATGATGATGATGAGTATAAAAATAAAATTTTGTTACAATTCCTTCACTAATTAATCGAAAGGAACTTCGTTCCATCCGGGTGTCCCTTGACACCTCTCAAGTTTTTTTTTTTAAATTACACATCAACATCTATAAACGTACCAAATAAAAACTTAACTTTATCTTTGCACAACTGGACTAATGTCTCAAATGTTACCATTAACTTCAATTAATATGTAAGTGCATATAACTAACTAGTTCTAAATATGTTATTCTTACTGTTTGTTTATTTAATAAATACTTTGTTTTTCGTACTATGGCTATTATTTTCTCACAGTAGGTGTAAAAAGTAGAGTATCCTCCTCTGGGCTAAAGGTGTCTTTGCCTTGGGCTAGCTTGAATCCCTCGCTGCATTCAGGATTCTTGTATTAACTCCCTCGCTTCGCTCGTGAGTTAAACTCTTAACTACCTCGCTGCGCTCGGGAGTTAAATCCCGAATCCTTCATTGCGCTCGAGATTCAATATGACGCCCGTGACATAAGACACAACTTTAGCCCCTCGGTGCATAATCTACTATTAATTGCTGTAGACTTAATGGCATCTGTAAATAAGTGTCAATCTGTTTCTCAAGGATGCAGCAGTAAAAATATGTACAAATTATGGCTTTGGTGTAAGTAAAAATTAATTCATCGAAATAAAAAAAAAAATAATAAAAAAAATGTAATGGTTGATGACACCAGCCAAATCAAAACAGTAATACCAGCCTGTATGATAAGTTGTGTGAGGCCTGTATAAATATGAAACAAAGTCGACTTCCGTTCATATCAGGTCAAAAATAAAAGTCATGTTAAACAGCTATTATTTATTGTGCACTCAGATGTTTGTGGACTATTGTTACTGTTTATACCTACCCCCAACTAAAAACTACCTTGTAATTTTTGTTGATGAGTATACGCAATACTTTGTTACGTACCTATTTAACCTATAAAAATCAGACATGTTTGCTGTTTTTAAAGATTTCGTGGCTAAAAGCGAGGCTAAGTTTAATTTAAAATAAGTCAACTTGTACTGCGATAATGGTGGCAAACATTTATCGACTGAAATGAAAGGTTATTTATTGTGTTAAGAGAGGGATATCAAAAAAAAAAATATCATATCGTTTAATAGTTCCGAGAACACCACAGTTGAATGGCGTTTCTGAATGTATGGTCAGAATCATTACTGAAAAAGCTCGCTCAATATTAAACAAAGTGTTTTGGGGCGATACGCAGTATCAACTGTTGTTTATTTGATTAATTTGACCCCAATTAAAACTTTGAAAGTTTTCAAAAACACCATTCGAAATGTGGCATGATACAAAACTACAAATAAAAAAATAAAAAAAAAATAAAAAAATTGAAGGTTCAACTGTTTACGTTCAAAAATTAAAGCAGTAAGACCAAGTTTGATCAAAAATCATGGAAAGGGATACTTGTGGGTTATGAACCAAACGCTGTAAAGTTTGGAACCCAGAGTGCGAAAAATTACATAGTAGTCAGGGATATTATTGTTGATGAGACTGGATTTTTTAAATCCAGGTCAAGCCTCAAGTCTGAAGGGAATATTAAAAATTCTCACGGCAAAACTGATGATGTAATATCCAAATCAGTGCCGGTCAAGTCTCATAACCCTGACAGTTCTAAATCAGATAATCATACGTCTATGGTCTAAATCTGATGAGCACTGAAGGGAATATTAAAAAAAAAAAAAATCTCACGGCAAAGCTGATGATATAATATCCAAGTCAGTGCCGGTCAAGTCTCATAACTCTGACAGTTCTAAATCAGATACGTCTATGGACTAAATCTGTTGAGCACGAGTGTAAAATTCGCAAATTAAACCATGATAATTTAATTGAATCGTAGCACATAGTTGATAATATTCTTTCTGATAACCCGTCTTCACCAAAAGAAAACACAAATAAAATCCTGACGTTAAAAAAAAAAAAAAAAAAAACAACACGCCAAAAATCGTCCGCGTATTTCCTATAATGAAGACGATGATGATGATTGCCATTTTGTGTGCTCAGTCTATTCTATGTAAAATAACAAATTCATTAGAAGAGATCAAAACAGATCTCAGTGAGAAAGTGCAATTAGGGACGAACTAAATTCTCTAAATAATACTTGGGCTTTAGTACCAAGAGCTGAAAATAAAAACATTGTCAATTTCTTGTAAATGGATATTTCGTATAAAACATGCTGAATTTGGAAAACCTTTAAGATAAAAAAAAAAAAACTACTTGTTGCAAGGGGTTTCAGTCAAGAATACCTCACGGACTATAATAAAACTTTGGCACCAGTAGCATGAGTAGCGATAGCAGTTTCAGATGTATCTTGCTTTTGTGAATCAATTTGATTTGCTAGTTCATCTTAGGGATGTCAAAACTACCTTCTTAAATGACGAATTAAAGGAAGATATTTATATGAAAGTCCCTGAGGGTATCTCTGGTCCAGATAATTATGTGTGTAAATGAAATAAAGCACTTTACGGGCTGAAACAGGCAGCTAGGTGTTGGTTTGAAGTCTTTGAGAGATCACTTAAAGAAAAAGGTTTTCAAAATTCTTCATTCAAATATTTGCTAGACAATGGAGATATACATACCTAAGCATATAATTATGTAATTTTATTTAAAGGTGTTTTAACATAATAGTATGTGCTGATATTGAAACAATTAATAATTTTAAAAGGTATTTAATGAGTAAATTCAAAATGACTTTTTTAGACAGATTAAAAAAAAAAAAAAAGTTTCTTGGTATAAAAAATTACAAGCATGTAATGAAATAACATTAGATCAAAGTGCATACAGTACGTGAAACAGAATTAAATAAATTTAATATGCACTATTGTAAACCTATCATAATCTATGAGGATAACAATGGCTGTATACGCATTGCAAATAATCCAACCAATCACAAAACATAGATATAAAGTATCATCTAGCTAAGGAACAGATTTAAAAAAAAATGTAATAAAATAAAATTACATTCCAACAGTTCAGCAGTTGGCAGATGTTCAGACCCGCTATCACTTTTCAAGAGATGAGAAGTAAAATGGGCTTAGAATAAGATACTGATTTAATGTTTTGTGATTCTACATAATAATATAATTTATGATTAATTTAATTATTACTAAGAATAATTTAATGAAATGGTTTGATTAAGGTTTTCTGGGTTTTCCTTAATCCTTGGCAGCAAATGTTGGACCATGAGATGTATTTCCCAGCAAACACTAGGAAGTGAATATGTTCCGGTCATTTAGGTATTACTTTGATTTATTTTGTTTGTATAATTAGGTAGATCAATTTTTGAGGGGGCGTGTTGATATAATTGATTTACTTACTTACAAAAATCAATCTTTAGTCGATTCTGCAATAATCGATATATCGCAGGTACTTATTATATAAATACTACCCACCATTATTATTACCTTACTTCATGTTTGAGCCTTGATAAAGACGGACGTATAACCTTCCTAGTGACTTATAATTGGCTAATAATAATCTTTATATTTTAAAAAGCCAGTAACTCGTTTTATTGAAGTGTTAGAACCTAGATTTCCAACAAGTATAAGGGACTTGGGCGTTATCCAGGACAGTAAACTCGCCGCTGGGGTCGCGGGTTGTGCCGCTGGGGTCGCGGGTTGTCTGAAAGGGTTACCGCGGCCCTGGCATAGGCAACTGAAGGAACACGGGTGGGTTTTAGTCAGTAAAAGTCTGACACGCCCTCCCGCTCCACCCAGAGCGGGAGAAGTTATTTGATGATTTCCCACCCTCAAAAAAAAAAAAAAAAAAAAAAAAAAAAAGGACAGTAAACTCATTTTCGAAATGCATATTGATGAAATTGTAAACAAAGCGTCCAGGTCCCTAGGTTTCATAATAAGATCATCTACTTGCTTCAGCTCTCTAAAACCACTTAAAGTATTATACTGTTCATACGTACGCAGCCATCTTGAATACGCATCTCAAGTTTGGAACCCAAATTATGACGTGTATAAGTCAAGAATAGAAAGCATTCAGAAAAAGTTTTTAAGATACTTAGATTATAAGACAAAGCAATGCTCAACGGATTACACTCATCGTTGCAAAAGATACCATTTTCTACCACTGGAAAACAGACGCCATGCTAATGATATTACATTTCTGTTAAATATAGCCAATAGTTCCATCGATTGTTCCCAACTTATCTCCAAAATATCACTCCGAACCCATCACATAGGCTTCAGGCACCGGCCACTTCTTCACATTCCCTTCGCATCAACCAACTACCGACGGAATGCCTTCTTCTTACGTAGCGCAGCAAGCTTCAATAACCTTCCCTCTCATTTTGATGTTGATCTATTTAAAACCAGCCCTAGCACATTAAGAAGAACTATATACAATGAATACTTTGTTATAGACCGCAATGAGTAGCATTACTCATCATTAATATTATGTTTTAGCACAATAAACTGTCACAATTATCACATACTAATAATTATCTTTTTATGTTTTGTTTTTTTAAAGATGAATATGTTTTGTTTTGTTTAGAAAAATTTGTAGATTTTATTTTTAATTTTAATTTTTGTATGTTCTATTTCTTTCTTTTTTAATTTTAGGTACATAGTTTTTAATTTGTGGAAGCTTTTAAATGGCAATTGTAAGCGATATTGTACTTACTTTTAAAGATATTAGACTGTAAGCTTTCCGAAGAATAAATAAATAAATAAATAAATAAATAAATTTCCGGTAGTTGTTCGTCATCATAACTTCGTCCATAATCGCAAAGACAAAACCTTCGGTTTCCCCAAACAGATCACCGAATCGCAACCAGGATACGGACGCTAAGAAGTCTACATCGGGCCCATGTAGGACCCGGTAAAAGCGCCCGTGAAGCTCTTTGCTCTGCCATACCTCCCTGCGGTCATTAGTATCTAATACTATAGGTTTGCGCCAGTTCTCGTTAGCTAAGGAGAGCGGGGTGAGGCCCTTATCTACTGACACCACATCTCGGTGCATCCCCACATCGGCTTCTAGGAAGTATTCCCTGAGACTGCATACCTCACGGTTGTGCAGGGTCTTAGCATTTAAGAAGCCACGACCTCCGCACTTCCGCGGGATATACAGTCTCATCACCGATGACCGTGGGTGATGCATCCGATTTGCGGTCAGCAGTGTGCGGACCCTCCTATCCAGGGCGTCAAGTTCCGTCTGAGTCCATTTGAGTATGCCGAAAGAGTACATCAAAACCGGCATGACCCAACCGTTGAAGGCACGCACCTTGTTTCCGCCTGATAAAAGACTATTTAAAACTTTATTCAGGCGGCCAAAGAAACGTTCCCTCAGCGATTGTTTCATGTCAGCAGCGTTGATGCCTAACGCTTCCGACATACCCAAATACTTGTAGGTTTCGAGTGAGGAGAGAGATCTTAGGTGTATGGAATCCGAGAGTTGGGTTCTCACGGATTCCACAATCTCCCCTCGCTTCACATGCATGACCGCACATTTGTCCACACCAAATTCCATCCTGATGGCGCTACTGAAAGTTTCCGTTACCTTCAGTAGCTCCATCAGTTGCAAATTGTTGGGGGCAAAAAGTTTTAAGTCATCCATGTAAAGGAGGTGAGATATAACCTGACCACCTCTCCTCAATCGGTAGCCTAGACCTGAATCCTCCAGCAGTGTGCTTAGAGGATTCAAGGCTAAGCAGAACCAAAGTGGACTCAAACTGTCGCCCTGAAATATACCTCGCTCGATCCTTATCGGTTCGCTATTCCTCTGGATATTTCGACATCCTGGATAGCGAAGGACCGTCCTCCACTGCCCCATACACGACATCAGGAAGGTGCGTAAAGTTGCATCTATTTTATACAACTCCAGCACCCTCATGAGCCATGTATGTGGCACCGAGTCATAGGCCTTCTTATAATCTATCTAACATGTCGACAGATCCTTTCGGGAACGACGAACCTGCTGGTTAATGGTCATATCGATGAGGAGCAGCTCCTTAGTACCGCGGGAGCCGTTCCCACATCCATTTTGAGAGGCAGACATGATGGAGTTGGTGTCTATGTGTTTGTTAATTTTAGCTCTCAAAATGGATGTAAGAACCTTATAGACCGTCGGTAGACAAGTGATCGGTCTATAATTTCTGGGTTCCGCAGTACTACCTGATTTATGGAGCAGGTGGGTTATTCCTGTCGTTAGGAACTGGGGCAGTGATCCTGACTGTAAGGCCGACTGGAACTGGGATGCCAAGCGGGCGTGCGACCTTTGGAACCACTTTATCCAAAAGTTGTGTAGCCCGTCCGGCCCTGGACATTTCCAGTTAGGTAACGGGCGGACCGCACGAGCTACATCTTGGGGGCTGATGGTAAGTGCCCCCATTTGTGGTATATGATCGCACGTTCGCTCGACCTCCCCAGTCCAATCACCTTCAGTGTGACTGACAGGCACCGACCAGATGCTTCGCCAGAACGAACACATGGCGTCATCATCCGGTAGTTGCGTGTCAGCCACACCTTGGTCAGGTCGCTCCCAAGCCCTATAGACCCACCTTTCATCGCTCTGGAATGTGCGATTCTGCGTGTACCGCTCCACTCTCCGCCTGTACCGACGAATACGGTTTGCCCATGCACAGATCTTCTGTTTCAGGAAGTCGATACGCTCTGTGACGCAGGTGAAATAATCTCGAGGACTAATATCCGTCCCCGAGAACGCCCGCCTCACAAAGCGCATCACTCTAGGGCGAGTATTGCCCTCCCTGAAACAGATTAGTTTGCCGATGAGTGCTCTAGCTTCACCTATACGACGCTCAATCCTGCACTGCCAAGCTGGTACGGCTGGTTTTCGTCGTGGTACTCTGTCACTGTTAGGAAATTTAACATGAGCCACACGACATGCCGCAACAGCTGCACAGTACAAGATTGAGTGGGTATCGGCGAGGTCTTTGCTGTCATCAAAACAATTTGACAGCTGCGAGTCTAGAGCACACACCAGCGCCTTGTTTTTCTTGTGCATGGGCAAACGAGGTAAACGTGGTCTAAGTCTATATTATTTATTAATATTATAAATTCGAAAGTAACTCTGTCTGTTTGTCTGTTACCTTTTCACGCCTAAACCACTGAACAGATTTCAATAAAATTTGGCAACGCTATAGATGACATCCTGGGGAAGGACATAGGCTACTTTTTTTTTCAAAAATAATCCTACAGGGGATGATACAGGAGATGAAAGTTTGTATGGGAAACCCAGAATTTCTTAAGTTAGGGATATGAAAATTCAAATTTATGCTTTTGGTAGGAAATAATGAAACATGCGGTTCAGCGTTTTTAAAAAATCATGCCATAAGGGAGTAAATTAGGGGTTGATTTTAAAATTCACAAAACTGCACGGATTTCAATAAAATTTGGCAAGGCTATAGATGACATCCTGGGGAAGGACATAGGCTACTTTTTTTTCAAAAATAATCCTACAGGGGTGATATAGGGGATGAAAATTTGTATGGGAAACCCAGCATTTCTTAAGTTAGGGATATGAAAATTCAAATGTATGCTTTTGGTAGGAAATAAAGAAATATGCGTTTCAGCGTTTTTGAAAAAATTCACAAAACTGCACGGATTTCGATTTAATTTGGCAAGGCTATAGATAGCATCCTGGGGGGAAGGACAAAGACTATGTTTTGTCTTAAAAAATAATCCTACAGGGGTGATATAGTGGATGAAAGTTTCTATGGGAAACTCAGCATTTCTTTAGTTAGGGATATCAAAATTAAATCATTTTATTATTCATTATATATATTTTTTTTTTTTAGCATCTTGCGGTGGACATAGGCTTCCTTTTTGTCTTAAAAATAATCCTACAGGGGGTAGGGGATGAAAGTTTCCATGGGAAACCCAGCAAAATTCAAATTCATGCTTTTGGTAGGAAGTAAATAAATATGTGGTACAACGTTTTTGAAAAATCATCCCCTAAGGGGTACACAGTACTACAATAGGGTTTCTTTTTTTAAATTTGTATATATAAATAGGGTCTCTTTTTAAGAGATTTAAGGTATTGGAAATGTAGTTATGGTTCGCAGCTTGAGATAACATTTACTCTTTATTTCATTCGACGTTTTTACGACGAACTTATTACCTACTATTAAACAAAATCTCCATGAATGTCTGTTTGAATGCGATAAAATCAGAAACTACCAAATAGATTTTCATACAGTTTTCACCAATGGACGGAGTGATTCAGTGTGATTGTTGAAGATGTCGGAAAAATCATGCTGACTGGGAGCTTTTAACCCACCATACACGGCAACGATATGTTGTAGCGAGTTGAGAATTAGTCAAGCTAAGTAGTCGAGTATAAGCATAGAAGCCGTTCTAAAGTGATGCGCGTACATACCTACATTAGGCAATTGATTTTTATTTTAGAATACTACCTATCTAACCCGCCAGACGACAGTTTGACAGGACAACTGTCAAACTTCAATAAATCGAACGGCGGGAAAACAAATGAACAACTGATTATAAAATAATTTGAACATGTAATTCTAAATAGAATGAAAGATTCATCCTGACAGACCTAATGTATGAGAAAATTAATTTTCTTCATTTTTTTTCGCCAATTTTCCAATGTTTTTAATACTTAGTTATTCTGCTATTTGGGACGGAGACAAATACAACAAATCAAAAACCATGAAAATCGGTTCAGCCGTTCTCAAGTTATAAGTGTTCAAACAAACCCGACTTTGTTTAAACATTAAGATTTCCATAAATTATCGTTATCTCAAAACAGCTAGGTAATTCTATCTCTTGGACAATGGTCCTTGATTTCAGTTGCTATAACACTTCTTGTTATTTTTCTAAGTTGCCACCAATCTCGGTCGGTCCACCCGGGCCGTACTATGACGCTTAGAGTATTTAAATGACGATGACGTGAAAAAAGATCATGGATCCATCATGGTTCTAGTGTGAGAGAGCGACGGAGGTATAATATCTTAAACGACCTTGATCACCATCCTTTTTTCTCTAAGGAACTATTTTGAATTCGTGATCTTTTTCACTACGGGCCCAATAAAAAAATATTGTATAGTAGGTACTCAGTGCTTTTACTATTATGTATTCTGTGGTATAATTTAGTTTAATGTACTCTGTGGTCCACCCGCCCGCAGTCATTTATGACGACTAACTAATATCTAATCTGTGATTTTTGACATTGACAGTTCGGAAACAAGCAACAATTTTCTGGAAACTTAATTACGTTTTTCTAGAAAATGAACGACAACGAGGATGAGCTGACCACATTTTGTGATTCGGCGGTAATTTTTATATCCGTAGAAAACATAAAACTCATAAAATGTGACAATTATTTTACTTGAGATTGTGGTATTTTTTTTAGGCATCTCTTGTCGAAGGATGTCGCCTTCCAGTACGAATGCAGGGAGGAGATGACTGGCCATTAGCTGAAATTATCAGTATTAAAGAAATACGAGGACAAAGGGGATATTATGTGCACTATGTTGACTGTAAGTAAGAAACATACAACTAAAAATTTAATGTAGGTAACTCAAGACCTTGTTTGAAACATTATGTGTTCAAAATATGACAACGTTTGTATTTTGTGTTCAAGCAGTTTTAACTAGCACATTTGTTTGGTGTACTCATAAAGCAGCAAAACCATCTCTGTCTTTGTCACTAAGCATGTATGATCAGAACAGTGAAATGTTAAGATCCAAACATACAACTACAATATTGTTGAACATGTCATAGTGAAGTATTTAATACCCGTAAAAACTGTGCACTGAGAAAACAGACAAATAGATAACACAAAATATTCATACAGACATTTTAAATAGAAAACATAATCAAATTGAGACTTAACGAGGACTGAAATGTAAACCTGTGACTGATTTATTCAATGTCTGCCTAGCCTTTTGCCAATTATGTTGGGGTCGGCACCCAGTCTAACCAGATGCAGCTTTAGACCAGTATCTTACATGGAGTGACTGCCTATCTGACCTCCACAACCCAGTAACTGGGTAATTTATTACCCCTTGGTAAGACTGGTTGTCAGACTTATGGGCTTCTGACGACCCGTAACAACTGTCAAAGATCCACAAATGACAGCCAGGACCAATGGCTTACATGCTTTCCGAGGTACAAAACTCTGACTGATATAATATTGGTAAAAATATTTTTGTGTGCACCAACTAAACCTAAATAATGGTTTACATCAAGTAGGTGAAGAGTTTGGTAGTACCCTAAAGTACCAAATACATTATTCTATGGAAATATTTCTATGTTCCAGTCAACAAACGTCTGGACGAGTGGGTGGGTGAGTCATGGCTCGACACAAGAAAGGTACAGTTTCCAAGAAGAGATGGAGTGTCAACAGGTGGAACAACCACTCCGAAGAAGACACATATTGGATCAGGAGGTGGCGTCATGCCTAATTTTATTAGTATGTGTTTTTGCTATTAGACATTGGATGTTCATTACTTCGTTCATTCACACTTTCACAGCCTGTATGTTGAAATGAAAATGGTTGGACAGGTTATTTTGAGACAACTTTGAGTGTTTGAAATAAGTTATTCGGCAATTTTAAGAATTAATTTGATATTTTGTAAGTATAAAAGTAATCTGTCAAACACTTCATTTTTTAGAATTCATTTTAATGTGGCCAGTTTTTTTTCTTTATCACTTGTTGGAATTTCCTTTGCAGACATTCTTTTTAGGACTGGGCAAATGAATTATGCTTTAAAAAAAGCATTCATTTGAATCATAATCTTTTTTTATCAAAAAACACAGTAATTTTATTGTTTGAAATCTTAATTAAAATAAACTTTTACTAGCCTTTTGACTACAATTGGCTTAAAAACATTCAAAATTATTTTGTTTATGATGGTATATTGTTCTCTTCTTTCAGCTCTTTTTATTATTACTTATATAATAAAACTTCTTGCATGCATGTATTTTGTACTGATTGCAGAAATGGCTTCTTAAAACTTTAGTGTCATTAAGACTATGAAACTATAAAAACACGTACTCTATGTGTTATTGATGTTGTTATTTGCTTAAAACTGTGTTCGCTAACTAACCTAATTTTCATAAACACAATTTACCATCGTAATAACACAATTAACTCATCATCATGACAATTGGCCATTAAATTTATAACATTTTGTCTGCAGATGACACTGTCTGCAACGAAAGTCAGAAGTCTAGTACGGTACCAAATAGACCCACTATTGTGAACCAACAAGTTCCGCCAAGTCTGCCACCCCAACCTAAAGTTCATGAAAAAGCCCATTTTAATGCACTTAATGGTGGTTCCACACCAAAAAATGCACTTGGTACGTTGAAACTTATAATTCAATTGTTTGTGTGCTTTGCGTTCCGGCATCATATTTTTTATCTCATATACAAATATTTAGAATTATAAATGCATCTTTTTGCAATGAAATAGTATGTGTGTGTGTGTGTTTACAGATTATAAAAAAAAAAGATTTTTTGTGTTAGTTGTCCACCTTTTCTTAAATGAATAGTTGTTTGATTAAATGAGGTATGTACAGTACAGTCAGCTACAAAAACATGTGCTTACTTTACACATATATTATAAGTATGTAATTATTTAAATTGGATTATCCAAAATAATTCAAAAAGTATTTATATGTTCCATTTTCACTGATGAATATAATTCAGATAATACACATATGTTTGCAGCTGAAATGTGCCTAAAAAGCTTAAATGAGTTTGATTGGTAGGTAGCTACAAAATTGTGTCCCATACTCCCATTAGTAGAGTTTATGAAACTCAAGCATGCTAAAATAAAGTGATTGTGTATCTGATTATGTACCCAATATAATTTGAACAGGATACCTCAAACCTCTTAACGTGAACGTTCAGGACTTGCGCTCAGGCAAAGGGCAATGTGGTGTGGATAAGGGGCGTGGCGTGGCTGCAGGTATGTCAAATAATTATCTTTTTGAGACCCGCCGACTCCCAGGAGAGCTACAAACATGTCTCATTATTCAGTGCTTGATTGGTTGAATAACCTGAGCGCAACTTCCGACAGGCCTCTTGACTGTCACTAAAGCGATATCAGACGCTTTGCTATATGAATGATTTACTCAAGTGAATGTTCATTTGTGTTTCATTCCATGTTCAAACGACATTGACAAAATTACAGGGGGGCTAAAACGGCCACTTTGGCAGAATCATAATAGGACAATATTATGAATAATATTTGAAATCGTAAAACGGTCACAAACTGACACTATATTATGAATTGTCAGTTTGTGACCGTTTTACGATTTCAAATGTTATTCATAGTATTATCCTATTATGATTCTGCCAAAGTGACCGTTTTAGCCCCCCGGACGATTCACCGGTGTTTTCCTCTGATTATGCTACACTTTCAAACTCACTGATCTTTATTGTCATTACAATATGGTTGATATTGGGTTGCTGCTGTCAGAGGTAAAGTAGTTACTTTACCTCAAATAGCAAGTTCATTCCTACTAGTAGGAATTAACTTTCATCTGCTCCTTTCATTTCATTTTTCGATTGCCGAAATGCAACACCTATGGATCGCTTCACTAATGAATTTATTTTTCACTTATCCTCGGGAATAGTGCAAATCCACGGAACTAGCATTGGATAATTCCGCGTATCTGACAAATCTAGCTAATTTCAAATTCGCGGGCAATGCACGCAAGATCCTATTGGCTTTGACGTGATTTTCGTCCGATTGATTGATTTCCCGAGTGATTTCCCCTGTAACCCTACGCGTACCTACTGCAGATACGCGCACTTTACGTATGATGGTAGATTCGTGGATTTGCAATATCCCTGACGTTTTCTATACAGACCTTTCACTTCTAGTGAAAGTGAAGCGTCTGACATGTGCTTTACATGATTGTCTGACTGCCTATCGGGTTCAAAATCAGATATTACAATGACAGGTGATTATATTCCTAGGAAGGTGTTTTGTAGTAGTGAGTAGTGATCGTTCAGCGTAAGCGTTCGTTGAGCGGATGCGAATGACTGAACAATAAACAGGACCATTTGTTTGCTGGTCCCACATAGAGGGCGCATGTCACCTTTTCGAACTGATATTTTCATTATTTTTCCACTTACAGATTGCCAACATTTTATGTGGGAAAATAATAATGAGCAAAGGAAAATTTAACATTTTAATTCCTGGACTGTATTTGTCGAGTTCAACTGTTATCGGCACTCAAACTCAAAGCATTTATTTCAAATAAACCAATTACGTGCACTTTCAAATTGTCAAAGGGTCGGTCTTGGGTCGGTCAGTCAGAAAAATGAAGCTAGATCTAGCACCGCCCATACGCTCACCGAACGCTTATACTGGGACTAAGCTAAAAGCACCCATGAAGTGCATGCTTTGAAAATGTTTGTCTTTATTTAGACCTTGTGTAGTTATGTCTAAAGTAATAAAATAAAATCATACCCTTTAAATGTGCTTATAGTCGATTTTTGCGACAAATCCAATAAGTTTCAATAATAAAAATTATTATTGATAAGTATACCTATTACCAACAATTTTTTGCTTAATGCTCCTAAAGCATAGCGTTATAATGTAAAAGCTTTATTCAATATAGTGTTCTGGATCGCCATTTAAAACCCAAACCACAAAAGCTTAAAACACTGCTGCATCTTTTATCATATATTTTGTATACGTCTCACATACTTTATGCTACCCTGACACAAGGTGTTATTACCGGCGAGCCGCGTCAGCTGGTATCCCGACCGGCCAGTCCAACGCTTGGCAATGATTCCTCATCACTCGTCAACGGAGGTGCCGTCCTCGCAGCCGCCTTGCAGAAGAAAATGAATAGGAAACGGAAAGCACCGTCTATAGACAATGAAGTATGAACTTTTTGTAGTATAATTTTGTTTGGCGCAAGATAAATGCAAAAAGATAATACAAAAAAAACTTATGTTTACTATTTTAAATTTCTTACAAAATTACATAGCGCAAAGTTGTTTAACCCGTCGCACGCCAATTAGCAGACACAATAGATTTTTTATTGTTATCTGCACACCTGGGTGTCAATCTACGTTTAAAGAGTTATTCACTAATTCACAATGTGATTATGGAATAATTGCCTGCTTTCTGATAAAGATTAAGATGAATTCTTAAGAAGATACAGTTTCAATAGTATTGATTCGACAAAGTAGTACCAATATACTTAAGCAAAGTTCTTCTTTAACTCAATCTTCAGATCTGAAACCGGATCCGGAAACAGGCCAGCACACTTTATCTTCAGTGCTACATTGACTGCAGTTTAGTAACAAAACAACAAAAAAGCACAGTGTAGACAACCTAGTCATATTTAAGAACAATCTCTTACAGGAACCCAAGCAAAGTTCTAAAACATTTCAGGCGGAACCCATTCCGTCTGTAGAAACTGAGGGCAGTGAGACCACTGCTAGTGGTACTGCCACTCCCACCACTAGGCCACGTCAGTCGGGGAGCATGGTCGCGCATGGCCATGACGATCTCGTCACTCGCATGAAGAACATTGAAATGATTGAGCTCGGAAGGAATCGGATACGACCGTGGTACTTCGCGCCTTATCCGCAGGTATGTAAAAAGACTGTCGAACAATGTGACTTGCCCTCAAAGATCTTCAAAAGTTAAAGGAGTCTTACAAGCCGGGCGAATTAACATGACATCTTACAAGCTCATCAACAGTCTTACAAGCTCGGAACTCGAAACTCCCCCGGCTACACCGCGCGGCGCCCTGCGCCCTACCGCGCCGTCGTCAAGCGAGCAGTAGCGATAGGATCACTGTTACCGTCGCATGTTGGAGCCAACAAGAAGTGCAAAACCTCTTTTTATAGCTTTATTTTTATTCTTTTTATTTTCAATATTTTACATCTTTTGTTTTTTCTTCTATGCGACATCTCATGTGCTTACAAAAGCTAAAATATATATTTTATGATATTTTAATTATTACCAAATAATTATTATGCAATACCTATTTATGTAAGTATTTGATTTAATATAATATAGGTACATGTAAGTACTTAGTTTAAAAAAAATAGAAATATTAATAATTTTCGTAAAAGAATATGAAATGGAAACAAAAACTTTTTTGCACACTGTACTTTGCACACACGTCATTCGAGCCAATTGTCAAAGTTAATACGGCGTTGTACATGTTATTTTTTTAATTTACTTCTAAAGTGTCAAATTACATTAACTGGCAAAACTTCACAGACTTGATGTGATTAGTCAATTTAATACACCTTTCTTGATTAATAAGGCAACATCTTTATGTTCACCCCCAATCCCCACAAATCCAATCATCCAATCATCTCCAATGTGTTGTATTGTGGGGAAGTCCTTTGTCCAGCAGTGGGACAGTGTAGGTTAAAAAAAATGTAAAGAGAGCCACCGAGGGATCAAGTCAACATCTAGATCATGTCAAGATCTAGTTTCAACATGAAATAAATTGCATATTTTAACACACAAATGTTTTCGCTTTCAGGAAATGGTTAATCTACCTTGTATTTACATCTGTGAATTCTGTTTGAAGTACAGAAAAAGTAAAAAGTGTCTAGAAAGACATTTGGTAAGTACTTGTTTCGGTCCTTTTTATTAAGAAACATTTGACACTCTACAAAAAGTGTGATAATTTTAATATTTTTTTTTTATTTTTTCCCAGATCAAATGTAAGCTAAGACACCCGCCTGGCAACGAGATATACCGAAAAGGCAGCATATCTTTCTTCGAGATCGACGGCCGGAAAAACAAATGTTACGCACAGAATCTCTGCTTACTAGCGAAACTGTTCTTAGACCACAAAACCTTGTACTACGATACGGATCCCTTCCTGTTTTATGTTATGACCGAATTTGATGCCAGAGGTATGACTGTGTTTTTTAAATATTTAAGTAATTTGTACAGTGGTAGTATGTTTTCGGGGATTAGAGCGATTTCGGCGGTATCTCAAGTTCTGGAGCCAATGCGCTTGATGGCGCGCTTCTCCCAGTCTGCTCCGACTTTCGGTATCTCGGTTCACTCGTGCAAAGCGATGGCGAAGTAGATCGGACGGTTAAGCACAGGATTAACACTGGATGGATGAAATGGCGGCAGGTCACGGGAACAATCTGCGACTCCCGCATTCGCCTTAAACTTACGGGGAAGATATATAAAACTGGATGGATTGTGTGAAAGATGACATGGCTAGAAAGGGGGTGACTACCGAAATGACGACTAATAGTGAAGTATGAAAGAAAAGGACATGTTGCGCCGACCCCAAATAGATTGGGATAAGGGCAGGAGAATGATGTACAGTGGTAGAACGAAAATGTGAAGAAATGCACACCTCACTTTCCACAAATTTTAATTTCACCTTGACCTATCTTTTCAATTTGTAGTCAGAAAAATAATTAATATAAGTTTCGTACACTATGTAAAAATAACCCTAAAGATGCTTAACCTTTTCATTTCTCCACTGTACGTAAGCCAAAATTATGAGTTGGTACATCATCATTTTGGCATTAACTTGGACCATGGTATAAAATTTCGTTAAAGCTTATGAATAATTTTTATTTTGTGTTTTAGTTTTGTGCGATTCACAATAAATACTTTTTCTTTCTTTCTTTTTTCTTTCTTTCTTTCTAATTTTGGTAATTATTTACCGTTTCAGGATTTCACATAGTAGGATACTTTTCGAAAGAGAAGGAGAGTACCGAAGACTACAATGTAGCATGTATACTGACACTACCTCCATACCAAAGAAAAGGTTATGGAAAACTTCTTATAGAATTTAGTAAGTATCTTTATGGAGTCTGTCCACTACACCTTACCGACCGTGCTGACCGTAAGACCGTGCTATGAACGTATCAGACACGGAAAGAAACACACAACAATGTCCACTACAATGTATCAACGGCGTATCATACCCGTGCATAATGGTTTTAGTGACCGTATCATCCGCGTGTTATATCCGTACGGGTTCCGTTCTATCGGTTGTAGTAGTTCACCTGTATTTTCGCGTGAGTTAGACGCGTCAAGAAGAGCGAGTAAATATTTTTGCTGAGAAAATTATTCATGAGAGATTTGGCAATGATAGCCAATGTTTTAGATGAGGAAGAAAGAGAAAACAATAACATCGGACCGCACCTTCATTTCGAAACCGTTACTAAACGAAATTTTCACGAAAATGAGATAATAACGCCATCTTACTTATATCGGCAAAATATACAAAATATACACCATAAAAAGAAACCAATAATTTAACAAATAATTCCAGAAATATCTCATAAGTGTTCATTACTATTTTATTAAGACGTAAATAGTCATGCAAAAATCGTAAAGAAGGACGGTCAAATCGTACCTGACTACGAGGCGGTGGTGTACAGATATGCCATATATATGTAAAAATCTAGTATTTTTTAAGGTCTTAAAAAACATAAGAAATAGATATTTAAGTCGCCAGAAAAAAAAGCACAAACACATTTTTTTTTAATAGCATAATTTGCAAATTATTTAGAATAACATGTTCAGAACGCACCTTTGACGATTCATTTTGCTTAAGAAATGATTTAGTACTCAAAGATTATAATTATTCACGTTATTAGATGTAATTCAATTCTATATACTTGTGTATCAAACCAACTAGTGCTGTTTTTATTATGTATTGGATTCTTGTCATAAAAATAATTATGTGGGTTCATAGTAAGTATCAGCATTTTGTTCAATTGTGTACAACGGAACGTCATAATATGTCATCGACGCGCGCCATGGATTGACAGTGTCAATACTGTCAATTACAACGGGTGTCAATTTGACACTAATATACTGTAGTGTGTAGTCTTTGCACCCGGCGATCTCGCATTGTTGTTGTGTTGTTGTTGTTAGTGTGAATATTGTGATAAGTACTGTACTGTTTTTTTATTTCCTTCTGTTGTTTGACCTTGGCATTGTTTTACAGACTGATAACTAGGTACCGCTTGTGACGATTATTCTGTGCTTTTGATTTCCGGACACCGATAACCTCAAAAGTATTTTTTGCATTATTGAAATATCTTGGCTATTTAGATATTATTTTCGAAAGGGATGGTGTTTACTACATAAAACAATCAAATCTCACTATAATTTGCTTCTGTACACTGAAAATAAAACTCAGGTCCAGCTTCTATAGAAATATGACCGATGTTCTTTGCTCTCCCGTAAAATTTAGTTTTTTGTTTAGTAACAGTTTCGAAATGAAGGTGCGAGACGATCACGACGGTACTGGGTTCACTCGGCTTTAAAAAAAGAAAATTCGATGCCATGAACGGAGCGTATCGGCACCGGCAAAATATTCTCGCTGGCAATAGGGATGATACTTGGGTAAAAAAAAAGAAATTCTATTTAGTCCGTCAGTCAGATAATAAAAAAAATATTAGACACGTATTTTTTGCTAAATAAAAAATTACTATAACAAACTACTTATGAAATATATCAAGGAGTGACGTCGTTACACATTTTAACTGAATGTATCGGCGTAATCTTTTGATTTCGTAAAAAAAGAAAAAAATACGTGACCAATATTTTTTTTATCAGCCTGTATAATGACGCCCAAAAAAAAATTTGCCAGTCATCTCCTTTATTGTTGACGCTCCGTGCATGGCACGCGACGGTGTTGGTCGACGACGGAACCATCTAGTGGGCGTAGTCTCACACTTAAATTTTTGCAAAAGTAATTATGTTTCCAGAATGCACATTTGCTTACATATTAAAATTATTTCTTCAGGTTACGAATTGTCAAAGTTTGAAGGAAAGACTGGGTCACCTGAAAAGCCTCTATCTGATCTTGGATTGCTGTCATACCGGAGTTACTGGGCACAGACCATACTCGATATACTCACACACATCAAGCCAGTCGGCGATAATGAGAAACCTATCATTACCATCAAGTAAGAATTTATGTTCGCATAACTCGTCAAAATGTAGGGAACAGCTGAGAGGTTGTGCGTTATTTAAGTTACACGTTGTACCAGATTAGATTACATTCTAAATGTAAGACAGTGTGGATTTTTGAGATGGGGCAGTAAGAGTATGTAAACGTTAACCATTGCAGCTACAGAAAACGGCCGTAGGAGACTGTCCTTAAATTTTTGAGAAATTTTGATCTGCATTCAGAGTTTTTGAAAACATATAACAGACCGCAAGAAAATGGTCAATTTACACGGACCAACCGAGGTTAGAGTACCTACTACAAAAGTCAGAAATCGCCAAAAATTTTTCCCATACATTTCGTAGGAAATGAGACTCAAACTTACTTTTTTATGATGCATGGAATCTACCCAACAGGTAAGGCCTTATTTGATTAGAATGACGAATCTTACCAATTTCCATTTTCCAGTGAAATCTGCGAGCTTACAAGTATCAAGAAAGAAGACGTAATCAGTACATTACAAAATCTGAACCTGATAAACTACTACAAAGGACAATACATCATATCGGTGAACGAGGTAAAGTATACTTTACATAAACTCACACCTTGCCAGGGTGCAGAGACTACAGAACGCCACCTGCTGCGCCTTTTGCTTCGTTTACGTTCATACATCTGGTCATACACGCACGATGGTTGCGAGTACCTGACCTTTCTGAATAACATCACCAATAAGGTCACTATTATATCCTAGGGCGTCCCCTCCCGGCGCTTCCATCCACATCTGCCTTGTAAATACCTTTTGTTAGTCACGTTTCATTCATCCTCGCAACCAACGTAACCAAACCATCTAACCATACTCTTTCCAATTTTTGTCACCACACCTTGTTTTACAACGCAACGTTGCATTATCACATCTTTCCTCCCTTTGCCTATCATTCATAGTTAAACCACACATGCTTCGCAAGGAACGCATTTCCACAATATTTATTCTATTTTCATGCCTCTTTTGCCACTCCCAACATTCACTTCAATACATAAGCGTACACAAATATACTTTATTACCTAGTTATAAATGTTTGGTCCCTAAAACTATTTCTTCAATGGCAATATGAAATCTTACAGCAACACGAAAAAGCAATGGAAAAGAGAAATCTGCGTATCGACCCGAAATGCCTGCATTGGACGCCGAAAGATTGGTCGAAACGAGCGAAATGGTATGATAATATTGTTACATTTCACGACTTATCCCCACAGTGTAACTAAGTACTCCATACAGTAGGTCATCGACTAATAATGGCAGTCAATAAACATAATGTATTCACAGGTATTTCAATGTTTCTTATCTATCTATCTATATAAATAAAAAGAGAAATCCTGACTGACTCATCAACGCCCAGCCCAAACCCTTGGACCTAGAAAGCTGAAATTTTGCACATAGGTTCCCTTTATAATGTAGACAAGGAATAAGGAAGGAATTCCCGGTAGTACGTTCCCATGGGATATAACCCGACATCCACGCGGGCGAAGCCGCGCAGGAAGTGCTAGTGTGTAAGTAAATCGTAATATTGACAATTTGTTCCATTATGTCTATTTTGAGACAATGGGGCTCGGATGCTCAAAAAAAGAACTACAATGCCACGTCACGTCCCGAGCTACAGTATGACAACTCGGGATGTAAGCTATAAGTATCCACACGCTTACTTGATCGACTGTATGGAGTAAAATAAAGTTACACTGTGACATCACTTTATCATGTCACCATTAATAAATAACATTCAGGTACCCACAAAGAAGAAACTTCAACAGTCACCATGGTAAAACTGTGTAGTAAATGAATTTTCTTTTGTCACCAGTGTTTGAAGGCATTGAGTAACGGAGACGCGAGCTATCTAACTCTGGCTTCCGAAACGTACGCAGTTTGTTAATTTTGTATCTAACATTAACATTATGTTAATCTCATTTATTCATTATAGTCATTCATCAATGCTAACAGGCTTGGGATTAGTTCATACATCTCATTAACTTTTTGGTTATGAAATATTAAAAATATTTTTGCATGCTTAGGTAAAGGTTAATTTATACGTCACACAATATTTTATTAGAATAAGGTGTTGTGGCGGTTATATTAACAACGGTGCTTGGCTCAATAATACCAACTGTACTAACCGCAGTCGCTAACGTATAATATTAATATTATTAATAATCACACTAAACTTAAACTCATAAAAAACGTCCAAATACAAAAGTTAGTAGCTCCGGTTTCTGAAAGTTTTATCAGGCTTATTACCGGTTTCTGAGGCTTTTAAACGGAGTTTATCCAGTCGATAGTGATTACTGGTTCGATATCGTGTTTCTGAACACTTCGTTAAGGAAGAATTTAGCTTAAAAGTCGAGTGAATACTACCGAGGGCTTATCTGAGGACCTCAAAAACCGAGCATAAGGAAGGAATTCGCTTAAATAGATAATTTTGTCGAATCAATACTACATAATGAGAGTTTATCTGAGGATCTAAGACACCGGGCATTAGGGCAAGTTAGATTAATTGAGCTCACTTTGTCTTTACTTTGCTGAGTAAGCGTCGCATACGAATATGAATATTATTAATACATTTATTGTTAACTTTCATATTCACATGCGACCTTCACATTCACTTGTACGAGTATGAACATTACACGCGTAATAAAAAACTTTTTACAAATAAAAACAACCGGTCTCTGTATTTTAGTTTTTTGGCACCGACTTCCGAAATTAAAGTTATTTTTCACTTTTTTTTTTTTTTAATTATGCCGTGTTAGGTATCAAATGAAAGGTCTTAATTAGCATTATTTCAAATATATAGTGTTAGCTATTGCTCGCGGCTTTGCTTGCACGCTCCCGATAATTGGGCATAATTTCTAAAATCACGCCTCAGATGTGAGACAAACATTTATTTCCTCTCCGAACCTACCCAAAATACATGTAGGTCAAATAATTATTCTTCTTTAAAAATGTAAAGTGGCTCTGCAAATACTATAGCGCGAAATTATAACCTCAAAATAATTTAAATAAAAAATAAGTTTAAAAAATAAAACCCTACTGAAAAATCACGCTCTAAAAAGTATGAAACAAGAAAATATTCTCATCTGAAATTGGAAAAAGACAGACAAATTAAAAATTCGGAGTCACACGTCATGGGTGTGATAAGCAAAAAAATAAATAAATAATAAGTATGTAAGTCGAACACATTACGTGTGACGTAACTGCGGATTTTTAACTTGTCTTTTTCTAATTTCTGATGAGATTCTTTTCTTGTTTCATACTTTTTAGAGCGTGAGTTTTCAGTAGTCGGGTTTTAGTTTTTAAACTTACTTTTTATTTTTCTCTTTTTAGTTATGGTACCTACCCCGCACCAATTCGTTTACCGCTACTTACTATGTAAACAACAGTGACAGGAACTATTAGAACATCATCAAAATACACAAAGTGGATTAAATGTGTATTATCGAAGCTAACTCTAAAACATACAGCCGAATTGAGAACCTCCTCCTTTTTTTGAAGTCAAAGAAAAAGAAAAGAAAAATTACGTTCACATTCTTATAAAACGCGTTCTTAGTAGAGTCAAAGTGCGCTCTATTTATCTTGCCCAAAGGGCGAGATCAAATGACTGTAACCTGTACAAAAGTATAGAAGTAGCTTGCATGCCGTTTGCCACGACAACTTCTGGTTGGTGAATGTCACAAATTCACAAAAGCATGCGAGGTACTTGCATAGTTTTGTACAACTAAAGGCATGTGTATATTCTCGCCCTTACTGTAAGGGCGCATTCACACGGGATACGTCTTTGACGATTCGGTATAAAACGGTGAATGAGCTCTATTAGAGCTCATTCACCGTTTTATACCGAATCGTCAAAGACGTATCCCGTGTGAATGCGCCCTGAGATCTCACTAGATATTATTGAGCATTATTGCGCAACATACAGCAACCAATCATAATATTTGCTGACATAATATTTTAGAAATGAAAATGAAAAGGCTTTCAAAAACATTGCGGACGTTTGTCAACAAGGCTTTCTATTACTTACATGCAACTTGCACGGCGAAAGTTTACATTATCTGCTTCATTACTAGATTTATTCCGACATGTTATTGGCTGGTAAAACAAATCTCATCAGCACCCATAGTTCACAGGTGCTACTGCATATATTACCTGTGGTCCCTCCGAGAAATACAATGCTGCCCAATTAACTGATGCTAAATGTAACTTTCGGAAATCAGACCAAACGACGGCAATTCCACATACTAAGTCTACATATTTGTGAATCATATTTTCGAGACTACCATTTTAATTCGGCACCATTGTATTTTTCGGAGGGACCACGGGTAATAAACGCATATTATCTTAATCATAACATAATATCATCTCGAAAAAGCGAATTGCTAAGAGTAAGCTTTTGTATACTTAACCCACTGTAAAAAAAAACATCGTTAGCTATTGTAGCAATAACTTCTATTGGCTCAAGTGCACTAAAGATTGATCTGAAACCATATTTCGAAATTAACCTAAGTGTATGGCATAAGGCCCAAAAGCATGCTCCTTGCCAAGTAAACTGTCAATGACTATCAATCGGCTCAGAGCACGCATGGCTCTGATATTGCTCATTTCAACGCAAGTCTTTTTCCATTATAATCCCACTATATATACAATGTGTTAATGAAATAACCCAAAACCTCTTAAGGGGTCATTGTACTCATCATTATGAACAACTTTTACTATGGGACCAAACCTGGAATCGCGAAAAAAAAATCAGCTGTTCAATACATTTATGTTCGCATAATTCGTCAAAATGTACTGAACAGCTGATTTTTTTTTCGCGATTTCAGGTTTGGTCACATAGTAAAAGTTGTTCATAATGATGAGTACAATGACCCCTTAAGAGGTTTTGGGTTATTTCATTAACACGTTGTATACACGGTGTATCAGAAAGGTGCGGTAAAATTTAAGGGTGTCGTACAGACTATCAAACTGAACAACTTTTTCCGTGGGACCATTGTGATCACGAAAAAATAATCAGCCGTCCCATACATTTGGGTGGAGTAGATATTGAAGTTTTGTATGGGACAGTTGATAATTTTTTCGCAATTTCGATGTTGGTCGCATGGAGAAAGTTGTTCAGTTTGATGTCTGTACCACATCCTTAAATTTGACCACACCTTTCTGATACACCCTGTAAACACACTATTATTTTATGTACAGTCAGCGTCACGATGTGGTTACCCCCTTGCAAGTACCCGGTGGCGGTGCTTGCATCGGGGGTAACCACATCGTGACGCTGACTATACTATAGCAACAACATTCATCTAAGTTGCATTTGCACTTGTAAAAAACGCATCCTCAAAAACTAGAAGCTAGCCATTTAATGTAATCACCACGTAATTCTATTTTTTTTTCTGCAATTTATAGGTAGCGCCCGGTCTCGTTCGCTGCAGCCGTGAAGAACTGCGTACTATAGTAACGGTTCGTTCAACAACGTATGTGCTCTGTAGTTATCTTATGTATGTACATAGTAATAATTTGTCATTTCTCAAAAAGTGTATGTATGTATTTAGAATAGGCTAGTTGACAGTAAGAAAAATATCCTATGAATTTTATTATGTAGAATGGTTGTGAGCTAAAAGTATCAAAATTAATCTTAGTTTTGTAAATGACTTTAGATTAATATTTTTGAGATATAATTACGTAAAAATAATTAATAACCATTGGTCACGTGACATTGAACGTGAATCAGAGCGCGACTTGTCACGATCTTCAGCCATCAAGTCATAATGTCACGACAAATAGCATTGTTTCGGGGTTATCTCAGGATATTCTCCACTGGGATTTTTTTTTTTTAGAAAAAGAGTATATCATTCGCTTGTTAATTTATGGAATAGTCAGAAAAAATAAGATTGAAATGTATGATTTTAAGAAATATCTAAATGAAAACGTCAGATGCGTTTTGAAAAACGACCTATTGAGTGTCCGTTCCACTTGAGTTCCTTTTATATTTAGCTCACTGCTGTCGCCTTTATTTTGAAATCGCTATTAATCGATTTGATTCGACGAGTAATAAATATCAATTATTTAACTTTTTTTTAGATTCATTGATTGGTAAAAAAAAAACTTACAAATAAATAATCGATTACTCCGATCAATGTCAAACATCACGGGGAAAAGCCAAGAGCAGAGGGTGGAAACACTGAATTCGTTTTTACAGTACCCGGCGATAAATATTGCACATCGACCTTTGGAAAGAGACAATCGGCTAATTTCGGCTTCGTAGAGCGTTATCTCTGTCGCACACTACCTATGTGACGTTTTGTCAGTCGTTGTTCAAAATATATATTTAGAGTTGTTAACACCCCCAAAAAATAATTTAAAGTTGTACTATGGCATCTTTAGGAAAAAGAGGGAAACCTTTACGAGGTAAGTCACGCGAAATTATCTACAATGTTTATAAATATTTTGTAACCGAAGCTGACAGATTTAAAAAAAATGAAGATGAAAATGTAAGTTGTTATTTTAAGAAGGTTCAAGAGCGAGTTGCAAATGCCACTGGAATTTCAAGAAGAACTTTGAACACTAAATTAAACGAAGTCAGTACTGAAACACATTCTACTGAAATTAAGTTCAGCACTCCAAAAAAAGGGAGACCCAAAAAGCAATTTCGTTTATAGAAAATAATTAAATACGTAAACATAATGTGAACATGTTTTTTTATTTTATTTTACCCCAACCTAAAGCCATCACTTATAGAAAAATTGGTGTATTTTATACAAAGAATAAAAAGAATTATCAAAAGAAGCAAATCATAATTGTATTAACAGCTCCTAATAGATACCGGACTGTTTGTATTTCGTGCGACAGAGATAACGCTCTACGAAGCCGAAATTAGCCGATTGTCTCTTTCCAAAGGTCGATGTGCAATATTTATCGCCGGGGACTGTACTTGTTTGTCAGCGGACAATCTGTCACAGATGTCATAGATTTGACGACTAAAGATGATGACATCACTCGAGCCACCATTACAGTTAGCTCTGTTTTGATTATGAAAATTAAATTGAGTTTTATAAATGAAAAATTAGTGTTGTTAATTATAATATTTTAATGAAATATTCATGTTTTAAGGAAAATAGACCACACGGATCATTTTTAACCGGTTTCCTAAAAATTGTCAACTAGCCTATTGTATGATTAGTGTAGTAGTACAAATGTATTGAAGTATTGTGTATTCTACCTCGTACATAGAATAGTAGGCCTTATTTCATTTAGCAAGTTGTACATATATTTTTTGATACGATACCGCAACGAGTTATTTCTTGGAGTCAACAAGACAAAAGTCTTGTTTCAATATTTTTTAAGGGGCAAGCCTTCCTCCATTTTTCTAGCAAAGTTCATACTGTTTTATATAACGTTTTCGCTCAACCCTATATTCGGTTTCTGTAAAAGGCTCAAGCAATTTTTTCTACCACTAGACCACCTATATTGCATTTGCGATTTTGTTTTGTAAACAAATGTGTGTTTCTGGAAAAACAACTTTAAAACCTCCACATGAAGTTCAGTTTGCACTACAACTTCAAACATTTTATGACTTTTTCAATAGTACTAGTCATTCTGTAATCAACTTAATTTACACATACGTAAAGTTGATATTCGTATAAGCGGAAATAACATCTATGGGAAAGACTAGTTCATTTCACAGATAATGGTTACTAAAACGAGATCGATGTTCTTTTTAAAGTTCTTCAATGTGTTTTCATCTAAATTTTGAGTGTAATAATTAGCAATGTCATTTATTTTAAAAATGTTTTTCATGTAGGCTTGTAATATAATATCACTCATTCCTTAATGTTAAGTACACTTTTTGAGAACTGTAGTTATTATAGATAACAATTTCTAGTCTCAGTTTAGACCGGTTCATGTCAATGAAAAAAATATGTGAGATTGTGGAGATGATTGAGGTTATGTTCAAAAATGCTCGCTACATTAGCCAAGTAAGATATTCAATACATTTCGAAATGTAAGCCCTTATTGTGATATTAAATAATATCATTGTTTTTGAAGTTTTTTTGTTTTATTGCTATGCAATATTAGCCGTTAACTTTTCCATAACAAGTGTTCTCAAACAAACATTATACAGATTTCTGATGAGATAAATTTTTAAAATTATTCTCACAATTTTTTGTGACTTTTCCGTTGGTTATACTTAAACAGTTTTTATCAGGTAGTCGAGGGGGAAAAAATCAAACATATTCGTATGCAATATAATGATTTATTCTTCAATATATAAGCGCAATAATTTTGCTTTGACTGTCAAAATATTTATATTTATGAAGCAGGTACAAGTGATGTTTACAACACTTACGAAACCTAATACGAATTTTTATTTTTGATATTATAACAAACAACGGTTCTTAGATGAATATGGTACAATAATAATATGATTAATTACATTTTAATCACTTTGTGACTTTATTAAAATTTTAGTTTTCAACGAATATGAGTGTTCAAATTATTTGTAAATCTATAGAAAATTTAATAAAGATTGAATATCAAAGCATTAGTACATAGCAGACTTAAATAGCAAGAGATATAACAACAGATTATAAAAGTTGATTCGAATACTCATATATAAATTATAACGTTAAATCTTATTTTGTAACAACAATAAATCGTTAAACAAATGTAATACTAGTCGTTTTATAACTTACAACCGAATGTTATGCAATAGTAATGTACTATCACAACCGGCCACAGGAGTAGCCAGCAGAGATACACTGATAAATTAAGTAGAAGATGACGTCACCCATTGTTCAATCAACGATATTACATGCACGCCAAAACTGATAGAACCAGTGGTGGAAAATATTTAATTAATTATTGAATCATTAGTAAATGTTTAGAGGCGATATTTGATATTATTGAAACTGGTATCTTTATGGAAACGGGTTGAAACTTAATATCTGAATTAACTTTCGCTATACCTGACGTCTAATTAATATGGTAGCTTTATGATAGGCAGTAACTATTCCCTTTTGCGTCATGTAATAGATTGATGATCAATTCGAGCGTGACCATGAACAGACCTTCCAGAAACACTAAACTATACCTTCTAAAGTTAATCTTATACGCAAGATTACTACGACGGTACCATCACACTACAAAAGCGAAATATAAAATACTATAAACTTTCAAACAATCGAAATTCATATATAACATTGACCAAAGATAATGAAGTATTATAGAAAACTACATATCTAAGGGAAGTCCATTATATTTCGCACAATGACGGCCTTTCTAGAAACTACGATTGTGGAGACTTGAAATTCTTGTTAGACAAGAAATAACAATGAACATTAAGTTCGAATTGTGCTCTGTGTTAATAAATAGATTTTTTCTTGCTATCACAATATTACCAACAATATAAAAATAAATGCTCGCGCGACTGACTGCTTAGTAAGGCAGCCACATAGACTAGGATCACTGGTATGCAGAAGGCACTGTCTTTGAATAGGTCTGCATAACTGTCTGGGCGAGACACAGCGTAACGGCATGGAAACTGTACGTTATTCTATTGTTACGCAACAGTACAACTCCGGTTGTTACGTAACGTAAATAATCGTACTTCAATTCCATCGCCATTACAATTTTTATTTTATTTACACCAAAATATCTCGCCCCGACATCTACTCCTATCGTAACTTACTAACTTCATATAAAAATATCAACAGAACAACAAAACCGCTTTAGTCCGAAGTTAAAAAACAGAGGCACTTTACAATGGTGTTTTTTGTGAACGATTCAAGCGACATAACGTACACAAAATACATCTTGTTCATTTGTCAAAGTCACATGTTGACATTACTTTTTATTAATTCTGTTTGTGTAATAGGTTTTTAGTCATATAACGCGTGAACTTGACAAAAGTTAGAATTCGTCATGATGCTTTATGTGCACATACAATTCGTTACATGTACAATACTTAATTATAGAAATGTCAAATTCTTAAAATTAATTGATTATCGTCGTAACAAGTAACGCTTGTTGCACTTACAATAATATTAGGTATATCACGACTTACTCTGAGTTAAAGCACCTTAAAACTAATATTACCTTACACGAATTGTAACACATGTATATGTGGAATATATCTCATTATAATCTGTGAATATACTTCTGTAACAAAAAATATATAATTTTGGAATTTTAACAGGAGGTACTGCATTACTATATCTATCATTGTACTGGAAGTTAGAGGCTATGTGATGTATTTGGATCTTTCATTCATAAATTTGGAGTTACTGACGTGGACTAGACAGACACCAATACCAAAACTTTTATAACACTGCACCGTTAAAATCAGATCTTAATAAATAAATATTTTAAACAGATCAAAGCAAAATCATAGAACTTAAAAAAAAATTAAAACGAATGGTAATTGTTAGAATTAGACACTTAGATAAAATAAAATATTATGTGAAATACCTACCTAAAGAACTGTTTCACAGTTACTGCTTCGTGTTAACGTAGTCATTATTATATAATCGAATTGGGGATTCTAAGTTCACAACACTTGAAAGAAAAATGTAACCTTCTTTTTAGATTTCATTGAAAAAAGTACGCCTTTTTTATGTGTTTGAGAATGGACATTTTTTTAAATGTTTTCTATTGAAAAAAGTTTCCTGATCATTCCTGACTCTAAATGTCACTCCATCTCTTAAACATACATACTAGCTACGTTATACAGGCACCAAACTATCTCTACGTTGTTGTTCTACACAGTAGACATATGATTTCGTTTCGAAATAAATTTCCCCGCCCTTTGTCGTTTTTCTGGCACTTTAAGAAGCCCTTATTATGAGATACAAAAAGATTTTAAATGTTTTATCACAACTGTAAAGTGTATAGTCATTATAAAAGTGATTTGACGGAAGTAGATGATTGAATCAAGTTTAAAAAAAAATGTTATATTTTGGTAATTCAAACATGACAAAAACAATTCTCAAAAAATTTGCCACCGAACTGAAAATATAAGTTTTAATATAACAAAATTCTAAAGATGAAGCGTTTATGTAACATGAAGCTATGTCTGGAAGATGGTATGGAATTATTATACTTAAACGGTGACACTCTATTTCGAATTTTAATAACTCCGATGCTTAAATTATACGTATACATGTCGAAAATAAATTTGGACCCGACAAAAAAATGGTTACTGATAACGTGGATGTTCTACACAAGGCATCCGTCATTAAGGCCGTTGTTGAGTTTGCTCGACGTTTCGGGCATGGTGTTAGGGTACGTGTGGCACTGTTGGTTCCCCAGGTTATAATTCGCTTCCGGATCGTAATAGTCCTGTTCGGAGTCGATCGGGACGAGAAGATTCGTGGACTTGGGGAGGTAGCCGTCCGTTGTCACGTAACCGCGATCTGAAGTAGGTGGCAGACTGAGAACACTGTCGGGTCGATTGTATTCGGGGTCTGTGAGCTGAGGTGCTATGTAGATAGTGTCTAGGGACGAGATGGTGTCGATAGACGAGTCCCCATTGAGTGGTGTGACACATGTGTAGCTGGACGTGAGTATGTTGGCCGACTCTGGTCGGATGTAGGGCGAGTGCGCGTCGAACGACACGGGGAATGTGCTCGATGAGTCGTACGGCCCGATCATGTTGTACGGCGTCGTTGGAGACTGCCTCGTGTTGGGATTGTTTGACTTCACACACGACGCCGCGTGGATCGTCAACATGTCCATCAACCGACGCTTTTGAACTTCTAAGTCCTGGAAGAAAGTAGAGAATATTTTATGAGCATGTTTGTTTATGTTTAAAGTGAAGGTGTGGAGTGCTTATCGTGCTTTCTGTCGCCACTACAATTAACACTAATAAGTGGCTGGCTCCATTTGTTATCGTCGCTCAGAAACGTCATAAGTAGTCATAACAGATAATGATATCCTTTGGTGAAATTGTTCCTAGAAATGTTTGACCCAAAAACACCAGCAAGTTTTCGTTCCACTTGTTATTTTTTTTGTATTTTCTTTTGGCTATTACAACCTACATTGTGTCTTAAATATAGGAAGCAAATATAGCTATAAGCCGAATCGTCGAACTTACCTTAAGTTGCGCCTTAAGGTCTATGTTCTGGTTCTCCAACACCTCGCTCTCCGTGACCAGGTTGACGGTCCTCTCTCGTTTCTTCATCCGGCATTTTGTTGCTGCTATTTTATTCCTTTCTCGCCTACGCCGCCTTCTCTCTTCATCTTCTGGCGTTAGCTGGAAATAAATATTTTTAGTCAGCTTCTAGTGAAACGGGAGCAGTGATAAGGGAAAGATATTGTATGCAAATACTTTAGATTAGATTTTTAAAAACCGCATAGAGTTCAAAAATCTGGCAAGGATGAGACTTCTGCTATTCCATTTGTTCTTCCCAAGTTTAATGTAGACAAAACTGTCTTATGGTCAATTAAAACATCGTGAGGAAAATGAACTTTAATTGTTGTCTGAAATCGTCAACATTAGTGAGCGTGGTGATCAAAGCTCGTTCGTTCTATAGGCTACTGTTATTGCCTATGAGCAATTTCAAAAAAAAATGTACCCTTGGATTTTGCCTTGTCCCTCGACTTTGTTCATTTATTTTTTTGAGATGAATAACTTTTAGCTGAATATATTAATTTAAAATATTTTTAAATACATATAAAAATTGTCATTTTGTTGTTACTTTAATAAATATAAAACTTACGAAGGTTTTAAAATAGAGAAGACCATCAAATTTATCTGTTCCCTTCTCGACTAAGGTCAGATAATGATTGATTTTTAAAAAAAATCCAGTTTTGAGAGTGATTTCTATATACAATTTAAATTCTTAAAAGTCGAATTTATCAGTTAAAGGTGTCAAATATATATTTTTTTACATAATTTATTTTAAAAATAAATATGAATTTAATTCGAAAATTTTAGCTTACCGGAAGATTCCGTCTTGTGACCGCTCGTTTTTATAAAAATTCTTCGAATAGTGGAAAGTACTCGGCACGAAATGGCAACACGATACATCGTACTTTATCGACAGACGCCATTTTGCTTTCACTGGCAAACTGATTTGTGACAAGCGCGGACGTATTGTGGAAGTGCTCAGGTTTCAATTTCTTTGCTCAGTTATGTGACCAAGCTTTACTGTTTTATATCACTTTCTTTGATTATTGTTAATGTTGATACATTGCAAAATTTATGTTGGTGTTTGATTCTAAAATCTTATCAGTGCTAAGTAAGATGGGTAATTTATAAACAATTTAAAACTACAAGAAGGTAGCATTATGTGACCTCCGTTGTGTGACTTATTCTATGGTAAAAAACATAAAAAATGAAATCGAATTTTACGGCAGGGTACACTTTATGTTGAAAATGCTCCTAAATGATAAATGATAAATGATAAATGATTTATTTTCTGTAAGTAGGTTTGTACAAACACTTTTACACGTCAAACATATTTTTTTTTAAACTAGATGAGTTCGACGTTTCCTATCTGACTACTCTGAGAAGAAACGCCGAAACAAACTCAGAGGTCACAGTCTCTTTTAAAGTCCAGACATAATCTTGGTCAGATCATGTGAAGACCATGTAGATTGCAGTCAGAAATGGTCTTTTGATGAAAGAACCACACAGATTGAGTGGACCTGTCCAGTCAGTGCACGCATTTGTCAGTAATCGTGCAGCTCAACTCAAAACTTAAGGAGCTTAACGATTCAACGAACAATACCAAAGAAAAGACATTTGGGTAGGCCGCATAAACCACAATAGTTGAAATCGCCTGACAGCTGCTGATATCATGATAAGCTGTCCTGGTATTGTTGTAGATTCTTATTTGGGTAGCAATACCTATATATAAGTTCATATCTTAAATATAACCTATTTTATATACCAATTCATCTTAACCATCGTTTTATTTTTTTGAATCACATGACTAAAAATCAAGGTGAGAGTTTTTTACCAATCGTTTTAGTCACGCAGGCCGCTGTAATAATATTTAATAAGCCCACGTCCCAGAAAGTCTGCATAATACAATGACTAAACAAAAGAATAATCAATCCAAAGCCCGATCTATTAAGTAAGGCTACTCGATACGCCGATCATTTCTCATTGCCATAACGCTACCTTTCAACATCAGGAAGTGAAGTCACGACCGCCGGCCACATTTGCGATGCCTTCTTCGTAAGCTCATAAAACTTCAATGAAGCCGTTGAATTACAATGCTGCACAGCCGCAATAAAAGTTAGTTTAGATACGATTTGCAATCTTCCGTACACATCTTTATTTATTGGCAGTACATGGGAAGTGCAGCCGTTAGGCGGTGAGGCACTAGTCATAAATTTTATCATAAAAATATGCATCTAGCAATACCTCGACTCACATTTATGTGAATGAATAACGTGACCCTTGAACGATAGAAACAATTCAGGGAGTGGCACTAATGATTTTGTTATTCGAATATTTAATATGCATATTAGTCCACTTTGTTTAAAAACGTTGAATTAATTTCGTTGAACAGAATAATTTCAGATTATAATAAATCAAACCCAAAAAATCACTTATATTTTGTCTAGCTAAGTATTGTACTGCAACACGTGAGGTATACCTCGTTTTCCTTAGCAATGGCTACGTGACTGATTGGTAGGTGTGTATCTACAGTTTCCTTAGGATTCGACTTCGCTGTATCATTGCGGTTAGCAGTAATGCAATAAACAAGCTTAGAAAATTTAAAACATCGACTGCTGGCTGCTGTAACGTGACTTAGGTGTATCTAAGGATTTGGCTTTTCCGCCTTGAGGAAGTGCATCTTATCTTTACACTCATCTACGATAAGAGAGGGTTTACCCTGTCTGGGGATTCACGCAATTCCTTATCTCTTCTCGAAAATTGCCCAACTCAAAGATTTGGTTGGACATTCGGAGAGATCTTTAACCAGTATGGTGCGCCATATACCTACCAGCCCGTAATATTGTCCTACTGAAAAGGAAAAGTCCACAACTAACAATGCTTGCTCAGTGGGTTGGCGGTTTCAGACCACCAACGTTTCCTCACGAGGTTTTCCTTTACCATAAATCAGTGATGTCAAAGAGACGAGGACTTTGTCCTCGTCTAGGTAAATCTTTGACATAACGGTCTCGTCGTCAGCCCTACAATTAATCGATTTTAGTTTTATTTTGAAAGTTAGGTTTTCTTTTTATCTTTTTCTTTTGTTAAACATGACATAGGTTGGTATAAATATGATATAGATGTAAATATACTCACGCCATCAGATTTATTCGTCAGGGTGTGACTGCTGTCGTAGTCATCGTCGCTGTCCTCTTTCTTCATCCGCTTCATGTCATGCATGTGTTCTGTGTCGCTGCCAGACATCTTCCGTTTTGACTCTATCGACAACTTCAGACCAGCCTTTATTAGTTCCGAACACGTCTGGAAAGTGAAAATGTGGGGATCAGAAATCTTTGGAGGTTTTAGAACATTTGGAAACATATTTCTAAGGTTCATTTTCCTGAGCCCTGGAAATATGTGAGAAGTTCCAAAAAGTTAGTCAAAAAGCTCCTGAATTAAAACTTCATTCTTACTGCAAACTGCAATTAAATTGAAATTCGAATTATTGCTAGGAAATGGTTGTTTCGCGGCGTGATAAAAAATAATAGGTTCTAGGTCTTCCTCTTCCATTGTCTTTCCTCAGTTTAGTGTTATCGTTGTATGTGCCTACAAAAATCTTGGCTGCTAATTTTTAACTGGAGCGCGGTCTGCGTGACAAACGGTCTTACTATGGTATGGATAAAAGAATGTTACGCATGCCTCTTATTTTATCTAAAGTATCGTCAAGATTCTAACAAGTTTACTTAAACGGATACGTACCTACGTAATTTACATTTATAATCGCTTTACTTTACCAGAGGGGGGACTCGTAACTATAGTTAACGAGTAACTTGCCCGAAACGACATTGCGGGAGCTTAATGAACTTCAAGGACTCCAATTAAAATTAAGTTTTGACGAAGGTTCCTAACAAGTAGTGAGTATAATGTAAATAATTCTAATATATGAAGCGCTTCACCTGTTCGCCAATGAATATGATTCACGGCTCCTTACGAGCTCAAGGTCACAATTGAAGATGTATTCTCAATACGAGTCAAGTATTACGAGAATGTTGAAGTGCAATTACCATTTTATACAATTGTGCAATTCCAATTGAACTGTGAGAAAAAATAAACACACGATTGATATTACTATTATTAATTATCAAGGTGGTTTGTTTTTCTCACATTTTCAACGTCCGCCCATTGTCTAGACTCCACTGAGCAAGCCTGGAACTGTGCCTACATAAATTACTCAAGAAAAAACTGGTCGATTCATTCAATAGGTAGGTACTAATAATGTTAATTTGAATACGAGGTCAAAGGAAATGTACAAATTATGCATCCTGGGCTTAGTTCTGTACAGGTTGCTGCTTTGGTAAAAAAAGTGCAAAAACTTAGATTTAGTGAATTTGGAACTAGAAACATTAGTCTTAATATAGCCGCCAAATGGCTTCCAAACCCGGTTTTGGGTGGGCATTAGTAACCAGGTATATTATACTGAGAATGTCCTTTATCATCTCTGTGTGTCCTCAGTCCTTACACTGTTGTATGTAGTGTGAGCAGGACGCAGTGATTTTGAACATGGAGCATAAGAATTCCACAAATCTTTTTAAGTACCACGAGAGCCCAAAATGCGAAAGGCACGTTATAAAATAAAATGAGGACTAAAAATAAAAAGATAATGACCGTGAATCCGTTTTCGTTTGCTTTTTGATACATCATAAATGTGCAAGGATGAAAAAAAACGTTTATTCATAAATTAACACTTAACGACTACGTGAGAGCTTTCGAGATAAACACGACTATACAATTAGTGGTATTTATAAAAAAGTTCTTCTAAAAGATTAAGTTATTATAAATAATTAGTATGGACTTTAGATAAATGGTATTCCAATATTCTTTTTTTTTATATTGAAGTAAAAATTTGCTTTTATCAAAACAACATTTCAGGCAAAAATTAAACTCATACTTATGCACGTGGGTTTGTTTAAAAATTGAGCATTTTCTTAAAACTTAAAACAAAAGTTCTATAATAAACAATTAAAAATATATTTACCTTCTGTATACTGGGTGGAGTGCTAGAAGCTGGTGAAGTAGCCGACGAACCGTTGGACATCGAGGAATTGGAGTCATTTCCGCTGCCGCTCTGAAACGACATAGGGAAATGAGACCTCGTACTGCACGCTGACCGAACATCGCTAATGGTACATTTTCCACCTCGATACCTTTTGTCAGAGGCCGTCAGTACGTTACGGGACAGTTTGCACGCAAACGCCATTAGCTACACGTCACGAAAGTTCCAGGTGGGTCGGGATTGGTCGCTTTTTAGGAAACTTTTAACTTTTGTTCAGACTAAAAATATGGATAGTTTTTGTCGCTTTAGATAATGTAGGTGATCTTCAACAGTGATCTACTTCATTTGGTTTGCGTCCAACGCTATAGTCTGGCTCTTAGAGCAATTTTGATCGAAGCAACAATATGTATGACAATTCTAGTAAAACATCGTGCTAAAATAAGGGACGGTCCTTTAGCTCTATTGATCTATCTCGGAAAAGGAGCTTTGAGATGTTTCGAGTGCAACATCCAAAAAACATTGAGCTTGTCTTTTCCTAACCTATCACGTGGGAATAGGTCCCCACTTAAAATCTATGGCAGTCTAGTCTACTTCTTCGTATAGCTACTAGGTAATGGGTTGTTCAAATGTTCTGTAGTTTAAGTGGTGCTTGACAGTATTCTTGTGAATCTATTATAAGATTTTGTGTTATGGATCCTGCCCTAAACGTGCTTATACTATTGGCGACTTAAATGTAACTTTTTCCTTAAATTTAAGTAGGTAGGTACACATTTAAAGTAGCATGCGTACGCCACTTCTAAAGTGTATTTTAATGAGTTGATGACTTACACCGGGTAAGTAAACAAGTTTAGGTATTTTTGGTCAAACTGTGCTTACACAGCAATGTTTGTTTTCTTGAACTGGCAAAGATTTAACATAACTGGTTATCGAGCTCCTTTACCTAGATTTGGGTCAATATTTATTTTAAAAAAAATGGAAACTATGAGAACAATAATTACGAGTTATTCAATTTAGAGTTCCGCTTAATATAATTACAAACACATTCTATGTCAACTGAATGACACACGCTACCAAATTGTCATATCAAACGGTTAGCATCAAATAATTGTCCGGCGCGGCGGTCACATTGTTTTTACGGTCTAAATTGTACGCCATTCACATTTCAGTGTAATGAAACTCATTCATGAAACGGCAGCGCACGAGTCGAGATAATCAACACTGCAAATAGTGCCTACCTATACTTAACAGCACGATAACTAAATATAGATAACCCGATATCAAGTGTTACCGCGGCGCCATCGAGTCTGCTGCTAAACACAGTAACTAAGGAGTCTGCATAAGGTGCATGACCTCATGCCACTGCATGCTGCCAGTGTTATCCAATGTTTATAATGGGGGAGTGATGGCCGGTCACGTGGCCATAGTTACGTGGCACCTTACACTTGGCAACTGTTCAAAATACTTGTAACACTTATTTTACATTCTAACGAGCGTGCATGGATGTGACCTAAGTACTGGAAGGATCCTACGTGTATTGTGAGCGTCCAGCTACTCCGTGAAAGCACGAATAATAATGAGAGCTTCAAGTACAGTGTTTTGCACATTAAGTATCCAACTATTTCTAACAGCTAGTCTTAGTTCCTGGAGCAGTAATACGAAATGAACAATAACTACTGAGACGTTTTACTGATATCACTATTTCTCGCAATGAAATCTCATTACTTTATCAACATGATTCCACGCACGCACACCATTTAATTAACTTTAGATACGTTTCATTTTTCATTCGAGATTTACATTAATCATGCACGTGCGCTAATAAAAAATCCGAACTATCACATGTGAACAAAAGAGAGAAAAAAAAGGTACAAGCTGCTCACCTTGAAACTGGAATTTTTCTCGTAGTTGTACTGGTCTAAAGGGTTGGTCATGGTGATGACGTCGTTGACGATCTCGGGGGTCCGCAGGGTAGTCGGGCCAGCGGTCTCAGCCGTCAGCATGTTGATCATGGCGGCGCTGAGGTTGACGTTGACGCTGAGGTTGTAGCTCCCCGCATTGTCGCCGTCCGTGGCCACGGCTGCCGCCGGCGACGGCGACGTGTCCTCGCACTTGATCGTCGGCACCGCAGAGCTCATGCTCGTCGAATTCATTATATCCTTGTACGGAGCCAGTTTCGTAACTTTTTGGTAACGTTTTCGCACTAAAATTCTACCGATAGCGGTTAGCACCTAAATTAAGTATGACTATATCACGGTTACGCACTATCACTAACATATAACTAAATATCACTGCGTGTGGTAAACTTGTTACGAATGGCACTTAAGTCTTCTCAACAAGAAGTCTTCACGGGTAAAGTTCGTTTCACTGTTCTTTCAACCTGCAAAGAAGAAAAAATGCTATTAATGCTCTGATACAAATGTAGGTATTATAATTTAAGATAACTACGATTCTTGAACCATGACCCGTTGGTAAACACTATCATTACAATAAAAGCGGGTCATTAAAGAAATTAAATTATACTGACAAATCGATTCTCAGTAAAGGTGTAATTATTAGACATATTTCAAGTTACTTGGAGTTGCGTAAGGTTTAAGCGAGATACCTAGAGCCTGTAAATCCTGTTCTAAAAATCTGTCCAGTATTCGGCTGAAGGGCACTGTGTTTCGCAAGAGGCAGTTCGGAGAGGCCCCGCTTTCGCAAGAGTGCACGCGGCGGGTTTTTAATTAGAGCTATCTGAACATCGCGAGTCGCGACCTCGCAGCCAGGATGCGACTCCAATAAAACGCTTTTTTACAGGCCCCAATTGAACGCCAGCCATAAAATTTAAAACTACGCGCGCTTCTTTACGACGTATTTTAATGCTCTTCCGCGTGTCGTCTATTGTTCGTTCCGTAGCGCGCCAAACGACGTTGCGGCCGGTATTTGCGGGGATTAGTGGCCAACCGGCTAATGCAAGGACATGCATGGATTAAGCAATTAACGAACACCGTGTAGACGTTATCGCGACGCTAGGAGACTACGATATGTGTAGATTAGAGTGTCCAGCATAATTAGAACACGCATCGTGACACGACCGTCCATATGATCAAAACAGGAGCTTATAAATACAATAGTCCGTATATAGCTAGTCGACTCGAAAGCTGTCTGGCGCCTTGACCTGAGCTGTATATCTGTATATCTCATATCTGTGGCACGTAAACACAATAAAGCACGGAGTCTGTGTAACCTAGTTGCGGTGGTTTTGCTTATTCCACTCGCGGAGAGGAGGAAAATGTGCCACGACGCGACGCCAGAAATATTGAGGTGCCAGATATGGACAGACATTCCCAAGGTCGCCGTCGCTCTCGGAAAATAACCCGCTCGTTCGGAAGATATCAGTGACCACAACCGTGTATTGTTTTCGGCCTGTAATAGGTTTCCATATGTACCTACATAATGTACCACTTCATTTATTTTGTAGCAGATGAATCATTTGAATCAGAGCTCTACAGTTTGGTGCTAATTCTAGATTTGAATCTCTGCAGGTGGTATTGGATTGGGGATTTTTTTTTCCACTATTTGCGTAGCGCTGGGTACTCACGGTCAGTCCTTCGCGCCTAATGGCGTGATGTATCCAAAATTTGACCGTGAGTATCGATTCTTGAATTCATATTTTGGTGGCGCCCATCCATTTGATTTAATCGAAATGGACTGACTGACCGTGAGTGTTCAGCTTTACGTAGGTATAATGTGGTAAAATATATCTTACTTGGTCATAATAATATCTATTATCTAACTCTAATCATGAAACCATCACCAATCAAATGTATAGGTACTAGCTATGCAGTGATTATAAAGTACGGACCTACCTACGAATTATTTTTATTAAACACCATTGTCTGATCAATATAGATGTGTCCTGAAGATGTATGTTCATGCAACAAAATAAGAAACAATCTTATGCACACCTTATTCGAAACAAATAAACCTTGCAAAGATGCAAAAAACGGAGGACGATTTCGAATGCTTTACGCAATCTGAAAATCATGGAGCTATCAGTAGCAATGACTGTATGTTTGATGAGTAAACAAAACACATCTGTACAAACACGAGCAAGCTACTTGCCAAAGATTTTACGCTCACATAGTAAACATACAAATCTAATGGAGAAAGCGACAACACGGAAAAGTTGAGGGAAATCTTTACGAGCGAATTTGCAATTGCTATGTAAAACGCACTTCCAACAAAGGGTCGGTCACCCAGTACTTGGCTGCATAATGTCGACCGAAGCTAGGTGTGCGTGGGTTCAAATAACTGCCTTAAAGCGAATATGCAAATTATATTAGGTAGGTAGTAGGACGTCCGCACCCGAAAAGGGGAAATAAATATATTATAAATGTATCCGCTCCGGAGTGCGTAGGCTTCGGATCAGCTCGATGTCTGTTATACTCGTATAGTGCCGCCAGAAACGTTCTAGTGGTTTTATCAGCTGACACGCCGTGTATAATAATAATCAAATTCTTTTGTTATTACATCTCACAACGCTTTGTTTTATTAAAACGCATTTAATATTAGATACTCTGAACACATTTTTACGGTTCGTGTTTATCGCATTATTATTATTACCTACTTATAGTTTTTTTTTTTATACTTAACTACACGTAGAGAAATAGAGGAGCTCGTGGCTAAGTAATAACAGCCGCACGGGTCGATCCGTCAGGTTAAGCTACGCTTGCCGGGGTTAGTCAGTGGATGGGTGACCATCTTTACATAACGAGATTCCTCCGTGCCTCGGAAAGCACGTTAAGCCGTTGGTCCCGGCTGTTATTCGTGAATCTTTGACAGTCGTTACGGGTCGTCAGAAACCCGAAAGTCTGACAACCAGTCTTACCAAGGGGTATCGTATTACCCAGTAACTGGGTTGTGGATGTCAGATAGGCAGTCGCTCCATGTAAAATACTGGTATTCAGCTGCATCCGGTTAGACTGGAAGCCGACCCCAACATAGTTGGGAAAAGGCTAGGCAGATTGATTGATACATGTAGAGAAATAACTGCGCATATTCAGCGCCATTTAACGCGTTATCGTCTCGAAAGTTTTATATGGGGGCACTTAAATTCTCACTCTTTCTTATGCCGGTGACATAAACACGGCTGAAGGAGAGGGGCGATGAGTTTGCAAGCAAAGGGGTCGAGTTCTATATGTTTAAAACGTCGGTAAAGTGCAATAAAGCCGAGGTCGTTACGACTCTTTGTCCCGGCGGCGGCGGCGGCGCTACCGAGTTTACGAGAAATGGGTAACCTAGTTTTGGCCCCACCCGCTGCGTACTACGTTAATGCTTGTCAACTTAATTGCATTTCTGTGAGCTTATTCTTAATTAGAACTGCTTTGATGAGAACGAAAATAATGGCAATTTACTCGCGTGTACCTACCTAAATTACCTTGTTCAAACAAAAGGCAGGTCTTTCAACAGATTTTGAAAAAAACTGCATCTAACTAACAGCATTAAAAACGAGTCGGTATTCATTAAAAACTGTTTTATCTGTTCATTATTTGCACGTTAAACAATGACACTTTGTTTTATCCTACCAGTTATTTTTAGACCAAATTGTGTTCTATCTATCCTCATTGTACTATTTTGGGATCGGATGTCCAAGGATCAACCGGACAATATAGCGACCTACACATTGATATAAAAAGTAAAGATACGGTCGTCCGTACATTTGCCCGACGCGTTCGCCACACAGAAACACTAACGCCATCTATTAGAACTACTCTTAACTACGATGTTGATCGGCGCAGGCTGCTCGTAGACGTAACCTTGTAAGAGCGGCGTGGTATTTTTCGAGATATAAAGAAATTATGAAAACTTTTATTTTTCAAAAATTATATTTATTGCAGTTTGTTTGTATAAATAATAAAATTTTCATTGGCCTTTTTGTTATTCTTGACATATTTTCCATTTTGGATTCGTACTGTTTTCTGACATTGTATATCTTTCAATTATTGACCTTTAATTAATGTAATTTATGATTAATAACACAGGTTGTTCCATTGAGTGAGAGTTTGTATAAAATTAAATCTTATTGTAATATAATTAAATCTTTATTTCATCGGTAACAACGCACGCCGCTGCAAAGTTATGTCGCACAGCGGTACGGTCTTGGGGGCGTGGCCTCGCGTCGTCTAAGACAATTTACTTGTAGCAGGAAAGTAGAAAAGAAAATTGTTTTAAATAATGTTAGAAGTTGATTTATTGACATATTTTTGACTTACAGGTGATATGAAATGTTATAATTTTTTTTGTTATGTTTTTTGTCGTACTTCACGCAACCCGTCACGACATAATTTGGCTTTTTTGCCTTTAAAATTTACGACCGCACCCGAAGATAGCCGATCGCGGACTAGTTCACTTGGGTTTAGGGGAGGATCATTCGAGGACCACGTTCGTGGCGTCATTTTAACATGCCGTCCGCCCAGTCCTTACGCAGTAATATATAAGTCAATGGACCTACATGACTTTAATGCGATCGTAGGCGACTGTCTAACTAGTCCCTATTTCAGGACTTTTACGAGATTTCAAACCACTTTGTACGTAAACCGACATTAATGCTGGTAATATAAATAAAATGACAACGAAATTGGAGCAAGGTAGTCTAAATAAGCCAAGGGAAGTGCGATTTTCAGATTGATTTAAAAGCTAGATGAAGTATTTAAACATATCGTAAAGGTTGCTGGATACATTAATAAATAAAATGTCCTGAAGACTGAAAATTAAAGGAAGACGTGTTATGTAGGACGTATTAAGGAGATACATAACGCATTAGAAGAAGTTGTTTTGAAATAGTAGATATAATTTTATTAAGACATCGGATCGATCAGTTTTGCTCTCTTCAGTGAATGAGTGCGTTGATATTGGTTGGTTGGTTGATTTTTGTGTGTCCTTTTAACTCGGTCACCTGTGAGGCATGCAATGCAACTGATATGAACTTTATCTTTTTGTAAAGTGTACGTTGTGTAAGTTATATTATTATGAGTCGTAAATATAACATTATTTATAGTACCTAAGCGTCATGTACATTAATTAATTTATTATTTCTTTGTACGTGTTTGTTTTATGTTTCTTTCGTTTTATAGGTATAGGTACTAAATGATTTCTCTATGTGTGCTTTGTACCTAAATATGTTCGCCTCAATGTTGCATTTCAAAATGTTTGGTACATTGTTGTCAAGTTAAAAGTTTCTCTGTCGCCATGCCTACGTTGTCTCTAGCTATTAATAATTTCTGAGCAGAGATTTGTTAGTGAGTATATTTTGTATACAAACGTGATGATATCGTGGTTACAAATCATCAACAAACAAAAAATGCACAAGTACTTTGAATAGGAAATACATGATCGTACAACGTACAATACAACACAATAATTTTGACAAGCGTAACTGATGATGGTGCCCGTACAATAAAGTAATAAAATAAAAATCTGTCTGCAATGTTTTGGATTCATTATTGTGATTCAACTGTAGAGGACGCTATTTTTTAACATCGCGGTAACACAAAACAATGCTGCTAACATTCTGTGGAGCGGAAACAACAAATTTTATAAACGTAATATCCAAATTAGTTGTTACGGCGCGGCGCTAAGTGCGTTTTTGTACATGGTGGTTCCGTATTTATAACAATTACTAGGAAATGATTCTCTTATGCTGATCTAGTAGAAGCTTCTTAAATTAATTTATAGTGCAATAGGTAATAATGTGTTATTTGCTTATGAATAGACAGCCCGTTGTGTTCATATACGTCATACTTATTTTTAAGTTCTATATGAATGAGTAGGTGTATATAATATGGTTAAGTTTTACTATGAGAGTATTTTATTTATTACTATTACAACACTTTATTAGTATTTTCTACCGTAATATTCACCACATCTTTTGCATTAACCGCAGTCCGAGTCACGTGCCTGTACAAAACACGTGACGGCTGCACCGCGTTTATTATTCATAATATCGAGTTCAACTTCAAAGCACGGTTTAATTGCATGAATTCTTCCCATAAGTACCTAAGCTATAATCATTTTGGTGAGAACACTAAAAACTTCTCGACATCGTCTTCGACCATAACGTTTTTAATTCACTTGTCAAAAGTTATATCAATATTTTTTTTTATTACTTTTATATAATTTTATCCAGCCTGTGTTTTAATTGATAGAATAGAATAAGACATTTATTTCAGACATAAGTAGTCCATAAATTGTTAGTAACACAAAAACCTTAATGCTATTGTTAGTACATACAAAACAAAGCCACAGAAATAAATAAAAATCACAAAGTGGCACCGCACAGGAGTACCAGTTTATGGCAAATTATAATTATAAATTGATGCGTCTCTACGCAAGTCTTTCTAGCCTTTTTATTCTGACTTAAATATTTATGAAATGATCGCCAAACAATCATTAAATGCTTAAATAATCCTCTAACATTCGGCTGAACCCTAATCCGAGACAAGTGGCGCCATTGTTCCAGCTACAGCGATTAGTTGGACAATGTCAGCTCTGAAGGCGAGCTCGATCATCAATTATACTGTCCAACACCACACGATCCGAGCCTTTGTCAATATGCTGATAGCTAACATGTAAGTAGTGCAATTCCGATACGAAAATGATAATTATTTTTTCATTGAAAGGTTGAAAGGTCGGAATATTTTCTATTTGATAATTTTCAGAAGTCTTGAAGACTTCTGAAAATTATCAAATAGAAAATATTCCGGACAAAAAATGCATCTGATGGCCTAACTAAAACAAATTGATAACTGCAACAGCGGAATTTTACACAAGATCTAAAAAATTTCACTGTCACATTTTGTCACATAAAACTTTATTCACAATGCTACGCCGTAGCCCGTACCCGTTACGCCGTAGGCAGGACGACTAATATTCAATCCGCAATCATCAATCAATCATAGCCTAAACATAATAGTAATAATAACAAATTTTATTTGAGATATCTATTCTAATAATAGTCTTGACAAAATTGTAGGATCGTTCGGTGCCACAAGAACACAATAGGTACACTCTATTGAATAAACTTGAATAGAGTAGCGAAGCCAATAGCCGATAGACTCTGAATATCAATGATTATGTTAATGATTTTAATTCATTGTAGGAACTAAGTTTTCTATACTTGATGGGACCCACTATGTAGGCTAAGGACATTTATAGCATTCAATGGTATCTCATGGTTTGATCAAAATTAACCTACTAAATTCCGGATGTTTATCTAACTTGGTCAGGCATAACTATCTTAATAAATTATGTTAATTTGAAGGTTTAAAGTTTTTCAGATTTGTTACTACTAGCTGTACACATACCTACATAAACTCACGCCTTCTCCTCCCCTCCTCTCTCCTCCTTCTTATTACTCTAAGTCTAAATGGAAGTACCATTTAGATTATTCATCTTTGCTTCTGTGCCAAAGTTAATATACTCGTATGTACTTTTACAAATTGTTTGGACAAAGCATAATGTAAGGATCGTAGCACGCAGCCTAGACCGTCCTGAAGTTTGTGCCCAAGGGGATAAAGTGTGAGTTTATGTATGCTCGCCGATTGTTGGTGCAACTATTATAAAATTGATTAGAGAGAAATCTAATGAGTCAATCAAGCAGTACAGTACCTAAGCCATAGCAAAAGCTCGTTTGTACCTGAACTGAGTAAAGTTTAATCCAACGAAGTCAGCTGTTTGACTTAGACAGGGCTGTCCGCTAAATGACATTGTCAGTCACAGCCTTAAAGCGTTGGCTCCGTACGGCATTTCATACAAACTTTGAAGTCCTTTTTTATCGAAATGAATGAACCGATTTTAATGAAACTTCATACGCATAAGCAGGATACATAGGTCTAAAAAGTTAGTTATGAACATTTTCGAAATGTCTTATTTAAAAAAAGATAATTGGAAATCTCTGTTTCTATGGAATATTTAAAATCGGTCGAATTAGGTGCAACACAATTGGTCGAAAATTTTCTTAACTAACTTTTTAGATCTGTGTATCCTGCTTAAGCGTATGAAGTTTCATTAAAATTGGTTCATTCATTTCGATAAAAAAGGACTTGAAAGTTTGTATGAAATGCCGGACGGAGCCATCGCTCTTAAGGGTGATGACATTGAGTAGGTAAATCCGCGGGAACAGAGCCTCATTAACTCACAAATTAATGATCATTATTATCTTTCTGTCAACAATGAATGAGCCGATCCATTTTGAGTTACTTTATGGCTCAGATAGGTGGTATATATGGTCAGTGAGTCTACACGTCATATTTCTTGTCAGTATTGTATAATGCCTTGTTATTTATTAAGTAATGTTCATTCATTTATCATTAAGATATCGGCTAAGTGCTCCGCGCTCTTGAACCAAGTTGAAAAGCTGTTCTATTAAACTGCATAAAGTTTTCTTAATCGAATGTTGTTGGATTGTGTTTAGCAGTTTAAGATTATCAATAGTCTTTTATTTTGCTCGAAATTTTAAAATTAAAGATGGCGTTTAGGATTAGGTTGAAAATACCTTAATTTATGCCTTTTGGGGGTTAGAGAGCTATAAGTACCATCAGGTATCTACCTACTTGGATTTTACCCATTCAAATGATGTTTGTCTACTAGTATAGATAAAGTAACAAGTCTGTATGCAAAATAGTGATCTTTAACCCAACAAGTTCCTTCTGCACACATCAACTAAACTCTATAAATAACACATTTTTGAGTAAATATTTAATTTAATTTACTGAACTTACGTAATACACGTACACACACAACACAAGTAATTAAATTAAATGTTATTGGTCATATTAACCTCAATAGCATAGTGGAAGATATCGAATTACAAAAAATATATAAATGTAACGTCAAATAAATAATAAATAAACGGGCCAATTATGAAACTAAACAACCATAAGAAGACAACACTGGTGCCTCTGTAAAAAAACCAAGAAAGTATATCAAACATTTAAAGATTAGTTATGGTTAAAGGCAATCCAAAATTGAATATAAATTGAACTCGGTTTCGTTTCCTTTTAAGGTTTAATTGGCAATTGTACCTAAAGTCCGCTCGAACACAATTTGACTTGATTAAGGTCAATGGCACTCATAATAATTAACTTCCAATTATTAAAATTCGTTAGACAGAAATTAAATCCACGAGTTCGTAAAAGGTACTTGAATATAAAGAGGCTATTGAATTATTTAGTTTTAGTGCAAGACATGGAAATTAAATGCAGAATTTATATTAGTATTGTCTTGTTATGTCCTTTTTACTATAATTTCAGCAAGAAAGTTCTAATAGCCCTTGACGATAAAGCGATTAACAGACAGTTGATTTGCTTGTAGCAACTTAACGCGCACCGGTGGACCCGTGGACCTATTACTTACAAAACAAGAATTTAATTATTCAAGTTTATTAACAATAAAATCTTAATTGCTACTTACCTACTTTACTGCACTACTATTAAGCTTTTTATAGAATCTTACAATATCAATAACTGTTAGATCACACACCCAACTAGATACAAGAAAAAGTAAAAATACGAAATAATAATACAAGCAAAAAAATGCAGAAAAAGTACAATCGCAAAGTGCAAAACTCCTGCAGACTTAAAATGCAAATTGGATAGGTACTTATTTATTTCTTTTTTCGCACAAAGTCAAATTCAAAGTCAGGCTAAAGTGTTCGTCGGCATCGTATAGCTACCTCTGTTGTATAGAGTCTGTATAGCAACCGAAATTCGTCCTTGACACTCGTCGGCGGGCAAAAACTATCGGTCGTAATAAATTCGGCGCGTCGGGTGGGTGTGTTCCGTCCGAGCCGACGCACACAAACTCAGCATAATCCCATGCCATAGATTATAATTGTATCGACGCGCCTTTTTTAACTAGCCACGATACGCTTTTATAGAACGCTGATACAAGCGTGTGTGTTTTCAATCGTCTATATTTTTTGCTGCCAAAAGAAATGGTGCTGATTCGTTTTTATTATTATGTTCTTTAGATAAATGAAGATGTTTCGTGTGATGGATTCGCATAATACTACCTAATAATTGCGTCAATATTTTACCAGCAAGGTTCTATTAACATAAAAACAATGAAAAACAAATTAATGCATTAACGGAATATTATGAAATCGGCTGCTTAGCATTCGATGAATAATTAATTCCATTTTATTGACTTATTACTAATTTAGAGATAAGCATGGAAAATTTATTATCTTTTCTGCCTCTACGACAAATTACAGCGTCAATTTAGTTAAAAAAACATAACTTCTTGTTTATTTTAAACCATCTATTACCGTACGCGCGAGAACCTTGAATAAAATTATCACACACCGATCACCCAAGCTTTTAATAAATAAGGTAGCTTGCCTCTACAATAATTGATTGTGAATAATTGAATGTTTACCAACATTTGACGTTCCTAATCATTATAAGTAGGTACCTACCTAAATTGCATTTAATCATTATGTCAATTAAGAATGAAGCTTTTCTATATGTTACCTACAACGCCAATGAACAGAGAGTAAGCATTACAAAAACTCATCTTTAAATAACGTTAAAGAGCCTTTAAACTAGACACACATTGCTAATAAAATCCTTCATGCTTGATTTGAAAGTCACGCATTACTACGTAACTAAATATTGATTTTAAACAGCTGTTTGCTTGAAAAACTGAAGTGCAGTATAGTAGATAGATACAGGTGGAATTCAATGAGAATGTATTACCAGAGCAATGGGCTCTAAGGCCCGTATTACAAAACTCAAGCATTACTTAAAACTAGTTTCAACCAATGAAATGGCTTTTAACTAGTTTTAGGTAACGCTTGAGTCTTGAGTGAGGTTCTGTAATGCGGGCCTTAGTTGTCTTAGGCTCGTATTTATAATCAAAGTAATTACTTGAGTAATTAAGTAATTTCTTACTTGAGAGTAGAATTCTTAAGTAAAGAAAATGGTGACTATTACTTGACTAAGAATTCTAAGCTTTGACAGTTCTAACTTCAAGCAATTACTAAAATATAGAATGAAAATCATTACTTGAGCAATTACTTTGACTGAAGTAATTACTTTTACTTGACTATAAATACGAGTGTTAGTAGGCTGAAAGTGAGACCCAGTAAAGGCTGTCGGTTCTGACACTGTGCCATCTTCTACTACATCATCGGCGCCATATTCTTTACTTATGTGTATGTGTCTACGTATAAGGAACAAAGGAAGTTTAGCAACGTATTGTTCATACAATTTTCGAGTCTGGCGATCTGTAGACGAAAATTTGCAATTCAAACATCTGTAGGTACGATTTGACGCCCACATGTTAAAAATCGTTGGATCTATAAAGTGCTGCAACTTATTTGTGGATTTTTTTTTGAAGCGCGTATTGTTTACTTGCTTTGTGTGCAGTTAATTCTAATCTCGTTTAATTTGTCACGTGTGCATAATATATTTTATGTTGATTATAATCACAATATAGGCTCATTGGTAACTCCAATTGAATTACTAAATTCTATGTTAGATCGATTTAGTTTCCTTTGAGTAGCTAGGTTCACTAGGAAGTACTACGTACTTACCTACCTATTTCATAAAATCTGAAAACATTAAAAAAGATGTAGAACCTACGTACCGTGTTGGTAGGTTTTCATTATTTTCAGATTTAATCACTACTTTGTAGGTTCTAATTGCATAACGTCCTGAAACCTACATAATTTCTACTTATTATTATATAAGTCCATAGGTAGGTACTTATATTATCATTATCTAATAGATAAAAGTAGGTACCTACCTACAAGGCATGTTTATGTAAAACATAATTATGGATAATACTTACTTAATAATTATTAAATTTAATTTTACGGTTCTTAGTACAGGTAAATGCGTGTTTTATTACCTAGGTACTTTATATTTATTAAACATTCCGTGAATGATATGATTTGTTTGTACTTAGGTATAAATAATACTTATTATTTTATCCTATTAGAATGAATGACAGAAATATTAAATAATGCAATAAATTATATGTTTTATGAACTTGGTAAGCCCTTTGAATGAAGATAGAGACCGCATTCAATTATGAGAACTGCATTCATTCATTAATTATTCCGGTTCCTATCAGAAGCTGTCGGTACCTAAAGTTTTCAGGCGCATGTCCGAAATCATACCGGAAGTTTCCACTGAGCTCTCAAAATTAATAAAAATATCGTTTCTTCTAAGAATTGTACCCAATACTTAGGAATTAAAATGCTGAACATTTCAGAAATACCTTTATAGGTTTTCAGTAATCTTCTGTTCAACTACAGTTATTAAAACAGAGGAAATAAGTGAAATAACTTCAAAGTTATTCAGCTTTTTCAAGGTTCTAAATGGCCATCGTATTATGTATCAAAGCATATAGCATCTCCAGCTAGTACCTACAGTCCTACCACAATTACATATTGCACCTACATATATGTGTAGTAAAACAATACAAAAAGAATGCAATAAACAACACCACTAAACTCTAGGTTTAATATTTTCCTCATATATATTCAAGAAGTCATCCATCTCCGTGCAGATACATAGATACCTCACAAAATAACCTTCACCGACATATATGATTTTATTATACAATACACGAGTAGGTATTATACATAATATACCTTAGAATACGGCATTATTAACATTTTATGCGCGTTGTATTCACTCACGATTAACGTCTAAAATTTGAAATAATTTAATATAAATTATTTATATTTACATTAATAAAATGTTTTTCTTGAATTATTAATTTATATTTGGTGGTTTTTTGTTTTACTAAGTAAATTAATAGCGTGTCGAGATTAAAGCACTAACTAATAAGCTTTATAAGAAAAGCATCATGAAAGTGTATTAAGATTTATGAAGATAAGACGTTATTAATATAGGTATTAAGTACTCACCTACTTATTGTTCCGAAAGGAGCTGTATTATTAGTAGTTATAAGAATATTGAGATCGTAGTCTTACCAAAAATAAAATATCTTCAAGCAATACCTTGCTAAAAGCTTAATTATAATTTTATAATACTGCAGTTTAAAACAGGAATTGAAAATCTAAATAAAGCAATTACAAAAAAAACCGTTACTTTTAAAATCAATTTATAAACGGTATACAAACGTGTATTACATCGATTAACATCGAAAACCAATGTCAAGTAGCGGAAGGTCTAGTAAAGTTACACCCTCGCACGATTTGTATGCGGAAAACTGCAACTATTGATCACGAGGAGCTGCACTTTGTTGGGTGACCTCGGACATTTTACGACAGGAAACCAATAAAATGATAATGCTTGGACACTGACAAAGCATAGGCTAATTACGTAGGAGCTGTCCATACTTGAGGATATAGATAGGACAGCACCTAAATAAAATGTAGCTGAGGAGTTGAATACCTTAGATTTTACCTTTAAATACAGAAAAATATGTCAGTGCATGATCTGGGTTTAGTGCAACAAAAAGCTTGAAAGAAAATAATTTAGGATAGTGTTTAAATAAAGAACAAATTCATCAGACAATAAACACTTCGACATTATTAAAATAAATAAAAAGCTCTTGAAGCAACTATGCAAGGGACGCCGAACGCATATTTTCCCTGCAAAAACTTTTTCATATTTCTAATCTAAATGTTAATTCATCGGCGCATATAATTCAGCTACCGACATTTATTTAGGGATGACCTAAATAAAACCTTCATTAATCTTAAGCCTGGTAGTGTGCCAAAAAGTTTTCAATTTCTTTTTCACTCTCAGTCTTGCTTGGAACTGAAATGAGGAACTCTGAACTCTGTACGAGGAAGTCTGAAAGTGACACCGGTGACTGAAAAGTTGTGCGGAAATCAGTTGTCATGGTACATGTGATGCCGAGGAATGAGGAAAATGTCGTCAGGAAAGTTTTGAGTGATGTGGATGGCTATACGAGTAGGCGAAAACCAAAAAAACGATGGATGGATTGTGTGAAAGATGATATGGCTAGAAAGGGAGTGACTACCAAGATGACGACTAATAGAGAAGTATGAAAGAAAAAGAAATGTTGCGCCGACCCTAAATAAATTGAGATAAGGACAAGAGAATGCTGAGTCTTGCTTGGAACTAAATCGAGGAACTCACGTGGAGTGGATTTTAAAACGATTAGGTAACGTTTGGAACCTTACTACTCCATCAAGAAAAGTAGACAACTATTATGTTTACGTGCGCTGATGAGATTTAGATTTTTTTTTGCTAACTTTTTCTTTTCGAGTCGATGAGTTGGGCCCAGTAGGTGGCCACGCCAATTGGGGCATCCGAGACATTTTTTAGGCCTTCAGAATACCTATTTTGAGACCTGCTGTGTGTGGATACTACACACTAATATAATAAAATAAATACACTCCAACATTATGGGACATTGTTTGATCAGGAGCACCGCATTCGCATTGTGTGTCGGTTGGGTTATTTCGCTAGATTGTCGCCTATTTCGCTAGATTGTGCTTGCAGCGGCCTACTTGGGCCCGCAGTTAATTGATTGTTTCCCATATAGGCCACTGCAGGTCACTTCCGGGAAAATCATCAACGTCCATAACCCTTTATAGCCCATACCTATGTAATTCATCATATCTTTTCAAGACTGACAATTGTCTGGTTTTATAGGTGAGGTAGTAGAACTAAATCCGATTGAATGCGAATAAATATGTACCCTACTGAGTAGATACCTATGGCATCCGTAGTTATTGTTGGAGGTACCTACACAACTAAACTTAATCATCATCATCTTTTGAAGGCCGTTCCACACTATGCTATTTAAATCAGTTTTATATTTATAGAGACTACTGACAGTACCTACCTACTATTCGTTCCTCGAAACATAAACTTATTTTAATTAGTATTTTATGTAAGGATACAAGTAGTTAGTGATAACATCTCAATTCTTGGAAATGTAAGTTATAATCACGACTGCGTTAAACGTGAGATAATCTTTCACGTTAAGGCGCTGACTGACTACGATTTTAAACGTCACACAACCGCGTAATCTATTGTCACCATTAGCTGCCTTGAAATAAGGTTGAAAATTGAAAATAATATTTGTGTTGCCGAGATGTGGCCAAGCTGCGAATGTGCATTTATTTATTTTCCCAGTTTTCTTTAGATTATTTTGAATGTACACAATAAATTAAATAATTGTCCGGTTAAAGTTTTAAAAAAATGCTAATTCTATTAAATTCTTTAAAAAAAGAATGTCGTTATCGCTGAAAATATAGAGATGTTCGACGCCAAAGTGTATTTTTGCGGAGCAACTTCCACATTTTTTACTGGGAATATTAAACTATTTTTTATTATTCTATTCGGTTAAAGTTTTTCTTTAAACCCTTCTGTGTCCACTGTATTTTTTGCGTCGTATAGTTTCATTGCGCTACGTCATACTCGACAATCCAAGAAACCAATGTAGAGCTAACACCGCGCCTTAAAAGTGTTTTTTTGTGAAAAATATGTTTTATAAAGAGCTATCTTAATTAAATCTGTTATTTATTACAGATATACATAATAATCTGAAATGTAACCAGAGTATTAAATCAAACATGTAGCTTATACAAAAATCATACCTGAGCTTTGAAAAAAAAATTCTCAGAAAACAAATAAAAAGTCTAGACAGATACCTAAACAAGTTCTAGAAAAGCGAATTGTAGAAAGAACCGCATAATATCTTCTAACGGGACGGACTTGTAAGGCTCGACAATGTAGGACGCTGGGCTGCGCAGGAGTCGTTATTATGCCATGTTTACGAGACTCCGATGCACTGATGTTTCTTTCCAAAAACATTTTTGGGTGCGTCCCGTGTGAATCGCCAAAAAGATATATGGACATGAAATAATTTAGTCTAATGGCTAAAAACGTAATTTTATTGTTCTTCTTTTTGGTGTCTGCTGACAAAAGAATTTAAAGCCTGCAATTACTGGGACTTGACAACATAGGTTACAGAAAACTTCAGTTTCACAAAGGGCTTACCTTTGTGAAACTGAAGTTTTACAACAAAACACAAACTTCTTATTTGTCAAGCTCTATTTTTAGTTAAATAGGACTGTAGAGGTTTGTTGCATTGGTCAACCTTAGTATGTTACAGGCTGACATTCTATCATTCAAACATCGAATTACTTTTAAAGAAAAGCGGAACTATGATAGCTTTTTGTTCAAGGGTGTACTTAGCTAGTAACGATAGAAGTGTGATATATTTTAAGTTGAAACTGAGTTATTTTAAAATATAAGGCCCTCGACCCTCTTGACCTCCCTCTATCTCTTTAATTTATAGTATAGCTATCCCCCTGTGCGGTTCGAGTCCTCACAGTAGGCGGCTGCTGTAGGCAGCTTACATTCTTAACCATTAGAGCTTAAGGAAAACTTCAATAATTATTATAAGTAGGTACGTTAGTTTCACAAATAATTTCAAGAAATGCTCTGAATTAAGTTATTGTTAACCGCAGCTCTCTTAGTAGGTCACTGCATATCTGACCACAATACCACTTTTTAATAAACTGACCATATGACTGCTTTTTATTAAAACTGAACTGAGGTCATGAACAAAAAAATGTCAACTTAAATGTTATTAGCAGTAATATGAAACCAGTAGAATTCGGAAGGATAATACGATGCAAGAATAACATATCAATGCATCTGATGCATAAAAAATTTGATACGCTGGAATGCAAGGTTTTTTTTTTTTTCAAAAAAAGCAATGCAAGTTGTTTTTGTAACAAACTTAATCATGAACTTCAACTTTCCAATGTTTCACGTATTATTTACAATATAAATTCATATTAATTCCTTCATAAATATGTATTTTAATGTTCACTTGATTTACAATTTGTTCACAAATCGGACTTTTGCGAAGCTAATCCAATCTTAATCGCCATGATCTAAGATAATGTAAAAAGATATGAGGAGCTTTAAACTTTCGCGAATATAGCTTCATGTTTCGAGAATTTGTGGGTGTGGAACCGGTTTTCATGTCACAAAAGATACAAAAAACGCAAAAAATATAACAGAAAATCGTGATCAGCAGAAAGCCGTTTCAGTATTCTGTCGTGCGATATTTTAGGATTCATATAATGTAAATATTGCTTTAAGCGCATGATTTATGGATTATTTAACTTGTAATGTTTTCTAGTGACGATCCGGTGTTGAAACTACGAATCGATATTGATACGATAGTTATTAATCTGACCTATATCACGAAAGAGGATCAATACTACATCTAAGAGATTTTGCAAAGTAATCCTCTTAAATGTGGCTTGAGTCATCATTGCTTATCCCAGATAGTTATTCAAACTCAGCATTATGGAAAAGTGATCCTCTGATATAAATTATTGTAAATATTTTACAAAAGATCAAACGGTATTCAATGATTCACAAGCGCTTCCACAACGCATAAGCTCGATAATCTAAAGAAAGCTTCCGCTGTTTCGTTAGATTACAAAGAAACAAAAGAATTTAGTTTTATCTTCAACTCTACACCAGATACAGATAGCATATAAACTAAATTTTCTTCCTTCAACCTTATTGGAATTAAAAGTTGTGACTTGTCAACTCTCAAGATAATTTTCCTCTTTTGATTCATATATTCTTCTTTGGTCATTCTTGAGTCACTAGATATTTGAGGTATTCACGTCGCAGCACTAACTATGACCCATATTGCTCAGTGTCCTAATCTATGCGGCCCACTGCCCGTGCGTGCTCCAATGTCGCAGCTTGATAACTTGAGGAAACCAAGCCAGAAATACTCACGTACCTACTAATCCATTTGGTTATTGAATTCTGTAATTTCATGCTCTTTGCATTCCTTTAACGGATGTGTTTATTGTGTTTTTGATTTCCTTGTTCTGCTATGAACAATGAACGTTACAATAATACCTCTTGTCTACCTTTTAATAGATCTCATATACACTACATTAACATTTATCACTCTGTTCAATTTTGATATTCAGCGTAAGTCTCAGTATGAAGAGGCGAAGTCGATTGCATTTTGCGCAAATTCTTATTCAGGATAAGTTTGCGTGAAACCACAGTCTCGCCTTGTGTTAACCAATTTATAGTTTCATATGGAGTGTTCTGTGTTACCAAATTGTAGGTAGGTACCTCATTGGCCTATCATTGCGGAGGCTGTAACTCAATTTAAATTTTCGCCTCGTGTACCTACACAAATGCGTTGTTTAAGGCTCCGAAAATAATGAGACTAATATTATATGATATAAATTCATACGTCATAATTAATCTTTATAGGTAGGTGCTTATGTGATCTTTAACTGGGTACTTACTGCTAATCGAGTCTTTGAATGGTGCCAATGTAATTGGTATTGGTATTGTTTTGCTCCCTGAGGAAATTCCAACATGAACAATGGAATTAAAAATATAATTAAAGGGAGGGTAGATAATTTGAATAATGAAGCAGATGTTAATGCGAAAACAGACATAAAATAGGCATATATAGCATTAAACTTTTAAGACGAGAGTAAAACATTTTAGGTTAAAGCTGAACGGAGCAATAAAACAATTGATACTTTCTTGACTAACTTAGCCTGCATATTACTTGTACCATTGCAAAGAAGCAATAGATAGCTTGTATCCAGAAAATTCTGCTCTCAACAGGCTTCAGACTAAAATCTGTTTGAGTTATAAACTAGCATCAGTGTTTTCGAGGTCGCCGTATATTGTATTAACAAACTAGGATATTTACAGTGTAAAGTGGCCTCGGCGAAGACTCAGTAATTGCGAGAGCCCGATTAAGGCTCTTTACGACCGTCTAGTCGGCTTGATGTGTTCCCAAAGATTTATAGGCTACAACACTCTCGGTATTAAGTTCCTGGCGCGTCTTGAAAGCAACTTAATTTGTTTTGTGTACGATTTTGTTCACACCTACTACGTATGGAATGCCTTGAAGAGTTCTGCTGTAATTGGAACGCGATACTATAATATTTTGTTATGTAACTGAAGCTTTATACAATGAAAGTTTCAGAAAGGCATAAGATAACCTGAAAATTAGCCTAAAACGAAAGGAAACCAAAAACTGTCAAGTTTTCCAAATAAAAGATAACATCAAATTATAGGTATAAGCGATAAGGATACTATATCTTAGCACAAACATACATAATGCACTAGGAGATTCCTTTAACGTGATTGCTAATTACATAAGTACCAACGTGATCATATTTGAAATGATTGAGGGTTTCCCCGAATAATAGACAAGATTAGAAGTATAGAGCTGAATGCACAATGCAGGCTTTAATAAATACTTCTTAGTCATAGAGATGATTATAGCCTATAGTTTATAATTATTCAAATCAAATCAAATCAAATCAAAGTTTATTTGTGAACATGTTATTATTCGCATAGGTCTAAACATATAAGATTTTATAATATGTGAGTTTACATACCTAATTGTAAACTGCATAATACCTACGACCTGATCAGTGCTTGCATTGTAAAGTAATAGATTATCATGAAATCCAATACTGGTCCATAAAACTAAAGCAACATTGTTTCGTTATGTCCGTAGTTTAGATACTTACCTTGTATGTTACCCATAAACAAGCGTTCTCAAGTTACACCCTAAAGTGGTACGATTTACATTATAATCTTCACTTGTACATGCAAAGGTATTTTCATTACATTGTTAAAGGAATTTCAAAATTTTTATACAAATGTGCGCGTTATTGAATTTCGAAGCTTCTCTGATCCTTTGTTTTCTTTTCTTTTTTTTTGTGGATATATAATAATAATTTACTGTTGACAAAAATGACCATCCAATATAATATTTTAAGTTACAAATAAATAAACCCACGCAGCTGCAACATAATCTTTGCCCCATAATGCGTAGGAGTTGGCATTCTTTTTTATACCACTTCGTCAATGTCCCTTTTTATGACAAAATTATTATCCATGAGCCCGTAATATTTGCTTATTGTAATGGAAATCCATTAACTCACGCCCACGACAACGTCCACAGATTTATATAGGGCACGTTACACGTAGAGATGTGGGTCAAACGCACCATTATGTAACTTAACTTTAATAAATTCACGGACAAATTGCGGAGGGTTTGTTAATCTCGCTGATTTTATGGCACTTAATTGTATTGCTGCTGTTAACCGATTATTGGGGAATGCGAATTTAATTGAGTGACCTTAACTGTATACAGTGTGAGAGAAATAAACAAGGTGGAACGCTGATTAATTTGACGTAAAAATACGCACAAAAAAAAAAAAACAAAAGTTGAGGCGGTTTAACTTCTTCATATTGCTCTTTGTAGTTGAAGCAAATTAATTAAACGCGTTTTCAAGCGGATAAGGAATTGCCACGTGTTTTCAAGTTTTTGCAACGGTTCCAGTGCCAGTTCCGAGATTGGTCGCGGTCTACCGGTCGTGGTCGTGCGACTGCGACCACAATGTTTTGTGGTCGCAGTCGCACGACCACGACCGCCTGCGAGCGGGTTGTTACCCGTTCGCAGGAAACATCAACATTGTTTATGTTCCTAAAACACCACGCTGTCTATAATTCGATTACCTACTACTCATTTCATCTCCACGATCTCAAATAAAATATCAGTCAACAAGGTCACCGGAGTCACCTCGCCTGATATTGATTAATGGGAAGTTCTTGATATATTGCTCACGATCGTGATTATTCGTTAAAAATGTATTTACATTAAGTTTGACACTAATTAATAGGATTGGTGTGAAAACCTTCTTGGAGACCTTTGTATTTATACGATTCAATTAAAAAAATAAATTAGGAGTAGTTGAGTTTACTCAGAAGTCGCGGGCGCGTGTGAAAATCGAATCCGCTTTGATGGGTCGTGACGGCGGCGGTGCGGCTTGCCTTCAGCGCAGACTCATAGATATTCAGTTACGTAATAAGCGCGCTGGCGCTGGCATAGGTTTAGATCGTTACCTCTAAACAGTCTAAACGTGTAGATGTCTGCGGCCGTGGTCAGTGCACATCCAGTGTAGGCGTGGCCTCGGTGCGCGCACTAGCTCTGTGATTGGCGGAACATAAAAGGCAGTTGCATTTCACTTCGTACTTGTTCTGAATGCTAATTAAATGGCTAATTTTTCGAATTACGCATTGCCAGTTAAGTTATGCGTTTTGCGCGAGTATTAGCATGATTAGAGCGCGAACGTTTAAATTTATTGCGAAACGTTCTCTTGCTAACTAAAACCCGACTGTTGAAAAATCACGCTCTAAAAAATATGAAACAAGAAAATATTATGTGGAAAAAAAAGACAGACTTATTAAAAATCCCTAGTCACGTTATAAATCGGAACAGATTGACTCCGGATTTTTAATTTGTCTGTCTTTTTCAAATTTCTGATAATATTTTCTTGTTTCATACTTTTTAGAGCGTGATTTTTCAATACCTAGTCAGGTTAAAACAAAAGATTCGTTCACATCGCATACCGAATACCGATGTGGGAAAGAAACAAAGCTTTGGTAATGAGAACTCATTTATAAAAACCCAATTCATTAAAAACACTATTAACTTTGGTTAGCCGGTAACATTTAACTCAGAAATATTAATGTTTCCTTGTCCTGATTAACGTTGAGACGTGATTAATTGACATGATAAAAAAAAACATATAAAATTTTACATCGAAACATAATGACTAAATATTTTGTTCAGCGAAGTATTAGGAAAGACATAACGGAACAGGAATAAGCTATTATAGATATAGGATAGGACCAATCTAATTCATCAGGGTAATAAAAATTAAGCACGCCGATCTCTTTGATCCAATGTGTTCCAAAGTTGTCGTAGTGTTGTAATATTCTGTTCACACGTTATTATTATAATCATAATGTAATTCCTCACTTCCCGGCTTCATAATCTCCTCACGATATTATCAACAATACAGTAGAGATGATGCCGGGGTAAAAAAAATAAAATATTTTTAGTCCGTCAGTCAAATAATAAATAAATATTAGACTTTTTTTTGTATTTTTTGCTCTAACATATTAATAAAAAATGACTTTAAATTTGGGGAGTTGCGGCTCGCTACGTCATAACTATAACAAACTTAAATTCATAAAATGTAGCAATGAGTGACGTCGTAATGATGCCACATTAACTCAGTGTATCGCCGTAATCTTTTGATTACGTAAAAAAAGAAAAAAATATGTGTCCAATATTATGCAATCACCAAAAAAATTGCACAAGAGTCTGGAATCTTCATGAAGTGCTTCTTTATTGATTGCAACTATATCTACATTATCATAACGGGGAGTCCGTTCACATTCTTTAAAATAAAACAGTCTAGAACTCTAGATGTTTCGCGGAACATCTGGTTGGAGCGAAGTTCCTTTCGCTGTATATTATGTTTTAGATAACAGGCACAATAACGGACCCCAACATTCTTTAAAATAAAACAGTCTAGAACTCTAGATGTTTCGCGGAACATCTGGTTGGAACGAAGTTCCTTTCGCTGTATATTATGTTTTAGATAACAGGCACAATGAACTAAATTAACAACGTCTGAGAGTAAGTTGATGAAAAAAAAGCATAATGAAGGAATGGTAATAAAATTTTAATTCACACGTCTATACCTACTACAGTAATAAACTTATACACAGAGATACGTTTGTATACACACAAACACACACTAATGCAAAAGTGTCGTGACGGTCAAAATGTTAGGTACACTTTTTTTCGGACTAACTCGCATTTGCCAAGTGTGCAGAGTATAAAGAGCAGGCCACATTGGGAACAAAGCGAAACGAAGCTAAAAAGTTCGTCTTTCCATACTTCCGTTTTCGTTTCGCTTAGTACGCGCTGTGAACCGAAGTATGAAAAGACGCGGAAGAAAGCGAAACGAACTTAGCTTCGTTTCCAGTGTGCTGGCCTGCGCTTAAGGCGCAGATTTCCTGAAAACGATCAAAAAGGTGGTTTTTTAAAGCTGTGTATCTCATAAACCGTAAATAATTTTGACATGTAAAAAAAATATGATGTTTTCAAGTCCTTTTCGCATACAGTGATGGAAGCCAAAACATAATTAAACATACTTTAATGCACCAAAAAAATCTTTAAACATACCTCCTAATAATCTAAAGATTATTAGGAGGTATGTTTAAAGCTGTTTATCCCTTCATTAGCAACTATAATAAAATTATAATTAAAAATATACCATGAAATTTCAAATTCCAAACTGCATCCAGTGATGGATTACTTTTTATTAAATAGTTAATTTCTAATTTTATACGATTTTATTTGCACTTTTACGACATAATTCCGGTGCGCGTGAGAGTCTTCTATCTCGTGCGTCAAACTAGACAGCCATAAAGCCATTTCACTTACACAACGAGCTAAACCACGCTTGGAACCAGGGCCTTAAGAGGATATATTGAAGCGTGGAGCTCGGTTTGTAAGTGAAATGGCGTTGTGGCTGTTTTGTTTGACGCGAGAGAGATAGGAGACTCTCACGCGCACCGCAACTAAACGCACTTCGTTTAAATGTAGATATGACAAAATGCTACACTTAAATCAATTTTTAGCTTAGTAAGTTCATAACATATTTAAATACCAATTACTGCACAATAAGGAATCGTATAATCGTATAAACCAGAAAATAGCCGAAGCTACTTTGGATTTTTTTTCAATCGAAAAAATTTCAAGTAAGTCATGTGTCGGTTTTAGTACCTACAACAGTAGACAATACCTATAGTCAAATGACACATATGAAAAATCCAAAGGATTTAACCATATACATTTGGTTTTTTAAGAATTTTAAAAACACCAAGTTATCGTTGTATCCCCTTAAAACGTGCGATAAAGAACTTCGTTCCAATGTTGTTAACTAATTTAGCAGAATTCATTAATCTATGACGACTTAACGCATGTTTTTACGTAAATCCATATCTTATTAAAGTTATGTGTAAAATGTCTGTTGCTATCTAATAAGATAATCTGTAAGTAGGTACCTACGAAGTCTTTTCTCTTTATTTTATCATGTGCACTGATAGTAAACCCAAACACTTACGTTACTTGTTTTTAAAATTTGTCAATATTTTCAATTTCAACTTGTCTGCCTCCTGTTTCATTTAGGTATTCCTACCTACAATTATTTTGAACACAGGAAAATCATTATTTATGGAATTTAATGTAATATCTTTCCTGTAATTGTAGGTAGGTAACTGTTATCTACCTTGTTGAACGTTGTACCTTGCCTGAACTGATTTACCGTTTCTACGTGATATTTTCAGTACAATGAAAAAACGACACAGCAATTTCATAACTAGGAAAGATTTTATAAACAGTACAGTACCTACTGAAGACTATCACGTGTATGAAGCATATTATGTATCTACAATAAGTACAATATACAAGTACGCATTTGTTTAATTTTGTATCAATCAATATTCTTGATTTCCCACCACTCAAAGATTTTCCTTTCAATATTCGAACACAGCAAGGAGATTTCCTGCTATCTGAATAACCATCATGATGAGCAGAAACTACTTCCCTTACACTGATTCATTCCACATCCTGACCTAGATCTGTCTACCTTATGATTACGGCAATATCTCTTCCAAATCAATTGCTAATGCGGTCTGAACAAAGCAGTTTCTCATCAAAAAGTACCACTAAAGATATTTAAAACGGGATATTTACCATGTTTTTTTTTGTTCATCAGATATTCACCAAATTTCTATGTAGGTACCTACTTAAAGTAAAAAAAAGAACCATCGAAATCGGATTTCATAAGGCGAAGATATCCTTTTGCCTCTTTTTGGAGGAAGTACCCGTCCAATCAAAAATCAATGACGACAAAAAAAATCTATAAAGTCGTAAAACCTGTATTCCAAGTTTCGTCCAGATCGGTTGTAAAATACGACCTGTAGAGGAGGAGCAACTAACTGACAGACGAAAGCAAATTTTGCTAGACTTGAAGCAGAGACACTTCGCTCGCTCGGTCAATTATTGTAACAGGTTAATAGATATTGAGATAATTAAAGCATGAATAGAAAATGATGAAGCACACTACGGTGCAAGATCTGAAAATGAGGATGATCAAATATTTCTTGTCCCGTTGCTTTTAACCAGTCCTTGGTTAACAAGCCCAAAATAACAACAACAGCCATATATAATACGTTCTGAGCAGCGACAAAAATACAAGAGCAATGTTTTCGGTTGACAATGAGACAAATCATAGACAAACGACTAGAACAAAGGGTTTCAATAGAGAATAGAATAAATTCAAAACAAACACTCGCTATGAATATTTTCAGTCGTGTCTAAACAACGTTCTCTTGCGATTGACAAGTATCCATGTATTAATAGTAGAATGGTGTTATTTTAAAACAAGCACCTTTTTTCCTTTAATCGGTAACGGTTCCAGCCCTTTTTAGGTTGGAGAGTTGAATAATTATATACTAATTCAATTTCAAAATTTAGAGAATTAAAAAAAACAGGTACCAGAAAGGTGTACCTAGTAAATTTAAGGGTGTTGTACAGACCATCAAACTGAACAAATTTCTCCATGGGACCAACATCGTAATTGAGAAAACATAATCAGCTGTTCCATAGATTTGGGTCGAGTAGGTATTGAAGTCTTGTATGGGACAGTTGATAATTTTTTCTCGATTACGATGTTGGTCCCATGCAGAATGCAGAACTATGCTCAGTTTGATAGTCTGTACCACACCGTAAAATTTGCCCACACCTTTTCATACCCAATATATATACCTACCTGCGTAATCTGTCATTATAATGACCAAATTAGGGAAGGATAGTGATCATTTATAACTGAACTTTCCACCAAAATTGGCCATTGTATCGATCTAGTATAAGAAGGTACCTACACCTACGTACGTTTTGCATAAGGCATAGGTACACAGTGAAACAGAATAGGCTGAAATCAAAAGAAACAATTGACTCAATGTTGTTTTCATCATTTTCGTCCCGCATGTTTGAACTTAGGTTTTATCGTCATTGATAAAGTCTTCAAAAGTAGTCTTTGGTTAGCACACCAAACAGGACATAAATAATGAGCATCTCACATGGATTAAACAAATATGTTTGGTTGTTACTTTTTGGCCAACTATAAAGCCAACAAAGTCGCAAGCTGACGCTAATAATACAGTACTTTGTTCAATCTTTGCTTTTAATCAACACATTAGCAAGTAAACATTGTATGCCTATCAAGTTTTTTTATATTAGCAATGGCAAAAGACCATGAATTTGTTATATAAGTGACCTTGAACGACGTAAATCGATATGCAGTCGTGCAATGCGGTACTAATGGCGATATGATGAGCGGTAGTGTTAATTGCATAAAAATTGCGTTTTATTTTCGCGTCGTCACTTCTTTAATACATTTTTAATAGTAAAACGTCGTTTTGTGCATTAATTGAAGAAAAAGCAAAGGTACCGACTGATTTGTTATGGCATACGGTACGGGGGCTAATGACAAGCAGACTGCGATGGGCCGAGTTGATTACGTAGAATCTCAACACTTAAAACTTGCTAGATCATTAGTCAGATGACTTGGAAAAGATAACTGCATAGGTAGAAGGTTATCGTCTCAAGAATAATAACAAGCAAAACGCAAAAACAAGCAAGTGTGAGCTGAATATGTATCGGCTTCTTGCGTCTATATGTCGCTAATATTATTGGAAATAAATATAGCTGCAAAAACCACTGAATATTATAATTCAGACAAAATATTATCTCCAATATATTGTCCTCACAATATTTTCCTTCACCTTTTGCTCTGTTGGTTCTAAATTATGCACAAACGTTTGAAAAACATGTCGGTACACGCCCGATACACGACAATGACATTTATGTTCGATACCCCCTGCCAACAAGAGTAACCACTGGCTTTTAATTTATATATTATATGACTTTGCAATCCTCAAAGGGTTAGGCAGAGGTGGTACAAAGTTTTTAGAGAGCAATGGAATGGAATCCAAACCATTAAGATTTTCGGATGGAATCCTATTTCATGGATTGTGAGTTTTACTAACAATCTGACAATCGAAATAAAAAACTCCAGTTACTTGGAATAAAATCGAAGCAAGAACCTCAATTTCGACTGATAGACGATGATAAGTTACTTTCGATTTTACTCAGAAATATTTTTCTGACGTAGCGAATTCTTGAAATAGTACGTGAAACTTCACTTACAGCAATAATTATGTAGAGAAACCTGAGATCCCCATAGAAATCCAAACAACGCGCTTCACAGCTGCATATGGACGCATTCTCAGCACATGACTACCTGACCAGCAAACAAAACAAAATATTATATTTTGATGAGTCGACAGGGCATTACCCTTTCTAAGTTTATACAAGACCTGCCACTTTTAGATAGTTGCAATGGCATTCGCGTGCACTTTTAAATAAACATACGTAGGTCTCATTTTACGATAGTGTAGATACCTATTGTTGGTAAGTACGATATGTTCTGTGACGACTAAAGCTTTATCAATACAGTTTCAGAGGGGAATGAGCTTGAAGATAATATTAAAAAATGCAACCACATTATTTTTTTGAGAGCAGCAGAAAACTGAAGCCAACTCTAACGATACGAAAAATCCCATTGATCAACTTACCGCACGGGTAACCCATTAACGCGACAGAATGATTAACTTGTAAACTTAAATACATTGTAAAAAAATACTAAAAGTAAATAAAAACAAATCCAGTGTTAACGGCAATATATTAAAATATATTTGTAGTGTTCGGTCTTGGCGTATTGCCCGGGTACCTATTATGTTCTCAAACGAAAACAGAAGCCATTTCTTGTTAATGGATTGGTTGAAAAACTAAAGCGTTAATTACATAATTACGTCCAAAGTTCATACAACATCCTTGGAGGTTACCCTTCAAGTTATATAAATGTTTGCTTCAACTTTTCCGACTGTAACTCTTACTCATTAAATCGTATTTCACATACACTTAATAACATTTGTTCTTAATCAATCGCTCACGATTTAGCTACATGTTTATATTTACCATTAATGACGTCTCCGTGAACCAAAGACACTAACAATGAAACTATTAACGTTAAGAATTGCATAAAAATATTGACCTAGTTACTGGTTGCGAACCCCATTTTTATCCAACTACGCTTTGTCTGTAAGCGCGCATCCCCCAACATTGGGAGTACCCGCTTCACCGACTTTTATCCGTTCTACGTCGTGTCCTATTTTATCATTATTCTTTTCGCTTCGATTTTATTGTTCCTTTGTAGTTTCTACAATACTCAGTAGTTTATGATGTTGTCTTTTATTCTTAGAATTTCAACTTCATCTGTTATAATCTGACCTAATTTTATCTGATCCGTGCTATTCTTTACTCTTTTTCTTAACAAATGTTTCCTGTCGAAACGAATGAGCAGCAACCTATATGTAAGTCAGTTTTATTTATGTTTCGTCCTTTCAAAATCACGCTGACTTTTGTTTACTTTGCCAAATCTTAACGCGTTGTTTCTATTTTCCATGTCGCACTAATTTACTTTTGGAGTGTCGTGACCTTAGAGCAGCAATTCTGTCCTTAATTTATCTGTGTCATGTAGTTAATTTCTCATGTGTCCACCTCATACCTCAGGAATAAATATAATATCAACCTGTCTAGCTGGCGTCTCAATTCTTCATATTCGAACGCTATGCTTATTCGCACCTTAACTAATTGGACGAACGCCAAACAGGACCACCCAAACTATCTGACGCTTTATGATCATTGAACTTCTAATATCATGCTAATATAGTCGGCGTGTATGTATGTATGTTTCATAGGAATCGTGTTGTTCTTCTAGATGGGTCCCTAGCTTGTATAAATTTATTATAATTTTATACACATTTGTTGTTACGTTGTTAAATATGGGACACTGCCAAAAACCGATAATTTATGATCAGATACGTCTGTATTCAATATGAAAAATCTGATCAGAAGTTTATCTAAATTATTTATAGGTATTATTAGGATTATTACAAACTGATGTGATTTTCTGAACCCGAACATTCAAAGCTTTTTATTTTCATGTCAAAGAAAATATTTGACATTATGGTTTCAGGTTACTTTGCTTTGAAAGCATTTGAAGCCACTATCTTGAACTGATGAAAGGTTTGCACAGTCCCTGACATACTGACAGACAGGCCACAACGCCGGATTGACAGGGCTAGGTACTCTTCAGAGAAGTTTGTTTTTTAATTAGGCTGGACTGGACTGTCAAGCTTATTATCCTTCTGAGTTCAACAGACAAGTATATATAATTGTCTTTATCTTGAACCTAATATAAAATCCTGAAAATATTTCATGACATTCCAACCACATTAATAAGTATTTTACACGATGAAACAAATTGTAAAATTAAAATACTTTTCTACCTACTATGCACAAAAGATATCAATAATCCCAGAAAACATGTGTTTGCAGAACGATTTGTAAAAATTTATGAAGACAGCTACGAGATTCGGTAGCTGATACGTAAATATTTAAAGATGTTTTTATTCATATTTATCCAAATATTTAAGCCTACAACAAATCAAATCCTTTACGAACGTGTTACTACGTCTACGTACTCTTAATATAATACGAGATATAGAAGGTATATTTACCAATTGCATCATGATTTCTGAATCGTTGAGCACCGTAAAATAGGGTTGAGTTACACGATGACTGATGCATGCATGCCGTCTGTTGGGACAGGTCAACTCAAAGCTGCTATAGCTCTTTCTTCAAAAGGCCCTTCCAGACATGGCCCGCGCTGTTGGACTCACATAAAATCCTAATAATATAATGTTTGGGCTTTAAAAGAGACCATGAGCTCCGTGTTTGTTTCGGTATGTCTTCTCAGGACCAGTCAGCTAGGAAATGCTGGTGCTATCTAGTTATAAAATTTTGACGTTAAAAAGTGTCTATAAGATCTACTTACATTTCATTTCATTCAAAAGATGCAATGTTAACGCCTAATTTTGTAATAGTATATTATTAAGAACTTATATATATATCTATACCTATTATAAAATAAGTTCGCTTTTCGTGTCTGTCTGTGTAAACTACGCAACGGATTTTGATGCCGGTTTTCACTATCATTTAGAGAATTTATTCCGGAAGGTCTAAAATAATTATGTATACCTAATACATTAATATTTAACTTATACCGTGCGAAGCAGGCCCGGGTCGCTAGTAGTCATAATAATCGTTAGATACTTACAACACCTATTAGTAAAATTCCGTAATTGGCACTTGGCAGGTAGGTACTTCATTATTATCATCATTGTAGCCTTTTCCCAACTATGTTGGAACTATGTTGGGGTCAGCTTAGATTTGGCAGGTACCTACTCGTATTCAGACATTGGATAACAATTAACTAAGTAGCTTTGCAACTTGCATCAGCGATTTCCATCAAAAGCAACAAAGCAAAAATAATTCCGGTTTATGTATTGTCTACTAGAATATAAACAAACCAAACTGTTTATATTGCATGTATATTATTCACGAGTAGATATTTTTTAAATCAACCTGAGCCTGACACTTGGCCAGCTGCCAAAAGCCAATGTTTTGCTAAGTGAGAAAGTACAACACAACGAAAAGGAGGATTACGTAGTACAATAATTTAGGAAATAATGAATTAGTTGAGAATGAAAAATAGACTTACGATTCTGACGTCCCCTGAAATCATCAGACTTATTTGTGTCTGCAGTTCGTTGCATTATCTGATCAAAATTAGCTAATCATTACGAAAACCTGATGTCTGTAGACTATTGTGAAAAAGGATGCGAAAATATATTTCTAGCCTGAAGTTACGATCGTAGATCTTATAATTCCCTATCTTATACCTACTTCGTAACTTTGAATTATTTATATTTATTTTTAGACATGCTTAAGGAGCACTGGCAAAGCTACAATTTAGCAAAATTTTCGCTATTTCTGCGTACATAAGCAATAAACCCAGTGTATGGGCGCACGTGCGTGTCACGAGCAGCGTTCACACCCAATATATACACATTAAAATTAAATAATAGCTCAAGGCCTACTGTTATTTTCGTTTTAATACAACAGCAGCTTTCCGCCACGCATTGATCGGGGTTTTTATTCACACCAGCAGGCAACTTGCCATACGCGGCATGTGTTAAAATCCTTAGGTCGCATATTCATCACGCTGCGACGTCGCATTATCTATACTAATATTATAAAGAGGTAGAATTTGTATGTAAGTTTGTAAGTTTGTATGTTTGTAAGTTTGTAAGTTTGTATGTAGGGGGTAATCTCCGGAACTAATGATCCAATTCTAAAAATTTTTTCACTGATAGAAAGCTACATTATTCCTGAGTGCTATAGGCTATAAATTATATTTATATCATGCATATTAGCTGAGCTATCACAATTTTTGTCTAACAAGTCGGAAAGAAATACCTCTTTAAACAGACTTTTTTGCATGCGCTGCTTAAACCGTTGTTTAAAATTGAGAACAATGTATGGCAGTCTGGTCTGTCTTAAATAATTCTACAAAAAAGTCCGCGACACCATATTTCTATCTTTTATATTTTATCTTTTATTGCTTTAAAAAAGTATTTTTTAGACATACTTACGTTGGGATGATTATTTATACAACAAAACAGTAATCCTTATCAAAATAAGTTATTTAATAATCACAAGGACATCATGGAGATAAGATTTGGCCTTTACAGTATGTCAATTGGTCATACAGTTTCGGAGATAATATAAAATTACTAAAACGCAAAATAACTTTAAATCATACCGGTCGCTCTTGAGCAAACATGTTTAATGCGGACGTTTTATCAATTTACCCATAGATGGCGTTGTACAAATAAGTAATTTTTCTGAATTGCGAGATTTTCCGCGGATTGACGACCCTCTCGATTTATTATTTCAATAATGTCGGTGGAATACAGCGAAAGAGTTTTTTTTTTGTTAGTGTGTTTGAACGCGCTATCTCTGGAACTACCCCAGTCGGATTTGAAAAAATCTTTTTGCATTTTATAACCCAGTTCTTGAGGAGGGCTATAGGCTATTTAACATCACGCTAGGGCCCTTAGGAGCCGAGCGCGAAGTAATAGCGTGGATAGGCGATGCGGAAGGAGGCTATTTACCATCTTGATAGGTCCCTTAGGAGCCGAGCGCGAAGTAATAAAGCAGGCAGGCGATGCGGAAGGATATAGGCTATTTAATACATTACGCTAGGGACCTTCGGAGCCGAGCGCAAAGTAATAGCGCGGGCAGGCGATGCGGAAGGATATAGGCTATTTAATATCACGCTAGGCCCTTAGGAGCCGAGCGCGAAGTAATAGCGCGGGCAGGCGATGGGGAAGAATATAGGCTATTTAACATCACGCTAGGGACCTTATGAGCCGAGCAAAATGAAAAAATGTCAGAAAGGATGCTATTAAGCGCAAACGAAGTAATAGCGCAGGCAGGCGTTGCGATGCGATGCGTGGGGGTTGGTGGGTGGGGGGGACAAGAAATTTCACGCGGACGAAGTCGCGGGCAGAAGCTAGTCTGACTATAAATAGAAATGGGTGATTGATTAAGTATTTAATTGGAAGAGAGAAGGATGTAATTTATAACCATCGTTGGGTATCGAGCGATTTGATTCGATTATGCTTTTTGCCCTGGAAAACTGTCTTTTGTTGTGTGGAAAACTCTCTTACGACTACCTCCAACTTTTTCAGCTATTTTATTTTATTTTACACGTGCAACGGACGTTTCATTAATAATAATTTTAAAGAATGAACTAAGATTTTAACATGACACATCCTGCCTTCTGTGTTTTTATTTAAGAAATAGGGTTTTTTACAGCCAACTGTAGAGGTCGTAGCAATGAAGATGAACGTGAACAAAAAAAACATTTTCCAATTATTCGATTTCGACGAAAATAATTTAAATTGGCATCTTGGCGTTTTCATTGGTGCAAGATTTTTAATTCGTCGCGTATATTGTTTAGCGTAGGTATATGCTGACATGTTATGACATGGTTCAACAGTATTATATTTTACGAATGCTCCAATTTGAATTCATTCATTGAAACATTTATTCTATTGAAGTTTTTCAGAACGTGTTGTGGGCGGTCTATGATTACGTAACATTTAGTTAATGAGTTCAACGTTTCGGAACATGTAATTTGGAGCAATAAAATCTGTGTACTAGTGGTGTGTGCTTTATGACATATTTTGTTGATTCCACGAAGTGGTTCATGGTACAATAGCGAGGGAACCATGACATATTTATGTTGCAGCGATCCGCAGTAGGTAAACCTATATCCGCCGCACATGTCACACCAAATGATCTTTCAATATAGTTTCACCACATTCTCGTTTATTAGCTAATTTCTTGTCAGCTCTCCAGTAAACTCAGGAAATTACAGACAGAGTCGTTCCAACTCATTATCTTGATTATTTAGTCTCACGTTGATAAAGATGCGGCAGTATAACGTTGCTGTTAAATTGTATAAAATAGAATATTATATATATATTTTCAAAATAACACAACTTATCAAATTTAAATATAGCATAACAAGCGTTTTAGTATATTTGAACACAAAATTATCTATAAACAAATGGGAATTAATGACGAGTAATTATTATGGCAAATAGTAGCGTGTTTGTGTGTACTTACTCAAAGGCCGCCGGCTCTCCCTAGAGTGATGGTAATGAATTGGGCTCGTTAGCTGTCATAACTAAGGCTGAAATACGTTTTTAATAAAATCGATCTAATTCTGTATTTTCCTGCTCATCACATATTTATTAAGACCGAGAAAATAAGCCCCAGCACGATAAGCAGTTTTTCGTGAAATTACAAAATGTGGTTATTTAATTTGACTTTTATGTGACTGTTTTATTAATTCAAATCTTTTATCTATTCTTTTTGCACCGTCTGATTAGTCAGGTTCCACACCCACTCCAAAATCGTTTGCACACTGACACACACAAACGACAATAAAAGTAGAAAGTGACATGTCTATTATACTTTACTGACGACTTATCAGTTAAAAAAAAACAAAAGTGATGTTGATTTAAATAAAATATATTTATTTCAAACTACAAAATCCCGACAGACGTTGTCCTGTCCCAATTTCATTATTTCAAAATTCCCATAGAAAATCCACTTTCAGTTTTCCCGAATTTTCTAATTTTCCCGGCAACTTTTCCAATTTTTCTCACCGTTTAAACCTTCCCGGGACTACTTACGACAAACACTTCAAAACCAAAATCGGCTAAATCGGCCCAGCCGTTCTCGAGTTTTAGCGAGACAAACGAACAGCAATTGATTTTAGGTACCTACCTATAATATAATATAATATACAGGGTGTTAGGTTAAACGAGGGACTTACTTTAACGGAGTGTAGTACTCATCATTATGAACAAGTTTTACTATGGGACCAATCCCGAAATCGCGAAAAAAAAATCAGCTGTTCAGTACATTTATGTTCGCATAATTCGTCAAAATGTAGGGAACAGCAGATTTTTTTTTCGCGATTTCAGGTTTGGTCCCATAGTAAAAGTTGTTCATTTTCATGAGTACTACCCTCCGTTAAAGTATGTCCCTCGTTTAACCAAACACCCTGTATAGATAATGATGATGATGATATGAATGATATTGTTTTATAATAGGTACCTATAGATTGGCAGTGTCAACGTTCTGTGTGATAGGTACCTATCATGTTTTAAAATAAGATTAGGTAGGGTACCTATATTATCAGAAGTCATAGAAGATCATCGTGAAACGGCAATTGCGGATTTTCATTTCGTAGATTTTGAGCGGTATCGATTTGAGTGTAAATAACTTGAGATAAAGACCTGACTGTCAATTGTGGCTAACCACATTGACTTGACTCAATAAATTCGGCGATGTGGAATACCCAAAAATTCGGCAGTCGGTAGGTAAAAGCAAAAACAAAAAGAATCAAGCCGTCACTTTAATTTTCATTCAGACATCATTTCCATAAATTCCCCGGCTAAGCACAAAATAATAACATCTTTACAAATTTTCTAATTGAAAAATGTATTTTCTAATTAATTGAGGTGTTCCACACTTTATAACTCACGTAAAAACTGCTCAATACACGAAATAATTTGCATATTTTATGTATAAAGTGACCATAAGAATAACTTAAGCTCTCGCATACCCACATTATGGTCATTATTTTCATCCTAATGGTACAGTTACAGACTAAATATAAAATAAGTATAATGGCTTTACGGCGCGTCCAATTTTATATCCAATATATCTTGACAAAACGACGACAAACCTATTATTTTCAATAGATTTGTTGTATTCAATCATCATTCACTAAATGACATTTCATTTTGAGGGATATTTATGATTAAATTGACAAAAAAATATTGTAGCAGGTATCGAGGATTAGGCGGATTAAGGATTTATTTCTATTGCGTGAATTGGAATTCAATTAATTCTTCTTTACGACTTGACTGAAATTGACTGGAGCTACTAGTTAAGATTTAATACTCAGCCCACTAAATGATTGGCCTAAGACTTAATATTATTATATTCAAGTTCACCAAACAGCTGAACGATACTGCATTGCACGAGCTGTACCGGATGATACAGCTCTATAAGAGCTCCGCATTTGAAAAGAAACCCTGAAAAATATTACTTATTCACACTGTTCACTGCTTTGTTTATCAGGCAGTTGCCAGTTGGTTATATTTGACTATTGAGACACAATTTCTTGTTTCGTAATAAGGAAGCATCAAAGCAAGTGCACAACCTTGGCAAAGCCATCTGTCCTTAGCAAAACACGCTTCCATTATCATTAAAAACAACAATAACATGAATTTTAAAATGCATTTCGCATTTTCAGTCGCCACCTATTCCAGCCTCTGAATCAACAGCAACATGAGAAGCTCCATAAAAACAATATGTCTGCCCACACGCAACCTTCACGTCGCTAATAGCTAGACCAGCTCAAACACTTTCAAACTGAATTCAAACGTGCTCCTAATAACCTTCGCAAACCAGCTGGGACTGAAATTATACGCACGTCAAGTTGTATCAGACAGATGATTTGTTATATGTTTATGTAAATTAGGGTGAGCATATAAAATAAAGTGAGAGGTAATTTTTGTTTACGTCGAATTAGCGTCATTATTATCCGCCTTTGCTGTAGTTTTTCACGGCTGAATTTCACGCAATTTTCCACGGCTGTCGTTTGGCGAAGCTGACAGAATAGACGTGCTTCAGCTTTCTAATGTAATTTAACTTACTAGCTAAAGCTTATATCCAATTGTTGGCTTCGATAGTTATAATTGATTAGTTGATATTTTTTTCATGTAAGTATTAGGTACCTACAAGCTAACCGTCAGCTTAATTAAGGTGCTATTAGCCATCAAATTCACAAATTATAGAAATCATTGGTACCAGGATATCATAAATTGCAGCAAGATACACGTTAGCAAATTAAACGGTCCATGTAATAACACATGTGTGAATGTCTTAACAAATGAGGCCAAGCTCGTGATTGGCCACACCTGTGCAAGAGGTTGAGGACAGCAGTCAACTTTTTATGTATAATATTCCTAATTTATGAGCCTCTTATTTTTATATTACTTCATAATTTGCTGAGTAGTTATCAATCAGTTGAAGATTTTCGACCTCACACGATTTGAGGTTAGACTGACACTTTAACAGTTTAAAGCGTTAACTTGAAGTGCCTAAATGGCTAGTCTTACATTTTTTACATCATTCTTGAGTGACGTCTGTACGTCATTTTGTTCTAATGATCGTTAACAACAATGGATAAATGGTTTTCGTTCCACGCTTCGTTGTTGAAAATTTGTTACGCCTAACATTACAATATTTTTTAAAGAAAATCGTTTCTAATTTATGACTTGTCAGAACTGTATTCGAAACGGATATAGGAAAGCATTTTTATAATATCGCAGGAATGCTGGTGCATTGTAGGTGCAAATGACTTCAAAGACTATAAACACTTTCTGAACCTGGATTCTGTCTTCCCCATGAATTCCATGTGGTTTGGGTTTTGATATACTTAAATGCAATTATAATACCTACTTTTAACACCCGCATGACATTTCCTTCCTTCAAAGTTGTAGGTACGCCTTTGCTTTGTCTTAACAATTTTAGCGACTTAAAAGTTAAAACCCAACATCCTGACAAATGGCATCTTTATCACAAGGTTAACAGGTTCAAACAGTTTCCTTCGACTCGAGTTTAGTTGGAAAACGACGTCGTTACCGCTATCAGTCACCGGTGGCCGACGGACGCCGACAAATTGTTATTGAGCCGTACCCGGCGCGATACCGCGACCCCACGGTCAATACAAGGAGCTTTCTTATCAGCCGAAAAATAGGCAACCGCAAACTTTCCAATTAAAACCCATTAATTTGACACAAAAGTCAACACTAAGCCTAATGGACATGACCCACTCTAAAACAATGGACGCTTTGACGTTGCTTCCACTGACCTACATTTTACAACACATAAGTGTACATCTACTACACGACATTAAAAGCATCTTAAGTTTTAATACTAGGTTCAACTGGTTAACACGATAATGTTAAGTCCCTCATTAAAATTATCAAGGGGCAAAAAAATAAAACATTTCTGATAACACTCTAGTTATAAACAATTCAGTTCACGTTCTGAAAGAAAACATTGTTCAGTGCAAACAAAACGTTTGACTGCAGGTGGTTATATGTTATACAGTAAACTACACGTCTATAATATTCACCTCATTAGTGACATTCTTCAAGAGACTGTACAAATTTGTTGCGGCGGCGTGGCGCGTTTGATGTGCGGACGCCGCGATAATTACAGAATTAATGGCCTGATACAGAGAAGCAGTTTTTATCGCAATTAAGAGTGCGCTATCGATCGACCCAGTTGCGCTACACAACGCTGCACTAATTCACAAGTACCCAACCTTGGAGAGAACTAAGCAATTTGCTTGTGCTTAGTTTAACTTTTTAGCGAGTACCAAAATTGGAGCGCAGTGTCAACATTTTCATGGACCCCGAAAATAAATCTCAGTGAAATATTTGTTTATGCATGCAATCGAAACGTTTTAAAAATTATTCCACTACTACCAACAGTTGAAAATTCTAACTAAACGCATGGAGTCCGCTCGTTCCAGATATCCATAAGCGGTATTAATCACTCTAATTGGACCTTCAGTTCGCCCTGTTTTTTATTTACGTTGCAAATATCCACTTAGCAAATAGAGCCTCGTTTTTCATTAGAAACAGTTGGGTATATCTGTGAGGCAAAAATGGAACGCCTAAATAGCACGCAAGGTTAATTTGTTGCAGTATATTAAAGGCGTCAATAAGAAGCAGGCATTCCTAGAGCGACCTGTAACCTGATTACTGTGTACACAGTCTCGGGTCGCGTGGCAATGACTCTCCTTTCTTTATCTATGGATGCGGTGTCTTTGATGCTCACACTTTTAATGCAAACAGTTAGTACTGATTTCACTTAGTAGCATCTCTTCGCTTTATTTACAAAGAAAATGTTTAGTGATATAGTTTTCTCAACAGCAGCAAAGGTACTTAGTTTAGGCTGGTGGCCTGATCAATAAATTGAAACAGATCGCCATACAAGCTCGCTCTCTCACTCAAATTACCATGAAATGCAAATAAGTTTGGATAAAGGAGTTGAATTAACAAATTGAAGACATTATTATCATTGGAGGATACACGCGCGCTATATTACGCGCCCGCAGTGGCAAAATTAAAGTGGTATTGTTTGTTTGTGCCAGTCACAACCGCCGGCGAACCAGAATCGTTCCACGGTAGTAATGGTGGAAATAAAGTAGGTTCTGGTTGAAATGTAAACAATGATTAATGGAGTTCCGAAAAGGGTTTTCTTCGGTTATTATGCCATTGTCGTCTCATTACTAACTTAGTGATGGCAGTTTACGTAAATTTAAAAGTTCCGGTAGAATTTTGAGGCACCTAGAAGATGGTAAATATAGGTACCTTTTATTACAATTACAAGTCTATTCAAGCCATACGTCGTATAAATCCACTTATTCCTTAATAATAATATGTTGTAAGCTACACCAACAAAAAGCCATTGATTGGGCTATATGATAATCTTGAAGCGACTGCACTCGAAGACTATCAGTCACGTGAATCCTGATAAAAATCTCATCATAATTTTGTAAGATAAAATCGATTAAAGCGTATTATTTCCGAATCTGTTTTCCAATATCACTTTACATGTAATATACCATTAAGTACTTAAGTACCTGCATAAAACCTTCAGCCTGCACGAAGCAGTTAATTTATTGGTCGTATCTTTATCACTTAATCTTAATTAAGCCCTCCTAGATTATTTTTATCTCGGAAAATTTGCAATTGCAAATGGCCGTCCAAGTCGTCTCCGCCTGACCCGTTTGTGAGATGTCAAATATTGACTTCGTGCAAACAATCTTATCCGTGCGTCCGTTTACTTGGCTCTACATATAGGGGTACGTGCACCCACTGGCTATACGAGTATGTATACAGTCCGGACGTTAATTAAAAAGAGTATTCAATTTTGTTTGATCAAGCAAGAGTTTATAAATGCGTGTATTTAAGGCCGAGTGATCCTAGAATAGCTTACTTCAAGGTTTTCAAAATTAAGAAAGAAGATAATATTGAAAGTATGTATGATGCGATGGATAAACTGTTTACTAGTGCGATTAAAAGCAAAGATGTAGGAAATGACCTGCCAATCAAGCGTGTTTATGATGATTTCTTTTCGGGAACACCTGTACCTAATAACTGTGTAGAAAAATCATATAGGAATGAAAATAGGGAATCAGCCGATGTAGATGAGCACGATGATCACAACATAAGTAGATGCTATAAAACGTTGGGCAACAGAACCAATATGGCGACTAATAAATAACGAAAATTTTATAATAGAGTCACCATAAAAAGTAACGATGTAGGCAGCCCTTCGACCTGCATATTATTATGAATAATTTTGTTTACAAATCAAATATTTATTTTAGTTAGCGTGTCCATTAATTCATCAATCAAGTTTATCGATAAAAATCTAAAGATCTTTAATCCCATTTCTCTGCCCACATCTGAAATTATTCGAAGTCATTTGTTTAATTTATTCCTATCCTAGAGGCATTGACTGTAAATCGTTGGCTGTAACGAAAATAAATAAAAGATTAACAACCATTAACTTTATGGATGAATCACGGCGTAATTGTTTATTGAATTTGCTTTATAAGGGCTTAATCAAAGCATAATTTATAAGTTTTTCAAGCATTTCAAGATGGGTTTGTGTTTAGATGATCACAATTTTTCCTTAAGAAGTACAGTGTTATTCCAATAAAATATGTACTTTGTTTAATACATCATGTTTTATTTAACACACATTTTAAAAAGTTTAAATAATGTTGTACATAGGGCTACGTTTATTTAAAGTATTAATACATTGTAACGACTACTACAAAAATAAAATAAATTTCATTATTTTGTTAAGTATAGCTTAATACTTCTATGACATTGATTTTCATAGTAGTTCTTAGTTTTTCCACTAACTCAAATGATTCTAATAGGAATTAATGTTATGTCATTCATTCGTAAAGAACTCTATATACCAGAAGTGTTCAAGCTGTATTCCATTTTAGCTGTAATAACATCAACATTCATTACGTCTGTCCACACAATATTACTTAATGATAACTATTAACGTAGAGTTAGACGCTTCAATCAAGAATTTGACGTTGTTGATGTATTAATATGCGTGGGTGTCGACGGTCGTCCTTCGTTGCCCACTTCAAGTGATCCACGTCCACTCGAAAATTACCGAATACACAAAACAAAAACAAACAGAGTCATGTTAAAGTTTTAATGCGGGTGTCGCAACAGTGCTCCTCCCAATGTAGTAGCTGAATTGACCTTCTGTCAAGGGCAAACTAAAGAAACATCCAATTGAAACACCACAGGTGTTAATTTATTATTTCTGTAAACGCATGACTTCCGCCCTTTGAGCTGTAGGAAGTGATTAAGTACTGTTTCGATATAAAAAATAACAAAAGTTTGAACATACTGTTCTCACGATCAAAATAACAGCAACCAAATAGATATGTGTGATGGTAAAATAAACTTTATAGGTAAGTGTTGATCAATATTTCGTGCAGTTAGCTTCGAACTTGTTCGTTTGTTTGCTCTACCTACTGATCTTGTGGCTTGTGTGCCGACTTACCTAGATGCACATACAGCCGACGATGTGAGAGAAATATTTTTCATCGTTCATTTGTCTAATTTGTTTACGTATTTTCCAATCAGCAGCAGTTGAATGCGAAGGTTCATTATACATGGTGCGTTACAGCACGTGCATGTGTGTCTGTGTGCGCTTTGAATATTGAAGTGTTAAAACAAACGTACTAATTAACATCCATTCAGATGTGTGGAGGCCACGTTGATTCATGTGTGCTGCTTGAATGTTCTTATCACGGATGTGTGCACTCTTAGCGTTAAGTGCAATATGGTATTCAAGTCACCGTATTGTTGCTTAGAAATAAGTTTTAACATCGAATATTCCAAACTAACTAGGTACGTAGGTATGTTTTCCTTTGTTCCGAAATTGTGTCATAACAATCTTGTTTTCAGATATTTCCATATATTTGCCGGACTCTCTTATTAAACGTGTCTGTTGCATTGTACAATGAAATGAAAGATAAAACTGATCTAATGACATCTTTTGAGGCTGCGGCATTGTTAAAACGATTATTTTCGATGTACGGTCGCTTTATAAAAATCATGGGGCTCGTGGGCGGAGGACCATTCACGAGTCCAGTTTTGTAATAGCACTTATGCGCCTATATCATGTGTTTATGTTATAGCTGTGGTTAAAAGAGATAATGATTACATCGTATTGTTTAACAGTGTGAAAAGCTGCGTTTATGCAACACAAACGCGGATGATCATGTGCTCTCTGAAAGAGAAGAAAAGGGAAAGATTTTTTAAATAATATTTTGAGTTAGGTACTGACGGAAGGATAGTCTGCAATCTGTATTATGGAATTATGTAACACAAACTGCCTTTATGATACCGACGAGCGGCGGGAAGCAGGCTACGTACGTGAGAAATAATATACATAATTATTTTTAGTCTGGACGTTGTGCAATATCTTTATAACTCTCTCCTCTTGTGTTATTATCTCGAGGACTCTCCATATTATCTTGTAAATTGCCTCGCGATTCGTATGCGAACGCTTTTATCGTACCCTAATAACATTATTTCAATGGTTCCCAAGTAACTTTTTGCTGTCGCATATTTGGTGTTTTCTTTATTTAGCAAAGCGTTATTATTTCCGTATTGGAAAATAATTTGATGATTCCGTGCTTCATCACCTGTATAATATGGAGAATAGATATTTCTAATGTTAAATACGTCAATAAGTCTATTTTTATGGTAGTCTTTAATTGAATGCCTTGTTTGGGTTCATGCAAATTATAAAAGTTATAAATCCACCACCCACTTATAAGTATGTAGGTATTTCATTGCATTTCTTCTTGTGAATGAGATTTCCAGTGTCTTATAGATTTAATTCAACTTATGTTTAACTGGTACGTACTTGTAACAGCATTCGTTCCACTCCTTTGTTGCATTCATTCATGCTTCAGCCTTCAGTGTCAAAAATATTTTAAATGGCAAAGTTTTGCAATGCAGATATATTAAATTCTCAATTTATTATTCACAATTTTGTGTTCCATACTATTATCGAGTTTTTATGTAATAAATGTAGTTAATGAGGTATTTACTTGTACATTCATCTTTTATTCATTGGATCCTTTATATTTGCTTTTTGATGGCGATGCTATTAAAATTGTTTGATCATACCGGTTAAATGGTTGACATTATGTTCAGTATCCAATAGGTACAATAAAGGTAATAAATAGTTAGCGCGTCAATATTACACATAAAGGTGAAATTAATTATTTTATAAATCGCAAACCTTAAGAACTATAATTTGATTTGATGAATCCTAAATAGGATTCCTAGAACAACAAGACCTATTATTGCTTGCCAAGGAGCTCAGTGTTACATTACCTACATCTGAAGCTGAACTGTATGCGACAGAAATGATGTTTGTCTTTAGAATATATCAGGCATGTTATTAGACTTTAGTACATGTCCTTATGTACCTAATTCATCAGTTGAAAATTCGTTAATTCGTCCATTGTTCTCTGGGGTATTGTTCAGTCGCCTCGGAGGCGCCAATAAGTACGCGACGCAACTTGATATTAGTTTAACTCAACATAACGATCAATAAATATGCTTAACTACGAACCGATTACACAGAATAAGGTTATGCCCAAAAATTGCGAACATGTAATGTGGAGTTAAATTAATGTTCGTGGCCTTTTCAATGTCCGATACAATCTTTAGGTTTTAAGGAGCATTATTCTCTTCAGCTGAACGGCTGAGCCAAAATCTGAGTGAAAATAACATAGGGATTTTTATACTTAATATCTTTCTTTTGTTTTACTTTTATTCTATTAATTTTAACGCGAATTTTGAACTTGACTGAAACAAAATGAATCAATGACAATGAATTCTGGAATGTACAGCAAAGTTCGAATTTCACAGAAATAATTAATGCCCATTCAACGAAGAATTAGTCATACCAAATTAACAATAGGAAAATTTTTGTTTTATATTTTTTGGGACATTTAAAAATCCTTATACCTAAGCATTTTCCTTAGTTAAGAAATTTATTCAGTACGTAATTACCTATGCCTAATTAATAACTATTCCGTAGGTGCGCATGTGTTGGCATCTTTAAGCAGGTAATGCAATGACCATGAATGGGTTTTCAATTGGCAATATTATGTAAGACGGATTGTTGATTTCAGACTTTTAATAAACTATAAGTCCAGCACCCTAATTGCGTAACACATTATCAATCGGAGTTGGTTTAATTTTGACAGTTCAACAACATTCATTGCGTTATTTACGTTGTCGAACAGACAATTTTTCGAACATATGAAGCAATGGATTAGCAATTTGTTTCAAAATGAAACCAACTCCGATCGATAATGTGTTACCTACGCAATTAGGGTACAGGTTTTGTCACGATGTTTTTCTTCACCGAGGTGATCAATGCTCGCGCCTTATGTGTTTGAGAAGAGTCCTTTGCCCTACAGTGGGACAATAATAGGCTGATATTATATTGTATTATATTATTATTATATTGTTATGTAAATTGCTCTCTTTTATAGTTCGTCTCTTTCCGTTGTTTCAGGTTTTCCCGGCCATCCCGGCTCATTACGCTAGTTTTTAAACGATAAAGCAATATCAAAGCGCATTTTATTGTTTTATTTAATGTATTGTGTTACGGTTTTAGGCTATATCTATAAACTACCGACGGCACGCTAATATTTTTTAATATTGGGGGGACGGGTCGATCGTTCAGGTTAAGCTACGTTTGCCGTGGTTGGTTCGTGGATGGGTGACATATCCAGACCGGAGGTGCCTCGGTAACCACGTTAAGCCGTTGGTCCCGGCTGCCATTCGTGGATCTTTGACAGTCGTAACGACGCCGAAAGAATCCCGAAATTCTGACAACCAGTCTTACCAAGGGGTATCGTATTACCCAGTAACTGGGTTGTGAAGGTCACATTGGCAATCGTTCCATGTAAAAATTAGTATGTCTGTGTTTTATGTATAGGAGTTTTGTATTTTAAATTAGGAAACAGCTATTTGAGGCTTTAGTAAAGTTAAAGGGAGATGCAAATGGTTCATAAGTTGATCCTAGGCTTTAATTTTCTGAAATGCACCTAACTGTTTCTAAAGGTGCCTGAGTTTGTTATGTATGAGCTATCATAGCGACAATTTCTTGACATTTAAAGACCTAGGTAAGTTGTTTTTAAACAAATCCCTTATCCAAAACCAAATATTTTTGTTCAAATGTTGAAACAGGTTATGGTAAGGTTTCAGGTAAGATTCTTATTAGACTTTTACGATGAATATAACACAAATATCGTCTTTAGTATCAAATGATTGAACATTCTACCAAGGGTGATAAAAATTAAATACAAAAAGAGGATTGTAAATATACCGTAAGTAGGTAATAGAAATAATAACATCATTGCATGTAAACAACTTATCAACGGCTAGGTGTTAGCTGCAATAAAACATGGTATTAGAAAAACATTTCATTGCAATACAATTTACACATTCCTTTTGATATCAATTGTATGCCTCATGGCATACAATTGATATCAAAAGGAATGTGTAATGAATTCGCAAAAATGTACGGAATGTGACAATTTGTTATCTAACTTAGTATTTGACGAATTTATCTGTTGTTATCTGCTAGAGTCGGCAAATCCATTTTGTATGGAAATACAAAAAGGTTTTGGAAGAACTATTCTTAACATTTTTTCTGTGTAAAGGCAAGGGCGACAAAAGGGATTCATGAGGATAATCTTTTATAAAAAGGGTTTATTTATGATCCTATAAAATATTTAATATATTTTTAGATACAATTAGGAATATAGGCACAGAATTTAAAAGCCAACCCCGACATAGTTGGGAACAGACTAGGCAGATGATGGTGATACAGAATTTAAAAATCTAGGATCGAGGAAACTGTTATTGATGATGAAGATAATCCAAAGCTAGAGACAGAGACAACTGAAGAAAAACATGAAAACACCTGCTTAACCTATCGGACAGACATCAAAGTCAAACACATTATAAGCAATGTGTATAATTATGTAATCAAATCATATGTTCCCAGAAAGTGCCATATGTACAAACTAAAATGTGTGTTTACTTTAATGATCAACAAATAAATACAATTAGCAGCAGCGTGCGAAGGAACATGTACGTGGTGTACCACTGCGGTGCTAATCAGAAAAAGTATAGCTTTGAAGCGGTTATCAGACAAAACACTTGAGAAGAAAAATTAATACATTAGCATCTGCATCTTGTACCACTTTAACGTTTTAAAAGCGAAGCGAAAAAGCCAAGGTCACGCGTTGTTAAGCCTACCTCAGCACGTGCCGGGCACTGTGAACTCCAGTAAGTCCCTCTGGATGCTCCTGGCACTCCTGGTGAGCACTGCTCCAAGTCCCAGCGAGAACAACTTGCAGCACAGCCTCAGTCTCACTGAGATCAGGATCAGGACCGCGAGTCGTATCGCGTCCGCACCGCCCGGCACTTCCACTACACGCCGACCGATCAAAACATAGCTCTCACGAACCTTTTCGACACACAGACTCGATTTGCAAAATTTATTCATCGCATCCGCCGAAAACACATATAATTTTTATGAGCTGCACCGAAAGTACGCTCGGAACTGAGTGTTGACTCGGATCCCGAATGTTTTCTTTACGTCCGACATGTATTAGCACCAATAAACTGAGGAAAACACCATAGACGCTAACGCAGCACGAGAGCCGCCGGAAAACTCGATTTCGCACGTTAAACAGTGTCGAATGCGTGCGCTCGCCGGCCACACCACCGCGCTGTAAACAGAGAACGCGCCTCACAACACACGCACACATCGGCGCCGCACGTATCGCTCGCACACATGCGCGCAAGCCACAGCGCGCGCATTCTGACTCGAGACCGAAATAGATGTCGCGTCAACTTCCACCAATCACAAGCGAGCTCCATCACGCCATAACAACCTCTGATCGGTTGAGGCTCCATTGATAGATTGGCTACCACAAGGCGTTTCAATTCGCGATTAACTGAAAGTTTTTGATAAAACTTAAGTGATATGAAATCTTAACGGTTGGAATTATCATCGTAATCTTTGAAATCATAAACATTGTTTTGGTGCACTTGAATGAAAACGGGGCCAGAGATCAGAGAGCACCTGCGCGAAAACGCAATACATTTTGGCGCGAATTTTAATCATAACGATCGTTACCCACTTCCTACTTTATTTTAGATTACGGATCTCTGATGGTGCCGTCTGATAAAAGTATCTTTATTTGAGAAAATTCTAGATTGGGTTATAAAATCTTTTCGTGTCACCAAACACTTTTCTAAATTGTAGAAAACAATTTCCACATCCAGGATGTTTATTATTATTTGTAGTGCTCTACAATTTCAAGTTCATCCATTCAACATTTTATGCTTATTCTTAAACAAAACCAAATAAAACTTTATGGCGTTTTGTTTCATTAATGGTTTGAAATCAAGTTTTGAGCAATACACACGTAGAAACAGTGTTTTGCTTGTATATTGAAATCAGGGGTCACGATCACCCGTCTTTACTCGATATCGGTGAAGTAAAAGACACTCTAACAGTTCACGATAGAGTTGATATTGAAAAAACAGGAGATCTTAAAATCTTATGTAATGGTGTGGTGGCTAATAGATTATTATGACTATTGTGTATGTATGCGTGTGCAGCTTTGAATGTTGAAGGACTATTAACTGTTGGTTTGGTTCCGTGAGCTTTTGTAACTTGTAATTTATATTCGTAGCATCGAAATTTGTGTAAATTTAAATGCTATTTTCTTTAACCGTAGCAGAAATATATTTTGTCGGTATCTTGGCGTGAAATTCGTGCACATTTTGATACAGTCGTTTAGTAATAAGTTAAAAAAAAATAAAGCAAATGTGAAGAATTCGTAGCACGTTTTCGAAACGTGTTAACTTCTTTTCATAAAAATTTACTTGGCACACACTGCAAAAAATACTATTGAAACTTTTTCTGATGGTAACAAAGAATTTTCCGGATTAAACTAGATGGATTTGGTTCCTCACTAAGTTACTGTATTATAAGATAGACAAAAAATACAAAGTGTCCAATTTTAAATACTGGCTGCAGACAACAAACCTATTTTAAAATGATTTTGCGTTTGTGTAAAAGATTAGCTGAAGAAACTTTGTCTTTATCAGCTCTACGAGTATGTAGCTCTAGCTCAACGTTGCGTCGCTTGTAGCTTCACCTCGAGAGGCCAGCAGTGCAATTCTTTTGACTGAGATGATGATGCCAGTCTTCTCTACAACTCCACCACTTGACAAACGATTTTCTTATCCCTTACTTTCTACCCCCATACTCCTTATCCCTTACTCTCTATCCCTCACTTGCTACTCCTTATACTCCTTATCCCTCACTCTTATCCCTTACTTCCTACCCTTTACTCCTACCTCACTTCTTATCCCTCACTTCTTATCCCTCACTTACTATTACGCCTTACTCCTTATGCCTCACTTCTTAGCACTTTCCGACAGCAACTGAATTTCATAAAATAGGTACTTAAAAAAAAATTTATGAACACATTCTGGCACTAGAACTTTGAAGAACGTATTCCTGCAAACACTGCGAATTTGTGTCAAATGCAATTTCTACGAATAGTATTAGTAGTACAGTCACTTGGTTGGTGCTCAAAAAGGGGATAAACTACATACCTGGAAAGTTTTCCGGGAGTTTTGAAAATTGATGATTTTATTGAAGTCGACGTGCTTCTCTTCGAATCTTCACTTTGCCATCTCGTATAGCTTTACTGCTTGCGCCGCCATATTGGAAAAATGGCGCATAATAGCAGTTTTTTGACAATATCTCCATTCTTTTCCTTAACTCATTTTTCAATAAAACATTAATATGCAAAATTTAACTAGAGAAAGTTGCTTCAGTTTATGTAATCACAATTTTTTTTGTAAAATCAATATTTTTTACTTACGAGCGCCGCAAACTATGTATTATTCATCTAGGTGTTTTTCGTATATTTAAAAAAATATTTTACTATGCGTTGCAGGTTTAGGAAAATGCGTCGCCTTTGTGTCGGGCCCCTTCTCTCACTTCTACGATACATCTGCTTTAAATATGAAATTGCCGTTTTGTACTGAAAAATTAAAACAGTTTTTCTTTTCTAAGGTAAAATATATTTATTTATTTAATCAAAGTATTAGCTAATACTTTTATTGAGTTCTGCCGGCAAATGTTTCGTAGAAGAGAGAGGGGGCCCTACACAAAGGCGACGCATTCCCATAGACCGCGAATTTTTCAATATGGCGGAGCGAGCGGGGAAGATACGAGGTGAAAAGTGAAAATTCGAAGAGAGCACGTCGAATTCAATAAAATCACCAATTTTCAAAACTTCATGCAAACTTTCCAGGAAAAACTACCAAATGACTGAACTATAGCTACTTCTTTGAACTTATGTCAAAGATCTATACATAAAAATCAATTGCTGTTCGTTTGTCTGGCTGATTTTGGTTTTGAAGTGTTTGTCGTAGTCCAGGGAAGGTTTAAAAGGTGAGAAAAATTGGAATAGTTGAAGGGAAAATTAAAAGTTTGTATGGAAATTTTGAATGATTGAAATTGGGACAGGACAACGTCTGTCGGGTCAGCTAGTTAATAATAAACTTCTCCGATTTTGCTGTACCTAATAAGAATCACACAGATAATTTTCAGAACTAGTTTCTTTCAGTCAGAAAGAAGCTAGTTCTGAAAGTTAGAGCCAAAAGCTCATAATTTAACAACGGAAAATTAATTCATCATTGTTAAATGCCAGACTGTGGTTTATTGTAAATCATCTCTACGTATTTTAAACTTAAGTTTTAATTTTAGAGAAAAAAATATTTAAAAATATTATTGGTAAACTATTTTATTTTGCTTACCCAAATAATAAAATGACAATTCTACCTCTTCTCGCTATTTTGTAGGTTGGTCATCATCACTTAATAAAAGCTGTTCACGATGTTGACTCAATGTTCCCTAAACTGCCTCAAAATTGTTCATTCTTGGGCTTTCTTCTTCTGTTGTCAGTGCTTCTTTCCGATTTGTTGGTACTCGTACTCGTTGGCCGATCTGTAAAAATCTCAACGTGAAAACTTATTTTTTTGGCAATTGAGCCGAAGTCGAGTATTCTGCCAGGGTCACGTTTAGACAGCAGCGCAGAGAGGCGGGCCGTCGACTTTGCACTTTTATCTACAGATGTTAGTCGCTAAAAAAACCTCGGGGGTTAGTACTTACTACTTACAAAATAAATAAGCTAAATTACAATCATAGGCATATAAAATAGGGTGATAAACAGCACTAAAAATACAATACATTTTACATAATGGGTGTTATTATTTATTACGCACGCACCAGTTACAATTTAATATCATTATCGTTTGAAAAAGTTTTTAAAATTTTTAATTTTGGGAGAGAAGTAGAATAAAAGTTAGTTGGGACTTGGGAGAGGAATGTTACATTTGAAAATTTTTCGATAGAGCTTGAAGGATTTGGTGTTCAAGGAGCATGGAAAAAATATTATCTTATATATCTATGATCCAAAGTACCCTCAGACCGCATTCACATGCAGGGAACTGTTCCTAACGTGGATTTTATTCAGAAAGTGAAGACTTAGGTGAAGTGAGTTTAATATTATGAGCTGTCAATACCTAGTATCAATCCCTAGCATCAGGTGGAATGGCATCTCACCTCATCAAAATTTTCACCCTGAGACTTATACTAAACAGACCAGCAGGATGTTGTCGTGCATTTTTGAGCCTTCTTCTGTTGTCGGTGTTTCTTTCTTATTTCTGTACTTCTGATCTTCATGTTTGGTAAAGAGTTTACATTAACTACTTACAATTATCTTTCTTCTCGAACTAACATTTACTGGAAGTCATGGGGAGAGGGCTTTGCCCAGAATTGGGATGATACATAGTGCTGTCATTCTGCACGTGCCAGAATTAATTTTTTGCCTGTATCCTGATGATTTTCGTTTGAAACATACCACCATTATTACAATTATTTTGGCAACAGGAAGTCTAATAAATAATGGGTGCTAATTAATGCAGCTTCTATAAAATGTCATTCTCGTCTTCAAATATATTTAGTGTCTAATGAATTAATAGGTCAGCGACAAACTTTTAGCGTCTAATACCTAAATGCTTTTCAAGCGACCATATATTGTAAAACAAGCTTCTGTTGATATGACGCAGCATGGTGATAATTTGTGATTTATGTCTATACGCATTGACAACTTCTATATTAAGTGTATCAACTGCATGATTTAAAAAATAATTTCAACATAGTTACTCTAATTTCATATAAGTAGTCACCTCCCTATATTTTTCTCTTAAGCTCATATTTCCGTCTTCAGGGTTTAAAGGCTAACCTAACTGAACCTCCGGGTGCCCCTGACGTCGACCGTCTTCATCCGGTTCTTGATCAAAGCCTAGGTTTTTGATGAATAACCTGATTTTGTCATAAAATTGCGACATTTCCAAATACAAACAAACAGAGTTGTAGATGTTTGTTTTTGATGACAATAATTTTTGCGAGCGAGCGCTAGGTACACTCTCGTGCTTGTGTTGCTATTTTTTATGAAAAAAGAATATGATTTATTAATTTAGTTGTTGAATAAAAAGGTTCCATGGCTAATTTTGAGGCTGGAATTTGATTTTTAAAAAAACCGTTAGGTTGCAGGTGCTAAAGAAAACTTTTGTTGCTGCACTTATAATTTCCCATAAATAATGAGTCATATAGATGCAAAGGTAGCAACATCCAGTTAATACCAAAATGGCAATAACAATATTTTTGGTTTCAAAGCAGTGCAGGTTACTACTATAAATTGGATATTGCTGTTTTTGCTGCACACCTATGATTTCAACGGTTATTTAAATATGAGATGTTGCCGTTTTAGCTACAAACTAAGTCAAATCAAACAATGAAGCTGATTTTTAACCGACTTCCAAAAGGAGGAGGTTCTCAATTCGTCGGAAGCTTTTTTTTTTTTATTATTTTTTTTTTCTTTTTTTTTTATGTATGTTCCCCGATTACTCGAAAATGGCTAGACCGATTTGGATTTTTCTTTTTTTGTTCGAAAGGGTATACGTCCCAAGTGGTCCCATGATCATCAAGTCAGGATCTGATGATGGGATCCCATGGAAATCGAGGGAAATCCTCAAATTTTATGGGCACACCTATATCGATTTTGGTATTTTTTATAGTAACTCGTGCATTTGCTCTCGGAAAGTATCATTCGGTGAGCTGGAACTGATGATGAAGACCACAGAGGGCCATCGGAAATACTCAATTATATCTAAGTATACAGGGTGACTGGTAATTAGTGACCGATACTTAAACACATGATTGTACTCATGATAACAAACAACTTTTACTATGGGACCAAACCTGAAATCGCGAAAAAAAAAAATCAGCTGTTCCCTATTTTTTTATTTTTTTTTGTGCATGGGAAATCATCAAATGACTTCTCCCGCTAAACACATGATTGTACTCATAATAACAGACAACTTTCCCAAAATTTTTTTTTTTTAAATTTACTAATCGCGATTATGATCCTAATAATTCCAATAAGATATTGAGTACCTAACAAGAATAATACACGTGGAGCTCGTGGCTAAGTAGTAACGGACGCACGGGTCGATCCATCAGGTTAAGCTACGCTTGCCGGGGTTGGTCCGTGGATGGGTGACCATCTTCACATACCGAGACACCTCCGTGCCTCGGAAAACACGTTAAGCCGTTGGTCCTGGCTGTAATTGGTGGATCTTTGACAGTCGTTACGGGTCATCAGAACCCCGAAAGTCTGACAATCAGTCTTACCCAGGGGTATCGAATTACCCAGTTACTGGGTTGTGGAGGTCAGATAGGCAGTCGCTCCATGTAAAATACTGCCAAACCCCAACCCCCACACCCGACCCCAACATAGTTGGGAAATGGCTAGGCAGATTGATTTTAACAAGAATAACATCATCCATAATAATACCACCATCAGCTGTCAGTTAACCCGTCGCATGCCAATTAGCAGAGCAGTGGTGACCCAGTGGTAACGGCCGTGACTTACGAGTTGTAGGTTCGGAGTTTCGGACACTGACAGGCGCTTTACTTTGTGTAAATTATTTCATCACCACTGCTCTCAAAACGGGGAAGGAAAACATCGTGAGGAAACCGGCATGTCCTAGAACCAAAAATTCGAAGACATGTGACATCTACCAACCCGCACTGGGTCCGCGTGTTGGATTACAGCCCACTCCCTCTCACCAAGAGGAGGCCTGTGTCCCAGCAGTGGGAACATTATAGGCTGCCTATGTTACACGAATTAGCAGACACAATAGATTTATTATTGTTATCCGTACAATCGACAAAGTTAATTTAGTTTCCTACTTATTCCTTTTTACAAACAAAACTATCCACTTTTAACATGCATTATCCTTTTTCATTAATTGAGAACAAACGTACTTACCATGCGCACGTTGTCAATTGTTAGTCGCTTGACCCCGTTATTCTATCTCTCCGATATTCTCCGTGTGGCTGCATACCTACGAAATATCTAGGCACCGGGCGCGATCCCGGTAAAAGTAGGCACGCACAACACTGTATCGCTCACACTGCACACACACACACACACACGTGCTTAATTCTAATACCGGTTAGTAGTAGCAGTTTTAACTAACACTCATAATTAACGAAATGACAAAACACTATCTACGGAATCACACTATTAAAACGACAGTGAATTCTCAGTGAATTCACTCGTATAACAGTAAGTAGGGCGGAGCACCGAACGAGCTTCGACAGCCGCGGAGGAGCCGTTTAGGTACGCAGTCTTTCCTTGTCGGCAGCACCAGTATTACTAAGCTAATTACAAACTTTCGGAGTAAACACGCGGCGTGCCTCAAAGAAGTACTCCTTTATGAGGTATGCATCTTGCTTTATTGTTTATTTAAAACTATTTTGAAAACACATCTTTACTGCGAACTAGAATTCTATTACTAGAAGGATTTTAGGAATAACCCAAACGAGCAAACCATTTACAAACTGTAGACAATGGATGTTACTGCGGCGCTCTGCGATAAGCATATTCAATAGGTACGTGACTCATAAAACGCCGCCGCCGGCGATCTCGCCTCTATTGTTTATTTGAAACTGTTTAGAAAACACATCATTACTGCGAACTATTACTAGGAAGTATTCCTAAAGGAATGCACATTTTACAATCCAGCAAACCATTTACAAATTATAGACAATAGATTTTACTGCGAAGCTCGGCGTTAAGCAAATACAATATGTACGTCTCTCATAAAACATCTGCTACTTTCTAAAGGTTATAATTTAAATGGTTGTTTTCGCAAAAATAAAAATAACACAAATATTTTCATGCTAAAGCTTACATAAACTAAGGGTACGGCTAGCGGCTGTCCTTCACAACTATCTAGTAGGTATTTTCGTACCTACTTTACGTGCGTGCGCTACCACTAAATGCATTATTGTTCAAGCTATTCCAAGTTTCCCATCCCACTTTTCTAGGCTAGACTAGTAGTCTGTCTACGATATTTGAGTTTAAATCAGAAGTATTCGGCAAAATTAATTTTATAATGTTGCTAGTCGCGTTGCTACAGGCACAGGTTGCTTTACTACTGTACAGTTAAGGCTCCTACAAAGAAGCACAACGCGCGACGCGACACAAGTACACTGCATGTCGCGCGAATAGCGGTGCCTTTGAACTCCCTTTTAAATCATGCATGCCGCTATAATTGCCCTCTAAGTAAGTAACTAAGTAGCATACGCAATGACGTTATAGCCTCTATCCATACAAAACAGATTATGTGAGGTCCGGCGGCAGCCGGTAGCCATTTAGCGCGCGCAAGTAGGTATGTGGAGTGCAATCCATACTAATTTTATAAATGCTAAATTAACTCTGTCTGTCTGTCTGTCTGTCTATTACGCTTTCACGTAAAACGGATGAACCGATTTTGACAAAATTTTGTACAGAGATAGAACAGATTTCGAAAAAGACATAGGCTAAATTTTATCGCGAAAAAAGGCTTTGGAGGCGCGAAATAACCGAATTCCACGCGGGCAAAGCCGCGGGCAGGAAGCTAGTATCTTTATAGGTACGAGTACAAATAAAACTTGAAATGACTGGCGTGGTTAAAAAATTGGAATCAACTTGGCTATTTACAACGATTACTAAATCAACTACTTACTTAGGTACTAAAGTTTTTTTTAATTAAATGATTAAATAAACTCACATTAATTGTTGCATGTGTCCACCTTGCACTTCAACACATTTAGTGGCACGTTTAGTAATATGAGCCTGCACGCGCTGCAGAATTCTAGTGTCACTTTTCACTATTTCGAAACTGTTTTCAATCCTAGTTCTTAGTTCATCGGGAGTATGTACTGGTCCATCTCGGTAGACTAAGTCTTTTACACGCCCCCACAAAAAAAAGTCTAATGGTGTTAAATCCGGTGACCGCGGAGGCCAAGCAACTGGCCCCCCGCGACCAATCCACCGCTCTCCATAAATAGCACTTAAACAATCGCGTACTGAAAAAATGACAAATGAAATGACGCGCCCGACTACTGCAATTACTGTAGTGTACGTATACAGATTTAAGTAATAGGACGCGTCATTTTAGAGTAGACAAGCTCTACAAATACAGAATCGGAATTAGTACTATTGATCGAATACACGCCGATAGTATTAGTAATACCTAAGTAGGTATACCTATACTCCATTTACAATAAGATTAGACATTTAAACAAACCTTTTTTACAGTCCTTTCAACCGATTTTCTACTTCTATTCGGAAGGCTTAAGGATGAGATTAAAGGCAAAAAAGTGGTTACAATACCAACTGTTTACTGCAGCTTCCATTATCATGCCTCCAACGCATTAGAAGTCAAAATCGGTTGAACGGACTGTAAAAAAGGTTTCTTTGAATGTCAAATCTTATTGTAAAATAGAGTACACATGAGATAGAACGGGATTACCGGTAAAGCTATTAACAGTTGATAGCGCAAAGGCGCGCGCACCTTGTTTTGTTAGTAGTATACAGTAGTACCCAACTGATATGGCTTCTATGTTAAGGATTTGGTTTCCGCACTTAGTCCTTCATGTGGACCATTGTGCGTACTGATATGGCTTACCGAGGTACCTGCGCAGAAGATGAATTTTCAAAGCGCGGGAAATGCTATTGACCAATCGGCACGCTCTAAGCACCGTGCTTCTTTTTCCTGTACCGCTATTGGTCGGCAACTGCCAGCATAATGTTAGTCAGCCGCCATACTTGCGAGTGAGAGAAAACTAACAGCTGCAGTGTATTATGAAGTAATCTAAGGTTGATTGTAAGTTTTAAGCATTCTCGTTAATCTCGGGGCCATACTTTCTTTTCACACGACGATTCACGACTTCACGAGATTCACGACGCACCTTATTAGTTGGGTACTACTGTACCTTACGTTGCATATTAAAAGTACAGTACTACTAAACACGGCGGTTTTGTACAACTTTTTGTTAACTACCTAGGTACAAACGTACACGGATGCGGGGTGCCTTTGTTAAAAGTGACAGTCACACTAGAGTTCTGCAGCGCGTGCGGGCTCATATCACTAAATATGCCACTAAATGTGCTGTGCAAAGTGGACACATGCAACAATCAATGTGACTTCATTTAAATCATTTAGATTACTAAATTATTTAAATAGCCAAGTTAGCGTTAGCGTTGTAAATAGCCAAGTTGATTCCAATTTTTTAACCACACCAGTCATTTCAAACCTACTTGTACCTATACAGATATTGCACTCCACATACCTACTTACGCGCGCTAAATGCCTACCGGCTGCCGAATATTTCTGATTTAAACTCAAATATCGTAGACAGACTGCTAGTCCAAAGCCTAGAAATGTGGGATGGGAATAGCATGAACAATAATGCATTTAGTTGTAGCGCACGTACGTAAAGTAGGTACGAAAATACCTACCAGATTTGTTCAAGGTTTAGCATGAACATAATTTGTGTTATTTTTACTTTTGCGAAAACAACCATTTAAATTATAACCTTTAGAAAGTAGCAGATGTTTTATGAAAGACGTAACTATTGTATTTGCTTAACGCCGAGCTTCGCAGTAAAATCTATTGTCTATAATTTGTAAATGGTTTGCTGGATTGTATAAGCGCAGATTATTGACAAAATGTGCATTCCTTTAGGAATACTTACTACAGATAGCGCGCGAGTTGAATGCAGTCGGGGTCTGAGGTAAAGAGTGCCCCGCTATCCGCACGCTAATGCTAATTATAATTGGGTCACAGCACTACCGCATTCCTAAGCTCTGCATTCAACTCGCGTGCTATCTGAAGTAATAGTTCGAAGTAATGATGTCTTTTCTAAACAGTTTCAAATAAACAATAGAGGCGAGATCGCCGGTGGCGGCGTTTTATGAGTCACGTACCTATTGAATATGCTTATCGCAGAGCGCCGCAGTAACATCCATTGTCTACAATTTGTAAATAGTTTGCTCGTTTGGGTTATTCCTAAAATCCTTCTAGTAAAGGTCGATTTACATCAAACGAACAAAGAGCTAGAGCTAGAACAAGAGCATTCTTTCGTGGTCTTTTAGTGTAAACGAAAACTCGTATTCAGCGTTTGCATCAAACGAACAAAGAGCTAGAGCTAGAACAAGAGCTAGAACACAAAAACGCTTTGAAGAGACCGCTCAGGGGCGCGAGCACGTCCGAACACGCAAGAACGCTCTAAGCATCTGTTCGCGCGCTCTAGCGCCGTTTACATCGAGCGAGCGAGTATTCTTAGAATATTCCATAGAATCTTTGCGAACGCACTAAGAACAACGAAAGAATGCTCTACGCCTGTTTACACTAAAAGAATTTGATATACTGGGGATAGAATGAGCATTCGCTCGTCTGATGTAAATCGACCTTAATAGAATTCTAGTTCGCAGTAAAGATGTGTTTTCAAAATAGTTTTAAATAAACAATAAAGCAAGATGCATACCTCATAAAGGAGTACTTCTTTGAGGCACGCCGCGTGTTTACTCCGAAAGTTTGTAATTAGCTTAGTAATACTGGTGCTGCCGACAAGGAAAGACTGCGTACCTAAACGGCTCCTCCGCGGCTGTCGAAGCTCGTTCGGTGCTCCGCCCTACTTACTGTTATACGAGTGAATTCACTGAGAATTCACTGTTGTTTTAATAGTGTGATTCCGTAGATAGTGTTTTGTCATTTCGTTAATTATTAGTGTTAGTTAAAACTGCTACTACTAACCGGTATTAGAATTAAGCACGTGTGTGTGTGTGTGTGTGTGCAGTGTGAGCGATACAGTGTTGTGCGTGCCTACTTTTACCGGGATCGCGCCCGGTGCCTAGATATTTCGTAGGTATGCAGCCACACGGAGAATATCGGAGAGATAGAATGACGGGGTCAAGCGACTAACAATTTACAACGTGCGCATGGTAAGTACGTTTGTTCTCAATTAATGAAAAAAGGATAATGCATGTTAAAAGTGGATAGTTTTGTTTGTAAAAAGGAATAAGTAGGAAACTAAATTAACTTTGTCGATTGTACGGATAACAATAATAAATCTATTGTGTCTGCTAATTAGTGTAACATAGGCAGCCTATAATGTTCCCACTGCTGGGACACAGGCCTCCTCTCGGTGAGAGGGAGTGGGTTGTAATCCAACACGCGGACCCAGTGCGGGTTGGTAGATGTCACATGTCTTCGAATTTTTGGTTCTAGGACATGCCGGTTTCCTCACGATGTTTTCCTTCACCGTTTTGAGAGCAGTGGTGATGAAATAATTTACACAAAGTAAAGCGCCTGTCAGTGTCCAAAACTCCGAACCTACAACTCGTAAGTCACGGCCGTTATCACTGGGTCACCACTGCTCTGCTAATTGGCATGCGACGGGTTAACTGACAGCTGATGGTGGTATTATTATGGATGATGTTATTCTTGTTAAAATCAATCTGCCTAGCCATTTCCCAACTATGTTGGGGTCGGGTGTGGGGGTTGGGGTTTGGCAGTATTTTACATGGAGCGACTGCCTATCTGACCTCCACAACCCAGTAACTGGGTAATTCGATACCCCTGGGTAAGACTGATTGTCAGACTTTCGGGGTTCTGACGACCCGTAACGACTGTCAAAGATCCACCAATTACAGCCAGGACCAACGGCTTAACGTGCTTTCCGAGGCACGGAGGTGTCTCGGTATGTGAAGATGGTCACCCATCCACGGACCAACCCCGGCAAGCGTAGCTTAACCTGATGGATCGACCCGTGCGTCCGTTACTACTTAGCCACGAGCTCCACGTGTATTATTCTTGTTAGGTACTCAATATCTTATTGGAATGATTAGGGTCATAAATGCGATTAGTAAATTAAAAAAAATTTTTTTGGGAAAGTTGTCTGTTATTATGAGTACAATCATGTGTTTAGCGGGAGAAGTCATTTGATGATTTCCCATGCACAAAAAAAAAAAAAATAGGGAACAGCTGATTTTTTTTTTTCGCGATTTCAGGTTTGGTCCCATAGTAAAAGTTGTTTGTTATCATGAGTACAATCATGTGTTTAAGTATCGGTCACTAATTACCAGTCACCCTATATAACAGGTTGCGATTCGATTACTTTAATATGGTTTATGCTCGTCAAAATAATGGTAATGGTGACTTCACCATGAGCTCCATTTCTCCTGGTTCTTACTAGGAGAACTCCTCAACAATTAACGGCCCTGCATCGGGAAAAGCAACATTTTGTACAACGTGATGAGCAGCTGACATTGGGTTATTGTAACTTAGATAAATTACAAACTGAACCACTAAAAAACTTTTTTACAAAAACAAAAACCGACTTCCAAAAAAAACACTACAAAGTGAAAAATAACTTTAATTTCGGAAGTCGGTGTCTTTGGATCTGTATTTTAGTTTTTTGCCACCGACTTCCGAAATTAAAGTTATTTTTCACTTTGTAGTGTTTTTTTTGGAAGTCGGTTTTTGTTTTTGTAAAAAAGTTTTTATTTTTAACTTTTTAGTGGTTCAGTTTGTAATTTATCTAAGTTACAATAACGCAATGTCAACTGCTCATCACGTTTTACAAAATGTTGCTTTTCCCGATGCAGGGACGTTAATTGTTGAGGAGTTCTCCTAGTAAGAACCAGGAGAAATGGAGCTCATGGTGAAGTCACCATTACCATTATTTTGACGAGCATAAACCATATTAAAGTAATCGAATCGCAACCTGTTATATACTTAGATATAATTGAGTATTTCCGATGGCCCTCTGTGGTCTTCATCATCAGTTCCAGTTCACCGAATGGTACTTTCCGAGAGCAAATGCACGAGTTACTATAAAAAATACCGAAATCGATATAGGTGTGCCCATAAAATTTGAGGGTTTCCCTCGATTTCCATGGGATCCCATCATCAGATCCTGACTTGATGATCATGGGACCACTTGGAACGTATACCCTTTCGAACAAAAAAAGAAAAATCCAAATCGGTCTAGCCATTTTCGAGTAATCGGGGAACATACATAAAAAAAAAAATAAAAAAAAAAAAAAAAAAAAAGGTTCCGACGAATTGAGAACCTCCTCCTTTTGGAAGTTGGTTAAAAAGTGAAAAATAAAAACTTTTTTACAAAAACAAAAACCGACTTCCAAAAAAAACACTACAAAGTGAAAAATAACTTTAATTTCGGAAGTCGAGGGCAAAAAACTAAAATACAGATCCAAAGACACCGACTTCCGAAATTAAAGTTATTTTTCACTTTGTAGTGTTTTTTTTGGAAGTCGGTTTTTGTTTTTGTAAAAAAGTTTTTATTTTTCACTTTTTAGTGGTTCAGTTTGTAATTTATGTAAGTTACAATAACCCAATGTCAGCTGCTCATCACGTTTTACAAAATGTTGCTTTTCCCGATACAGGGCCGTTAATTTTTGAGGAGTTCTCCTAGTAAGAACCAGGAGAAATGGAGCTCATGGTGAAGTCACCATTACCATTATTTTGACGAGCATAAACCATATTAAAGTAATCGAATCGCAACCTGTTATATACTTAGATATAATTGAGTATTTCCGATGGCCCTCTGTGGTCTTCATCATCAGTTCCAGCTCACCAAATGGTACTTTCCGAGAGCAAATGCACGAGTTACTATAAAAAATACCGAAATCGATATAGGTGTGCCCATAAAATTTGAGGGTTTCCCTCGATTTCCATGGGATCCCATCATCAGATCCTGACTTGATGATCATGGGACCACTTGGGACGTATACCCTTTCGAACAAAAAAAGAAAAATCCAAATCGGTCTAGCCATTTTCGAGTAATCGGGGAACATACATAAAAAAAAAAAATAAAAAAAAAAAAATAAAAAAATAAAAAGGTTCCGACGAATTGAGAACCTCCTCCTTTTGGAAGTTTTAGCTACAAACTAAGTCAAATCAAACAATGAAGCTGATTTTACTGTGATGGACTGCATTCAAAGTTGCTATCATTGAAAATTAGGCCTTTTCCCAACTATGTTAGGATCGGCTTTCTGTGTAACGGGATGCAGCTATATACCAGTATTTTACATGGAGCGACTGCCTATCTGACTTAACAACTGGGTAATACGATACCCCTTAGTAAGACTGCCTTTGCACGAATCGGAAGAATCATTTTCTTGTCCTTATACTTAGTTTTTGTTTATTAGATTATCATCAATTTGACAGTAGATAATGGTCTATAAGCTGTGATTTCAGACGGATGTCCTCTACATTATTAGACACTTAGGTTTATTAATTTAATTCCTACAGGTATCTCTATATCAACAGCTAAATCTAAATCGATTAAACACGTCGGTTGACTATTTGTAATTTCCGCCATAATCTCATAGATATTTCGTAACATAATTATTTGATCGACCAAAATGAAGTTCCGCTTTTTATATAGTTATGTTTTTGTTAAAACTCGATGCGGATTTGATCACTTACGTAAATACTTACTTACCTAAGTCATAATAATCTTATCGAAAAACTTACGAAGTGTGCTGAATGGAAGTGTTAGATTCATTTACTTTCCTTGGACGAGGTGTTCCTATTGGCGTTTTCTTATTTAGGTACTTACCTAAGTTTTTTTGGGTAGGTAACTATTTCGGATACTTACAAGAAGTACCTACTCCTGAAGTTTTCTGGACATCAATTTTAATTTCCGTTTTGTCAATAGGGCGAAGGGCGAACCAAAACGGAAATTAAAACAAAACATTTCGCCAATTAATTATGTTTAATATCCCTAAAATAGATGACATGAGAATTAAACATAACTGTCGAAATGTGGGTGTACTATCGGTACACCTCTGCCTAACCCTCCGGAGAATAGGTACAGCCGATACAGGCGCGATGTTATGCAATGCTTTATGCTTTTTTCGATGATGTGATGTGTTTTTTGCTCATATAACAAACAAACGCGCAACGTCGCGGTCTTGACTTAGGCCTAAAAAGCTCTAGGTAAGCTCAACGACTTTGTAGGACGTCTTTTTGATTGGTTTTTAAGTGTAATTTTTATACACTACATTACTTCGTAGCCGCTGACTTATGTAAATATCTCTAACATTGATTCAAAATAGTGATTGTGGCTATTCTATTGCTGTGCATCCTTACATAGTGCCAATTTCACTAATGAAACTGAACGCGATCAACACATCTAAACTGGGTTCAAGAGCTGTCAGTATTCCACCACAATATTGACACGGACAGCTCTTGAACGTGGTTATACATGCTGATCGCTTTCATTTTTACTGGTGAAATCCGCCCTTAGGATGCTGTAAATCTGTAATAGATGATGGGATCCCATGGAAATCTGGAAATCGAGGGAAACCCTTAAATTTTATGGGCACACTTATATCGATTTCGGTATTTTCTATAGTAACTCGTGCATTTGCTCTCGGAAAGTACCTTTTGGTGAACTGGAACTGATGATGAAGACCACAGATGGCCATCGGAAATACTCAATTATATCTAAGTATATCACAGGTTGCGATTCAATTACTTTAATATGGTTTATGCTCGTCAAAATGCATAATGGTGATAGTGACTTCACCATGAGCTCCAGTTTTCCTGGTTCTTACTAGGAGAACTCCTCAACAATTAACGTCCCTGCATCGGGAAAAGCAATATTTTGTAAAACGTGATGAGCAGTTGACAATGGGTTATTGTAACTTAGATAAATTACAAACTGACCCACTAAAAAGTGAAAAATAAAAACTTTTTTACAAAAAACAAAACCGACTTCCAAAAAAAACACTACAAAGTGAAAAATAACTTTAATTTCGGAAGTCGGGGGCAAAAACCTAAAATACAGATCCAATGACACCGACTTCCGAAATTAAAGTTATTTTTCACTTTGTAGGTTTTTTTTTGGAAGTCGGTTTTGTTTTTTGTAAAAAAGTTTTTTCATTACACGACTATGTCAACGCCAAAGGAGGGTTATGATTTTCATCATACAGAGTGGCGATTAGGTTATCAGCGACGCGGCTACGTGATTAGAGTCAGCACGAGCGCAGTAAACTATTGAACAATACGGACGCTATAGGAAATAAAATGATCGTACAAGTTGCGACTATGGATGCGTATTGTTCAATAGTTTACTGCGCTCGCGCTGACTCTAATCACGTAGCCACGTCGCTGATAATCTAATTGCCGCTCTGAATGATGAAAATCATAGCCCTCCTTTGGCGTTGACATAGTAGCGTAATGAAAAGAGAAGCTACAACTTGACATTATCTTCTTAGTTGTAACAGATCTATAATTTTATGACTTACAGATTCCAAGTATTGAGGCTTCATTGTAGGTAAACTGTCAACTTATTAGGTAGGTACCTAATACCTAGGTATAGGTAGAATTGTTTGATTCTTGCATCTACATAATGTTAGGTGATTCATGATTTTGAAAGGATATGAGTCCGGAGTCAGATCGATCCGCTTTTTCACCGTATGGACCCTTCTCATTGCAATGAATAAAATTAACAAGAATCGGTAACACTCAGTGGGTACCTACCTATCGAATCGTGGAGATCAGATTTTTACGAATAGGAAAAAATTAAAACATGATTATGTTAAGTTATTGAAAAAAACAACTGAACATTCGAATGGTAAGTTCATTTTCACTTTCAGGAAGCTTAGTTTTGTTTTCTCGAAATAATCATTCAAAAACAGAATTTTGTCCGTCGTAAGAATTAAAGTCACTAAAGAATTAGTAATTAACACTCGCATTTATAGTCAAGTAAAAGTAATTACTTAAGTAAAAGTAATTGCTTAAGCAATGATTTTTTTTATATAATTTAGTAATTGCTTGAAGTTAGAACTGTCAAAGCTTAGAATTCTTAGCCAAGTAATAGTCACCATTTTCTTTACTTAAGAATTCTACCCTCAAGTATGAAATTACTTAGTAGCAAGTAATTACTCAAGTAATTACTTTGATTATAAATACGAGCCTTAGACGTCGTCGATTAGAACAGAAATAACTAAACGTCTAACAGCTTCAAGGAAATCAATATCAACAAAAAACATCTAGTACCTAGATGACTGGAGGCCCAATCGAAAGCCAGAAATGAAAGCAATGGTATCTCGTTGCATTCGGCATTCCCACAGCTGTTGCAAGCACAGAGACCATTTAGAAGAAGCTTTTAAATATTTTAACATAAACATAACATCACGCTTTGTTTCCCCAAAGTGTTTGTCAGAGGTGTACCTACCTATAGTACCTACACCCAAATTTCGCCCATGAATAGGGGGCGACTCGAGACTATTGTCATCGACCGGGCACAAATCCAGACTCCGGGATGCTACTGTGAAATTCCAGTTATAGAAACCCAATAACACTGCCCGACTGACCTGGGAATCTAACCCAGGACCTCATGCTCGGAAGTAGCTCTTGCGACCACTACCCAGTATTTTCACACACATTTGTCATTCACATAGGACATTGGCTGTCAAGACTCTAATGAAGTTATTTATACAATCGTTTTTGCCAGCAATAACTGCATTAGATGATTCATTTAATGGTGTCGTGTTTAAATTTGTCTAACCTTCGATTATGTGTGATTTAGTGAGCAAACTTTTTGATCTCGACGACGGAAATGTCATGTCTCTTAACATGATAATGTCTTGAAATAATCCACTTGGGTGAATAACTGATCCTTTTGTATATGACCTGTACATTTGTGTGCTTTACTCGTGATTTTTTTTCGTGGCTACGATTTCAAACATGTACTTTATGTACCTTTGTTAATTTAACTTTAAGTTCTCAAGTTACTTCCTTAATTGTAAATATATTGTGCGTTTTCCTCCTTGCTTAGGTAAGTACTCGTAAGTACTACATTTTCATATACATTAATAGGAAAATTATTTCATTCCTAGAATAGATTCCCTTTATGCAATTGGATACGTAATACAATTTTCTGAAATACAGCCTGCATAGTTTGACTCATCTCAAAACCTAGTAAACAACAATGTCCACATTTTATGTAAGTATGACAACTGTCCGATGTTTTTGGTTTACGTCGTTATTACTTCACATACTTAGTAGCTAATACTACATCTTCTCACTGTAGGGGACAGTGAGGGAATAAAATGGTACTTCGAGCCGGATTCTAGATTTCGCCTGCGTCTCAGGGGAGACCCCCGTGTGGGTTAACACATTCTTATAAACTATCTGTGCTCCAAACTACAAAATACTACTGTCTAGTGGAGTGTTAAGTACCATCTCGGACATTTGTGGTGAACCACTTTTGAACCTTATTACCATAGCAGTAGTGTCGAAAAGTGGTTCACCGCAAATGTCCGCGATGGTACCTACACAGAATCTTGCATCAAAAGATACGATTTGCAGACGATCAACTTCAGTAAACTCTACAAAACGAATCACCCTTTCAATACCAACAAGAATGTGAATGACCGAATTCTTGTGTCGTAATTAAAGCTCAAAGTAAAAGGTATTATTATGTCAGCGCCAGAAGAAGTGAGGAGGCCCACACTTGACATATTGACAAGACAAAGAGATGGCGCATGTCCATAATTTATCTACCGCAACGAACGACGCGTCGCGCGTCGTGAGAATAGTGGTGCTATTCTTCCGTGTGCTTCATATTAATGTGGTATGTGGGTGGACGAATGTCAGAAGTTTGGTGGTACTACACCCGGTATTGTAGTGTTAAAAGGCGGATTAGAAAGACTGCTGTTTCTATCAAACATTTTACATTATACTTGCGAGAAGTTAAAAAAATATGGAAAGGAGGTTAGGTTATATATTTCATTTAAATGAGTATCTTCTATTGATGATTTACTTAAAATTTTATGAATATTACTGAGAATTTATTTAACATTCTTATACAGTTTCGTACTCATACAGGTAGACCTATGTCTAACTGTTTTCAGTAGGTATAGTTTTCGTTTTCAACATACAGTTCCTATGGTCTGTATGCTGAAAACTGGTATGGTAGGAGTTTACCTACTGTGTTTAAAAACGTTATAAATGTAAAACGACCTTAGGATGGATTGAATTGCCTTCCCCATAAGAGCCACGCCTCCAAATCCAGCCATTACAACGTCATAACAAAATGATAATTTCGCTTCCACTATCTAGTTGCTAGCTCATTAGAATCAAATCAAATCAAATTTATTAGTAAATATATGTAGAATAATAAGACGTAACAATATTTATGTTTATTTTATCTTATATTCTAAATAATTTAATGATTCGTGTAATAATACCGAGTAGAGTACCTACCTACATAACGCCGATGAGCAAGTTATCGGTCAAAAACAGATAAAAAGTTGTAAAAGATTACCTACCGCCTTATTTTCAAAAATTTGATTTTTTCTTTCCCTTGTCATGAAATAAACATACCTACCTACCTAATAACAATATTTTCAATGCCTGATAAGCTTACGAAATAAACTTCAATATGTGTCAACTGAGGAAAATTATAGGTTACCCACTGATCTATCCATATTCACAACTTAGGAATTTGTCTAACTGACTATTTTTAATATGCAAACATCTGAAACATCACATTTTTCCCTAAAGGAGAATTTTATTTAGCATTAAAGCATTAAATATTACAATAATTTTATATTTATTTTCCTTGACCTACAAGTAGGTAAGGTGAATTTAACGCGTAAAATGAATGAATTATTCGTTATGAAATTAATGAAACATTCTCAATCCAAATGATCCAAATATTTTTATTATTTATTTTTTCACCAGGTATCATCCATTCTATTCTCTCGTCACATCGTTTCTACAAGGAGCCACATCACTCTAGCCCCATAGTTCACATGTCACTATTAAAATTGATGTCCTTTGTTCTGTAATAGTAAATCTGGCGCAGACAGAGGGTTGACTCCTGCGACTATAGTTTATAAACGTCGGGAATTTCTCACTGGAACAGCAACACGTGCTGCGCCAATGATAATGGGGAAACATTAAGATTATAATATGGTGTTTGAAAATATTAATGAGTAGCTGCCATCTTAGAGTAACGATGGCACTGAAAATGTGAGAGTTATTAATGATTTTTGTAATGAAGTTTTCAAAATGTGTGATCAATTTTGTTAGTGTGGAAGTGGAAATGAAACGTGTTCAGAACTGTCTTTGTGTGAATTTCTTAGGATTGTTCTAATTTTGGAGTAAATGGCACTTTCATAATGACTATTTACCAACGACTTAAAAAGTATGCGTTATGGGGTAGGTATCAATCAGATAACCAACTCAATCATTCCTAATACACAGAAAACAGCAGTAAGTAAACTTAAATTTTGAAGTAGATAGATAGGTGTCCTTAAAAACACCGTGATAACTCAATGCAAGCAGATTTGTAACAGCAGGTATGCAGCTGTAATATCAAAAAAAAAACAATACGTAGGCACTGATAAATCAAACAAGTCAAGAGTGTAGTGTAGACTGTAGACGTCATCTTTTCATAAGGAAGAAGTGAAAATTTATGGCCATTGGCGAACGAAGTAACCAGCCATAATTGCCTTTTTTGGAACATCGTTATTATCAATGATCTAGAAAGGAAGCAGGTGTCTTAACAAAATGGTTCTGTTGAGACTCTAATATTATTATTGTATCACCTGTCAGTAGGTTCACCTGTCATAACTCGTTTTAGAAACATCAGAAAGTTCTAACTTTACTTTCCCGGCTACTCTGCGCTTTGCTTTTATATTTATATCGATGACCTTCCTATGTGTGAGAGGTATTCACAAAACAACTAATGAAGCACGTCGGTATGACTTAATTATTACTCAGGTATTGTAACAAAAAACTTTTTACAAAAAAAAAAAACAACTGACTTCCAAAAAAAGCACTACAAAGTGAAGAATAATAAATTTAATTTCGGAAGTCGGTTTTGTATTTTCGTTTTTTGCCGACTTCCAAAATTAAATTTATATTTCACTTTGTAGTGTTTTTTTTTGGAATGCGGTTGTTTTTTTTTTTTTTGTTATACTTAAATGTTTTTATTTTTCACTTTTTAGTTGTGGTACTACAACACACAAAATCGAATAAGTACCACTACCTACAAAATCCAAAAAGAAATGAGAACATCATCGACATAAAAAGTAGGAAAAAAATAGGTATTATTGAAGCTAACTCAAAAACTACCCATGCAAAGTTAATAGATTTTACATGGGACCAACTTCGAGGTACCCTCCCGAATAAAACAAGAATCATTCAAATCGGAAAACTCTGTAAAAAGTTATGTGTGGTCATACATAAAAAAATATATGTATACAGGGTGTTAGGTTAAACGAGGGACATACTTTAACGGAGTGTAGTACTCATCATTATGAACAACTTTTACTATGGGACCAAACCTGAAATCGCGAAAAAAAAATCAGCTGTTCAGTACATTTTGACGAATTATGCGAACATAAATGTACTGAACAGCTGATTTTTTTTTTCGCGATTTCAGTTTTGGTCCCATAGTAAAAGTTGTTCATAATGATGAGTACTACACTCCGTTAAAGTATGTCCCTCGTTTAACCTAACACCCTGTATGTTTACCGTTAGAATGCGGAATACGTTAATATGCGCAATAACTAGGTAATCTGCAAATTACCGGGTACAATCCGTTAAAGTGTGAAAATATCTCCACTAAAAAGATTCTACATCGTTAAATCGCGGAAGAAAGTGAGCGAAACACTTTTGTCACGGAATATTATCACATATTCCGTGCTGTGACTGTGACAATTATTAGGATTGAATCTATTGCAGTTTCATAATTTTCCGTAATTATATATATATTATTACTGTCAGAGTATTTTTAGTTATTTTTGTTGATTTTATTGAAGTAAAGTTCCTTTAGTTAAATTGTCTAATTTGATCGGTTAAGTAATTTAGTGGATTTTATTACTTTTTTTATGCGTTAAATGTCACCAAACTTTAGATTATTATTAGAAATTATAATGGTGCTGTCCGAGCAGCATAACATTTATTTGAAAGTTGATGTTTATTTTATTTACATAGTTTAAAATCGAACAGTCTTAAAAAAATATGTAAAAAAAGGAGGGGAAATAATCATAGGGCATCAAAAAATTCGTCCGCATCGCTGTCGACAGAAGTTAAAATTAAATAATTACTTACAATGAATTCGAATATTTTATTCAAGCAAAGAACCTGTTTATTAACTTAAGCGTATGCTTGGCCGTTAGTCTGCAGATTACCTAGGAAGTCTGCAGATTAACTGGTTAATATAAGAAATTAAACATTTTTTCCACTTTAACGGACTGAACCAGATAATCTGCAGATTAACCAGTTAATCTGCACTCTAACTGATTTACGCACATTAGCGGTAACATATACATAAACATGTCGACTTGAGAACCTCCTCCTTTTGTAACGCAAGCTATATATAGGTGCGGCATCTACAGGGGGGCACCAGCTATGACTTGATTGGCGAACTCATAGATCGTGGCAATGAAAGGATAGTAACAATATTATGCAATTAGTGAATAAAGGACGGATTTAAAGCGAGGGCCATAGATGAATCACGAGCTAGTGAAGAATTCAAACTAACGAATCACGACCGCAGGGAGTGATTCATAATGATTGAATCACGAGCGTAGCGAGTGATTCAATTGTTAGAATCCTGAGCGATGCGAGTGATTCATGGCCCTCGATATAAATCCGTTTTATTCAAGAGTTGCATACTATACTTTATACCATGACTACGAGAAAAAGAAAGATTTAAGCGAAAATAGACATTTAATAAGAAAAAGGAAAGTTTGGCTCTGATGTAAACCAGCCGTCATTTGTTGGGTAGCAAGTTTTTCACTACATTCAGCCGCCCTCTCTTTCATAAACTCAGGTGTTAACACATCTTCATCACTTAAATGCATTTTTAATCGATTTATTATTAAGTAACACTAAACTTTGTGTTCGTACAACTTGCAGTACCTATTCAAAATAATAGTCCAGTAAAAATAGATCGATTTGTATGGAGTAGATTGCAATAAATGCTCTTTGGGTGATAATTCAGAATTAAATATATAAATAGCTGAAATACATAAATTGACAGTAATCCCCGATATTTTTTTTATATATATTGAGTTATTAGCAATTATAGCAATAACATTAAATTTAAGTGGGAACAAAAAATGGACCACTGGTGATTTTGTACATGACTGCTCCTTTTCAAAAGTTTTAATTATGGAAATAATTATCCCCGGTCAAAATCAACTTATTAGTACCATATTGAATATTTTATATAAAATAAATGATAACTTCAAAACAGTAATTGTCTAGAGAGTGAAATTTTGTCAAGGTATTTAAATAGTTACTACAAATAACTAGGTAAATTATCACCAAGGTGACTATTATACTTTTTTTTTCGTGAAGTTAAATTTGTATTTAACCCTTGTACATTAAAGACACCCAGGATATTTTTATGAATCTTACTACCAACAATTTTTGTCTACTCAAATTGGAAGAAATCCCCTGAATATCTGTAAAGCATTTCTAATAATTAAATGAAAATCAAACGCTCGCGAGAGGGTGCGCACGGGCGGCACGCGGGGGGCGGGTGGCGGCGGCGGCGTCGCGATGGATGCATCAAGCGGCCGCGTCTATTACATAAATTTTATTTTGGATTCGTGTAATTAGACCACATGAGTAAACAAAGATGTGGTGTTTTAAAATTAAATAGTACGCACGGCTACAGATCAAGCTATACATTTCCAGTATATGCTGATCTCGCATTGTATAGGATTTCCTAACAATGAGTGGTCAGTGTAAACTGGAAATGTATAGCTTGATGTGTAGCCGCGTGTACCTACTTCTAGGCAAAATATTAATATCAGCAAAATTTAAAAAAAAATATTTTGGAACAATAACACAAGAAGTAGGTACACAAGTAAAACGATGATAGCTGCAAAAGTATAAACTGTAGCGCAGCTAACAACGTCCTTCTCAGATACAGAATGGAATAAATGTTCCATGCAAAAAGAGACTAATAGGTAATTTTAGTACTTTAGATAGTTAAAAAAAAGGGCGATTTGTACCAATAGCCGTCGGATTTGTACTATTACTCGTCAAAAGGACCCAGTCGTGTTAAATTTTTTGTGTTAATGTGAACTCTCAGACCTTGAACATACTGTACGTGTTTGTTAAGAGTCTAAGAAACAAAAGGTAGGTAGAAGACTGAATGCTAAGATTTACTAAAGGTTGTAGCAGAGCAGGAGGTAATAAAAACAGCAAGGTTAATTAAATTGTAACATATTTTTGAGCCGAGCAGACGTCAACTCCATGCCCAAAAGCTCTAGGTGGTCGGTAACTAGTACAGATGCTCCTCGGAAAGTAGGAGATAACTGAAACTGGCTCCTTTGGGCAGTGAAAAGACACGCCTTTATTTTCAGAGCATTGAATTTGACCAGATTGCCATCTCCGGCATTGTGGAACTACAGTGGGGTATGTTAGAGGCCGCATCAATGCGTAAATTTTCGGCAAAGATAAAGGCTAATTAGTTTGCACTCTCTTGCGCGGGATGAGCCAGTGTTCCATCAGACTTAAGCATAAGAGGCAGCAAATGGCAGAAATTTGTCTAGACCGATTTAGACAGCGATCAGAACTCCTTGCTATCAGGAAGGTATAGGATGCCAACTTGGCCTCAATTCGTCCAACATGGTCAAAACGCGCCTTCCGTAACACCCGTTCGCAATACTTTGGCGGGAGAATTGAACGCTCTTTTAACATTGCGCGAGCACGTTGACTGTCGCACCTCATTACGACATTACGGGCCGAAGCCCAGGCCTGGTATGCCTGCTCTGTTTGCAAATCTGCTTGTGCACAAGACGCGTTGTACCAGGGCTGAGGCTCGCTGCCAAGTGGAACGTCAGAGAATTGGATAAAATATTGCATTCCCTGACATATCACGTATACGGGCCGAAGCCCAGGCCTGGTATGCCTGCAGTTTTACCAGCACCTGAGCAATTGTTGAAGGTTAAGTTCAAAATTGAGTGAGAAAATTTTACAGTTTGTAGTAACTTGACCTACTGTTATAATATAATAATATTTTACCTGGACACCGTAAAAACGTGTTAAGAATTCACTTGCTTCCTTGCCAGACGCTTCTGTTTTTGCCAAAGCTTTTGCGACAGTCTGTGTGCCTTCCGGGTTGCCCTCCGACATAGGTAACAATTTTATTTGCTATATTTCGGTTTTGCCGAAGATATATGCTGGAACAATGTGGCTCAACGCATGACATGTTCTTAATAATTTTCTCTTTGGAATCAACTGGCTTCTTTCCAGAATCAACAAGATTAGGGCATGTGAAGGACCCACCGGATCCAGTGGACCAGTTCGGCCTAGTGGTGCTAATCATTCTAACAACTTGCACACCCTTTATTACCCATAAATTTATCTTAGGAAGCAAATTAATTATGACTTAAACTAAACCGTAAATGTATTAAGTAGTTTACTATTGCAAAATATAATTTTCTAAAAATTTAATTAATGTTGTGTGTACAAAAGCGTTAACAACTATGTTGCGGTCACAATAATAGTTATTATTCGCATTTTGGGGCATAAAACACTAAAATACCTAGAATTTGGCGGGTTTAGAGGCAACTATTAAGCGTGTCCCAGTAATCGTTACAATAGTAATTAAAATGACGAGATCTGGATCAAGTAGGAATTTTTAGGTACCAATAGATGTCACGTTCGAAAAAAAATACTTTTGTGATTAAAGTGTTCCAAATTTCAAGTTATTCCTGTCGTTAGCAAATTAACTTAACTAATTCATCACATAATTAGACTTACCGTAGACCCAACTGAAGTTTCACAAATCGAAAAACAAAACTACGTGCCGACTTCACATTTAGCAGCTGAACTGAAATTTTTGTCGGACACACTTTTCAAGTAAAATATTTCAGACGTTGCAATATGTTACCAAGAATGGTTTGCCATAAAATCGGCAAGTTTAATGTTTAGTCAATGAGGTATTATAATACTAGAGGCGCAGCGTCCTACAAAATAATTCAGAAAAACGTACCGACTTACCGACTTGTACGAGTTTAAACACGTAGCTTTGAAACGGATACATAAATATGTCAATCTGTCAAAATAATCTATGTTTGTCTCACTTCTTCTACCGTCAAACTAATTACGTTGGAATGAGACAAGACATTGTTACCCGAAAAACGGCCAGAGTTGCCAACGATCAACATCATTTCCCAAGAATTTAATGAAGGTTTTCATTGAATCAATTATAATGAAAGATTGTAATATGGAATATTTCCATGTGCTTCTGATCTTTAGGTACCCTGGAAAACAAATAAGAGATCACTCTGTCTAGTACTGCACCTATTGACGCGTTTATGATGAATGTACATACGTTGCGATGAAAATTAAATAACGTAAATTACTATAGTTCATCTGTTTCGATCCATTTTAATATTAATAAAAACCGGCCAAGCGCGTGTGGGCCACGCAAAATGAAGGTCTCCGTAATTGAAAAGAATGTATCCAAAAACAAACTTAACATTTGTAGCTGAAAAACAAGAAATCCCAAAAAAAATGTTTATGCGATAAAATGACAAAATAATGGTTTTCGGACTTTTTCCTTTACTTGTGCTGTGAGACCTTGCTTCTTGCCAAATTTCATGATTCTAGGTCAACGGTAAGTACCCTATAGATTTTGATTTACTTGCGAGTATCAAAATATGTTGCATAAATGGCCGTATTTTTTTACTGCGTAGACTTAGAAGCTTGATTTTTTTAGAGCTCCAAAGGATCATAAACGACTTACGTATTTGATATTCATTTTAACTTGATACCTCCACGCGTTCCTGATAAAAAAGGTCTTGACAGACAGTCAGACAGACAGACGGACAACGAAGTGATACTATAAGGGTTCCGTTTTTCCTTTTGAGGTACGGAACCCTAAAAAAGTACGTCATTTAAAAGAAATTACGACGACTGTTCTGGGTTTCACTACTGAGTTAGATAAGTTTGTCAATCTTAAAAATTCTGAAAGGTATCTTGGATTTATAAACTGACTTGTATTTGATCGTAGTTTAACAATTCGATTTAATAATCGATTACTAATCACAGTAATCATATCACACTAATACTATAAAGGCGAAAGTTTGTAAGTGTGTGTGTTTGTATGTTTGTTACTTCTTCACGCTCAAACGGCTAGACCGATTTGGATGTTTGATAAGTAGATAGTTTATACCCCGGATTAACACATAGGCTACTTTTATCCCGGTCTACGCGGGTGAAACCGCAGGGCGCAGATAGTTTACTTTAATTGAAAATGAACCGGTTTATTTTCGCACAGCACACTACTATATAACACAATGTGATCATAAACAATCTATTATTTTTCGTTTAAAAATATAAACTCATAGTCATTAGTCATTACGTATAAGATTATTTATTGCTAATAAAATTAATTTTGGTGGACGATGTAGTGATATATTAGGTTTAAAACCTTTGATATACTTACAAGTGACATGTGTTACTTTTGTATTCAGTGACTGTTTGGGTACTGTACAGTATGTTTAATCCAAACAGACTACAATAATAATTTAGACTTACAGGAACATACATTCGTCATTCACTAAACTCCCAAAAGTCGGGCAAAATCAAAATCGTTTTTACTGGTAACACTGATGGCAAAAACAATGTTTGATAAATTTTTGGATAATCTGAACAAAATGCAGCAAAGTTACTTGTGAAATGTATTACCACTTGCCTTAGTAATCTTTTCAGACCGTGACATACAAATTTTAATCGCACATTTCACTATTTTGATATTTTTATCGCTAAGCAATTGCTCACTTGACGTCAAGCTGACAACTGAACTCGGATATGCCTGTGGACATATACGATGTAGTAACGCTTCGGCGCCGTACACTACTGATCTAGTACTATTAACATCATTGTGTTTAGTAGAAAAAGATATTGATGTTTTTAGATAATTAGACGACTACTGGGTCACTGTCGACTTCACCCGCGTTTACCTTACATGATTCGAACCAGAAGTACCGGTAGTTGATAGAAAAAATGCGCTTATCTTGAATGTAAAGCGCATTTATTATATCCCATAGGTATAACTGTGTACTGAGTTTATTAAAATCCTAACAATAGAATAATTTCAGATTTTTCTCTTTGCTGACGTAACAACAACAACGTCAGTTTCGTGTAGTCGGACAATCCTGGCTTTTCGTTCCGGTACAGTTTCGTGCAATTGTCGCGCGAGTGGGTTTGTAGATTGCAGAGTAGGCATGGTATTATATGCCTTTCGCATTTTTGATTTGTGTACTGTTTTCGGCAATTTGTATGTAAAATCACTGGCACATTATCCGAGAAATGAAATAAATTGTCTTTCCGAAGCTCACTAAAACATAGAGTTTTAAAACCTTTACTGCCAACGGTGACAGAATCACCATCTAAGGGCTTTCCGCATATTACGCAAGACATAATAAATAAGTACCAAAAATCCGGGCGCATAGTAAACAATCTCATTGCGTAATGAGAAGAAAATTTTCAGTAATTATTTGAGCAGTTAAACAATAGCTCCATCTTTTTCACATCCGATAACTACGTCCCTCTCGCACACCGACGCGGGGGATGCAAGGCGCTCGGTCAAGGTTGGCATTTTATATTGTGTATGTAATTTAGGTTTAATGCATTTTGCGAAGCATCCTTATCACTTAATCAGGGGATTATGACACTTACATATGAAGAATGAAAATGTTAATGCACAGCCTAAAAAATATTTCAAGTGTCTTTTATGTACAATATACAAAACATGATAAAACACTTTTTAACTATGTTCCTGAGAAGTCACCAAGGTGAAAACTGAACATAGGTTCGAGGCTAACGTTTGGAATGTATAAACAGAAAAATCCCCGAAAGTGAGATTTTTTAAGTCTCATTTATCACACCATGAAAGAAAAAATCTCGTAATGTTAAGAATTTTGTACCCAAACCGAGGGATTTCTTATGTACTATAATTTTAGGCTGGCTGTAGACGATAATCTTACTTTTCACCTAAAGTGTGTTTTTTGTTTAACGTTAAACAGTAAAAACACAACTTTAGGTATTTCTGAGGTTCCTCCGACCATATGAACACAAAATTGCTACGAATGCATACGTAAATAACTATACTATTATTTCAAAACCAATTTACTAAAGTGTCTTTAATGCAATCTCAAACACTATTTTTACTGGACTATAACGGCAATTTACTAATGACAGCAAAGAACACAAAACAGTTTTTATTCTAATGCTAAACTCCTTTTCGAAAATGTCGACTAATCAAATTAAATTTAGAACACACCAATATAGGTGGAATACACAGATTTAGAGTAGGTATAGTAGGTATCTAGATACCGCAAGCCATCCGACCAAGCGTGCCCTGCATGTTTGTACTAAAAAAAGTCTGTTACCTCAGTGACGCTTGGCGATTGAAACAATTCTGTTTACGTTGAGCACATCACTAAATAGCTGGGGTGAAGTTATCGTAGGTATAAAAAAAACCGGTCAAGAGCGAATCGGACTCGCGCACCGAGGGTTCCGTCCCGATTTCTGAAAAAGTGTGTATAGAGATATCTTTTTTTTTACCCGTACCTAATATTTACATAAACTTCTATCACATAGAATAATTTCAGATTTTTATCTTTGCAAACTTCGGAGTTAGGGGGGGGGAATGGTCTTTTTTTTACATTTTTCATCAAAAGTCGAAAACTATAGGGCCTAAAAATAAATTTAAAAAAATGTTTGAGAATGTGCAAACAGCGCTCTTTCATATGATACCCCACATGCCCTAGTAGCCCCAATTTGAATTTTGAAGACCCTTTCAGTCCCTGTTTCAAAAAAAATATAAATATTTTTACTTTTTTCTTATTTGCAATATAGTTGGGTAAAAGTCATCTAAAATTGTTTCAAATTTCAAGTTGATAGCATTAGTAGTTCTTGTGTGACAGACAGACTGAGTCACACCATAAGGGTTCCTTTTTTACCATTTTGGTACTGAACCCTAAACAGATGACACGCTCAGTTTTCACACTATCTAATAACATGCGGTATCTAGCCTAGGTACTCTAAATCTGTGCTCGAATACATAGGTGTGTTCCAAATTCAAACATCAAAACAGTGAGTAAAAGTGCTTTTTATTCACTGTGTTATATAAAATAAGCTCTTTAGAGGGGGAATGGTATAAAGAGTCCTTATAATATACTTAACCAAAAAAATTATTGCATCTCAGTTTTTTATCTTGAATGTGTGTATTCTTCTTGCATTCTCAGTGCAGCAGTTACAGTAAGATTTGATTTATTTGTCACCTTTTACGATGTTTATGGAAAACGAGATACTTAAGCAGGTACGGTATATCAGTCTAATCATAAAAGTTACTTAGGTTTATCGGAAACTTCCTACTACAATCTAGTGCTTAAGGCGCAGATTTCCTGAAATGATCAAAAAGCTGGTTTTTTAAAGCTGTGTATCTCATAAACCGTAAATAATTTTGACATGTAAAAAAATATGATATTTTCAAGTCCTTTTCGCATACAGTGATGGAAGCCAAAACATAATTAAACATACTTTAATGCACCAAAAAAATCTTTAAACATACCTCCTAATAATCCTTAAAAGCTGTTTATCCCTTCACTAGCAATTATAATTATAATTAAAAATATACCATGAAATGTCAAATTCCAAACTGCATCCAGTGATGGATTACTTTTTAATAAATAGTTAATTTCTAATTTTATACTATTTTATTTGCACTTTTACGACAAAATTCCGGTGCGCGTGAGAATCTTCTATCTCGTGCGTCAAACTAGACAGCCATAAAGCCATTTCACTTACACACCGAGCTAAACCAAGCTTGGAACCAGGGCCTTAAAAGTTGGTACTTATATAATCATAATCTATACATCCACTATTGTCAAATGCACCTAAATTGTACGATTCGATAGTGCAATGATTAATTTACACTTGTAATTCGATAAAAGCATTATGTTTTCCGGTTAATCGCCTAATCAAATCTTCACACCTAAAAAAAAACCTAAGTAGGTAGGTACTTATGACAAAATGATACAAGTTTCTTAACCTTCATACAAAGAAGGTGTTAATTTTTTATCTGTGTACCAAGGCTTATTGTCTTCAGAATAACCATTTTAACATGACAGGTGGTGAAATGAAGAACTAATTTTTATTTCAGTACTTTTTGACATTTTGTTCATCAGTTTCCAGTTTCCTTTGCTAGTGGCGCCGCCATGATATCTCAAGATAAACTGGTTTATGTTTTGATTAATGGTAAATCTAGCTAACACGTTAAACTTCTGTTATCGTGAAGAAATTAACACTTCTTGATTAAGTATCTTGCGACTGTTGCGACACTTGAGATGATGTCTGACCTTCTGACCTGGAGAAGGGATTGGTTTCGATGAAATCAAAGTGCCAATCCCATTCAATCAATCAATCTGCCAAGCCTTTTCTCAACTATGTTGGGGTCGGCTTCCAGTCTAACCGGATGCAGCTGCATACCAGTATTTTACATGGAGTGACTGTCTATCTGACCTCCACAACCCAGTAACTGGGTAATACGATACCCCTTGGTAAGACTGGTTGGCAGACTTTCGGGCTTCGGTCTTCTTCTTTCGGGCGTCGGTCTTCTTAACGACTGTCAAAGATCTACGAATGACAGCCGGGACCAACGGCTTAACGTGATTTCCGAGCCATGGAGGAGTCTCGGTATGTAAAGTTGGTCACCCATCCAGGGACCAACCCCGGCAAGCGTAGCTTAACCTGATGGATCAACCCGTGCGGCTGTTATTACTTAGGCACGAGCTCCTCCGATGAACTCAAAGTACTAAACTATGGAAACTTCCGATGTGTAGGCAATCAAGGGAATAGGAACAACAACGAAACAAACAACAAACAACAACAACACAACAAAGACAACGATTAAATGGCTCAAGTTTTACTGGCTACAAATTATTAGGTACTTTCTTCAAAGTACCTAGCTAATTAGTGTACTTACTTGAACGAAACTAACGTATCTAGATACATACAATACTTAATTACATAGGTAGGTACATCTACATAGTAATTATTACTAACTACAGTTATATAAAATGAGCCGGATGCGATCGTGTCTACGAGTGAAAAAGAATGTTTTCCTTTACAGAGCTTTTCCGATAGGTATCTATCGGTAAAGCTAATAATAGCATGTAGTTTTCAACTACTCCGGACACTTAAAATCAAGAATCATTAAATAGAAAGACGCAATTACGACTGTATCATATACTTAATGATTTAATATTATCACAACAGTAAAACACACATAAACAAGTTGCTCGCACACTGTAGATCATCTTGCTCGTCGATACGCCTGGAGCAGGCGAGGCGTAGCCAAGTGCGAATTACTCACACAGAGAAATGTCCGCTATGTATATCATTATTACATTGTATAATAGGTAATTGTGTCTCTAGGTTAGTAATATTCGTGGATTGTTTGTACTTTTCAACCAAACTATTATACCTAGTACTCGTATATAAGCCTTATCTTGCGAATAAATTTTTAATTTTTGACAGTTTTCCCAGGTTTTTCCAAACAAAAAGTGACAGACGAAAATTTTATTCCGCGGATTAAATATATCTGACTTTGATTAAATCAGCCAATAAAGCACTAAGCAACAATATACATAGACTATTTATTTATTTACGTACGTATTTGACTTAGGTAGTTGAGGCCTCATTATTAACTTTGAACCGCAGTCAGTCTGAACTTAATAAAAAGCACGTAAAAGCCAATGAAGGTAATATTATATCATTGGTTAAAGCGCGTCGCCGTCGTCGTTCATACATTTCGCGAAAACTTTACAAGTAAGTTGCTCGCAGTGACATTGTTTGAAATTGAAATTCAGTCGATACTTGGGACGGAAAATATCTCCATAGCGGAGAATCGAACCACAGCAATGCTTGACAGCAGAAATACAGGGTCAAATTAAAATAGCTAGCAAAACTCCTCAGACGTGATGAGTATCGAATGTAGGTATCCATTACAAAACACGACAAAATAAAAATATTTTTATGATTTTTTTGAGGTCAATGACCGCTGGTAGTGTTGTTACTTGAAGTGTGAGTTGATAAAATCTGTTAAAAGCGTGGTGAGATATCGATACCCGTCTGTGAAGTTTACACAAAAAAAACTGATTTTTAAACTGAGTAAGCCGCTAACAGCGCCACCGTTGAGAAAAAAATAATAAGTCCGGCGATATGGAACATTTTGTAATTTGACGAACTTTTTACAAGGATCTCTTCTAATACTTAATATACATTCGTTTATTAAATAACAATAACAAATCAATAAACTCTAAACCTAATAATCACTAAAAGCTATCAATTAGTTTCGATAATAAAATACCTACACCATGAACGTACCATAATGTAGATAATATAATTAATTCTAAGCACTTAACCCCACTCGTAATAAACTCGAGATAACTACGTTATTATTGATCAGAACCTTGGTTTTATATATGTTAGTACTTATTTACTGATCAAAGCGACCGCCCCTGAAGAACTAACTGATCTACGTATAGGCACAGAATAAATAATAGTACTAACGTACAGAAGTTGCACTCCTTTGATCTTGAAGAAAGCCGCTTTTATAATAGCCTACAAAATATTTTCCCCTCCATGCGCAAGCTAAATTGCTCTTAATCGCCGCGCTTGAGAGTTGTTATTTGTTTGTGTCGTTACTCGTCCGTAACATACCTACGCCGCTTAGCCGAGTACTAGGGCTGTCCGCAAAAAAAAATAAAATATGGTACCATACCACCATACCATACCATACATACCTTAAGGTATGGTGGTGGTGGTGATGGGGTATATGGTACCTTTTTATACTTTTATTTTATTTTATGAGTAGTCTATCTAGAGTTGTTTCACTTTAATGTAATGTCTTATAATTTTCAAACGTTATTTTTTATTAATCAATCAAAGAATCATCAATTATTTTTAATACACCATCATCTCGTATAATATTTAGAAGTGTTCTAAAGTAAACAAGGTACAAACACGTCTAAAAATTGAAAGTGACATTTGGGCCACTTTAGTCGCCTGAACATGGTCATAAAACAACTAAATATGCCTCAACGCACCAGTGGCTAAGTTTGTGAGATCGTACGATCGCGGGTAGGTACAATTGCTTGTTAATCCTAAGTTAATCTTTAATTACTTTAAGCGATTTTGGACCTTACTCCTGAAACAATACGACGCGCACACAAACCCCCACCACTCCGCCGAGAGCTCTAGTTAAATGTCGGCAACTATAGTAAGTAGGTAGGTAGGTAAAAAAAAGGTAGCAACAAGACTCGACATTTCGTAATGGATTTTCGTCATTCTAAAAGTAACTATATCACTAATTTATATATAGTATAGTGATAATGTGAATAGTATACTTGAATTTAAAATCTAAGATTTAATTTTTTCATGGGCGGCCGTACGTGTCTCGCTCGCTGAGCGCGTAATACACCTTGACTGACTTGTAACCCAGAGTTGCCGCGCGCTGTAGGTACTTATCTCGAGCGGAATGTACCAGTGCAAGAGGCCTGGTATAGGTTTTAATAAGATAGACCTGAGTGCGCTTGCAATTACTTAGCTACGAAGGCATAATAATGTTTTTGTTGATAGGAAATCTAGATTTCTATATAAATAACTAGCTGGCCCGACAGACGTTGTCCTGTCCCAATTTCAATATTCCCATATAAAATCCACTTTCAGTTTTCCAGAATTTTCCAATTTTCCGATGTGAAGCGATGGATTAGCATTCGAAATCTGAATCATTTTTTCAATTTTGAAAAAAAATACAGAAAATAGTTCTACACCGGTAGCTTACAGGAAAACTTATAAGAAGTTTGTGGTCTTAAAATAGCATGGTAAATCTGTCAATGGTGTGAGTACAAACTTACATTTCCTATTGGAATGTATGGGAGTACATGTTTTTCAACTATAATGTTAAGTTTGTTCTTGGGATAATTAATTTAATCCCAATTAAGGAACCCTTCATTGTGCGTAGTCCGACACGCACTTAGCCGGTTTTTTAATTCTGCAATATGTTAGTTGTCAGTGGCCAACTCTACTTTGTTCAGCAAAGTCTACTACTACTACTTATTATTTTATAGAGGTTTTGTAAGTTTGGATGTACGAGGTAATCTCTGGAAGTAGGTACTGATCCGCATTCGGAAATTCTTTCACAGGCAGAAAGATACACTATTGACGAGTGCTCTAAGGTATGTTTTATAGTATCTATAGTTGACTACGTCGCTAGCGAAGTCGCGGGCAGAATCTAGTGAGTTATCACCTAATATTAGTATACCACTGGTCAACAGAGAGACTTATGGTTATGACCTATATCATCTTATATCAATAACACGAACAGTCAGCATCTCAAAGCACTCTATTTTGACCGAATGTCAAACATGCAGTTCATTCGCGACGAGTTCATTCTTTACGGAATAACACTGTTGTTCTACGAAATCACTACCTATCATTTAGCATGTTCCAACTTCCCACTAACAAATTAATCATTTCATTCAGCAATCAATAAGCAATTTGGCATGAATGAAAGAACTAAGCTTTTACTTTCAGTTAGCATTACCTTGTAAATGATTTTTCAACGCGTTAAGCCTTGGCATTTAAAAGTGAACGAAGAGACGACACATTAGGTCCGCGGTAGGCACGGCTAAACAGGATTATAACATGTGTTAAAAGCAATAATTGAAATCCAATAAGCCGTTTAAGAATTACGAAATAAAATAAAACCTTAAATAAACATTGTATTATTGGTACCTAGACGTGATTTTAAAGGTGAAGTACTTGGGCTTATTATAAGTAGGTATAGTAAATTTGCGTCAAGCCAGCCGGATCTGTCTGTAGATAAAATTATGTATTGCTGTCCAAGAGAAGAGATGAATGTCGTAACAAATTATGTTAAACGTCTACAAAATAAACGCCTACGCAGTGTCCTTTAAACAGCTACTTTAATTAATGATATTTTTTTAAACAGCTGCTATTTAGAAGTAATAGGAAGGCTATTAAGTAATTGATTGATTTTGTTGTTCGGTTTCAAGGGCTTGCATTCATAAGCTGTAATAAGATACATCTGCTCAGAGGACCAAAACTTATAGAATTATAAATTATTGTTAAATCATTGTCCTTATGCGAGTGACGCATACATTATTGATATTATTATGAAGCTGTTATGTACCACTGCAGGTCAAAGGCCTACCTTCCATCTTTCCATTTTTAGGGTGCCGTAGTCAACAAGGTAGGTACCCTTATAATAAGTAGTTTCGCCATGTCCGTCTGACTGTCTGTCTGTCCGCGGCTTAGCTCAGAGACTCTAACACTCGTATTTATAGTCAAGTAAAAGTAATTACTTAAGTAAAAGTAATTGCTCAAGCAATGGTTTTCTTTCTATAGTTTAGTAATTGCTTGAAGTTAGAACTGTCAAAGCTTGGAATTCTTAGCCAAGTAATAGTCACCATTTTCTTTACTTAAGAATTCTACCCTCAAGTATGAAATTACTTAGTAGCAAGTAATTACTCAAGTAATTACTTGATTATAAATACGAGCCTTAGTACTAGAAACATAGATATATTTTTTTTATATTTCTATGACTAGAAAGCTGTAATTTGGCACGGGTAGATACATATTAATCACGCCAACAAAGTAGTAAAACAAAATTTAAAAAATATTAAAGTATTTAGGTACTACTTACCGAATAAATTCAAAAATGGAACAGATTTTGTATGAAATGATCTGCCAAGTAAGTTATTAGAAACTTAATCGTAGGTGGTGAAACAGGCCCTTAGAATAATAGCGCAAAAATGAATATGGTCGAATTTCGACTAATGAGCGACTACTATCTCTAAATATTATAAAACAAAGTCGCTTTTTTTGTCTGTCTCTGTGGCCGCGTTGTTCTTCTAAAATACGAAACGGATTTTGATGCAGTTTCCACTATCATTTAGATCATTTATTCCTGAAGGTTTATATGTATAAGGTACTTATCAACAACTTTTTAAGCACGTATCTAAGGCCGAGATATGTGCGTATGGACTGAGGGCCCGTTTTTTGAACCGTTGCGAAACGAAATAAGACTTATAGGGGATTTAGTTAAAAATAGTAAAAACTTAAAGCAAAGGTCCATAAATTTCTTAAACGTGAATTAAAACTTTTACGATTAAATAACTTGGGCCCTCAGTCCAGACGCTTGCATAAAGTGGCATAGTCTGAATCTCAGTAAGTACTATATCTGGGTTAATAATTTTTATTTAGGAATTTAGTTAAGAATTTCTTAAATATTTTAAGAAATTCCCAAGTCTGTAGAATATGACATTACAGATTTATGGCGATATATCTAGGGCCCTCAATTCATTATTGTTTGAACTGAGGAATCTGCAAAACATGAAATTATCTGAAGAAATACATACATACGACTTTAACATATTTTACTTAGACATATAGGTGAATTAGTTAAAAAGAAATAATGACACAAAAGTTAATTGTTATGAAGTAAATGAAAATTGAATTTTACTAAAATGTCTGAACTGAGAGCCCAATATTTTCGGCTTTATTGACTAGGCTCGACCTCATAGATGAACACAAATTAGAATAATATTTTTAACTATTTCTTAACTAAATTGTAACATGTCGTCCGTCCTTCTAAATATTATACTTTAAAAGAAAATTGATTTTTAACTTTTTATATGAGAAAAATTAGTAGGGTGACCATAATGTTCATAGTAAGTACCTGTATATTTTGTAAAGCGCTGTAGGAAAGTCATAAGATAAATAAAACACGGTCGGTATAATTATAAAAAACCATTTACTTCACACAAATGTAACCTTAAAATAGTCTTATATCCTAAAAATACAAAATTGCGAGTGAGCGAAGTTATTTTTACCCGACTATGGCAAAGCAAAAAGGAAGGGTTATTATTTTAGCGGTCTATTTAAGTATGTAAGTATGTATATAAGTATGTATTTACGTGTGTTCCACCGTAGCGCCTAAATTACTGAACGGATTTTGATGAATGAGGTATCGATAGATTTGTAATAATGGTCCGTGTGACATATGCTACATAAATTCTTCCTATATTTAATATGGTGGACTTTACACGTAAATTTCTGACCTCGAAAAAATTAAATTGAGATAATCATGACATGTTTGGTATCAAAAGAAAGGTCTTGACGAGCACATTGCAAATATGTATATATCTATGTCATTATTGTTTAAGTAAAAAATATTTTGAACTTTTTAGATCAATTTTATTTTTCCGTAGTCGGGTTACTGTTTTTTAAACTTTATTCTTGTTACTGCTACATAAATACCCTTGATGATAAAACTATTTATTAGTTAGGAGTGCTACTATATGGCTCCATTTTCAAAGATGATAACAAATGGTTTCGTTAATTCATAGACTTATAAAAAAGGAGGACTCCGCGCCACGTATATCAAAAGTGAAGCACAGTAAGTAAGACCGTTTGTACAAACACGCTTCACGCACACATTAACATCATAGTATGCCACCGGCCCTAGTTGCCTAAAGTAAATAAATTCAAAGTATAGATATATTTAAAAAAAAATGTAAATGTAGGTATACAACGTGTTCCCGCAATTACAACATTGACTAAAGACACAAGTAGTGCTGGTGGCCAGTAATCATAAAAATTATAATACGATAAAATAATTAATTAATTGAAAAAAAAAATTCAAACAAACTAAATAATAAAATAATAACCAAAATTAGGATCACTCTAGGCAAAAGACTCATTCATGAAGCTATTGTTTTATGTCAGCTGGTAAGGTCTTTGACTTTGACCCTTTTTTTGGTTCATCGTGTGTCTATAATGTTCTGACCCAGCTGTGAGTAGCTTCATGAATGATTTCTTTTGCACAACCCCCATAGAAAAATTCGAGTGGCGTGACCTTTTCTTTCCCGTTCGTTTTAATTTCATCTCTGCGCTACAGGTTGCTCCAAGATGCTATTTTAGAAAATTGTAAATAAATCAATAAATAATAAAGTTTAATTAAATTAAAATATCTTTACAAAACGAAGACGCGAAACCGTATACGTCAAATTAATGTCGTCAAAGCAGCGGCACATTGTATAATAGTTTTAGCTGCAAATATTACGACTTTGCGACCGCGCTTTACAAAATGTACAGGTACTTACTATGAACATTATGATCACCCTACTAATTTTTCTCATATAAAAAGTTAAAAATCAATTTTCTTTTAAAGTATAATATTTAGAAGGACGGACGATATGTTACAATTTAGTTAAGAAATAGTTAAAAATCTTATTCTAATTTGTGTTCATCTATGAGGTCGCGCCTAGTCAATAAAGCCGAAAACATTGGGCTCTCAGTTCAGACATTTTAGTAAAATTCAATTTTCATTTACTTCATAACAATTAACTTTTGTGTCATTATTTCTTTTTAACTAATTCACCTACATGTCTAAGTAAAATATGTTAAAGTCGTATTTATGTATTTCTTCAGATAAATTCATGTTTTGCAGATTCCTCAGTTCAAACAATAATGAATTGAGGGCCCTAGATATATCGCCATAAATCTGTAATGTCATATTCTACAGACTTGGGAATTTCATAAAATATTAAAGAAATTCTTAACTAAATTCCTAAATAAAAATTATTAACCCAGATATAGTACTTACTGAGATTCAGACTATGCCACTTTATGCAAGCGTCTGGACTGAGGGCCCAAGTTATTTAATCGTAAAAGTTTTAATTCACGTTTAAGAAATTTATGGACCTTTGCTTTAAGTTTTTACTATTTTTAACTAAATCCCCTATAAGTCTTATTTCGTTTCGCAACGGTTCAAAAAACGGGCCCTAAGTCCATACGCACATGGCCGAGATCTACAGGGTCAAATTAAATTATCTAGCGAAACTCCGCAGAAGTGATGGGTATCTATGGTCGGACTTTTAATTAGCTGCAGTAAACTGACACTTCTAATGTAATTTTTACGGTCATTACGCTATCAAATGGGAACATTTTTTAACGAAATGACAGATAAGAAGTGACATTTTATTTTATTTATTTTTTATTTTTTTTTGGGCTAATTAAAAGTCCTAGCATAATAATATATCTAAACGCGACAAAATCAAAAATAAAAAGTTTTGATGTTTTTTTTGTCATTATAGGGGCATTAGGCATTTTTACGTCTTTATCTTGCACTTTAGTTTGACAGTTATGTGACAGTGACAGGAATAATGCTTAGCCAAAGTAAATACCTAAATGCTCAGTAAGTAGGTAGGTACGTAGGTTAAAGATCTCGCCCTAAAAGTAATGTTAGATATATTATTTAGCATAGATATTGTACCCCCGCTCTCAGCATCGGGTTTCAAACTCAATACACTCATGAAACCGAAACGAAGTTTTTTTACCAAAATTTACCGTATGTAGGATAAGGAGATGATATCATAGTGGCGCCGAACACTTGATAGATTAGTTATAATAAAATCTGCACAATACATAAACACGAGATTATTATGATGTCATATTTATTAATAGGCCCCGGAGAGATCGACAGTTCAATAAGTAATAGATACATACGAATGTAAATGCTCTATTTAGCTTAATCAAAGTTAGTAGCGGAATTTATGACTTTCAATTTAAGTGCACCAATATTCTCTTGTGTTGGAAATATAGCAGCTACCAGTACAGACTTGTCACGGAGTTTGTAGAACTATGTTCTCTACAAACACAAAATTCGTGAAACATGTACCTACCGCGGTATATAGGTTTACCTACTATACGTAGCGGCAAGTAACTTTAAAGCTCTTGTTGTAAAACAATACACATTTTTCCACAAAGAATCTACACAATACTATGACAGACCTTCAGAGCAAGTTAATGAGCAAGCTAATGTTACTTAATCTATTTATTTATTTATCTACACCCATGCTATAAATCCTCTATAAAAGTTTCTGAAACAGTTAGCTTATTGCCAATATTAAAACAGCCAGTGTCATAGTAACCATGGTAACCATAATAGCATCTAAACGGGTGCTTTAATGTTGTACTGAATTTCATAATGCAACTCGTTTTCAAAAAAGAACATTGTAATGCACGCGCGTTTCACTACAATAGCGCCGTAATTAAAAAAAAAGAACTTATTCGAATTCACGTCGTATACTATGACGCCGGCCGCCATGTTCGATACGAGTATTAGTATTGCAAAAAACAGTTTCAGAACCTTTTATAGAGGATTGATAACATGGATGTAGATAAAGTCTTGTATGCAACTGTACGTAATTAGGTATTAAAACACTCATGTACTATTATCATCATGATACCCCACATTCATGTTTTAATACCCCTTATTATACGTCAGTTGCATAAATAACTATTATTTAAGGATTACCAACGAGATACATTACAATTATCTTCTACAGTAATAAACTTGCGTAATAAATACGTTATCCTGTAATGCATACTCAATTACAGGTAACCACAGCTCTGAAATACATAAAAAAGACAATATACATGTTATTATAAAGATTTACGTAGTTAGGTATCTACTAATAAAAAATAAATAAAATTGCATCCATACAATACAATAAAAACAATTTCAATATTATGTCTGAATTAATTGTAGGAATACAAAATAATAGTTTACAATTGAATTATAAATTAAATTAAATTAGATCATAAATCAAAATAAAAAATTGAGTTATACATGATTAAATTATTGGAATGATATAAGTCATTAATGTCCTCTAACCGAAAATGCTTGAATCATCATTCTCTCGCCCTTATCCCAATTTATTTGGGGTCGGCGCACGCGCATCATGTCCTTTTCATCCATACTTCTCTACTAGTCGACATATCGGTAGTCACCACAATTCTAGCCATAATGGAACCCTTATCCTAACTTATATTCATACTAGCTTTTGCCGCGGCTTCGCCCGTGAGGATGTGAAATTATCCCACGGAAACCGTACATTTTTCTGGGATAAAAAGTAGCCTATGTGCTAATCCAGACTATAATCTATCTCTGTGCCAAATTTCATCCACATCTGTTCAGCCTTTCTGGCGTGATTGAACAACAAACATCCATCCATCCATCTATCCAAACTTTCGCAGTTAATATTAGTACTCGTAGTAGTAAGATTATAAATTCGAAAGAGAGTTTGTTTGTTACGCTTTCAGCCTTTCACGCTAAAACGGCTGAACGGATTTGGATGAAATTTGGCACATGGTTAGTTCATGACCTGGATCATTTCCGAGCCGCAGGCAAGAGCTATTAGTATTCTAATAAAAAGGGATCCCTAAGCTTGAAAATATGCACACTTGTACACTTCGTGCCGTTTTCAATGTTAAGCATGCACTATAAGAGCCTTCAATTCAATAAATAAATGCAGTAAATATAATGCTCTTTATGTTGTGTGCTATCACATTACTTGATCGCTGTTGAATAAGGAATATTACTTAATTAGGTATTTAATGTCAGTATTGTAGTTCCTCTATTAAGAGTATTGTGTTTGTCGTTAGATGAGGATTTACCTAATAAGCATAATATATTCTGCTAAGGTGGTTAGTCGAGCACTAAGTCTCAGATTACAGTAGACGTCGTTGCAATTTTTTTTTTTTTTAACATTGGAAATGTTTTTTCAGTAGCTGGTATGGGCTCTATTTTATATAGGGCTAGCACTTCCCAGGCGTCTTCGCCCGCATGGATGTCGGAAAATATCTCACGGGAAGACAAGGAATAATCCTTGTCTACATTACAAAGGAAACCTCTTAGCAAAATTTCAGCTTTCTAGGTCCAAGGGTTTGGGCTGAGCTGAGGTCAATCAATCAGTCAGGACTTCTCTTTTTATTATTTAGACAGATGAACCAACTTAGATTAAAAGAAGCGAAGTAGATATGCCCATTCCAACATAATTTTAAGATTTCTGTTTATGGTCCAATTGCATATCTCTAGAGCTCTTCCAAACAATTGAAACGCTCAAATTAGTCGAACACTACTCGACATCGTGAACGACACATTATCCAGAATTGCGGAGGCCGGGTTCTGACTATAGACCATGCAGTTCAACTTTACAATCACTTATAATATCAACGTGGACGTCAGAGCACACTAACATGATTGTTTACAACATCGTCGGTCAGTAGTGAGTTGGATGTAGTCACGTGATGACTAAGGACCCTACCCACGGATAAAAGGACCTGGTCGGACCAGGTCGTGACCGTGACTCAATCCTTCGATGATGTAAGCCTTCGTAATTGATTCGATGATTCGTTTGTATAGTGGTTGGACGATGGTCGATACTTTATCGATAGTTTTGTGAGTCCTTCGAAGTTTTAGTTTCAGTTTCAAAGAAAAAATACAAATAATATAGTATTGTTTCGTTTCAGTGGACATCAAAGTTCACTGATGGTCTTCCCATTGTCTTGTCCTTCACAGAGTTTCTTAACTTATCGTGTGTTACTGTTAGCCTCAGTTAAAAAAATATGGTTTCCCATGATAGACATACGTAAGTATCCCATTTAGGGTGCCTCCGGATTTTCATGTCCGTCCTTGTGTGATCGATAGCGTCCTTGCGTAGCAGTTTTACGATTTATAGAGATGACAACTTCCCAAGTCTCAGGTGCGTCACGCTAAGGACAACTGCACCCTAATTGCGTAATACACTGTCAATCGAAATTTGAATAATTTTGAAGCAAATTGCTAATCCATTCTACATAGGTATGTTCGAAAAATTTGTCTACTCGACAGGGTAAATAATGTAATAAATGTTGTTGAACTGAAAAAATGAAACCGATTCCGATTGATAGTGCGTTACGCAATTACCCCGCTGAACTAAGTAGTTAAGTACCTACCTAAATTTAAATCAGGATCGCCAATTAAAAACATGATCTTCTATTGTCGATTCTTCCATTAGTGTCAGTTGTTGATGACAATAGAGTACCTACATAAGTAAATTACGTTCATGATTGTGTAACCCAATACTTAGGTGTAGGCACAATTTGATTGTCCACGAGATTTGCACACAGATTTACTATGAACATTAGATTTTATCGCCGAATTGCTCTGACTTTTGGGCCCCTAGTTAGAAAACCAGGTCATGTGTGTGAATTGTCCTTCACTCACGGTATTTCGTTGAAATTTCTCGGTGAAGCAAGCTTTTCCAAAATCCATGCAAACCTACAAACCTGCAAAATCTTGCGGTAGGTAGGTACTAAATACAAATTGGTAATAAAAAGAAAGCTTTTGCGCAAAAAGCTGCATTTACTTGATCATGTATCATCATCATCAATATTATTTTGAGTAAAATATAGGTACAACTATAAGTACTTATATTATTATGATGACATGATTGTAGAACCCTCAGTTGTTAATTGAAATAACTGATAAATCGACTCACCTGAAACCCGAGAACATATAGTTAAGAAGACTAGACGGGATTGAAACAAGTGATTACTAACACCAATTACCTAGAGTGGAGCTTTGAGTCATATCACACATGTACAAACCTATGACTCTTGCGCATAGAACATACGAGAAAATCTCGATATCGACAAGTTAAAAAAATTTCGTACCTACATCACTTTATCGCTAACCGCAGTTAGCACGTCAGATGTAATGAGTCTGTTCGTCACTCGTGACATCACAACTATTACCGAATGGAGATGACATGGAAAGTGAGTTATATATTAAATACGTGAATCGCTGTGCGTAACTTCACTCGGCAGAAAAGTGTGAGTCCTCGTTGACGCGCTGAACGGAAAATTGTTAGATCAAAATTCGTAAGCCCTCAATAGGAAAATGAATAGGTACTAATTGCCGTAAGGATTATTATGTTTAGGCATATATAGAGTTACCATTGTTATTTCCCTAACATAAAATTATACTCACGACAGACACGACCTTGGCAATTGAGGTCAGTTAAAAATATGAAACCGCTGAAACACAATAAAATTTCACAATAGAACACAATGCCATTAATTCATTGATATGCAGTGGACGCATCGTGCAACTTGCCACATGAGTTATTGTTCCTTACTTATTCTAACTTGGACGTAATAGAAGTGAACAGAAGGCGGATTTATTAATGAGTTAGATGCAATCCAACAGTGTAGACGTAATTAATAAAGCCTTAATGAATCAGTGATCGATTAAATTATAGCTTCCTTGCTAATACGCATACATGCATATGTAGAGTTGTTTAAGTAAATGATGTTTGTCATTTTATGCGCGTTATAAAGAAGCGTCATTATATTTTTAGAAGTTCCGCGTTATATTATTTATTAAGTAACGAATAAATATGATGTTAGAGACATCTTCGTAAAATGCCAAGGCACACTAATTTTATTAACTGTTTCGTATTCCGAGTCAAAAAATAAACAAAATGCTCGTGATGCTTATAATTAGTTTAGTTAATTAATCGCCGTACTGATAAACAGTTGTTATAGGTACTTTGCAACTAAGTAAGTACATAGAAAATAAAGAAAAATACTTTTTACCTACACTTTGCGTTTGTATTCCTGCGTTTTTTGTGTGTTAAGTAGGTTCTTAGGTAGTAAGTAGGTAAATGTGGTATGTAGTCACGACTAAACTCTTAAGTTTCAAGAAAAACGTTTTCAGATCTTCGATATCCGGGTTTATCAATTTAATTCTAAAATAAATATGTTATACCTAAGGCCGAAGGCTAAATCAACTTGAACTCTACGGCAATTGGTGTACCTACTTTGTACTCCTAATTATAAATGATGTAAGTATCTCTATATATTTTTCTGTGTGTACTTAAATAGTAAAATAAATAAAAAAATAAATAAATACTTATTGGTAAAACACCAGCAACCTCTTAAGGTGTCATCGTACTCATCATTATGAACAACTTTTACTATGGGACCAAACCTAAAATCGCGAAAAAAAAATCATCTGCTCCCTACATTGGGTGTGGACCTGTTAAGATAGTGTAAGATTGGATAAATAAATAAATAAATAATAATAATAAATACATTTTGACGAGTTTGATGCAGATAAATGTACTGAATAGCTGATTTTTTTTTCGCGATTTCAGGTTTGGTCCCTTAATAAAAGTTGTTCATAATGATGAGTACAATGACCCCTTAAGAGTTTGCTGGTGTTTTACCAATAACCCTGTATAGGATCGACAGCGGAACTTCCCGACTAATTTTTGAAAATTCAACGGTTGTTTCCTTTAGGTACCTACTTATTTATGTGTAGACTATAAAACGCACATAAAAAATCACCAATTTTTCCCAACATAATACGTACCCTACATCAAAAATAATGTTTGCACATCAAAATTTATACGTCTAAATAAATTTAATTTAATGACAGCTCGACGGAGCCCCGAAGCGCGGGGCTCCTATTTCTATCTGCAAGGTTTAAAGGAACCTAATCAAACCGAGCCTCGTGGTGCCCAATAATTAATATTTTTGTTGTGACTTTCGACAAAAATTGATGTAAGTATAAATAATAGTAATAGTAATAGTAATAGTAATAGTTCTTTATTTCTCCTCACAATGACAAACTTATTCCAGGTTTCACATATTATTTGTTTTTATTAGCATTGTGAGGAGCTGGTGTCTGAAGTAGGCATAAAAACCTGTATTACAAATCACCAGGTCCCCAATAATGATTATTATTTGTACCTACTTATAAGTTTTGATATTCAATTAGTGAATTAGTAGTGCAATCATTGATTTGGTGTACATGTAGATTATTAGATGTAAGAATATTGTTCTGGTGTGCGATTAATAATTTCCCCTTATTTATACTACCTACTTGTACCTACACTAATCCAGAAAAACCCGTACTACCGCAATACGTTCAATATTTAACATGCTTACCGTCTGACATCATGTCTATATGTAATGCTGGACCCTAAAGTCTATATTCAAAGCGCCCCAAGCGATTACTAGGCTAGTCACTCAACAAAATTCAATTTGCTTAGATAATAAGTGCATGATAAGGTGGACATTAAGCTTAATTGAAAATCAGGATAGCTATTATAAATTAAATAGTTAAAGCCGTTACTGCGTTAAACGGTACGCACCGAGCTTTGCATAAAGTTCACGCTCCGCTAATGTATTCCACGATCGCTGAGCTCATAGCCTTTATTAGAATTCTCAATCAACATAAATGTTTCGACTGTATTATACACATTAGACAAGAGCGAGAAACTTTCGAACAGAACCTAGGGCTAGCGCTGACTTCGTAATGAAAGGTGTGTCGCTCAGGAATTCCACTAGAAACTATACAATTATTGTACACGTCAACCTATGCTAATTGGATTTTGAATGCAAAGTATGAATTAGTAAACCATTGGTGTAGATAATTTGTGTTAAACTTAGGGTTTAGTCTTTGGTTAAGTGTTGACTTGCGCTCCCTTTTTTATAAAAGTATGTAGATATACCTACGTATGATGTGGTGGTTTTAAAAGAATAAGAAATGTCGAAAGGCCTCATTGTTAAAATATTACTGGCTTTTTCGGGCTTTGTGGTCCGAAGTAAATGTCAGTAGCTACGTGAGTTTAATTAAAGTTTGTAAGCACTAGCCAATAAGTCCAATGACACTTGGCTTAAACTGGATGTACCAGATTTGCTAACGGCTACTTAAAGGCGCGGCTGCTCGACATTTAATCAGAATTTAGAAGATGAGGGACTTAGGTATAAAATAGGCTAAAACGATACTTTTTTTAAAAGTTACAAGTAATAGACATGTCCAGATTCTGTAACAATGGACATGGCAACAGTTCTGTCCTGATTGTAAGAACTTACATAAAGATAGGCTATGTATAGCTAGGATGTTATTTACCTATTTCTGTGCGATGACCTCTCTTTAAATCTAAGTACAGTCCCAAATTAATCCACTTAAGTATCTTATCAAAAACATGAAAAACTTACATATGTACTACCTGTAATATGAGTTTATCATTAATTTCTGCAGCATTTGAAGCTCAAGCCATCTCCAGCTACGAATATAGATATCAAACATTAACTATCGACTTAGACCAACTTTTCAAAATTACGTGATCCTTTACAGCTTATTCTGGTAGGAATGGAAATCGAACTAAATCCATAGCAATGATGAATTGATGACTAACACGACAGTTGGATGTCGTCCGACTTAAAATCTAAATAATAGGTTCATCTGGAACCTAAAAAACAAATAAAAAAACGCTAAGATGATCTAACTTTTGTCGTGTTAGTTTATTTTTTGTCAGTTTAGACAAGGATGTAGGTAAGCATGGCGAGTGTGACTAATATAAGCCAATGTGCTATAAGTTAAACAACTTATTTCTGCTTCATAAGTATCTAGTCCACTCAACAAATGAGTTGTAGAGTGCGTGAGCTGGGACGTAAGCGATTTCTTCAGAAAGTTGTTCAGGGTGCTTAGGGAGTTAATATACTAAAAGTCCCCGCGTCTAGGAGGTGCGCCGAGCTTTCATTACATAGAATATATTTTTTTCTCTACGACGCACCGTTTTAAAGATATTAGCGAAAAACTCAAAAGTGGGAACTTCTATACCCCCCCCTCCCCACTCCGGCGCACCCCCCCGACGCGGGGACTTTTAGTATGTTTAGGTACTCCCTAAGCACCCTGAACAACTTTCTGAAGAAATCGCTTACGTCCCAGCTCACGCACTCTACACCCGCTTTTTGGTCATTTGTTGAGTGGACTACTAGGTTTTTCAATAAGTAAATCCCAGCCACATAGTCTGTAAAAATGTTGTCTGAATTACTTTTGGCGATAAAACCGCCCATGCTTCTCACACTCTTTGTAACTTTCGTGTCTCCTATTTTATAATCTATATATGACCATTCGGTATCATGATCATCATTTCAGCCTTAGACTTCCGCTGCTGGAAATATTGTCCGAGCGGTGGGACTCAGCGGTGTTGGAGAGGCGGATGCACCTGCATGCCGGTTCGTCACCATTGCTATATCATTATAATTACATGTAATCGAATTAATTTTAACCTAATTACTATTTGTACTTAAATTAAAATTAATTTTAGGTAAATGAAATGGTTTTAATGTAGGTATAATTTATGCTTATGTACTTATATTTCTTTGTAATTTGTAGTGTAATATGAAAATAATTTCCTGAAATAAATGATCATTTTATTTTATTTAAAAATTTATTATGCCTTTCCGCAGAATCGCCACAATGGCTGGTCCCCACATCTAGCTGTAGGTAGATATACTGGATGATTGGTAATTCGATGCATTCCTTGAAAGTCCCAGTACCCAGTTTTGATTCGACCACATGTTCATATTCATATTCATATTCTTTATTTGCGTTCCACAAGGTAAACTAAGATGTTAATATAAGGCTTATAGCTAAGAGCCTTTGGAGACTTAGTTGTTATCGAGGTCTTGTCGAAAACTGTAGCTCTAGTATAACTCTTTTCAAGGAAAACATCGAATTTCCAATCACACTACATGAGTGTACTTACCTAGATCCAATGCCTAATGGATCACATCGTCAATGCTTCTTTAAGTATACCAATAATCTCTGCCTTATTAGTACGCTGTCTTCAAGACTTCAAACTTCAGCAGTCACATCTTAGGAAGAAACTTCCAACCTTAATTTTTGAAGCTTTTAGCTTTTTAGGGTTCCGTACCTCAAAAGTATGCGACATATTTTGGTACTCGCAAGTAAATCAAAACCTATAGGGTACTTCCCGTTGTTCTAGAATCATAAAATTTATCATGAAGCAAGGTCGTACAACACAAAAAAGGAAAAAGTCCGAAAATTGTAAATTTGTAATTCTATCACATAAAAAAAATGTTCAAGTCTGTCAGTCACTCAAGACCCTTTTTCTCAAGGACGCGTAGGGATATCAAGTTGAAATTTATGTCAAATAGGTAAATTAATGGTTCCTTAGAGTTCTAAAAAAATCAAGCTTCTAAGTCAACGCAATAAAAAATTACGGCCATTTTACGACACATTTTGATACTCGCAACTGTCGCAAGTAAATCAAAACCTATAATAGGGTACTTCCCGTTGACCTAGAATAGTGAAATTTGGCAATAAGCAAGGTCTCCCAGCACAAGTAAAAGAAAAAGTCCGAAAATTATGAATTTTGTAATTTTATGACATAAAAAAATTTTTTTTTGGGATCCAATGTTAAGTTTGTTTTTGGGATAAATTCTTTTCAACTACGGAACTCTTCATTGTGCGTGGTCCGACACGCACTTGGCCGGTTTTTTTGTTTGTGATGCTCCTCAAGTATATTTCCTTAGTACCTTTCTATGACCTAACTCGAACCGATATTCTGTGCAGTAGGTACTGTAGAGGATTTGAACCTTATGCGTTTTAGCATGCAACCTCCGTGGACAATGTATTATTATACCTCATTGTGCGTGGATGTTTAAATAGTTTAAGAGACAAACTTTGATTTAAAATATAGAAGTAGAAGTCAGGCGGTCACGGGCCGAAGTGATAGAAGTAAAAGTTGGGAATTGAGGATTAGATCTTATGGTATCCCTGGTTTACCACTTTACCTCTTTAATTTATAGCGTAGCTATCCCCCTGGAGGTTCGAGACCTCACAGTACCTACCTACATACACATGCATTAATATGTGTTTGTATTATGTTAACAAGATATTAAATACAATTAAGTTCTAAATAATTTATGGTCATCAGTCATCACCAAGATCTCAAGCATGCAGTATCTATTTAAGCTTCTTAGTTGACAGCTGATGTTTAATAACTCTGTGAAGGAATAGATTTGAATAACTTAACATGATAAACAATGCATTCCGAGAAATATTTGTAGGTCATAAATAATAATTTCATTGTTGTGTTAGACCTGCAGTAACTTGCATTATCTGATGTCATGTACCTACCTAATTAGATACAGGGTTTATTATTGTCTCTAGCAGACAATAAAATAAAGTATTTGGAGGCAGTGAATCTTTTTACCCGACTGCGCAACGCAAAGGATAAGGTGTAAATAATGTGTTTATAAAACTACAAAAAGTCGTAGAACATACGAGTATATGGGGTTAAATCGATAGGTATGGTACTCTGCTATCAGCTCGCACTGGCTTGACACCCCCTGCATGTAGGCTTATTCTGGTAATGAACTAAAATAACTTTTCTGTTTTGGCCTACCTATTATTTTCGCATTGTAATGTGTGTGTGTGTGTGTGTGTGTGTGTGTGTGTACTTAGCTAGGATTAAAGTAAATCTTACCATCCTCTATGCATTAATTGGTATAAATTAATCTTATTAAAATGCCTATGAACAATGCTACATTTTTCTCGGCTCAATAAACTAACAATTTTATTCTTATCGTAATGAATAAGACATATTCGCAATAATTATATCATTCAAACCATTTGAGCTTTATTTATGTACCTACAGGGAGATAATTATACTTACCTAATAATTATGCGAGATAATAATAAAATGATTCATTATCTTCAATGAAGACAAGTACATGTAGGTATATAATCGCACACATAGGTACGAGTATAACACACTATATGAACATAATTTAACATTTGATATATTATTATGAAGCGATATGAATAAGTGTGACTGTATGAGTTAGATGATGTCAAAATTTTATTAATAACTATTATTAAATATTAACCAATAGATACTGAAGATAAAGACTATAAATTCTAACTACCCGCCTGGTTTAAGCAATAGCCCAACACTTCATGGGTGGTTCTACGCAACGAAGATATGAAAATGTTATTGATTTACTTAAGTAGGACTGTACAAAAGTTGAAATCGAATTTGACTAAATTATCATTTGCAAGTGTGTGTATGCAATTGTTGGTCTTAGCCAGATCTTAGAATTTTATCTTTTCTTGAAGTGTTCGACCATTTCGCGCACTGGATTTTCAACTCTCGGTGTTGAGCCAAGCTTCGAGAATCCGACCTAACAAAAAACTTTTTTACAAAAAACAAAATCGACTTCCAAAAAACACTACAAAGTGAAAAATAACTTTGATTTCGGAAGTCGGTGTCTTTGGATCTGTATTTTAGGTTTTTGCCCCCGACTTCCGAAATTAAAGTTATTTTTCACTTTGTAGTGTTTTTTGGAAGTCGGTTTTATTTTGTGTAAAAAAGTTTTTATTTTTCACTTTTTAGTGGGTCAGTTTAAAATTTATCTAAGTTACAATAACCCAATGTGAACTGCTCATCACGTTTTACAAAATATTGCTTTTCCCGATGCAGGGACGTTAATTATTGAGGAGTTCTCCTAGTAAGAACCAGGAGAAGTGGAGCTCATGGTGAAGTCACCATCACCATTATGCATTTTGACGAGCATAAACCATATTAAAGTAATCGAATCGCAACCCGTGATATACTTAGATATAATTGAGTATTTCCGATGGCCATCTGTGGTCTTCATCATCAGTTCCAGTTCACCAAATGGTACTTTCCGAGAGCAAATGCACGAGTTACTATAAAAAATACCGAAATCGGTATAAGTGTGCCCATAAAATTTGAGCGTTTCCCTCGATTTCCATGGGATCCCATCATCAGATTCTGACTTGATGATTATGGGACCACTTGGGAAGTATACCCTTTCGAACAAAAAAAAGAAAAATCCAAATCGGTCCAGCCATTTTCGAGTAATCGGGGAACAGACATAAAAAAAAAATTTAAAAATTTAAAAAAAAAGGTACCGACGAATTGAGAACCCCTTCATTTTTGAAGTCGGTTAAAAACTGCATCCCTGGATTTTTAACTACCGGCGCTAAGCAGAGCGTTGAAAATGCAGTGCACGAAAAAAAACGCCGCGATTTTTTTACGTCCGTGCGAACGTCGTCTTAGTCTTCTATCTCGGGCGTCAAACTAGACAGCCCTATATCGCCATTTCACTTACACACCGAGCTAAATCACGCATCGTTGTATCCTGTTAAAGGTTACTCGCATAATACAGTTATTATATTTTTTTAAGCAGTGCGCAAATTTTCACAGGGTGCTCTCTACCCGTGAATACGAACAACTTTTACTATGGAACCAAACCTGAAATCGCGAAAAAAAATTCAGCTGCTCCCTACATTTTGACGAGTTTGGTGTAGGTGTAGATAAATGTACCAGTTGATTTTTTTTCGCGATTTCAGAGTTAGTCCCATAATAAAAGTTGTTCATATTCATGGGTAGAAGACCCTGTGAAAATTTGCGCACTGCTTAAAAAAATATCCTGTATATTATAATGGGAGATGTTATTCTATGAATTGTCGTTATCATTTGACTCGTCGGCTTATCGATGCCCTCGGTCTTTTCATTGTTGTTTGACGTCAATTCATACAATAATTCATTCAAAAAAACTCACATAAGTGACATGTTATTCTGTAAACTAACGTTATCAATTGACTCGACGGCTTATCGATGCCCTCGGTCTTTTCATTGTTGTTTGACGTCAATTCATACAATAATTCATACAAAAAAACTCACATAAGTGAGATGTTATTCTATGAATTGCTGTTATCATTTGACTCGTCGGCTTATCGATGCCCTCGGTCTTTTCATTGTTGTTTGACGTCAATTCATACAATAATTCATACAAAAAAACTCACATAAGTGACATGTTATTCTGTGAACTAACGTTATCAATTGACTCGACGGCTTATCGATGCCTTCGGCCTTTTTACTGTTGTTTGACGTCAATTAATACAGTAAGATCTCAAATAAGAGAGATGTTATTGTATGAATTGTCGTTATCATTTGACTTGTCGGCTTATCGATGCCCTCTGCCTTTTTATTGTTGTTTGACGTCAATTCATACAGTAAAATTTCACATACTTAAGGCTGCAGCCTTAAGTATGTGAAATTTTACTGTAACAATGAATCGTACGCATGTAAAATTTGGTTGGTTTAATGCCAAGAGTTCAATAAAGCAAACGCTAAAAAAAATTGCATCTAAATCATCTTACAACAACCAACCAATCAAATCAATCTTAATCAATCTTTTAACAGTAATAATAATCTCAAAAGACCTCCAAAACGCTCCGACCAACTAAGGAATTTCCCTCGCAATTCTTGTTCATAAACTCTGTTTTGGAAGTCTTTTGAGATTATTATTACTGTTAGAGTAAAATGATTTAGATGCTATTTTTTTTTTAGTATTTGCTTTATTGAACTCTTGGCATTAAACAAACCAAATTTTACATGCATACGATGCACTGTTATTATGAAACAGACCGTTTGTTAAGTGATAAAAACAGAGAATTTCGATGACATTGCGGAATCCGAATTAAGAAAATTAAAGATAATTTGAAAAAAGTAATTAGCGCATTTTTATGACGAGAATTTGGGAACAATTATGTCCTGAACAGATTTTCTAAATAAAATTTGTATTGCCCAATGTAAGCGCACAAACCTAACTCGAAATGTTGTTGGCGCGAAAGAGCTGTATTTAACGCTTGATTTACCTAACATAATCCACCCAGATGAACTTAAAAGAAATAACCAGCTATTACTTATATTATGGTTATTCACGTGCTATAATAATATTTCATGTTATTTCATTAACTACTTTTGTTTAAAAAAAAATACAAAGAAGCGCAAATAATTCGCCGCGATTGAATTTTGCAAGACTGCAGCCTTAAGTGAGATGATATTTTGTGAATTACGTTATCTGTTGAGGGCTGTCGATGACCTCTGCCTTTATACTGTAGTTTTACTAAAACAACAGTTAAAAGGTCAAGGCCGAAAACAAAGTTGATTAAGAATTGTCACGTGGCCCATAAAAATCAACTTATACGGAAAAATCCTCGCAGATGCTGGAGGGCCTTTTAAATTGCACTGAATAAGTAACTGTATCGTTCTCCCCCCCCCCTGTTTGCAAAGAGAAAAATCTGAAATTATTCTATGTGATAGAAGTTTAAGTAAAGATTACAGGAAAAATAAAACGATGTCTGTAATTAGCACACTTTCTCAGAAATCGGAACGGAACCTCGGACTCGCTCCTGTCCGGTTTTTTCTTCTTCTTGGCCGCGGCTACGCTCGCGTTTATGTCGGAAATGACGCCACCGGAACGTACTGCCAGGATACGAAAAGTATCTTTTGTCCTAACACAGGGTATATCCGTATGGCTTTCATCCAAATCCGTTCAGCCCTTAAGGGGATACGATAAGGTAGCCCGCGAAATAAAAATGTAAGATTACGTTTTTTGCAATTTGCAGGTCAGTGTCAGGTTGATTAAAATATGATTCGCAGCCGTAATTAATATACCTACATAATTATACCTAATCATTAGAATCAGCAATACAACTCCATAAGTTAGAATCAGCCTCAAATCCCATGATTTCATGAAATAATTGGTAATATTATGAATTTAGAGAGATGTATTGAATTTGAATTCTTCAGTGGGGTGGGACCCCTATTGCAATACGACTAGTACCTTTAATTAGAGCGTGCCTGGCCTCGTATACATTTGTAAAGGATGGAGGGAAGTGAAAGTTAAATTCATCCCTAAGCCAGGTAAGGGTGACCACACAAAAGCCAAATGCCACCGAACAATTAGCATCTAAATCACCTTACTCTAACAATAATAATAATCTCAAAAGACCTCCAAAACAGAGTTTATGAACAAGAATTGCGAGGGAAATTTCTTAGTGGGTCGGAGCGTTTTGGAGGTCTTTTGAGATTATTATTATTGTTAGACTAAGGTGATTTAGATGCTATTTTTTTTAGTATTTGCTTTATTGAACTCTTGGCATTAAACCAACCAAATCTTACATGCATACGATGCTTTGTTATTATGAAACAAACCGTTTATTAAGAGATAAAAACAGAGAATTTCGATGACATTGTGACATCTGAATTAAGAAAATGAAAGATAATTAAAAAAGTAATCAGCGCATTTTGAAGACAAGAATATGGAAACAATTATGCGCTGAACAGATTTTCTAAATAAAATTTGTATTGCCCAATGCAAGTGCACAAACATAACTCGAATCGTTGTTGGCGCGAAAGAGCTGTATTTAACGGTTGATTTACCTAACATAATCCACCCAGATGAACTTAAAAAAAACTACCATCTATTACTTATATTATGGTTATTCACGTACTATAATAATATTTCATGTTATTTCATTACTTTTGTTTTAAAAAAAATACAAAGTTGCGCAAATAATTTGCCGCGAGTGAATTTTGCAAGACTGCATCCTTAAGTAAACGAGTGGTTCGCCTTGAGGGTGAGCAGCAGTTGGCCATGATAGCCAAAGGCTGCCCCCAGGGATGGGTGCTGTCGCCCCTGCTATGGAATCTAGTGATTAACGAACGACCTTATCACCAAACTCAACGCCAGCCACTATTATACTAATATATTAGGTTATGCAGACGACCTAGCAATCCTTGTGTCGGGGAAGGTGACAGGAACGATCTGCAACCTTACCCAGCAAGCGCTACGTCTTGTAGAAAGATGTTGCAGGAATTTGACCTATCAGTGAATCCTACTAAAACTGAACTAGTCATGTTCACCCACAAACGAGCATTAGGCCCTTTTCGTCTACCAAAACTGTTCGATACAGAACTCCAGCTTACCAACGAAGTCAAGTATCTCGGGGTAATTCTAGACAGTAAGTTTAAACCGGAGTAGTCATTTAGACAACAAACTAAACAGGGCTTGCATCACCTTCTGGCAGTGCAGGAAAATGATAGGTAAGAAGTGGGGCCTATCCCCGAAAATTATACTATGACTGTAGACCGCAGTGATCCGCCCATTATATAGTGTATTATCTATGCATGATCACCTTCGGGGCTGTGGTCTGGTGGCCCCGCACTAAACTTGTTACAGCCTCCAATAAACTACAACATATGCAAAGACTAGCCTGCACGGCGACTACGAGTTGCATGAGGTCTACTCCGACTGCAGCAGTTGAAGCCATGCTGGGTTTACCACAGCTCGACCTGTTAATGCAGCAGGAAGCAACGGTGGCGGCGGTACGTCTTAATGCACTAAATCTCTGGGGTAAGAGTAATTCACCACACCGAGCTGCTTGAGGGACTGAACAAGAAGTTCCCTATTACGAAAGCTGTAAATGACCGGGTACCCAAACAACTTATTTTTGATAAAAAATACAAGAACTAGCTTCACGAGGATCGTCGATGCGAGGGGTTGTGCCCCGCAGAGCTGCGCATCTTCACGGATGGATCCAAAACAGGTAGTGGCACAGGTGCTGCAATCTTCTCGGAGGACTGCAACATACACATAGCTACACCATTGGGGGTCCATAACACAGTGTTCCAGGCCGAGTGTATTGGGCATTTCTCTGGCCGCCATCATGGCCAGGGAAGTGAAGGACCACTCGATCCGCATACTCTCAGATAGCAAGGATAGCAAGGATAGGCTGTTCTGCAAGCGCTAAAGTAGTCACACAGCGCTAAAGTAGTCTCTGGGCTAATATACGAGTGCCACCAGCGTCTCAACCAGGTCAATCAACCGTCTCAATCAAGGGACACAGCGGCTCGCTAGGCAACGACGTAGCCGACGAACTTGTCAGACGACGGGTCGAGCATGGCACCAGTGGGACCAGAACCCATAGTGCCGCTCCCCTTCGGATACTTGCGCACTCTGGTAAGGAAACGTACCAGGAACTAGCATCACAAACTATGGTCGGACCAAGGTGAGTGTAGGCAGGCTAAGGAAGTACTCCCTACAATTGATGGTCGCCTCACGAAACAGCTGGTCGATTCTGTAAAAATCTCACCGTGAAAACTTGCGTGGAGTGAGCTGTCAGTGTCATCCCACGGATGCTAGGGATTGACCAAATTACATTTACAATCATAATCGAGATTTTATCTACCTTTAATTTTCATGCTAATTTTATAACATAATCATTTTATATTATTTCTAAGCTAGAGGGTGTCTAAACATTACTATTTAAGGGGTTTTAAAATAAAATAGTCAAATAGAAATTCAGACAAAACTAAACTTCTGTTTTGAAATTTTATTTAAAAACCGCCTAGATAGTATTGTTTAGACACTTAAATACTAGCTTTGAAATAATATAAAATGATCACTAGAATAGCATAAAAATGTTATTAAAATCTCGATTATGACTGTAAAAATGTGCTTGGTCCATCCCTAGCTATAGGTGGAATGACACTGACAGCTCACTCCACGCTCACTTCACTTAAGTTTTCACGGTGAGATGATTACAGAATAGCATTGCAGGTTCTTCTACTAACTAAACAACAGCTGCGTACAGTTACAGCTGCTATAACTGGCCATGGGTCATTTAATAAACACCTCTTTGTCATAGGAGTCACAGACAGTGCAGGGCCTACATGGAGGACGACGAGACAGCAGCTCATGTGCTTCTAAACTGCCCGGTGATCGCCGCATACACAGGGCAAAATACTTCGGTAACCCAGGTACCCTTCGGGAGGTTGTCAGTAATACTAAGGCGCTGCTAGCCTTCTTTGAGGAGCTGGGGTGGATCGAATAATCGATTTTCCCACCCATACGCAAAATACGCGCATTGTCGTGGAGTTGCGGATACCAGCCCGTATTACCTATTACATATTTCTAGAAACAAGCCTACAAGCAAGCAGACGCATATATATGCGTTTGAAGATACTCTTAGATCACATTTATTTACTTCACTACACACATTGATAGACATTATGTCGTTGGCTATAAATAGCTCAGTGCAAGCTTTAGCATCAGGTTCGGAGGCAATACATCATGTTTGTTTGCATAGAATTGTAGATTCTACCGATTTCCACGCATCTCATGAATATTGCTCATCTTGCCAGGAAGCTTTAAACATGCATCGACTCATTTCAGAATTCATATAGGTAATTACCTAAATATATAGGTCGGTATAAACAGCGACCCCTGCTTCGCACGGTTTTTAAGACTTGACAAAACATCGAGATTTCTTTATTACTTACTTATTTACTTAGAATTTTAATCGTAATTCACGAAAACCTTCCGGAATATTCTCTATATGAATCATCAAATCCGTTGCGCAGTTTAAAATAACAACGCGGTTACACAGTCAGACACGAGAAGCGACTTTTAAGTATTTAAAATAGCTGAAGAAATAGGTACTTAATGATCATCTCCAACATCAATATCCGTACTCTGTGAAGAAGCTAAGACGAGGAAACTGGCAAAAATCATCAGTAGGTAGGTAGGTACATAAAATTACTTCATCTTCTAATTCTTGCTAAGCAATGCAGCATTTCTTTCGATTGTTTCCTAACGTTTACGCACTGTTTACTTTTATTACAGAACTGTAGTTGGGGTAACACCATGTCCACTAAGTATGATGGGTATCTTGGTTGGTTATTTACCTAATATAGTTCACCCATCTAGTTGAGACTTGGGAACCGTTGGAACGCGAGCGCGACGCACTGTGTTAGGTAGGTACTTACAATTCATCAAAACCTCTCTACGCTGTTATTATAATTTATGCTTTTTATGACAAGACTAGATTTAGGTAACATTCTTGTAGATCGAGAACAGCACCCTAATTGCCTAACACGCTACCAATCGGAACTTTAATCATTTTGAAGCAAATTGCTAATCCATTGCTTCATAATGTTCTAATTTATTTACTCGACAACGTACAGACGCCAGCAGGTCAACCCGAAACTGTCAAATTTTCAAAATCAACCTCGAACCTAATGCTATAACGATAAAGATGAAAATCTATTAAAGAAATTGGACAGATTGTAGTAGCTTGATGTGCTTGGCGTCTGTACCTAAATAACTCAATGAATGTTGTTATACTGTCAAAATGAAACCGATTCTGATTGATAGTGACGCAATTAGAAAACAGGTAAATACAATAGGTAGGTACTTAATTAATTACCTATTTAAAAATATCTTCGTAGCATCATCGATGAAAGTGTTTTGTATGTAAGGCCCAGTAGGTAGGCACGTATATAACATGATGTGTCAACATTGCACCTACTACAACAGGTGGCTTTATGTACAGATAGCGCGCGAGTTGAATGCAGTCGGGGTCTGAGGTAAAGAGCGGGAGCATCTCCCCCCGCTATCCGCACGCCCCACCTCACGCGCCTGCAGTGTATTGTAATTATAATTAGGTCACAGCACTACCGCATTCCTAAGCTCTGCATTCAACTCGCGCGCTATCTGTAGGTACCTACCATTACAGAATAATTTTTGGAACACTTTTCATGTGACATCTAGAGCATCTAGAATTTAATAATTTACCTACTGCAACTATGTCGCATTCTGTAACACGATTAATAAGCAGAACAATTCTTTCTCTGGCCCCAAAAGTGGGGCGGTTTCAAATAACTTTTCTGGGAACCGGCCGGTCCGTTGCCAAGTGCTCGCTGCACCACTGTCATTGCCAGACAAAGTTTAGTTATCAATGCGTAATTTTATTGACCGTGATGTTTTGATAAATTGTTGTTATTATTTTATTTTTCTATAAAATCTATGATATTTTTGTTTACATAGGTACTTAAAAATGTTTATTTTTGTTTCATTTCTATTAGTAGGTAAGTACCTACCAGTAATTCAGTACCTACTAAAACTTTAGTAGGTAAACATGTAGGTATTAGGTAGTTAAGTACCTAATAATTATCAACCCATGAACCTTAGCAGATACATAATACTAAGTACAGATTATAACGATGATTAATATAAATCCATTAAGCCCCATTTACCTACACGGTGCAACTTTATTGCCTGTGGTGTGGCCAGTGTGGCAGACAGATAGGTTGCCTGGATATTTGTATAAATAAGTACAAATATCCAGGCAACCTATCTGTCTTTCTTAACGATTGATTCAGTGGTTTAGGCGTGAAAAGATGACAGACAGAGTTACTTTCGCATTTTATTAGGTACCTAGGTATATTACCTACTATTACCTATTGAGATCATATCTCATATCCTAACAACTAGTCGGATCCCTAACATGTAGTTCCCGCGGTAAGTTGGTACTTACCTACTTAACTACCTAAGTAAAGTAAGGTGGTAAGTAAGGTAGGTAAGTATTTTACATAATTATCTACATGTAAAATACCTAAATAAATTAAAGAATATTTTATTTATTGGTTTTGGCTTATGTCTAGCAGTGGACGATTGACGGCTGAAATGATGATGATGATTCTTTATTAAATTATTGCTGTGGTCCAGTAAAATACCTAAGTATTCGCAATGACGGTAAGCAGTGGCGTAACTACAGGGTGGCAAGTCGGCAAAATGCCACGGGCCCCCAGCCGGAAGGGGCCCCCGGTCAAGATTTATTAGGTATTACTTATTATTGTATTTTGTCTTTGACGTATCTCGGGACCCGGGGGTCCCGGACCTTTGGAAGGCGTACGAGGGGCCGAAGCCAACTCGCAGAGGCCCCTTAGACAATTTTAAATAACGAGAAGGCACCAGCCGACGATTATACGCTGTATGCACTATGCAATTGCACTTAAGGACAACCCCCTATAATCTGTTTATAAAAATACAATTTCCTATTTAAGTTTCAGTTTCAACCAGAGAATACTCTGCAAAAAAAATCGCAAAACTTTTTAAAATTCCCGCCATTATATTATGTGCGTTCCGTTCATTACAAACTGATCGAAGCACTCACAATCATGTTTCAATTTTAAAATGTTTGAAAATAACTGAATATGATTGTGTTAATTATTATTAACATAAAGTTTTACGATTACTCCAAATTTTTATTGAGAATTAAATAGAATAATAAACCTGAAAACAAGCTGCGATAAACCGTCTTGCACGCCAATGCTTAAAATATGACAAATGCAGTTTGGCCAAACATGGAACACGGTTATAAGGCGTGGTTTACACTAGAAATCTTCAACAAAATAGTATATAAACAAGGTAGAATTTTCTACTAAAATATAACTTAAACAAACTGCCCCCGCTAAGGCAGCTCGCGACATTTAAATAATAATTCAATCATGAATACAAATATCGACAGACTGCTTAATCATTGTGTCCGGTTCATATTCAACCTTAGGAAATATGACCATGTGTCGAGCATAGATCTGAGCTCAAATGGATGTCCATTCGTCAAAGAAGAAGTTTACGTGCTTTGACCACGCTTTTCTCCCTTCTCAACTCTCCCACTCTTCCTTCTTATCTTGTGTCTCACTTCCAATATCTATGTTCTTCACACGCTAGGAATCTGCGTTCTTCTAACAATCTTCTCCTACTGTGTCCTTCTCATACTTCTGACTTTGTTCACTCTTCCTTTCATATTCAGTCCATTCTTCTTTGGAATGCGCTTCCTCTTGATATCAGGACGGCCACCAGTCGGTATGCATATAAGCGGAAATTGCAGAGTTATTTTCTTAACAAATAGTGTAGTTATTTATTTCATCATCTCTCTCTCTTGAATTTGTATATAATATGTATTGTATATTTATATATATAGGTATATTTTATAGTAAGTAGGTATGTATTGGTGTATTATTAGTTTATTACCTATTTATGTACCTGTATACGTAGTCTATTTTTATTTAATTAAGATATAGTTTTAGTTTTTTTTTGTCTATAATTATTCCTCCCTTACTGAGCACCTGCCATAAATCTCTTTACCACCCTTGGTTGGCTGGTAGAGAATGCCTAAGGCATTAAGTTCGCCTTTGTACTGTTTTTTGTGCGAAAAGATTAAATAAATAAATAAATATTTAAGTTCTCATCCTATTTTTTTTTGTCAACCTGTAACCACTGCCCTGGGGCAAAGGTCTCCCCATAACTTTCACTCTTTCCTGTGTGTTGCCTTCTCCAGCCAATCCCCCATAAACGCTTGTAAGTCGTCACGCCAGTATTTCCTCGGCCTGCTTCGGCGGCGACACCGTTCTTCTGGGTTCCAGTGCTGCGTGACGACTCTGGCGCATCTGTCCCGATGCATCCTGCACTAATTAGATGGGCTGCCCAATCCCACTTCAGCATAGCAGGACTTGTTACACACATCGGTGAATACAGTTTTGGAGCTTAACGTTGGATTACGTATTCGGTCGCAAACCTAACCTTGAGTATAATTGAAATCATAACGTATAAGACTTAGAGAGTTGTATTGATGATTATAAGGATTTTATTTCTGTAATTATATATGTCTATTAACATATCTTAAACATGGAATGTGTATTACTGACATCATTTATGGATCAAGGTCTGAATAAAGTAAAGTATTTTCTACATTTTGATCAACATACAACCCGACACTAACCTGCAAATTACAAAAAAGTAAGCAATCATTTTGCGGAGTGCTGTAATAAAATATATAAAAAAAAGAAAAATAGCTTGCCCTATAAAATTTTCTTCAAATCAGTTACGTCACTTAGTTAGATTAGCGACGATATGTTCGAAAGATTTGTGTGCTCGACACAACGAATTAAGATTCTTAATTCGTTGGCTCGACAACGTAAATATCGCAATGAATGTTGTTGAACTGTCAAAATGAAACCAACTCCGATTGATAATGTGTTACGCAATTAGGGTGTAGGTCAAGGCAACCCAAACTGTCAAATTTTCCCAATCAACCTTGAACCTAATGCTTGTGAATAATTCAAAATAGAAATATGCAACTTACCTATTAAATATTTCATTCCATAAAAAGTTTTACTGAGAATTTCATAATGTGCGGATTTTTAAAATATCTATAAGCACAGCGTACAATAGCTAACTATTCAGATATTTATCTCTTGTATGAGCAATGAATTTGTAGGCTACCGCGTTTGAATAATTTTCAACAAATTATAATCTTCACAATGATGTGACGACGCGACGCCAGGAACTTTTTACTTACACAGTGAGGTACGATTTCAATAAAATAAACATCAACAATTTAAATCGAAGTGCAAGTAATCGATCAATCCCACTTCGAAATTAATCGAACTGGGACTGCTCGTGTGTAGTACAGTAATAGCAATGTGTATCCGACTTTATGTCATTGTCACTATTTGTCACTTCAAAGTTCATCTTTCACTTTTGACTTTTGAAAGGAAAACATTTAAAAATTTTGGAGACCTATTTTTAGCGATATTATTCCCACGTTTTAGATTAAGTTACTGTAAACGTATTTTTAGTTGGTTATACTTTTGAGCTGTAAGTTAAATAAACGAAATGGGCCGCAAGTCGCAATCAAAACAAAATCCTAAAAAGAATGCAGGGAAGGAAAACAACAAGTTTTTACAGCAAAAAAGAAAAGAACTGGTAGTTCTGGTGGATAAGGTGTTGAGACTGACGGGTATATTCCAGGCTTCTAATAGTGTGATAAAAAGTTGGGAGCATCATTTAGAAATTGACGTTTTGGTCAAAGAAATATTGAATCTTGAGGGTCCTCAGCCTAGGAGTGGACAGAACCAGAGGCAGTCGAATGTTGACAAGTATATAAAGTGGCTAAGTGAGAATGAAGTTCAACTTGACGGTAAGTTGTAACAATCATGTAAACTTTCTTTACAAATTAGGTACTTGGTGAAAGGTATGAATCACAGTATATAATACCTATGCACTTGCAATGAAAATTTTAACAATCTTCTGCTTTTAAATAATTAGAGTTGGTGCATAACTCATTTCCATGGTACAATCTGCAACAGAAAACTAATATTTTGTAAAACAAATTCTTAACAGTTCTTCAAAAATTTTACAGGTATTGAAATCTCCGAGTTTGAAGGATATGAGTTGGGTCTGAAAGCAACAAAAGAATTTAAAGAAGGGTCACTTATTCTCACTGTTCCATCAAAAGTGATGATGACCGAGAAGAATGCAAAAGAGTCCGAGTTAGGAAACTTCATAACCATTGATCCGCTGTTGCAAAGCATGCCAAATATAACACTGGCAATGTTCCTGCTATTAGAAAAACATAATCCTGGTAAGTTAAAACTGTAATAGATATACAGTACCATACAGATATGTAATTAGTTTGCATTGGATTAATGAATATCAGGGCCCAGGAGTGTGTGTAGATTTAAACCATTGGTCCCTGAAATTATATAAAATTCATATTCAGTATAATATAAAATAACAGGAATAGACCCCGAGGGCCGCCATGGGACTACACTATGGTCTACATGAAGGACTAAGTGTGGAAACCAAATCCTTAACATAGAACATAGAATACATAATAACGAAAATTGTATAATTCTCTCAATGTAAGTTTTGAGATCTTTTGCCATCTGTCGTCGAGTGCGGTCGTGTCGCTCCGACAAAAATAAAATATCCCCGTCGCGAGAAATAAGTGGTTTGCGAATCGAGCAGCGCATCGGTCATAAAAATTAATTTAGCGTTTCGAGCGTAAATTAACCGGTGCACCTGATATGTGACCTGAAACAAACGACACGTTCCAAGTGTGGAACTGATGTCCCGCCTTAGGATCGTGACCTCTCCCAGCAAGCAAATTTGGTGAGGGCGTTCCTTATATTCCTTTGTCTAAAGTAATGCATGTTTATAAAATTATAGCATCAATCCAAATTCTTAGGAGATAAAGTTAAACAAACAGTTTACCTACTTCTTAAGAGCCCATAATGCCCCAGGGTTTTGTCTCGCTCGCAAGATACCACTTGCAGACTAAGTGAGAGCGAGACTGAGTGTGGTGCTGGGCGCCGATAGTTTAGGTAATTGCCTTTTACTGTGAAAATAATGGTAATTATAAAAATAAATAAACAAATAGGTAACATATGACCTGCTTTATAGTTGATTCAGTTAGTATGCAAAGTTTCATGACCTAATGATTTACTTTTTGAATACCAGCGGCTTATTGTCCGGCTTGGAGGTAATCTTCGGATCTTTTTCTATCGAGAAAATTTTATGGAATCGTGTTTTCGTATAACATAGTATGTACCTAATATAAATCTAACATAGTACCTATGTACGTAATATAAATCCTCAACTTTAGATTATAGGTACCTATTTATTTTAAAATTAAAGCTGCAGTGTGTTCGACATAGCCGAGGATCATGCTAAGCCATTTGAGGTAGTATGGGCCCTTAATAAGTGCAAACCAACAAAAACCACTGCAAAAAATGGATCCTTTTTTTGTTGAATGTCGACTTACGGCAAGTTAAATTCTATGTTCACACAAAAACTTCGGTAAAGCTTAGAACTAAGGTCTTTGTTTTAAAACACGAGTCGGTCATTCTAACCAATTTTGTTAGCATTCTAACAAAAACATACCAATGCTTCGATTGTACCAATGAAAAGGGACCGAAATTGTCTATTTAGAGCTCTAGCATGTCAAATTAATAAACAATTTAATGGGACTGCCATGCGACCACGTGTCTGCTCGCAGAGAGCTAGCAAGTTATGTATCGGCTAATCGTAACGACGACAGAATTTACTTAGATTATTTAGTTAATTAATTTACTTTAACTGACTAATATCCAGTCCGGATTTTTTCCTAACAACAATATCTCTCAGGAACAACAGACAGAAAATACACTAGGTACCCCGCAGTTTAACGAGATGTTATGTGGGGTGGCAAAGATATTTTAATCGCTGCCTCCGAATTCTACCTCGTAAATGTACATGTTCACACAAATAACGAGAACACACTGGTGTACGTACGTACCTACCTACCGGCAATAAGGATAATTATATAGTTTTGGGTGGACACGGCCGAAGAAAGAGATAAAATCAAGAAAGCAGCTAACGAGATTTACAAGAAACTTGAAACGGATAGCACAAAGACCTCAGACGAAGATAAACAACAACGTGGCATAGCAGTGACAAGAAATGAGTCGAAAACGCAGTATAATCACCAAAAGATTCACCGGGGAAGCTGAAGTTATAGCAACATTGCAACGACGTTGACAAGAGACCGTCCAAAATCCGGACATCGCGGCGCCACGCACCATCTGTAGGTACTTGAGTTTACTTCTCGGGTCGTCTCAGAATTTCATCGCCTTCACGCAAAAAAGCACTCCAATTTTGGGACACAGTAACACTATACACTGCACATAATATTATTATAATTGACAAACTCGCGATATACCTACTTAATTTGAATGTAGAGTGTGTGCTTTGCAGAGAGAAGCATATTCCTGAAAGACATGAAAAGATATCACCCAGCTTGTCGCTTGGGAAACGGGATCCTTCGTCAGCCAATCAGCCTCTCTTACTTTCAGCAGACCGTTACAAACTCACTACCTATGATAGAAATAATCACTGACACTCAATCACACACCACACATGAAATATATGTTACGGTAGGAGTGATTAATTTGAGGGTTGCTAGTGATTGTCCATCATCACACTAATATTATAAAGGCGAAAGTTTGTGAGTGTGTGTGTGTGTGTATGTTTGTTACTTCTTCACGCTCAAACGGCTAGACCGATTTGTATGAAATTTGGTATGTAGACAGCTTATGACCTGGATTAACATATAGGTTACTTTTTATCCCGAAATAATGTAGTGCTCCCGTGGGAAGAGCGAGGAATTCAAATATATATGCTACTCTTTCAAACTCAAACGGCTCGACCGATTTTGATGAAATTTGGTGTGAAAGTAGCTGACACTTTGGATTAACACATAGACTACTTTATATCCCGAAAAAATGTAGTATTCCCGTGGGATGAGCAAGGAATTCAAATATATTTGGTACTCTTTCAAACTCAAACGGCTCAACAAACTTTGATGAAATTTGTTAAGGGAGTAGCTGACACCCTGGATTAACACATATGCTACTTTATATCCCGAAAAAGTATAGTGTTTCCGTGGGATGAGCAAGGAATTCAAATATATTTGCTACTCTTTCAAACTCAAACGGCTCAACCGATTTTTATGAAATTTGGTGAGGAAGTAGCTGACACCTTGGATTAACACATAGGTTACTTTATATCCCGAAAAATATTATAGTGAACACGTGGGATGAGCACGGAATTCAAATATATTTGCTACTCTTTCAAACTCAAACGGCTTGACCGATTGTGATGAAATTTGGCGTAACTCAAACGGCTCAACCGATTGTGATGAAATTTGGTGTGGTAGTAGCTGACACCCTGGATTAACACATAGGCCACTTTGTACCCCGAAAAATGTAGTATTCCCGAGGGATGAGCAAGGAATTCAAATATATGTGCTACTCTTTTAAACTCACACAGCTCAACTGATTTTGATGAAATTTGGTGAGGAAGTAGCTAACACCCTGAATTAATACATAAGCTGCTTAATATTCCGAAAAAAATACTGTTCCCGTGGTATGAGCAAGGAATTCAAATATATTTGCTACTGTTTCAAACTCAAACGGCTCAACCGATTGCGATGAAATTTGTTGTGGCAGTAGCTGACACCCTAGATTAACATATAAACCACTTTATATCCCGAAAAATGTGTGATGAGCAATTTTTTGTGAATACTTTTTGCACCGATTAAATACACGTTTTAGTGTATCTCATAAACCGCGGGTAACACTGCGGGGCGCAGCTAGTTATTAATAATTGCCTCATGATTTGGTAAATGTGAATATAAAATTGAAGTTCATTACATTAGGCAGTTGTTATTAATAGTTCACTACTCTCGTCGGTAAAAGTAATGAAATAAAAATAAGACTCCAAGCGGTTTGTCCAGTAGATATTTATTTATTTATAATACCACAGCACTTACGAATACATAACTAAAAGAAACTTACATTGAAAATCGTTTATTCTTTAGAACAGATAAAATAAAAATTATAAGTACAATCATAGGCACGAGGAGCTCGTGGCTAAGTGGTGGCAGCTACGCGGATCGATCTATCGGGTTGAGCTGCGCTTGCCGGGGCTGGTCGGTGGATGGGTGCCCATCTCTGCATGCCGGGCTCCTCCGTGCCTCGGAGGGCAGGTTGGGCCGCTGGGGACTGAGGGTCTGGCAGCCGGTCTTGCCGGGGGCTGTCGTGTTGCACAGTCGCTTGTGTGTTTGTGGAGATCGGATGTGCAGTCGATCCATTTAAATTGCTGGCGTTCGTTCGGCTGCATCCGGATGGACTGGAGGCCGACCCCGGCAAGGTTGGGGGAAGGCTAGGCAGATTGATTGAAGTACAATCATAGACTCCGTAAAATCAACGTAAAAAATCAAAATCTTCTATTTCTTTGTTCAATAGGTATTTATTGTAAAATCAATGTGCCTGAACTAGGTAAACCTATATGTTTCAGGCAATATGGGCTAAGCTTTAAGTATATAAAATAATCACGATTTAAAATTTACAATAAAATAGAAATGTATAGTTGGCAAACACGAAAAGAGAGACATACATTTCATGCGAATTTGTTAAGTGTACAGTCAACGACTTTTGTCCGTCACCCCTATAAGAGTGTTTTTCGTATGCACGGGCCAGTGGCTAATGGACTACATTCTTCTCGTCCACCAATAGCGCTTCGGCGCACATCATAAAAAACGTTACAACATTTTTTTTTTTTTTTTTTACGAAACGTTTAAGAAAAGGGACATTGTATATTTTAGGGTCATTGGTCAAACAAAAAATAACTTTAAAAAAAGGCTTATCCTTCATTCATTGGTCCATTTAAAAAATCGGGACTCGCACACGAAGGGTTCCGTACCATATACGTTTAACAATTGAAAATACTTTGTATTTCATAATGATACTGTGAATTACAGGGTTGTTTTTTGCAGTTGCAGAAAATCGTCCATATTTAAACAAAATACCTTTGAATCGCCCTTTTTAGTATTTGTTGATTAAATACAGTATAATAATATGGTACATGATATTACAGAAGTTTCAAATTCCTAATTTGTAATTGTTGCGATAGAGCTCGTACTAAAATGGTCTAAAAGAGACAATTCTTAAGTAAAGAACTATTTTTTGTATTTTTAAAAAAAGTTTTGGCTCAGTAGTTTCGGAGATAGGGGGGGGGGATGGTAAATTTCGTATATTTTCTTAAATAACTTCAAAACAATTTATTGTAAATTTAAAAAATTATTTGAGACCCTCACAGTAGGCCCTTTTATTTGATATATCACGCGGTACAGTTTACAAAACTTTTTACAAAACTTTTTTTTTTCCTTTTTAAATTTTACTTACTTGCCCCCAAAAAGGGCCGCCATATCCTCCATTTATTTACGTTACACGTCTGTGTTTGGGTCACCAAAATTCATATGTGTACCAAATTTCAACTTGATCGGTTCATTGGATTCGGAGCGGGTTGGCTGTGACAGACGGACAGACGGGCAGACAGACAGACAGACACACGATTGATCTTATTAGGGTTCCGATTTTTCCTTTTGAGGTACGGAACCCTAAAAAGGGCGTTGCAAACTACGATTTTAACGTGCAACCGAAAAAGTCCTGAAAAGGGTGAGGCGCAGAGGCTTTTGATAGTACCTTAATACCTACTCAATCTATAAATAGAACAGGGTCGGGTTTGTTCGAACACTTATAACATCGGAGCGGCTGGACCGACTTTCCTGGTTTCTGGCTCCGTCCCGAATGGCGGAGTAACTGTTGGAAACAATGGAAAATTGACGAAATAATAAAATAAGGGAAAGGTTTTCCAATACAAAGTGTTCATGGGTTTCGTAACTGTCGGCCATATGATGTTCGTCCCCTCGTTGGACTCTCCCCTCAAATTAGGGAACGTGTTTAAGTAAAGGTTTCGCATCGACAGGATATATCCACAATCTTCGGATGGTGGCGTGTTTTGGATTTTAAAAATGTAGAATATAAACCGATCAAGTGCGAGTCGGACTCGCGCAGCGGGGGTTCCGTTCCTATTTATGAGAAGGAGTGCATAAACTTCTATCACATGGACCCCCGTTCAGTCCCTGTTGCGGGAAGAATACCTATATATATATTTGTCTCTTTTTCGTAACTGCGGGATGGTTGAGTAAGCGTCACCTGGAACTGCTCCGGGTTTCTGGTTGATGGCGTTGGTCTTCCTTGGGATATCCAGCTGTGACAGATGGACGGACAGACAGACAGACGGACGGGGTCGCGCCATAGGGGTTCTTTTTGCCATTTTGGTACGGAACCATAAAAAGGATTGACATATATATTGGTTGACAAATATTTGTGCGTGCGTTCGGAAATGTATGTTGTTTAAACTAAGTATCTTTCATAATGTTGACCTTTTACTTTGAATTGTTCCGGTACTTTGCTTTTCGGCAAAAGATCGTAGTTCGCTTTTTAAAGCGTAAATTGGGTTTCCTACACAATTCAGAGTGTTCCCGGCTTGCGCCTTCGGGAGCTTCGCGCGTTTACATTAGGATGTTCGTGGCTAGGACGAGACAGCGTCTGTCGGGTCAGCTAGTAAAAGTATAAAACAGTAATTATCTCACGACGGTTAATAATTTTTCTGTATCAGATTTTGGAGAGCCTCATGGAGAGTTTTCTCACAATTCATGTAATTTCGAGGATAGATGTTCGCTGCTGCATTTATTCTATTGGAGATTAGCGGACCAAGGAAAACAAAAATTTGTACGAAAATGCACGTTTCGTTTCCACTATCCGAGGACGAACTATGTCTTTCCGTCTTTTGTTAGTACATACAATACTTACAGGTACTGAACTAAAATACTAAATAAACTTTGAAAATTATTACAATTATCGGTACTAAGGTTACATTATTGATAATAACAGGTAAATGTGATTAATTTTTCACTTTTACCTCGATTTTCGGTAGTTTTTGGTAGTAATGGGCGGTTATAGAGTTTTGGGTTGATCGCGCTTACCGTAACACATACACTACATGACACGATCAGACGCTAAACAATCTGGAGTCATTCTAAGTCAGAGTAAACAAGCTCTACACACGTCTTGCAAACGCGGTCTTCACGCGTCGCAGTCGCGCAGGTGTGGAAGGCGCCACACGATAGAATGGGCGGCGGCGTCGCCCCCGCTCCACAGACGCTTTGGTCGCTCGGGTGTGGCAGAAGCCTAAGATTTCTACAAAAACAGACAACCAAATTTATGGCCAAATAATAATAAACCTAAGCACGATGATAGCTGGGTCATCAGTAGCCAACAAACTCTAACGCAGAAATTTTCTAACACCAATACAGTAAACCTAAGTGCACATCAAGCTGTACATTTCCGGTTTACACTGACCTCTAGTTGCAAGGAACTCCTATACAATGCGAGATCAGCTTATGCTGGTGGTGTATGGTTTGATCTGTAGCTGTGCGTTCAACATACGAGTGGAGCAGGAACAACCAGAACTCCGGTTCCAAATCACCAACCCTAATTACCACAGGACAAGATCGACGTCAATAAGGAACTTTTCGGTGGACACGGCTGAATAAAGAGATAATATCAACAACGCTGTTAACGGGATCTACAGGAAAACTGAAACGGATAGCAGCGAGACCTCAGACGAAGATACTGGAAACAGCAACGGATAATACAGAATAGCAGTGACATAAATGATGTCGAGAACGCAGTCTAACCCCGCCAAAAGATTCACCGCCGAAGCTCGACTTTAAATAACATGTTAATACTCGGACTTGCCAATAAGTAAATCAACTTTTTGGGAGACACGGCTGAATAATGAGATACAACAAGAAGGCTGCTAGCGAGATATACAACATAAATATAGCGACATAAATGGTGTCGAGAATGCAGTCTAACCCCGCCAGAAGATTCTCCGCCGAAGCTGGACTTTAAACAACATACTACTACTACCCGCCGCCGCGCCGCCGCCGCCGGCGCGGTCACCCCCGCTCCACAGACCCTTTGATCGCTCGGGTGAGGCCGAAGCCTAAGATTTCTACAAAAACCGACAACGGCCATAAACAATAATAAACCTAAGCACCATGATAGCTGGATCGCGATCGACAGCGATCAGTACATTAGTAGCTACCAAACTAACGCAGAAATTATCTAACACCAATACACCACAACAAATAGTAAACCTAATTAGCCTGTACAACAGATGAGTGGAACAGGAACTCCGGTTATAAATCACCAACCCCAATTACCACAGGACAAGATTGACGTCAATAAGGAACTTTCCGGTGGACACGGCTGTATAAAGAGATAATATCAACAACGCTGTTAACGGGATCTACAGGTAAATTGAAACGGATGGCAGCGAGACCTCAGACGAAGATACTGGAAACAGCAACGGATAACACAGCATAGCAGTGACATAAATGATGTCGAGAACGCAGTCTGACCCCGCCAAAAGATTCACCGCCGAAGCTGGACTTTAAATAACATGTTAATACTCGTACTTGCCAATAAGGAAATCAACTTTTCGGGAGACACGGCTGAATAATGAGAATGATACAACAAGAAGGCCGCTAGCGAGATATACAAGTATCAGGAAACAGATAGCAGCGAGACCTCAAACGATGAATTTGTAAATAACAACTAATACTGCATAGCAGTGGCATAAAGAGTCAAAAACGAAGCTTAGCCCCCAAAAGATTCGCCGGGAAAGCTGACGTTGAAGAAACATGGCAGCAACGTCGTAAAAAAGCCCATCCATATTATATCACCCGTCTCTCCACTATTCCAAGGCTTGCTATACGGTGCATACTGGGTAGGCGCTTTATCCCCTCCATATCCTAAGGGCATGTCTTCCCTACCATTACCGCGCCCCCCGGTCTACTCACAGATATACAATGGTCTCTGTTGCACCATGTAACATGAGGCAACAGGGGCTAGTGTGAATCTATGGGTTTATTCGAGAAATCGAGTCTGGTTAAACCACGCTGGGGTCGGTGCAATTCATTCATTCATTCATTCAATTCTCTCAATGTAAGTTTGCTGCTCTAAAGTAGGTTACAAATGGCTATGAGTAATGAGTAGTCAATATCGATACTAAAAAGCAGCATACCATTGCTCATCGGAAAGCCAGGTTTCAGAGCGACAAACTTACCCAACACAAACTGTAAGTTGCTCTGTGATGATGATAGTTGTAAATGGTTTCCAATTTTCCAGGTTTAGACCGCTTTTCTATTTCTATTTTATTACCTGGTACTTTCAAAATTAAAAGTAACAATACAAATTATGTTAAATTGTTTGTCTTTTATAATAAGGAAACACAGAACCTTATTAAGATCGTTTTGTCCGTCTGTTACAGAAGTTTTTGTTTTATGTGGTTTACATTAAAGTATTTAACTAATAAATATTATGTAGTGAAAATATATTAATTTTATTTATAAACTGTTTTCAGAATCATTCTGGAAGCCATATATTGACATTTTACCTGAGAAATATTCTACTATTCTTTACTTCACCTTGGAGGAGCTAGCAGAACTCAAGGTAATTCATAAAAATTAATTATGTGACTTTAATTGATATCTACTATTCTTTTTTCTTTGCTATTGTCTGTGAGAACATTAATATATGCAGTGGGAACACTGTCCATGGGCTATAAACATTATTTGATGGAAAGATTCAAGGTAAGAAAGAATAAGAGTGTTACTTTAGTGGAAACCAAAACTTGTAAGAAATATTGTTTTTGTTTTTTCTGTTAGAATAGTTGTAGTTGTTCTCTTCTAAACTGTTCAATTTATAGAATTCTATAAATGTTTTAAAAAATTATTATGTTAACTCTCCTATCTTCTTGTTTAACTATTGATATAAAATTTCAATTGTTTTGTAAAATTAAATTATTTTCAGCCATCACCAGTCTTTGAGTCGGCACTAAAGCTTTACAGAAGTATTGCAAGACAGTATGCCTACTTTTACAACAAAATCCACTCATTGGACATACCAGTGCTAAAGAAACTTCAAGACGTATTTACTTTCGACAGCTACAGGTAAGATAAATGAAAATAGTTAAACAATTAATCTTATTATTTAATTTTTAAGTCAATGCTATAAAAATAAGAAACACTCAAAAAGTCTTTGATATGTCACATCATAATACTGGAATAAAACAAATAAATTAAAGATTAAATTAAACACATACATATTTCTATTTCAATTATTGGGCAAATAATAATTTTACTGCAATACAAACAGTTATTTTTATACTTAAACTATTGTAAGAGACAAGAAATAAAATTAAAGCTTAAAATATAGTAAGTTAAGTACAGTTGTTTTATCTCACGAAAGCGGGTGAGCCATACTTGTAGATGTAATGCGTATAAACACGTGCTCTTGTGTGCGTAACTGCAGGTAGCGCGCTCTCAAGCATAGGCACACAGAGACAATGTGCATGTAACATTTACACATACAAGTATGGCTCACCCGAATACAGCTGGGAAACAGCATTGTGGATTTATTTGTGTTTCAATTAATATTGATCTATTTCATAAAAATCTTAATCAATATCAGGTCACTAGTTTAAATTATGAAGCCCTTTCCACAATTTTCGATTTCAATAAATCACATATTAATTTATTATTGCAGAAAACACCCATTTAACTAAATATTTTAATTATACAAATTTTACCAATTCGTCCAAAAATTGGTAGATTACTTAAGTAATGCCTACCTACTGGAATGGTTGCCTCAGACTATCCCACATGTAATCTGGCGAATCTTTACCATTTTGTGAATCTAATGTGTTCAATGTGTAAATATTTGATGTTTGCAACATGGGACTAATACTGCGAGTACTACAGTTATTCTTGTGACCTTTTCTATTTTCAAATACTGGTGTTGGAATCCGTTCGTCACCGAAACTACGTTTTTTTCTAATTACGGATCTTTGTTGTTTCCATTTAAATGCTGCATAAGTTAATAAGAATAATATCATTGCTAAACCTGCAATGCTGGCTGTAGCAACTGTCACGGATTTAGTTTGGCTGGGTATTTTATCGAGAATACCTGATGCAGGTGTTGGCTCTTTATTGTTGTATGTATTTACTTCTACTCTTTCTTCAGAACCTGAAGCGATGTTGTTTTCAAATTCTTTGAGGTGTTGCAGATCTTCCAGTACTATTAAATCGTTTCCATCCGCGTCTTCGTCCAATCTGATCGTCTTAAATGGTGTCATAGGAAGCCCTGAAACATAAAAATATATGGATATTGTTTGATTGTTTGCAATAGTATTGAATGTGTGACAGTGTGAGTATCATTAATGATTGCTTATACCTTCTAAATTATTTGATGTATCATTATTGTGATTCCTTCCCATCAATGAGAATATTTCATTCCAGCTGACAACATCGTCTGGACTTTCGCTTAAAACTCGGCTCTCTCGAACTGTCTCACTTGTGTTATTTTCATTTTTTGTAATGTTAACGGCAAGAATAGATGTCTTATAAGCTCGTCCTTCAGAGTCTTTCATTAATGTAGTTTTATTTGCTGGCTTAGTAAAATTATTGAACAAGGACATTATACCCATATTTTCTGCATTTTCGTTAACATTATTGCGGAAATCCATTACAATAGGAATGTTAGCATTGTTTATCATATTTGGTTCATCTGTTGTTACTCTTGGATCATGCAAATTAGCGTCTAAGAGTGCCCTTAATGGATAAGTCTCTTTCGATATTGGCTCTAAAAGGGACTTAGATAAGAATGGCTCTGGTGGGTTAGGTTCCCGGGATGCGTTGTGGAATATGTCTGCAAGGTGCACATGGCTGGATCCACGCTCCCTGTGCTCTACTAATTCGCTTAGTGTCATATTTCGTTCCATCAATATCTTGGATAATTTGGCACTCGCTGAAAATAAACACATAAAATCAGTAAAACTATGTTCTTTAAGAGGGCGCTAAGGTAACCCGCGAAATTCAAATTTTCTTACGTTTTTTGGAATTTGCAAATCAGTGTTTGGTTGTATGTTGATTACAATATTATTCGCGGCCGTAACTAACATGGCTTTACAGAATTATAATCATTAGAATCAGCAATACAACTCCATAAGTTAGAATTGGCCTCAAATCTCATGATTTCATGAAATAGTCATTCAATAGGGTAATATGAAGTTAGACAGCTGTGTTGATGATTTTTATGATTATAATTCTATAATTCTATAAATACCTATCAAAATATTTGATACAGCCGCGAATCATATTTAGATCAACATACAACCTATACTGACTTGCAAATTGCAAAAAACGTAAGAAAGTTTGAATTTCGCGGGCTACACTGGCGCTTTCGCCTTAATATTAAATATGTGTTTGTATTTTTTTTTTTTTGGTTGTAGGTACATGCTTGCTACCTGCAACAAGAAAGCAATGAGACTTGTTTTCATTAATTCGGTTTACTCACTTCGAGTGTCATTAAGAATTTCTTCTATCTCTATTTTGGCAGTTTCCTCTGTTGAACTGGGTAGTGTTGTCACGGATTTCAAAACTTTCGCTGTGGACTGTTCAGGTAAACTGTATGTTCTGCGTGTACTTTCAGTCGTAATGAAATCTTCCAGTGTAGTTGGATCATTGGCATCGTCTTCAACGGACTTCGGATCTTGCGTTCTTGCAATGAACTCAGAAGATGAAACTAAACTGCCCAGTCCTAACAGGTGTTTTATAAGGTCGTCTGGCGGAGGTTCGGTCATAGCATTTTTATGCTTCAGACGTTTCCTTTTCAGTCTGTTGTTAAATGCTTGTCGTCTAAGACCTGATGAATTCATAGTTGGTCTCACCATAGATACTACTGTCGGTTTTTCTGTCGCGGGTTTCGGAATTTCGGTTAAGTTCTCTTTTATAGAAATAATTGCAGTTTCTGTCATGTCCATATTAATATCGTCAAGTTTGCTATCTCCTAAATTTATTTCCTCAGATGAAGTGTTATTATTAGCCACTTCTACTATAATGGTGGTGTCTTCTGGTATAATAGCTTTTGTAGTTGTTTCAAGCTCAACAGTGTTATTGTTTTCGACACGGGTGTTATTCTGCATCAGAGATGGGATTACATCCTTCCATTCTTTAGACTTAGTAATATTTCTTCTATGATGTGAATACTTTCTCGAATTCAATGTCACTAAATCTCTGCTTAGTTGCCCTTTGTATGTGTTGTTTAACATGGGTCTGATTCGTAGTTTCTTACGCGCCCCAAGTGGGAAACGGCGTCTTGTTGATATTTTAGGAGTTTTTTCCAAAGGTTTAGCGGTTGTTGTGGGTTCATCATCTTTTATGTTGTCTTCAGTTTGAATTTCAACAGGTGTCGGGTATTCCACTGCTGGTTCAGTAGCGTAATTTATTTCTAAATTGATGAAACTTTGCTCGTCTGATTCTTTATCTTCCTGTCTTATCTCAGATATATCGTTTCTTGGCTCAGATGGATTTCTATTTTTATCTTCAAGGGAATCATGGTCCTTAAATATTGACACTGCGTGATGTTTTCCATGAAGCAAGTCCGTCAACGATAGATTATGTTGTTGCAGTATTTCGCTTAAACTTGTTCCGTTGGATCTCTTCAATATATCTTTTAACGTCAGTGGATCCATGAGGTAACCATCCTGAAAATGATAAGTAATAGTAACTATAATTATGTAGATAAGAGCCACATATGAGACGTTTTATTAGTTTACAATCCTTTAGTATTAATGTTTTTATATGTTACCACGATTTCAAGAACAGGTAGGTACAAGTATTGGTAAATTATAATTAGTTTATTAGACAATCATCCATCGCACACTGTTGTTTGTTATACACTGCTACATTTTTAGGAGCAGTTAAGACAACATTCATGCCTATCAGTACCGTGATAATTTCATCCATCCACAAAATTGGTGGCGATCCTTGTAACGATCTTGTCTTATGTCGTTGGAGTTTGTCTTTACATTTTCCTAAGAGCAGTTTGGCTTGATTCTTTTTGATCGCCAATATTTTTTCAAGACTAAGCGATTCTTTGACCTTCTCATAGGCTTTTTCTTGTTCTAGAGTGCGCCGCACAGCCGTCTTGCTAGTGTTACGGTGTTGTTGTTTTTCATTTTTCAATACTAAAGAGATATGTAGTGTTGTGGTATTACCTACTTTAACTGTCTTTTTTGTCTTTCTGTTATACTGTGTCAAAGTTTTATCCTATAAAATAATAACATTATAGTGATATCATGTCAAAAGTTGTGTTTAAGCAAAATTAATCGCAGGATTATGAATATACTTCATTGCAATATAAGATATCTTAGTAGCCAAACAGACACGTTTTCTAAACGTGCTCTATTTTTTTTTAATACTTTAAAAGTAAAAATACTAGTCCAGTTGTTTATTTGAATGAAAAATAATATCCTAGAAATACTATTTGAGTATACCTGTGCTTTTTTGAGTTCGTCATTCTGGGATGTGTTATGATTATGATTGCTTCGTTTTCTTGCAGCTGTTACTTCCGATGAAGACACGGACAAAGATTCGTCTTCGACCATTGGCACTTTTTTAGGCTCAACACTAATTTCAGGATCATCTATTTGTAAAGGATATTCGACTTTTGTTGCGCGCTGGTGTAAATCTAATTTCAGATTTGTAGGTCTTTGTTCCGTTAATTCGTGTTTATCTTCAAAAAGTACGACATCTTGTGCAACTGCATCTCTTTCTTTGATATTGACTTGGTCAATTGGTTCTGTTTGTGCTTCTACTGGTTCTTGTGTGGTTTGTTTGATTTCGCTTAATTCAGGCCATATTTCGAGTGAAGGTCGCTTCCTCCGTTGACCTCTTCTTCTTAATGGTCTTTCTAAGTCCACAACGTCGTCGGTCCAACGTGTAAGTCTACTTTCTGGTTTCTTTCGTCTCCGTTTAGGCATTTCTGTAGTTTGGTGAGTGTTCTCGAAGTCTAAATCGAAGAAGGGTCGAGGTGGTTCGTCGGGATATACAATTCTCTCTTGTGGAATGAGATCTTCATCGGAATCTGTTTGTGGACGACGTTTTCGTTTACGTACGGGTCGGCGACGTTTAGGGACGTCGTCTGGTGAATGTTTTCCCAAATTTTCGGTATTTCGTTGTTCTCGCACCGGTGGGTCTGCTTCCATTGCCCTCCATGGCTGAAAATGATAAAATATAATCTTAAAATATAATAATATAAAACCTTAACACAGAGCTTGATCAGTTTCGCTAATTTTATACTTTTCAACAGCTTATCGCAGATTGATTCTGGAAATAGGCGTCTCGCTTAGATAATGTAGGTGTACTTAAAATTAATTGTGATTAAGTTTGAATATAAATTATTATAATACTCTTATTTTTTTATTGAATAAATAAATAAATAAAAAATTTATTAGCAAATGTGAGTACAACTCATCTATCCTAAACAAAAACACAATATACAAAGTTTTGAGTATTTTAAAGATAGAGTAAACGACGATGTCAGTACTAGTATTAACTGTGTGACAGACACCGGCGCCTTCCTCATACAACCTAAAGTAACAAGCTTTACCGTGACATACTGACTTGTTATAGTAATATTAGAATGTTACAAATAATTCTGGTACAATTTCAGTTTCGTTCATTTTTAGTTTAATTATTAAAAGCATAAAAATTTAATTTAATAGAATATAAATTACAAAGAATGAAAGAATAATAATATATAATTACTAATTTGATTGAAACATTATTTATTTATTTTAATTTTTAAGGCATGCAAGGAAATGCGTGTGTGTGTGTGTTGTTTGAGGGTGTATGTGTGTGAGGGTGAGAGTGTGTGTGTTTAAGAGCGTATTATTTAATATGATCTATGATTCCCTGGCGAACAGTCTTTCAGTTTCGTCGTAAGTAAGACCCTGAAGGTATTGGTTTACTACGGTCCTACACTTGTATTTTGGAAGGGGATAATGTCGCAAGTTTTGCTAATTGCATTATAAAGGCGGCCACTCAAATTCAGGTAGTTTCGACTTGCCAGGGCGGTTTTGATTCTAACCGAAGGGCAGACCAGGTCTTTACGTCGTTTATGTGAAATTAAGTTAGGGTCATAATTAAGGGAGGAATGCTTACGTAGGATTATATTGAGTGCACAGAGTTGCCTGCAAGTGAGTACAGATGTGTCCTTGTATAATATGGTAGTAGAGTAGCGATACGGTTTGTGAAGCATCACCTTCAAAACGGCCCTCTGTGCCCTCTCAATCAACTCAGCCTATCGCAGTCCACTGCTGGACATAGGCCTCTCCCAGTCTGCGCCACAACACCCTGTCCTCCGCCTTCCGCATCCAGTCTGTCCCAGACACTTTCTTCAGGTCGTCGGTCCATCTAGCTGGGGCGTCCCACACTACGCTTACCGATACGCGGTCTCCACTCCAGGACCCGTCTGCTCCACCAAGCCCAAGCCTGTGCCCTCTCAAGGCGAAGCATAAGGGTCTTAAAAGTGCCACCCCAAACTGAGATGCAATAGGTAAGGAGTGACTGAGCTAAAGCAAGATAAACAGTTTTCAACAGTGGAAAAGCAACTACGTCTCTGAGTTTTTTCATTGGAAACATAAGCTTTCGTACACGAGATACTGTTACGTCTACATATTTACTCCAACTTAGTGTGCAGTCAATGTGCACTCCTAGATACTTCACGCAAGATGATCTTTGAATAGGAGGGCATTTACAGGTATTAAGGGTAGGATGGGAACAACTATGAACCTTTATATCGCAATTTAGCGGGAATGTTCCACAACTCAAGACAAGACGATCTTTGCAGCCTTTCTAGTTGCTCGACCTTTTCCTCCAGTATTTGAATATACGCTAAATTCTCCTTACGCTCTGATGTCAGCTTATTGAATTCTTTCAGCAGATCGTCATATTTTCCTGTGACAAAATCACATGATTTTTTTATTGATGTGTTTAACTCTGTAATCTCATTCATAGATGCCTGCAGAGCATTGTATTTATAATTTTGCTGTTTTTCGAAATTCGCGAAGAGGTTCTTCATTTCGGACATAAAAACATCAATATCATGCTCCTGGTCTTTGCGGTTTATACGTTGTGTAACGTTAGAGTCCAGATCCACCTTTTCCGTTGGCATATCAGGTTCTGCTGAGTGGCTTTGCAACTGTTTAGACTTGTTGCGAACAGTGACATTTGTGCCCAGGGAAGATAGCGATCGCGGGGACCGCTCCGTGGTGGGGCTCACAAGTCTCGTCGGTCTGGCAGGTGTGTTTGTATTATCGTCCTTAGGCTGTTTACTTACGCAGCTAGGACACTTCCAGGTTGATTTTTGCTTAATACCCATATGACTTCTAGCTACCATCGGTTGCATTACCTACATGCTGAGCAATTCACAACTATCTTTGTTTTAGTGAAGTGATCCGTAACGGGTAATAACAAAAAACTCGTATCCATTTGCAAATAGACTGTTTCATTGCATTACAATTAACATTTTTAGTATTCCGTAACAAAATATGCAAAGGAAAATCAATTCATTAAGAGGCCGTATACGATATTTTGCCGATTTCGCTGATTTACGTGATTTTACAGTTAAAATACTGTATTTCTATAAATTTTAGTGCACAACATGAAAGATCTTTTCAAAGGAATATGATCTAACTAATGAATGAGCTACTTCTTTATTTTGCGTCGAAGTAATAATGCAAGAATTAAGTAGGTTGTTTTAAAAGATTGTTTCATGCCAAATGTTTTTAATTTTTTGCATTTTTTTTTCAGGAAATGGATTGACTTTGAACTGAAGTTTAATTCTGTTATATTAATTTAATGAACGAGAGTTCTAAGTAGTCGAAATCAAAAGCAATTCTTTGCCCATTTTCTCTAAAATTTGACTAAGTAAAATTTTTTTTTACTCAATAATTTTATATGAAAGGATTCATACACTGTAACAACTTTCAAGAATACATTGTAATTTTTCCATTAAATTTAGACGTCAAAACGATTCGTAAATATGTGATATTCTAAACCTCTTGCAGCAAAAATTCACAAAACAGTCGCCGGTTTTGGTAGATTAGTCAAAATTAAATAATAAAAATAAAAAAGTAGCTCATACATTACATTATAATAGGAATGATCTTTCATGTTGTGCATTTAAACTTATAGAAACACAGTATTATAACTGTAAAATCACGTAAATCAATCGAAATTGGCAAAATTCCGTGTACGGCCTCTTAATTACACTTGTAGGAATGTATGCAACATTTTAATGGTAGTTCTATATATGACAACTTTCTGAATTCCTCATCATATTCCAACTATCGATGCCAGAGTGCAATATAAAAAATCTGATGATAAAGTAAAATATTACATTATCGCCGTAAAAAACTAGGCTATTTATGAATTAAATACGGACTCCTAGCGGCTTAAAGATAGCGCACTGGTCCGATTCTTATTATCATTATTGCTTATTCATAATGCTTATGTATTCAATTACAGTAATTCCGATACTAATGCGCATGTTTTTGTTTTTTTTATAATTATTATTGTTCAACAAGTTTCATCGGTAGTTGCGTCTGCGATTGGAAAATGTATAGTGAAAGGTCAGCGGTTAGACTGAAGGTGAATGACTTTGTAATCTCATTCATTCACCCGTCTGGGTGAACATTGCCGTCTTATTACAAAACAAGGTTCATCTTCAAACCCAGGTTTAAACAATGGACCTTTTTTTGAATTTCAAACTTTATTCCGACACATTAGGATGTCAGTTTTACAAAACTGACAACTTAGTACCGGACTAAGTTGTCAGTTTTGTATAAAGAACTGTATTTCTATCACAGTTAGGATCTTATTACAAAAACTGGCTCGATGGTTTAAACCATGACAGAAGAAAAACCTCGTTTTGTAATATGGCCGCAAACGTCTAATCTTTGGCTTTTTACAAGTTTTTATTTAGTTTCACAGACCCACTTCCCGGTTTCCGATTGAGCTGAAATTTTACATGCATAAGTAAATCGGATGACAATGCAATATTATTATGATACGGAGCTGATCTGATGATGGAGCCGGAAGGTGGCCATGGGAACTCAGTAATAAAATGACGCAACTAGACAGGGTGTCCCTGGATGTATGGAGCAAATCGAAAAGGAAAAAAAGAAAAAAAATCATTTCCAAACTTTTTAACCCTGTGAATTTTTTTTTAAATCGGTCGAAAATGGAGTAAAATTTTTGCCAGACCGAATCCTTTGCAGCAAAAGTTTTTTTTCTTATTGAACATATGTTTTCTAGCTGCGTTAAAGTATTACCACAAGAAAGGCCCACTCTTTTACAAATTCCTGTAAAAAAAAAGAAAATTATAGCTCTGATATTTTTTTTATAATTTATTTCTTTGAGGACTATGCGAAGTGATGGATAAAAAACTAAAATTGGTCATAACTTTTGAACCGTAAAAAATTGCACCGACATTCTCAGGGTTAAAAAGTTTGGAAATGACCTTCCTCACGTCCCTATTCGATTTGATCCATATTTCCAGGGACACCCTGTATAGACCCTGGCTCTGGTCCTAGATGATATCCAGACTAATAAAAGCTTGTTTTTTTTTTAAATTAAGGGTGTAAAGTTCACTCATCCTCTATTGAAAAGGGAGGATCCTCCGACCAGACGGGTGTTGTGTCTGGTGGGCTACTGCCCCACGGTTGATGTCGGGACGTTGTATATATGCTAATCGCGTGGTAAACTCTAATTGCGCGATGCAGGTTTGCGTGACGTCATGTCATTGATGAGTAGTTCATATGTGGCGATGTAGATGCCGCCACATCACTCCCCTCCGGAGACCGGAGGTCGATAGTGGGCTGAGTCGTGTATCTTGCGATGCTTGCCAGTGCCAGTTGTGGTTCCAGTGAGTCGGAACCTGGTGCCGCATAGTTCACGGTGAGTCGGAACTGTCTGCGGTGATACCCCAGTGAGTCGGGGTGGCGCTGCGTTATGCTCCAGTGAGTCGGAGTGTACAGCGCTGGGTTGAGGCTGAAGGTGATGACCAAGAATGCGCGTCCGCTGCATGCTGGTGGTCAGGATACCTGTTGAAGCCGTGGATGCTGGCTGGCTGTGTGACTCGCCGCTCGAAAGCTTGAGGAAGTGATGCTTGATGACGTCACGCTGATGTAGTTGCACGAAGGCTGCGCTGACTTTCATGCTCGGGGTCACCAATTTAGAGGCATGGTGAACAGGGTGTAAAGTTCACTCATCCTCTATTGAAAAGGGAGGATCCTCCGACCAGACGGGTGTTGTGTCTGGTGGGCTACTGCCCGACGGTTGATGTCGGGACGTTGTATATATGCTAATCGCGTGGTAAACTCTAATTGCGCGATGCAGGTTTGCGTGACGTCATGTCATTGATGCGTAGTTCATATGTGGCGATGTAGATGCCGCCACATGTTCATCTCGGATCTTGTGAGATTGAATGATATAGGTAGTTAGTTAAGTTGTGTTCTTGTTCTGATTACAAAAGGTAGTAAGTATTCAGTTAGTTAATGCTTGTCTACACTAGTTACATCAGCGTAATTATGTAGTAGTGATACCTTTATATCCATTTCTTAGTGATATTATCATAGTAATTAAAGTTGTTAAACCTAGGAAATTAGGCTGCTAGTTGTTAAATAATTACTCTTTACAACATTATATAAAATCATAAGGCCGTAACGTTAATTTTCACTGTGATTTTAACACAGTTTTCTTATGGCTGCGCACACGCATTACGTACCTATTACGTAAATATAAGACGATGCGACTCTTCGTGCTCTAAATAATGCGTTTGATAATCGGTAAAAAAAAATGTTGGTAAATTCTCGAGTCTCGTGTGAAACTGAAGAACATTACTGGAATATTCGGTAAAAACAAACGTTACGTTGTAACAGTTGTTTTATCTCACGAAAGCGGGCGAGCCATACTTGTATGTGTGAATGTTACATCCACATTGTCTTTGTGTGCGTAAGCTCGGGAGCGCGCTATCTGCTGGTACGCACAAAAGCGCGCGTGTCTATACTCATTACATCTACAAGTATGGCTCACCCGCGTTCGTGAAATAAAACAACTGTATCAAGTACAATCAATCTGCCTAGCCTTTTCCCAACTATGGGCACAGAATAAATAATAGTACTAACGTACAGAAGTTGCACTCCTTTGATCTTGAAGAAAGCCGCTTTTATAATAGCCTACAAAATCTTTTCCCCTCCATGCGCAAGCTAAATTGCTCTTAATCGCCGCACTTGAGAGGTGTTATTACTTTGTGTGCTTTCTCGACCGTAACATGCCTACGCCGCTTAACCGAGTACTAGGGCTGTTCGGAAAGAAAAATCAAATACGGTACATACATTTTTATACTTTTATTATTGTAAATATATTGTATGAGTTGTCTTACAGATAGACTGAAGGTAATATATCATTGGACTGAAGACATTACATCAAAGTGAAACAACTCTAGATAGACTGTATTTAGAGTTGTTTCACTTTGATGTAATGTCTTATAAATTTTTTCCCTTCTCTGAAGTTCCTATTATTAAATTTTAAAGTAGCAAAAATCCTAAATCTAACAAATAATTTTAATAAATATTGTGTCGGAAAACATTTACATGGAGCAATAAAATAAATATCTTGTAGGAGTGTAAGAAGATTATTTGCAGGATTATGAATGAAAAATTTTTCAAAATTATTTAAAAATATTTCTTCTAATTTCTTAATGTAGTCTAAAAAGGTTTCAGGTGGCACTTTAAGACCTCCGTAGAAGGACGTTTTTTTATTAAAAGCTTTATATTGTATGAACATACAGGAATCGTGTATGTCTGGGGTATTTTTCAAATACGTGTTAAGTTCGGGACACTGATGCCTTTTTGAACATTTATATAAAAAGTATCCTGCTACGTAAGTGACAGCATTTTCTGTCGGCAGGTCAAATCGGTAATCGACCTCACCGTCTAGTGTTACCATTACCGAGGACTCTGGTATATTTGGTTGGTCTTCGATTGCTACTGTTTCTTTAAAAAGTGAATTGTTTCCTTTCAATAGCAAATTGCATAGATCTTCCTGACAGTTGCTGGAAGGGGAGTTCTTTAACATATTGCAAAGAAATAATTTTGAAAAAGCCCTCATGAACTGTATTGGGGTTGGTTCTCTGCTATTGCCTCCCTGCTGCCGGATTGAGCCGAAAAAGTTTTCGAGCGGGTCTTGGTTTAGTCTCCTAGTAAATATAAAATTTAACCCTTCTTTCTTCAAATCTTTGCTCAGCATTTTAATCGCCTGTATAGTTATTTGGAAGTTTTTAAATGTTTTAATTCTATTCGTGTTATCAGTGCCAGTTTTTCGGTTTTTTGCAGTAATGTTTTGAAACATACTTTGCGCGGTGTTCAGCACTTCAATTTGATCATTGTTTAATGTAAATGCTCGTTGATATTTATTATTACTTTGAATTGTACTTGAATTCAGAACGTCGAATATATCATTCATCGATTTTACAAAGTCTGCAGTTGCTCTAGCTTCTTCTGGTAAAAATTTTGCATAAATAAATGTATTAAGCGCACCGTACACAGTTCGACTAAAAATTTGTGCGGCGTATTTAACTCGCATCTTTTGAAAGTTGTTAGGTTCTATATGGGCATCTGTAACTTTTGGTATAAGACGTAAATTCTGCTCCTTTTGATGGGAGTACATTGATGCTATGTAGTCCCACGTAATTTTTTTTCCGTCATAAATGAAGTCATTGGTTAAGAGATTGTTTCTCACACATTTAAGCATGTGCGGAACATCAAAAATGTAATAAATTTTGTTTTCATTTAATGTGAAGTAGGGCTTTTTGATAGTCACATGTTTAACTTCTTTAGCATATTTGTCGAAATTTGATCCCTGATCAGATACAATCGCCATCACTTTTACACCTATGGTATATAACTTCAATATAACTTCGTTCATCCAGTTGTCCAGTCCTTCATAATGCTTGGTACTAGCTAGTAACGCGTAGGCAATAGGTTGCTTCCAGTTCACTGCGATACCGCGAAGCATAATAACATAGGCATTGGAAGCTACTTCATTCGTTACATTTCCATTAATATTATGAAGTCCAATCGTTTCATCGTGTTTGATATCATAATATAAATGTCGCTTTAAGACCATCTCGTCCACACATATGGTACAGTATTTTGCCGTGTCAGGTAAAGATTTAAATTTTGAAGCTATGGTATTTAAAATCTGGGCATCTAGTTCAGGTCGAATATTTAGTTTAAATCTCGATAATGTACTTTCACTAGGTAGTTTTAACATTGATTTTAAGCTCCTGTACGTTTGGGGGCTGGAGAAATGCAAATTAAGTGCAAAAAATTTAAATTCAGGATCATAGCGATTACCCTTATATTTATTCCTTACGCTGTTCTGCCACTGTATAAGTTTATGAAACCTTTCAGTAACTTCATCGTCATCTCCATTGTCATATTGGTTGCCGGACGGAGCACGCGAAAGTGAGTTTTCGGCATCTGTTTCTTTTTTTATTTTATGTAATTCATTTTGTAGCCTCCTTTTCTTTTTTTCAGATTCCTGTAATTGAGTAATGAGCTTCCTTTTTCTTGGCGTACCTGATGAAAGAGCTAAAGACGTTTGCGTTTCTCGTTCATTTATTGGACTGACAGTTTGTGTATGAATTGTGGTCATAGAAGCATTTTTAATTTTAACGACAGACAATACTTCTACATATGAATGCTTGGTTTGTGTCGACACTTCAGAACTCTGTGATTCCTTTACATATGTTGTAGTACTAGGTTGAGATTCGATCGAGAGAAATTTTGTTGGTACTGCACCTGGCAGCAATTTTCGCATAAGCACTTCGGATAACATGGAATTTTCGAAATGTACTGAGCATATTTTGTAACTGTCTGGCTTTAAGTCAGTTTTATTGAGTAAATCGAGTCTTCCAATAACTTCTAACCACTTATTTCGGCTGAAACAAATAAGATTCAAAATCAGGAGTCATGGTAGCCCCCTGCATAAATAATTTACTTATAACTTATTATAAGTAAATTATTTATGTAGGGGGCTACCATGACCACTGGTGTCGATTCTCTTGTTGAATAAATCTTTTTAAAATTTTGGACATCCACGCCCACTTGAAAAATTTACTCTGTAAACTATTTGTTAAATAAGGTATTGTTTTACTCAACGTTATGAACAACTTTTACTTTGGGACGAACCCTGAAATCGCGAAAATAAAATCAGCTGTTCCATACATAATCGAAAAAATGTATGGAACAGCTACGATGACAACAGCTTTCGCTGTCGCCTGCCGCCGAGGATCACAGTGTACAATCCGTACCGCTAAAGATGGACACATCACGTGGTTTGACTGGCGCAGTAGACGATTTTAGGTCTCTTTTGGTATGAGGTCTGAGCGCGGGAAGGAACCGGGTGTCATCGGGGCGGTGGAAAGAGCGCGGGAGGCGCGGTCAAGTCTTATCTTTAGTGGCGCGTATTATACCTTTATGATTCTCAATATTACTGCATTACACCAATGACACTGACAGTCGGGCTGGTCCACAAATTCAAGGTTGCTCAGCGCGCTATGGAGCGGGCTATGCTCGGAGTTTCTTTGAAGGATAAAATCAGGAATGAAGTTATCCGGAAAAGAACCGGAGTAACCGACATAGATTGCATAATAAGCAAACTGAAGTGGCAGTGGGCTGGCCATGTTTGTCGAAGGACCGATGGCCGGTGGAGCAGACGGGTTTTGGAGTGGAGACCGCGTATCGGTAAGCGTAGTGTGGGACGCCCCCCAGCTAGATGGACCGATGACCTGAAGCAAGTGGCTGGGACAGGCTGGATGCGGAAGGCGGAGGACAGGGTGTTGTGGCGCAGCCTGGGAGAGGCCTATGTCCAGCAGTGGACTGCGATAGGCCGAGTTGATTGACACCAATGACGAAGTACACAGAAAAATAACTGGCTGACTGGCAGAGAGTGACAAAAATAACTTTAGCGCGCGAAAAATGTAGGTTTGTGCGATCGTACGATCGCGGGTACACACGGATACACATTACATCAAGCTATACTTTTCCAGTTTACACTGACCTCTCACTGTAAGGAAATCCTATACAATGCGAGATCAGCTTATACTGGAAATCTATAGCTTGATCTGTAGCCGTGCGTACAGTTGCCAGCATTTATTGAGCTTTGATCCTTAATTACTTTAAGCGATTTGGACCTTACTAATGAGACAATACGACGCGCACACAAACCCCCACCACTCCGCCGAGAGCTCAAATTAAATGCCAGCAACTATAATAGTAGGTAGCAACACGACTCGACATGTCTTAATAGATTTTCTTCATTAAAAAAGCAACTACCTACATATATCAGTAATATAATTATATAATATAGTGATAATTATGAATTGAGATTTAATTTTTTCACGATTGTCATTGCTACTTAAATAATAACGTCTAGATTATTTTAAGTATGTAGGTAAGTACTAATTAATTTTACTCATGTCACACTCACAAACTCCCTGCTCACATCACCTATGTACCATTGTGTTTTATGCTATATAAAATACTGTTTGTTACCTACATACAGTACAATATATATATAGCATAAAACACAATCGTAACTAATTATGGAATGGTTAACTTACGTTTCACAATCGCTTGGTAACTTATAAAAAGATAACTTTGAGTTCTTCTGTTTATTAAAACATCGGTCCACACAACAATTGTTAGTATTACGTTTTAATGTTGTCATAACGAAGGGTAGGTACACAAAAAAACAAAAATAAAATAATAATAAATACGACGGGTTCGGTCAGAGCCTCAGAGGCGCGGCGCGGGCAGCGGTGCGTGGCGTGATTGCGTCGTACGTGACTCGCTGAGCGCGTATAGACCCCGACTGACTAGCAACCCTTGGTTGCCGCGCGCTGTAGGTACTTATCTCGAGCGGAATGTACCAGTGCAAGAGGCCTGCTATGGGGTCGGCTTCCATCAGTCAACCGGATTCAGCTGAATACCAGTATTTTACATGGAGCGACTACCTCAACATCTGACCTCCACAACCCAGTTACTGGGTAACGTGATACTCTTTGGTAATACTGGTTGTTAGAATTTCGGGCTTCTAACTCGTAACTGTCAAAGATCCACGATCGCAGCCGGCTTAGCGTGCTTTCCGAGGCATGGAGGTGTCTCGATATGTAATGGTAGGTCACCCATCCGCAAAACGACCGCGGCAAGCGTAGCTTCGATCGATCCGTGCGGCTGTTATTATTTTAGCCACGAGGGTTGTTTTCAAGTACATAATTGTTTATTTTGTGAACCATCGATGTTGATTGGACGAGCGATGCGTTGCGTGCAGTGTACCTACACAGTACGTAGAAAGTGTCTCTGATTACGCCTCAATCGGTCAGTTTATACTACCAATTCCTAAGCCATCAATTCACTTAAACTATAGGTAAGTTATTTTCCGCTATAATTGATTAAATGTTTCCGTGGTAAGAGCGAATAATGTTTTACTCTTGAATTTTGTTTGCTCTTTCTATTTACTTAATAGTCTTCCGTGTTAGCTGAGAGTAAAACACGTATACAAGGTGTAATTTAAATAACACACAACCTATTAAGGGGTCATGGTACTCAACATTATGAACAACTTTTACTTTGAGAATGAGACCAAAGCTGAAATCGCGAAAAAAAAATCTGGTGTTCCCTACATTTTGATGAGTTATGCGAACATAAATGTAGGGAACAGCAGATTTTTTTCGCGATGTCAGGTTTGTTCCCATAGTAAAAGTTGTTCATAATGATGAGTACAATGTCCCCCTAAGAGGATAACGGTGATTAAATTTACACCCTGTCAATCAATCTTTGCAACAAGGACTGAAAGGGGGTCTTAAAAATTCAAAGTGGGGCTACTAGGGCATGTGGGGCATATGAAAGAGCGCTGTTTGTACATTCTCAAACATTTTTTTATTGTTGGCCGCATTCTTCTCAGTTTTCGACTTTTGATGAAAAATGTAAAAAAAAACCGCCCCCCCCATCTCCGAAGTTTGCAAAGATAAAAATCTGAAATTGTTCTATGTGACAGAAGTATAAGTAAAGATTACAGGAAAAATAATACGATGTCTCTAAATAGCACACTTTTTCAGAAATCGGAACGGAAACGTCGGTGCGCGAGTCCGACTCGCTCTTGGCCGGTTTTTTTTTGTGAGGTAACGACCGCTGTTAGTGCTATTACTTGAAGTATGAGTTGAGAAAAACTTATGTATTATCGTGTCTAGATATCAATACCCATCGCGTCTGCGGAGTTTAGCTAGACGATTTAACATAACCCTGTATATAAACGAGAAGGTAGTGTTCTGATCAATAGGTATGTTTTTATGTTGTATTATGTTAAAGTTAGTATTAAGTATGTCACAAGATTTTAGTTATACAAGGTGGGCCAAAAGAAATCACCCTATTGCTCTATGCTCTTATATTTGCAAATAGCGGCCAATGTCAAATCTGTTTTGACATTTGTGGACTAGACAGATGTAGAATACAAGTGAACAAGCCATGGAGCGATACACTAACCAAGAACGCGGAATAATCGTGTCTATTGAAGAAATGTTAAGAAATGAAGTGTAGTGATTTGCACTGACGTGTGCCCCATTTAACCGTTCCAAACTTTTTTGTGGGGTTTTTTGAAGCCTTGTGTTTACGTGAACAAGCGTGAGACCCTGGAAGCCCTCAAGGACAACATTCGACACGAGTGCGAGAATCTGTCGCCCGAAGTTGTCGCCGAAGTGTTGAAAAATGCCATAAAACGAGCCCGTATGGCAATCAATTGTGACGGCGCCCATTTCGCCGATATCATCTTCTCGACTTGAACAATAAAATTCTAAAGGTTCAAATAAACATAATCAAAAAACAGAATCGAAGTTTTTCATTTAGAAAAAAAATAAGAGCCAAACAACATCGGATGACTTCTTTTGACCCACCTGTTATTTAAATTTTAAATAAGTTAGTATAGTTTTGTAAATGACCGCACTGTCGCATTGGGTACATACACCTGTAATGATAGTTGTAAGGGAGATTTGAATAAATAAATATTCAATCATTGAAACCTACATTTACGAATAAATTTGATTTTGATTTTTCTGATTCATTTTCTGCATTCCGCAATGGTCGGTGATAAGTTGATAACTTAAAATTTAATGATATTATTATGTCGGCCACAACAAAATAGTAGGAGAGAGAAAGCTTTTAAAACTTGTCATGTTTCTTCATTATATTCTAATGTTATTAGGATAATGTATGAATTTTTAAATAAATTATAATTTTTATTCTAATCATTATTAGCTAAAGAAAGACACATACAGAAACACAAAATACACACAAAATTAAGTAAGTAACATAAAGTTTATCGTATAAATATTCGTTTACAATAAGTACAGTATATTGCTTATATCATCGTACGCGAGTTATGTGGGTCAAGTGAGCAAAGATGCTTTATAAGACGTAATTCTATTCTGCTTTATTAACGATTTGTCAAAACGGACTGATATTATCATTTAACCGGCAAGACGTGTTTTCTATTTACAAATATTATAATTTTATGGTAATTATAGTTGCACCGTTTGATTTAAAATACGAATAGAGATTTTGGCCCAAAGACACCTATACCTCCACAGTATCTACCGACCTAATCAGGTGTCCTAGATATTTTTGGGCCAGAACCCATTTTGCTTAGAACTTGATAAGACTGCTTAAGCTCTCTCAGTTTGACTTACGAGTAAGAATAGTTAATTTAAAGTCTTTTTCTTTCCCGAGATAAGTATAAACGGAAATAAAAGTGATCAAAACTGCATACGATAATTCACTTTTCCACTTAAAACCACTAGCATTCCGTGCCTTCATATAGTAAACTTTAATACGGTAATGTACTCGATTGGTTATTTAATTTTTAGGTTCACCATTTACCAAGAATGGAAAACTCTTCTGAAATCCAGTTAGTATGTACAACATACTGTTGATTTGCACTGCACCAAAATCATATTATAGTTATTTAGTTTCATGTCTTGTGTTTTATTTGCCTATGTTTGCATTAGATGTTGTATTGTTGTTATTGTGATGTTGTTGTTAGGATAAATTCAAATTCAAATATTTAATTCGGAAATCATCCATAATGCATGTATTAGTTAGTATGAGAACTTACAAACTATGTTAGTAATAAAATCAAAGTTAAAATTAAACTTAAAATCAAAATTTAAATCAATATTAAAATCAAAATTTAAATTAAAATCAAAATCACAATCAATCAATCTGCCTAGCCTTTTCCCAACTACGTTGGGGTCGGCTTCCAGTCTAACCGGATGCAGCTGAATACCAGTATTTTACATGGAGCGACTGCCTATCTGACCTCCACAACCCAGTAACTGGGTAATACGATACCCAAATCAAAATCACAATCAAAATTAAATTTAAATCAAAATCACAATCAAAATAAATTAAAATCAAAACAATTCAAACAAATCAAAATTAAATTTAAATCAAATCAATTAAATCAAAGTTAAATTAAAATTAAAATCAAAACCAAATTAAAAATAAACTAAAACATGACCATAAAACTTATACTCTACATAGAACATTAATTTAAATCTTTCCTCAGCACCGGGCCCGCAGCTATGTCTACGGGACCAGTGCATCAGAAAAGGGCAGTCTGGCCTCTCCACAATGACCTTCAGCTTCCACGTATTCTACGCATTAGGGATGCCGTTCTTTTGCGCATGATAGCCTCAAAACTATCTATGCCTGCCTCGGCAAACATACCCGACGCACTTGATCTGTCACATTATATTTTGTTCACAACATTTGATCCTTAGTCCATACAAGCTATACTATCGGTAAGTGCAATCAAAAAGTGTGTTGTTTTTGTAAAAAAAAAAAAACGCATTCAATTCCTGAATGTGGCAGAAGCTTTTTCAAAAAACCAAAAATACAGTATTATTTTCCTTCAAAATTGACATCATGGTTCCTTTGACCAATTTGCCCTACTTTTGATAAAGTTTTGAATTTAGCCTTATGTGCCATTTACCCGACTGGCATACTCCCCCCACTTACCTACATGCATTTGACAATTTTTTATGGGTGGAAGATGATCCCAAAAATAGCTCCAAATTAAGGTTTTAGCGCGGTATGAAATTAACTTACTTTTTTTAAAGTTTTTTGTACAACTTTGACATACTGTAACTTTGGATTCCACCTTGGGTGCGGCGGCTGACTCTCACATTCATGATTAGTGAATATTAAACAACTACTAGAAATTAAATTTATTCGGTATAAAATTCGTCGCAAAAATCGAGCCCCTACTAATCGGTAGTCCAAAAGCTAGTTAACATGCTAAATGTCCCGTTTTCCTGTACTCTTCATTTCGCAGAGCTTTCATTGAAGATTTTATTGCTCTCTGAGAAAACGGTATGGCACAGATTGATTTCTTCGCCGTAATAGGTAGTCGTCTAAAACGACCGTGTCATGATTTATGCTAATAGATTAAGCTCGACCACGAGACGAAAGTATCAAATTTCAATTATTAACAATGACTTCACAACAACATCACAACACAACAATCACAACATCTTCATTGTTCGTATCAGCATATTTAGAGGTGTCATTACATCTTTCGCAAATGATGCAACGAATACTGACACTCACCGAAAAAGTAGAGCTCATGCTCACAAGAGTGTAAGACTACTCATATGTTCCCAAAAATCTCATATCATCGTGAAATACATCTGTTCAAATATAATTTAGTTATCTCATCTTTGAATAAAGAAAGCTGTTACAAGACGATGTTATAACCGCGGCCTGCAAGGAAAGTTGAAAGCAGCGTGGTACCGGTCTGCGAACTTGAATCAACAGCTATGCACAGCTATGTGACTTATGTTAATGGAGGTCGTAAATACGTAATATGTTAATATAATATTATGTTATTAATATGTGAAGTATATGGTTAATCGTAGAAAGTGCGATGTATGTTTTTTTATAAAGGATATTCGTGATGTAATGTTGGATGTACGTTGATTTGCAGATTTTTATGTGGTTAGAATGTTTTTCGTTTTCTTTAACTAACTTATCAAATATCAAACATTTTACTAAAGGTCTCTTTACTGTTTTCCTTTTCGTATAGATAGAGATTGATCTCATACAATTTATGCAATCACCATGTTTACTAGTAAAGAGACCTCTATGACAAACTGGTTTGTGATCGTGTGGGTTCTTTGTGGGGTCATCACAATAGTTCAACCTCTTTGGCGTTTGATCTCTTGACCTCTCAAATCATAAATCCATTACCTTTTACTATTAGAATTGTCATAGCAAGAGCCGCCACATCTGACCATTGAAAAATTAAATAAACCACAAACTTCGCTCTCCAAAAATTAAGTACCTTTGTTTACCCGTCGTCTTCGCTCTACCCGCTATTAATTCGATTAATTGCTTTAGCCTCAGTGACGTCGTTGGTAAAAAGCTGAATTTTAATTTTATTATGATCGCATAATATCACGGCCCGGTGCGTGCCGTACCCACTGGACCAATTTACAAGATAACAAAGTACACTGAACTGAGACTAAGTTTCTATCTTAGAACAACTTTGTATGTACGCCTTTTTTATTAAATCATGGTGATCTGACCGTTCTTCATTCTCTTTAACATGCACATTCACAATTCTTTGTCCAAGTAAGGTATCAAATCCAATACTGTATTAAGTAGCAGTTTCTACCATAATCAGAGACGGTAAAAAAGCTAATTTAATGCATTGCAAGCAATGATTTGCAGTGCATTGAATTCGTATATCATCGGTTAAAAAAGTCAATCCAAACGCATACAGTCACTTCCAACACTAGTGCTATCAATCATTGTGTCAATTACATCACCTCTATCAAACATGAAAGTGCTGGCACTTTTCTGAACAGCTACTGGCCTTAATCTGCACACGTCAATTGTCTAATTGATGTGCGGACAACCGACCACGCTCCACTTACTCCAGGTACCTCCCAGATTTCTAGACCAGTTTCTAGACTTGTCTACTCTTGATCTAGACTTCGTACACTTCCTGTTCCTTCTTTATATCAAGATTTCTCTTTATTATCATCTTCATAGTTCGGATTGTTGAAATTACAGAAACATTATTGTTTTTTTTTCTTTTGTCATTCGCTTTGACGTATTGGCTTTGAATGCACAAAGAAAGTCAACAGTTTGTTTTATTGTTTATAGATTTGCCTCCGTGACAATTTTAGCCAATACTGTACGTGAACCTATCACGTACAGTATTGGCTAAAATTGTTTTGATTCTTGTAATAAAATAATTAGAAAGATTTGAAGTCCCGATACAATTTTTAGATCTCACGCGGAGGTTATATGAGTGTCTTAACTTATTCAGAATCGATCTGTACCTTCCCCTAGCATGATGCTAGAGCATCGATAGATCGATTTAGAATAAGTTATATGCCAAAAATATTGGTCAATCTATCAATTCATATACATTCAAATTAACTGATCCTTGATGCCGATTCTTCTTTATTTATTTCATTATTTTTCTGCCTTTTAACAAATTGTAGCAAAAGCCAATGTAGTCTTTGTTACAATTCCTACATGAAAGTCGATCACGGTGACCATAATATTTTGCAAAATCTTAGTGCTTTCTGATACTGCTTGCTTTAACCAGTTACCCAAAACGTAAATGTTTATACCTAGCTAAAGGTTTACTACTACAGCCTTGTTTGGTATACATTTTTTACCTTGAAGTGAAAAGTGTAAAAATAGAAATCGCAGAAGAAAAGTACACAGCCATTGTTATGAAACAACCGCAAAAAGAATGCATAGTTTGGAATCGAATCAATTTCCTGATATTTGCTACGTATTTCTGCTTTATTTCCCCTATACGGTTAAAATACCATAGAAAAATTACTATTTATTGTTGTTGCTGTTGTTGTAAAGCTTTTCTTTTGTCCCTGGAGTTGCTTCTTATGGGCAGTCCAAAGTTGTCCTCTAAAGCTTTTTGTTGAATTAGAGCTCCAAGTGCTACATTATGCCTATCCTTATTTTGTTCGTAAAATTAATCAGTAATGATTGAATTTAGAACCAAAGAGTTCAATAAGTAACCCCTTGCCCCTAAAAATTGAAGTTTCCTGAGCATTATTGGGGACAAATCACACTTGACACTTTATCTGTTCCCTCAGCTCACAGCTTAACTTAAAAGTTAGTATTATTTATAGGTGTTCAAAAACTCAATTTTTACCTGATCGAAATTAGGCGTCCCTGTATCCAATATTCTAGGCCTCAAATCATGTCGATACTCCGACTCCAAATCTTCCTCTGCAGAATGTACTATAATCACCAAAGCGGCCAACGTGGTCAATAGAGGCATGGCGGATCTCCAAATTATACCCATATTATATCAAAAAGGTAACTGCAAGGTCCGAACGCACTGTGACTGTACGTCCACACGTATTGATGCACAAACACTGCACTAATAACGAGTTCCAAATGTCTGTATCAACTCACGCAATTGTCGCGGCACAATTGATTCACGAATGAATCGAAACTCAAAAACCAATAGACGGAAGAATCAAAGATAAAGAAAGAGAAATAGAAGAAAACGAAGCCCGCAAAGTCACGTGCGGCTGTTCTCTATTTGTCAAAAACGCGTGCACTCGGTCCTGGCTATTGAACGATTGAAATCGTTTTATTATCACATCATGATCGTATATTTGTAAACAACCCGATGTCACGGCAATAGAATCTCTAGTAGGCAATTATATGACTGGTTGTTATTATTTGAGAAAAATGTGAGATCTCTCACAAGTTTCCCGCGCTTTTTTTATTTGTGAACGTGAAAGTGATGATGGCGGTTGGCGGCACACGTTAGCCCGCGGCGGCTCAGCGCGTTCGAGTGGTAACTCAACAAATGGCAAATGTACAGCGCTCCGGCAATGCGCTCCTGCAATTTTTACTTTTCCTTTGTATTTCAATAACAACTGCATTTTGTGTTTTTTCAACATTGCTCATTCGCGTTTGAAATATTCGATCAAACAATGATAAAACCTATTGAGGCACGTCGCCGTTATTTTTACCATGAAACAGTGTTCTCGAATATGCATATGCATATTGCATAAGATTGATCCATTCGTCTCGTCTCTATGGGACAGAACAAGGAATAGTTTACAGCTCCCGTAATTTTTCACGATTCTGCATTTGAGCGGTGCCCATCTATAGGGTCTATTTTGCAAAGCTTTTTCCAGAGTCCCAATGTCCAGAAGACAAAGATCTAACACCAACCTCGGATAGGGTCTCTCTTATCATATTAAGGCAGGATTTCTTAAAGTGGGTCCGAAGTATGTGTATCAGGGGTCGACAGTAGGTCAGTTAACCTATTTATTGGGAAATTGAGTAGTAAACTCAGCATTTCTCGTCTAAGCCACGAACGCGCCGCGACGATGACCATGCGTCGTCGTCGCGGTGAGTTCGTGGCTTGGCTTGGTGGTGTTCGAATTCAATAGGTACCTAATTACAAGTGATTTTTTAATATAAATAAGGCGTGTTTTCTTTTCCTAGAATATTCTTGGACAGGGGTCCGTGGAATTGTTTAAATCGTGAAAGAGGTCCATGACTGCAAAAAGTTTAAGAAACCCTGTATTATGGCTTTATTTTTATGAATGTTTTTGTGTACATTATTTAAAGCTTATTGCTTTAAATAATATACACAAAAACATCCTCTTGCACCATCGGCAAAAAAACCTGAAAGATCGCAACAAAAGTTGCGAGACACCAAGACACAAACTTGCCGATCAATCTTCAATAACTTCTCATCAAATTACAGTATCCGTTATCTAATAGATTCCAAGCTCCCTTAATTTCCATGCCGTTAAGATGGCAAATCACAGTATTATGTGAAACGGAATGTGCGCACGAGCCGCGCCGCCTCCCCGGCGGAATGCGCGCGCAGCCCGTGACGATCACATGCGCGAATTAGCGTCGTTTGTTAATCAATTACTTGCATCTAATGATATGCAAAAATTGTTGGCATTTTTTTAGTATTCTCTGGTCGTTTAGTAAAAATAAAGAAAAAAAATCTTTAGCGACATACTTTGATTAATTAGGTCATGAGGGACTTCCAAGCTGTTATGTTGTTCAGCGTACCTTTCCCTATATAAAAAACTGATTCCAGCTTTATGAAATTCTTATAACAGAAATAGGGAACTTGCTGTCTTATCATTTTCTCTCAGCTACTAATTACAAACATAATTTATTCGAAGCTTTCAAGGCGATTGATGAATTTTTTGTATAACTACGTTCATATAATATAGTCGTGAGCTTATAACTAGGTAGGTACCCACCATACACTTCGAAAAAAGCTCAAGCGCGATCATACTCCCAAGTACTTGCAAGCGTAGTTAAAAGTTACATAAATTGCTGGCATAACATTTAATTGCATTTAAAACCATCTATCGTAGTTACACGCATCGTACGTCTGACACTATTTATTTTAGAAAATTGCTTACGGTAGTTTAGTGCAACGATTACTGTCCACACTTTATCGGTCGTATCGTCGTAAAGACTTCCGTGTCGTACGAAAACGGTTTTTGTTTACTTGTTTCTTTAGTAAACGTCTTGGCTAAATACGTTACTACTTATGCTCAGTTGTTCCGCGTAACGTCGCCGTCGTGACAAAGTAAGAATTGGCATTTTTCACGCCCACTTGCACGCCTTGCATTTCTCTCGTTCTGTTTTCTAGCATTAATCCGCTAAAAGTTGTGTAACTACAAATAGAAGATGATTTGACACAGTTGACGTAACTAGTCTTGATAAAGTGATGAGTGCTGCGGTTGGGTTTGCACCTTTGTATTTACCACAATTACGTTTCGTCATTTCTCTCTTGTATGTTATTAGCATTTCAAGACATTCCTGCGTGAGATGTGTTTACACCTTTTAAAATTGTGTAAAACCAAACAATGGGGATTTGAATGTGACAGTAGTGCAGTTTATGCAACGTACCTAATCCTTTGTTGCTGAGTTCTCCATAAAAAGTGCAGATACAGGCACACTAGAACGTATTGTACTTAAAACAAAAATGTAAAAATCTGCCTGTGTCCTCTAATTATTTATTTGACAAGCACAAATTGAGTTTCAATGTTTGCAGTCTCCTGAGAAATGTAGTGAAATTATGAATTAAAATAAATACTGTTTAAACTACAGTCCTATCAGTTACCAAGAATCGAACAAAAAACAATTTGGTAAAAGCGAAGACAGAATTGCTCCAAATTATGATACCGACATCATAATTTCCATCTACATTATCCCAAGCCTATCGATCCACATGATCTCATCTCGTCGCACGTTGTGTGGGTCATTGTTAACGTCACATGTTTTCTCACACACGTCGCTTTTACTTTCCATATCACCGGCATAATATCGTTGATTTAGTGAGATCGTTGTGACGGTACAAAAAGCTCGTTACATCGGATAACTCGAGCGATCAGTACGGACATAGTATAATAATGTTACAGAAGTTTATCTTCATAGAAAACGGCCGAAACGACGCGCTTCGAAATCTCAGTATATACCAGTACGCAACAGATCGAGTTCGTGGCAATTACGTACGGTCGGACGCGTATTTATATACCGAGCGGCCGTAGGTAATTAAGGCTTGTCCGCCGTAAAAAGCGCGGTCACTGTCGGACTGCATAGAAAAGAAAGAGAAGCGCAAAATATGAAGTAATTATCGATTTACAAAAAATCTACTGATTGGACTAAAAAAGTAATGACATGAAATCATTCCATATTATTTTGTAGAGAACTGTATAAATTTATGAACACTTTTAATGAAAATTGTAAGAGTAATATGGAAAAAACTAGAAAAAATAGACAGAAATAGATCTGGTTTTTTTTCCCTTAGTTCTACAAACTAAAATAGATTTTAGGACAAATTAAATCACTTCTTATGTGCTGTAGATTGCTGTGTAGTTTTTCCTATCAAAAAGATGCTATAGTTACTGTAAAAGATGGTCACAAAGTTACTTAGTTTCGCCGTAGTTTAGGAAGGAGGAGCCTTAATTCAAGATCACTGCTCAGATAGACTACTGTAGCATTATTAGTCTGTGGTACGGATCATCATACACATTCACTTGATGATGATATTATGCTTAGTATTTACTCACGTATAGATCATATCGGATTGGACAAGTTCTAAGCAATGTATGTCATTTGCTTTAATAAGGCAATCGCAGAAATAATTCCTTCCAATTTAACTGGTCCAAACTTTTCCTAAAAATTGTTAAAGCTGCGTGTTTTCTAGTGATATGTTTGTTTACTGGTAAATCTTGCACTCAATTTAAAACTAAACTAGGTCGTTACATCATAGTCTCATGAATATATCTCTCGCAGTTTGGCATCTTCCTCATAATATTGTAAGGAGATTGTAAAATACTGTATCCTCAAATTATGCTGCATTTGTATCTTCCAGACATTGTTGCCAATGGAGCATACTTATAGTTTGTTATTATCAGCTATAACTATCTAAGTTTTTCTTTGATTGCGGAATGATGCTCATCCATGATTCTTAAAACTGGATTTGAGTCGAGATTAGTATCTAAACTGTCAGTTTTAACTTTGTAATCGTGATTCTGAGTGTTTTTCAAAATACGAACGAACGAAAGTGACGTAAGGACAGATATAATTATATTGTTTATCATCAGTAGCGTAGCGATCTGCCTTTTACTGACAGTAGGTTATTGGGTTCGGCCGTTAGTTTTGTCATCTTACTATCCATGATCAGTGGTAGTATTGTACGATTGTCGTCTATAAAATAATGCTTTTATTCAATTCGGTAGCTTCTTCCGCTTATTATCTAATTTACTAGCCACCGCTGGCTATTTACATTCGTTAGTAGTTATTCGCAGACGTTATTAATTCGGTTAGTCTAACTATTGTTCTGCAAGTCTATGCAACAAATTGAAACATTAACCAAGCTTCGTTGGAAGATGGCACTTTCATTTCGTGTACGTTTCCCTATAATTTGTAAACCACGGATCATTTAGCAAATTTCTTATTACAATCTCGCATAATAAGAGTTATTCAAGAAGTTATTTGCATGCGTTTTGACATCATCTTCGGAATTAAGTATCTACTCCAAAATTTTATTTAATTTTGATGTTTTTTATTTATATACAATATACAAATTAACACCATTTATACTAGGTACTAAAGTAAATGACTAACTAACTATACAAATAAATACAAAAACAAAAGGACACTTAGGCGTCGAAGTACTCATCCGCATCGATGTCATCCGGAAACGTACCCAGAAGACTGGCGAAATGCCACGTTGATGTTTTTATAGTGATTAATTTCATAATTCAGTAAATTTTCTTAGACTGATTCAAGTACTTAATTTATTACAAATCATTTGTTTTAGAAATTAGATTTAATCATGTCTAGACTGATCATCTTTTTTTGCAAAATTTCATTGCTTCAAAATGCAAATCTCAGACATAAGAAAACATTGGTTTTTTAAACAAAAATCTTATTAATGTTAATTTTAATTACTAACCTTAATTTTATTTTAATAACTAATAATCTTATTCCAAGTCTGTCATTTTAATATTCATTTTAAAAAAATAACCCATCTTGTTTTATTTATTTTACCTTACCTTCATTTAAATTCAATACTAAGCGTATCAGAATCGCTATCGCCAATATTTTTATAAGAGTAACGTATCGGCAAGAAGGCATACCGATGCAACCTAGTAGTTATATTGGTTTGGGTCATTTTATAAATTAAATAACCATCTCTCATTTCGAATGGCTTGTGTATTGAGGGACTAATTCAAAAAGCCATACTTAAACAGCACAAGTAGATTATTATAGCCTTTATTTGTTTGTTTATTTCTTGGCCCATAAACAACCCTGTCACTAACAAATGTGACGTCACGTTCCCTAAATAACGATTAGGCATTGGCTGTGGATGTTTTAACAACGGCTTCCACATTGTTCTGCGTCCGCGACTCCGCGCATTCGGTTTGTTTGTAAATTTTTCACTACTAACAATGTTGTATTGTGAAAGTAACGAACTAGCGAGCGTCTATTCGTCCGCTAATAAACCCATCACTACATATTATAAAACAAAGTCGCTCCGCTGTCTGTCTGTCCCTATGTATGCTTAGATTTTAAAACCACGCAACGGATTTCGATACGGTTTTTTTTAATAGATGAAATGATTCAAGAGGAAGGTTTATATGTATTATTACTATGTAGTTTCACTTCTCAACGTACTAGGCGTCGCACATAATTTTTAGAGCTATAGAAATAAAAATCTATATAAAAATTCAAAGTCCTGACTAACTGATTGACTGACTGATATATCAACGCACAGCCCAGACCGCTAGACCTAGAGACTTGAAATTTTGCACAAAGATACCTTATACAGTGTAGGCATCCACTAAGAAAGGATTTTTGAAAATTCCATCCCTAAAGGGGACAAATAGGGGATGGAAGTTTGTATGAAAAATCTTATTCCTTGAGTTGATAGACTTAAAACTTGGTATGAATATTTAGCTAAGTAAATTATAAAGTTTGACATTTTTATTTTTCCAAAACAACCCCCTCAGGAGGGATTGGGGGTTGTCAAAGTTTGTATCGAGGAATTTTAACGCGCGTTCCGATTAACTCGAAACTCAGTATTTATACTTGAGACTAAAAATTAAGAACAATGTGTATCAGGCTTTTTCGAAAATCTACCCCTAAAGGGGTGAAAAGGGGTAGACAATTTTACAGCGCAGGTTTTACTGCGGGGCTTGATAAACTCGAAAATAGGTGTATAATCTTTCGGTGAAATATCCCAAACGATATTTTTGAATTCCATCCCTGTGGGGGTGAAAACAGGGAATATAGTCTATATGAAAAATCTGCATTCTTGAAACTTGGCACTTGCCTAAGCAAGTAATAAAGTTTGTCCTTAATAGTTTTTCCACCAGAGGGAAGGGTAGAGGGGGAGGGAGGAAGGGGAGGGTGTGTTGAGGAGGGAAAGGGGGAAGGGGAGAAAGTGCTGAGAGGAGAGGGAGGGAGAGGGAGGGAAGGGGTGGTGAGGAAGGAGAGGGAGAGGATGATGGAGAGAGGGGGAGAGGATTATGAGGGTGTAGTGAGATGGGAGGGTGTGGAGAAGGAAAGAGGAAGGAATGGTAGGATTGGGGAAGGGGATTTGGTGAGGGTAGAGGGGGAGGGGAAAGCGGTTAAGGCGGTGTGAGAGGGGGTGCGAGGGGAGGTTAGCGGGAAGGGGATGTTGTGAGGTCGTGAGAGGGAGAGGGCTGGGGGAGGGTGAGGGGTGCTGAGGGAGATGATAGGGGAGGGTGAGAGGGTGGGAGGGTGAGAGGGTGGGAGGGTGAGAGGGTGGAAAGGGGAGGGAGGTGAGAGGAGGGTTAGAGAGTGAGATGAGGAGGTGTAAGAGGGAGAGGGGGAGTACCTTTACACCTTAAAGTTGCTATTTGTATAGCACTGATTCATTCAAGAAACCCAGCCCTACAGAAATGACCGAAAAATAGAAAGTCGGAAACTCTGAACGGCACAAAAACAGGAGTAAACTCCAACCGCGCGTCGGAGCTGACACACACTTTTTGTTTGTTTGAACGCGCTCATCTCTGGAACTATCAGAACTACCAGAAGTAATAGCGCGGGCAGGCAATGCAATGCGATGCGAAGGATGGTTCGGGTTAGCAAGAAATTTCACGCGGATGAAGTTGTGGGCAGAAGTTATCTCAATATAAAAAAAAGAAAAGTCCTGACTGACTCATCAACGCCCACCCCAAACCCTTGGACCTATAAAGCTGAAATTTTGCACGAGGTTCCCTTTATAATGTAGACAAGAAATAAGGAAGGATTTTTGTTCCCGTGTGATATTTTCCGACATCCACGCGGGCGAAGCCGCGGGCAAAAGCTAGTAATAGATATAATTCTATGTGAAAATTCAAGCAGACTTAATAAAATACGTGGAGATGAAGAGTTAGATAACCCGAATCTCTTTTCTCATAGACTACGTCTAAGTCTAAGACAATAGGTAAGCAGGTGTTATAAGAGTGAAAATTGTAATTGTTTGAAAGTAAGAGTCTGTTTCAATCGGCACCTATTGTTTGTAGTTACGCTGGCAATGCATATGTAAATAATTGTTACGTATTCGTTAATGAGAAATTGCTCTCGCTGGGGAAATGTATGAAAATGATTTCTCTGTCTTTACTCATAGGGCTGCATACTGCATATATTTGAATTTTGACATTTTCGGGGAAGGTAAACGGAAGCAAGGCGGTGAATATTTCCGCTATAAGGATGTGTTCAAGAGGCATCTAAGCGATTGCGCTATTGATCCAACAGGTTGAGAGAGGCTCGCTTCACATAGATCGTCTTCTCTTCTAATCTTATAGACTAAGAGGTCACAGGATTTTTCATAACGATCATGGATACGGTTAGATTTACTTCGATGGGTTGTAGAGTAGTCCCCTAATGCGAATGACGTCGGTCTGCCTGCTCTGAGTGGTTGCAACTTCGAGTTATAGCGCTTACAAGAGGCGTCATTGTTGCGAAAAAAAAACGATCAGAGAAATGGTCAGTTTTGGTACACATTGAAAGTATGGCGTCTCCGCAGATGAAACAAGTTGGTCTGCCGGCTCTGAGTGGTTGCATTTCAGAGCTATGATGCGCGCAACATTGTTGCGAAAAAAAAAACGATATATGAAATGGCCAGTTTTAGGACCCATTCGAAGTATGGTGTCTCCACAGGTGAAACGAGTTGGTCTGCCGGCTCTCAGTGGTTGTATTTCAGAGCAATCGTTGTATATGCAAGACGGTTATTTGTGGAGAAAGCCTAAAAAATACATCGAAAAAGGGGACAATAGGCGAATTTTTCAAGTGCACGCCGGCCGGTGTCGTACCCCCACCCTACACCTGCGCCGAGAACCACCCGCTGCGCGACCGTCCCCCCTGTAAAGGAATAGGGAAAAGCTAGAGGTGTCAAGAGGTGTCAATAAGAGAAATGGTCAGTTTTAGTACCTATTCGAAGTATGGTGTCTCCACAGGTGAAACGAGTTGGTCTGCCGGCTCTTAGTCGTTGTATTTCAGAGCATTGTTATACGCAAAGCGCTTAGTTATAGCAAAATTCAACTTAACGGTAATCAATAAAATAAAGAATGAAATCGAACAAATCCAATATTTAACAATTCAACTTTTTGGGTAAATCACACATTAATAATTTTGTAGAATATAGCTAATGAAACAACTCAAAAAATATAGAATGTATAATAAGTAAATATTTAACTCTAAGTCTTAGCTATAATCTACAAAATTATTAATCTGTGATTTACCCACAGTAATAAGTTGAATTATTAAATATTGGATTTGTTCGATTACATTCTTTATTTTATTGATTACCGTTAAGTTGAATTTTTCTATAACTAAGCGCTTTGCGTATAACAATGCTCTGAAATACAACGACTAAGAGCCGGCAGACCAACTCGTTTCACCTGTGGAGACACCATACTTTGAATAGGAACTAAAACTGACCATTTCTCTTATTGACACCTCTTGACACCTCTAGCTTTTTCCCTATTCCTTTACAGGGGGGCCGGTCGCGCAGCGGGTGTTGCTCGGCACAGGTGTAGGGTGGGGGTACGACAACGGCCGGCGTGCACTTGAAAAATTCGCCTATTGTCCCCTTTTTCGATGTATTTTTTAGGCTTTCTCCACAAATAAGCGTCTCGCATACACAACGATTGCTCTGAAATACAACTACTGAGAGCCGGCAGACCAACTCGTTTCACCTGTGGAGACACCATACTTCGAATGGGTACTAAAACTGACCATGTCTCTTATCGTTTTTTTTTTTTCAACAATGTTGCGCGCATCATAGCTCTGAAATGCAACCACTCAGAGCCGGCAGACCGACTTGTTTCATCTGCGGAGACGCCATACTTTCAATGTGTACCAAAACTGACCATTTCGCTGATCGTTTTTTTTTCGCAACAATGACGCCTCTTGTAAGCGCTATAACTCGAAGTTGCAACCACTCAGAGCAGGCAGACCGACGTCATTTGCATTAGGGGACTACTCTACAACCCATCGAAGTAAATCTAACCGTATCCATGATCGTTATGAAAAATCCTGTCACCTCTCGGTCTATTACTGTCTCAAAAATATTCAAACTTTCGAAAAAAAACGACTGGATAAACTGAAAAACGTAAAGAGAGACCTAAGCCCTCATACTATACGTTTAACTCTGCCGGTCAATTCTATGGCTCGTCTTGCGGGCACTACCGTGCCCCCAGATTGCATTACTTGTGACCGGGTATGTAACACATAATTCGGTCTGGTTAGTCATTTAGGGCACACGCTAGGAAATAATAATTTCAAAGGGTCGCTCGCCTTTATCGAAATCTATTAGGAGGACTATATATTTGAATTTTAACGCTTCCATTTTATTTGAATTATTAAACCTTTTGTAACCAACTACTATAATTGCGTAATTTAACTCTAATACTAAAACAGCTTACCCCTCTACGTGTTTAATGAGGTATTTTCCAATAAAACATAAAATATATTTAACAACCGATCTCAATTTTGTAAAAATCAATAAAAACATGTCCGGTGAAATTCGCGTGAGCTACCGGCTCAAACAATGTAGCGTGATTTGTTCCGATATTATCACAAATAGCATCTTTCAGTCAGGCAAAGCAGTTATACCGCAATTAATGAAGAATTCTTCACTTTTTCCCTAACAAATGTCTTAACCAGCGGCAAAGTTATGTTGGTAGCATTAAATTCCTAATGAAGATTTATTTGTGCAACGCTCTGGCTGGAACTCGGAATTGTTTTGTTTCTTTGCTTCGTGTCATGTATTTCGGCTTGTGTAGATTACGTAAAACTCAAACTCAACAGGGATGTTTCCTGGGTAAAAAAAAAGAAATTCTATTGAGTCCGTCAGTTAGTTATCTAATAAAAAAATATTTCACAAGTATTTATTGCTTTATCATAATAATTAAAAAATACTTAGATAAAACGCATTAAAGTGGGAGTGTGGGGGCTCGCTACGTCACAACTATATAACAAACTATGTATGAAATCAAGGACTGACGTCATGCCACATTTTAACTACTTACATGTATCGCCGTAATTTTTTTGATTACATAAAAAAAGAATGAAATACGTGTCCAATAATTTTTAATAACCTAAATGACAGACAAATATTTTGTCAACATCCCCATTAATGTGTAGATTTTCAAGGCAAAGACAAAAGCAAAGGCAAATATCCGAAATATTTAAGGGTTTGCTTTCAAACAAACGTTAAAGTTTTTTGGCATCATCCGTTTGTGCATAAATATAAGTACATTTAGAATTCTGGCATTGACCACTGTGTTTGTAATCTCTAGAACATTTGTCAACATTTTCTTCTTATCATTACATAACATCGTCATTGTTCCAGATGGGCGGTGTCCACGGTGATGACGAGACAGAACAACATCCAGCTTGCTGACACTGACGTCACAGCTTTCATCCCGCTTTGGGATATGTGCAACCACGAACATGGCAAGGTAAATTAAGAATAAAATGTTTATCTAAAATCGAAATAAGTCTGACTGTATGTTGATAGTATCATTCACTCAGCGGTAGTAAATGTGGCTTAAGCCCTAAACGCGAATTTCTGAACAAACTAAACTTATTCTATGGGATTTTTAATAATAATAGCACAGTATAGACGAAGCCCGAGCTGCATACGAAGTTCGGTCGTCCGACGAGAGCCCGAGCTACATACGAAGCCTAACTTCGTATGCAGCTAGGGCTTCGTCGGACGACCGTATGATAAACTGTGATATTATACGCTCGTGGGAACGCCGACTTAGAGTCTATTATCACAGTGATAATAGACTCTAAGTCGGCGTTCCCACGAGCGTAATAAAATCGCGGTGGGATTTTATCGCGCACTGGATTTTCAACTCTTGTTGTTGAGCCGAGCGTTGAGAATCCAACCTAACAAAAACGGAGTGCATCCCAGTGCGACTAAAAACACACTGTTGGATTTTCAACTCCCGGCGCTAAGCAGAGAGTTGAAAATCCAGTGCGCGATAAAATCCCGCCGCGATTTTATTACGCTCGTGGAAACGCCGACTAAGAGTCAGCGCAAACCAAGAGCAGAGCATTTTCTGAGACTATTGAAAAATCAATCTTATGACAATTCCATACATTGCAAAATCAAATACACGCCAAGCATGCACGAGCATGCTCGAGCATGCTTGGCGCGCATTAAATTTTGTCAATAGTCTCAGAAAATGCTCTGCTCTTGGTGTGCGCTGACCCTAAGTAGCTTCTCTTGTTAGCTTCACTTGTGTAAAAAATTACGCTAAAGCTGCTTTTTAAAGTGCTCCAGGAATATAAGTTGAATTTTGCTTTCCAACTGTAAAATAGCGATAAGGGCCAATGTACTGCCGCTGAGTTTATTTTTCTTGTCTATTTTTTCTATTTGGACGATGACCACATTGGCACCATGACCACAGAATAAATAATAGTACTAACGTAGAGAAGTTGCACTCCTTTGACCTTGAAGAAAGCCGCTTTTATAACGCCTACAAAATCTTTTCCTCCCCATGCGCAAGCTGAATTGCTCTTAATCGCCGCGCTTGAGAGTTGTTATTACTTTGTGTCGTTACTCGTCCGTAACATACCTACGCCGCTTAGCCGAGTACTAGGGCTGTCCGCAAAGAAAAATAAAATATGGTACCATAGCACCATATACCATACCATACATACCGTATGGTATGGTGGTGGTGATGGTGGGGTATATGGTACCTTTTTATACTTTTATTGTATTTATGAGTAGTCTATCTAGAGTTGTTTCACTTTAATGAATGTCTTATAATTTTCAAACGTTATTTTTTATTAATCAATCAAACAATCATTATTAAATCATGATCATCATTCAATCATCAATTATTTTTAATACACCAACATCTTTGTATAATATTTAGAAATGTTCTAAAGTAAACAAGGTACAAACACGTCTTAAATTGAAAGTGACATTTGGGCCACTTTAGTCGCCTGAACATGGTCATAATACAACTAAAGATGCCTCAACGCACCAGTGGCTAAGTTTGTGCGATCGTACGATCGCGGGTAGGTACAGTTGCTTGTTAATTCTAAGTTAATCCTTAATTACTTTAAGCGATTTTGGACCTCACTCCTGAAACAATACGACGCGTACATAAACCCCCACCACTCCGCCGAGAGCTCAAGTTAAATGTCGGCAACTATAGTAAGTTAGAGGTAGGTAGGTAAAAAAAAGGTAGCAACAAGACTCGACATTTCGTAATGGATTTTCTTCATTAAAAAAGTAATTATATTTATATATAGTATAGTGATAATATGAATAGTATACTTAAATTTAAAATCTAAGATTAAATTTTTTCACGGGCGGCCGTACGTGTCTCGCTCGCTGAGCGCGTAATACACCCTGACTGACTTGAAACTCAGAGTTGCCGCGAGCTGTAGGTACTTATCTCGAGCGGAATCTACCAGTGCAAGAGGCCTGCCATGACTGTCATCACAATATCACACTTCCCACACCAATATTATAAAGGCGAAAGTTTGCGAGTGTGTGTGTGTGTGATTGTTACTTCTTCATGCTCGAATGACTGGAGCGATTTGGATAAAATTTGGTATGTAGATAGCTTATACCATGAATTAACACACGCTACTTTTTATCCCGGTCAACGATTCCCGGATAACCGCGGGGCGCAGCTAGTAGATGTATAAAACCTAGTATGATACTTTCTATCACTCTGTTCACACAGTAAAATAAAATTGTTACGTATAATATTGCTCATCCATCACCTAAGCAATACCGTCAATTACTTATTTATCTTTCAACACTCATGTCAAGATAATAACAGTGTTTAATAATAAATTGATTGAAAGTTTACATTTCATAAACTTTCTATAAATGCTGGAAACAGCCATTTCGAAAAGAAAAGCCGTGACTTATACGTAGAAGAGTCGCTAGAAAATAATTACTTAACTACTACCTATTTAAAATAATTGGCCGTTGCACGAAAATTAAATTTTCATCAGTTAGTATCTTTCTGAATTTCTTTGTACGTTACTGAAAGGGAAAATTCGCCAGTAACACGCCTGGGTTACATGATAGTGACTCAGGCGTGTTACTGGCGAATTTCGTGAACTGGCGAGTATCGCTGCTTCTAAAGGTTGGGTATCTCTTTGAAAATGTAACAATTAAAACAGTCAAAACATGAATACTTTGCCCCTGCAAACGAGATTCTTGATACACACACGCAATTTCATAATCCTATATTGTAACTTCAATATGATGACGAAAAATTTTTTTTTGGTCGTCGCGTCGTTTAGGTTAGGTATTAATAAATTAAAAGCAAAAAAACCTTTTTAAAAAAAAGCTTTTATTTAAATGCTCTAAAAAGTCCACTTGACTTGAGACTTGTGTACCAAATAAAGTAGTACTTAGTTAATTGAGTAACTTATTCTGCTAAGTTATTTTTTTTTTAAATTTCAGTTTAATTAAATACTTATAGGTACTTACGCAAACCTCGCTACAAGCTTTTATGATCATATAAATTGTGTATAATGAGGTTATAAGTTGATACTTAAAATTTTAAAAGAAAATTTTATTTTCTTCTTTTTAGAGCATTTAAATAAAAGCTTTTTTTTAAAAAGGTTTTTTTGCTTTTAATTTATTTTTTACTTTTTAGTTATCGCTGGCTAGGTTTCTGAGTCTGTTCATCACATTTTTACTCTCAGCGAACATTCATTTGCTTCGTTGGCACTAGTTCCATTATTTGTGCCATGATGGAACTAGTGATAATTTTTTATTGCCACTAGTTCCATTTAGAATGAATCTGAAATTAATAGAACTAATGGTGATTTTTTTATCACTATTTCCATCATGGAACTTGTGAAATTTTTTAAGGGCGTAAAACACTAGAGGTAAAAAAAAACACTTAAAACGATAATGAGGTCAAGATGAAAATCCAAGATGGCGGCTGCTAAAATTTCCTAATTTTTCGTCATGGGTGTTGTTTCCATGGTTTTATAGGGTACTGAAAACGATACTGATGTCAAAATGAAAATCCAAGATGGCGGTTGCGAAAATTTCCTAATTTTTCGTCATGGGTGTCGTTTCCATGGTTTTAGAGGGTGCTGAAAACGATACTGATGTCAAATAGAAAATTCAAGATGGCGGCTGCGAAAATTAGGTATGTTTTTGTTTTTTTTTAAATAATACGTGAGAATTGACTTCTTTGCTGACGTGAGTAAAACATGAATGTCAATAAGGTCTAAATTCGCTTAGCACCCTAGAAATGATATGCATAAAGATCTAGACACTTTCTGAGGTGTCAAGCTAATTTAGACCTAATTGACATTCATGTTTTTTGTTAAATTCAGCTTCCAGATCATTTACCGAGTATCCTGGAGCAAAAAAACAAAGGGATTATATAATGTTACATGCGTTTATCAACCAATCAGAGGCCGTGCTCAAAACTTAGTTGGTGGATTTTGTATACAACGTGTAACGTTAAATGCGCAAAACCTCTTAAGGGGTCATTGTACTCATCATTATGAACAACTTTTACTATGGGACCAAACCTGAAATCGCGATAAAAAAATCAGCTGTTCAGTACATTGCTGTTCGCATAATTCGTCAAAATGTACTGAACAGCTGTTTTTTTTTTCGCGATTTCAGGTGGTCCCATACTAAAAATTGTTCATAATAATGAGTATAATGTCCCCTTAAGAGGTTTTGCGCATTCAACGTTACACGTTGTATATGCGGCCCGGCCAGGTAACGGACGGGTAGCTAGTTACTTTACTCCCGTCAGCAAAGAAGTTCCTTCTCACGTATTATTTAAAATAAAAACATACCTATTTTCGCAGCCACCATCTTGAATTTTCTATTTGACATCAGTATCGATTTCAGCACCCTCTGAAACCATGGAAACGACACCCATGACGAAAAATTAGGAACATATAGGTTAGAATGTGGCGTGAGACAGGGTGGCTTGACATCCCCTAGGCTATTTAGCACATATATAGATGGCCTAATTGTGCACCTCAGCAATATGCGGGTCGGATGTAGCGTCCATGGTGTGAAAATAAATAGTATCAGCTACGCTGATGACATGGCGTTGCTAGCACCGACGGCAGGTGCCGTGAATGAAATGCTGAGGGTCTGTCAGGCGTATGCTGCCTCACATGGGCTTGTTTATAATGTTAAGAAGTGCGAATACATTGTCTTTAGGGCCGGCGGTGAATGCCCAGATACTATACCTAACATTACCCTTAACGGCTTGAACGTCAAAAGAGTGACTAAATTCAAATATCTGGGGCATTTCCTCGCTGAAGACCTTAAGGACAATGTTGATATTGAAAGGGAGCGTAGGGCATTGGCGGTCCGAGGTAACATGTTGGCCCGAAGATTCGCTCGGTGTAGCAATCTAGTGAAAGTAAGACTTTTTAAGGCATATTGCCAATGCTTTTACACGGGGAATCTTTGGGTCAACTATACCAAAAGGACGCTGGATGACCTACGCGTACTATATAATAATATTTTTAGGATTCTGTTGGGACTGCCACGATGGTGCAGCGCTTCTTCTATGTTTGCGCAAAGCCGAACTGACGGCTTCCACGCCGTCATTCGTAAGAAAACCGCGTCGCTGTTGGCAAGGTTGCGGGCGAGTGACAACAGCATTCTTAAAACTGTGGCAGAGAGTATTGACTCTCCGATTATTATAAGTTTTGTGAGAAGGACAATCACTAACCATTAACTGGGTATGTCCTTTTCACAACACTATATATTTATTTATTCTGTCTTTTCTATTGTATTTGAGTTACTAACACTAGTATTAAGTTATAATATTGTTTACTAAGCCGCCATCTTGGATTTTCATTTTGACATCAGTATCGTTTTCAGCACCCTCTAAAACCATGGAAACGACACCCATCTCACCCATGACGAAAAATTAAGAAATTTTCGCAGCCGCCATCTCGGATTTTCATTTTGACATCAGTATCGTTTTCAGCACCCTCTAAAAAAACCATGGAAACGACACCCATGACGAAAAATTAGGAAATTTCAGCAGCCGCCATCTTGGATTTTCATTTTGACATCAGTATCGTTTTCAGCACCCTTTAAAACCATGGAAACGACACCCATGACGAAAGATTAGGAAATTTTAGAAGCCGCCATCTTGGATTTTCATTTTGACCTCATCATCTCTTTTAAGTGTTATTTTTTTTTACCTCTAGTGTTTTACACCCTTAAAAAATTTCACAAGTTCCATGATGGAACTAGTGATAAAAAATTCACCGTTAGTTCCATTATTTTCAGATTCATTCAAAATGGAACTGGTGGCAATAAAAAATTATCACTAGTTCCATCATGGAACAAGTAATGGAACTAGTGGCAACGAAGCGTTACCCATACTATAGGAAAACATAAAAAACTTCAAAAGTCCACCATATTGGATTAAGAGTGATGTCAGAATATTTTTCTAACTACGAATTCTCGGCAAGCCCTTTACCCATATTGCATTGCAGAAGTGCATAAAAAATAACTGTTCCGCCATCTTGGTAGTTCCGCCATATTGGATATTGAATGACGTCGCATTATTTTTCGAGTTACTCTCAACAAGCCCTTTCATTTGATACCCATATTGTAAAAGTGCATAAAAAATAACTATTCCACCATCTTGGATTTACCGCCATATTGGATTTAGAATGACGTCACATTATTTTTCGAGTTACTCTCAACAAGTCCTTTCATTTGATACCCATATTGTAGAAATGCATTAAAAATAACTATTCCGCCATCTTGGACGGTCCGCCATATTGGATTTAGAATGACGTCACATAGCTTATCGTGTATTGTCATCCAAACTAAACGTGTATACAAAATTTCAGCTCAATCGGTTGAAGATATCTGCTTCAAAATTGAGTAGCAAGATTCCACGCGAACATACATACATACATTGCAAGTTAAATAAAAGCTATTAAAAAAATGTTGGACACGTATTTTTTTTTTTACGTAAGTAATCAAAAGATTACGACGATACATTGAATTAAAATGTAGCATGACGTCACTTCTTGGTAAATTTTATACGTAGTTTGTTATAGTTGTGACGTAGCGAGCCCCGACACCCCAACTTTAAGGAGTTTTATCTAAGTATTTTTTATTAATCAAGCAAAAAATACGTGTCTAATATTTTTTTATTATCTGACTGACGGACTAAATAGAATTTCTTTATTTTACCCAGGTATCTTCCCTATATGCTATAAGGCCAAACATAACAGAGGGCCAATTCTCGTACTTAAAGAACGTTCAAATTCAAGTTGCAGTGTCATCTCAGCGACAATCAATGTCAAAAATGTAGGGAAATTAGAGGTTTTTTTGACAGATTGCGACTGGAGATTAGAATGCGAACGTTCTTAAAATTACGAGAATTGCCCCTCAGATCTCTTGTTTATGTGTTTGAACTACCTGCATGCTTTTTTTTATTGTAATAATCACGTTTCTACAAATCAATGTCTTGCATCTGCATCTTATCCAAATTATAGCCAAGTTTTTGATAACCCAAAGATAACCCAGAATACGATATCAATCGGCTCTTTTACAATATCGAAGCTGGCCAGTATTAGCAGCGTAACAAGCTCCCCACAAACTCGTTTCTATTGTATCCTACTAAGTCTTACTGCATTTATTTTGCCAGATAACAACAGACTTCAACAAAGACTTAGACCGCGGGGAATGCTTCGCGCTGCGTGACTTCAACCCCGGCGAACAGATCTTCATATTCTACGGCGCACGACCCAACGCCGACCTGTTTCTGCACAATGGGTAAATTGGTAAACGTTTTGTGTCTTGTGGCTTTTATAGAGGGTGTATCAGAAAGGTATGGTCAAACTTAAGGATGTGGTATAGTCCAGGAACCTGAACAACTTTGTCCATGGGACCAACATCGTAATCGAGAAAAAATTATCATCTGTCCCGTACGAAACTTCAATACCTCACTTCGGGCTTCTGACGACCCGTAACGACTGTCAAAGATCCACGAATGACAGCCGGGACCAACGGCTTAAAGTGCTTTCCGAGGCACGGAGGAGTCTCGGTATGTAAAGATGGTCACCCATCCACGGACAACCCCGACAAGCGTAGCTTAACCTGATGGATCGACCCGTGCGGCTGTAATTACTTAGAAACTTCAAGACCTACTCAACTGAAATATATGGGATGGTTGATAATTTTTCTCGATTACCATGTTGGTCCCATGGAGAAATTTGTTCGGTTTGATGGTCTATACTACACCCTTAAGTTTGACCACACCTTTCTGATTCACACGCCCTGTACATCTATCAAGTATAACTCGATTTTTCTAACTGTGCGCTTGGAGCTGTCAAAGTCGTTAGCTGTCAAATTCGGCGCCTGCTTACCTCCTCAGCGCACTGCCGCGCGCCGACGCCGACGCCTCTCTCTACGGTCTAACTAAATACACACTCGTGCCGTCTGCATAGTTCTGTTAAATTATTCGATAAGTAACTGTTGTTTTATTACATACACTGTAATATTTTGACGTTGACAGTTAGAAAAATCGGGTTATACCAGTTAACGACGAATTGGTTGTTATTTTTGCTGTCTTACATTCCAACTTAATAGGTACATTATATATTTCGTTGATTATATTAAAATTATATATTTGGTGCTACCAAAGACTTAATTTTAATCACTGCTAATAATTCTCAGTTTGCTAAAAATTATACATAAACTAGAGCAAAGTTGCATAACAATGAAGCGTCAGAATTTTTAACTAACAACTATAAAAATTGATATTTGTGTTTTAGGCTTTTGTTTACCTGGCACCAATTAACGACAAATTGATTATTAATTTTGTTATCTAACTTAATTCTTTATGTATTTATTTGATTTTACTTCACGGATTTCCTAAAATTATACATAATGGACCAGAACTTTTGACTACTTATAACTTTTATAGATCCATATCCATTCTATCAGCCCCACTTTTCTTTTGGTAGATTACAAAAGTAAGGGAATTGAACCAATTCGACTGTTTATCCCACAAAAGTCACCACGGTCCACGGCTTTTGTTGAATCTTTATGTGCTTCATTATTTTTCTATTTTATGTGAATGCCCACCTTGTAGCTCTGTAAAGTGCCATAGTTGCTGCGACCATGAAGAAGCTTATGTTCAAAAGCATACGTGGGGCTGATAAAATGGAAATGGATCTATAAAAGTTAATTAAGTAGACAAAAGTTCTGATCCATTATGTATAATTTTACAAAATCTACCAAAGTAAGGGAATTGAACCAAACCGACTTGTTTATTTAGCTGTGTAACACGATGTAGGAGTGTTACATGCATTTGTAATGAAATAGTAACAAATCTGCATGCAACGCTATCCGATGTTCCTGATTCATAACGGTGACGCAACTCATTACGGTTTGTTGTTAGTTATATCACACTGACTGCTACCGTACTGTTCATCATCAATGACTTGCACTTAGGATTCAATTGACACATTTGTGGCTAGAAATTGAAATGGTTGTAGCTACTGTTTGGCAACTGATATTGCTTGTTCTGTAATATTTGTTTCGTATCTGTTTATCTGTTTTGTTCACCATGTATAAAACCTTTTTCGTTACTTATACTTATCACAGGTACTGCTACCATTATCGTCGCCACGCACAAACCTGTGGCGCAGACCACGAAGGGGGATAAGAAGAGCTGCTGTGAACCTGCCGATAGGGGTCCGAAACAGCAAGGCCCAGCTACGGGCACGTGTGACCAGGATGGCTTCGTGAAAGTGGAGCGGAAGAAGAGGAAGAAGCCTCCTAGCCGAAACCAGTGCGGAACCGCGCTGGCGGGACCCAATATGCTGCGTCCGGCAATACCTACGACGCAGCTCTATGTGTCCCGGTTACATCACACCACGAAGGTTGAGGAGATCGTGGAGTATGTTCGATCAAAGACCAGCTGGACCTTAATGGTCGAGAAGTTGGCGTCGCGCCACAACACGAATTTCAAATCGTTTGTGGTGCGAGTTTCGACTCAATATATTGAGACCGTACTCAAGGAAGAGTTTTGGCCGAAGGGTGTCGTGTATCGGCGATTCCGCGGAAGGTTACGCGACACCATGCAGCGCAATACGACGCCGTCACTTCGTATGCAATAAGTAGTTTAGTTTTGTGTTTTTTATAAATATGTATGATAGTCTGTAAGGTATTTATGTTATGGGTCTTAGTTACCCGAAATAAATGATATATTATTATTATATTATTATTATTATTGTCCTAACGTCTTCTAACGCTTCACCGTCTATTCCAAACAGGAAAAAAGTTCCGGTAAGATTTCCAGGTCAAGCAGGGAAATCAATTATCAGCCTTTGATTACACGGGTATATTATTATGTATTACGGGGTTATTATTATGTTTAGATATAGAGTGTCACGCTACAAAAGAACTAACTTTGTTATGCTGTCATAACAACTGTCAAGCACATGACAGTTGACGTCTTACACTCGCGCCAGACATTTTACTTGCATTATACTTTTCTAGTGTGCGTGCAAATTGCGGCGAACAGTTAGACGCTATTTTTTTTTTACATATTTATATTGTTGTTATACGGCTCTATGTTAATAAAGGGATGTGCGTTTTCGATCAACTAGCCTTTACATATTCGTTTCCCTCTACCGTTTAATTGTCCTTCCATATTCTGAATGTTATTTTGATGCGTCAAGTTGATATCGCTGTTCATCAACATTTTATATTCATTCCAGATTCGTTTACCCCAAGAACCAACACGACAGTCTATCACTATCACTCGGCGTCAGTTCAAGCGACCCGCTCCGTGAAACGAAGCTGTCACTACTGACCAAGTTAGGGCTGGCAGGCATCGCCCACTTCAGTCTGTACCAAGGAGACAACCCTATCAGTGCCGAGCTACTTGCCTTTATTAGGATATTTAATATGAATCAGGGTGAGTAAAATTAAAAATGTAAATAATTTTATTTTCTTAACATCACTTCGGAATTCGAACAATATTTCCGCGCCGTTTTAATACTAAAACATAAAATGAGTTTGCTTCCGTCTTGTGAGATCAATAGAGTGTGACTCGAAGTGAAGTTCATAGGATAACTAACAAATAACTCTATGGCTAATGATGCGTACACGCATGTAACATTGTGTAGAGTCTGTTCCATAAGTATCTAATGAAAGTGTAAACAAACCCTGTTCAGGTTAAATTCTTTTGCAATCACACTAAAGGGAATTAGTAACATAAACATCTGTATTTAGAAGGTTTTTTACTTTGTATCTCACCACGTTTTCCAACAATTATTGTTTGAATAACATTTTTAGGGTTCCGTACCAAAATGGTAAAAAAGGAACCCTTATGGTGTCACTCAGTCTGTCTGTCTGTCTGTCTGTCTGTCACAGCTGGATATCTCAAGAACTACTAATGCTATCAACTTGAAATTTAGAATAGTTTTAGATAAAGGTTACCCAACTATTTTGCAAATAAGAAAGAAATTAAAATATTTATATTTTTTTTGCAACAGGGACTGAAAGGGGGTCTTAAAAAATCAAAGTGGGGCTACTAGGGCATGTGGGGTATCATATAAAAGAGCGCTGTTTGCACATTCTCAATCTTTTTTTTCCTTTTTTTTAGGCCGCATAGTTTTCGACTTCTGATGAAAAATGTAAAAAAAAAATACCGCCCCCCCCACCCCCCTACCTCCGAAGTTTGCAAAGAGAAAAATCTGAAATTATTCTATGTGATAGAAGTTTATGTAAAGATTACAGGAAAAATAAAACGATGTCTCTAAATAGCACACATTTTTGCAGAAATCGGAATGGAACCCTCGGTGCTCGAGTCCGACTCGCTCTTGACCGGTTTTTTAACTTCTAACTGAAGTATCATTGACGAAAATTGAGGTTATAAAATTCACTTCAATTTATTGTCAAAAAAATATCTTTAAGGTTATTTAATAGTAGAATTTCGGGTTTAAGTATTCATATAATGAAATCAAAGCACTGTTTGTAAGTGAAAGTAGAAATTGGCATCCATCCTTATGAACATACATTTCTAGCCCATTTGTTTATATTTTCGTCAGGTATTTTTTAAACAAATCAAATCAAAAAAATCAAATAATCTAGGAACAAAATAATATTAACAAACAATATAAACAATATTAACAAATTAAAAGGTAAGTGTTTACTATTGTGCATGTGGGAGTGTTGTATGTTGAGTGTAGTGCATGTCTGAAGGGTGTAAGTATAGAGTGTGCTTGTGGAACTCCCCCACGAGCACACTCTACGCTACGTTTATTTGGTGCACATGTCTGGAAGAAAGATCTCTAGGGTTTGACAAACATCTCCAATTCTTCGTATGAGAGAGTATGAAGCCATTGTTCAATCAGTCTTTTGTAATCCCGGAGAGTGCATGGATAAATAGTAAGCACTTTATTTATTCTGTTATGAAGCTCGTAACCAGACCATAACTATAGTGCGTGTCCAGTGCCTTGTGCACCGCATGTGGAACTCGCACTTTTTCATACTCAAATTACAAGCACTGTGTGTGTTACAACGGCCCTTAGCGTTGGATAACCTCAGATCTAACAATCTGTTGCCATTAAAGTAAATAACACGATCATTATTCGTCGATTTTGATCAGAACTAAAAAAAAGAAAAAGATTTGCACGAGATGTTGCTTTTGTAAAAAAAACATTTAAGTATTATAATTATGCCTTCCACTAATTTGATGCAGTTAAAGAACATGATTTTTATTACATGGGAAACTACTTTTCCCATTAACACGATGGAGAAAGCCTAATTAGATAACGTGCACAATGGTGATGTTTATCTGAAATATTACGTACCTTCGAAACTATGTTAGTAATTGAATCTGTTCATCAATGTACATTATATTTGTGTATCTGTTATAGTCAAACCTCGAAGCTCCGGCGCTCCTAGGTTTGACTCAGTCAATCCTCAGGTCTGACTTGAAGTCTTAGTCAAAGCCCAAACAAATGAAGTTTTTGGGCCACTGACTATATAAAAAAAATTCGTCAAACCTAGGAGAAACTAATTTGGTCAGGCAAACGTCGAAACTCAATTTAATGAAATCGGGGTTTGACCAGTCAAACTAACTAACCTCAAAATACCTAGGGGAGGCTTGGGTTAGGGTTTTCGTCAGCAGGTCGAGGGAGCCCCGCTGCGGGGCTCCTATTTCTGTCTGCGGGGTTTAAAGGAACCTAACAAAACCGAACCTCCGGGTGCCCCTGACATCGACGTTTGACCGAGTCTGCCAGTCACTTCTAGGATCGACTAGGCAAAGCCGAAACAGATTATTTTAGTTTCGACGTTTTACTGAAAAGTTACGAACTTCTAGGTTTGACTTTAGTCAAAGGCCGAAATTGGAATTTATTTCGGGGTTTGCCCGAAGGCTTTGGTCAAACCTAAGATAAACCAGTCATTCCGGGAAGAGACTGCATGTCGACCTTTGACCTTACCTTTGTTTACCCTGTGCTAACGCGACACAATTGAATAATTGTTTGAAGGGACTACAATATATTAGATGACTACTGATTCAGTAACAAACAATATGTTTTCTAAGAATAGTGGACAAAAGATGCATATCCTTATTTAATTTCTCTCCATGTAAAGATTATATGACATATTCATTGTTCTGACCGTCTAAAAGGAATATTTGTATGCGGTAGTAATGGTAACTGTGATACTTATGAGGTACTTAGCTTTTGCCCGCGGCTTCGCCCGCGTGGAGGTCGGAATTATCCCACGAGAACGTGCAACCGGGATAAAAGTGTCTTATGTCCTAACCCAGGTCATGGTCTACCCATGTGCAAAATTTCATCCAAATTCGTTCAGCCGTTTTAGCGTGAAAGCATAAGTAACAAACAAACAAGCAAAGACATTTTAAATAAATAAATAAATTATAAAAAGTATCCTGTATGTGTTAATCCAGGTTATAAACTATCTGTGTGCCAAATTTCATCCAAATCCGTTCCACCGTTTTTGCGTGATTGAGTAACAATCATCCAAACATCTAAACATACACACTTTCACATTTATAATAATACAGTTGGGATAGTTAGGAAGTTAGGATGATGTCACCCCCCATCTGCTTAGTAAATTATCATTTTAGAGAACATTCAATAGGTACTTACTGGTTCATTCATTTTCTTTAGTGTTGCAGTTTTCTTTTTGACAAGTTTAGTAATATAAACTTGTCATACGAAACGAGGAGAGCAATGGTGGCCTAAGTGGTCGGAGGTCGTGGGTTCGAACCCAGGCAGCCACTTCACTTTGTGTAATTTAATTCATCACCGCTGCTCTCTATGAAGACCATGTCTTCACATTTTTTGTCTCGGTTTTTTTTTGTGCGGTTCGGTAGATGATCACATCAACCGAACGAGCGTAGTGGATTACGGCCTACTCCCCTCACAGAGAGGAAGCCTGTGTCCCAGCAATGGGAATGTTGTAGGATGATTATGCTTTATGATACGATATAATAGAATCACAATCTTTAATTTCAGAGGAACTAACAAAGTGGTCAAGCCAGGGTTTACCCGGGGACCTAGTCTCTTCAGACCAGTCTAGTGCCGAAGCAGTGGGCGCAGACATCGATAGACGAGCGTACACCTACTTGCTAACACGGTGCAAGCTCATCGCTGCTTCTTATAAAGAAATTGCCGACGGTGAAGATGATTCATTGCATAGGTATGTAGCTATTGGTGCCGATTCTCTTGTTCACTAACTAAACCAAAATTAGAGAATCGCTATCTTTTACTAACAGGTAGCGCGAGAAAAGGACGGCTATAGCGATGAACTAAGTTAGAGATGTCAAACTAGTTTTCGCCTTGCTCTTCACCGTGTTTTTAGTCGACATGTTTTTACGTGTTAGACGACACGTTCTGGTTGGAAATATTAGTTCAACTAAATTTGACAGCTCTAATTTACGTCCATCTCTTTCTTGTTTTAATAGAGAAAGAAAAAGTTAGCAATAGCCTAAATTGAGTTTAGTTTGTGCACAACAGAATCGGCACCAATGGTGCCGATTCTGTTGTGCACAAAGTAAACTTCTCTTAAAAAATCTTCTTTTTCTTCTAAAATCTGTTTTTAGGGTATTAGGTTAATGCCCGTTTTCACAAACACTGGGTAACTCCTAAAGGTACCATCGCGGACATTTGCGGTGACGCACTTTTGAATTTTATTACCATAGTAATAAGGTCGGAAAAGTGTACCTAATGCCATAAATAGTTTTGCTCTGTTAGCTGGCAGTGTGAGTGAGTAAACAAACGTGTTTAAATTGTGGTTATGCATCATCGCTAAAACAAAAATTGTGCTCACAATTTGGAGAGCTAATGAGATAAACACCATTTGTCACTGCGAAAAGATTTTTGTTTAGCGGTTGTTTAATAGTGTTTCATGTATATTTTTGTTAGTCGTAAAACTTGGTCTTAAAAAAATAAATTCAAACCTGTCGATCGCTGAGTAATCCACTGTCTTCTAACAGATTGAATTTCACTCAAATCTAATGACTATATCCCAAATGATTCATTCGTTATGCCCCAATTTATAAATCGTTGGATCTCCGTTACTGGCTACATAAATATCTCCCCGATTACCTGAATCAAAATAAATATTTTAAATTAAAATATTCCCTGCAAAGTTTTACGAAGTAACGAAAGCTGTGTATAAAATATTATTATTAATTTCTATTCATTACCCGTTATTTTTAATTTAAATATAATTAACTCTTTGTCTAAGGACAACACCCAGGCAGGCGCATTACTTTGTGTAATTTATTTCATCATCGTTGCTCTCAAAACTGTGAATGAAAACATCGTGAGGAAACCGGCATGTCCTAGAACCAAAAAATCGAAGACAAGTGACATCTACCAACCCGCACTGGGCTCGCGTGGTGGATTACGGCCCACACCTTCTCACAGAGAGGAGGCCTGTGTCCCAGCATTGGGAACGTTATAGGCTGATTATGCTTTAGGCTTTGTCTATGCTGGGCCAAGCTTTGTCCATGTCCTTTAGAATCGTCGATACGACGAAGAAGAAGCGTAGTTTGTCATTTTTGTTAGATGACTGCTCAAACTTAAATGAAAATCAATTCATGTACCTATTATATGTATATTTTAAAATAAATAATCGTATAAATCGCGTTGATTCAGTTCAACACATAAGAAAGTTGATATTTTGGAGTGTAGCAATAAAACAATAACTTTATTTCAGGAAAAATGTGAAGCTGCTGAAGAAATGCGAAGTGCAAATACTACAGGGTGCCACGAAGTATCTTGAAGAAACTTTATGTAAACTACCCGCCGCCGCTGAGGAGAAATCTAAATAAATCTTACGCAATCCGCTGAATATATCCAAAGTCTTTATTCTATCTTGACATGGGATCACCCCTCAGACAGATATGAATGATTGATTTGCATTTTCAAAGGATATTTCTGCAAAATTAGAAAATATAATTAATAAGTATTTAATCTTATGAACAAATCATGACAGTATTGGTATTTTATGACCTTGTCGATATAATTTTTACTAAGTTTTATTTTACTAAAATAGTTTTAAAACGTACAACGAATTTCATTTGCTGGGATTATTTGTTATATTGTTTGTGTGTTTATAATTGTTTTTTAGTTGTAATGTACTTACGATTTGTGTGCAATTCTTATTATTTAATATACTTAATTTGAGTTCTTAACATTATTTTATTTATACTGTTCTCTACTCTCCAAGTTTTATACAGTTTCTCGTAAAATCTTCTGGGTTTGGACTTATTTATTAAATAGTTACAGTTTTGTCTCATTAACCCCTCAAGTGTCGAATGCACCCCACGTGTGCATAAGGAAAACCCTTTACATAATAGGTATATGAGCTTATATCACATATCTCACACCGGGTGCGACAACGTCATAAGTAACAAATGACGTTTTTTTCAGAATATCGATTTAAAATTTATGGTTTTATTTAAGTGAAATCTATTTATAATACTATTATTTATCGACGACCAAAATATTGTTTATACTCTAAATTTTAAAATTAAGGTTGTTTCAGAAATAAAAATGTTGTTTAAGTGGTACCTTCTTAATGTTTTTAAAAACGATACCTACATTTATGACATTATTGTGCAGAAAGTTAAATTAAAAGTAGAACTTTTCTGTGCAATAACGTCATAAAAGCCGAACTAAACAAAAAATCAATACTCTAAATGTATCAATAGCACTTACAATTAACTTTATCAGTGGTTAAAAATAATCAACATTATTATTAAAATTAATGGCATATAAAAATCTAACAAAATTATGAATAATTTCTTATTTAATTTAATTTAATTAATTAACAGTAATTTAATATGAATACATAATATTAAATTAACATTAATATTAATAAATAATATTAATATTAAATTAATATTAATCCTGTAATTAATTAATTATAAATTAATTTCTTCTTTCGCAACTGACCAATTAGAACGGTCTCGCACTAGCGTTCACAAAAACCCGCCAAAACCACAACGACATTTACGCCCTCAGTGGGGAATTTTAGGAGTTACATTTATGATATTGTTGCACCGGATGTAGAAGCATGTTTGACATCATTTGTGATCATTTTCTCGTTTTAGCAATTTTAGCATATAAGACGTTATTGCACCCGGTGTGCGATATATATAAACGTTAAAAAACATCATCCGATGGAAAAACCAATCATCGTCATTAGTTGTGAACTTATGGAGTTCGCAACTAAACGCGTGTCAAATGCACCCCATGTGTGCAAAAGGACAAAACTTTACATAATAGGTAAGCTTATAACATATATACAAACGTAAAAAAACATCATTCATGATTGATGATGATCAAAAATATAAATGAAATAATAATCACGGTACAAACCGTCGCCCGCGGGGGAGAGTAGGTATAGCATGTATACAACCGCAGCGCGGTGCGGCCGCGCTGCGGTTGTATACATGCTATACCTACTCAATATTTGCCATGCCTACTGCAACCAACGACACGTAACGTTATTATCAAGAATTTCAATGGCTTTCTGTCAGTACGAGAACGACGGCTGCATGAAAAAAATAAGAGTGCGCTGTCGAGAAAAAAAAATCTTAGCGGCATTATACTGGATTTGTACATTTTAGCGTTTTCGTGAGTAGGTACCTATACCCGTATACTCAGTAAAAGTCTTCGCCTTCGAATAAATTTTGACAGTTTATCCATACAAAAACTGTCAGACTTTGGTCGAATTAGCCCTTAGTTGGGCTTCTCTCTAAGTTTTTTAATTATATAAAACAGTTAACTATGAAGACCAAACTAGTAAGTTTTAGGGGTCACAGAAATAGACGTGCATGGCGCCTATTAGTTAACAGAGCAAGCATTGTACGAACAAGATTGCTGACATAGCCTCACAGACTCCACTGCTGTAATGCAGATTGGTATACAAGAGCTCAATATGAGAATTCCCACCGATCATCACCAAAAGCTGTGTCCACACTTGTAACAAACACGCCAACAACTCTCCCAACAAAGTGACCAACATGTTACGCATAATGTGGACGGCGATATCATTTCCTCCTTCCCAGAACCTCCAAATAAAGTGGCGTCGCGGCGACGACGGTTCGAGAACTCGGATCATACTTTTATTATTGTGCTTTTAGCCGAGTCGTCATGTCATAGGCAGCGATCAGTTCACGGACGGTAAACGAGACACAATAGAAGTTTTATTTTTATAACTTCTATAGACGTTAACCGCCCGCGAATGTTACAGTGGCGAATTTTTTTTTTTTTTGGAACTTGGAATCCACATTCTGAGTTTATCGCAAACTCAAAAACTAGGTCATATTCTTCACCCCCCCAAATATCACCCCCTGGAATGATTGTCTAGGCTAGGTACAGATTAATGACTGACTGAATTGACCTTGACCGGACCTTGACCGTGACTTTTAAGATTCGCTGGTGTAAATACCGTACCTTAGCAAAGTACCTAATCATAAAAATAAACATATATCTTACCTTTATATAATATATACCTTGTAAAGGGGATCCATTAAATCACAAACTTCGATTTATAAAATTATTTATTTTTTCCTTTTAAAATGTACCTGTGTGTACCTAATGTTCCTATATAAGTATTACTCGTAGATACATTTCATTCGCCGTATAAATAATAGGAAGTATAAAGTACAGTTAAAAAATACCTATCCATCTATTTTAAATATATCCTATAATAATATTTACAGATTAAAAATAAGTCATTCTGCAAATAAATTAATGAAACACAAAATATTATAATCGTGTTGTAAAATAAATATTATTTTGATATGATTTATTCTTGACAATTATTGAAATAAATACTCATTAAAAAGCTGTGGTTTTAATTATTATTATTAAAACACTTTTGAAACATTTGATTAGGTGTGTTCTGTGATGTATTTAGGAAAAAAGCCTTTCTATCAAAGATTTTATATCCAATCCTAAAAAATTAACGAAAAATTGAGGTAAAATCTGCCTGTCGGCTTTTTATGGTTGGTAATACTAAATACAATAACAGGGATGTTGACTAAATTTTTTTTGTCCGTCATGTAGATTATTAAAAAATATTGGACACGTATTTTTCTTTTTTTACGTAATCAAAAGATTACGGCGATACATTGAGTTAAAATGTGGCATGACGTCACTCATTGCTAGATTTTATACGTAGTTTCTATAGTTATGACGTAGCGAGCCCCCACTCCCCAACTTTAAAGAGTTTTATTTTTTTTATTAATATGATAAAGCAAAAACTGCGTGTTAAATATTTTTTTTATTATCTGACTGACGGACTAAATGGAATTTCTTTTTTATACCCAGGAAACATCCCTAATAAGTAACCCTAAACATAGAATAAAAAATAAGCATCGTTGTATTACAAATTAATTTATCATGTAGTTAACTCTATTTAATACTTATTTTATCACAACTTTGAGAACTGCATACATAAATAGTGCCAGACAAACGGAGGAGGTATATTTTACATAAAAATATAGATCCTCGCAATTTGTCCAAGTATTATAACGAGCATAATTTAATTAAATTACTAGCTAAGTACTACTTTATTTATACATCTAAATATTCGTAATTCTAATCTTAATTATTACTTGGATACAAACGACTTTTTTCAAGCGTTAAAAAGGCACCATCGTTATTATACGTTTTGGTACGCGACCCTAAGCATAGTTTATTCAACTTTAATCCTACTCTATGCAGTGGTGCGTGCCGTCGAAATAGTCAGAATTAAACATTCTCACGACAAATTAGTGAGATAGAAAAAAAATTGTCATCCTGTTGGCTTTTCGAAATGCAGTCTCCGTCCAATTACGTCGTTAACTTTCCGAGTTACACAATGGCAAGTCGGGACTTAAACTCCATTCGTCAGTTCTACTAAGTCAATAAAGGTAATCATGCCACAGTCATGAGTTCCGGCTTCATAAAAAACACAGGCGAGGAGCTATGGTTACACAAACTACGTGCATCCGATCTTCTATTTCTAGCTATGACCATTGACATCTTAAATGATCAACACTACCTTACAATAGTCTCAACAGTCATGTCACTCGGCAACTAACAAAAAGATAAATATATACCTATAACCTAGAATTTTCTAGAACCTATTTGATCCGCCCCTTATGAGGGACGTACGCATGTAGGGGCGACCTCGGTTCCCCGCGGCGGAATCCTCGAGCGGCCGCCAAGACTCCGCCACATAGCGCGGCGATCAACACGCCACATGATACCATGATGGCGGATAGTGCTGATGTCTTCATACACGTTTGGCCGTCAGGTGTAACTGGAATTGGAAAGAAATAGGTACATTATGATAACATATGTGATAATGTGACTGACGCTGGCATGGCCGCCATCAGGGATTTTAATTTTGATAACACAAAAAATTTGTCGCTAATTAGTCGAAATTTGCCGCCAAATATCAGAATTTGTCGGTCACTGTTTCAAAAGTTATAAGGGTTCATAGGTGGCCGATGTGGAGAGCGTCTCCGCAGCTTGGCCACATTTATATCTCAAAAACTAAGCCACCAAACGAAGATCTGTTTTCTCCCAAATTTAGTTGGCAACTTGTCGAAAAGTTGCGACTAATTAGCGACTAAATTCGGGAGAAAACAGATCTTCGCATGGGTGCCTATCCTTTGTTACGTAAGGCCAAGGGCGAAGAGGTTGCACTTCCTGCAGCGCCGGAGACGATGCAGAAGCAACTTAAGTGTTTGGAGGTTAGGTTACAATATAATTTGTTTTTCTCAAGAAAGGTGCGTTAGGTACCTTAGGTACCGCACCAGAACTTGCGTACGCAGTATTGGTGCCTCGATATTTTATAGTGTGTTTAGTGTGTTTTGTAGTGTTTTATAAGGTCACTATAAAATATCTAGGGTGTCTCCTCACGGCGTTTCCACTCACATAATTATGTACCTATACTAAACACCTTTTTTTAGTCGCCTTTCATTCTATTGGTGTAAACCTAAGCATAATAAAGATACTTACCACCTGTGCTGGCAGCAAGCTCAGAGTCTTCTTCGCCTTCCTGCAGCACCCTGAGTGACTGGAACAGCGATATGTTCTCTGATAGTCGCGGAGCCACGCTGGAGGCCGAGTCCAACCCAGGCTTACTCTCGATCGAACGTCGCTTCACGCTCTTCATGTTGCGCCAGTGACAGGGTTGGGACTGTGAATGGGAAAAGATAAGTTCATGTAATTATTTTGGTCAGGAAAAAGATAATAGATAATTTTGGGTTTATGAAAACTGATCTCCTTCCAATAAAATCATTATGGTATCTATAAATCCTGCTACCCCACTTCACTCTAGCTCCATAACGTTTGATGTGGCTTAGCAATAATGAGACATCTTTATGGGAGAAGTAACATCTAGGATCCTGAAGTTCTGAGATGTTCATGTAAAGCCTCAGAACTTCAACAAGTTGTTGATGACTTTTTTTGAAGACCAAGAGAACTAGATAACTTCTAAGCACTTATTCGTAGGTACCCAATTAGGGGAAAGTGGAGGAATTGAGAACGGCGGGTAATTGGGAATAGCTAGGTAAGTAATACTTTCAACCGCACTACACCGATCCGCACCCGTTCAACAGACGCGTCTAGCGTGTTCGTTTCAACCGCGTGGCCATGGCGTTAAAAAAAAACCAAGCCAACATTTTGTAACAATTGGTAAAAGTTGACTCGCAAAACCACAAATTTGTCAAAGCTATGGTTAAAAAGTTAGAAGGGTTTGAACGTGGCCGCGCCATCGAAACGCGGAGAACCGCGCGGCCACGGAGATCTCAGAAACTAAGCGTTGCACAGACCTGAAATTTTGGTAAATAACAGATTCAATTTGTAAAAATATAGAAAAAAATCCTAGGTTAATATTTTAGGAGCTGTGAGACTAAAACCCCGTGGCCGCGCCATCGAAACGGTGACAAAAACGTGATAGCCGATATCTCGCTGAAAAAGCGTCGCAGACGTCTAGAGTTTTTTGTAGAACCCAGATTTGAATTTGTCAAAACTTACAAAACTGCAACAAAAAATACTTGGTTAATATTTTAGGAGCTGTGAGACTAAAACCCCGTGGCCGCGCCATCGAAACGGTGACAAAAACGTTATCACCGATATCTCGCTGAAAAAGCATCGCAGAGGTCTGAAGTTTTTTGTAAAACCTAGATTTGAATTTGTCAAAACTTGTAAAAATACAACAAAAAATCCTAGGTTTATATATCAGGAGCTGTAACACTAGAACCCCATGGCCGCGCCATCGAAACGGTGAAAAAAACGTGATAGCCGATATCTCGCTGAAAAAGCATCGCAGACGTCTAGAGTTTTTTGTAAAACCCAGATTTGAATTTGTCAAAACCTACAAAAATGCAACAAAAAATACTACGTTAATATTTTAGAAGCTGTGAGACTAAAACCCCGTGGCCGCGCCATCGAAACGGTGACTAAAACGTTATCACCGATATCTCGCTGAAAAAGCACCGCTGAGGTCTGAAGTTTTTTGTAAAACCTAGATTTGAATTTGTCAAAACTTGTAAAAATACAACAAAAAATTCTAGGTTGATATTTCAGGAGCCACGCCATTGAAACAGAGAAAAACACGTTATCCCCGATATCTTACTGAAAAAGGATCGCCGAGGTCCGAAGTTTTTTGTAAAACCTAGATTTGAATTAGATAATTTTTTTACAAATAAAACAAAAATCCTAGGTTTACAAAAAACCGTATTTCACCGTTTCAATGGCGCGGCTCCTGAAATATAAATCTAGGATTTTTTTGTTATATTTTTACAATTTTTGACAAATTCAAATCTAGGTTTTACAAATAATTTCAGACTTCTGCGATGCTTTTTCAGTGAGATATCGGCGATAACGTGTTTTTCACCGTTTCTATGGCGCGGGTCCTGAAATATAAACCTAGGATTTTTTGTTGTATTTTTGCAAGTTTTGACAAATTCAAATCTAGGTTTTACAAAAAACTTCAGACCTCTGCGATGCTTTTTCAGCGAGATATCGGTGATAACGTTTTTGTCATCGTTTCGATGGCGCGGCCACGGGGTTTTAGTCTCACAGCTCCTAAAATATTAATCTAGTATTTTTTGTTGCATTTTTGTAAGTTTTGACAAATTCAAATCTGGGTTTTACAAAAAACTCTAGACGTCTGCGATGTTTTTTCAGCGAGATATCGGCTATCACGTTTTTGTCACCGTTTCGATGGCGCGGCCACGGGGTTTTAGTCTCACAGCTCCTCAAAAATTTACCTAGGATTTTTTTCTATATTTCTACAAATTGTTTACAAATTGCATCTGTTATTTACCAAAATTTCAGGTCTGTGCAACGCTTAGTTTCTGAGATCTCCGTGGCCGCGCGGTTCAAACCCTTCTAACTTTTTAACCACAGCTTTGACAAATTTGTGGTTTTGGGACTCAACTTTTACAAATTGTTACAAAATGTTGGCATAGCTTTTTTTTTTAACGCCATGGCCGCGCGGTTGAAACTAACACCGTCTAGCGCCCCTCGGTTCGTACGCGACAGTGAGAGTGAAAGAGAGCGCGCGCGCTGTCACGGTGAGCCGAACTATTTTTTTAGCATTTCTGTTATAATTTTTGTCGTGTGTTATAAATTTATAATAGATGTAAATATGATATTTTTGAGTTTAGAGACACCGTACTTCATTACAATCATGGACGTTTTATCTATTTTAAAACCCCACGTGCTTTGAAGGTCATCAGAAATACTGTTAGGAATGAACACCATTTTATTTACAGTCACTACTTCGGGAAATTGGGAACGGCATCAGGCGAGTAATTAGGAACGTTCTCAATTACCCCATTTAGTTCTTAATCACCCCGAGTACTACTGGTTGATTATGTAAAAATGTTTTAACGTTACAAATTGACTGAAACAAACTACCAAATTAAAGATCTTCGCTTACATTTACAATTATCCCATACTTACAATTACCCCATATCGTTCCCATTTCCCCCGTGGGATGATCACATTTACCCCATAGGGTATCGGGTAAAACGGAACAGCAATGTTTTTTGTTTTTGTTCATATTTCTTATATAAGTTGATTTTTAAGTTTTTTTTTTCACTATTATTTAGATAAATAAGCAAAGTTAATGTTGCAATAGAAGTTTATTAAGTCCATGAGTCTTTTCTATTACTTTTGAGCATTAGTAGTTAAGTGTTCCCAATTCCCCCACTTTCCCCTACAACTCCATTTATGGTCATAGCTCTCTGTAGAAGTTTATGATAGGTTGGGGATGTATTTATCTCACCGGACACCTCCCATGACACATCCTGACGTCGCACTCGATGTAAAGTGCAGGCGATCCAGTGAACCGGAACGTTTTCATGTACGCGTATACTTGCGTCTCAAACACGCCCGACTCTGACCACGAGCCGCGGAATCGGGATATCAGTTTGTCGTCCACCGGACAACTGGAAAATGATAATAAATCGAATTAGTGCCAAGATTGCATACTAGCCTTAGACTTCGACTTCGTTGGAATACAAACTGCAACGTCCCGCCCGTTACATACCCTCAAGGTTTCTTAGTGAATCCCTCATAAAATATAGGCTACCAAATTGTTAGTTTCTATTTTCCTCCTTTTTTAGATTGCCATTGGTTTTATACAGGGTGTATGTGTAAACAGTGGCAATCTTTTAAGGGTGTACTCATCAATATGAACAACTTTTATCTACTATGGCACCTAATATGAAATCGCGGAAAAAAAATCAGCTGTTCAGTACATTTATGTTCGCATACTTCGTCAAAATGTTGGGAACAGCAGATTTTTTTTCAGCGAATCAGGTTTGTTCCTATAGTAAAAGTTGTTCATAATGATGAGTACAGTGCCCCTTAAAATATTGCCACTGTTTACACTTACACCCTGTATAAAAAAAATAGTCGTTGAAAGTGCACTGCTTTCAAATAGGTTGTTAAGTATTGTAGTTTTATTATGTTACAGAAATAGAACTCACCCATATTCATCAATTAGTTGTATTCTCTTCGTGGCTCCATTGTGAGCGAAGCAGTCGTTCACAACGATGTCGAATCCGTCTGAAAACAATCATTTCATGTTGGATCAAAACCTGGATGCACCACCATGTCAAGATCTTTCTTAACGTGAAACTACGGCATTATTTTTAGACACCGTCACCGTTTTGATAACGCCATAAGTACAGTTATTTACATTGCGGGAACTCATTTTGTGAGTTTTTAGGGGCCTGTGGCTAAGTAATACAGCCGCACGGGTCGATCGATCAGGTTAAGCTACGCTTGCCGCGGTTGGTCCGTGGATGGGTGACCATCTTTATATACCAAGACCCCACCGTGCCTCGGAAAGTATGTTAAGCCGTTGGTCCTGGCTGGAATTCGTGGACCTTTGATAGTCGTTACGGACCGGGTCGTCAGATGCCCGATAGTCTGACAACCAGTCTTACTAAGGGGTATCGTATTACCCAGTTACTGGGTTGTGGAGGTCAGATGGGCAGTCGCTCCACGTAAAATTCTGGTTTTCAGCTGCATCCGGTTAGACAGTAAGCCGACCTCAACATAGTCGGGAATGGGCAGTCGCTCCACGTAAAATTCTGGTTTTCAGCTGCATCCGGTTAGACAGTAAGCCGACCTCAACATAGTTGGGAATGGGCAGTCGCTCCACGTAAAATTCTGGTTTTCAGCTGCATCCGGTTAGACAGGAAGGCGACCTCAACATAGTTGGGAAATGCTATGTAGATGATGATGATAATGATGACCGTCATCGTAAGTGCAGTCAACTGCACTTTCATGGCAACAGTTTGACTCTGTCAGCGCCTTTATTTTGCAGCAGTTAGCCCGGTTTTCGACGTTTGGTAGACTGTACGTAGGCCCTGCTCATGAAAATATTTTTATTATAAAATGTACTGACATACATAACCCAACGTCATTGCTCCCATACCGTTCCATATAATAAAATTTACCAAAAACGCAAGATCTTGATTAAGTAAAACTGATTGAAATTTTTCTGGAGCCGCATTGCGCGTAGACATGCGATCTTTAACAGTTCAACCGTTACGAGTCTCGCCCTTAGACTTACGGTATTTAATTGTTATTGGTAGGTACCTACCTATATTTAGTTCAGTTGTACGGTAAAAAGAACTGCCGATTAATAGACATTGTGACAGAAACCGGTTGAGATTCCTTTGAAGTTAACTTTTAATTGAAATACTGCTAATTGTATCGATTTTTCGTGCAACGAAAGCGCTGTAGCGGGTGCAACTTGCGATTTACTTGGTTGTGCTTGTGCGTAAGCATTTCTGGATTTATAAGCGATCCAAATGATGGCTTTTCATTAGCTTTAGTTTAGTTTAGTTTAGTAGCTTCGAAGGGCCCTAGCAGTACCTACCCAACTTTTTGCAAATCCCAGACATATGAATAGGGATGATGACTAAAAATTTATTTTTTGTCCGTCATAGAGATTATTAAAAAATATTGGGCACGTACTTTTTCTTTTTTTACGTAATCAAAAAATTACGGCGATACATTGAGTTAAAATATGGCATGACGTCACGCGTAGCTAGGTTTTATACGTACAAGTGACGTAGCGAGCCCCCACTCCTCAACTTTAATGCGTGATAGCTAAGTATTTTTTTATTAATATGATAAAGCAAAAAATACGTGTCTAATATTTTTTTATTATCTGACTGACGGACTAAATAGAATTTCTTTTTTTTTACCCAGGCATCATCCCTATTCATATACTCGGTACCTACGTGTGATCAACGTACCGAGTAGATGGACGAGACTGTGCTACATTTTGAACTACAGTCGAGTGCTCGGTACGTGTAAACATATCACCGAGCGCTCAGCCGAGTTAAAGGGCGAGACAGTCACTCGAACCCTATTCTGTGTACTAAACCGAGTGTCCACCTCCGCACTTCTCCGCACTGACTCGCTTGACACTCGGCAGGTATAAACATGCACACGGTTCGAACTCGCCACTCGGCACACTCACGACGTTCGCAGCACGCTACCGTACAATTTATCTTTTTGCGATCCATTTGTTTCGCTAGTCTGCAGCGTCGAAACTGAACTGACTGACTGACTCGGTGCCAAGTTAAAAAATAAGTAAAAAAAGTAAGTAAACACCTGCTCGTCCACCCAACTCTCTCGGCTTTTTTTTTTGTGGATGGGAAATCATCAAATGACTTCTCCCGCTCTGGGCGGAGCGGGAGGGCGTATCAGACTTTTACTGACTAAAACCCACCCGTATTCCTTCAGTTGCCTGTGCCACGGCCACGGTATCTCTTTCCAACCCGCGACCACGGCGCCAACTCTCCCGGCCTGGTATCATTTTGCTGTCTCGCCCATCTACTCGGTAGGTACGTATGATCAAGGCAATACCTAGTTCCATAACACTACTTTACCCTTGGTCATAATTAGCTATATATTATACCTACTACATTAAAATAAAAAAAAATACATAAAATGGTTCTCACCGTAGGCGCTCCTCATATAGATAAGCAAAGTGAGAGGATCTCCAACGCGCACAGGTCCCGACACGCGCGCTCCACTAGCACCATACCCTGACCGAATCTCCATGTAACACTCAGGTGGTTGCAGCGTAAACACGACCGGGTTTCCTGTCGCCACCCTGGAGGTCAACATAAGGGTTAATGAAAGCGAAATGTACAGTTTCTTTATTAAATTACTGAAGGATGAAAACTTGAAAGTTTCAGGCTAAGCGTGAAAAAACGCTTTGATTATTAATTACCTGGCGCTTAAATATTGGAGAACAATGTACTAATGTTATTGGAGAACATTCGCCTTATTACTTAGAATAGTACCTGTAGGTATAGGCCGACCGTTTAACTCGCGTATCGCCTGCGCGGTAAGAAGGGAGCGAGGGGAGATGTTAGCAGATGGGTGAAAGGGGTGCGCGGAGCAGAGAGCTGCTCCGCGCACCCCTCGCTCCCTTTTACCGCGCAGGCGATACGCGAGTTAAACGGTCGGCCTATAGTAGTTATTACTTTTCTTAATAGCACCTATCACTGTTTGTCGCTGTATCACCCAAAGGTTCTCTGTACATTAGTGTGCTTGAAGTATTAAATAAATAAATTGTGTACCTATACAGGGTGAAATTGAATTCATGGGCAATATTTTAAGGGGTCATTATACTCATCATTATGAACAACTTTTACTGTTGGAACAAACCTGAAATAGCGAAAAAAAATCAGCTGTTCCATACATTATGCTCGCATAACTCGTTAAAATGTAGGGAACAGCTGATTTTTTTTACCTACACAGCCTAGATTTGATTAAGTATACAGTTGTCATAAAATAAATTCAGTTCATGTTCGTTCACTTTGTCAATCTAGACTGTAGGTACTTTGCCACAACTTATGTGTTTAAAGCAGAAGGTAATTAAGCATCTGAGAAAATAAGAGATACCCAAAGTCCCGGTTTGTCCGACTAAACCGGTTTCCCGATTACATGCTGCTATGGTTATGATAATGCATTTATTACCAACTGTCACAGATAATCGCTTCCCGATCTATGTCAACAAGATCATGCGTGCGCGACGCCTTGACAGCAAAACTAATCTGCCATGGTTCGCAAACATTTTGTGGTTTACAATAAAAATAAATATTTCAATTTTCACTTTTTAGTTATGAACTGAACTGAAAACAAAATTATAAGAATACCTCACGCATTTTATCGATTTAAAGTAGATCACAGCTTAGAATAAACCACAGCTATGCGAAATCTTATTTCTATTTTTTGGTAAATACGGTTTCGACAGAATTCTTTTCCAATAATTCAATGATCACTGATCCTGAGCGGGCCGAATACGGCACAAATGAAACAATTAAATGAAAACATGAATTATAATGAGCAACAGCATCCACATAAGGAGATAAACATCATTAACTAAGAAATCCGAGTTAAAATTAACCTAAAACTATGTAGGTAAGTACCATAATATGCCTACTACAGAGTTCATAATTTACTAGCACAGAAAATACTACAGATTTGACTTTGAAATGGTAGGGATCTTCCAAACGTGCTTAATCGTCCACCGCTCCGTCAACATCAGCGGGGCAATTGCGTAACACACTATCAATCGGAATCAGGTTCATTTTGACAGTTCAACAACATTAATTGCGTTATTTACGTTACTGAGCAAACAAATTTTTCGAACATATGAAGCAATGGATTAGCAATTTGCTTCAAAAACATTCAGATTCCGATTGACTGTGTGTGTTACCCAAGGGTGTTAGGGTGCAGGTTGGGTAATAGGTAGAGCTGACGTAAAAACCTGTAGGTACCAACAGAATTAAAGAGTGGGTACTCACTCTACGTCCAAAAAAGGGAACGTGACAGTTTTCCAGAAGTCGTATCCATATTCGCAGGTGACCTTGAAGTGTTCGTCCAGCTCCTCTTCTATCAGCGAGTTGTACTGCACCGTAATAGTGTTCCACATCAGGTTCTTCTGTCACACGAACATATATTTTAAAATTAAACATAGTATTTAAGTAACAATGGACGTAAGATAATATACTTACCTACTAACTAATTCCCCGCAATATGTAGGTAACGCATCTAAAATATGGTTTAAATTGGTCCCTTATTTGCGCGGCTAAGTAATGTTCTTAACTAACTTAAAATCTGTATATACCAAGACCCCTCCGTGCCTCGGAAAGCATGTTAAGCCGTCCCGGTCCCGGTTATCATTCGAGGATCTTTGACAGTCGTGACAACCAGTCTTACCAAGGGGAAGTCAGATAGGCAGTCGCTCCATGTAAAATACTGGTATTCAGCTGCATCCGGTTAGATTGGAAGCCGACCTCAACATAGTTGGGAAAAGGCTAGGCAGATTGATTTGATGAGGGATTCCCTTTTGATTGTCCATTGTAGGCTAGCAGAAGATCAGAAGAGTCATTTGAAGGCGCTACGACAAAATCTCAATAAGAGGAATGTGTGTAGATCTCGTAGCATAATACCTACGCGTGCTACGCGGCTGTACACTGTTTATGTATTCAGACTTTTGCGTGTCGTGCGTATTTTGCCTTGGAATGTCCATAAAGCTCTAGATCTCGACTGTCATGAGAATATCTATGAATCTAAATATCATAGGATGCTGTCTACAGAGTCCTCAGATGGTATCATAATAATGAAACTCATATAGTACGTGCTCTTGCTATTTTATTCCGCACACAATGCCTATTACTATACAGGTACCTAAGTACTTACTAAAAAGCCCTATTTCATACAGTCTTCTGTTTCCCTAACAAAATGCCAATTGAGATTACCATCTGTCTTCCAAACATGGTGGTTTTAATATTCGTATGGTCATATCAGGTTTACATCCAGTTGTGGACGTTATAATCCCGTATGTCCGTATAAACAACCGTCTTTATACTAAAAATGTTATCATATTCTACCCTCTCATCTCATTGTCCTGATAATATGAAAAACTGTTATAAGTCTTTAAAGAAGTTAAGTTAAAACAATAACAAAAAAACCGGTCAATAGCGAGTCGGACTCGCGCACCGAGAGTTCCTTTCCGATTCCTGAAAAAGTGTGCTATTTAGAGACATCATTTTATTTTTCCTGTAATCTTTACATAAACTTCTATCACATATAATAATTTCAGATTTTTCTCTATGCAAACTTCGGAGATAAGGGGGGATCGGAACGGTATTTTTTTTACATTTTTCATCATGTCGAAAACTATGCGACCTAAAGAAAAGAAAAAAAAATGTCTGAGAATGTGCAAATAGCGTCCTTTCATATGATACCCCACATGCCGTAGTAGCCCCACTTTGAATTTTTAAGACTCCCTGTCCCCGTTGCAAAAAAAAAAATATATTTCTTTCTTATTTGCAAAATAGTTGGGTAAACGTCATCTAAAACTGTTCCAAATTTCAAGTTGATAGCATTAGTAGTTCTTGAGATATCCAGCTGTGACAGACAGACAGACAGACAGACAGATAGACAGATAGACAGACAGACGGACAGACTGAGTCACACCATAAGGGTTCCTTTTTGGTACGGAACCCTAACAACTACAAAAACCGGCCTAGTGCGTTTCAGACCATGCATTAAGAAGGGTTCCGTAATTGGGATGAATTTATGCTAAAAACAAACATAACATTGTAATTGAAAAACATGTTTTCCCATACATCGATCGATATACGTCACGGTCAAATGTAGGTAACTTTGTAATCGCAAAAAAATATTGCACACTTTTTCTTTAGGTAGGTACTTGTGCTGTGTACCTTGCTTATCGCAAAATTTTATGATTCTAGGTGAACGGGAAGTACTTACCCTATAGGTTTTCAATTATTTGCGAGGGTCAAAATGTTTCGCATAAGTAAATGGCCGTATTTTGTTATTGCGCAGGCTTAGAAGCTTGATTTTTTAGAGCTCCAAAGTCCAAGGGACATTAGACCTACGTATTTGATACTTTCAACTTGATACTTCCACGCGTTCCTGCGAAAAAGGGTCTGGACAGACAGACGGACAACGAAGTGATCCTTTATGGGTTTCGTTATTCCTTTTAAGGTACGAAACCCTAAAAAAGACTTGCTAAAAATTAAAACATCTCCTTAGGTGCGTAGGCCCAACGAATTAAGAATGACGTAGGCCTGTGTTTTATTCCGATTTAAACATGTCTCAATGTGCCGATACGAGACTAGTTGCTGTTAACTAGTCTCGTATCGGCACATTGACATACAACCCTACTGTTAAAATCTCCCTAGGTGTCTACTGTTAGGGACATTTTGTATAAGCCTAGGTACTCACAGTAGGATGTTTCCTGCTGTCATCGTGCTGGCCGTTCCTCCCCAGTGTGCCGCATCTGTTGAGCTGGATGTAGAACTCGTAGTAGTCTCTCCCCGTGCCGTTTATGTACATGCAGTCCGGATCGTAGGAGTAGCCTGCAATAGGAATAAATGTCAGTTGTTTCTTTTAGCTACGACCCGACCCTAAAATGTATGGTCTCAGTATGTCCCAGGCAATAATCTTTACTCATAATGTTTAGGTAGACTAAAAGAGGGAGAGGGATGATGACTAAATTTTTTTTTCTCCGTTAGGACCTAGATTATTAAAAAATATTGGACACATATTTTTTCTTTTTTTACGTAATCAAAAGATTAAGGCGATACATTGAGATAAAATGTGGCATGACGTCACTCCTGACTAGATTTTATAGGTACGTGGTTTGTTATAGTTGTGACGTGAGAGCCACCACTCCCCTTTAATGCATTTTATCTAAGTTATTTTTATTAATAATATGATAAATCAAAAAATACGTGTCTAATATTTTTTTAATAACTTACTGACAGAGTCATTTTTTTTTTATCCAGTGATCATCTCTATTACTTATGTAGGCATGGGTGCTTCAATAATAATGTCCGAGAAGAAAAACAATACCTTTCTTTCCTGTACATGTTAAAAAGCATCTGACCATAAATTGTAGCCCCAAAAATAAAGCAAAAACTCATAACAAACGTCAGATTAGGAAATAAAATAAAACATAATAACGCACAGTTGACCTACCCACCGCAATAAAACGTTTTAAAGAAAGTGTTTAGAAACCGAAACCGTACTCAAGTTCCTACTAAAAGCAGATCATATCTAGGTAAAAGGGTGACATAGTTCACCGAAACTAACTATGTCACTTGACTTTACTTAATTACTTTTTAACAGTCATTTACTGCGTGCTTTGGTACTTAACAACAATATCGCACAGTTAGTCTGCTTAATTGACAGTTCTTAAAGCTTTTACCCACTCGTATTTTTCTGGTTTTTGTTTTTGGTATTTTATCTCTATACTATTAAAAGAGCATAAAATTAATTTTAAAATATCGCTCCATGGTATTCAGATGCATCCGGTTAGACTGGAAGTCGACCCGAACATAGTTGAGAAAAGGCTAGGCAGACTATTAAATGAGTATTTTTAATTAATTAATTAATTAAAAATTAATTTACTAATTACACGTTCATGAAAACGGCTTTAACGATTTCGATGAAACCTACATTGCAAGTTTCATCGAAATCGTTAGAGCCGTTTTTGCCGAGGGTTTACGGGGGCGAAAAATCGATCTAGCTGGGGCTCAAAAATATCTGGGAAAATAAAAAAAAATCGTTTTCTCTATTTTCATCCGTGCAGAGCTCGGTCGACCAAGTACTATTTTTTAAACTGCTATCGAGAAATTCCAGATAGAAAAAGCGAATAATATCTTGGCCAACCCCGGAATCGAACCCAGGACCTCTAAACCAACAAAACAGTCTAGTATTTTTATGGATATACATACTTACTTAAAATAAATTCTACTTTAATTATGTTTAACCAAAAATGTACAGACGCCGGCAGGTCTAGCCACCCAAAACTGTCAAATTTTGCCAATCAACCTTGAACATAATGCTTTAGCGATAAAGATGAAAATCTATTAAACAAAAACAGATTCGAGAGAGAGCGTCTGTACATGCGTTAGAATTTTCCTGTTCGGATATTACAAAATTGATCTGCAAAATTATAAGTAGACCAGCAGACAAACAAAAGTTATTTTAATGAAAGCTTTTAAAAAGACTTACCTACTGCCTTTTTATGAAAAGCTTTTATTAAAATCACTTTTGAAGTTCCCTCAAGCAGCTAACGGTAGTGTGAATCGGCTAAGCGGCTGTCCCACGAATCATAAACAATCCATCTAAGAGTTAAAAAGGGTATAATCTTATAGTACTGTACAATTTAATACCCAGTAATCTTCCTTCTAATAGACCGTGGTATGGGTTTACGGTAAACGGTTCCCGTGACTTTGTAATACATTTAGGTTTTATTGAGGACTTGGATCACTCCGAGATCACTCTCTCTATAACTTAGTTTTGTTGTAACATTAGGTACTTACTTTAAAGTCAATTCATTATTTGTCAGATAATTGTGAAATAAAGACGCCTAAAATAGGCTTTTGGAAAAACTTCTACCAGGTGATGGAATAAGGTCAGATGATCCGAACATACAAAGTCGAAATTAATTTGGATTCAGACATCATAACCTAATTCAACCAAACAAAACCGATCGTTTAGAAAAATGTAAACCGAATCATTTTTTGTATCAGCCTCCATTTTCACGCAACAAAATCTAGAATTCTAAATGATGTGACCAAGATGTGACTGAGGTAAGCACAGATCATATAAAGATTAATACAACTGTTGAATAAAATGTTCTCATACTCTTTATGAGAACATTTCATTTCAGTGATGCTGTGCACTTGATTAACGATAACCACGTCGCGAAATTATCAAATCCCACATTCAACGCACATGCCCTTTGACAACCACGATAAGAGATGTGGAACAAACACAGAATAGCAAGCACATGGAGTGCTAATGTGGGAAAGACCGTGCGAAAAACTGTAAGTACTATCTTTAGGTACTGTAGATTGTTTCTCACATTCGATTTTGATTTAATTCCCTAAAAAGGTGTTTCTCTGCTGATAGAGCTAAGATATGAAATTATTTTTAATGTGCAAACAGCTTCTTTTATTTGGTAACCTTAACCCGTCAAACGCCGAATTATACGGGGTTATTTTTAAAACACCAGTAACCTGTTAAGGGGTCATTGTACTCATCATTATGAACAACTTTTACTATGGGACCAAACCTGAAATCGCGAAAAAAAATCAGCTGTTCAGTACATTTCGACGAGTTTGATGTAGATAAATGTACTGAACAGCTGATTTTTTTTTCGCGATTTCAGGTTTGGTCCCATAGTAAAAGTTGTTCATAATGATGAGTACAATGACCCCTTAACAGGTTACTGGTGTTTTAAAAATAACCCTGTATACTTATGAACCCCATAGGTTCATGTCAATGTGTACTCGAATGTCAACCGAACCCCATAGGTTCACAACTACTATAAGCTCGCGGTCGCCATTGGATGATGGTATTTTACGTTTATATATATGTATATACCTATGATATACGTTAATATACATATTATATAAAGTTTTCTCCTTACGTACACTTGGTGTACCTACGTCCGACGTTTGAGAAGTTGGGCCTATTTAAATGCGTGAGGGACAAATTGGGCAAGTGAGTGCAGCAGTCTGTAAAAACAATTGTGAAAAAGTGATTTTCAGGAGGAACCAAACTAAAGTACCCGTCACGAGAAGCTATAAATTATGTAAACAAACATCTTTTACTAAGTAAACATTTTATACTGCGAGATAATAATAAATTGACCATTTCAATCGACATGAAATATAGACGGGTTATATGAAAGTAACAACCTATTTAAGTTATTCGGATCATATTTTAACGACGCAAAGCGCTATCGTTTGTGTTTCTTGGTACCGAAACGCGTCCGTCGCAGGGATTGTAAACTATCGGGACGCCATTTTGAAATAAACGCGTCATTCGAGTTTCGTGATACATGTCACTGATTCTGACACAGAAATGGAAACATCTGAATCTGACGAATAATTATTTTTAAATAATATATGTTAATTAATATTTGTTACTTAATAATTTATTAAATCTTAAACAAATTCATTTTTTTTTGTTGGTCCAAATGTTGTGAACTCCTGAGGGGCAATTCTCGTATTTTTAACAACGTTCGCAATATCATCTCAAGACTCAATCTGTCAAAAATTGTATAGCGTTTACCTACATTTTTGACATTTGATTGACGCTGGCGTGAGATTGTGAACGTTTTTAGGTACGAGAATTGCCCCTCTGAACACTTGTTTACAAAATTTATAGCTTCTCGTGACGGGTACTTTAGTGGATAAAACTGTACCTACTAGTTTGGTTCCGAATTCCGAGTTGAAGGAAAAGTGACGTAAGTCTCCCGAGACGCATTAACGTCAGATGAATAGCTTTCCATGTTTAAAAGTATGAAAACTTCATTTACTTCTTACTCCTTCACCAGAAACAAAAGACGGATCCACACAATGTTCCCGAGTGGCGACGCGCGGCCGCCGAGACGGAAGTAACAATACCACGGTAATGACACTCGTCTAGTCTACACGCCTAATTGTTCTAGCTGCACAATATCTAGGGTTAGCCTGATGACCGATTACACCGTAGGAACTTCCCTCGGTAATGACATAACGGTTGGTTAAGCCTTCATGATTTGTGGACAATAGGCGAACTGGCAATGTTATTTTATAAGTTACAGTTTTATTTTTCAGTTCTTTCAGTTTGGTAAATATATGTGATTCTGAGAAGAAGTAAGATATTCTTACCTGCTGAATAAACTAGTCCACCGAAGGATCCGTTGAACCCAACTCTAATCTTCATGAAGTCATCTTGGCACTCCGCTTCAATATCTGTTGATCAAAAAGTAACTTTAATATGGATTCTAACATCATCTTCATACCAATCGCTGTCAGATTGGCGAGAAGGCAGAAATAGAGAATAACATAAATTGCTGCCTATCCATCATATCAGTAGGATTTTACGCCACGGGAATTTCCTAAGTAAGGCACTGGCATTTCATGCAAACGTTCCGAGCCACAATCATAACTATCGCACTCTATAGTAACGTGAGGACAATAGTATCTTGATACGTAACCATCATAATCCCTGTATCCTGCATCATGTGAATAGTTCAGTAAAAACTAATAAAAAGCCACACAAAGGGTTGCGCAAGCGCGGCGCCACACGCACCATACGATACCATCTCAATTTGTCCGGTTTCACAACATTAGGTAGACATAATGTTTGCTGTATTGTATATGATACTTTTATTAACTACTTACAATAATTATTTCTTTATGACTAGGCCGAACTTCAGTTTTACCAGTTCTCAGAAACTGTACCAAAAGAAATGCTAAATCCCGCTAATATTTAAGTAACAAGGTTCTGACAACTGTAAGGACAAGTTGGTCATCCATTCCGCTAAAGCAGGAATCAGTAGGACGACGGTGAAGGTCATCCAGTTTACAAATAAAATGCTAAAGGGTATATTCATCAAGCAGGGTACATTACTTTCCAAGACTACATAATACAGTTAAAATTATGGCTGCTGGAAAAACGATTTTATTCTATAAATGAATTTATAAATAATAATAATGTTAAATAATCCGTTTATTAATTAATATTGATTTTATGTATTGATTATTGATTGATTTATTGCTGCCTGTTTATTGTGTTTTTTTATTTTATTTTTTGCGAATGAATTGTAAAATGAATAAGATAATAGAAACTAGAATTCAAAGCATGCCATAGGAAATAAATAATAATTATACTGTAGCATTAGATATCTACATTGTAATGTTTTGCATGTCAAATGTCTGACTTTGTACTAGGAACTCAACCACTGACTTTAAGACCAACAATGTACCAGTACTTACGGCAAATAAAATGATTATGACTAACCTCTTTGGTAGCTTTGGACTTTTAGGTAACAAGCTAGAGTGGATGGATAGACTCACACTGCACCCTACTGCCATTGGTCCGATGTCTGCGGTACTCGCGCTCCCAGGCTGGTGGCTCCCGCCACGTCGTGTCCACGGCAGGCGAGCGCGGCTTGATGCTCACCGGTATGTAACTGTTCTTCTCTGATAGAAAAACCACCTAGACATAAAAAAATACAAGTAAAGATGCATAATATGTAATACCAACTTTACGTATAAAAGAACCGCCTGTAGGTAACCGTGAACGCAACTAGAGCGATGTCAACTATGCTTTTAAACTATTTCATCAACTATAACATGCATTTTTAATCATTTGGCTATTTGGTTTTTTATTTTATCTACCTAGACTTATTTTTATCAATGTTTTAGTAATTTATGAATATCAGAAATGATGTTCCTAGTTTGTTATACTTATACAAGAATAAAAAACAAACACAATAGAATTTCATACAGTACCTACCTAAACAAATTTTTCAGAAAATTTCACCGTTATACCTATCGATTTTTTTTTCGATATATCGAAATCGATATCAATATTTTTATTAAATATCCATCAATATGATTTAACTGGATCGAAACTTTTTGGCACTTCTTGCATCCCGGACCATGGACATAAGTTAAGTAGGTAAATAATTCAAACCAATGTTAATTTAATGGTAGCAAGTTTAAACAACATTTATTATTCACTTCATAGATCGCTGATCATCATTCGGAAGTTGCGAAACTGACCCTTAGAATCGTTTAAAACTGGCGCAACAGTTATGCTGTATTACATTGTTACAATATTTAATTGAAAATGACTCATTTTGTTTAATACATTTTTTACATGAAGAGCGTTTGTATTTGAGGAGGTAGCGCTCCTTGGAGGTTTCACAATCTGATAGCCCTGAGATAACATAAGCCTAACTACCACCTTCCGGCACACGCGACTTTTGACTGCCTTCAACAAATAACACAACCTCCGCTAATTAGCGCCTTAAACGACTGTTAACGTTAAAGAAGCACTTAAAAAATACTCACGAAAGTAAAACCGTTAGCTTCATTGTGACCGAGATGCAACGAGATTGCAACCATTACCTGACCAAAGAAACAATTCAAAACAAACTAACGAATTACGGCGTCGGTAATTCACCATTTCACAGTCACGACCCCTTGAAAGTTTTGCACAAAAAAGACGTAAATGGCAGTAAGTATGCCAGGGCAGTTCGCACGCCGGCTGCCAGTACAGCCTACGCATTACTAAATTGGGCCAGTGGAGTGCCGGAGTAGACGCCGTCGCCACATCACTTTGACAAATTGATTCCAATATAAAACAACAAATAAAGCCATTGGGGCCACATCATGGCACGTCAAGGCATAGCTTATCCGTAGAAATAGAAATGCCAAGAATTGGGAACACTTTCATTCGGTTTTCATGTGGTTTATTAACAGACTTTCGCAGAAGCACAATATAGCAAAGAATTTGACGAATACCTGTAACTGTTATCCAATTTAAATAATGTCGGTCGGACCGTAACAAGTTTGTATTTCACGGCACAATTACAATTAAAAATAAATATTGACAATCAACCATCACAAAGATGGTGCGGGAAAAGTAAAGCGGACATAAAGTTCGTGTATAGACTGCTTATCTACAATATGCTAGTCGATCTGCTCCTACAACTACCTAATGTAAAAGGAGCCTATACATGCCTTTAGAAACTTACTCAGTAAAGTTGCCACTTGATGGTAGTACAAAATTCAGTTACCTACCCTAGATTGACCAGAAACCTCTTTTCTTGCGCTTCTACAAATAACTATAATCTCGCTGCAGTTTTTCAGATCCAGCTATATTAATTTCAAACATTTTGAACAATTAATAACGCATTTTCCAAGGGATGTTCTCGTTTGTGGGTCACGCGGTGTGCGACCGTCGCCATCGTTCATGGTTTAGATGCAATGTGAGTCAAACAACAGCTACCAGCCACTTACACCAGGTCAGAGATGGATATCGCTAAACTAACACATAAACGACCTTCTTAGAAGCCCACAATGCGCGTAACAGTAGCAGATTCAGTTTCTCACGACTTAATTTGATTATGTTAATTTATTTGTTTCTGTTTTATGAGCTGCGATGACAATTGATAAGTTCAGGAGGATATAATTTAAAGGTCATGTGTCGTGTCAACTTTCTTCTGATGAGCAATACTGATAGTTACAACAGCTACTAGTGGAAACCACTTCAACCAATATAATTGTGTTTTTACTAAAGAAAACTCTAGCATTTATAATGATAATTTTTTGTGAAAAAATCCTATAGTGAATTTAACGGAAATAGCACCTACGTAGCAGAAGCATAAAGTTCACCTTCTACGTACAAAAACTACGCGCAAAACATCATAAATCGGGGCCGGAACTACAGATGATAACCTAATCAGATTAGAGAAGCCCTTCGCAACTTCAATATTGTATATTGCACAAGCCCTCAGAGGCTGCGGCGTGGCCTCCCCCATTCAGTCGGTCACTAGAGTAGCAGTGTGTTGAGCAACGTGCTGACTGCCACCGTACGCGGAACACACGGGAACTCACGCGTGACACAAATAATAGCCCCATAAGCCCGTAACCACTCTATTTGATCTTTCAATTTATTATTTTCCTTTTCATCACACCAATTCACCAAATAATCATTTCACGCCATTCGATTCATCAGCTTTTACTAAAGTTAATTTCGAAGCAACATTTTACTGTGAAATAAGTTTATTAAATCCCAAATCTGCAAGATGCAACCGTTGCGTATGCATTGTTGTATTTTAATTGCACTCCTCAAAAGTAGGTCCGCTTACATGTCAACTAAGCTTCATACCATTCGTTCGTTCTATACAAATTGACCGTAAAACCAATGTCACAAATAAGTGCAGCAATTCCGCAAAACGAAAGGAAAAGATAGACTGTGTCGAATCGTGTATTCTTAGAAGAATTCTTTCAATCAATCCATCAATAGTCGTTCAAATGGGTGTAAATTGGTGACTATTATAGCGTACCTTTCACCCATTTCTGTGTTCATGCCTGCGAGTAATTGGGTGATGGCTGTGACGATTATTTGAACAGTCAGTCTTTTATTTTGCGCCCCCGAAATACGCCTATCGTCAATGAGCATGAGCAATGTTGTTAGAAAAGTGAAAATAAATAATTATGTAGATAGTGAAACCGTGTGTCGGAGCGAATTTCAGGCATTAAACCCGCTGTTTTTTTATATTGACTTGCGAAAACTATTCTGATTTTATTTCGTATGCGTAATCCGCGAAAGTAGACGAAACTGTAGTTTCTTTTCTATTATACTAAAAACGCATCAGCTAGATTGACAAAGACGTTTGTTACCTGCAGAAACACAATAGTTTTCGACTGTCCACAATTCAACTGACGCAGACTTCGCTAACAAAAAGATTCAACAATCTAAAAATCTAGTAAATAATTGAGTTATAAATCGTAGTTAACAAATCTGGCTATTTTCATAGCCATTAAGCACGATGAAAGAGACAGGGCTGAGCGGTGTGTGGCGGATTCTTTTATATCAAGAAATGGCTCATTGTTCGTGCTGGTTACGTTCCTACATTACTCGCAGTACATACGCGAGTACATGTAATAAATGTTGCTGCTTCAAGGCCGAATCGTGGGTATGAGAAAGTGAAACTTAGATGGATTTTCCGTTTCAATTTATACTTCCTTCCCGAAATAATTTTATATGCGAAGCAATTTTGTATGAAATAAATAACTGTTACCCAACCAAGCATTATATTGCTATTAGTTTTAAATGCCATTTGTGTGTGGATGTGGAGCTATATCACAAACTATGCTCCACCTCTTATCCTGCTCTCTGTGCCCCAAAACGTGCAGCCAAAGTGATTTCGATAACGCCGTGGATGTGGCGAAGTTTTGGGTCAAGAAGAAGTCTTAAATCAGTTCATTTAGACGTATCGTATAGTGCAGGCATGATTCATTTAGGTAAAATTGGTCTATAAAGAATAGCAAGTACGTATATGGAAAGAAAGAAATAAATATATTTCTAACTCACCGGGTCCTGTTCACTGCCATCACTTTTGAGTGCTTCCCTTGTTTCATTCTGCAAACAAAAATAAGCTTTATATGATGCGTTAAGATGTCTCTCTCACTCTGATGGCTTCTATGATTGGATTACTCTTTTAAATCTGATTCATTAGAATCAAGATCGGTGTAGCGTCAGAAACAAACATTAATTCAAGAATACTCATTCACCAGGCACAATCCATTTCTTCAACCAACAACATTTCAACTCTACCGTCTGCCCAAAGGCGAAGCTCTTTAGGTAATAACATATCAAAACGATTGTACGCTCCGCAGAGGTGGGTAGAGGTGAATTAGCATACGCACATTTTGACAGATCCTATACTATATCACTACATATTATAAAACAAAGTCGCTCCGCTGTCTGTCTGTCCCTATGTATGCTTAGATCTTTAAAACCACGCAACGGATTTTGATGCGGTTTTTTTTAATAGATAGAGTGATTCAAGAGGAAGGTTTTTAGGTATAATAAACGCGGGCGAAGCTGCGTGCAAAAGCTAGTAATATTATTAACTGCGAAAGTTTGGACGGATTTTTGTTACTCAATCACGCCAGAACGTCTAAACGGATCTGGATGAAACTTGGCACAGAGATAGAATAGTCTGGAATAACACATCGGCTACTTTTTTATCCCGACAGTACTTTCTCGTGGGGTATATAATTTCTGAAATCCACGCGGGCGAAGCCGCTGCCAAAAGCTAGTACCTACATAGATAAGTCCCTGTAAAGTGCGAGCCTATTGCTAGAGCCCAAAACCCAACTACGAATGGGAAAACTCGATAACACTGTATCGGACCCGGTGGTCACAGCTGAGACCCCCACGTTAGAGTCACACTAAACCTGCGAGGCAGCTTCGTCAAAGTATACAATTCATGCGATCATCTTTCTCACTGACAGACAACGCACAGCCTAAACTACTGGGTCTAAATGAAATTTTGTACAGGAGTTCCTTTACTAATGAAGGTTAGCACTCATCATCTACCTGCCCTCGTCCCTTGTTGCTTAGGGTCGGCGCAACACGTTTCCTTCTTCCATTCTCACGCAGTCACGCTATCAATTATTCCCTGCTCTTTCAAATCATTCCTCACACAATCCTTCCTCTCCCTCTTCTTCCATCAAAATTTATGTTCATCACTCTTTTAGTCACATGCGTTTCCTCCCTCCTCATCAATCACCAAGCCAAATGATATCCATTCAACTATTCTGTCACTGGAGCCAATATCGAAGTTATCTCATTTCTTAAGTCACACATATCGGGGGCGAGACAGTGCTCTTGCACCCATCTTGGTACGTGTGATTCAGGCATCATTTTATCCATTTTCGTCACTAAGGAAGGATTTTTGATAATTCATCCCCTAAGGGGGTTAAACTGGGGATGAAAGTTTGTATGGAAGTTCGTAATTTTTGTTGGCTTGCTTTTCTTATAAAAACATAGGTTAGTACCAACCTTCAGATTATTCGAAAGAACAGGATCAGGAGGATCTTCTCCGGATCCCTCGTGTAGCTCCGACGAGGCCGATGCCGAGGACGAGACGGACACCACCGACACTTCCGTCGAGTCTGAGTACTCGGCCGAGTCCAAGTGTTGGGACGCCGAGTGTACCTGATGATGCGATAAGAAATGTTTTATTAGGATAGTCAATTGGTCCATGGAGGACCGAGGAGGCTAGCGCAGATTGGGGCGGGTCGCAACGCAACACATTGCAAAAATCCTCCTTTCGTACATTTTCTATGTACCAACGAACACTACAGGCGCGCCGGCCACACAACAAATTTTTTGTATGAAAATAAGTAGCTCTGCGGCCCGTTTCTGTTGTAAGTTGGAATATGCGCTTGGCTTTAATAAGCCTAATTTTGCCATGGCTAGCGTTAATGCATTCATCATCTGTCTGCCCATTTTCCATCTATACGTTAGGGTTAGCTTCCAGTCTAACCGAATTTAGCCGAATACCAGTATTTCTCTCAGTATTACTCTAAACTATTATGTATCATCAATCTAGTGATTCACTTTGCTTGGTAAAGCGCAGAGATTGCCTCAATGTACTCCACCATTACATTGGAGCTTTAGCATCTATTAGCCAAATACAAGGCACATTGGAAGCCAATGACCGATAATGATGATGATAAAATAATCTACTCAAAACCGTTCCATTGATTGTGTTCAGACAATCAATGGGAACCAAATAGATGGTCATAAGTTACATAAAAGAAAATTAGGATTAGTCAGAGGTAAATACATAATACAGATTAAAAGATGGCTTTGACCTTTTGCCACAAAAGAGGTGCTCATTTCTTAGCAGCTAAAAATACAAAGAAAATTTCAATTTAAAAAGATTCTCTCCGTAATACTTTATCCAGTTAATCTTGAACAAAGTATTCTAAGAAAAGTAATAAGGTCAGTGATTTTTGAAAAATCCATTATCCATGAATATTGAAATTGAATGGCTTAACAAAAAGAGAAATACAATGAATACTTACTCTGGAGATAATAACATAACTGCACACGATGAGGAATCTGCAATAAAATTAAAAATTATACCCTTACATGTTCAGCACAGTAATATGTGATATTGAAATAGATAATACACGAGATTAAATAAAGAAATGTATTCAATAACATGGTGCGGGCAGACCGAATTGAATCGTGATACATTCTAATGATCACTTATATTCGTAAACAAATGTAAGTAAACGCGGCTAAACTTGCTTTCGTGATACGCTTATATTGTCGGCGCGGGCGCATTGTTCCAAGTAATGCTACTACCTAATGACGGGTCAAAAGACACGGCCTGGTAATGACAGGCCTCGAGATTGGATTGATCCCGGAGAATCAATATCTATTACCTACGTAGAGTTTGCCAACAAAATTGTTGAATCACGTACAGTTTGCGATGTAAATATTATATATTACACAATTTCAATTTTCGTTTCACGTTGTATTGTGAATGGTTTCTGTAAATTTAAAGGTGAACGAATCTTTGCGTGATGTTTACGGTTCACTCTGTTCATAAGAAGTCTATTAAATGAAGAACTGTAAATTCGGAGTTCAGTGATAAACTGAATTCTAATTCAGTCATGTATGTATTTTGGATGACTGGCCTTTGAAAACGGTTCACAAACTTGAAATGCGCCAGTTTACAGGCATGTGCAGATTTATTTTCCGGGAAAAACTACATTCGATATTGTTGTACATCGAATGTAGATATTGTAAATAAATGATTTAAGACAGTAGTTTCGACGACATATATTATGGAAGATCTATTATTTTTTGTCATTGTTGTCATAAAAGTTGAATATAGGATTATCACAAGAGAGTTGTAGAGCAGCAGCCACCAGCAAACTGTTATCAGCTCGCTGAGATAATCCACTTAAGGCTATACCAAAATAAATTGAGGGCTTTTTCGTAAACATTTATTTCACTACTAAAGCATGTATGGATTTCATTTTTGGATATATGTTTACTGACTATTTGATTAATACTCTGACTTAAGCAAAGCGCAATTGGGTTAAATTTCCTCGATAGAGTATAATTCTTTTTTTTGTTTTATATTTTTTTCTGTATTTATGAAATCCTAAGTAATTTCATTGCAAAATTTCATTCAAAATGTGCGTATTAAGTAATTGAAAACTTTGGCTGAAAACATTTTTGATAGATAGCTTAATTTATTTTTAAACAATTTTTATTTGGTTCGGCACTTTTATTTTGGTTCTAGCGTATTGTTGCGCTCTTTTTTTTCGCATGTGGAAGTAATTGACTCTGTCACTTTCTTATTACATATCACGTTAATAAGTGTGTCTATCATGTGGCCGCAGCAGAAAGAATCAAACGATATCAATATGCTATCATATTTACACAATTACATTGTAAGTTGTTCCTCTCTTAAACTTATTTAATTCCGTCTGCGTATTGCCTATTGTTTCGGTCGTTACAGTTCTAATAATGTTAGAGTAATGTGCCGCAGTCAGTGACCCTGGCATCGAACCGTGACCTCTCGTGTCCTTCGGATTCGATAAACTAATCGAAATCGATGAATCATTGTTAATATCATGCTGTGCCATCTTGGCAGAGAAATAAGAAAAAAATGTGCAATCTATGACAAGTTTGATTGAATTAAAGAACTAACTTTGATAGTTCTTTTATAAAAAGGAAAAGAAAATGTTTGAACGCTGTGGAGTTTTCACTGAAAAAAAAAACAGTATTTTAATTGTTAATGTTTGTGGTTAGTTTACTTTTTGATACCTAAATAATAATGCAGTTTTGTATTGTAAGGAGCTCGTGGCTAAGTAATAACAGCCGCACGGGTCGATCCATGTTAAACTGCGCTTGCCGGGCTTGGTCTATGGATGGGTGACCATTTTACATACCGAGACTCCTTCGTGCCTCGGAAAGCACGTTAAGCAGTTGGTCCCGGCTGTCATTCCTGGATCTTTGACAGACGTTACGGGTCGTCAGAAGCCCGAAAATCTGACAGCCAGTCTTACCAAGGGGTATCGTATTACCCAGCTATAATACTGGGTTGTGGAGCTCAAATAGGCAATCGCTCCATATAAAATGCTGGTGAACAGCTGCATCCGGTTAGACTGGAGGCCGACCTCAACATAGTTGGGAACAGGCTAGGCAGATTGATTGTATGTCGACGACACGGTTGGCGCAGTGGTTGAGCGATTGACTGCAGCATGTCGCGGGTTCGATTCCCGCACGGAACAAATATTTGTACGACCTACAAGTATTTGTTCCGAGTCTGGGTGTTTTTCTATCTATAATATGTATGTATTTACAAAAAATAAATGTATATAAGTATAGTTTATCAGCCATCTCGTTACCATAACACAAGCATTAGGTTGCTTAGCTTGGGACTAGATGGCGTTGTGTGAAATGTCCAAGGATATTTATTTATGTATTTATTATATTGTGAGGAACTGCATCCTCAATGCTAAAATAAATCTTACACGAATTTTATAAATGTATAAGGAACTAACTTGGAAAGTCATGAAAATGCCTGAAAACATAACAACGTAACATCACGCCTATAACCCCGAAGGGTTAGGCAGAGGTACCTACAGTACACCCACATTTCGGCCGTTATGTTTAAGTCCCATATAATAGGGGGCGGGAGCCTACTGCCATCAACCGGGCACAAATCACACACAAATTTAATTTTTAAAGATAGTCCGGTAAATCAGGAATCCTCCTGATTTATCCAATGTTTTTTCAGTGGTCTTTCTTTCTTAAAAGATATGAAATATAAGATATGATGCCTGAGAAATGAAAAGTTAAACGGTTTTTGAAAAAGCTCAGCGTTTTAATGAAAATTTTCACCAGCAAAATCAAGTCTAGTGTTTTTGTTGGATTATGGTTTTTTAAACTAAAAGCAGTCATTGTAATAACACAATTCTTTCCATTTCCTCATTATAGTTCAAATTGCATCACATCACAACCTTATCATTTCATTCGCATAAACTCCCACAGTTCGTGATTGTGCTCGCAATTAATCGATGACCGAACGTTCCGATCATCGTTAGTCGAGTTATAATCGTCATAATCGCTTTGATTTCGTGATCGAGAATCGAGTCCGTTATTCGTGTACGTCCAGGGGGCTACATGGCGTAATGCTCGGTTTTGTATGAAGCCCTGCAGGTTTGAGATGACTGAAAGGCACGAAGGGTCACTCGATCCTGGGGTTAAGAATAACGGGATCGAGTTTAATCGAATTGGATTGCTGTGTTTTGTTAGGACGCAATCTTGTAATTTGAAAATACAAAAATTACAAATAAAAATATTTTCCATGAAATTAATAAAAAATTATGAATCATAATAAACTTAACTAAAGCTAATGAAATACTAATAAAAAACATATCTATAACATTAGTTAAAAGCGTGCGTGGCTTACATTGAAAAATACCGATGAATCTCGTAGCAAGTTCGTAGCACTTGAGTCGTTGATGTCTTTTGTTCACGCGCCTTCGCGTAACACGTGACAACGGTTTTTACTTCACAATCGGTAGAAAAATACTCGTATGAAGATGAAATAAAGATTTTATAATGCGTAGATTTATCATTAGTATTTTAATACACTAATATTATAAAGAGATTGTAAGTGTGGATGTTGGAAGTAATCTCCGAAACTACCGATTTAAAAAAATACCGAAAGAAGCTACGCTATTGCAGAGTGCCATAGGATGCCTTAAAACACGCGGATGAAGTCGCAGGCAGAAGCTAGTTTGTATGATATTAAACTAATATTTTCTAAGTATGGTGCTAAATATTGAAAGTAACACCAAAAGCGTTCAACGATTTTCATAATCCTAACTATGTATAAAATTATTATAAATTCGAAAGTGAGCTTGTTTGTTTGTTACGCTTTCACGCTAAAACGGCTGAACGGATTTGGATGAAATTTGGCACATGGGTAGACCATGACCGGGAAAAAGATATAGACTACATGCATCCTGGATAGCAGACGAAATCGTGAGGAACAGCTAGTCTATTCATATTCTAAAGCCTATCTTAACCCATTTTTCTCTGGATTACAATTATTTCCACCAAAAGCAACCAAGCGCAGATCATTATCACAAACAGGAACAAAAAATCGCCGCATTTTCTACATTACTTCGCACATACCTGTAAGGTGACGGTCAAATTTCGAAACAAAAACGGATGCTTATTATATCATAATATAGTTCCTCTTTTAAATTAATTCATTTATTGCATAATTTTCACAGTAAGTGCGCGCGCGCTATAATCTCGGTGGTTCGGCTCAGTTCGGCGGCGCGGCGGTCGGAACAGCTCGGCCTTGCTCGGCTTCCTACATCTCCTATCGTAATAGCCTCATTTCCGCTTCCTCACTAACATTCACGTGATGCTCAGTTTGTGGTATAACTAGGTCATAATGTGCGCTCAAGGACGTTGCTCATCCCTTTGATATGGAGCAGGCAATTTCCCGGGAAAACTAGAGGCAGTTCAATCTTAATGGTGACTATCACGTTGGCTTGCGTACATTTTACAACGATTAATTAATCTAAGAACATCAACAATGAATCAAAGTCAAAGGAGGATCTATCTATATATATAAAAATCAATTGCTATCCGTTTGTGTGGCTGAAACTCGAGAACGGCTGGTCCGATTTAGCTGATTTTGGTTTTGAAGTGTTTGGCGTAGTCCAGGGAAGGTTTAAACGGAGAGAAAAATTGAAAAAGATGGCGGGAAAATTGGTAAATTCGGGAAAACTGAAAGTGGATTTTCTATGGGAATTTTGAATTTGAAATTGGGACAGGACTTCTGTCGGGTCAGCTAGTTCATAATATTTATGATATTTTTTTTACAAACATCATCATAGTATACAAGGTCCCACTAAAATAGATTGACTTTTCACAGGGTGTTCTACCCATGAATAAGAACAACATTTACTATGGGGACTAACTCTGAAATCGTGAAAAAAAATCTGCTGTTCAGTACATTTATCTACACCAAACTCGTCGTCAAAATGTAGGGAGCAGCTGATTTTTTTTTCGCGATTTCAGGTTTGGTCGCATAGTAAAAATTGTTTATAATTATGAGTACAGTGACACTTTAAGAGGATATTGGTTAATAACCAATAACCCTGTATAAATCTGGTTAGACTTTTACTAAAATATCTACAAACAGAGTTCACGATAGGTACTGAAAAACTACACCATCTGCTAAATCATTGAGAACTGTTTCTGAAATCTAGGTATAACACAAATTCAAAACTAACAATTTTCAGGTAATTTCAGACAATTGCTGCTCAAAATAGACTTTCATGGATGATTTCATACGATTGCCTTCAAAACATTTTTGATTAGTTAATTTCATGCTGAAAAGTTTCAATCGTCCATTCAGTTCATACCGCTCTATTATTTCAGAATACACATGTGAATGCGGGCTGGAATTAAATCCTGGCAAGCATTTATAGTTTAATGTAGTTTAGGAGCAGTGGTGGCCCCAGTGGTAACGGCCCCGGCGTACCGCGTTGTACTTGGAGGTCGTAGGTTCGAACCCAGGCAGGCGTTTTACTATGTGTAAATAATTTCATCACCACTGCTCTCAAAACGGTGAAGAAAAACATCGTGTGGAAACCGGCATGTCCTGCAGCCAAAAGACATTTTACATCTACCAACCCGCACTGTGCCCGCGTGATGGATTACGGCCCACACCCTCTCGAAGAGAGGAGGCCTGTGTCCCAGCAGTGGGAACATTATAGGCTGATTATGCTAAGCATTTATAATTATAACATACGTAGTTACTCAATGTACTTAATTTCTATGTTTATCTTGAAAACCATTGACATACGTTTGAGAAAAACATCGAGTAGAAAACTGAACTCATTACAGAAAAACAGAGCCTAAACGCCAAAAAGCTTTAAGAGGCATTTGCTCTGCATTAGGATACGTAAAATTGAAATTGATTAATTGATTTATTTTAGGATCACAGAAATGGTGAATCAGAATAATGAAGTTGAATACAATATCTAAGACATAGATGTACTTAATCTAACTATGATCTAAGCATTGTAAAGCAAATAAAACAAGTTTAATTATTTTCTTTTTAAGTTTTGATCTTATCGATACAGATAGCCAATAGAAAGTGTTTATTACCGGCACCTATTTGAAGGATGGTATTTAAAAGTACTTCAATTTATTCCCATTTCATTTACCTAATTTTGCCTGTGTTCCACCAAATATACTGAATGTGCACCAAAATATGTTCATTAAAATATGTCACAACGAGCATCTATTGGATATGGCGCTCGGCGGCCGCTGCCGCGGCACCGCTCGCTTCGCTCGCTCGCCGTCGCGCGTTAAGGGTCACTGTTCTAACCTAACCTAACCCAAATGATTCACCAATGTGAAGTTTCGGACGCGCGGGTGTTTTGTGTAACATTCAGGAATATTTGGTGCACGATCAGTATTTTGATGTACGGATAATATTTTTGGTGAACACAAAAATATTATCCCTATTTGAACACGTGAATAAAACGGAATACTTATGTGTAAAGGTATAGTCAGGATTGGAGTAACTGTGGAAAAGACTCGTAGCAATGCTGCTTAAGCTAAATAGAGCAAGTTGGACAACTTGCTCTATTTAGCTTTTCAGCATTGAATAGAAACTCCTCATTAAACATCCTCGAAATTGTCAAAATTGTGAATATCAGGTTCGCGGGTGTATTTGTTTTTTTATTGTTGCATTCGTAAAACACATTGTGTGCAGAACTATGATAATTAAGCTAATTTTTTGAAAAATTCGAAGTGTCCGCAATGTAGCGGTATTAAGACATCATTAGCTATATTTATATGTATACCACCTATCCCCCTATCCTATCCCCCTATCCAAATAGCTCTTGCCCGGGGCTCCGCCCGCGTGAAGGTTGGAAATTATCCCAGGCGAACGTACTACCGGGATAAAAAGTATCCTATGTCCTAAGGTGTTGGTCTACCCCTGTGTCAAACATCCAAATCCGTTCACCCGTTTTAGCGTGAAAGAGTAACAAACAAACTCACTTTCGCATTTATAATATTAGTTAGAATGTGTAAAGTGAATTAATGCACATTGCAGAAGATTAAGCAGGTTGTTCAGAATCGTTTTCGATTTCTATCATTTTTAATATACTTACTTAGGTAATTTTTATCCTATAAATAATTCAAACTGCGTAAATTACCGTCACACTGTACAGTCAAAACAAACCAAAATGGATACAGTCAGCGTCAAAAATATCGGGACAAACACTGTTCAAAATGATCTCAACAACTAAGAAAATTAAACTTTATCTCAATTGGATAAAGTTCTTGTCAGAATGACAGATGTCGTGTTCTGTCTTCATTCTGAATCATACCTTGTGTCATTGATTTAACATTTCATTTTCATAGTTGTTTAGATAATTTTGAACAGTCTGTTCGTCCCGATATTATTGACGCTGACTGTACCTACTACCCTAGACCTATACCTATATATAGATTTGTAATGTGACCACAATTTTCTCCCACAAGCAATATAACTAATTTAATAAATAAACAATAATACATAATATAGTAAAAACCGGCTAAGTGCGTGTCGGACCACGCACAATGAAGGGTTCCGTAGTTGAAAAGAATTTATCCCAAACCCTTGAGTTGAAAAACATGTTCTCCCATATATACGTCACGGACAATTCTCCAACTGTATATTTAAGTTTGTATTCGCAAAAAGCTATTCTTAAACATAACATCACGCCTTGTTTCCTCGAAGGGTTGGGCAGAGGTGTATCTACACCCACATTTTGCCAGAAAAAGAAAACAAAAAACTATTTTTTTTATGTGATAAAACTACAAATAATCAATTTTTAGACTTTTCCTTTACTTGTGCTGTAAGACCTTGCTTTTTGACAAATTTCATGATTCTAGGTCAACGGGAAGTACCCTATTAGGTTTTGATTAAATGATAAATGATAAATGATAAATGATTTATTTTCTGTAAGTAGGTTTGTACAAACACTTTTACACGTCAAACATATTTTTTTTTAAACTAGATGAGTTCGACGTTTCCTATCTGACTACTCTGAGAAGAAACGCCGAAACAAACTTAGAGGTCACAGTCTCTTTTAAAGTCCAGACATAATCTTGGTCAGATCATGTGAAGACCATGTAGATTGCAGTCAGAAATGGTCTTTTGATGAAAGAACCACACAGATTGAGTGGACCTGTCCAGTCAGTGCACGCATTTGTCAGTAATCGTGCAGCTCAACTCAAAACTTAAGGAGCTTAACGATTCGACGAACAATACCAAAGAAAAGACATTTGGGTAGGCCGCATAAATTACTCAAACTGTCAGACTATAACTAAAACTGAGAAAAGGATAAAATAAATAAAAAACAATGATCCACGTAGTCTTCACATTCACAATAATTAAAAATAGTATAACAAACAAAATATTCATGTCATTGTATAGAATATGTAAAAAGGTATTTAAATCAACATTAATAGTGTAAATTTATTGGAGCAGCTCAAACCCAAGCCTTTTTGTCCTCAATATAGTCTTTGACAGTATAAAAGGCTTTCTGACAAAGTTTCCGCTTTATACAATTTTTGAATTTATTAAGGCTTAGTTCTTGAATGTGGCTAGGTAGTTTATTATAAAAACGTATACATTGCGAGTATCAAAATTTGCGATTTACTTGCGAGTATCAAAATATGTTGCATAAATGGCCGTATTTTTTTATTGCGTTGACTTATAAGCTTGTTTTTTTTTTAATTTAAGGGACTATAGACTTATGTATTTGATATTAATTTCAACTTGATACCTTCACGCGTTCTTGAGAAAAAGGGCCTTGATAGATGACATACTTAAAAATATTTTTTTATGTGATAAAATTATAAATTACCAATTTTCGGACTTTTCCCATTATTTGTGCTGTAAGACCTTGCTTCTTACCAAATTTCATGATTCTAAGTCAATGGCAAGTACCCTATAGGTTTTGATTTACTTGCGTGTATCAAAATATGTCGCATAAATGGCCGTATTTTTTTATTGTGTAGATTTAGAAGCTTGATTTTTTTAGAACTTTTAGGTACTAGTAGATTTACGAATTTGATATTAATTTCAACTTGATACCTACACACGTTCCTGAGAAAAAGGGCCTTGACAGATGACATTACCAAAGTTCCAAAGTTGATTGACAATATTGACAAGATTAACAACAGAATGACCGAGTAGTTGAATCTTCCTCGACGTTAGTATTGACGATTTCCAGACATCCCAGCTTTTTGTTAATCAATCGTCGAATCTCTGCAGGTAATCGATAAAACACGAAGATAAAACTGATGGTCCAACGCTTCGTAGCTTTGACGTTTTGACAGATCCCCCATTATCGATCGAATGCCAACGCTTTTGAGTTAACGCTGTATTTAACTCCTCATAAAATTTCCATATCGCGCCTTATATTATTATCGATTCTTACGGAGTAAACTCCAAAAATGAACATGTTGCGCCGACCCCAAAGGGCAAGAGAATGATGATGGGTGGTACTGGTAGTAAGGCAAGGTTTCACACATGTGAGTGTTAAGTGGGGGCGGCGTCCGGAACGCACCGTTACTACACGGCTGGTGTGACATGCGGCCCACTACAACTCGCAACGTCACCGTAACCCGGCGCCGTGACCTGTGCACGCTGTCACACATTAGTTCTGAGTAAAGTCTGGGAAATTAATTGTTAAGCAGACTACCAACTTACATTCTCCGTATATTCACATCACAACTCTCATTGTTTGACAGTTGTATGAGATTGAGTGTCAATTGCTTTTTAATTAATTTCGAAATTAATCAAAAAAAAAATTAATTAATTTCAAATTAATTTAATGGGATTAAAGCTTACGAAGCTTTAAGGAGCTTGAGATCACTGAAATCGATCGATATGAGAAGATGCTTGCGCTTGCTTTGGTGGTTTATGGATGAGTGACTGCTCTTAAGGCGACTAGTGCTACCAACAAGCGCCGCCATTGACAAAAAATAATAAGTCTGCAGATTATGGAACATTTTGAAATTTCCTATGCTCACAAATTAAAAAAAAAACGGCCGTTTTAGGCGTTAACTGCTAAGACTTCGAACCTAGGAGGTTTAGTGATGATTTTTTTAAACAAAAATTCTACCTCATCTGACTAAAATGTGATGTGAGCATAGATTTCAAAATGTTTCATATCCCCAGACTTATTTTTTTTTCAATGGTGGCGCTAGTTGGCAACAGTACTCCCCTTAAAGCGAAAGCACCAAGGTAGCCTGCAGAGGGTTATATTGATGAAACTAATGATTATAATTATGTAAATACAAATTTGTAACGGTCGCGAATCATATTTTGACCAACATATAACCAGACACTGACCTGCAAATTACAAAAGACTTAAGAAAAATTTAATTTTACGGGATACCTTAGCGCACCCTCTTAGCACATGCAATACTCCTAGTTCTAACAAAAAAACCTCTAATAGTCCATCTGGTGCGGATAGCTCAGAAAATTAACGTAACCACTGCGTAGTCAGGTGCTTAAAAAATAACGCAGTTAGGTACCCCTATTCAGTCATAGGGATTGACTGCGATTTCACATGCCAGCTTAGCAATTCTTAAACGGAGCTTAAACTCTTACCGTATTACCACAAAACTGTGTTTATCAGTTGCTTAGGTTTAACATGACATTTATGTATGGAGTTTGACGTAAGACTGACATTAGACACGCGTGGGACAGTGTCTAAGTTTTTGTGGTAAGACTCTTTAACTGTCTACGCCTTTCCAGATAATTTTAGCTTTAACAGCTATTGATTCGACAAAATTATCTATTTAAGCGAATTCCTTCCTTATGCTCGGTTTTTGAGGTTCTCAGATAAACCGTCGATAGTAATACACTAGACTTTTAAGCTAAGAATCCTTAGAGAAGTGTTCAAAAGCACGATATCGAACCAAGAATTACTATTGAAGGTATAAACTTATAAACTCCGTTTCAAAACTTCAGAAACCGGGCATTAACAAGTCTAAACGTGTCTGGTGAACGAATATGGTACATTGGGCAAGGTTAAAAGCTTATTTATAGGGAATCCATCCCAACTAAGGAGCTCAAGCCTTGCATCTCTATAATATGGTACCTATCTCAGGTGCGTAGTACTCGCGACCGACATGCGTGTATGACTATATGAATGGACGAACGAAGCAAAAGAAGTACCTATGTTAGGATAATAATAGTGTTCTATAGTTTCTGCCTACATCCATAGGAAGATGGCGTGAGTTTATATTATGTATATAGCTCAGGAAAAATCAAAGCTGCAGGTGATATGACCTTTCAGAAAGAAACATCACGAGCAATGCGGTTATCTGATGATGTCGCCCCATTTGACGTGCTACACACGACTCGCAAAAAAGGATCTTGACTCGGCATTTAAATATTAACTTAACTATATCTAGGTATATAAAGAAAAAGAGAAGTCCTGACTGACTGACTCATCAACGCCTAGCTCAAACCCTTGGACCTAGAAAGCTGTTTGCACAGAAGTTCTCTTTATAATGTAGACAAGGAATAAAGAAGGAATTCCTGGTAGTAGGTTCCCGTGATATATTTTCCGAAATCCACGCGGGTGAAGCCGCTGGCAAAAGATAGTTATGAATATGTATATGTAGATAACCTATCTACTGGTATGAATGATCTAGACTAAAATAAATAATTTGTATTTGTATCTCTATTATGAATCTTTGTTCGAGTAATTAGGAAAATGTTTAAGTAAAATAATTTTTTTGAACAGTATGTGTAGGTACTTCATCGTACCTATGCATTCGTTCAGTTTCAGTGACATCAATTATTAAGAGGAGAAACCCCAAATATTTGAATTTTAGCTGCATAATCTTAGCAAAACTTCAAGCAACATAAATCGTTGCATTTGAAAAGTAACACAGGCCCTGAATAAATGTAACTTCACTAGAAATGAGAACACAATAAATTATCTTGCGGTAAACTGCCAAATCTGCTGGTAACAATGTCGGCCTTAAACCTGCGGCAGCTGCTGCTTTTATAAATCTTCCTCTAAGAAGCTCCGATGCAAATAAGCTATGCCTTTTATTCCGTTCAAGCGTAGCCGGGTCACAGATCTAGTACAAATATAATTTTGTTGTAGCGTCGCGAATTTACTTATTTCTATTGATTTATTTGTCCAACTGTATATTCTTGGCAATAAAACTGATTGTTTGACGGCCGTTAGAATTTGAATAAATTGTTTCGTGTCCCTGTGATCTACATTTTTTAACTCATCACATACCTACCAAGTTGTTAAAAAAAATTCCCGAGTTCCTAAGCAAGTTTATTTGTTATGTTCACAGAATGTTTTGAATTTACAGTATTGATGTTTAGTATAACCAATATTAGGTGCCTACCCGCGTAAAGCAATAATAATCTATATCGCCCCCGACAAAGCCGAAACTTTCTCGTCCAAAGAGGGAAAACATTTTCCGCCCTGACTTTTCTGTTTACTTTACTTATTTTACTTAGCTCGTGATTCGTTATTAAAACACACAAAGAATAACGGTGCTTAACATCTAATTCAAAACATGAAAACGTTTCACATTTCCATACTCTATTTACCTGACACTTAGCACCATTTTGCACTAAGCGATACACGATTCACACTGGTTCATTCGATTCTATAACACTGCCACTACTCGAGCTTTAATCGATAATCACTTCGCGTGACCGGTGCGTGCGTAAGTTCGCGGTCGTTCGTAACAATCGAAGTTAGAGGAAGTATAGTTACAGTGCGCGGCCGCCTCTCGCGGTGTCTGACCATCAAGTGTTGGTCGTCGACTCAGCCTCCAGCGTGCCTCCTCATCCGCGTAATGCTTCCCGCTGCGGTGAGCCCGTACAAAAGCACGAGGGGGGCCTTAATCACTTCCAAAACCATTTGAGGAAACAATGTCCAGGTGCGAACTCAGTCACGCTCAATACAACCCGACTAATGACAAAGTTCAAAGGCAATTACTCCGCACAATTAATTGACTACTGAAAACTCTGATTAAACAACATATTTAATTTGTAACACAATATTCTTTCAATAAATTACAATAACTTAAAATAGTGACTTGATTATTTGATACAAAGTAGCAAAACATTTTTTGAGTCCAAAGTTTGCTTTCAAAGTAAACGTAAAATGATTTTTAACTTTTACTCTGTTTAGCTACTATTACTTTTTAATTTAGTCAGTATTGAATATATAATATTTTTAATGAAGTTATTGCTATATCAAATAATAATTAGTAAACTATTCCGATGATTCTTTCCATCCGCAGCAATATGTTGAAACCAACTATTAGTGACGTCACAGTTACTACTCCAATCGTAATTTTCATGGGTCTGTAACAGAAAATGGTTTATTGTACTTCAGTTTCAATTGGAGTTGAGTACTGAACTCAATGTGAGCCTGTGTTAGCCATAACTGTCAGGGAACCGAGAACCACACAACACAGTTGAAAAGTGAAGTATGGAACGCCGGTCATGATGAACTCATCCCTCTTGATGATCCCAAAAAGAGTTTCGGTTTCTAAAACGGACTAGGTGACGAAAGATGGAAGCCTCGACTAACATACTACGTAAGAGTATAAGTAGGCAAACCCTAAACAGAAAATGGCAACTGTGTTGTCTTAATCAGCAAGAGTTCACCTACTCCAAGTCACCAAACCATCAGCTAGAGGGTGATGGTTATTATAGAAACATAACTTGGGGACATAGGAGCCTAGATCTAAAATTATTTAAATTTTGGTTCAGAGAGAATTTGGTTGAGATTTAGCGACCTCGCGCTCTACGCGGTGACGACCAATGGCCGTCCAAATCCAAACCAGGTTAAAACTATAAAATTCAAAATGTGCATAGCGCACTTTGCCGTAACGAGCAAAATGGCTAATTAAAACGGTTAGCTGCGACATATTATACATAATAATGTTAATATTAATGGAAACTTGTAATTGGCCATCTTCTGCATACTGTTACTGCTACCAGCTTGAGTTTTCTTAAAATAAAATGAAACAAATACCCGTCAGCGTTGTGGAAGTACAGTGCGCTCCTTAGGGTGTAGTACACAAGCTGCATGTAGCAATAGATCAGGTAGTACAGGGCCAGCGCCGTCGCCGTCACCGACAGCTGCACCAGGGACACCAGCTCTACCACTATTCGCCACGACTTCGGCGGCTCCGCCTTAAAACAAGTAACTCACACATAATAATAATAATAGTCCTCCAGAGCGAATTTAAGCCATGGCGACTCTATTTTTTAAATAATTTTCTGAATTAGAAGGTCTTCTAATTGTTCAAATTGATAAAGAAGCTTAGTTATTATCAATTGCATTAAAGCCCTGTTTCTCTCTTCCCGCCACTTTGCAATCATGACCAAAAACTGGGCAGTCCGTTTAGGTTACTGGGGCCGATATGGAGAATGTAGGATGCAACAGCGAGCTCGAAATCTTTAAAAGTTAAAGTTAGGTTTCTTTGACCGTTCATACAGAAATAGCTAAACAGGTAACTTTATCGACTTTGTCGAAGAAATATTTGAGAATTAATAGAAAGCAGGATATAAGTGCGAGCGAAGGCGGAGCGAGCTCGAAAATTTTTGCATCTCGCCTAGGATAGTCAATTCAAAGTCAATAAAAATAGAGTATTGGTTATGTTGAATATAAAGTACACCTACGCGAAAAGGAGTACAATCTATCTATCTATCTTCTATATAAATAAAAAGGGAAATCCTGACTGACTGACTGATTGACTGACTCATCAACGCCCAGCCCAAACCCTTGGACCTAGAAAGCTGAAATTTTGCACACAGGTTCCCTGTATAATTTAGACAAGGAATAAGGAAGGAATTCCTGGTAGTACGTTCCCGTGGGATGTTTTCCGACATCAACGCGGGCGAAGACGCGCGGGAATTGCTAGTTCTCTATATTTAGAGGACGGAGTACTCTAAAGGGTGGTCGAGCTCTGGACCCGGGACAATAGGAAACAACTTAATTTTAATATAAGCAAATAGCCGTAATAGGTATTATTATATTATGTAATTTTACAACACTATACGGGGTGTAAGTGTAAACAGCGGAAATATTTTACTGGGTTATTGTACTCATCGTTATGAATAACTTTTACTATGGGACCAAACCTGAAATCGCAAAAAAAAAGAGCTTTTCATTACATTTATGTTCGCATAATTTGTCAATATGTCGGGAACAGCTGATTTTTTCTTCGCAATTTCAGGTTTGGTCCCATAGTAAAAGTTGTTCATAATGATGAGTACAATGGCCCCTTAAAAGATTGCCACTGTTTACACTTACACTCTGTATACAACATTAGTTTTTGTTCACCCGGGCCTAAACCCGGAAAGGGGGTCATAGTACTCATAATTTTGAATAATTTTTTCGATGGGACCAACCTTGAAATCGCGAAAAAAAAATCAGCTGTTCAGTACATTTTGACGAGTTTGATGTCGATAAATATACTGAACAGCTGATTTTTTTTCGCAATTTCAAGGTTGGTCCCATCGAAAAAATTATTCAAAATGATGAGTACAATGACCCCTTTTCGGGTTTAGGGTAAACAAAAACTAATGTTGTAATACAGAGTGTAAGTGTAAACAGTTGCAGTCTTTTAAGGGGTCATTGTACTCATCATTATGAACAACTTTACTATTTTTTTTCGCGATATCAAGGTTGGTCCCATAGAAAAAATTGTTCAAAATGATGAGTAGGTACAATGACCCCTTTTCGGGTTTAGGTTAAACAAACCGGGACCCAGGACCTCTAGACCAACGAGGCACTGGCACGAACCATACATAGGTAAGTACTAATTTTGCTTCGTTTACGTTCATACATACCTACACGCATTTTTGTAAATTGACAATGAGTCAGTCAGTCAGGACTTCTCTTTTTATTTATAAAGAAGATTTAAGTACTTGACATTAAATGAAAAAAAAAATGAGAAAAATAACTTCTTTTATCAAGGAGTCTGTTTCCAAAATGATTCGACCTACTTTGCCGTAAAAGTAACAAACCGACCAACTATTTACAATTTTGCATTTAGTGCGGAAAATTAGTGGGGATTTCGTGATCAGTTATAGCAACACTAGCTTTTGCCCGCGGCTTCGCCCGCGTGGATGTCGGAAAATATCCCATGGGAACGTTCATGTGGAAAACATAGGGCATATCCCTAACTTAAGAAATGCTGGGTTTCCCATACAAACTTTCATCCCTTTTATCACCCCTTGTAGGATTATGTTTTAAGACAAAAAGTAGCCCATGTCCTTTTCCAGGATGCTATCTATAGCCTTGCCAAATTTTATCGAAATCCGTGCAGTTTTGTAAATTTTAAAATCAACCCCTATTTTACCCACTTAGGGGATGATTTTTAAAAAACGCTGACCCGCATATTTCTTAACTTCTTACCAATAGCATAAATTTGTTATCCCTAACTTAAGAAATACTGGGTTTCCCTTACAAACTTTCATACCCTATATCACCCCCTGTAGTATTATTTTTGAAAAAAATAGTAGGTATCCTATGTCCTTTCCCAGGATGCTGTATAAAGCCTTGCCAAATTTTGTCGAAATCCTTGCAGTTTTGTAAATTTTAAAATCAACCCCTATTTTACCCCCTTAGGGGATGATTTTTCAAAAACGCTGAACCGCATATTTCTTTATTTCCTATCAAAAGCATACATTTTAATTTTCACATCCCTAACTTAAGAAATACTGAGTTTCTCATACAAACTTTCAACCCCTATATCACCCCCTGTAAGATTATTTTTTAAAACCAAAAGTAGCCTGTGTCCTTCCCCAGGATGCTATATAAAGCCTTGGCAAATTTTATCGAAATCCGTGCAGTTTTGTAAATTTTAAAATCAACCCCTTAGGGGATGATTTTTCAAAAATGCTGAACCGCATATTTCTTAATTTCCTACCAATAGCATAAATTTGTTATCCCTAACTTAAGAAATACTGGGTTTCCCTTACAAACTTTCATCCCCTATATCACCCCCTGTAGTATTGTTTTTGAAAGTATCCTGTGTCCTTTCCCAGGATGCTATATAAAGCCTTGCCAAATTTTGTCGAAATCCGTGCAGTTTTGTAAATTTTAAAATCAACCCCGATTTTACCCCCTTAGGGGATGATTTTTCAAAAACGCTGATCCGCATATTTCTTTATTTCCTATCAAAAGCATACATTTTAATTTTCACATCCCTAACTTAAGAAATACTGAATTTCCCATACAAACTTTCATCCCCTATATCACCCCCTGTAGGATTATTTTTTAAGACCAAAAGTAGCCTGCGTCCTTCCCCAGGATGCTATATAAAGCCTTGCCAAATTTTATCGAAATCCGTGCAGTTTTGTAAATTTTAAAATCAACCCCTATTTTACCCCCTTAGGGGATGATTTTTCAAAAACGCTGAACCGCATATTTCTTAATTTCCTACCAATAGCATAAATTTGTTATCCCTAACTTAAGAAATACTGGGTTTCCCTTACAAACTTTCATCCCCTATATCACCCCTTGTAGTATTATTTTTGAAAAAAATAGTATCCTATGGCCTTCCCCAGGATGCTATATAAAGCCTTGCCAAATTTTGTCGAAATCCATGCAGTTTTGTAAAATTTAAAATCAACCCCTATTTTACCCCCTTAGGGGATGATTTGTCAAAAACGCTGAACCGCATATTTCTTTATTTCCTATCAAAAGCATACATTTTAATTTTCACATTCCTAACTTAAGAAATACTGAGTTTTCCATACAAACTTTCATCCCCTATATCACCCCTTGTAGGATTATTTTTGAAAAAAAAAGTAGCCTATGTCCGTCCCCAGGATACCATCTATAGCCTTGCCAAATTTTATCGAAATCCGTTCAGTGGTTTAGGCGTGAAAAGGTAACAGACAGACAGACAGACAGACAGACAGACAGAGTTACTTTCGAATTTATAATATTAGTATGGATTATAATCGTGGTCGTTCCATTGTAATAAGCACTAGAAAATTACTAAAAGCTAGATTGTTTTCCTCAAACTCTGTAGCTATATTTTGAGATAGATATAAATGGTTCTCCATTCAATACGCAATTACCCCTGCCTACATTTCAACCTGAATTTGTTAGTCATTATAGACATTACAGTTAGTAGGTAGATCAAACGATTAGCTATAGCACCGATTTGCTTACATTTAAAGTATTAATGTGTTTTTTCACCTGAAGCTCGCGTTAAAGTTACAAGTTTAACAAGTAACCTAATCTCTACCAGGTGAGTGAATGAATGGCCGGACCAGCCCAATTTAGCGGTCGACAGACGAAAACTTTACTGTTCTTGGTCTTAACCTAGAGAGATCACTATCAAACGCTTTAATTACACTTTAACAAACATTACGCGCCTGCAACCTCAATTGGGTTCATCAAACAAGGTTTCATTTAGTACGTAAAGTAAATAAAACACTTTTAATAACTACTTGCTTCCCGTTTCCCTTTGATAGTAGATTTGTAATGGTTGTTAAATATTATTGTAGAGTTATTTTAACTTTAATTTATCTACATCCTAGATTTTCGTGTTAATTGAATACGTACTGCAATTACTTAAAAATATAGGTAGTCTTTTCATTGTAAGGGTTCATTTTTGTGTGGGATTTGCATCAAAGAGACGACAGTGAGGACACAAATAAATTCGCCATGAAAAGCGATATTATGTAACGTAGGTACTACTTAAGCAATATTAATACTTTTGGGAACATTGTCTACTGGTAGCGGTCTGTTAGACTAGTTTATTTTTACATTTAGATTAGTTTATAGTAATTGTTTATTTAATCAACGTTTTTATATTAATTTAGTTGCAAAATGAAAATGGCTAATCATCATTTTATTTGTCATCTTTAAAATTAACAACTCTTTCAACGGGCCTAAAGTACACATAAGTAATATCAATTTATCTTTCGTTAAGGGCCCTGGTAATCCCGGAAGCAAACTCAAGCATATACATCATAAATCATAATACATACTTAATTACAAAACAATGTGTACTAAAGTATAGTGTCCCCGAATTAACACAGGCTTTAATGAAAAAGATAAGAATGAATTTAATACAAGTACCTAAGTGCATCAAGTTAATGTCGGAAACCTTCAAGTCATCCGCTTCATCATCCGGCGAATGTTTATCAATATTATGTATTGTTTTAATTTTATAATTAACTTGTTTGTTACGTTTGTTATTTGTTTAACTAAATACACATAAACTCACTTCTTCTTCCCATAGGAGTAGGCAGAAACTACAGACCACCACCTCCTACGTACCTTTCATAGGTTCTGATTTTGCTTCGTTTACGTTCAGACATTTGGTCATACACGCACTACTATGTACTCCTATAACGTTTTGAAACCTAATTAAATACCTACCACTTGAAATTTTTTACTTGTTTTTGCTGTAAGTAAATATGACAGATTTAACCTGGGAATGTGCACTGTGTCTGTGTATGTGTGCTCACTGTTTTAATGTCCCTAATTCAAATTGAAATATGATTGAAATCCTTAAACAGTAGGTTTGGAAAAATAAGGCATAGATCACAGAAAAGCCTAATAGGCTTGGCTGTTTACTTGTTTTTTTGAGATAGAAAAATCTGCAGAATGTAGGTTCCTACTTATACACTACGTTGCATAGGTACGAAGGCAAGGCTTTTCCACAACCACTTCTTCTTTGCAACTAAGTACCTATAGATTTATTAAAAACGTATTTCACGATTTCTACGGGTCTTTTTTCAGTTTTCAATCTTTACATTGACTGTTTGATGATCAGCATGTATTGAAGGATCTAGCTGAAACGGAATTTTTAATTCTTACTGGGTCGTAGCCAACAATTTATCTTATCTTATAAAAATTAAATTATTTATATAATTAATAATTAAAATTTATTTTATCTTGGCTTGCATTTTCGATGCCATTCTTAAAAACATTCAAATTAGAAGCGCATAAAAACTTTATTACGTAAGCATTAAAAATGACCATTTCACCTTGTAGTGGGAAGCGGCGCTGTCGCAGGGCGCGCCGCGTCACGATCCTAGTCTCGATGCTATCTGTGCGCACGAGCATCCATTACGGCGTACCAACACTCCTACGCCGACGCCGACCGAATCGCCACGTTTATGTATATTGTTATCACCACACTGATTGTACTTTGATAGTGTAAAAGAAATCCTGGAGAATAGTGAGTCTGCATCTCTAAATATCGATCTTAAAGATCTGGTTGTTTTGAAAGCGAAGAAGAGCGGGCCTGGAGCTGATTTTAAGGGTTGATTGTATGCAATTGTGAAATACCAACTCTCTTAATTGGAAAACAAACAAAAATACATAATTGAACACAGGATTGGACGAAACACAATCAAAATACAGCTTAATCAGCTTGCTCATAGTGCAAGCCGTCAAGGAGAATCCCATAAACAACCATAAATACACAAAAAGGGCAAGGAATTTAAGATCCAATTTACACAGTTTCCTGGTTCCTCTCGGCTAGTCAAAGGGCAGGTCGCAGCGTGTCCGTGTTGTAACAAGACAAGAGCAAGACATTCCTGAATAACGACAGGCGATGCATCGAGCAGGAGCGATGGCCGATACAGGCCGCACGAAGCAACCACCTCGCTCACGACGCCCGCTGCCGACGCCAACGCCGAACTTATGACGATGTTATCGGACAACTAATTAGGCATTGCGTCACTTTACTTTGACAAAACGTCATGTTAACGAAGGGCTCATGTCAAAAACTATATTTTTCGGAACATTCGAGGAACATTCGTAGATTTGCAAGGAAGACACGTATGGGATACGGTAACTATATAAATGAAACATCCCTTAGCAAAATTCTTTCAAATACCTACTAAAAACAGAATAGGTATATGACTTAGTGCTATTATCTACTTATATATAAATAAAAAGAGAAGTCCTGACTGACTCATCAACGTCCAGCCCAAATCCTTGAGCCTAGAAATCTGAAATTTTGCACAGAGGTTCCCTTTATAATGTAGACAAGGAATAAGAAAGGATTTCCCGGTAATACGTTCCCGTAGGATATTTTCCGACATGTGAAGTGAATCATAATTCTTTAGTATATCTTACCCTTTTAATTTTCCCGACTCCAGCTCCGGTACAACACTCTGGAGACATCGGCATATATTGTTTCTCGATGTGTCCATAATTGTACCCGCTTGCCTTGTCGTACTGTTATGAAAAGAAAACCATAATTAAGGTACCGGTCTACGCCAGTCATAGTCGTATGGCATCTCAATCCTTGTTTTCTGATTGAGCAGAAAGTTCTACGACCATTCTTATTCAGCGTTGAAGGTGTGCGTTACCGCAGCCAGAAAATGTCGAAAATCGTCATTTGAATTTTATAGATAATTAGTGCCTCGGCTTCTGTAATTGTACCACCGATTTTTAAATTTGTACCTCTAATAGTTTTTTAGTTATTTGACAAAAACAGTTCTGGCTGGCGTAACGTTACCCTAGCCAGAAGTTTTGTTTATTAATGGGTATATTGAAATAAATTGTAGCCAAATATTTAGTGCCTCAGACGAGGTAAATGTACCAACTTAATTTGTATTTGTATCTGTTATGGTTGCGAAGATATTCAAGATCCTGCTGCGGTAACGTTTACATGTTTGCTGGATCTCTGAAACGGATAAGCCCCCTTTTATAGTATTTTGCACACGACTTCTTATGAGTTAGCTTGAATTTGTTCCTCATTAATAAAACAAAAAAATTGCACCGTTAAGGAGTTATTTAGGTAAATAGAAATATGCTTTAATCGATCCTAGCACTTCGAATAGAAGCTCTAAAGACTTACTTGCAACGTTATGTTATAGCTTATAACTGCCTTCAATTGTACCTGAAGTTTAATTTATTATCCTGTAAGCAATTAATAAATTATGATGAAATTTAAATTTACTTCGGGACATGATGCGCAGCGGTTTTTTAAACCACCGTTTAACCGAGATTCTTTAGGATTTATGAAATGAAAGTTATATCAATAATCAGTGCTTTTATTCAATTTTATGCCTGTACATTTGCAACGTAATCCACTCAATAATTAACGAGATAATCGAAAAATAGTCACTATGATGTGTGTGACCACGGTAACCCGGCCAAGTTTAGATGGTTACAGAAAAGCGGACCTTTAATACATTACGCTAACCTTCTGAAAATTACAGTATAATAGTCTTATAATTTTGGTACAGACGCGTACATTATGTTTTGAGTGAAAAATATAACCTTCTAGGTACCTAATAAATAATAATGAACTTTTAAATTCAATAGTTTTATTTACTTATGTAGGTACCTATATAAGCACGTAAGTACAGACTAGTCTTTATGAATCTATACTATAATATTATAAATTCGAAAGTAACTCTTATCTGTCTGTCTGTCTGTTACCTTTTCACGCCTAAACCACTGAACGGATCTTGAAAAAATTTGGCAAGGCTGACATGGCATCCTGGCGAAGGCTACTTTTTGCCTCAAAAATAATCCTGCGGGCGGTGACATAGGGGATGAAAGTTTGTATGGGAAACCTAGCATTATTAGTAGAGATCGGATAATCGGATGCATATTAACCTAAAGTTGAGGTGTTGGCTAAGTATGGAGTGGGCTTTTGGATTGAAAAATCCCAGAATTCCGGTATCGGCCAATTTTGACTTGCGATTATATAATCGAATGTATAATTTACTAAAGTTCACATGTTAGTTAATATGGATTGCACTTAAAAAAAAAAAATCCAGGGATTCCGGAACGAAAATTTTTAAGTTCTGATTTTGGAATCGAATGTTTTAGTTAGGTAGTTGCGTTCAGGTGTTGGCTAATATGGATTGTACTTTTGTATCAAAAAAAATCCCGGGATTCTGGGATTCACAAATTTATAGTTCTGATTATAGAATCGAATGTATATTTACTTACGTTTAGGTTTTGTCTAATATGGAATGCACTTTTGTATCGATCGTCAAAATATCGCGATTCCGGAATTGATAAATTACGTATTTTTTGAAAGGGTAACTTTATTATCACTAAATTTTCATAGGGTGTTCTACTCATGAGCAACTTTCACTATATAGATAAATATCAAATATATAGATAAATCACGAAATATAAGTTAGTTGTTTCATACATTTTGGTCGAGTAGGTATTGAACTTTTGTATCAAACATCGTAATTTTTTTGTGATTTCAGAGTTGGTCCCTTAGTGAAAGCTGCTGAAAATGTAAATCCAAGATGGCGGATGCAAATATTTTTTTATTTTTCGTCATGGGTGTCGTTTTCATGGTTTTCGGGGGTATTAAAGCTGATAGTGACATTAAAATGTGAATCCAATACGGCGGCTGCGAGCATTTTCTAATTTTTCGTCATGGGTGTCGTTTTATTGGTTTTCGAGGGTGTTAAAGCCGATAGTGACACTAAAATGTAAATCCAGGATGGCGGATGCGAATATTATTTAATTTTTCGTCATGGTTGTCGTTTTCATGGTTTTCGGGAGTGTTAAAGCTGATAGTGACATTAAAATGTAAATCCAAGATGGCGACTGCGAACATTTTCTAATTTTCGTCATGGGTATCGTTTTATTGGTTTTCGAGGGTGTTAAAGCTGATAGTGACATTAAAATGTAAATCCAAGATGGCGACTGCGAACATTTTTAAATGTTTCGTCATGTGTGTCGTTTTATTGGTTTTCGAGGGTGTTAAAGCTGATAGTGACATTAAAATGTAAATCCAAGATGGCGACTGCGAACATTTTCTAATTTTCGTCATGGGTATCGTTTTATTGGTTTTCGAGGGTGTTAAAGCCGATAGTGACACTAAAATGTAAATCCAAGATAGCGGATGCGAATATTATTTAATTTTTCGTCATGGGTGTCGTTTTCATAGTTTTCGGGGGTGTTAAAGCTGATAGTGACATTAAAATGTAAATCCAAAATGGCGGCTGCGAACATTTTTAAATTTTTCGTCATGGGTGTCGTTTTATTGGTTTTCGAGGGTGTTAAGGCCGATAGTGACACTAACATGTAAATCCAAGATGGCGGATGCAAATATTTTTTTATTTTTCGTCATGGGTGTCGTTTTCATGGTTTTCGAGGGTGTTAATGCCGATAGTGACACTAAAATGTAAATCCAAGATGGCGGATGCAAATATTTTTTTATTTTTCATCATGGGTGTCGTTTTATTGGTTTTCGAGGGTTTTAATGCCGATAGTGACACTAAAATGTAAATCCAAGATGGCGGCTGGTAACATTTTCGAATTTTTGTCATGAGTGTCGTTTTCATGGTTTTCAAGGTTTGTAAAGCCGATAGTAACATTAAAATGTTAATGCAAAATAGCGCCTTCTTTAAAACTGTTGATGGTTTTTTGATTACTATCACAAGTGTTTTCAGGTTAAAACGCGATACGCGCGTTAGTTAACTAAGCATCTGCCAAGCGTCACGCATTTTGACTCCACTATGGGCTTCAGCACACTCTAAAACCATTAAAACGATAACCATGACAAAAAAAAATAAAAATTTCGCAGCCGCCATCTTGAATTTACATTTTAACGCCACTATCGGCTTTAAAACCCTCGGAAACCATGAAAACGACACCCATGACAAAAATTTTGAAAATGTTTGCAGCCGCCATTATGGGTTTACATTTTAACGTCACTATCGGCTTATACACCATTAAAAACCATGAAAACGACACACATGACGAAAAATCAGAAAATTTTGCAGCCGCCATCTTGGATTTATATTTTAACGCCACTATTGGCTTTAAAACTCTCGAAAACCATGAAAACGACACCCATGATGAAAAATTAAAAAATGTTCGCAGCCGCCATCTTGGATTTACATTCTAATGTCACTATCAGCTTTAATACCCCCCAAAACCATGAAAACGATACCCATCACATTTTTTTTTAAATTTTTTAAAAATCTTGAATTTACATTTTAACGCCACTATCGGCTTTAAACCCTCGGAAACCATGAAAACGGCACCCATGACAAAAAGTTTGAAATTTTTTCAGTCGCCATCTTGGATTTACATTTTAATGTCACTATCAGCTTTAAAACGTCACTTCACGTCACTTCGTATGCAATAAGGAGTTTAGTTTTGTGTTTTTTTTTATAAATATGTATGATAGTCTGTAAGGTATTTATGTTATGGGTCTTAGTTACCCGAAATAAATGATATATTATTATTATTATTTCCTTTATTTCATTTGTATATACATATAAATTACATTTTTAAATGTTGAAATATAAAAAGTATAAAAACATTTAAAAATATAAAAAATAGTAGCCCACCCGTATCGGGAACAGGGTCCAAGCTACCGGCGGTCAGGGCTGCTGAGAGAGGAACCTCCTAACGATACGCGCCGTGTCCAGAAGTACCGCTTTCTGGATCAAGCCCTTGATCCAGCCGCCTAACGAGAGCCTCCTCAGGTGTTGGTCGAGGCTCTTGGCTATTATGCCATTGGCCGTCACGACTATCGGCACAATGATTGCTGTATCCACATCCCACATGTCGACAACCTCGCGAGCCAGGTCAAGATACTTAATTTGCTTATCTTTTTCGGCTTTCACGAGGTTCTCGTCATGCGGGACCGCTATATCAACAATCACCGTGCGACGCTCTAATCGATCTATCACCACTATGTCAGGCTTATTGGCAACAATAGTCCTGTCAGTGATGATAGACCGATCCCAATACAACGTGATATTGCCATTTTCGAGAACTGGGTCGGGCACATACCTATAGTATGGTACTTCCGATTCAACAAGACTGTATTTCAGAGCAAGTTGCTGATGGATAATCCTGGCTACAAGGTTGTGCCTATGCAAGTAGTCTCCGTTAGCCAGACGAGAACAGCCAGAAATAATGTGACGGATTGATTCCCCCGGACGGTGGCATGCCCGACAGATGTCAACCGTGCCGTCCTTCACAATATACTTCCGGTAGTTGTTCGTCATCATAACTTCGTCCATAATCGCAAAGACAAAACCTTCGGTTTCCCCAAACAGATCACCGAATCGCAACCAGGATACGGACGCTAAAAAGTCTACATCGGGTCCATGTAGGACCCGGTAAAAGCGTCCGTGAAGCTCTTTGCTCTGCCATACCTCCCTGCGGTCATTAGTATCTAATACTATAGGTTTGCGCCAGTTCTCGTTAGCTAAGGAGAGCGGGGTGAGGCCCTTATCTACTGAGACCACTTCTCGGTGCATCCCCACGTCGGCTTCTAGGAAGTATTCCCTGAGACTGCATACCTCACGGTTGTGCAGGGTCTTAGCATTTAAGAAGCCACGACCTCCGCACTTCCGCGGGATATACAGTCTCATCACCGATGACCGTGGGTGATGCATCCGATTTGCGGTCAGCAGTGTGCGGACCCTCCTATCCAGGGCGTCAAGTTCCGTCTGAGTCCATTTGAGTATGCCGAAAGAGTACATCAAAACCGGCATGACCCAACCGTTGAAGGCACGCACCTTGTTTCCGCCTGATAAAAGACTATTTAAAACTTTATTCAGGCGGCCAAAGAAACGTTCCTTCAGCGATTGTTTCATGTCAGCAGCGTTGATGCCTAACGCTTCCGACATACCCAAATACTTGTAGGTTTCGAGTGAGGAGAGAGATCTTAGGTGTATGGAATCCGAAAGTTGGGTTCTCACGGATTCCACAATCTCCCCTCGCTTTACATGCATGACCGCACATTTGTCCACACCAAATTCCATCCTGATGGCGCTACTGAAAGTTTCCGTTACCTTCAGTAGCTCCATCAGTTGCAAATTGTTGGGTGCAAAGAGTTTTAAGTCATCCATGTAAAGGAGGTGAGATATAACCTGACCACCTCTCCTCAATCGATAGCCTAGACCTGAATCCTCCAGCAGTGTGCTTAGAGGATTCAAGGCTAAGCAGAACCAAAGTGGACTCAAACTGTCGCCCTGAAATATACCTCGCTCGATCCTTATCGGTTCGCTATTCCTCTGGATATTTCGACATCCTGGATAGCGAAGGACCGTCCTCCACTGCCCCATACACGACATCAGGAAGGTGCGTAGAGTTGCATCTATTTTATACAACTCCAGCACCCTCATGAGCCATGTATGTGGCACCGAGTCATAGGCCTTCTTATAATCTATCCAACATGTCGACAGATCCTTTCGGGAACGACGAACCTGCTGGCTAATGGTCATATCGATGAGGAGCAGCTCCTTAGTACCGCGGGACCCGTTCCCACATCCATTTTGAGAGGCAGACATGATGGAGTTGGTGTCTATGTGTTTGTTAATTTTAGCTCTCAAAATGGATGTAAGAACCTTATAGACCGTCGGTAGACAAGTGATCGGTCTATAATTTCTGGGTTCCGCAGTACTACCTGATTTATGGAGCAGGTGGGTTATTCCTGTCGTTAGGAACTGGGGCAGTGATCCTGACTGTAAGGCTGACTGGAACTGGGATGCCAAGCGGGCGTGCGACCTTTGGAACCACTTTATCCAAAAGTTGTGCAGCCCGTCCGGCCCTGGAGATTTCCAGTTAGGTAACGGACGGACTGCACGAGCTACATCTTGGGGGCTGATGGTAAGTGCCCCCATTTGTGGTATGTGATCACACGCTCGCTCGACCTCCCTAGTCCAATCACCCTCAGTGTGACTGACAGGCACCGACCAGATGCTTCGCCAGAATGAACACATGGCGTCATCATCCGGTAGCTGCGTGTCAGCCACACCTTGGTCAGGTCGCTCCCAAGCCCTATAGACCCACCTTTCATCGCTCTGGAATGTGCGATTCTGAGTGTACCGCTCCACCCTCCGCCTGTACCGACGAATACGGTTTGCCCATGCACAGATCTTCTGCTTCAGGAAGTCGATACGCTCTGTGACGCAGGTCAAATAATCTCGAGGACTAATATCCATCCCCGAGAACGCCCGCCTCACAAAGCGCATCACTCTAGGGCGAGTATTGCCCTCCCTGAAACAGATTAGCTTGCCGATGAGTGCTCTAGCCTCACCTATACGACGCTCAATCCTGCACTGCCAAGTTGGTACAGCTGGTTTTGGTCGAGTAACTCTGTCATTATTATGAAATTTAACATGAGCTACACGACATGCCGCTACAGCTGCACAGTACAAGATCGAGTGGGTATCGGCGAGGTCTTTGCTGCCATCAAAACAATTTGACAGCTGCGAGTCTAGAGCACACACCAGCGCCTTGTTTTTCTTGTGCATGGGCAAACGAGGTAAACGTGGTCTAAGTCCAGGCGGAGTGGAACGGTACTCCCGGAAAGCATCCTCCAAAGCGCTCCTCAACTGTACATTGCATTGGGAACTCACGGATATAGCCCCGCTATCATCCTCTTCACCAACGCGGTCGGGTCGTGGTGAAGCACTTGGTAAATTTTGCAGTTGCACCGCGACCATAGGTGAATCAGATGTAACACGGCTATTCCGTGATTCGAGACGTAGTCGATCAAGTACGACGTCATCCAGCATATGGTTACGCTGGATGACCCGCACCTGATCCGACAGTCGTTGCGCCGACACGTTGACAGCTGGCTCAAGCACCTGAAACAGAGAGAGCATCCGACCACGGTACGCAGTCAAGTTACTTCCCCCCTCTGTAGCCCCAAAGTATGCGCGCATGACATTTTCGTTGACAGTTTGTGTCCACCTCATGCGCTGCACACTTCCACCGGGAGCGGGGACCCTATCAGAGGCCGGTGGGCCTCGGGGTCCTAAACTGGCCGGTGGTCGGCCTCTTCCACGTCGACGTACTGGTGGTGGTGTCGTCGGCGGTGAGAAGTATTCGTCGCTCGAGCTCGACGCAACTGCAGCGGCCGGTATCACTTGACTCACGTCTGGAGCAGGTTCCGGCAACTGCGAGGCGGAGCTTAGCGACGAACCCGAAGATGTTGGGTGTGTGTTTCGTAGGTGTTGCGCCCGACTTCTCGTCAGCATTGTACTGCTATTCTATTCTCCATATTTATTTGATTTATTATTCCATTCTCATTCTAGTATTATTGTAAGTTCTTCTTGTAATGTGATACAGTATTTTTTGGTTTATGTTAATTTCGGGTTGGAAGGAATGATGAAGGAACACCATATTGCACATAATTTATCATTGTTGCAAGATTGTTGCATTAATAGTTTAAAAATCTAATAGAAAATACACGGAGAAAATATTTTTACAACCGTCAGCTTGACAGTCGGGCCACAGATTATTATTATTATTATTAAAACACCCGAAAACCATGAAAACGACACCCATGACAAAAATAAAAAAACATTTGCATCCACCATCTTCATTTTAGTGTCACTATCGGCTTTAACACCCTCGAAAACCAATAAAACGACACCCATGACGAAAAATTAGAAAATTTTCGCAGCCGCCATCTTGGATTTACATTGTAACGCCATTATCGGCTTTAAACCTCTCAAAAACCATGAAAACGACACCCATGACGAAAAATGAAAAAATATTCGCATCCACCATCTTGGATTTACATTTTAGTGTCACTATCGGCTTTAACACCCTCGAAAACCAATAAAACGACAACCATGACGAAAAATTAGAAAATTTTCGCAGCCGCCATCTTGGATTTACATTTTAACGCCACTATCGGCTTTAAAACTCTCAAAAACCACGAAAACGATACCCATGACGAAAAGTTAGAAAATTTTGAAGCCGCCATCTTGGATTTACATTTTAACGCCACTATCGGTTTTACAACCCTTGAAAACCATGAAAACGACACCCATAACGAAAAATTTGATAAATGTTCGCAGCCGCCATCTTGGATTTATATTTTAACGCCGCTATCGGCTTTAACATTCTCGAAACCCATGAAAACAACCCCACCGATATAGTGACGGTACCTTCCAGGGACAACCGTTTTAATTCAGCAGCTTTGTATTTCTCGCGGGGATCATGTGAAACGAACGGAATATTTATGTGATCCCGATTTTCCGGTACTTGCAAATAAATAAAATCACATTATTTATGAAGTCGTTTCCATACCCTGTATCCGATTAGTTGTGCATTCCCTCATTTTCTGGAATACCGGTATTTATATTAAGAAAAAAAAAATGCTGAGAAGCCGCTTCCATAGTTTGTTAGCCAAATATTAACTTTAGGTTAATATGCATCCGATTATCCGATCTCTAATTATTAGTGATACCTAAGTATGAAAATTGAAATTTATGCTTTTGGTAGGAAATAAAATTAGAAAAATAGGGGTTGATTTTAAAATACACAAAAATGCACGGATTTCGTTAGAAATTATTAATTTATTACCTACAAGAAATAACTTTTGAACAAGTGGATACTCGGTCTAAAGTTTTTTTTTTTATTAGAACGTGACTGGCATGGTAAACATCTAAACAAAGTCCCCCCCACGCCGCGTCTGTCTGTCTGTTTGAATGAGATAAACTCAAAAACTATTAAACGTGTTTTTATACGATTTTCACGTTTTCAGCAATGGATAGAGTGATTCAGTGTATATTCATTAAGTTTTTGTCTAAATTGGCTGAAATATGACGATGATTGTTGAAGAGTCGTGAAAAATCATGCCGACTGGAAGCTTTAAGGCCACCATACACGGCAACGATATATCGTAAGGATTTGAGTTTGCACAGTTATATCGGACGGCTTTATGTTCTCCACATGTAAGTACGCTGAACGTATACATGTAGAGACGAGAGCATAGGGCCGTCCGAACGTACTACGTTCCCATGGAATACTTTCCATCATCCACGCGGGCGAAGCCGCGGGCAAAAGCCAGTACTTACAATAAGCCTCTTATGTTACCCGTAGTGAGGTACCTAGGTACATATAAACCCATTTTCAGACTACTGGCGTAAAATTACGTCGTGCCGGCAAAGAATATATGAACTGTCGCTGGTAAAAACCCGTATTAAGAGCGAGCGCGCACTGCGGTGCGTTTCCAGTAGTTCTGCCGCACTGGGCGGGGCCTACGGTAACAAAACGCATAACCGCAGTGCGCGCACCATAGTGACTATTTTTCGATTATCTCGTTAATTATTGAGTGGATTACGTTGCAAATGTACAGGCATAAAATTGAATAAAAGCACTAATTATTGATATAACTTTCACTTCATAAATCCTAAAGAATCTCGGTTAAACGGTGGTTTAAAAAACCGCTGCGCATCATGTCTCACTGATCATCACTGATCACACAATTAGCGACTAATTTTTCATGTTGTCAAAATTAAAATACCTGATCGTGGCCATGCCAGTGTCAGTCACACAATTAGCGACAAGTTTTTCATGTTGTAAAAATTAAAATCCCTGATGGTGGTCATGCCAGTGTCAGTCACACAATTAGCGACTAATTTTTCATGTTGTCAAAATTAAAATCCCTGATGGTGGTCATGCCAGTGTCAGTCACACAATTAGCGATAAGTTTTTCATGTTGTCAAAATTAAAATCCCTGATGGTGGCCATGCCAGTGTCAGTCACACAATTAGCGACAAGTTTTTCATGTTGTCAAAATTAAAATCCCTGATGGTGGCCATGCCAGTGTCAGTCACACAATTAGCGACAAGTTTTTCATGTTGTCAAAATTAAAATCCCTGATGGTGGTCATGCCAGTGTCAGTCACACAATTAGCGACTAATTTTTCATGTTGTCAAAATTAAAATCCCTGATGGTGGCCATGCCAGTGTCAGTCACACCATTCTCAAAGATTGGACATTTTGGGAGTTGGACATTTTGGGAACTGGACATTTTGGGAATTGGACATTTTGACACCGTTGGACATTTTTAGAATTGTATATTTTGACCTTGAATGATAATTTATTATGTTGAGTAAAGGTTGATCTGCGAACCTATATACCTTATTATCTTAAACAAACCTACGCATTTTTTTAAATGATTATTTTACTTATAAATAAAAATACTCAAATAAACATATTTTTATTTAACACTTGTGTACGCGTATGTACCAAACCATACCACACTATCCTATAAATTTCAGAAGGTTAGCATAATGTATTAAACGGCCGCTTTTCTGTAACCATCGAAACTTGGCCGGGTTACCGCGGTCACACACACCATAGTGACTATTTTTCGATTATCTCGTTAATTATTGAGTGGATTACGTTGCAAATGTACAGGCATAAAATTGAATAAAAGCACTGATTATTGATATAACTTTCATTTCATAAATCCTAAAGAATCTCGGTTAAACGGTGGTTTAAAAAACCGCTGCGCATCATGTCCCGAAGTAAATTTAAATTTCATCATAATTTATTAATTGCTTACAGGATAATAAATTAAACTTCAGGTACAATTGAAGGCAGTTATAAGCTATAACATAACGTTGCAAGTAAGTCTTTAGAGCTTCTATTCGAAGTGCTAGGATCGATTAAAGCATATTTCTATTTACCTAAATAACTCCTTAACGGTGCAATTTTTTTGTTTTATTAATGAGGAACAAATTCAAGCTAACTCATAAGAAGTCGTGTGCAAAATACTATAAAAGGGGGCTTATCCGTTTCAGAGATCCAGCAAACATGTAAACGTTACCGCAGCAGGATCTTGAATATCTTCGCAACCATAACAGATACAAATACAAATTAAGTTGGTACATTTACCTCGTCTGAGGCACTAAATATTTGGCTACAATTTATTTCAATATACCCATTAATAAACAAAACTTCTGGCTAGGGTAACGTTACGCCAGCCAGAACTGTTTTTGTCAAATAACTAAAAAACTATTAGAGGTACAAATTTAAAAATCGATGGTACAATTACAGAAGCCGAGGCACTAATTATCTATAAAATTCAAATGACGATTTTCGACATTTTCTGGCTGCGGTAACGCACACGCGTTGAAGAGTTATCTCAACATGTGCTATCGGTCTCTATCAGAGTACCAGCGCTGCAACATTTATTGCTAAGTCGCAGCATAATGCTACTTTAGGATACGTACAGTACAGGACTTTCTCTGTTTTTTTAAAGCATACTTTTGTTTTTTATTTATTATTAACTTTCGCTAATTATGTCATTTGATTTAGTTTGTGATCTTCCTGTGCGAGTCGCAATAGATACTTACTTTTTACCCGACTGCGGCGAAGCCAAATAAAGAGGTTATGTGTTTGACCTGTATGTATGTATGTATTTGTTTGTTGATTGATGTGTAAATGTAATTTGGAATGAGAAATGTAAAAAAAAACAATTCCGAACTTTGGAGTGAATGAGTAAGAGGACGTTATCACCCGATTTATAAGTGGGTATTGTACGCATGAGAGCTAATTAATATAATATATCAGTAGAATTTTTTAAATCGAGTGACACCCAGAATTTTACTGCTTTGCAAAAGATAATTTTAACAACCGTTACCTAAAGCGTTACCTACTTAATACAGTGAGAGAAAAATAATCTTAACTAAAAAGTGTAAAATAAAAAAGTTAATTTACTAAATAAAAACCCGACTGGGTAAAAAGTAAACTTTAAAAAAGATGGAAACAAGATGACTAGTGTCTCCAATCCCATTGCAATAATACTATAATACAATCTAATGTAGTCGGAGGCAGTAGGTCTTTAGATGTCCTTTATGAAGATGCCTCCGACTGACTGCATGAAATTGTTTATAATACTTAGTATTAAGTGGGATTGGAGACAGAAATAGGTCACCTTGTTTCCATCTTTTTAAAGTTCACTTTTTACGCGGTCGGGTTGTTATTTTTAATAGGTATTAACTTTTTTTCTTGATTTCTATGTGCAATTTCGCCTTGATCGGTTCTTCTTCTTACCGTGAATCCAGTCAAAGGTGAGGGCGGTGGAGGAGCGGGGAACGTCCCTAAGATTTGCTTGAGCTTTTCACTGGTCCGTAAACAGCCACATTTCCGCTGGAAATAGACCGGCGGCCCGACATTGACCTCATCCACCCAACCGCTATTGATGGGCCCAGGTATTAAAAGGCGCTTGTCGTCGGGAACCGACGCCATACAACTTGGAGGTGCAGTCATTACAGCCCTCTACAAGTGAACATACACACATACATACATGCACTTACACACATATATACATGTACTTAGGTAATAGGTAATAGTTTAACTTAGTTACCAGTTACTTTGCTGGTATCCGCAACTCCACGACAATGCGCGTATTTTGCGTATGGAACATGTACTTAGCACCTTACCAAACAGTAAAAAGTCTTTAGGATTTAACGTCTAAGTATAGGTAAATGCTGTCTCCTACTCTAATTTGCTTCGAGCACAATTTGTGCAATCGCAATTGGAACGTTACCGACTGGATTTTTTTCAGTGTTTCAGTCAATATACGTAGGTATAGGTATATAAAGCCAAATCCAATCAGTTGTGATTTCGATGAAGCATACAGGTAGGTAGGTACGTATAGAATTAAATCAATAGTAGGTGGTAAGTACTTATTAAAACACGATAATGTACCAACTTAAATATAGATAAGTAGGTACAATACAACGTCTTGCGCCTGAGATCGAGTACATTTTATTACTCAATTTGTGTGCCGGTCTTTTACTAGGGCGATCTAAAACTGACAAACACAACCAAAAATGCATTTCTTGTCGGGCTAGCATTTTCTGTTGGTTTTAGCAACCTAGGTACTTACCTACACCATAGTGCGACCAAAGGTCACAGAGTTATCTATTTATCTTTGTATAAGGGACCCTGAATTTTGTATGTCTGAATCTGAATCGGTCTGGTCAAGAAATAAACTCGTAAAAAATGTGCTTTATAACAATTATTAACATTCGTGGTCAAATAGGAAATCAAAGATAGAGTATAAGAAGAAAAAAGATAAGAAAGTATTGAAAATACCAATTACTTCACATAGCACAGAGATTTTGATATAACACAAAATAAAAATAACATAACAACAAATATGACGTGACTACAATGTCACAATGTCAATGTTTTCCTAATTTTTGACAACTTGGAAATGAAGGATATCTCATGTCGAACTTTCAAACTTTCATGACCTCTATTGTACAGTACTTGTACAATAGAGGTCAGTGTATTCAATAGTTACCTACCTATTTGATGAAAGGTGGAAATGCCATTTATGTAACTGAAAAGATTTTTAACACTTTGGAAAACTTTATGGCGCCTCTTCACAATCGACGATCATAAACTATCATCCCCTTTATCAGCCCCTTTAGGATTATTTTTTAGACAAAAAGTAGCCTATATGATTCCCCAGGATGCCATCTATCTCCATGCTAAATACCGAAATCCGATCAGTGGTATAGTTTAGTTTTTAGGGTTCCGTACCTCAAAAGGAAAAAACGGAGCCCTTATATGATCACTCGTGTGTCTGTCTGTCCGTCTGTCACAGTCAATTTGCTCCGAATCTAATAAACCGATTAAGTTGAAATTTGACACACATATGGATTTCTGTGACCCAAACACGTATGGCTAAAGTAAATAAATGAATTTTGAATATGGGGGTCACTTTTAGGGGGCAAATAAGAAAATTAAAAAACAAAGTTTTGCAAACTGTACCGTGTGACATATCAAATGAAAGGGGTCTCTATGCAGGTCTCAAATATATTTTTTTATAATTTCAAAATAAATCACTTTAAAGTTATTTAAGAAAATAGACGAAAATTAACCATTCCCCCCCTTATCTCCGAAACTACTGAGCCTAAAATTTTGAAAAAAATACAAAAAATATTTCTATATATATACCTGTAAAATACAGGAAAACCTATAAGAAGTTTGTGGTCTTCAAATAACATGGTAAATCTCTCAATATTGTGAGTACAAACTTACATTTACTGTTGCATGGGAGACCATGTTTTTCAACTCTAATGTTAAGTTTGTTCTTGGGATAATTTTATCCCAACTACGGATAACGGAATCCTTCATTGTGCGTAGTCTGACACGCACTTGGCCGATTTTTCAGGTAGGTAGGTAATCTATGATTAATCAGAAAATATGATTATAAAAATTATGATTAATCAGGATTATGATTAATTATGATTAATCGCCGATTGTGAAGAGGCGCCATAAGATTTTTTTTCCCTGCACGGATGCGTTCCAGGAAAGGAAAGTTGTAATGTAGGTAGTACAACCGTAGAGTACACACCGCTCATACTTATTCTACCTCTGATTTTGCATCATTGAGGGGCTTGTGGCTAAGTAATAACAGCCGCGCGGATTGATCGAAGCGTTAAGCCACGCTTACCGCAGTTGGTCCGTAGATTGGTGACCATCTTTACATCTCAAGACCCTTCCGTGCCTTAGAAAGCACGTTAAGCTAACGGTCCCACCTGTCATTCGTGGATTTTTGACAGTCGTTACTGGTCGTCAGAAGCCCAGTCTGACAACCAGTAACGTCTTACCAAGGGGTATCGTATTACCGATTAACTGAGTTGTGTTGTGGAGGTCAGATACGCAGTCGATCCATGAAATTTTTGGTATTCAGCTGGATCCGGTTAGACTGGAAGCCGACCTCAACATAGTAGGGAAAAGGATAGGCAGATGATGATTTTGCATCATTGTCAAAATCACAGTGAACTTTATTGTCGATGCAATAGGGTTGCTACCATTGATTTCAAAATCACAGTGATCTTTATTTTCATTGCAATAAAGTTGCTATTGGGTTGCTGCTGTCAGAGATGTCAGAGGTAAAATAACTGTGAATGGTCTGTATGGAAAAAAAACCGGTCAAGACCGAGTCGGACTCGCGCACCGAGGGTTCCGTTCCGATTTCTGAAAAAGTGTGCTATTAAGGCCGTGCGCTGCGTTAGGCCGTGCGCTGCGTTAGGCGTGCGCACGGCGCGGGCGCCCGCGTGGCGTGCTGTTTTCATGTAATCTCATAGATCAGCGCAGCGCAGCACACATGAAACAGTACGCCACGCGGGCGCCCGCGCCGTGCGCACGCCTAACGCAGCGCACGGCCTTAGAGACATCGTTTTATTTTTCCTGTAATCTTTACATAAACTTCTATCACACAGAATAATTTCAGATTTTTCCCTTTGCAAACTTCGGAGATAAGGGGGGGGGGGGGGGGTAACGGTATGTTTAATAATGTGCAAACAGCGTTCTTTCATATGATACCCCACATGCCCTAGTAGCCCCACTTTGAATTTTTAAGACCCCTTTCAACACCTGTTACAAAAAAAATATAAATATTTTTATTTCTTTCTTATTTGCAAAATAGTTGGGTAAACGTCATATAAAACTGTTCCAAATTTCAAGTCGATAGCATTAGTAGTTCTTGAGATATCCAGCTGTGACAGACAGACAGATAGACAGACAGACAGACAGACTGACTGAGTGACACCATAAGGGTTCCTTTTTTACCATTTTGGTACGGAACCCTAACTAGCCTACAGACTCAATAAGACCTTGGTATTATAAACTCAGAAGCTGGTTCTTCATTCTTCAACAACTCAGCATCAGATCTAACTTTTTTTGTATGGACAGACCTACCTGAAAACCACTTTTTCAACTATGAAATTCAATTTAACTCTGAAATCGAGTGCGGAAGAAAGGCGACTCCGGCGCAGACGGCCCGGTAACCCGACGGTGACAGGGCACGTAGCGCCCGGCCCAGCGTGCGAAACACCATACTTCATATTTCACACTCAATTTTGACCCAAATATTGTTGTTTGCAGTACATTTAGTTGTAAACAAGAAGTTATTAAGAAGAGGTGAGAAGGAACTAAAATATTAATAACTAGATTCTGGTCGCGACTTCATCCGCGTGAAATTTCTTGCTCCCCCGACCTACCCCGTCGCATCTTATCGCATCGCCTGTCCGCGCTATTACTTCGTTTTCGCTTAGCGTTCTTTCTGACTTTGTTTTTATTTATAATTCGAAAAAAATTGACAAACATAACTACATTACATAGGCTATTTTGTAGGTTTGTAGAGTGTTTTAGTTTTTTTATGAATAAGGGGTTCGTAGGAATCGTAGGCGTGTATACCTATAGTAGATATTGATAGAAGATGGGTGTTAGACGGGTAGGTATACCTATACGTTACAGTCAAACCTCGAAGCTCCGGCGCTCCTATGTTTGACTAGTCAATCCTCAGGTCTGACTTGAAGTCTAAGGTCCGTATTACAGAACGTCACTCAATACTCAAGCATGACTTAAAACTAGATTCAAGCCATTTGATTGGTTGAAACTAGTTTTAAACTTAATTTAAACAAAGATCAGTGCTTGAGTTTCCTTCTGTAATACGGACCTTAGTCAAAGCCCAAACAATTGAAGTTTTTCGGCCTCTGACTAAAGAATTTTCGTCAAACCTAGGAGAAACTAATTTGGTCACGCAAATGTCGAAACTCAATTTAAAGAAATCGGGGTTTGACCAGTCAATCTAACTAACCTCAAAACACCTAGGTTAGGCTTGGGTTAGGGTTTTCGTCAGCAGGACGACTTATATAAGTCTGTAACCAAACCCAACCTCAGGGTGCCCTGTCATCGATGTTTGACCGAGTCTGCTAGTCGCTTCTAGGATCGCCTAGGCAAAGCCCGAAACAGTCACAGATGGCTACCGGAACTACTCAATGATAAATATTTCACGGGTTGCGATTCGATTACTTTAATATGGTTGCTAAGCAATTTTCGCTCGTCACACAATGCGTGTGGTGAGTGGTTGTTGAGGAGTTCTCCTGGTTCTTACCAGCAGAACTCCTCAACAATTAACGTCCCAGCATCGGGAAAAGCAATATTTTGTAACATGTGATGAGCAATTGACATTAGACTATTGTAACTTATACAAATTATAAACAGACCCACTAAAAAGCGAGAAATAAAAACTTTTTAACAAAAAAAAAACCGACTTCCAAAAATCACTACAAAGTGAAAAATAACTTTGATTTCGGAAGTCGGTGGCAAAAAAAAACGAAAGACACCGACTTCCGAAATCAAAGTTATTTTTCACTTTGTAGTGATTTTTGGAAGTCGGTTTTTTTTTTTTGTTAAAAAGTTTTTATAGTTTCAACTTTTGGCTGAAAAGTTAGGAACTTCTAGGTTTGTCTAAAAATACTTTAGTCAAAGGCCGAAATTGGAATTTATTTCGGGGTTTGCCCGAAGCTTTTGGTCAAACCTATGATAAACCAGTCATTCCGGGAAGAGACTGCATATAGACCTTTAACTATGACATAAGTAGGTATACATAAAATATGTGTTAGTGTTAGTCTTGAGGTGGAGTTGGTGGAGTGGGGGGGGCAATGGGCTTCGCAAATGAATATAAGTACCTACCTAGTAAGGTATGAGCGCTTTTTGAATTGAAAGGAAAAAAAAATAGATACAGTGTTTTTCCCTGAAATTCAAAACAAGTTGGTAAGTAGGCATCTTCCAAAATGGCGGGTTTGCTTCGAGCATGTCAAATTTTAGAAATAAGAAAGAACTGTCTAAATCACGCCGGTGTCAAATCCCGTCAAAAAACAAGAGTTCTACCCTAAGGATACCTACCTACCCTCTACTAATTGCACTGCGAAAGAGCCATTAGTTTACGGTAGACACACCATGGATACCTACTTGTTCTCTATTAGCGAACTGGCACACAACTTCAACACATTTTCAAACTTGCTAATGCATTCAAATTATTGCCTAATTGGTTTCGGCGATAATCGCCAATGTCAAATGGCCCTAATTTACCGCGGTGCCATACCGTTCCGCTATTGTTAGTGCTATTACGGAGCTTATAGTTTCGTGCCCCTTTGTAATTTGTGCGTTTTCACTGTACGTACACAGTTATGGATGGAAACAAATTGTCGAGCTATAAGCCGAAGTTCACACGGACGTAAAAATATCGCGGTGATTTTCCTGGCGGCATTTTCCTCATTCCTCATCACATGCCCATACCATGACAACCGTATAATATGACAACACACACACAACAACAACAACACAACTTTTTAGTCACCGGTGTCACTTTCAGACTTCCTATAAACTCATTTCTTATTTTACCCATTCGCATAACACTACACATCCCTTTTAGCATTCTCATCTCAGCTGCATACCTACAATTGCCTTTGATTCATTCCTTTTGCGGCCCAACATCAGTAGGTACCTAATCTATCCATACTATAATCATCATCTGCATAGCCTTTTCCCAACTAAGTATGTTAGGGTCGGCTTCTAGTCTATCCGGATGCTTCCATCCAGTCTACTCATAATATTTTTTTATTATTATGAAATAATGCGAAAGTAACTCTACCTGTCTGTTATATCCTTTTCACGCCTAGGTATACAGCTGAACGGACTTGGGTGAAATTTGGCAGGTGCATAGACCATGACCTGGGTTATGACATACTGATACTTTTATCTCGGTAGTCGGTAAGTATACACCGTTCCAATGGGATAATTTCCGTCCCCCATGCGGGCGAAGCCGCGGTCAAGAGCCAGTCAACCTTATAGATTACAGTATCTCAGCGACACCAATGGCAGCGTACTTCATAGAGGTTCTTACATTGTTGAGGACATCCAAAATGTTCAAGTTGGGTATGTCCGTAAGATGTGTTGTAGAGCATTTTTCAGTAGGTACTTATCTTACCTAAATAACCCGCCATTATCCGAATAGGATATCCGGATGCAGCGAATCGATGTTTTAGGCTCAATCTCGATACTAATAGACACATAAATACTAGGTAGGTATACCACTTTTTTAGGGGTTTTATTTTTGAGACCTATATTTCTACTGGTATATTTACTTCGTGGAAAAGCTATAGTCGTACCGGGCAACAATGGACTCGCACTCTCCCAACCGATTAAATCGTTTGCGCTGTGTGCGTGTTTTCGACACTGTGAACTCAACTAATTCATATTACCGTAGTCAGTTAGATAGGTACATGTGGCATAACGGTGAAGCATAATTCTATACATTTCCCTCATTGTCATAGGTACTGCTAAACGCATTACGCGACCGTGAGAAGGCCGAAAGTCCTTATGTCAAAGACTGTTCCAACAACGCAATGACGACATTTTGCATGTAGGTAATACGTGCCAATCTTGCCAGATTTTTATGAGCATGGCTGACATAACTGTAGCAACATAACGTGCGCTCACAAATTGATCGCTGTGCGAAATTCATGTAACAATGTGTAAGAACTAGCCGTATCTAATAAATGATTTCGTCTTTTACTCTATAATGCTGTATGGTGGCTACGGATGCCATAACACCATATCATGTGTCGATTCTTGCGAATAGGTTCCGTTTTATGTAGCACAAGTTTGAGTTGAAAATAGGCCAGGATTATTGTCTGAAGAACATTAAAAAATAAGTTAGTTACGTAGCTACCTAGTTCTATCTATGAGGTCCTGGGTTCGATGCCCATCAGATCTGTGAAAGTGTTATTGAGCTTTTTCTATCAGGAATTTCACATTGCAGTAGCTGCCCGGAGTCTGGATTTGTGCCATTGATGGCAAAAGGCTTTTGTCCCCTATTATGGGAGTTAAACATAACTGGCGAATTGTAGGTAGGTATACAGGTACTTACACCTGTCTAGCTCTTCGGGGCAATCGGGTATGATGTTAATAGGTTGGTAGGTATATAGGTACATGTCCCGGAATTAACGCACATCCTTTTAAGGGGTCATTGTAGTCATCGTTATGAACAACTTTTACTATGGGACCAAAACTGAAATCGCGAAAAAAAATCAGCTGTTCCCTACATTTATGTTTAATCTAGGTAGGTAAGTATATTATTTAAAAACCGGCCAAGTGCGTGTCGGGACACGCGCAGTAATAGGGTTCCGTAGTTGCACAATAATGCGGACTGAGAAGAGGACTTTCTGTTGTTTCATGAATAAATTATTGTGGGTTATGTCGTATTAAAGGAAAAACGGATTCCAAAGTAAATCAGCTATAATATAATAAAGTACAAGATAAGTACACCATTAGCAGAGCGTGGTTACAAGAGAAGTAAGTTGGTAAAAAGGCGGGCTGTCAACTTCTATTTTTGACAAGTGTGACAGTTGACAGTTCTAATCAGTGTAGATGCGTTCCAATATTATTGATTAAACTATTTTCTTAATTCGCAACACCCTTCCTCAATAAAATTGGTACGCATTCTTTACAATTACAAACTTATATTTATTTATATCTTCTATTGTAGCTATCATATGAAATTACATTACACATTAAGTAATACTATTATCTATCCATGAATTTAATTATTTAACATACTACACAACTTGTTAAATACTTCTTTATTTAAACCTTTAGTAAACATATCTGCTATTTGTTTCCCCGTTGCTACATATCTTAACTCTACAATATTATTTTCTACCTTATCTCTAACAAAATGATATTTCAAATCAATATGTTTTAATCTTTGATGTTTTTCAGGGTTTTTGGCAACATGAATAGCTGACTGATTATCAATATAAATAATAAAATTATTACAACCTACGCCAATTTCTTTTACTAGATTGTAAATCCAACAACCTTCAGCTACCCCTTTTGCTAATGCCACATATTCTGACTCTGTTGATGATAGAGCAGTACATTGTTGCTTTGAGCTGCACCAAGATACTGTGCAACCAAAGAGCTTCATTATGTACCCTGAAGTGGACTTTCTTTCCAGCTTATCTCCAGCCCAATCTGCATCTGTATATCCTACTAGTACATCCTTAGAATTTCTTCTGAAAATTAATTTGTAGTCTAATGTTCCTTTGATGTATCTTAGTATTCTTTTTAACGCCTTCCATAGGTTTTCATCTGCAAAAACTTGATATCTACTCAGATAACTAACAGCAAAACAGATGTCTGGCCTTGTGCCCAACATAGCATACATAAGGCTTCCGACTACCTGTCTGCATCTTTTCACCATATCATTGTCTTTGGCTGGTTCTGTTGATAGTATTAAGCCTGTCTCTATAGGTGTCATCGCCGGGTTACATTCTTCCATTCCATACTTTTTAAGTAGGTCTTCTAAATACTGTCTTTGATCTAGTTCAAGCCTGTCTTCTTCTTCTGTTATATTGATTCCTAAGTATTTCATTTTCTTATTACCCATGTCAGTCATTTCAAAGTTTCTTTTTAGTGATTGTTTCAGTTTCTCAACTTCTTCCTGTTTCTCTGCTATAATTATTAAATCGTCGACATATAGGAGTAAGTAGAATCTTTTATTCGCCTTGTAGTACATGCAGTAGTCTGACTTGCTTCGAATAAACCCTTCCTCTTTCATATAATTATTGAATCTGCCATTCCAGTTCCTTGGTGACTTCTTTAAGCCGTACAGTGACTTCTGTAATTTTAGTACTTTTCCATCATATTTCTCAATTCCATTTGGTATCTTTATGTATACTTCTTCTTCTATAATCCCATAAAGGAATGCACTCTTCACGTCCATCTGTGTCATTTTCAAGTTGTACTTACAGGCTATGGATAAAAGGATTCTCAAAGTTGGCAATTTTGCCACTGGTGTGTATATCTCTGAGTGGTCAAAATCATCTTCCTGTTGAAAACCCCTTGCTACTAGTCTTGCTTTATAGATATCCTTATTCTTCTCTCCTTTCTTTATTTTAAGAACCCATTTTGTATCTATCACCTTCTTTCCTTTCAGTGGTTCTTCTATTATCCATGTATTGTTTTTCTCTAATGCTATCAGTTCTCTTTCTATAGCTTCTTTCCACTTCTGTGAGTCTTCTCCATTGATTGCTTGGTCATAAGTCAGTTGTTCTTCTGTGCATGCCTTAAATCCTGTATAATAATCTCCATACTTCTTTGGCTTCTTGATCTCCCTTGTCCTAGTCTGCTGTGGTTTCTCCACTGGTGACTCACTAAAAGAACTTTCATCTTCTGTTTCTTCACATGACTCATAGTGCTCTTCTCTTCTGTGTCCACTTCTTTCTTCTCCTTCTTCAAGTATATTACTCTCTTGCTGTATATTAGTCTCTCTTCTGTCGATTTCTTCTTTTCCCTGTGTCTTCTGTAAATCTCTTTCTGTTCTTCTGTCTTCTGTGTCTATCCTTCTACCTTCTGTTGTTGTATCATTCCAAGTTTCTATTTTTTCTTCTTGCTCTTCTTGTCTTCTGTCTTCTGCCTGCTGTCTGTGTTTTCTGCTATTGCTACTTGTGTCATCTTCACAATCAATATGAACTATTCTGCTCTTCTGTTTGTCTTCTGTCTTTTCTTGGATGAATACCACATCTCTATATGTGTTGACTTCTTTGTTTGGAAAACATACTCTGTAGCCTTTGCAATTTATCCCATATCCAACAAATATTCCTTTCTTGCTCTTTGCATCCCACTTGAGTCTTCTTTCCTTTGGTATGTGTACATAAACTTCTGTTCCAAATATTTTCAACTCTTCTATATTAAAACTTCTTTTATATAATAATTCAAACGGTGTCTTGCCATGAATTGGTGATTTACCTGTTCTATTTAATGTATAAACTGCTGTGCTAGTGGCTTCTGCCCATAGTTCCTTCTGTAACTTCTTTGCGTGGAGCATGGTTCTGGCTGCTTCTACTATTGTTCTCATCTCTCGTTCAGCTCGACCGTTCTGTTCGGGTGTGTAAGCAACTGTGGTCTGGTGAGTAATGCCCCTCACTTTCAATATTTGACTTACCTCTTTGTTGACAAACTCTCCTCCATTATCTGATCTCATTTTCTGAATTTTGTACCCACTTTCATTTTTGAAAGTTATGATAAAATTTTGAATACTATTTTTTGTCTCATATTTATTTTTTAGAAAATATACAAACCTGTACCCCGTAAAGTCATCTTTGAATAACAAAAAATATTTAGAACCACCTATTGAAACTTTTTCCATTGGACCACATAAATCCATATGAATCAATTCTCCAGGTACACTAGCTCTGTTATCACTACTCTGGAAAGGTACCCTACTTTGCTTACCCTCCAAACATGCTGTGCATTGATCAGTCAACCCTTCATGTTTTACATTGTTTTTGGTTAAAACCTCCTTTACATAACCTATATTTTGGTGTGCAAGTCTTTCATGCCATTCTGCAATTGATGTTAAAGCCACTTCAGTATGAAATTTAAAATTCATGTGATACAATTTACCTACTCTGTTTGCTGTACACATAACCTCTCTGTTTTTAGTAAATTGACATCCTTCTTCTGTTGAAGTCATAGTATAACCTTTATCTAAGCAACATGATACAGAAAATAAATTTACTGTTAAACCTGGTACAAATAAAACATCCAGCATTATATAAGGTGCATACTCTTTGCCGTTGTATCCATGAAAAATTATTTTACCTATACCCTGTACTTTCAGTTTATTACCGTCTCCTAATATTACAAATCTATTCTCTAATATATCTGTATAGTCTGTAAATAACTCTCTTCTGAAACACATATGTTCACTCGCCCCCGTATCCAAAACCCAATCTTTATTTTGGATCAATTTGTAATTATTCAGGATAAAAGCATTGTGATTACCTTTATGTTGCCCTTGCCTGCTTCTGCAGTCCTTGTATATATGACCCATTTTTCCACAAAAGTTACACTTCCGCACTTTGCAGTCTTTCTTAAAGTGTCCAGCTTTACCACAGATAAAACACTTTAGTTCTGTTTTATTGACTTGTAATTTTTTGTTGTTTCTTTTTGCCATAAGGGCTGATGATGACGGAGTTTCCTTTCCTATACGCTCCTCTTCCACAAGTAATCTTGCTGTCAAATTCTTCATATTCTGTTCACATTCAGGTACTGACTCCCATGCTGAGATGAAGTGTCGGTATTTATCAGGCAGGCTCATGACAATCTTTGTGACTACCTACCATCTTCTCAGAAAGATCTTCTCCATTATTTCTTAACTGATTGGCAAGTTCCTCAACTTTGGATATGAATGCTGCCATTGGTTCCTCGAACTCCGTGCTGTAAAACTTCTGTTGAATAAGGTGTACTCCGACCTTAGATTTTGCTTCATAAATTGTGTTCAATTTCTCCCACATTTGACAAGCAGATTTGCATGCCAATAAATAAGAAAGTATCTTCTCTTCTATTCTTGTTACTATTATTTCTTGCGCTTTTCTGTCTCCTTCTTTGCCTTCAGTGGATGACGGCTCTTTGAGTAACGCGTCGTACCACCCCTTGGACCTTAGTACAATCGTGATTTGGAACCTCCATAGTGCCCAATTGTTATCATTTAGAACTAATGCGCCGTCTTTTCTTTCCATCTTCTATTTTTTTTTTATGTCTTCTGTAGATTTCTTCTGTTATTCCCGTCTGTAATGACCCGGAAGCGGTCGACTTCTTCGGTTCAGTACAATTGCTCGGTGCCGGTAATCCTAGCACCCACGCGGAGCTTTCTTCTGTCGTCTGTTGGTGTCTTGTCTTACTTCTGTGTGATTTCCATGTCTGGGCCCATAACCTATTGTGGGTTATGTCGTATTAAAGGAAAAACGGATTCCAAAGTAAATCAGCTATAATATAATAAAGTACAAGATAAGTACACCATTAGCAGAGCGTGGTTACAAGAGAAGTAAGTTGGTAAAAAGGCGGGCTGTCAACTTCTATTTTTGACAAGTGTGACAGTTGACAGTTCTAATCAGTGTAGATGCGTTCCAATATTATTGATTAAACTATTTTCTTAATTCGCAACATAAATGACTATTACTCGTAAACTTGAAAAGTCTACTTAGCTGTGATTGTTTCCCTTTTAACTTCGTTCTATAAAAGGTCCCATGATTTTTTCGCGATTTCAAGTCGGTATACTAGATGATTTTCAGGGTCTGATGATGGAGCCGGAAGATGGTCATAGGAACTTCTCAAAAAATCGAGATAGCACCATCGAGTTTGGACTCATTGCACATGGCGTTGTCTTGATATACCTATAGCTCAAAGTAGTATCCAGGGACTGATGATAGAGCCGGAAGGTGACCATAGGAAATGAAATTCCGCGAACTTCGCAACGATGTGATTTTCTTCATCTTTTAGAGAATTTATTCCGGAAAGTTTATGTTTTTTCGAATGATATTATTACTTATAGATAATGATATGAATCTCGATATTTTGTCAAGTCGTAAAAACCGTGCATTGCTTGCTAGATAAAATTATAACCAAATTCCTGAATAGATGATTCCCCTTCAGTAGACGATCGATGTTTCCGTAAATTCTGGGCTAAGTGCAGGCTCATCATCATTCATCATTCTCCTGCCCTTATCCCAATTTATTTGGGGTCGGCGCAACATGTCCTTTTTTTCCATACTTCTCTATTAGTCGTCATCTCGGTAGTCACACCCTTTCTAGCCATGTCATCTTTCACACAGTCCATCCATCGTTTCTTTGGTCTTCCCCTACTCTTATAGCCATCGACATTCATACTCAAAACTTTCCTCACCACATTTTCCTCATTCCTCCGCATCACATGCCCATACCATGACAACCGATTTCCGCAGTACTTTTCAGTCACCGGTGCCACTTTCAAACTTCCTCTTATGTACTCATTTCTTATTCTATCCATTCGTGTAACACCACACATTCCTCTTAGCATTCTCATCTCAGTTGCATGCAGTTGCTTTTCATTCATCCCTTTTGTGGCCCAACATTCTGATCCATACAAGACAGCAGGTCTAACCATTGTTTTATATATCTTCCCCTTAAGTTTAAGGGGAATGCGGGAGTCGCAGATTGTTCCCGTGACCTGCCGCTAAGTGCAGGCTAAGTGATTAAAAAAGTCCCCTTCACTGACGCTCAAGTAGTTTCAAACAAAAGGGAGCATTATCCACCGTGCGCGGCTATTTGTTCCGAGCTTTTGTTTTGGATAGATTGCTTTCGATGAAAACTCGGATTACCTACATTTGGATTTGACTGTAAATAGAAAATAAATTTGTTACGGTAGGTAGGGACAGTCAGCGTCAATAATATCGGGACGAGCTGAAGGTAGCGTTCTGGGCCCGACATTATTTATCATCTATATCAATGATATTCACCACGCCATTACGCAAAATGCAGAAGTTATCTGCTACGCAGATGACACGGCTGTTATTTTTCATAGCAGATCTTGGGAAACAGTTCACGATGAAGCCCAAAACGGCTTAACTAGCATAAAAAAATGGCTCGACCTTAACCTTCTGTCACTCAATATTAAAAAAACTAATTATATGTGCTTCCATAAAACTCTTTCATCAGCACCAAAACTTCCCCTACAGCTCAAAATCCACCCTTCGACATGCTTCACAGCCCCGTGCTCATGTGAGGAAATTAAAAAGTCGAATCTCTAAAATACTTAGGGGTTCTGCTAGATCAACGTCTTACGTTCAGACCCCATATCGACCTAGTAGCTAAGCGAATCAGAAAGCTAACTCACGTAATGAAACTGTTACGTAACTCGGCCAGCAAAAAGGTCCTACACCTGGTGTATGTAGCATTATGTGAGTCAGTTCTCTGCTACTGCATTACAGTATGGGGCGGAGTCGGCATAACCTCTATGATACAAATAGAAAGAGCCCAAAGATCAATGCTAACTAAAGGTCATGTATAAAAAACAATTTTGTCATCCCACAGATCATTTGTATAAAGAAGCATCAGTACTTAATGTCCGACAGTTATACATTCTTAAATTAGCACTAAAACAACATAAAATAACAATCCAATCCACAGAATATAAACAACTACTTAAACAACGAATCTACAAATGTCCACTTACTGTAGTAAAAACCGCTTTTGCACAACACATGCAAGAATTTATGCTTAGTTTCATTTACAATAAAATTGCAAAAATCTGGGAAATTAAGAATAGCAGCACCAACAAAGTTAAAAAAAATATTAAACATTGGCTGTTAACTCAATCCTACTCAGAATCCGAAGCCTTTGTTAGAGTAATGTCATAACATATTTATCATAATCACAAACACTTATTTTATTACTTACCTCACTCACTTCCTCACTCATACCTTCACTCTCACACCCATAAATACCCACACGCACTGTAACATTCTCTTGGACGCATCCTTGCTAAATTGCGAATAATAAGCACCTACATTTAAGACGCACCCTACTTCAAACATAGTTGTTGCCACGATTTTATTTTATTTTTTCCAAGACTTTTATTATTGATTTTGTCTTACATTAAATTTTCAAAACAATAAGTAAATATCCTAATAAGTAAATTAAAAATTAAAACACAGTATTGACCAACTTCAAATTGTTGAAAACTCTCTGGGACTCCACGAGACAGGCTCGACCTAGTGTGGAGTCCACTAGTTAATTTATTAAAAATATGTTTCCTAAATTGTCTATAATTTAAGGAGTTATTTTTGTATTACTTTTATGGAAATGTAAGATATTTATTTTGGTTAATAAACGATTTTTTGTTATTTTTTATTATTATTATGTTCAAAATGATCTACTTAAACAACTATGAAAATTAACTATTAACTCAATGACACAAGGAATGTTTCAGAATGAAGACAGTAACTACTGTCTTCATTAGAAAATTACTATATCTCAATTGGATAAAGTTCTTGAACTTTATCCAATTGAGATATAGTATAATTTTCTTAGTTGTTGAGATCATTTTGAACAGTGTCGTCCCGATATTTTTGACGTTGACTGTACCTAGGTACCTACCTATTAAAAAATAATAAAATCTGTACAAAGGGATGAATAATCGGCCGTCCCATACCTACCTACATTAGGTCGAGTACTAGTTAAAGAAGTTTTTTTCGATTACAATGTTGGTACCTACCATGGAGAACCTGGTTCTGTTTGATGGTCTGTACCACACCCTTTCTTAGGGCTTGTAGTGCGAGTTTTTATACTTACTCCATCGCGTTTACGTTAACGTTACCTTACGTCAATTTGTATGGAATAATAATTGTGTTTCCCATTACGGCGCTTATTCAGTTTCAGTACAAATTGACATTTACCATAACGTGATCGAGTAGGTAAGTATAAAAACTCGCACTAAGACCTCTGATACATGCTGTAGGTACACCTAGGTAGAAGTGAACTTCAACATTTTACTATGAGGACCTAAATGCTAGGGTAGCTATATAGGTAGGGTGGCATTGTGTAAACTCTTTTAACCCTTTAACCGCTTACGTCAGATTAATCCGACAAATAAGTTCGTGTCCATTTCGCCAGGGTCGTATATTTATGACCAAATACCACAGCTCCTTCAATCTGCTTTTTTTAGGGTTCCGTACCTCAAAAGGTCCGTCTGTCTGTCTGTCAAGACCCTTTTTCTCAGGAACGCGTGAAGGTATCAAGTTGAAATTAATATCAAATACGTAAGTCCCTTGGAGTTGGAAAAAAATCAAACTTCTAAGTCAACGCAATAAAAAAATACGGCCATTTTTTTACTCACAAGTAAATTCAAAACCTCTAGGGTACCTACTTCCCGTTGACCTAGAATCATTTAATTTGGCAAAGTAGCAAGATCTCACAGCACAAGTAAAGGAAAAAGTCCAAAAATTGTTAATTTGTAATTTTATCACATAATATTTTATTTTTTTTGGGATTACAATATTAAGTTTGTTTTTGGGAAAAATTCTTCGGAACCCTACATTGTGCGTGGTCCGACACGCACTTGTCCGGTTTTTTTTCACTACGCTGTATTCTATCAAAAAGATTTTTCAATTTACTTTGCCGGGCGCTGGGGGTGGCCTGGGGCACGACAACTGATATGAAGTCATATGTAGGTAAGTAATAATACAACCTATGTAATTGAAAATTCATAAAGCCCTTTAAATTGTGAAGGATCGGTAGCACAAACTTGAGTTATCTTTTTGGTTTGTCCCATTTCATTAACTCTTCGCATTCAAGTCCGAGACGACGTTGGAAGCATTTCCAACAAGCGCGTAGATATCCACAAATCAATCAATCAACGAGGACGTTTCAGGAAGCGTGGCTATAGGAATGAATAGCTTTCCTTTGTGAGTGTTGCATGGACGTTAGCTAGGGCATGCCGGCCGGTGGGTGGCGCGAATCGCACGGTCGTTCACTCGTGCACCTGCCCGGTGTTATGATCGCTACCATTACGTCTGTTACACTGCGAATCGTCTGAATTGCTAACATTTTTGTGTTAGAGTGCGTTTCATCAAATAGTTCCTATGCCGTAATGTTGGTCCACTGTTAAACTTTAACACATGGACCTATCAGGTCCATCCATTCCAACAGTAGCGTATCGTGTTCGTCCTAAAACAGTGGAGCCAACATTACGGCATAGGAACTATTTGATGAAACGCACTCTAACTACTTTTGATAAAGGTTTGTAGAACTAGGTAGGCCTATCATGGATGATTCATGACTGTCTCATCACGCTTGTCGACGAAGGAGTCACCGGTTTTTGGTTTTATTTTGGCACTGGAACGGTTATAGTGAGTTTGAAGATCAAGTACCTTTAAAGGTAGGTAGGTACTTGTGGAAATTAAAAATGCAGGTATGATCAGCGTTACTAAGGCAAGTGGTGTTATTAATTTCGAAGCAAAGGACACTTTTCCAAATGTTCGTTATTGGATTTAAGACCCGCCTGGCCATAATATTACGAGCATTTCAATATACTGTTTAGTCAATACCTACTTAATAAATTTATTGTCTCATGTCACATACTTATACAATTAAGGTGTAACGTAAATAACTCATCATTACGAACAACTTTTACTATGGGACCAAACCTGAAATCGCGAAAAAAAACAGCTGTTCCCTACATTTATGTTCGCAATTAACTCGTCAAAACGTAGGGAACAGCTGACATTTCTGACATTTTTTCGCAATTTCAGGTTTGGTCCCATAATAAAAGTTGTTCATAATGATGAGTAGGTACAATGACCCCTTAAGAGGTTGTGCGTTATTTAAGTTACACCTTACAGATATCTATTTTCAGCTAATACTCACATCACGTCATCGAAATAAAAACAAAAACACCGGAGCAATAAATTGATACAAGACATCTGGGTCGCTTACATAAACAACGCAAACAAACATCCTGAGATAAAAATACAATTACGGCGCCTGTTAATCATCCAAGGTGAAATTGTATGTTAAAGCGAAAATTGAAGACGGTTTGAACAATGGCCCGCTACACAAGGTCACTCATACAATAGAGGTGCGCTAAGTATTTTGGAAATGCGAAGGTCAACCGTGTCGCGATCCACGATAAGCCCTTCCTCCTTGTTAGCAACGATAACCTATTTCACGCTGCTGTGGACACGCTCAACCCTATGTTTACATCATCACGATAAAAATATGCATATTAATAATAATTCTATTTGAAGTTGGAACGCTTAGGACTGATGTAGGAAATTACTTTGGTAACTATGGAGGTTTTTGAAATTTTGAAATTTATTCAGGGTGTTGTGCTCAATACATACCATCAAATTGAACAACTTTCTCCATGGGACCAACATCGTAATCGAGAAAACATTATCAGCTTTCCCGCACAAAACTTCAATACCTATTCGACCCAAATGTTCCCATACATTTGGGTCGAATAGGTATTGAAGTTTGACTAACGGCTGATAATTTTTTCTTGATTACGATGTTGGTCCCATGGAGAAAGTTGTTCAGTTTATGGTCAACACACACCCTGGTATATGGTTCTTGCCAACGTTATCCCAGGGGTGGTCTGTGAATGGTTTTCTAGTAACTCAATGCTGGAATGCCTCTCTTCTGAAGGAGGCAATTAATTTGGCAATCATCGCAGAGCACCAGCTCCTATCACATCTAACGCACCGTTTCTTGACGTCCCCAGCTTTATAATATTTAAATAAGATCAGTTCCAAAGCATTACTTATTGGAATATGCTTAGTAGGTGTTTGTTCAGAGTAAAACGCAAATTGTTCACCATAATGTTTAATAAATAAACACATATTACATTTATGCTGCTGAAGCTACAGTCAGTGAGAGCAGCCGTAGCACTCGTGTGAATATTGTTTCGAAAGCATAACCACAGTGTGAGTATCTACTCCATACAGTAGGACAACGGGAATAGGTACTTTTGACGTCTCTGACATAGTATTCATCTTTAGTTCTTTAATCTGTAGTGAAATGTTAATTTCATTGAATTGGGTATTCGCAAATAGAACGCGCCAACCTCATTGTCCCGAGTTACCAAAGACTACTCGAGACGTTGGCACCACAATCCCCAGCATGATTAGTTAGTAATAAGGTTCACGCGGACCTACTGTATGAAGTTAGACTGTGGCATATCTACAACGTGTAACGTTAAATGCGCAAAACCTCTTAAGGGGTCATTGTACTCATCATTATGAACAACTTTTACTATGGGACCAAACATGAAATCGCGAAAAAAAAATCAGCTGTTCAGTACATTTTGACGAAATATGCGAACATAAATGTACTGAACAGCTGATATTTTTTTCGCGATTTCAGGTTTGGTCCCATAGTAAAAGTTGTTCATAATGATGAGTACAATGACCACTTAAGAGGTTTTGCGCATTTAACGTTACACGTTGTATAATTATCTAACATAGCTACTAGGGTCAGCAACAAGCTTCGTGATCAATGGAGTGTTTCAAAGTAATTAGACCCATACAATAAATAAAGATCAGATCAGACGTGGCGTGTATCGATACTAAGGAAAAAAGCCTACCTACCTTTGTATCTACAAATATTGAAATCTTAACATAGTGCATTGTCTCTAATTCAATACATGAAAAAAATATACAGGGTGTAAGTGTAAACACCGTTATCCTTTTAAGGGGTCATTGTACTCATCATTATGAACAACTTTTACTATGGGAGCAAACCTGAAATCGCCAAAAAAAATCTGCTGTTTCCTACATTTTGACGAGTTATGCGAATATAAATGTACGGAGCAGATGATTTTTTTCGCGATTTCAATTTTGGTCCCATAGTAAAAGTTGTTTATAATGATGAGTACAATGATCCCTTAAAAGGATAACGGTGTGTACACTTACACGTATAAATAATGCACATTTTATATAAGTATTAAGTTTCATATAAAATAAATAAATAATCATTACAAACTGGCAAGGCAAACAAATTATTATAGTTATTAAAAAAGTAATTATGATACATGACACCTCTGATCTTTTGATTACTGCAAAAAATCACAGATCCACATTTCCAAACACTACCTAGCTGAAATACAAAATGTAAAACAGCCTAAATGAATAATTTTAATATAAAAATTGGACTCACAAAGGGAATGTGCTTGCAAGTAGTCGGACGTTGACGACACAATCACTAACACGTGACGACACTAAGTTGTGCTCAATACACTAAACAATATCAATCATATCATACCAACAGGAATGATCTACATTCTAACATTTCTTTTCCTAACTACTGTATACAGATCGACCATAACTAATATTTAAAAAATATATTCCATTGATATAGGAAAATATGCATAAAACACACCCATTTTGATACCTATTAACATATTTTTTATATAAAACTTGTACATGTTGTGTAAGCGGAGGCATGATAGTACATTGTGTATGTAGGAAGTACGAGGGTAATATATTATTCTCAAGGACTACACTTTCAATATTACTACAGTAAATACTGATAATGTTACCCCTGTATTTTTTAATATTTCATTAACACTATTGATAAAGTATGAATAAAGTGTAAGTGAATGACAAAGTAAAAACATATTATGTAGTCATAAACAATACATAAACATACACAAGCAATATTAAATCACAGAAAAACAAAATATATTATTATAAAACACGTAAAACAATGTAATACTTTTGGTTATGATAAACACAAAAGACAACCAATCACAAGAGTAAGCTATATTGTCAATGGAAACCCGATCAACTTTCTTCACATGAAAAACCAGTTTTCTTTTCAGAATACGGATCAAAATAAATAAAATTATGTACACAATTTTGACGCAAAATTCGTCAAATGAGCATTCTCTTAATCATATAATTTTATGGTAACATCATTATCAATGTTTTGTAAGATATAAGAAAATAATTTCTGCGCCTGTTTTAGATATACTTTGAGTTAATTCAATGCTAGAATATTTTGTACGTTAGGCGAATTTAACCACTATGTTATACTTTGCATTTATCACATTTATTCGAAAGCGTACTAATATTGTGATAGTAAAAATCTGAGAGAAATATACGGAACAAAACCACTACACACACTAACATAGAAATTGTTTGAATGAATAAAATGACCGTGTAGTTGGAGCTTGCAAAGTGATGCCACACGATTACAAATAGCTCTCGTCACTTGTCTTATTTTAATATTGGCGATGCTTTTTCCTATTCTAAGCTATTCTAGCAAACGACAGCCTTTGTTTTTAATTAATATTGATCTTCCAACACTAACACTGAATTCTCGAACTATCATAAACAAACAAATCCAAAAGCTATAAATTCCCAATATTTATATTTTGTGGCTGGGTTATAATATCATTCCGTACGCCGCCGCCACCACCTGCCACCTTTTCAATGTAGCTTCATTCTTACATAATTATCTTTATATTTAATTTTCATAAAATAAATGCCTTCAAAACGCGGTACTTTACACAATACAAATCCTATATTAAAATCTCTTAAGCGCAATAAATTTAAAACACACGTACGAAAGACTAGTATGGATAAATCCGTAAATAAGAGCGGTAAACAATCATTGACATTATGATTAAGAAGTAAATGTGAAGTATCTACATTTAGGAACATGTTACAAAAAATATGTTTTAACAATACGAGACGAAAACTTAAAAATGGATTAATTTTTACAAGTAAAATAGCTAACCAGCACAAGAGCCGCAAAATAATATACTTATAGAGAAAGACTGCCATACCGCTTTTTGACCTAACATGGAATGCAAGTTGATTCTCTACCATGGCTACCTACTGTGGAATTATACATCAGTCTCAGTTTTACTGCTTGTGCGTCGACTCCTGCCCACGGAGCCCGGGTTCACCCAATGCGGCCCGCTCAATAAAAACTTCTTCACATTGTACTCCATCCGCGCCAAATCTTCCGGCGTTATCTCTTTGTTACCTTTAGCTCGCAGTCCTTCGGCCACTAAATCTGCTACGGTTTCCCTGGTCTTAGAGTTATCACTTATTTCAGTGACAGTCGCATCACCACTTTCGACTGGAAAGATCGTTTCTTTGACCACGTGGCCGGCAAGCTTCGGCATCGCCATCGCGTGTTTCATTAACTTCTCCTGATTTTGCATAGACACGTTATTGTGAACCCACGCGTTATGGCCGTCTCTAGCATAAGACTTGGAGTACTTGCTGACAGGATGCGGCATGTTTAACGCCAACTCGTTGAGAGTTTCCGTTAGCCTCGACAGCTTGCTGTCTCTCCTCAGAGCTCTGTTGGTAAAGTTAACGTCTTCCTCCAAAGGATCGTTAAAATTGTTATGTTGCTCCAGGTTCTTCTCTACCCACTCCGCAACTCTAAGCAACTGCTGCTTCTGCAGTAAAGCTGCACTGTCGTCACTTGATAAAGAACTAGTGCTTTGCTCATTAGTAAACACTTTGTTATCATTAACTTTCAAGTGAGTTTGAGTAAGATTTGGATAAACGTTTACAATAGGTGGCAGTGGTGGCTTTGCTACCTCTGGTTTTTTCTCCATCTTTGATATGTCACCTAAAGGTGGCAGGTCTTTAGAAATCTTAGTATTTTCAAGGGAGTGTAGTTGCGACATGTCGATTTTCCTTAAAGGTTTATTATATTGATTAGTTAGTTTGTTCTGTTCATAGCGATCAAAGTTAAATATTTTTACATCGTGATTATCGGTGGGAGTAAAAACATCAACTTTTTTCGAGTCATCGTCGTCGGTACTTTGAACGTTATTATTATTTTGTGTATTATTATTATCTGCATTGAAATCGTTGAGTAAATTATCAATTTCAGTTGTGTTTTGCTGACTTGCATTACTTTGGGATTGGTTATTGTTATTTTCTGAACTGTTAGAAAATGTGTGAGTTTTTAACGGTTGCAATGGCGAAGAAGAAACATTTAGTAAGATTGGGTTAATAGTTGTAATCTTAGCGGCGACACTAGTGTCTTTGTTATTATTGTCAACGTGGACATCGATGAGCGTGCTCTCGACTACGATGTTATCATTTTTAATATCTTCTTTAATAATTAAGTTATCTTCAATTTTATCTAAATCGATGAAGTTATCTACATCGTCGGTGAGATCTTTGAAGATGGAGTTTTCATTGCACTTACTTTGTCGCCTGTACAGAACAGGCGGCACATCGGGTTCTGCGTTATCAAGGAGAATGTTTTTAGATCCGGCTTGCATACGTAAATGACAGAACCTGGGCCCTGGCCCCACCTGAGTGTGATTAGACTTGTGTGTACTTACTGTGGATTTAGCGATTGACGACGTCCTACTGACTGCGCCCATCGAACTATGGGAATTCTTTCTCAGACTGATATCATCTCCTGTTTTATCAATAATTGGTTTAACTTCTTTATTGTTTAGCATATCCTTGTTTAGAATATCCTTGTTTAGTAAGTCCTTGGTTAGTAAGTCTTTGTTAAGTAAATCCTTGTTTTGTATATCTTTATTTTGTATATCTTTGTTTAGAAGTTCTTTATTTATCAAATCTTTATTAAGTATTTCTTTAGCAAGCAGCGAATCTTCATTACCTGCACTCTGAATACTACTTTTCTTGCTTGAAATTGAAGTTTTTGTACGATCACATAGCTTGTGATGTACTGCAGGTTCCATAGTCACACTAGTCTTTCTATATTGCTTCATATCATCTACTTTAGGTATGGCATCCATTTGCACAATTGGCTCTAACACGCTCTTTTCACTTATTTTAATGGTATCAATAACAATACCATTGTTTTTTGATCTTTCAATAACCGGTGGTGGTACTGGTGGTAGAATATCTTTGAGAGGTTCAGTGTTCTGTGGCAGTATATATAACGGACTAATGACTCCATGATTAATAGACTTTTCATTAATAAGTTTGACAGGATGCGGAGAGATACTTCTAATACTGAGGTTGGAATGTAGTGATTTTACATCAGCATTGCAATTGAGACACAGAGAGTTTTTCATTTCTCCGCTCGCCATAGTTTGCGTGGCTACAGAGTAATAGGTTTCATTGTAGCAGAATGGTTTGTTTTGAGATTTATTGCAAGTGCATGTATCACAGTGTTTGGTGACAGTGTCTTGAATACTGTCTTCAAGGATTTTCGACATCAAGGAAGCAGAAATATTGAATTCATATTCACTGGCATCAAAAGTATCAATGTCATTACCGTTCTTAGATTGAGTTGAGCTTGACGGCTTTGATGTCTTGGACATGACGTACTGGGATACCCGCGCCTGAGTGTCAACTGGAAGCTGTGAATAAAGGAATTGGATTTAGCATTTTGTAAAGTAAATAAATATTATAAGAAGAAAGTTTAGAATGTTAGCTTACATTGTCCAGCTTCTGTGACACAAAATTATCAGGTTTGCATTGTAACAGTTGAATAGCTAGATTCATATCATTCTTGTATCTCTCCTGTAATCACAATAAAATATTAAAATTAAAAAAAAAACAACTAGAAAAAATATTTTATAGCATTTAAAGAAATTACACCTACATTTTCTTTTTGTAACATACTGTAGTTGTGCTTAGACTCGGCTAAACGTACTGATAAAGTAGCAATATCTTTGGTAAGTTGGCTCTTTTCCCCCTTCATCTTGTCAACCATTTGAAGTAGCTTATCTTCAAGCACTTGATTCAGTTTCTGTACTCTCTTGTGTGAATCATATAATCTGCCAATAGTAAAAATGTATACAAATAATATTAACTTTTTATTTGTGTTATCAGAATCAGTGAATCGTGACATTAAATTGTTATCCATGCAAATATTACAATACAACAATAATGATTGGTAAATCAGTTACTATAGTGACTTACTAAAGATTAGGTACTCTAGACTAGACCATAGATACAATTTTTAATGCATAAAACAATAGGTAATCACAAACTTTATTAGCTGGTCTGACACTTGGATGACCTCAACCTTTGGAATTATACATACTTTTCCTCAAAATTTTAATAACATCACTACCCAACTCACAAAAGAAATAGTGATATGATTTCAATTATTACTCAATGTACTAGGAAAAATAGTCATTATCAAGGTACACTGGTACATTAAGGTATATTGTCTTCACATATCTAATAATATAATTATAACTAACTAGCTTCTCGCTGACTTTTTGTAGAATTATTTATGACTGACCAGGTTGCCACACATTATAATTTTATTATTATAATTTTAAACATCAGTTTATACTGTGCATGCAAATAATTCTGTTTTAAGAGGTATTTCTTTCCGACTTGCTAGACAAAAATTGTGAAGGCTCGGCTAATATGCATGATATAAATATAATTTATAGCCTATAGCACTCAGTAATAATGTAGCTTTCTAACAGTGAAAAAATTTTGGAATTGGATCATTAGTTTCGGAGATTACCCCCTACATACAAACATTAAAAAAAATGTTACCTCTTTATAATGTTAGTATAGATGTATAGGTACAAAATATTGTAAAACATTTTATAAGAGTAACTATGGAGGTTCTTGCCCATTCCGTACAAAACTATCACACATAGAATAAATTCTATTATCTTGTAAATTTTGATTAAAAGTGCCTTTTAATAGCCTACTTCAAATAAATGATTTGACTTTGACATTGACGTACCTTTCATACTTCTCTCGCCAAGTGCTGACCTGTTCTTCTAGATCGTTGGCCCGTGTTGTGCTCTTAATGAACTCTCCCTCAAGAGCAACGATGTGTGTGTCCCGCTCTGCAAGGTGCTGCCTTAGATGTTCCACTTCAGCGTGCAGCTGCAGGCTGGCAGCATCACCGTCACACTCCTAGCAATTTGTGCAACATCAAAACAAACAAGCCAGAGTGGAGGTAACAATCAATTTGTGGATTGTTTCAAATACTTTAGAGGAACATAAATTGTTGTTTGTGTGTACTGAATTATTATCATATTTTATTGGTTTTGTTTATAAGGAATGGTTTTTTTATGTGTAATATTAAAAAACAATTGATATTTTTATCTAATAAATAATGAAAAGAATATTCTTGATTACATAAAATGCAATTGACCAAATAATTACGTTGCTTTAAGTAAAGTGTAATGTTTATTGACTTAACTGGGTGTAATTTTATCCACACTACTGCAATAATTCATCTTCGAAAGCTTGTAAGAAACAATAAATATTACACATAACTGTAACATTAAACCATGTGGAATAGCATTGTTTAAATGAATAGAACCATATGTTTTAAGACTTTGTGTATAACTAAATAAATAATATTATTATCAAGACATTTATATTTCTCTAAATGTACATGGTGTAACAGTGAATAAAAAATTATACTACATTCCAAAAACTAATTCTAATAAGTGAAATATGTCAGTAAAGTGTAACAGGAAAATGCAAATAAGAAAAGAGAAGCAATGTGCATTCTATCTTTATTACTGAAGTACAAAAGATTTCTTATTATTATTACTGTCTGATGAAAAAGATTTATTAAATATTCAATGAGTTTTACCATTTTATCACAAATTAATCTTGCACATCAAACTGGTACTAAGAATCTACCAGATTAGCAAGCAAATCACTTTCTAGGTATGACACCGTTTGATAAAAGTATATCCCCTTGATGTCTGAATCATTCCAAACAGTAGTATTTACACTTAAGAGATTAAAAAAAAATTATCTATTTGGAAGACAAAAATTTAGGTAGGTATAGCTATTATCACAATCTAAAACAACTGTATGCACTAATGGCATATCTAATTAAAGCAAAATGAATTAATACTTAATTATCAACCACAAGAAAAGTCAGCTTAGAACTTTCTACAATCAGAAGAGTATTAAACAGCAAAACATTGGTAAATTTTTACCTTACAAGGGGAATTCTTAGTACTCTCATCCATTGCTTAGCTAGCTTTTAATAGTCTACTTCACATTTCAGATTATGGTACGTCCAATTTGTCGAATAAATTGAACAACGGCACACACAAAGTGATTTTATTAGCTATTTATTACCAATAAGCCACTGTTAAAACAAAATAAAATAAAATCAATCTTGACACACAACGTGAAATATTTACTTATTTTCTATGATTTTGCCAGCTGCCAATGTTTAATGACTCTTAATAATCAAGTTACTCTAAATAGATAACTGGAAATGTTATATACATATATGAATATGACTTAAAATAGGATTTTCCCAAAGAAAATTCGTTCTGTGATGTGAAATTCGATTATGTGGCTGAATTGAACTGACGTTTGTTTGACAATTGTCAGTTTTATTTTATCTGGGCGAACTGTAAGCTTGAAACCTAGGATTTTGGCATGAGTTAAGATTTTGATCTGGATCTTAAATTCTTGATTTACTTTATTTAAATAATAATTATTACTGAATATAATTACGGATTAAGTTATCTGGACGAATAACTACCGAAGAATTGCCGAAGACATTATGAAGGACGGGGTGGGTGGTTGACGTGTGTGCCACCGTCCGGGTGAGTCCATGAACTTATTATTTCTGGTTGTTTTCGTCTGGATAATTGCGAGTACTTGCACAGTCGGAACCACTATTAGCCACTATACAATCGCACTCGGCGCTTTTATATACAGGGTGAAATTGAATAGATGCGACAAAATTTAAGGGGGTGTTCTACGCATCAATATGAACAATTTTTACTATGGGATCAAACCTGAAATCGCGAAAAAAAAATCAGCTGTTCAGTACATTTTGACGAATTATGCGAACATTAAGGCTGCATTCCGAGTTACGCTGTAATCGATTTGAGCGCGCTAAAACACGTACCGAAATAGCGTGAGCGCGATAACGATGTCCCGTGAATCGTCATAGATGACGTCATGACATGCGCCATCTTGCGATAACGCCGACCATGCCCTAAATAAATATCACCGTGAGCGCTGTCAAAATGACAGTTCTGCTGTTTTGTTATGATCGAGTCGCATCTTAACTCATAAATTGTGCTCAGGTATTAAGAAGTGTTCTGTGATTACGATTCTGGCTACAGTCGCCACCTAAACAAAGAAGAAGAATAAAGTGGTGTTTATACAAATAAATAATCGAACCATGAGTTTTCAAGTGAATAAAGCCGACGAGCCTAACGGGTGACAATTTTCTGTCATGCACACATCGGAGCAATACGAGAGGGCTCAGAGACGTAAGTTCTGAATTTTAGTCCCCCTTGCAGTTCTACCGACTGCTTAAACGATTTTGATGTAAATGTTTTATTCATCACAACTGCTTAGCTGTATGTTTGCAAAAGCTACCTTACAGTCTTTACAGTGCATACAAGCACTGTATTGTCCCTGTTATAGCATAGATGTCTACTAAAGTGGTACTTAATGTTTACAGATACTGAATATGTACAGCAATTGGTGCATGACTTTGATGCAAGCATGGACAGCCGAGAAACAGAGTCACTGCTGAATGAGCCAACAGAACATGATGGTAATTATTTTATATCTGGTTATGCGCAGATACTTAATAGATGTGAGCCTCTTGTTTTTGCATAACATATCATGTTGACAACAATAATTTATGTGGTCACTCTTACTACAATACTTAATGTACAAAAAAAAAAGCATTTTCTATAGTAGGTATATTAAAAATATCCCGTTTTATTCCAGGGTATGATTGTGGTAGCATCTACATCACCACATAGGAACTACGCATCACAATGACATGATGTCACACAACCTGCACCGTGCGAGTAGCATATATACAATATCCCAACATCAACCGTCGGGCAGTTGCCCACCAGACACGACACCCACCTGGTTGGAGGATCCTCCCTTTTCAATAGACCATGAATGATGTTTACACCCTGTTCCTCATGCCTCTAAATGATTATCTATGTGGCATTAGTTAATATTTATTTACTTAATTATATTTTAAAATTTGATCAGTACAACGGGTACTTACTGATCAAATTTTAAAATTCAAGTACTTAGTAGATTTGAATAAAAAATATGTTGCCTGTTCTGTGAAAAATCTGTGAATTATATTAGTGTTTAATTGTACTGTATGTCTGTGATTGAGTTAATATACAAGTACAGACTTATTAGTGTACTGTTTGATAGTTTTCTTATATTAGAGTTTATTAATTAGGAGAAGAATGTGATCTGGAGCCGCGGCACTTAATGTTCTGTCTGAGTAAACTGTGATTCAAATTGATTGTTAATGTTTATTTAAATTAAGATTTTAAGATTTGATCAGTAGAAGAAGTACCTGTTGAAGTAGTAGATTTGAATATGTGATTCTAACTGATTTTTAATAAAAATGTTCTATTACTATTACTGTTGTAAATTATTTACCCCAATAAAAGTTCCCTTCTCATATCATTTTAACGACAGCATTGATGGGAGAGAATCCCGCGCAAGCAACAAATATTGTCCAATAGTTTAGTAATAAGGACAGTACAATATTAAACTTGCTAACACTCAATAAATCTGGATTTAATTATTGTTTAATAAGTAATCTATTTTGTAGTTTTACTTTCAACATCATAACTTAACAATAAGTTTTGTATTTATTTAAAACTTAAATTATAGTTAGGTACATAATGTAGGTGTGTGGTGTGTGATAGGCAATTGTGCAATTCATTTTTGGCACATATACATTGTGATTTACATGCCAAGTAGCTTTCTTGCTGTATTAAATATGTACTCATATTCATTTCTTAATAGCATATAATATACTGTAGTCCATATATTCAAAGTACTCTGTGCTGTAGTCTTTGGGTAATAGTTTTCTGATTTTGGGGTTATGTGATATGTTTTGACGTCTTGAGCGAGCACTGTAACCGCGTTCACGAGCGTTCCGAATTGTTGACAACTCTCAGCTGTCATAATCGTGATATCTAAATCGGAACGCAAAATATTGATGTGAGCGCTGTGAGCGATTATTTTCTAATTCGGAAAGCGGGGTATATGTACTGAACAGCTGATTTTTTTTTTCGCGATTTCAGGTTTGGTCCCATAGTAAAAGTTGTTCATATTGATGCGTAGAACACCCCCTTAAATTTTGTCGCATCTATTCAATTTCACCCTGTAGAGTCTGACAAGCAAGTCGTGTCCACGACCATTTAGCTGATTTCATAGAATGGCAATATTATTATCTGTCAAACGGATTGTCACAGCTTCTGTTCTACTAAGCTACAGCATTTTGAAACTTTTTGGAAATTTAAAGAAGAATGGAAAAGAAATATATTTAATGGAAAAATGCACAGATCACACTATTAATGTAGAAAACAAATAATATATAAAGTAAGGCACAGGATAACCGAAACGGAGTTGGAACCCTTCATCATTTTTGTGCGTGGTGATACTGACAGTAATTTATCTTACGAAGGCATTGAATTTCTAGATTCTGATTTTAGTTCTAATTGTGACTAATAAATACCTACATTGAAATGCACTTTTTTTAATTTATCCCAAAGACATTTTTTATTTACAAAAATTCAATTATCAAACATGTTTTCAGCGTACTAATGTCAGTGTACCTGTAAGATTTTTGAATTTGCCGCCATTTTCATAGGACACGACTCGCTGTCGCTTGACAGACTCTAGTAGCTGATTTTTTTGGGTAGAATAGACCCTTTTTAGAGTATTTTTGAAAACCCCAAAGTGTGCAAAAAAATAGACGCATAGAAAAAAAAAAGTCGCCTTTTTACAGTACCTGTACCATTGACCTTGACCTCAAGGTCAATGAGATTGAGGTCAAGCTTTCATCGTTTAATATACGAGACATTCACCGCCTCATCTAACCCAAATGATTCACCAACAATAGAGGGGATCTGGCGCTCGGCGGCCGCTGCCGCGGCACACTCGCTTCGCTCGCTCGCCGTCGCGCGTTAAAGTTCCCTGTTCTAACCTAACCCAAATGATTCACCAGCGATAGAGGTAATGGTCACTATTCTAACCTAACCCAAATCATTCACCAATGTGAATTTTCTGACGCGCGGGTGTTATAGTACAGTGCAGCCGCACAGTCCAAGTAGCCAGGATTACCCACCAGAAAGTGGTTTTAAAATATAAACTTGTGGATTCTGAGGTACCGTAGGTATTGCAAGTATGTGCCTGACCCAGTCCTCGAAAATGACCATGTCACGTTATACTGGGATCGGTCTATCATTACTGACAGGACTATTGTCGCCAGCAAGCTAATAAATTTCCTAATAAATAAATAAGTGGGTACCTAAGCCTGATTAGTGGTGATAGATCGATTATTCTGCATGACGGGCACCTCCTGAAAGCTGAGAAAGAAAAACAAATCAAATATCTCGACTTAACACACCGGGTTGTTGATATGTGGAATGTGAGCTCTGCTGTCATTGTGCCGATTGTCGTAACGGCCAATGGCCTGATGGCCGAAAGCCTCAAACAATATATCTCGAAGCTCTCGTGAGGCGGTTCAATCAAGGGCCTGATTCAGAAGGCAGTAGGTACCTACTCCTCGATATGGCTCGCATCGTTAGGAGGTTCCTGTCTCTGGAGCCCTAATCACCGCTAGCTTATAGGTACCTTGCTCCCGACACCGGCGCCCACTTTTTTTTTTAAATATACTACTTATATATTTTGTCTCTAGAAATATATAAAAATGTATTTTATACCTACCTGGTAAAAAAAAACCGGTCAAGAGCGAGTCGGACTCACGCACCGAGGGTTCCGTTCCGATTTCTGAAAAAGTGTGCTATTTAGAGACATCGTTTTATTTTTCCTGTAATCTTTACATAAACTTCTATCACATAGAATAATTTCAGATTTTTCTCTTTGCAAACTTCGGAGATAAGGGGGAACGGTATTTTTTTTTTTTACATTTTTCATCAAAAGTCGAACACTGTGCGGCCTAAAAAAAAAATAAAAATATGTTCGAGAATGTGCAAATAGCGCTCTTTCATATGATACCCCACATGATCTAGTAGCTCCACTTTGAATTTTTAAGACCCCCTTTCAGACCATGTTGCAAAAAAAATACATATATTTTTGTTTCTTTCTTATTTGCAAAATAGTTGGGTAAATATTATCTAAAACTGTTCCAAATTTCAAGTTGATAGCATTAGTAGTTCTTGAGATATCCAGCTGTGACAGACAGACAGACAGACAGACAGACAGACAGACACAGAAAGACAGACAGACAGACAGACTGAGTCACACTATAAGGGTTCCTTTTTTACCATTTTGGTACGGAACCCTAAAAATGAAACGGATACCGTCATGGCGGGTTACTTTGACTCTAGTGCATAACTTTGGCCTAAATGAATCAAGACTAATGTCTAATGTCACTAAATCCACACAACAGTTGCGCAAGTACTCGTCTATATTGCCCTTATATTGCCATCTGTTAGTTACGAAGGAAATACGACGTTCGGTTGTGTGGTCGTGAAACGGGGTGCTAATAGTTAGGTACACACGGCTACACATCAAGTTACACATTTCCAGTTTACACTGACCTCTCATTGTAAGGAAATCCTATACAATGCGAGACCAGCTTATCTTGATCTGTAGCCGTGCGTACCTACGACAGGCACGACAGCGATGATCACCATACCTTCATCCATCTTGGCCGGGCCTATGGGATTGGAAATTTCATAAGAACGCCCATTTTTAGACCAAGGCCGGGTTCAGAGCTAACTAACATAAGTACTTACCTACTTCGATACCCTATCCATGAATTAGCCTTCATATCTTCTTTCTTCTTCAATATATAAAAAGGAAAGTCCTGACTGACTGATTGACTCATCAACGACCATCCCAAACCCTTGGACCTTTAAAGCTGAAATTTTGCACAGACGTTCCCTCTATAATGTAGACAAGGAATAAGGAAGGACTTCTGTTCCCGTGGGATATTTTCCGACATCCACGCGGGCGAAGCCGCGGGAAAAAGCTAGTTAAATATGAAGGCGAATTCACGGGAACGGGGGGCTTTCGTTTAGTCCTGGCCTTTACGGCCTAAAAATATTTTGGGAATAAGGTACTTATACTACCTGCAGGGTACAGTTAGGTGCCTCCTACTTAACCAGAAGTAACGCAACATCGACTAGGCTCTCACCTGCAAGCCTTTCGTTCGTGCTTATTCATACCGATTTATTTATAACTATCTTTCACAACGTTACGAAATAACTGAAATAAGTACACGAGTAACTAATATTTAGACGTTATTGCCTCAATACAGAGGAAAATGCTGCAAAGGGAGTTTTCCGTGAACAAACCAAGGTTCACTTAAACATGCATTCCTACTACCTATTCTGAGAATTTGATGAAAATACCCGGTAAAAATAAAATATTGAGGGAGATTTTGTCGAAAAAACATCTGCGTATTTTAACGGAGCTGTGAGCGGCAGTACCAAACGTGCTATATGTGTGTGCCGACGCATGTCTGGACCTGACGAGGGATCTATTTCGGGAAACGATTGCTCCGTCGAACATACGCGTGAGTCCACCGAGTCGACAGTCCTTTGTCTGATTATAGTCGTATTGGTCGTTACCTATTTAAAAAATACGCATCCTCGCGCTGTATATGCGCGAATGAAAGTGCGGCCTTGTTTATAAAAGTATTCCAAAATGGGAAATATTGTCAGTAGTGTCCCAACAAGGGAACACGACGCTGGTAACGTCACGAGTGAAAGTGAAACAATGAACAACACAAGCGGTTCCTGTGATGAAACAAATGAAAACGTTGAGATGGCTGGTGCCGACTCCATGATCGAAAAGGAAGCTCGAGCTAAAGCAAAAGAAGAAGAAATGAACGAGTTCAAAAAGCAGCTCGATATTAAACGTGAACAAAGAAGACAAATATTAGCAAGACACAGAACCGAGAAAGAAGAATTAGAGAAAGCATTGCAAAATGAAAAGGCGGCAAAACTGGAGTTATATGAAAGCAACAAGTTGCTTTGTGAACTGCTATCGAGGAATAGTATTGAAATCCCCGATAACCTTCTGCATTTAAAAGGAAACAGTGAACTCACAGATGCTTTAGCGCAAATGAGAGACGAATTTGATGATTTAAAAGCAAACAACTTGAAACTTAGAAAGGACTTATCCGAAACTAACAGGTCGTTACAGGGAGCTTACTCCGATATTGCAGATTTGAATTTTCAAAACACAGAATCTATAAAACAAATTCGTGCATTAAAGGAAGTGGTATCTGTCAGTAAAACAATGATAGGTCTACGAGAACAACAATTAAATGATGTGAGTATCTAGCTAGTAATTCAGCTGCATCCGTCTAGATTGGAGAAGCCAACCCCAACATAGTTAGGAAAAGGCTAGTCAGATAATGAGTATGTAGGTATAGTAAGCACGCGCTTAGCGAAATAACGATTGTTTTAAGTTTGCTGGAAGCACATGACATAGCATTTTGGTTTGCTGAAAGAAAATTCTGAAACAATTCGCTGTACTATCTACCTATGTTTCACTATGTTTATAGTAAATTCCTCAGGAATCGAGTGGCAATAATTTACTAGATTTTAGTACTGGCACCGTCATAAAAATACCTAGGTACCATTAGGTACCTACCTACTTTAACTTTTAATTATTCTGCAAGCTTCTTGGTCTAACCTATTACTTTCCTCGTAAGAACTCTATTAGGTGCTTACCTTTGCGGAATATTGAAATGTTTTACCCGAGGCTGTGCCCGCGACTTCATCCATGTCACTTTCTTTTCATTGCTCCACATTCAAGCCATTTCTATAACTAGAAACTGTTTAGCCGTGAAACAGACAGTGGCACTTTCGAAGTTATAATATTAGTGATTAGTGCCTATTAGGTATATGGATATTTCCATAACGATCACAAAGGTCCAATGCCAAGCCAACGACCTGGAGGCAGGCATGCTGCACCCGGTCAGAGACCGCCAATATACGGCATGCGAAACGCATCATCTGTTACTTGGCGTCTTACGTTTTGACAAAGTGCCAACTCCACAATATGTACCTACTCCTATAGCAGCTTCAACAAACCTTCCTTAATGATGATATACATATAGGGCTATCATTTCATGTAAAGATATTTTTACTGACGTACATCGTACCTACGCATGTTTGCTACAGTACTTAAACATAACAATTTAGTAGTATGAATCCACGCTGTTACATAATAAACTAGGATGCAATGAAATAAACAAATCATGATGGTATCATCATGATTTGTTTGTTTTCATTAATTTTATAACCTTCATCAAATTTCGTATGTTCTAGCTAAAAGAAAAGTTAAATGAAATAGAACGCACTCTAGCTGATAGGGAAACAAATCTCCTGTCTACTGATCTAAGGCAAGAATATGAGCGTCAATTGCAGAATATTCGCACCCTTCGAGGTCTTTATGAAGAGCGAGCCCGACTTGCTGAAGTTAGTAGACAACGTCTGGTCCGAGAGCTGGATGAACACAAAGTACTTTATCAAGCTGAAGTCAAAAAGTAAGTTAATACTCTGAAACAAGAGTACTTTGTAGACGCTAATTTGCTTCCGGTAGCCAATGATGTGCGTGGCAGTCTACTCACCCGTGATAATTACGTTTTCAGGTGCAAAGATCTCAACACAAAAGTAGAAGAACTTGACTCGAAAATAGATTCATTAATTGAAACTATTGATAACAAAAATTCTCAAATATCTTCATGCCAAATAGAAACTAATGTACTGAAAGCTGAAATGGCTGTCGTAAACAAAGTAAGTAAACCGACCGTACCTATGTTTACTTTTTAAATTGGTACACTGAAGAATGTGTTCTAATTCTGTTTCTACAATTTTTATTACAGCTTTTCTCCCAAGTTCTGCTTGGGGACAAAACCAAACAAGATTTGGACACATTAGTTCAGAGACTTGAGGACAACCATGGTTTACTAACGCAGATGGCGGAAAAAGAAAACGGATCAGAAGCTTCGTCGGCTTTACCCAAACTTTTGTTAGAGTTGGTCAGTCAAGTGGACGAAAACGAAGAAAAATATACTGATGAAACTACCAATGAAAATGGTCAATTGTTAAAAGAAGAAGTTATAACGTCAGAACAAGAATCAGGTAAAGATAGATTCAATTAAAAGTAATCTTCTTATAATTTCATCTTGGTGTACTTCTTGAATTACGATTCCTCATTATTCTTTTACTTTGTAGGGTATCAGAAGCCGCAGAACACCACTGCCGAAGAAATAGTGGAAAATCTGCCGAAAGTTTGGAAAGTACTAATAGAGCTTCTCAGCCACCAAAATGCGCCTGACGGGAACTCTCCAGAAAAAGTTACAACATGTTATAAATCTGTCGAGACAAAATCAGGACCCGTGTTAGTGCCAAGCGTTAGTCAGACGTACATCAGATTAAAAGTAAGTCTTGATATCATTGCTTCAATAACAATGATTATTTTCTAGATAAATTGAGTCATGGTCAAGAGTCACAATGTAAAAATAAACATCTTCATGAACATTATTTTGCAGTAGTACTCAAAAATGCACAGCTTCAATTTGGTACAGAGCCAATTTTTTGTGTAATCTCCGAAAACAAAAACAGTTATCATAATACTTTCACAGAATCTGAAAGTAGATTTTTTCATTTTCTTTGTTATTAAACTAACGCCAAGTATCTTTCTATTTCAGGATCTGATATTAGAAAAATTGGGTCTAATAAAAGAGGTTAACCGTATGAAACAACTCAATGGCCACTTAGAAACACGTTTAGAAGAACAAGAACGGAGATTATGTATGGTTACTAATGAGTTAGGCAAAACATGGCATGTCGTTGGCCGATTGAGGAAGCACCATCATCAATTGCACACTCATGAGAAAATCCTAAAATATGAGTTGCAGCAAAAGAGAAAGCTTCTGAACGAACTTAAAGAAGAACTTGAATACTGTCGGGAAAAGTGGGAACAAGCCCGTGAAAAGAACACACAGTCAGAAAGAGACTGGAAAACACTAAGGGCTGAATTCACGAGTAGGAAGACCGGCTCACCATCGTTTAATAATTCAGGAGAAAGTGGATACAGCGACGAGAGACCTTCCGATGAGTCATCCGAATCAAATGATGAAAGTGAATATGTAGCAGAGAAACTGACGAGATGTAAGAGAAAGCAGAAGAAATCATTTGAAACAATTCCGGATTCCAGCACAGATTTCAACGTAGCAGAAAGAGAAGATCCCGCTAGTGACCTGCTAGATGTGGCTGATTTGCCACTGGATACTCAAGAGAGTGAAGATAATCATGACCTAACATCGGAACCTAGTAAAAGTGACCGATTTCCTAAAAACGGAATAATATGCGAAGAAACAGAAGATGAAGTTGGAGATATTGCGCATGATGACTCTTGCACTGAAGAAACGAATGCAGAAGATACCGTGGTTAGTCAATCTAACGACACGACAGTTATCAGTAGTCGGGAGAGAGAACAGCAGTTCGCACCATCTACTTCAGATAAATCTTCGTCGTGTCTACCACTTATCGATCCTGGTGAAATTTTAAAGAACATCCGACTCCAAAACGAGAGACTAGCTAATAAGGACAGAAAATTGAATAATCTGGAAATAGGAAGCGCTGCATTGTTACAAAAAACCCAAACTACTGCTAAGATAAGTGAACAAATAAGCAATACTCTAGACCATCTTATTAATCGGCCCACCTCACGTGATTATTCAATGAAAAATACCCTAGATAAAGAAACTGGAAATAACACAACAAATACTGAAACCGGCGATATAGACGGTAAAGAGCTCTCAAACTCTGATATGACAACTAACTTTACAACCGGTACTAAGACATCTTCAGATTTAACGGACCCAGAAAAAGAAATTGAATCTAGCCAAATATCTGAAACAGCCGGCATACAGCACAATGGTGATAATAATGAGAAAATAACCACTGAGCAAAATAAGGAATCAACGAGCGTGAATTCCACAAAAACTCTTCCAGTTAACGATACACAAGTATCAAATGAACTTCCTGATTTCAAAGCTATCCTAGAAAACGTTAGACAGCAAAATGAAAGACTTGCAAAGAAAGACGAAAGACTGCAGAACTTAGAAGATAGTTGTTCTGAAGTAGTACAAACTATAGCTAGCACTCTTAATATAGGTGACAAAATAATTGAAAAACTTGATACGCTTCATACTGAGCATCAAAAACCCAGTAGCAGTAGTGAAGATGTTGTAGAGGAATCAAAAGAGGATAGTTCGAGTTCCGACAAAGAAGATTCTGTGCCATCAACATCTAGTGAAATTGATCATGAAGCTCGATTCGCCGCGCGTGATTTACGATTGAAAAGATTAGAAGAACAAACGAAATCACTGGTAAATAAAGTGAATAAAACCAACTCGAAAGGCGTGAAAATTCATTACAAATTGGAAGAATTGCATAACATTTACGGATCAGAAAGTTCTCGGGCTGGAACACCGTCTGAAGAAAATGAGGACAAGAGCAATGGTAGCGAGTCTCCAGAGGAATAATACTTAATTTGAAAAATCTATGTACCGTAAGGGCGGGTTACTTTGATGCTAGGGCATACTTTGGCCCAAACTGAGAAAACTGTTTAAACTGCCCGAAGTATCGCGACCACACAACCGAACATCGTATGTCAATAATTCGTGTGTAAATAATTGATGGTGATATAAACGAGTACTTGCGGAACTTTGTGTGGATTTAATGACACTAAACATCTGTCTCGACTTGGGCTAAAGTTATGCCCTAGAGTCAAAGTAACCCGCCCTTACGGTACCTATTTAATTGGATTTACCTGTGAAACTATTCAATTGTTGTAATGAATCAAAACACAAATCAAGATTAAATGTATATTTTTGACTAATTCGAATGTATATGTAATGTATATATATCACAATCATTTTAAACACTAATTCAATGGGCTCTTGTAATAAGATATTATTAATTAATGTCACATTTTGGTACATCAAAAGTTGAATTAGTATTGCAAATAACGTCACAAAATCCAATACAAAAAGTAAGAAAGTCTAACTTAAAAGACAATCTAAAACTTTTACACTGGATCCTAGTGATTTTAAAAATACCTAATATATGGGTCAGTTTTAACAAGCCCATTATGGTACATGCAACCGACAACATGCAGACTACACATATCACAATAATTCGTAGTTATATTTTAAAATGTGTTTGTCAAAAACACATAAACACGATACCTACAGTGAAACAAAGGTGCAATCAACAACATCCATTGATTCTTAAGAAAATACATCACTATCTATACTTATTTCCGTCTCTTCATACGTCTATGTATCAACTACATATTAAAGCACAACATACTAAAATACATTAAAAAAGATCATTCAGTCATCAACTAAGACATTATTATTAAAGGACTTGTTGTCTATGCCGTCTTTAGCGCTCCTCACATCTATGGAGCGAATATTATCTTCTAATACTGCGACGACTACTTTGTCTCTCTGTACTTTCTCGAGGTCCTTCCCTGGAGGTAAGCTGTAGATACGCGACGCCATGATTGATAGCAATAGCATCTCCAGCATCGTGATACTGTTGTGTACAACTGGAAAAGGGGGAACAACACATTAACATAATATATAATAATTAGTCTAGGAATAATGATCCGTTTCTTGTTCAAGAACACATGACAATTAACAATTGGCTTTACATGCCGTCAATAGGCAGGTCCTGTACTTAGTATAATTATTATCATTGCTTATTTTCTAACGGCATCGTACTGTCCCAGCACCTAATAGTTGGTTGTGTTCTTCAAGCACCTCCTTAGGACATAGGTCTTAAGGAGGTAATGGTGTATTATTTCCTATGTGCATTAAACATAGATTGGCAAGTGGGATCCAGTTAAAACCAAAAATAAATCTTATCCAGGGAACACAGGTTCAGAATCATTCCATGTTATATCAGTCCTGTATCAATCAAAGAATCATCAAATCAACTTACTATAAACAAAGACGGCGGGATGTAGCTTCACGACACACGGCAAGTTGGCTACATCTGGTAAAGACTTGGCCAGTCCACACTGCAGCTTCACAATGATCAGCACCAGTTGTACTGCCAGGAACCTGGCTCTAGGGGTGCGGCCTACTGTCATGGCCGCCCGGACCAGCATCACCACACCCCACATGCCCGACAATATGGAGGCAGCGATGAATGGTTGGAAGTAAACGAAGTTACGGTGGTATAGCATCTGAAAATGAAATAATATTGCGAATTTGAGTAATTTAAACTACTGAAATTCGGTCTTGAGAAAATATAGGGCTTGCATCCACCACCATGATAGTCAGCTGTAACTCTGTAACGTTCCCACTACTGGGACACAGGCCTCCTCTTTGTGAGAGGGTGTGGACCGTAATCCACCACGCGGGCTTAGTGCGGGTTGGTAGATATGTCACTTGTCTTCGAATTTTTGGTTCTAGGACATGCCGCTTTCCTCACGATGTTTTCCTTCACCGTTTTGAGAGCAACGGTGATAAAATCAATTACACAAAGTAATGCGCCTGTGTGCCTGACACTGGCTTGGCCACCATCAGGGATTTTACTTTTGATAACACAAAGATTTAGTCGTTAATTAGTCGAAATTTGTCGCCAAATATCAGAATTTGTCGGTCACTGGTTCAAAAGTTATAAGGGGTCATTGGTGGCCGATCTGGAGAGAGTCTCCCCAGCTTGGCCACCTTTATATCTCAAAAACTAGGGCACCTAGCGAAGATCTGTTTTCTCCCAGATTTAGTCGCTAATTAGTCGAAATTAGTCGCCAAGTCACAGATTTAGTCGGGTCTTAGTTTAGAAAATACAATGAGTTCAATTTTTAAGTATAGACCAAGAGCTAGATCAAAGATTTTATCGTAAACTCTTCAATCTAGCTCTTGGTCTATACTTAAAAATTGAACTCATTATATCTTCTAAACTAAGACCCGACTAAATTTGTGACTTGGCGACTAATTTCGACTAATTAGCGACTAAATCTGGGAGAAAACAGATCTTCGCTAGGTGCCCTAGTTTTTGAGATATAAAGGTGGCCAAGCTGGGGAGACTCTCTCCAGATCGGCCACCAATGACCCCTTATAACTTTTGAACCAGTGACCGACAAATTCTGATATTTGGCGACAAATTTCGACTAATTAACGACTAAATCTTTGTGTTATCAAAAGTAAAATCCCTGATGGTGGCCAAGCCAGTGTCAGCCACACAATGCGCCTGCCTGTGCTCGAACACACGACCTAAACTCGTAAGTCGGGGCCGTTACCACTAGGCCACCACTACTACCAAGGCTTGCATGGTCAAAGTAATATCTGAAGGTGTGGAAAAAGTGGGAGACATTCCATCACACAACTGTATCTAGGGTATTCCGATGACTCGGAAATCTTCGGGGTTCGGGTAGCAGCTGAATGAGAGTGGGAATTTGAGTAGGTAATTGGCTAATGATGATGATGATGAGAAAAAGTTTAACTCGATCCCAGATTTTTACAAGCCTCATATTGAAAAATACCTATTTAAATTTGTAACTTACATAATCCTCCGACCAGATAATGACGATGATGAAGTAAATAATTCCTTGAACTATTGGTATCTGCAGGACTAAATACCGCAACCTCATCAGAGTTTGCCTGAAAAGACAAAAGAAATAGGTCATATAATTCTCATAGAATTATTAGTGTAGTGTATGATAACCGCTGTTATATTATAACAACATACAATTACCGTGTAACTTGTAAGGTATAAAATGGATGGTGAACAATTGGCCTAATTGATTAATACATAGAACCATTTATAATCGCGTGAAAAAAAAACGTATTTATTATTTTCTAATGACTACTGCACCCATCCACTTTATTACTTAGAGCAATCAAAGGCTTTCTGTCGTAATTCCTTTGATAATTATTTACTCAGTAACACCTCGAATACTAAGAAATACGAGAACTGTCCTTCCCAGCACTTCTATCAATTAGCTAAATAGGTGCGTCCTTACAAATAAGCGTAATCTGCACTATTACTTTATATAGTGTATTATCTATGATCTGCACCCTAATTGTGTAACACTACACTATCAATTGGAATCTGAATCATTTTGAAGCAAATGCTAATCTGCTCTAAAAAGTCTACTCGACAACGTAAATAACGCAATGAATGTTGTTGAACTGTCAAAATTAAATTCTTTCCGATTGATATTGTGTTACGCAATTAGGGTGCGGGTCATAGTACCTATACTAAGGGCTTATATAAATAATTATAGCTTATGTCTAAATTGCCCATTGCCCCCTATAAGACTGGCAAGTGGCAATCAGTCAGTTTAATTTATTGTTGTCAGAATTACACATATACAAAGAAATATGGAACACTAGCTGTTGCCCGCGGCTTCGGCCGCGTGTATTTTAATCGGATTTTATTCACAATTTTATGTCGTAAGTAGGTACCTAAGTTAATACAGTATTTTGTTCAGAAGCCTAATCTTTTTCTATAATAAAAGTAGAATAAGATACTCCTTAGAACAGAGGGGCAATTCCTGTATTTTTAACAACGTTCGCAATCTCATCTCAGTCTCAATATGTCTAAAATTGTATAGCGTTTACCTACATTTTTGACAGTTGATTGTCGTTGGCATGAGATTGCGACTAGAATTTGAACATTTTTAGGTAAGAGAATTGGAACTCTACTATCTGCCAGTAAAAGCCCCGTCACAATCGAAAAACAAACAGAAACACACAACAATTTTTTTTTATTATTATTATATACCGTATTTAAAAGTACTTAAGGCGGGGTGAAAGCAAGCGCCGTAGGTATTAAATGCTTACCGCAGCCCCCGCAAGGAGTAGCGATACGTAATAAATTACGATGCGCGGGAAACGCGGGCCAAGCGCACCGCTCATGAGTTCATGAACTCGAGTAGGTACTATGTTGCGTCACAGAATAGAGCAATGCAGTAGATAAACTTGAACTGATTAGTATACAAGTTTATTTTGTTTTATTTTTCTAGTAAGTATTTTTTAAAGTTTTAGACAGATTAGGTATGCATTGTAAACTTGAACAGTTAAAATAAATAAAAATAACTACTTATACATATTTATTTTCGTGAATAAGGTGGATTTAAAATCTGACTGACACGAAGACCTTTACCCGTACGATTCAAAACTACGCGCCGCGCACCATTTTACTTTACGAAGGTGTCGCATGGCGTGGGGAATAGTAGTTTCTGTCATTCCCCACGATACCACACTAGTGGTATCGTTTTCAGTGGTGTCGCTGTCGTGGGGAATGACAGAAACTACTATTCCCCACGCCATGCGACACCACCGACTGTATTGTGCTGTTAGTGATGTCCAGCTACATAACAATGATGTGTTACATAACAATTTAGACCTTATTGACATTCATGTTTTTTTGTTAAATTTAGCTTCCAGACCATTTACCAAGTATCTTGGACCAAAAAAACAAATGGTTTGTAAAATGTCTATAAGGTCGAAATTAGCTTGACACCCTAGAAATGATGTGCATAATAATGTAGACACTTTCTGAGGTGTCAAGCGAATTTAGACCTTATTGACATTCATGTTTTTTTGTTAAATTCAGCTTCCAGATCATTTACCAAGTATCTTGGGCCAAAAAAACAAAGGGTTTGTAAAATATCAATAAGGTCGAAATTAGCTTGACACCCTAAAAATGATGTGCATAATAATCTAGACACTTTCTGAGGTGTCAAGCGAATTTAGACCTTATTGACATTCATGTTTTTTTGTTAAATTCAGCTTCCAGATCATTTACCGAGTATTCTGGACCAAAAAAACAAAGGGTTTGTAAAATGTCAATAAGGTCGAAATTAGCTTGAGACCTTTATCGTTTTCAGCGAACTTAAATACCACGAAATGACCGTTCATTCCCCACGACACCACTGGTGGTGTCGTCGGGAATGACAGAAACTAGTATTCCCCACGACACCAATGACTGCATTGTGAGTGATGTCCAGCTAATTTTTAAACGTAACAATGATGTGTTATTTTTAAACGACTTCAAAAACGGAGGAGAATATCAATTCAGTTGTATTTTTTTTTTTTTTATGTTTGTTACTGCAGTACTCCGTCATTTAGAAGCCGATTTGGAAAGTTCTTTTTATATTTTATTCGTTATGTCAACACAAAAAAAAAAAAACGGAGGGGCATAACTTCTTACGCTCTAGTTTTTTTTTTCTTGAGAGGATGTGATTACGGTCAAAATGAAAATCCAAGATGGCGGCTGCAAAAATTTTCGAATTTTTCGACATGGGCGTCAATTTCGTGATATTTGAGGTCGCTGAAAACGATAATGGGGTCAAAATGAAAATCCAAGATGGCGGCTGCGAAAATTTTCTAATTTTTCGTCATTGGTGTCATTTTCGTGATATTTGAGGTCGCTGAAAACGATAGTGGGGTCAAAATGAAAATCCAAGATGGCGGCTGCGAAAATTTTTAAATTTTTTAACATGGGTGTCATTTTCGTGATATTTGAGGTCGCTGAAAACGATAGTGGGGCCAATATGAAAATCCAAGATGGCGGCTGCGAAAATTTCCTAATTTTCGGTCATGGGTATCATTTTCGTGATATTTGAGGTCGCTGAAAACGATAGTGGGGTCAAAATGAGAATCCAAGATGGCGGCTGCGAAAATTTCCTAATTTTTCGTCATGGGTGTCATTTTCGTGATATTTTAGGTCACTGAAAGCGATAGTGGGGTCAAAATGAAAATCCAAGATGGCGGCTGCGAAAATTTCGTAATTTTTCGTCATGGGTGTCATTTTCGTGATATTTGAGGTCGCTGAAAACGATAGTGGGGTCAAAATGAAAATCCAAGATGGCGGCTGCGAAAATTTTCAAATTTTTCGACATGGGTGTCATTTTCGTGATATTTGAGGTCGCTGCAAACAATAGTGGGGTCAAAACGAATGACTATCGTTTTCAGCGATCTAAAATATCACGAAAATGACACCCATGATGAAAAGTTAGGAAATTTTCGTAGCCGCTATCTTGGATTTTCATTTTGACCCCGCTATCGTTTTCAGCAACCTAAAATATCACGAAAATGACACCCATGACGAAAAATTAGGAATTTTTCGCAGCCGCCATCTTGGATTTTCATTTTGACCCCACAATCGTTTTCTGCGACCTAAAATATCACGAAAATGACACCCATGACGAAAAATTTGGAAATTTTCACAGCCGCCATCTTGGATTTTCATTTTGACCCCGCTATCGTTTTCAGCGACCTAAAATATCACGAAAATGACACCCATGACGAAAAATTAGGAAATTTTCGCAGCCGCCATCTTGGATTTTCATTTTGACCCCACTATCGGTTTCAGCGACCTCAAATATCACGAAAATGACACCTGTGTCGAAAAATTTTATAATTTTCGCAGCCGCCATCTTGGATTTTCATTTTGACCCCACTATCGTTTTCAGCGACCTAAAATATCACGAAAATGACACCCATTACGAAAAATTAGGATATTCGCAGCCGCCATCTTGGATTTTCATTTTGACCTCACTATCGTTTTCAGCGACCTAAAATATCACGAAAATGACATCCATGACCGAAAATTAGGAAATTTTCGCAGCCGCCATCTTGGATTTTCATTTTGACCCCACTATCGTTTTCAGCGACCTAAAATATCACGAAAATGACACCCATGACGAAAAATTAGGAAATTTTCGCAGCCGCCATCTTGGATTTTCATTTTGACCCCACTATCGTTTTCAGCGACCTAAAATATCACGAAAATGACACCCATGACGAAAAGTTAGGAAATTTTCGCAGCCGCCATCTTGGATTTTCAGTTTGACCCCACTATCGTTTTCAGCGACCTAAAATATCACGAAAATGACACCCATGACGAAAAATTAGGAAATTTTCGCAGCCGCCATCTTGGATTTTCATTTTGACCCCACTATCGTTTTCAGCGACCTAAAATATCACGAAAATGACACCCATGACGAAAAGTTAGGAAATTTTCGCAGCCGCCATCTTGGATTTTCAGTTTGACCCCACTATCGTTTTCAGCGACCTAAAATAACACGAAAATGACACCCATGACGAAAAATTAGGAAATTTTCGCAGCCGCCATCTTGGATTTTCATTTTGACCCCGCTATCGTTTTCAGCGACCTTAAATATCACGAAAATGACACCCATGACGAAAAATTTGGAAATTTTCACAGCCGCCATCTTGGATTTTCATTTTGACCCCGCTATCGTTTTCAGCGACCTAAAATATCACGAAAATGACACCCATGACGAAAAATTAGGAAATTTTCGCAGCCGCCATCTTGGATTTTCATTTTGACCCCACTATCGTTTTCAGCGACCTAAAATATGACGAAAACGACACCCATGACGAAAAATTAGGAAATTTTTGCAGCCGCCATCTTGGATTTTGATTTTGACCCCACTATCGTTTTCAGCGACCTAAAATATCACGAAAATGACACCCATGACGAAAAGTTAGGAAATTTTCGCAGCCGCCATCTTGGATTTTCATTTTGACCCCACTATCGTTTTCAGCGACCTCAAATATCACGAATATGACACCCATGTCGAAAAATTTGAAAATTTTCGCAGCCGCCATCTTGGATTTTCATTTTGACCCCACTATCGTTTTCAGCGACCTAAAATATCACGAAAATAACACCCATGACGAAAAATTTGGAAATTTTCGCAGCCGCCATCTTGGATTTTCATTTTGACCCCACTATCGTTTTCAGCGACCTAAAATATCACGAAAACGACACCCATGACGAAAAATTGAAAATTTTTGCATCCGCCATCTTGGATTTTCATTTTGACCTTGAAATACAAAAAAAAATAAGAAGATACCTAATTAGAAAAAAAACTTAATTTAAAAAAAAAATCTTATTTATGTAGGTATACAGAAAAATACATTTGAGGGCCTACTTATTTTCTGAACATCCCTGCCCAACCCTTTGAAAGAATTCAGGCGTGATGTTATGAAGAAATCTCATTTCCTATCCGATATTCATTATAAAACCACCCGTACTAACTTTATTCTGTGGCACCTACCTATTTGAGATTTGAAAATAGTGAACCAAAAATTTGCGCGTCAGGCGGCTTTATAAGCTCCAGTGTAGGGTTCAAATTCAACTGTTTTACACACTTGATGCGATTGGTAAACATAGGCCGTGATAAAAATAAATACCAATAAAGCTTTTGCCCGCGTGACGTCTTTATTTACATAGACATAGCGTTCAAATTCAACTGTTTTCAACACATGTTAATTTGTGCCGGTCGCAGCCGGTGACAGAAGTTAGCGGGGGTGGCGGGTTCGAAAAATTGGCACACGTCCGACCTCCATCACGTTCCGCTCGGGACTAAACGACACGGAGCGAGCGCAAAACACTTGACATTGGAATTAGTGATATAAATATTTTGATATTTCAAATTATGATAGCCGTTATAAATTACATTTTTTACGACCTTTATTATGGCATAAGTTTTATTGTTCAAAGCCTAATATAAATCAAATGAAATAAGATATAGATCATAATTTAGACTTGTCTTTGCGATTTAATTGGATGCAGTAAAGTGCAAGTAATCGTGTATCGGACGGCCGAAATTTGTAGATGGAAGTCTGAACTAAGTAATATATTTTTTTCAAAATTTAAATCCGTGTTATCTACGAATAAAACACTAAACAAAACGACGTTTTTACGGCTCTCACCGCCTTAAGCATTTAGTAAAAGCTGTTATTTTGACATTACAAACAGACACTTCAATTTTTTTTTTTATATATAATATGTGTAGAACAGATTTTATGATAATAATAAAGTTCGTATTTTATCATTCGCTAAAGATTTTATTATTGGGTTATTTCCATTAGGAATTTTCCCGGTAGCAGCCCGAAGTCCGGACTTGTGCCCGATTGATAGCCTGAACTGAAACATAACTGGCGAAATGTGAGTGTTTCTATACACCTCTGGCTAACCCTTCGGGGAACACATCAGGCGTGATGTTATGTTAAGTTATCGAGTGAGTAGGTATAGTAAAACCGGAATTTTATTCTTGTTAAATGGTGCAACAAGAATTTTGGTGCCTAGGTACTAGGTAGGTAATACCTCTAAGGTCTAACAAACAAAAGGTCTGCAGCAGACCTTTTGTTTGTTGAACTTATATTACGTCGAGATAAAATGTAAAGGTTTAGTGTAGGACAATGTTGAGCAGACCGTCTGCTCAACATTGTCCTACACTAAACCTTCACATTTTATCTCGACGTAATATAAGTACTTATGAACGTAAACTGCTAATTACCTGTCCATTGTGTCTTGTTTTCAATAAAAAAAAACACAATTCATTGATTAAATATTCCATCACGAAGTAGCCATAATAATTGCTTAGGTACTATTAATACTATTATTTACGACTAGCTGGAAACAATAAACATATAAAGGTATGCAATAAGCAACATTTATAGGTATGGGTATTGTTGCAATGGTAAAAATAATTCATAGGCGTAAAGTAGTTAGTCGTTTATTTCCTAGTTTCCACACCAATGTTAATGATCACCTTTTTGAAAAATATGTGTTAGATATTCATAATAATTATCTACCGTTCTAAAAAAATACAAAAAATATATAGTAGTACTAACTTACCTAAGATACGATTTTTTGCAATTTATACCTAGTCTCACTATTTATTTCAAACTAGCGGTCCCGACAGACGATGTCCTGCCTGAACGATCCTAGAACCCGACTGCAGTGCCACCTACGGGGTCCAATTGTGTTTTCAAACCATCCAGGAACCAATTGAAATATACACACAAATTTTCATCCAAATCGGTCCAGCCGTTTAGGAGGAGTTAGGTGATAAACACACGTACAGAAGAATTATATATTTAAAAGTAGCGGATCCTATGTCCGTCTCCTGGTTCTAAGCTACCTCCCCACCAATTTTCAGCCAAATCGGTTCAGCCGTTCTTGAGTTATAAATAGTGTAACTAACACGACTTTCTTTTATATATATATACAGGGTGAAATTGAATAGATGCGACAAAATTTAAGGGGGTGTTCTACGCATCAATATGAACAACTTTTACTATGGGACCATACCTGAAATCGCGAAAAAAAAATCAGCTGTTCAGTACATTTAATGTTCGCATAATTCGTCAAAATGTACTGAACAGCTGATTTCTTTTTTCGCGATTTTAGGTTTGGTCCCATAGTAAAAGTTGTTCATATTGATGCGTAGAACACCCCCTTAAATTTTGTCGCATCTATTCAATTTCACCCTGTATAGATGGCGGACTTAATGCCTTAAGTATTTTCTACCAGTCAAATTATTCTGTGCTGTTAGTACGCCTAGGTTACAAGATCCTGGTGCGGGGCAAAGGCCTCTCCCACATGACTTCCTGACTGCCAGTTATTTCGGTCCAGCGGACCATTTCCAACAACTTATGTAGGTATTGCATTCAATTTCAAGTGTTTTGCTCACAATCTCATTTAAATGAATGCTGAGTCATGCGCAGTTCAACTTACTTGTGCAACTTCGGCCTTGGTATAACGCAACACGGCCAACAGCAGCATGGCATCACCCTCGTCTCTAGGTCAGCTCCCCCGGCGCTTCTGTAAACATTACATGTTGGTCTTAGAGTCTTAGACTATATTGATCTTCTTTAATTAATATTAAATTCTACGACACAATCATAATACGCCTCGTTCGTCGCATTTACTAATCCAAACAAATATTTTAAAGAGTAAATATTTTTATAAATAATATTATGTAATATAACTTGATAAGACCCAAGTCAAATCCAATCTTAATCATCGTCCTCCTGCCATAACCCATTCGTCGACGCAGCATGTTTTTCCTTCCATATCTATCAGCTCAGCTACACATCTGTCTCCGTCATCTCAGTATTCCTGTATGATGATATTTCTAGATCATGCTTCACTACGCTTTCTGACAATCCATCTCTTTCTTTGGTCAATTCTCTTCTATTTCTAATTTCATCATCATCATTGGCAGGCTTGTTCCACCCACTGTTGAGTATAGGCCTCCTCCCTTTGGTACCATGCTTCCCTATCCCTGGTTTGTGCGAGGCTCAAACAGTACCTACCTACGTATTTCTAATTTGTTTTTTTTTGTAATTTTGCCTAGCTATATACTGTGGTGCAATAAGGCCGGCCACATATAGTCGGAATTCCGTTTCGAAATATTTATTCGGAATTTCGAAGGCAGCAAATCCATACAGAATAAATTCGAAAGCAGACAATTTCGATTGGAGAACTACGGAGTACCTACGTGTGTGATAGACTGATAGTTGATTTTGTATGTATTTGCTGCCTTCGAAAATTCCGAATCGATATTTCGAAACGGAATTCCGACTGTATGTGGCTGGTCTAAGCCACCACAGGAATAACAAAGTAATTTAATAAAAAAAACTACAGTAGGTACTTAGTTAATTACTGACTTTATAGTGTACACTTTATCATAAAATCGTGACACATTTATCACGTCTATTTGTACGTGATAATTTAAAATACCTAATATTATAATGTAAATAATGAACAATAATTCCTGTTGATTTTATGCAAACAATACTGTTATCATTATTATTATGCAGATTACCTGTGCCTATGATAAGAACAAAGAATGCATGATAACGACATGCATGGCTTATATTTTTTGTTTGCTCAACCTAATCAATAACTACCGAAAAATATATACCTACGGTGTGTCGGTGGCCAACTGATTTGGGGCTTCTCAGTGAGCCAAGAAGTTTTGCATTGAACAACTAAGTATTGCACATAGTCTAGGCAATTGACATTAAGGCGCGGTGTTAGCTCAACATTGGTTTCTTGGATTGTCGAGTATGACGTAACGCAATGAAACTATCCGACGCAAAAAATACAGTGCACAGAAGGGTTTAAAGAAAAACTTTAACCGAATAGAATAGTAAAAAATAGTTTAATATTCCCAATAAAAAATTTGGAAGTTGCTCCACAAAAATAAACTTTGGCGTCGAACATCTCAGTATTTTCAGCGATAACAACATTTTTTTTAAGAATTATTTTATAAATAATCTAAAGAAAACCGGGAAAATAAATGCACATTCGCAGCTTAATCACATCTCGCAAAACACAAATATTATTTTCAAATTTCAACTTTATTTCAAGCCAGCTAATGGTGACAATAGATTACGCGGTTGTGTGACGTTTAAAATCGTAGTCAGTCCGCGCCTTAATTAGGAATGCGTGTTGATGTCTGCATGGTAATCAACCTCACACAAAACACTGCTTTTGTTGTGAAACAAACCTCAACGAGCCAGCAAATCTGTGATAGAACTAGGTCTCAGGATGTAGCTAAGGCATGCGTAACGAAATTGACAGTTGAAAAACCTGGGTTTTTCAGAAATAATAATGTCCAACGCGTAATTATTATTTCCCGGCGGATGTTGCAAAATTAATACTTTACTTATTACAACATCTGCGAAAAGACATCGTGGTTCAGTCCAAGGGAGCTGGGTAATTTCGTTTCAACATCATGAACTCACGGATGAAGTAGCGGACACATCTACACGCAAGAGTTCGCATTACCTAACAACGTTGCAATAGGACTAACTATTCGCTATTCGCTACTCTGTGGTCATGGCGTAGTTCAGAGGAATTAATTGTTATCTACAACTAAGCTTTATGTTTGCCATTAATTACCGCAGCTTTCTATTATCAATGGAGATAGCAATAATTTTGTTGGTTTGTGGGAACGAGATAAAAGTAACGTGCAGCTATAGCGTAGTTATCTTCTTGCGCAAAACTTTAACAGGCATTAAGAAAAAACGCGTGCCAGTACCACCTAGTACTATTAACGCATTAGAGACTAACTACACTTATTCAGCTTAATTCAGTTTTTGTCCATACAAAACACCAGTTCTGTATGGACAAAAACTGAACCTTATTGACACCATTATAAGCATTTACTTGCATCAATTTCTACTCTGTATGGTGTTGTTACGTTCTGAATATTGATGTTCATCTTAATCTAGATGATTACCTACCCTCTAACACCTACTGATCGACGACAGTCCCATGTCCAATCGGTACCCCCCAAAAGGTTCTTTACCAGATAGACTAGGGTTACCGGTTTGCCGGGGTCGGTTGGTCCGTGGATGGCTGAGACTCCTCCGTGGCTCGGAAAGCACGTTAAGCCGTTGGTCCCGGCTGTCATTCGAGAATCTTTGACAGTCGTTACGGGTCGTCAGAAGCTTGAAAGTCTGACAACCAGTCTTACCAAGGAGTATCGTATTACCCAATTACTGGTTGTGGAGGACAGATAGGCAATCGCTCCATGTAAAATACTGGTATTCAGCTGCATCCGGTTAAACTGGTAGCCGACCCCAACATGGTTGGGCAAAGGCAGGCAGATTGATTGACAGGGTTACATGATCACTAAATATGCATGGCAATAACAGACAATGCAATCAATAACAGGATCCAATACTTACTTCCTCAATAACAATCAATATTGATGAAATGATGACATAGATCATTTTTTAACGACTGCAAAACTGCAGATCGAAATACCTATTCAAATATTTTGAATGAAACTCGGTTTATAAGTTCATACTGCATTGGTTTACCAAATTTATTTATAATATTCACCTTACGAGTTGTTGTGTAATTTAATAACAACACACGAAAACTTTCTTCATTAAAGTATTTGTAAGTTAGGTCTTTATTTGCCAAACATGATAGGTATAAATTTGTCCACATATTTAGCTTTACAGAATATTGTATCAATTGTAAAATTGTCATCAAGCCAAATCAGACATCAGGTATATAACAATTCTTTTATTTCTCATCATTATCGTGCAGCTGAAAGACATCAACGACCGTTGCCAAGACCTAATATGTTTTTTTTTTACATATTTTTAATTAAGTACTTCTAGAGAGTTCTAGAATGAAACTGAATCGAAAATCTCTTAATAATTAATTAAACAAAATAAGGCAAGGCATTCGTCCCACCCACTAATGACGAAGCGATTAGCTATCAACGATTTTCTCGATCAAGAATCGTACAAAAATTGTAAGTTCCATAATAAGTAAAAGAGAAACTTATACAGGGTTACTGGAAACATGTCACGAATTCACGATCCCTTTAAGGCGGGGTGCAAGCAAGCGCCGTAGGTATGAAATGCTTACCGCAGCCCCCGCAAGGAGTAGCGATACGTAATAAATTACGATGCGCGGGAAACGCGCGCCAAGCGCACCGCTCATGAGTTCATGAACTCGAGTAGGTACTATGTTGCGTCACAGAATAGAGCAATGCAGTAGATAAACTTGAACTGATTAGTATACAAGTTTATTTTGTTTTATTTTTCTAGTAAGTATTTTTGAAAGTTGTAGACAGATTAGACATTTTAGACAGATTTTAGACATTTTAGACACATTTTAGACATTTTAGACAGATCCAAGATGGCGGCTGCGAAAATTCCCTAACTGTTCGTCATGGGTGTCATTTTCGTGATATTTTAGGTCGCTGAAAACGATAGTGGGGTCAAAATGAAAATCCAAGATGGCGGCTGCGAAAATTTCCTAATTTTTCGTCATGGGTGTCATTTTCGTGATATTTTAGGTCGCTGAAAACGATAGTGGGGTCAAAATGAAAATCCAAGATGGCGGCTGCGAAAATTTCCTAATTTTTCGTCATGGGTGTCATTTTCGTGACATTTTAGGTCGCTGAAAACGATAGTGGGGTCAAAATGAAAATCCAAGATGGCGGCTGCGAAAATTTCCTAATTTTTCGTCATGGGTGTCATTTTCGTGTTATTTTAGGTCGCTGAAAACGATAGTAGGGTCAAAATGAAAATCCAAGATGGCGGCTGCGAAAATTTCCAAATTTTTCGTCATGGGTGTCATTTTCGTGATATTTGGGGTCGCTGAAAACGATAGTGGGGTCAAAATGAAAATCCAAGATGGCAGCTACGAAAATTTCCAAATTTTTCGTCATGGGTGTCATTTTCGTGTTATTTTAGGTCGCTGAAAACGATAGTGGGGTCAAAATGAAAATCCAAGATGGCGGCTGCGAAAATTTCCTAACTTTTCGTCATGGGTGTCATTTTCGTGATATTTTAGGTCGCTGAAAACGATAGTGGGGTCAAAATGAAAATCCAAGATGGCGGCTGCGAAAATTCCCTAACTTTTCGTCATGGGTGTCATTTTTGTGATATTTTAGGTCGCTGAAAACGATAGTCGGGTAAAAAGGAAAATCCAAGATGGCGGCTGCGAAAATTTCCTAATTTTTCGTCATGGGTGTCATTTTCGTGATATTTTAGGTCGCTGAAAACGATAGTGGGGTCAAAATGAAAATCCAAGATGGCGGCTGCGAAAATTCCCTAACTTTTCGTCATGGGTGTCATTTTCGTGATATTTTAGGTCGCAGAAAACGATTGTGGTGTGGCGGCATCTACGGTCATTGATGCGTAGTTCATATGTGGCGATGTAGATGCCGCCACATATGAACTACGCATCAATGACATGACGTCACGCAAACCTGCATCGCGCAATTAGAGTTTACCACGCGATTAGCATATATACAACGTCCCGACATCAACCGTCGGGCAGTAGCCCACCAGACACAACACCCGTCTGGTCAGAGGATCCTCCCTTTTCTATGGAGGATGAGTGAACTTTACACCCTGTTCCTCATGCCTCTAAACTGGTGACCCCGACGTGATATATGCTAATCGCGTGGTAAACTCTAATTGCGCGATGCAGGTTTGCGTGACGTCATGTCATTGATGCGTAGTTCATATGTGGCGATGTAGATGCCGCCACAGTGGGGTCAAAATGAAAATCCAAGATAGCGGCTACGAAAATTTCCTAATTTTTCGTCATGGGTGTCATTTTCGTGTTATTTTAGGTCGCTGAAAACGATAGTGGGGTCAAAATGAAAATCCAAGATGGCGGCTATGAAAATTTCCTAACTTTTCGTCATGGGTGTCATTTTCGTGATAATTTAGGTCGCTGAAAACGATAGTGGGGTCAAAATGAAAATCCAAGATGGCGGCTGCGAAAATTTTAAAATTTTTCGACATGGGTGTCATTTTCGTGATATTTGAGGTCGCTGAAAACGATAGTGGGGCCAAAATGAAAATCCAAGATGGCGGCTGCGAAAATTTCCTAATTTTCGGTCATGGGTATCATTTTCGTGATATTTGAGGTCGCTGAAAACGATAGTGGGGTCAAAATGAGAATCCAAGATGGTGGCTGCGAAAATTTCCTAATTTTTCGTCATGGGTGTCATTTTCGTGATATTTTAGGTCACTGAAAGCGATAGTGGGATCAAAATGAAAATCCAAGATGGCGGCTGCGAAAATTTCCTAATTTTTCGTCATGGGTGTCGTTTCCATGGTTTTAGAGGGTGCTGAAAACGATTGTGGGGTCAAAATGAAAATCCAAGATAGCGGCTACGAAAATTTCCTAATTTTTCGTCATGGGTGTCATTTTCGTGTTATTTTAGGTCGCTGAAAACGATAGTGGGGTCAAAATGAAAATCCAAGATGGCGGCTATGAAAATTTCCTAACTTTTCGTCATGGGTGTCATTTTCGTGATAATTTAGGTCGCTGAAAACGATAGTCATTCATTTTGACCCCATTATCGTTTGCAGCGACCTCAAATATCACGAAAATGACACCCATGTCAAAAAATTTGAAAATTTTCGCAGCCGCCATCTTGGATTTTCATTTTGACCCCACTATCGTTTTCAGCGACCTCAAATATCACGAAAATGACACCCATGACGAAAAATTAGGAAATTTTCGCAGCCGCCATCTTGGATTTTCATTTTGAACCCACTATCGTTTTCAGCACCCTCTAAAACCATGGAAACGACACCCATGACGAAAAATTAGGAAATTTTCGCAGCCGCCATCTTGGATTTTCATTTTGATCCCACTATCGCTTTCAGTGACCTAAAATATCACGAAAATGACACCCATGACGAAAAATTAGGAAATTTTCGCAGCCACCATCTTGGATTCTCATTTTGACCCCACTATCGTTTTCAGCGACCTCAAATATCACGAAAATGATACCCATGACCGAAAATTAGGAAATTTTCGCAGCCGCCATCTTGGATTTTCATTTTGGCCCCACTATCGTTTTCAGCAACCTCAAATATCACGAAAATGACACCCATGTCGAAAAATTTTAAAATTTTCGCAGCCGCCATCTTGGATTTTCATTTTGACCCCACTATCGTTTTCAGCGACCTCAAATATCACGAAAATGACACCCATGACGAAAAATTTTGAAATTTTCACAGCCGCCATCTTGGATTTTCATTTTGACACCGCAATCGTTTTCAGCGACCTAAAATATCACGAAAACGACACCCATGACGAAAAATTAGGAAATTTTTGCAGCCGCCATCTTGGATTTTCATTTTGACCCCACTATCGTTTTCAGCGACCTAAAATATCACGAAAATGACACCCATGTCGAAAAATTTGAAAATTTTCGCAGCCGCCATCTTGGATTTTCATTTTGACCCCACTATCGTTTTCAGCGACCTAAAATATTACGAAAATGACACCCATGACGAAAAATTAGGAAATTTTCGCAGCCGCCATCTTGGATTTTCATTTTGACCCCACTATCGTTTTCAGCGACCTTAAATATCACGAAAACGACACCCATGACGAAAAATTAGGAAATTTTTGCAGCCGCCATCTTGGATTTTCATTTTGACCCCACTATCGTTTTCAGCGGCCTAAAATATCACGAAAATGACACCCATGACGAAAAATTAGGAAATTTTCGCAGCCGCCATCTTGGATTTTCATTTTGACCCCACTATCGTTTTCAGCGACCTAAAATATCACGAAAACGACACCCATGACGAAAAATTAGGAAATTTTTGCAGCCGCCATCTTGGATTTTCATTTTGACCCCACTATCGTTTTTAGCGACCTAAAATATCACGAAAATGACACCCATGACGAAAAATTTGGAAATTTTCGCAGCCGCCATCTTGGATTTTCATTTTGACCCCACTATCGGTTTCAGCGACCTCAAATATCACGAAAATGACACCCATGTCAAAAAAATTTGGAAATTTTCGCAGCCGCCATCTTGGATTTTCATTTTGACCCCGCAATCGTTTTCAGCGACCTAAAATATCACGAAAATGACACCCATGACGAAAAATTTGGAAATTTTCGCAGCCACCATCTTGGATTTTCATTTTGACCCCACTATCGGTTTCAGCGACCTCAAATATCACGAAAATGACACCCATGACGAAAAATTAGGAAATTTTCGCAGCCGCCATCTTGGATTTTCATTTTGACCCCACTATCGTTTTCAGCGACCTTAAATATCACGAAAACGACACCCATGACGAAAAATTAGGAAATTTTCGCAGCCGCCATCTTGGATTTTCATTTTGACCCCACTATCGGTTTCAGCGACCTCAAATATCACGAAAATGACACCCATGTCGAAAAATTTGGAAATTTTCGCAGCCGCCATCTTGGATTTTCATTTTGACCCCACTATCGTTTTCAGCGACCTAAAATATCACGAAAACGACACCCATGACGAAAAATTAGGAAATTTTTGCAGCCGCCATCTTGGATTTTCATTTTGACCCCACTATCGTTTTCAGCGGCCTAAAATATCACGAAAATGACACCCATGACGAAAAATTAGGAAATTTTCGCAGCCGCCATCTTGGATTTTCATTTTGACCCCACTATCGTTTTCAGCGACCTAAAATATCACGAAAACGACACCCATGACGAAAAATTAGAAAATTTTTGCAGCTGCCATCTTGGATTTTCATTTTGACCCCACTATCGTTTTTAGCGACCTAAAATATCACGAAAATGACACCCATGACGAAAAATTTGGAAATTTTCGCAGCCGCCATCTTGGATTTTCATTTTGACCCCACTATCGGTTTCAGCGACCTCAAATATCACGAAAATGACACCCATGTCAAAAAATTTGGAAATTTTCGCAGCCGCCATCTTGGATTTTCATTTTGACCCCGCAATCGTTTTCAGCGACCTAAAATATCACGAAAATGACACCCATGACGAAAAATTTGGAAATTTTCGCAGCCGCCATCTTGGATTTTCATTTTGACCCCACTATCGGTTTCAGCGACCTCAAATATCACGAAAATGACACCCATGACAAAAAATTAGGAAATTTTCGCAGCCGCCATCTTGGATTTTCATTTTGACCCCACTATCGTTTTCAGCGACATTAAATATCACGAAAACGACACCCATGACGAAAAATTAGGAAATTTTCGCAGCCGCCATCTTGGATTTTCATTTTGACCCCACTATCGGTTTCAGCGACCTCAAATATCACGAAAATGACACCCATGTCGAAAAATTTGGAAATTTTCGCAGCCGCCATCTTGGATTTTCATTTTGACCCCACTATCGTTTTCAGCGACCTAAAATATCACGAAAATGACACCCATGACGAAAAATTAGGAAATTTTCGCAGCCGCCATCTTGGATTTTCATTTTGACCCCACTATCGTTTTCAGCGACCTAAAATATCACGAAAATGACACCCATGACGAAAAATTAGGAAATTTTCGCAGCCGCCATCTTGGATTTTCATTTTGACCCCACTATCGTTTTCAGCGACCTAAAATATCACGAAAATGACACCCATGACGAAAAATTAGGAAATTTTCGCAGCCGCCATCTTGGATTTTCATTTTGACCCCACTATCATTTTCAGCGACCTAAAATATCACGAAAACGACACCCATGACGAAAAATTGGAAATTTTTGCAGCCGCCATCTTGGATTTTCATTTTGACCTTGAAATACAAAAAAAATAAGAAGATACCTAATTAGAAAAAAAACTTAATTTAAAAAAAAAATCTTATTTATGTAGGTATACAGAAAAATACATTTGAGGGCCTACTTATTTTCTGAACATCCCTGCCCAACCCTTTGAAAGAATTCAGGCGTGATGTTATGAAGAAATCTCATTTCCTATCCGATATTCATTATAAAACCACCCGTACTAACTTTATTCTGTGGCACCTACCTATTTGAGATTTGAAAATAGTGAACCAAAAATTTGCGCGTCAGGCGGCTTTATAAGCTCCAGTGTAGGGTTCAAATTCAACTGTTTTACACACTTGATGCGATTGGTAAACATAGGCCGTGATAAAAATAAATACCAATAAAGCTTTTGCGCGCGTGACGTCTTTATTTACATAGGCATAGCGTTCAAATTCAACTGTTTTCAACACATGCTAATTTGTGCCGGTCGCAGCCGGTGACAGAAGTTAGCGGGGTGGCGGGTTCGAAAAATTGGCACACGTCCGACCTCCGTCACGTTCCGCTCGGGACTAAACGGCTCAGGGCGAGCGTTTGCGAAGCTGAAAACACTTGACATTGGAATTAGTGATATAAATATTTTGATATTTCAAATTATGATAGCCGTTATAAATTACATTTTTTACGATCTTTATTATGGCATAAGTTTTATTGTTCAAAGCCTAATATAAATCAAATGAAATAAGATATAGATCATAATTTAGACTTGTCTTTGCGATTTAATTGGATGCAGTAAAGTGCAAGTAATCGTGTATCGGACGGCCGAAATTTCTAGATCGAAGTCTGAACTAAGTAATATATTTTTTTCAAAATTTAAATACGTGTTATCTACGAATAAAACACTAAACAAAACGACGTTTTTACGGCTCTCACCGCCTTAAGGGGTGATAGTAGAGGTCATTAGGTATCAAATCACTCATGGGTACATGGATCAAAAATGAACCACCCTCGAGATAATGTATTTTATTTTTTCAAAAAACAGTGGACAAAAAAAACTAATGTAACTATTGGTTTTTTTTTGCTTTTCTAATTACCTAGTCCTTTTTTATGTCAATAACAATAATTCATAAAATAAAAGAAATCTTGTAACATACTCAAATTTGATTTGTGATTTTAATTTTAATTGTTTTTATTGTGTACCTAGTTGATTTTATATTATTTTTAATTCCGTTTTAATTGTACATATATATGATCCAAAGATGATTGAAATAAATAAATAAATAAAATAAAAATTAAATAATTACCCAAAATCGTAACAATTTTCGTATTTTTGTCTTTCGTAACAAATTGCAAGTTTACTGCTTAAAATTACTAAGGAGCTTTATCGGCGTACTTTTTCATAAGCATCTACGCTTTATTAGCTATCCAACGAGGTATAAACATTTTCTATAAGTACATTGAAAAATGACTGTATAAACTAGATTTATAAGGGAAAAAAGGGGAATGTTTTTTGAAAAAAATTAATAAGTAACTCGAAGGTGGTTCATTTTTGACGCGTGTACCCAGTAGTGATTTAATACATAATGACCGCTTCTCCCCATGTTTTCAATAAGCCTGTATACAATTTAATAGTTGATCATTATCACTTCTTGGCCTGTTTATCACTGGACTTTTTTTGAGGTTTAATGCCTTTGTGGGTCTCATCCATAATGTATCAATTTATTACGTAGTGCGTGCGCGTGATTACTTTACTAATGTTCTACACGTTACTTTCAAGCGGGTGTGCCCAAATTAAACCGGTATAATTGAGTTGTGTATAAAACATTGTGGTTTCACTATTCAGCTGTTGAAATTAAGTCGAATAGGTAAATGGCGCCATGCTTGGGTCAAATTACAATATTGTATAGTATTTTTATGACGTCATCTGACAATAAAATCGTTTCAAAAATATAGGCACTGTTAAATCAAAGCTTTTAATATTTCCACTTATTTTTTTATAAACCATTATTATTGAATAAAATAATTAACTACGCACTCAAAATACCAAACCTATTTCAAAATGCCAGAGTTATTATTGTTAAAGATTTAATTGCTTCCTTATTTGATGGAAAAACACAAAGGAGGCGATATATTGATTGAATACGGACCTGACGAACTGTTCGGTGCCCCCGCATTCTGCCACGACCAGGCAGAAGAAGTGGTACAGCGCTATCATGACAGCCTCCTGAGCTATCGCCTCACAAGGTACCCGGGATCTGGGCAGTATTAGCGTTATGAACGCTGTCACTGCCACGATCTGGAAAAAGAAATAAAACGTTACACACAGAGCTGTAAACCATAAACAGGGTGTAAGTTTACAGTGGCAATCTTTTAAGGGGTCATTGTACTCATCATTATGAACAACTTTTACTATGGGACCAAACCTGAAATCGTGAAAAAAAATCAGCTGTTCCCTACATTTTGACGAATTATGCGAACATAAATGTACTGAACAGCAGATTTTTTTTTCGCGATTTCAGATTCAGATTCAGATTTCAGATTCAGATACTTTATTTGCTCAAACATGTGTGTACATACAATTATATAGAAAATAAAATAAAAATGCATGCAAGGTGTTAATAGGTACATGGAGATGTGCTAACATGTTTACCATATTGTCATGGTGTGCAAATGTTTGGATTTAAAAAAATAAAAAATAATAATAACAATAAAAATGCTGACATAAATAAATAACATTAAATTGATTGATTACTTTATCAATTCATAAATAAATAGATGGATTTCAGGTTTGGTCCCATAGTAAAAGTTGTTCATAATGATGAGTACAGTGACCTCTTCAAATATTGCCACTGTTTACACTTACACCCTGTATATACAACCTAACCGTTAGTGATCTTACTTGTAGATTCAGATTATGGTAGTAGGATGCGGTGAAAAACTTTGTCCATTGACTCCCATGAATCCCTTGCTGAAAATTTCAGGATGGATAGAATATCTTTCTGGATAATGTCTAGATTTTGTTCTCGCAAAGACAATAGATTCCAGAATGCAAATTGATGAGAAAGTGATATGCATTGACATTGCCTGATCTGATTGAAATCCACTGTATTGTCTGTCTTACCGGATAGGTAGGTATTGTATTGTGAACAATGTGTATATACATGGACTTGAATGAAACCTACGTAAGATATTTTATTTGTGATCTTTAGAACAATCAAAAAACTATACTGAAAAGACGTTATTGATGCGGGCCTCTATTTGTACCTAATCATTGTTGTAACTTGAATTATCTACGTCAAAAGTGTGGGAAAATATTAATATAATAGGCAAATTAATTAAAAGATATACTTATTACTATTTTTTTGTCTGAGTAATTAAAGTTAGCTGTGAATTGTGACGGTATTAAACTCATTATTTAAGTACTAAGTATTTTAGTATTTAAATTTTAATAACAGAGTATCTTACTCTAGTTTTTTATAAAATTAATTAAATCATAATGTATAAAATTTAAATTAAGTAATTAAAATTTCACCTAGGTAAGTATATCTTTTTTTTACTATAGGTACTCGTACCTACCATTCGAGAATCAATACAATTCCTTCGTAATTCTAGCTGTGTCTAGCCATATGGTTTACCCTTTCGAATATGAAGTTTTTACTTGTAGGTACAGCAAAGCTAGCCGAGGTGGGTTAGTGGATGGGTCTATTTCATAATAGTACCTGGGTGACCGAGCTCTGCTCGGGTGAAAATAGGAAAGACTAATTTTCCCAGAAATGAGACCTAGCAAGATCGATTTTTCGCCCCCCGTAAACCCCTATATTACAACTTTCATCGAAATCGTTAGAGCCGTTTCCGAGAACGTGATTATGATTACAAATATTATACAAATATTGCTCATTTAATAGTACAGGTCTATAGGATATCGAGACTTCTCCGCCGGGCGGCGCCGCGCCCCGCAGTGCCTCGGGAAGCACATTATGTCGATGGTCCCGCTTCCAGCTGTCAATTTGAATCATTGACAGTCGTTACGAGTCTAGTCAGGCCGAAAGTCTGACAACCAATCTTACCAAAGGTATCGTCGCTAGATGGTGGAGGACAGATGGCAGGCAGTCGCTCTATGTGTATAAAATATGTCAAATACTGGTTTCAGTTGCATCCGGTTAGACTGAAAACCGACTCCAACATAGGTACCTACATAATTGGGAAAAGACTAGGTAGATGAATGAAGTTTCTTTACTTCATTCCATTAGTGATCATTGTACGTGATTACGTATAATTTGTAATTAAGTAGTCGATGCAAGTCTTTCCCACAGCTTGCTTGAGTATTTAAAATCGGTCAAGTACAAGTATCAAAGCATCGCAATCTTTAGATTCTTATTCACAGCTATTGTGCATCAATTCGTCGCTAATTTAGCTAACTGACGTATCTGACATTTTGGAGTTTTGGACTAAGCCGATAGCCGACCTAACTATAGTATTTTGATACAACATTTGCCAAGTCGAATCGATCTGTCTAATCGGCGAATCTGTACCTATGCCTTACGGTCCACATGATAATGCAAAAATCGAGACCGTTAAACCAACAGTTTACAAAAAAAAAAACCGGCCAAGTACGTGTCGGACCACGCACAATGAAGGGTTCCGTAGTTGAAAAGAATTTATCCAAACAAACTTAAGGCGGGGTGAAAGCGGGGTGCGGAGACAGGAAACCTCCCCGAGTTCCCGTGGGCTGGAATTCCCTTCGGATACGTCCGTGGGGAAGGCCAGTCTTCGGGACGGTGCACCCTGGGATGCGGGCAATGGTTCCCCTTAGGCACAAGTGCCTAAGGGGTTTCGTTGCCCGTATGCTAATATCCTGTCGGAGGAACGCTCCAACGTGTGTCCCTCTGCTCTAAGCAGAGACGCACAGCGGCGGAGTAAGAACGGGCTCGGTGTGCACTAACCCTGCCGCCGGGCAGGCAGAAGGAAGCCATTCATCCACCATCAATCATCATCATCCCCGCCACCATACACCATTCATCATTCACCACATCATCATTCCCATCCCATCATCCACCATCAATCATCATCATCCCCGCCACCATATACCATTCATCATTCACCACATCATCATTCCCATCCCATCACCCACCATCATCATTCCCATCATCATTTCCATTTTCATTTCGTCATTTCCTTCTGCCACCGTTAGTCTCGTAGCCCCGAAGATCGTTCAAGGTCATGTCTCTGACTTTTGACGGGGGTCGAGGGTCTTGGCTTAACCGCCCGGACCGCGAGGAAGAAAACCTCTATAAAAAATTACCCCAAACCTCCAAGCGGCGGCGCACCGTGAGGGAGGTTGGTAGCTTGATTAATGGGTAGCTTAATTAGTCGCTAGTGCGAACCACACAGTTTTGAGCAGGTACACAAAGTAAAATACTCGTGGGAACAAAAATGGAAAATTTTAACAAAACCCAAAGACGAGAAGAGGAGAAGGAGAGGAGCGATGCGGGGTCGGAGTCCGACGCCGCATCGGGAGCGAAGGGCGCGAAGGGCTCTTTTAAGAGCCCGGAGTGCGTATTGGTGGCGGCCGCTGGTAGGAGGAGTGCCTTCCTGAAGCGGAATGTGGAGTTGAATCCGGGGGAGGGCCAGGAGTCTTCGTCGGATGGCGGAAAGGGCTCGGCCCCTAAGTATGCTCGCCGGGGCCTAGGGTGGACCCGGAAAAAGAGCAAGGGCCGGGCAAATACCGTACCGGTGGACGGCTCAGTCGGGTCGGCCGAGGGGAGCGCCATCGAGGCGTCTGGCGATGAGTCGGACGCCACTGGTGGCCCCAACTCGGAGCGGGCCAGGTTTGAGGAGGTCGTGGCTGCTGCAGTCAAGTGTGTGTCCTTGAAGAAGAAACAATCTTCCAAAGACAAGGCCATACCTGCAGCCAAGGCCTCCATTATGGCGGCAGCGGAGGTCCTGCTCCAAGGGCCTCCGCCGGACGGTATGTCGGAAATGCGGGCGGAGGTCGCCCGCTTGACAGCCGCCATGGAGCTTCTCCGAAAGGAGAATGAGGAGCTCCGAGCGGACCTGGCCAGGCTCCGCGATGCCGGCCCTCAGAAGGTGCCGCAAGAGGGGGCGCAGCAGGGGCAGAGCGGGCTCGGGCCCGCAGAGGAGAGGCTACTGACCCTGGTGCGGAAGGAGCTGGCTGCCTTCAACAGCCGGTTCTCGGTCCTGGAGGGCATTGTCCTCCGGCCCCCGCTAGCGGCGAGCCGGCAGGCCTCGGGCCAGCCAAAGGCGGCATCGTACGCCGCCACGGCTGCCACGCCCAAACCTGGGTCAGCGGGGCAGGCGAAGGGCGGGGCCGCCGCTGCAAAGGCGCCTGCGAAAGCGCCTGCGAAGGCGCCCGCTAAGGCGCCTGAGAAGGCCCCGGCTGTGGCGGCGACGACGACGCGGCCGCCCCCGCCTTCTAAATCTCCTCCGGCTGACGCCGAATGGCAGGTAGCCGGGGAGAAGAAGAAGGAGGGCAAGGCGGCAAGGGCGGCCAAGCGGAAGGAGAGGCGGCGTCGGCGCAAGGAGCGGAGCGTCGCGGCGAGGTTGCGCGCCCCAAAGTCCGCAGCTGTAGTGATCACACTACAGCCGGAAGCGGAGAAGAAGGGCGTGTCCTACCGCGACGTGCTCACCAAAGCGCGGGCGGCGGTGAACCTGGAGGAGATCGGGGTCACTAAGGGCATGCGTATTAGGGTCACGGCGACTGGGGCTCGTATGCTCGAGATCCCCGGTGCGGCCAGTGGCCCGACTGCTGACGCTCTGGCTGAAAAGCTCAGGGCGTCCTTAAATGCGGACGAAGCCCGAGTGTCCAGACCCGCCAAGTGCGCTGACATGCGCATCCTGGGTCTGGACGACTCCGTGACGGAGGGGGAAGTTGTGGCCGCCGTGGTCAAGACTGGGGGGTGCGCCTTCGAGCAGGTGAAGGTAGGCACCATCCGTCCAGACTCCACGGGGTTGCGAGCCGTTACGGTGAGCTGCCCCGTATCGGCGGCCAACAAAATCGTTGGGGAGGGCCCAAGATTCCAGGTGGGCTGGGATTCCACGCGGGTAAAACTGCTGGAACCCAGACCTCTGAGGTGCTTCCGTTGCCAAGTGGGCAACCACGTGGGAGCTAAATGCACCTCGGAGGTGGACCGCAGCAGTAATTGCTTCCGTTGTGGTCAGCCCGGTCACAAGGCCGGCTCGTGCAATGCCACGCCGCACTGCTACCTATGTGCGGCAGCTGGCAAGCCGGCCGATCACCGGGCTGGAAGCAAGGGCTGTGGTCCACCCACGAAAGCCCGGGGCAAGGGCAAGCCCTCCGCCCCCTCTACCGCCGTCACCGCCGCAGCCGCCACAGGCGCCGTCGCTGCCGCCCCCACTGCCGTCGCCGCCGTACCCACTGCGGCGGAGCCCTCACAGGGGGCTCAGGAGGGGGCTGAAATGGAATGCCAGTAGTGGCCCCATTACGCCTCCTCCAGGCGAACATCAACCACTGCGCCGCCGCTCAGGATCTGTTGCTCCAGAGCATGGCGCAGTGGTCGATTAACATCGCCGTGGTCGCTGAGCCGTACTTTGTCCCGCCCAGTGATTACTGGGTGGAAGACCTGAGCGGCTCAGTGACCCTCATTTCGTCGGCCGCCGCCGGTACCCTGTCCCTTGAAGCCGTCAAGAAGGGACAGGGCTGCGTTGCAGCACGGTTCGGGGGGATTGTCGTGGTGGGGACATACTTCTCCCCGAGCCGAACTCTCGCCGAGTTCCACAACTCCCTTGCGGAGTTGAAAACCGTCGTCGTCGGGTTTCGTTCCCTTCCCGTGCTTGTCCTCGGGGACTTCAACGCCAAGAATGTGGCTTGGGGTTCCCGGTATACGGACACACGGGGCAGGATGGTGGAGGACTGGGCTCTGGAAACAGGCCTGGTCGTCCTAAACCGGGGTTCTGTCCCCACGTGTGTGCGGATGCGGGGCGAATCGGTGGTGGACATCTCGTTCGCCAGCCCCGCTCTGTTGCCACACGTGGTTGACTGGCGCGTCATGGAGGGGGTGGAGACCTATTCCGATCACCGGTATATCCGGTTTGATGTCTCCGCCCATACCTCGAGCGCGCCGGTCCAACAGGCCCCGAGTGGTCCGCGGTGGGCGCTGAAGAAGCTGGACCGGGAGCTCCTCCTGGAAGCCTCGATCGTGCAGGCCTGGGTGTCACCACCGGACAGGCCTGCCGACATCAACGACGAGGCGGAGTGGTTCCGGGAGGCCATGTCCGAAGTCTGCGACGTGGCAATGCCCCGGGTCCAGCCCAGTCGCGCCTTTCGCCAGGTGTATTGGTGGTCGCCGGAGCTGACGGCTCTGCGCGAGGCGTGTGTTGCCGCGCGGCACCGGTACACCAGGCACCGCAGGCTCCGTATCCGCCCTCCGGATACGGAAGCCATTCAGGCGGAGCTGTACGAGGGGTACAGAGCGGCGAAGACCGCCCTCCGAGCGGAGATCTTGCGGTCCAGGGATCTGGGCCGCGAGGAGTCGCTGGAGACTCTGAACAGAGACCCATGGGGGCGCCCCTATAAGATGGTGCGGGAGAAACTCCGCCCATGGGCGCCCCCGCTGACGCAGAGTCTCCGGCCCGAGCTCGTGGAGGACGTGGTGAGCGCTCTGTTCCCTTCGCGAGGGGAACATACTCCCCCGTCTATGGCTCCGCCTCATGCGGTGCCCGCTGCGGACCAAGAGACCGACGACGACGATGTTGCTCCGGAAGTGACCGAGGTAGAGTTGAGAGCGGCGGTACGTAGGCTCAGTGCCAAAAATACCGCCCCAGGACCCGACGGCTTACCTGGAAGAGCCTGGGTTCTGGCCTTTGGGGCTCTCGGGCCTCGACTAGGGGGGCTCCTAAGCGCATGCTTGGAGAGGGGCCAGTTTCCACTTCGCTGGAAGACGGGGAAACTGGTCCTCATTAAGAAGCCGGGGCGCCCTGCGGACTCTCCGTCCGCTTACCGGCCCATCGTGCTGCTCGACGAGGTGGGCAAGCTTTTTGAAAGAGTTATTGCAGACCGCCTCGTCGGGTGGCTGGTGCAGGAGGGGCCGGATTTGGCGGAGAGCCAGTTTGGCTTCCGCAAGGGGCGCTCTACGGTGGACGCCATCATGCGCGTGCGAGCCCTCACGACGGGGGATGCAGTGGCCCGGGGTGGGGTCGTCTTGGCGGTGTCCCTAGACATCGCCAACGCCTTTAATACCCTGCCCTGGAGTTGCATCAGGGAGGCATTCCGGTATCACCGGATGCCGACCTACCTCTGTCGAGTGGTCGAGGCCTATCTGACGGACAGGGCCGTCATATACCCCGGTCATCAGGGAGAGTGGAACCGGCGAGAGATGTCGTGCGGTGTCCCACAGGGATCGGTCCTGGGGCCGCATTTGTGGGACATCGGTTACGACTGGGTGCTGCGCGCCGACCTCCCTGGCGGCGTCAGCGTAGTATGTTACGCTGACGACACGCTGGTCCTGGCGCAAGGGAGGTCGCACCAGGCGGCGGCGGACTTAGCGACACGCGGGGTTGCGATAGTCGTGGAGAGGATCCGGCAGTTGGGACTCGAGGTGGCCCTGCACAAGTCCGAGGCCATGTGTTTTCATGGTCCTCGGAATGCGCCACCGTCGGGTTCCGAAATAACGGTGGGAGGGGTTCACATCGGAGTCGGGTCGACGATGAAGTACCTGGGACTCGTCCTCGACAGCCGGTGGAACTTCGTGGAGCACTTCCGACGTTTGGCTCCCAGACTGGCACGGGCTGGGGCTGCCTTGAGGCGGCTCCTGCCCAATCTGGGGGGTCCAAACGCCTCCTGCCGGAGGCTCTACGCGGGGGTCGTGCGGTCCATGGCCCTTTACGGAGCACCGGTGTGGGCGCGTTCCCTAAGGCTGGGGCCAGCCGGCAGGTTGAACGCGTCCCAGAGGGTCATGGCCATCCGGCTAGTCCGGGGATACCGCACGGTCTCCCGGGAGGCGGCGAGCCTCCTTGCCGGATTGCCGCCGTGGGATCTGGAGGCAAAGGTCCTCGCGCACGTGTGGGAGTGGCGCGAGGAGGCGAAGCGCCGGGGCGTAACTCCGCTGCCGCGAGAAATCACGGTACAGCGGACAGAGCTCCGGCGGGATCTCATGGCGGCATGGAGAGCGCGACTGTCGCAACCCAGCGCTGGGCACGCCACAATTGCGGCGATAAGTCCCCTCTTTGAGGAGTGGTTAGAGAGGCGCCACGGCGTCCTCACCTTCCGCCTGACGCAGGTCCTCACCGGACACGGTTGTTTCGGGAGGTTCCTGTTTCGCATAAGGCGGGAGGAAACGCCCGGGTGTTTCCATTGTGTGGATCGCCCGGAGGACACGGTGGAGCATACAGTGGAGGTCTGCCCGGCTTGGGCAGAGCACCGCCGTGTTCTCACGGAGGCGATCGGCGGCGGCGATCTCTCGCGTCCGAGCCTGGTCCAGGCCATGGTGCGGAGCGAGAGTGCATGGGAGGCCGTCACCTCCTTCTGCGAAGCAGTGATGCTCGCGAAGGAGGAGGCGGAACGCGTGAGGGAGAGGCAGCCTCACGCCCTCAGTCGCCGCAGGAGACGTCCCGGGCGGCGGGAATCGCAGGGCGATTTCCGGCCACCGTAGGCGCGGGCCTGCGGACGGTGAGCAGCGGGTAGCTCGCCGTCCGGTAAGGACCAGGCCCGAGTCGACGGCGCGTTGTGTTCCACGCGCGCCTCAAAGAGATGTCAGCAAGTGACGGGGCCCAATAGGGCCGACGCCGCTGGGGTCGCGGGTTGTCCGAAGGGGTTACCGCGGCCTTGGCATAGGCAACTGAAGGAACACGGGTGGGTTTTAGTCAGTAAAAGTCTGACACGCCCTCCCGCTCCACCCAGAGCGGGAGAAGTTATTTGATGATTTCCCACCCTCAAAAAAAAAAAAAAAAAAAAAAAAAAAAAAAAAAAAAAAAAAAAAAAAAAAAAAAAAAAAAGGCGGGGTGAAAGCAAGCGCCGTAGGTATTAAATGCTTACCGCAGCCCCCGCAAGGAGTAGCGATACGTAATAAATTACGATGCGCGGGAAACGCGCGCCAAGCGCACCGCTCATGAGTTCATGAACTCGAGTAGGTACTATGTTGCGTCACAGAATAGAGCAATGCAGTAGATAAACTTGAACTGATTAGTATACAAGTTTATTTTGTTTTATTTTTCTAGTAAGTATTTTTTAAAGTTTTAGACAGATTAGGTTTGCATTGTAAACTTGAACAGTTAAAATAAATAAAAATAACTACTTATACATATTTATTTTCGTGAATAAGGTGGATTTAAAATCTGACTGACACGAAGACCTTTACCCGTACGATTCAAAACTACGCGCCGCGCACCATTTTACTTTACGAAGGTGTCGCATGGCGTGGGGAATAGTAGTTTCTGTCATTCCCCACGATACCACACCAGTGGTATCGTTTTCAGTGGTGTCGCTGTCGTGGGGAATGACAGAAACTACTATTCCCCACGCCATGCGACACCACCGACTGTATTGTGATGTCCAGCTACAAAACAATGATGTGTTACATAAAAATTTAGACCTTATTGACATTCATGTTTTTTTGTTAAATTTAGCTTCCAGACCATTTACCAAGTATCTTGGGCCAAAAAAAACAAAGGGTTTGTTAAATATCAATAAGGTCGAAATTAGCTTGACACCCTAAAAATGATGTGCATAATAATCTAGACACTTTCTGAGGTGTCAAGCGAATTTAGACCTTATTGACATTCATGTTTTTTTGTTAAATTCAGCTTCCAGATCATTTACCGAGTATTCTGGACCAAAAAAACAAAGGGTTTGTAAAATGTCAATAAGGTCGAAATTAGCTTGAGACCTTTATCGTTTTCAGCGAACTTAAATACCACGAATGACAGAAACTAGTATTCCCCACGACACCAATGACTGCATTGTGAGTGATGTCCAGCTAATTTTTAAACGTAACAATGATGTGTTATTTTTAAACGACTTCAAAAACGGAGGAGAATATCAATTCAGTTGTATTTTTTTTTTTTTATGTTTGTTACTGCAGTACTCCGTCATTTAGAAGCCGATTTGGAAAGTTCTTTTTTTATTTTATTCGTTATGTCAACACAAAAAAAAAAAAACGGAGGGGCATAACTTCTTACGCTCTAGTTTTTTTTTTCTTGAGAGGATGTGATTACGGTCAAAACGAAAATCCAAGATGGCGGCTGCAAAAATTTTCGAATTTTTCGACATGGGCGTCAATTTCGTGATATTTGAGGTCGCTGAAAACAATAATGGGGTCAAAATGAAAATCCAAGATGGCGGCTGCGAAAATTTTCTAATTTTTCGTCATGAGTGTCATTTTCGTGATATTTGAGGTCGCTGAAAACGATAGTGGGGTCAAAATGAAAATCCAAGATGGCGGCTGCGAAAATTTTTAAATTTTTCAACATGGGTGTCATTTTCGTGATATTTGAGGTCGCTGAAAACGATAGTGGGGCCAATATGAAAATCCAAGATGGCGGCTGCGAAAATTTCCTAATTTTCGGTCATGGGTATCATTTTCGTGATATTTGAGGTCGCTGAAAACGATAGTGGGGTCAAAATGAGAATCCAAGATGGCGGCTGCGAAAATTTCCTAATTTTTCGTCATGGGTGTCATTTTCGTGATATTTTAGGTCACTGAAAGCGATAATGGGGTCAAAATGAAAATCCAAGATGGCGGCTGCGAAAATTTCGTAATTTTTCGTCATGGGTGTCATTTTCGTGATATTTGAGGTCGCTGAAAACGATAGTGGGGTCAAAATGAAAATCCAAGATGGCGGCTGCGAAAATTTTCAAATTTTTCGACATGGGTGTCATTTTCGTGATATTTGAGGTCGCTGCAAACGATAGTGGGGTCAAAATGAATGACTATCGTTTTCAGCGATCTAAAATATCACGAAAATGACACCCATGATGAAAAGTTAGGAAATTTTCGTAGCCGCTATCTTGGATTTTCATTTTGACCCCGCTATCGTTTTCAGCGACCTAAAATATTACGAAAATGACACCCATGACGAAAAATTAGGATATTCGCAGCCGCCATCTTGGATTGTCATTTTGACCTCACTATCGTTTTCAGCGACCTAAAATATCACGAAAATGACATCCATGACCGAAAATTAGGAAATTTTCGCAGCCGCCATCTTGGATTTTCATTTTGACCCCACTATCGTTTTCAGCGACCTAAAATATCACGAAAACGACACCCATGACGAAAAATTGGGAAATTTTCGCAGCCGCCATCTTGGATTTTCATTTTGACCCCACTATCGTTTTCAGCGACCTCAAATATCACGAAAATGACATCCATGACCGAAAATTAGGAAATTTTCGCAGCCGCCATCTTGGATTTTCATTTTGAGCCCACTATCGTTTTCAGCGACCTAAAATATCACGAAAATGACACCCATGACGAAAAATTAGAAAATTTTCGCAGCCGCCATCTTGGATTTTCATTTTGACTTCACTATCGTTTTCAGCGACCTAAAATATCACGAAAATGACACCCATGACGAAAAATTTGGAAATTTTCACAGCCGCCATCTTGGATTTTCATTTTGACCCCGCTATCGTTTTCAGCGACCTAAAATATCACGAAAATGACACCCATGACGAAAAATTAGGAAATTTTCGCAGCCGCCATCTTGGATTTTCATTTTGACCCCACTATCGTTTTCAGCGACCTCAAATATCACGAAAATGACATCCATGACCGAAAATTAGGAAATTTTCGCAGCCGCCATCTTGGATTTTCATTTTGAGCCCACTATCGTTTTCAGCGACCTAAAATATCACGAAAATGACACCCATGACGAAAAATTAGAAAATTTTCGCAGCCGCCATCTTGGATTTTCATTTTGACTTCACTATCGTTTTCAGCGACCTAAAATATCACGAAAATGACACCCATGACGAAAAATTTGGAAATTTTCACAGCCGCCATCTTGGATTTTCATTTTGACCCCGCTATCGTTTTCAGCGACCTAAAATATCACGAAAATGACACCCATGACGAAAAATTAGGAAATTTTCGCAGCCGCCATCTTGGATTTTCATTTTGACCCCACTATCGGTTTCAGCGACCTCAAATATCACGAAAATGACACCCATGTCGAAAAATTTGAAAATTTTCGCAGCCGCCATCTTGGATTTTCATTTTGACCCCACTATCGTTTTCAGCGACCTAAAATATCACGAAAATGACACCCATGACGAAGAATTAGGAAATTTTCGCAGCCGCCATTTTGGATTTTCATTTTGACCCCACTATCGTTTTCAGCGACCTAAAATATCACGAAAATGACACCCATGACGAAAAATTAGGAAATTTTCGCAGCCGCCATCTTGGATTTTCATTTTGACCCCACTATCGTTTTCAGCGACCTAAAATATCACGAAAATAACACCCATGACGAAAAATTGGAAATTTTTGCAGCCGCCATATTGGATTTTCATTTTGACCTTGAAATACAAAAAAAAATAAGAAGATACCTAATTAGAAAAAAAACTTAATTTAAAAAAAAATCTTATTTATGTAGGTATACAGAAAAATACATTTGAGGGCCTACTTATTTTCTGAACATCCCTGCCCAACCCTTTGAAAGAATTCAGGCGTGATGTTATGAAGAAATCTCATTTCCTATCCGATATTCATTATAAAACCACCCGTACTAACTTTATTCTGTGGCACCTACCTATTTGAGATTTGAAAATAGTGAACCAAAAATTTGCGCGTCAGGCGGCTTTATAAGCTCCAGTGTAGGGTTCAAATTCAACTGTTTTACACACTTGATGCGATTGGTAAACATAGGCCGTGATAAAAATAAATACCAATAAAGCTTTTGCGCGCGTGACGTCTTTATTTACATAGGCATAGCGTTCAAATTCAACTGTTTTCAACACATGTTAATTTGTGCCGGTCGCAGCCGGTGACAGAAGTTAGCGGGGGTGGCGGGTTCGAAAAATTGGCACACGTCCGACCTCCATCACGTTCCGCTCGGGACTAAACGACACGGAGCGAGCGCAAAACACTTGACATTGGAATTAGTGATATAAATATTTTGATATTTCAAATTATGATAGCCGATAAAAATTACATTTTTTACGACCTTTATTATGGCATAAGTTTTATTGTTCAAAGCCTAATATAAATCAAATGAAATAAGATATAGATCATAATTTAGACTTGTCTTTGCGATTTAATTGGATGCAGTAAAGTGCAAGTAATCGTGTATCGGACGGCCGAAATTTGTAGATGGAAGTCTGAACTAAGTAATATATTTTTTTCAAAATTTAAATCCGTGTTATCTACGAATAAAACACTAAACAAAACGACGTTTTTACGGCTCTCACCGCCTTAACATTGAGTTGAAAAACATGTTCTACCGTACATTGATATACGTCACGGACAATTCTCCAACTGCATATTTAAGTTTGTATTCGCAAAAAACTATTCATAAGCATAACATCACGCCTTGTTTCCCCGAAGAGTTGGGCGGAGGTGTACCTATAATAGTACACCCACATTTTGCCAGAAATAGAAAACTAAAAACTATTTTTTTATGTGATAAAACTACAAATAATCAATTTTCAGACTTTTTCCTTTACTTGTGCTGTGAAACCTTGCTTCTTTCCAAATTTCAAGATTCTAGGTCAATGGGAAGTACCCTATAGATTTTGATTTACTTGCGAGTATCAAAATATGTTGCATAAATGGCCGTTTTTTTTATTTCGTTAACTTAGAAGCTTGATTTTTTTAGAAATCTAAGGGACTATAGACCGTATTTGATATTAATTTCAACTTGATATCTCGAGGCGTTCTTGAGAAAAAGGGCCTTGACAGATGACATACTTAAAAATATTTTTTTATGTGATAAAATTATAAATTAACAATTTTCAGACTTTTTCCATTAATTGTGCTGTAAGACCTTGCAGACCTTGCTTCTTACCATATTTCATGATTCTAGGTCAACGGCAAGTACCCTATAGGTTTTGATTTACTTGCGACTTTGTGAGTATCAAAATATGTCGCATAAATGACCGTATTTTTTTATTGCGTTGATTTAGAAGCTTGATTTTTTTAGGACTCTTAGGAACCATATACTTACGTATTTGATATTAATTGCAACTTGATACCTCCATATGTTCCTGAGAAAAAAAGGCCTTGACAGATGACATACTTAAAAATATTTTTTTATGTCATAAAATTATAAATTAACAATTGTCGGACTTTTTCCAATACTTGTGCTGTATTAGCTGTATACCTTGCTTCATGCCAAATTTCATGATTCTAGGTCAACGGGAAGTACCCTATAGGTTTTGATTTACTTGCGAGCATCAAAATATGTCGCATAAATGGCCGTATTTTTTTATTGCATTGACTTAGAAGCTTGATTTTTTTACAACACCAAGGGACCATGGACTTACGTATTTGATATTAATTTCAACTTGATACCTTCTCGCGTTCCTGAGAAAAAGGATCTTGACAGGCAGACAGACGGACAGACAGACAGACAGACGGACAACGAAGTGATCCTATAAGGGTTCCGTTTTTTCCTTTTGAGGTACGGAACCCTAAAAAAAAGAATAATAGCTTGCCCTGTAACATTTTCTTCGAATCAGTTACGTCACTTAGTTAGATTAGCGACAAATTGAGGAAAACATGAAAACATTGAATAATAGGTTAGTGAAAAACAAAGAATATTTATAACAATAGCAATCAATAATAAGATAATAGTAATTGCTTACTTATCCTTGTTGAATGTAGTGTCTTTTGTAAATAACGTCAAATCATGATTTTCTTATCGGAATAAAACTGTTATTTAAACAACACGTCCCATAACTAACGCAAACCCTCTTATGGGGTCATTGTACTCATGAACAACTTTTACTATCGGACCAAACCTGAAATCAATCAGCAGTTTCATACATTTTGGTCCAGTAGGTATTGAACTTTTGTATGAAATAGCAGATTTTTTTTTCGCAATTTCAGGTTTGGTCCCATAATAAAAGTTGTTCATAATAATGAGTACAATGACCTTTACGAGGGTTTGCGTTAATTACGGGACATGTTGCACGGAACATAACATAACATCACGCCTGGAATCTCCGAAGGGTTAGACAGAGGTGTAGCTGGTACACACGGCTACACAGTTTACACTGACCTCTCATTGTAAGGAAACCCTATACAATGCGAGAACAGCTTATACTGGAAATTTATAGCTTGATCTGTAGCCGTGCGTACCTATACTTAGTACACCCACATTTCGCCAGTATGTTTCAGTCCTTTGTAATAAGATAAGGGGCGAGTGTAATTGCCATCAACCGTGCAGAAATCCAGTTTCTGGGCTGCTACTGAGAAATTCCTAAAGGAAATCCCAATAACACTTTGCCCGACTCGGGAATCGAACCCAGACTCAGCAGTAGCGCTTGCGAGATCATAGACTTACGAGGCAGTTCCTAAAAACCAATTTATAAAACCAAAGAAACGGGGATCGGAAGAAAGAAAAGGAGGATAATGGCTTAAAGGGCGTGAATACTGAGATGACGGCGATGGATTTCCATCGCCGTCATCATCATCATCATCCCGTCTCTATTAGGAATACCATTTGGTATTCCTAATAGAGACGGGATACTATGTAGGGAAGAGGAAGTCATGCTTTGACATGATGACCCTTTATTTGTAAAATAAGGATATGGGCAGGAATATGATGGACGAGCTCGTGGCTAAAGTAATAACAGCCGCACGGGTCGATCCAACAGGTTAAGTTACGCTTGCTCTTTACATACGGAGACCCCTCTGTACCTCGGAAAGCACGTTGACGTTGGTCCCAGCTGTCATTCATGGATCTTTGGTAGTCGTTACAGGTCGTCAGAAGCCCGAAAGTCGAACAACCAGTATAACCCAGTAACTGGTTTGTGAAGGTCAGATAGGCAGTCGTTTCATGTAAAATACCTACTGGTATTCAGCTGTATCCGGTTACACTCGCCGACGAAGCCGACCCCAACATAGTTGGGAAAAGGCTAGGCAGATCGATTGGGCAGGAATATGATGACTCACAGACTCAGGGTTGAAGACAAGTCATCTAGTCATATTGTAGTTTCATCTAGGTATATTGAGGAATATGTACTACGTAAGTACATATTACCTCAATGTCTAGGTACAATTTGTTTTCACTTGCGAGCTTGAATGTCATGCCAAGTCATGCGAGAACTATTGGCGACTCTGCGTGTATAATATACGCTGACATATTCTTCCGGGGTCAGCGTGCTACTATTTAATTAATTATGTAAATTAACTAAAATACAATCTTTTATCAAAGCAACTATCGTGTAAATGCTTGAATCTCACAATAACGCATAGGTAACTGTATTAATTTTCACAAGAATCAGACACAGCTACTTATATTAGAAAGGTTTAGGTGGTAAAATAAAGGTAAACAATCTTCTTTTTACACAAACGCTTAATAAACAAATAAACTACTGCTTAAAGTAATGGTTCAATTGATATAGTAATCATTATTGTTGTATTTACATTCGTTTTTAGTTGCATTTTATTTTTAAACTGAGGTTTTAAAATAAAAAAAGTTAAGTATAAGACACATCAACATTGTTTAATACCTTTTTTTCACTACCTATACCTTTCTAGTATAGGTATCTGTATTTGTCTGGTTTCGATGTCAGGTTTGTATAGAATTCTAGTCAGTTGATACCTATATTCGTTTCAAGACCACTAACTCACCAAGTTCATATTGGAATATTTCCATTTTTATTTAAAAGCTTTTATTTAACTTGCAATGTATGTATGTATGTATGTTCGCGTGGAATCTTGCTACTCAATTTTGAAGCAGATATCTTCAACCGATTGAACTGAAATTTTGTATACACGTTTAGTTTGGATGACAATACATGATAAGCTATGTGACGTCATTCTAAATCCAATATGGCGGACCATCCAAGATGGCGGAATCGTTATATTTAATGCATTTCTACAATATGGGTATCAAATGAAATGGCTTGTTGAGAGTAACTCCAAAAATAATGTGACGTCATTCTAAATCCAATATGGCGGAACATCCAAGATGGTGGAATAGTTATTTTTTATACACTTCTACAATATGGGTATCAAAATAATGAAAGGGCTTGTTGAGAGTAACTCGAAAAATAATGCGACGTCATTCAAAATCCAATATGGCGGAACATCCAAGATGGCGGAATAGTTTTTTTTATGCACTTCTGCAATATGGGTATCAAATGAAAGGACTTGCCGAGAATAGGTAATTAGAAAAATATTCTGACATCACTCTTAATCCAATATGGTGGACTTTTGAAGTTTTTTATGATTTCCTATAGTATGGGTAACGCTTCGTTGCCACTAGTTCCATTTTGAATGAATCTGAAAATAATGGAACTAATGGTGAATTTTTTATCACTAGTTCCATCATGGAACTTGTGAAATTTTTTAAGGGTGTTAAACACTAGAGGTAAAAAAAAAACACTTAAAACGATAATGAGGTCAAAATGAAAATCCAAGATGGCGGCTGCTAAAATTTCCTAATTTTTCGTCACGGGTGTCGTTTCCATGATTTTAGAGAGTGCTGAAAACGATACTGATGTCAAAATGAAAACCCAAGATGGCGGCTGCTAAAATTTCTTAATTTTTCGTCACGGGTGTCGTTTCCATGGTTTTAGAAGGTGCTGAAAACGATACTGATGTCAAAATGAAAATCCAAGTTGGCATCTGCGAAAATTTCCTAATTTTTCGTCATGGATGTCGTTTCCATGGTTTTAGAGGGTGATGAAAACGATACTGATGTCAAAATGAAAATCCAAGATGGCGGCTGCGAAAATTTCCTAATTTTGCGTCATGGGTGTCGTTTCCATGGTTTTAGAAGGTGCTGAAAACGATACTGATGTCAAAATGAAAATCCAAGATGTATGTATGTGGTATGGTGGTTTAATAGGTAAAAACTGTATTTTACAATAAAAATTGCGGAGCGCACAAGTTTGCGACGGTGATGGTAAAATTAATATTTTTTTTCTATGTAATGACGGTGTAAGGAAAATACAAAATCCATACGGAGCGCCTGTTGCTTTACATTAACATCTCGCACTGAACGTCGCATCGTCACAAAATTTACGAAGGCGTAAACAATATATTATTCAGGCAAACTCCATCAATATATATATATTGATGCTCGCGAAGGAGGAGGCGGAACGCGTGAGGGAGAGGCAGCCTCACGCCCTCAGTCGCCGCAGGAGACGCCCTGGGCGGCGGGAATCGCGAGGCGATTTCCGGCCACCGTAGGCGCGGGCCTGCGGACTGTGAGTAGCGGGTAGCTCGCCGTCCGGTAAGGACCAGGCCCGAGTCGACGGCGCGTTGTGTTCCACGCGCGCCTCAAAGAGATGTCAGCAAATGATGGGGTCCAATAGGGCCGACGCCGCTGGGGTCGCGGGTAGTTTGAAGAAGATACCGCGGCCCTGGCATAGGCAACTGAAGGAACACGGGTGGGTTTTAGTCAGTAAAAGTCTGACACGCCCTTCCGCTCCACCCAGAGCGGGAGAAGTTATTTGATGATTTACCACCCTCAAAAAAAAAAAAAAAAAAAAAAAGATGGCGGCTGCGAAAATTTCCTAATTTTGCGTCATGGGTGTCGTTTCCATGGTTTTAGAGGGTGCTGAAAACGATACTGATGTCAAAATGAAAATCCATGATGGCGGCTGCAAAAATTGGGTATGTTTTTGTTTTAAATAATACGTGAGAAGGAACTTCTTTGCTGACGGGAAATGACGAAAAATTAGGAAATTTTAGCAGCCGCCATCTTGGATTTTCATTTTGACATCAGTATCGTTTTCAGCACCCTCTAAAACCATGAAAATAACACCCATGACGAAAAATTAGGAAATTTTAGCGGCCGCCATCTTGGATTTTCATTTTGACCTCACTATCGTTTTAAGTGTTTTTTTCCCTCTAGTGTTTTACACCCTTAAAAAATTTCACAAGTTCCATGAGTGAACTAGTGATAAAAAATTCACCATTAGTTCCATTAATTTCAGATTCATTCAAAATGGAAATAGTGGCAATAAAAAATTATCACTAAAATCAAATCAAATCAAATCAAAATATTTATTTGCTAGAATATGGTACATAAGGTGTTAATTTGTTTAGTTCAGCATATCCTGCCATAACATGGCGTGCAAATGTATTTTAAAAAAATCATGCGATGTCAAAATTAATCTATGTTACAAATTACAGAGTCTATTGACTTGTCTTCTAAATATTCCATAATGGTGTAATATCTTTTAAATAGTAAAAATTTGAAAAGCACTTTTTTAAACATTGTCAGCGGTAAATCTTGAATAGTATTTGGTAAATGATTGTAAATAATAATCGACATGCAGTATACATTTTTCTTAAATAATTTTAGTTTTATTTGTGGCAGCCGAAGTCTGTCTTTATGCCTTGATCGGCTGTTTGGCCTTTCAGTACTAATTTCAAATAAATTGTAATTTCTTTTAACAAAAATACAAATTTCAAAAATATATAAACACGGCAAAGGTAGAATATTAAGTTTTTGAAATAGGGGCTTACAGGTGTCTAAAAAGTGAGCTCCACAAATGGCTCGAATACATTTTTTTTGAGCTTTAAAAACTCTGTCAAAATCTACTGAGTTACCCCATATTATAATGCCGTATCTAAGTACGGACGATACATAACCATGGTAAGCCAGCGTTGCAGTGTCACGGTTTACTGTTTGCCTAATTCGTTTCAACACATAAATAAAACGATCTATTTTTACCAGAATTTTATCTATGTGTGTTTTCCAGTTGCAATTTTTATCGATCGTTATACCTAAGAATACACAATTATCGATAGTAGTCAATTGAGAATCTTTATAATTAATGTCTAGTTTATTTATGTTTGCATTGTATGTCTGAAATTGTATTATGTTTGTTTTAGTCATATTTATTTTTAAATTATTTTTTTCTAGCCAATCGATTGCATTATCCAGAGCTTGGACGATTTCTTTTTCTAAATTTTTGTTACTGTCACTCTTAATCATTATTGTAGTGTCATCCGCGAACAGTATGCAATCTTTACCTATAGCCTCTGGAATGTCGTTGATGTAAACTAGAAAGAGTAGTGGGGATACGATTCCTCCCTGTGGCGTGCCATAATTATTTTTTTTGTATTCTGACCTATAGGTTTTTTGTTCATTTTGACACGTTTTTGTTATTTCCACGCATTGTACTCTTTCAGAAAGATAACTTTTGACCCAGTCGTTGGCCTTACCCCGGATTCCATAATGCTCAAGCTTTGAGAGTAGTGTTTTATGGCAAACAAAATCAAAGGCTTTTGTCATGTCTAGGAACACGCAACTTACCTTAGATTTTTTATTTAAACTTTCAGTTATGTATTTTACTAGCGCAAAACATGCCAAAGCAGTGGAACTGCCCTTCCTAAAACCGAATTGTTCTTTTTTAAGAATATCACATGATAATAAAAAGTTCTCTATTTTAATGGACATAACTTTCTCAAAGATTTTAGATAGTATTGGTACCAAAGTTATTGGGCGATAATTGCTCATGTCAGTTTTTACACCTTTCTTATAAAGAGGTTTGACAATTGACCTTTTCAGACGTGTTGGGAATACTCCTTCTGATAGAGATAGGTTTATAATGTAGGTTAACGGAGACACTAAACTCTTTGCACATATTTTTAACACTTTACTGCTCAGGTCGTCATAACCCGTCGAGTTAGTGTTTCTTAGACTGCAAATTATTTTATAAATGTCCGATTCATCTACTGGTGTAAGGAAAATGCTTTTAGGATTTTGAGGAGTGTTTATTTTCATGTCATATTGCGAGTCCTTATGCGCAGTATTGGTCGTCTTTGTTTGGGATATATAGTAGTCTAGTTCCATCATGGCACAAATAATAGAACTAGTGGCAACGGAGCAAATGAAAGGGTTCGCTGAGAATAAAAATGAGATGAACAGACTCGGAAAACTAGCCAGCGATAACTAAAAAGTAAAAAATAAATTAAAAGCAAAAAAACCTTTTAAAAAAAAGCTTTTATTTAAATTTTTTAAATTTTATTTGCTATAAAAAGAAGAAAACAAAATTTTCTTTTAAAATTTTAACTATCAACTTATAACCTCATTATACACAATTTATATGATCATAAAAGCTTGTCGCGGGGTTTGATAAATGATAAATGATTTATTTTCTGTAAGTAGGTTTGTACAAACACTTTTACACGTCAAACATATTTTTTTTTTAAACTAGATGAGTTCGACGTTTCCTATCTGACTACTCTGAGAAGAAACGCCGAAACAAACTCAGAGGTCACAGTCTATTTTAAAGTCCAGACATTATCTTGGTCAGATCATGTGAAGACCATGCAGATTGCAGTCAGAAATGGTCTTTTGATGAAAGAACCACACAGATTGAGTGGACCTGTCCACTCAGTGCACGCATTTGTCAGTAATCGTGCAGCTCAACTCAAAACTTAAGGAGCTTAACGATTCGACGAACAATACCAAAGAAAAGACATTTGGGTAGGCCGCATAAATTACTCAAACTGTCAGACTATAACTAAAACTGAGAAAAGGATAAAATAAATAAAAAACAATGATCCACGTAGTCTTCACATTCACAATAATTAAAAATAGTATAACAAACAAAATATTCATGTCATTGTATAGAATATGTAAAAAGGTATTTAAATCAACATTAATAGTGTAAATTTATTGGAGCAGCTCAAACCCAAGCCTTTTTGTCCTCAATATAGTCTTTGACAGTATAAAAGGCTTTCTGACAAAGTTTCCGCTTTATACAATTTTTGAATTTATTAAGGCTTAGTTCTTGAATGTGGCTAGGTAGTTTGTGGTGGTAGGAACAACAAATTTGTGTTTGTTTCTAGTATTCACATTATGGACGTCACTGTATTTTTTAAACAAATTGATATTTTTATGAGCATACAAAAGATTTTCATAGATATACTGAGAAGGCACAGTCATTATATTAATTTCTTTAAATTTATCTCTGAGGGAGTGTCTGGGACTTAATTTGTAAATTGAACGAATAGCCCTTTTTTGTAAAACAAAAATTGTCTGAATATCGGCGGCATTTCCCCACAACAGAATACCGTACGACATCACACTATGAAAATAACTAAAGTAAACTAAACGGGCTGTCTCTAAACAAGTTAAATCACGAATTTTCCTAACGGCGTATGCTGCAGCGCTAAGCTTTTTCGACAATTTATCTATATGGGGGCCCCATTGAAGTTTGGCATCCAAAGTTATGCCCAAGAACACTGTGGTATCTTCGGGAATCAACTCTTCACCCTTTATGAGAACACTAGTTTTTACTTGTCTAACATGAGGTATAGTGAACTTAATACACTTAGTTTTTTTCTCGTTAAGAAGTAGGTTATTAACATTAAACCAGTTAACTACTTTTGCGAGGGCGCTATTTACATTGTCAGTAACCAGCTGCTGACGTTTGAGTTTAAATAAAAGTGAAGTGTCATCTGCAAACAACACTATATCATGATTATCCTTTATGAGGTAAGGCAAGTCATTAATATAAATAAGAAACAAAAACGGGCCAAGAATTGAGCCTTGGGGGACCCCCATTGTTACTACGGATCCGGGTGATCTTTTCCCGTTAACATCAACTCTTTGAATCCTATCACTTAAGTAAGAAGTGAGAAGATCCAGAGAGGCGTTCCGGATTCCGTAGTGATGCAGTTTCCTGATTAATGTTTCATGAAGAACGCAGTCGAATGCCTTGGACAAATCACAAAAAATGCCCAAAACATCGCATTTATCCTCCCATATAATGCATGGGAGGATAAATGCGATGTTTTGGGCATTTTTTGTGATTTGTCCAAGGCATTCGACTTCGGCAAACATGATTCGGCAAACATGACCTAAAAGTTCAACCAAACTGTTTGTTATGTAATAATTTATGTTTATTAAAAAATCTTTGCAGTTGATCTAAAATAACTTTTTCAAAAATTTTACTAAAAGTAGGTAGCACTGAAATAGGTCTATAATTAGTAGGGTCAGATGTACTACCCGATTTAAACAACGGTATTATTTTACTATATTTCATAAGATCAGGAAACTCACCACGGTCAATACAATTGTTAAAAATAACTGCTAAAGTAGGTGCTACAATGTTTATAATTGATTTAGCAACGTCCACAGAATTACCCCATAGATCAGCAGTCTTTTTAATATTTAACGTGTGAAAGGTTTTAATTATGTCTCTACAGGTAACATATTGGAATTTAAACTCAGAATCACAAACTGAAACGTTTTCTTTAAGTAAAGACTCTGCAGCAGTGGGTGATGACCTTAGAGATTTAGTAGTTGATACGGGAATCTCAGCGAAGAACTTTTCAAAGGCCGCGGCGACTTGGGAATCTGATTTAATTATGTTGTCATCAATAGCAATGCTGTAGTCACTACTTCGGTTGCTTGACCTTCCTGTTTCGCTATTAATGATATTCCATGTCATTTTTATTACATTACTACTATTTTTAATTTTTGTACTCAAGTAACGTGACTTGGCCATACAACAAACTTTTTTAAATAATTTAGAATAATTCTTAACATATAAATTAAATTCAGCAGTGTTAATACAAGTCCGTTCATCATACAACTCATAAAGTCGTTTTCTACTTTTATGTATACCAATGGTGGCCCAGTCACTGAAGCAAGTGTTATTATTAACCGAGAATGCCTTTGGAATGAAAGTGTTATCAAATTGTGTGCAATACATATTAAAAAAATCATTATATTGTTCATTAGGGTCATCATTAGTTGACAAAAGTGGTAATTTACTCAAAAGTTTAGTTTTAAATGATTCCAAACGATCAGCTGTTTTTGGATTAACAGTGATATCCTTTTTAGTATTTTTTTTTATTAGATTTGGAATGGTAATCAATTGTCCGCAATGATCTGAGTCTAATAAATTAATAATTTCTTTGTGGGTTGGTGTAATATTTGTATAAATGTTATCTAGGCATTTGGCACTAGTGGGAGTTATTCTAGTGGGCTCTAAAAATTGGTTAGCAAGATTGTATGACTGAAACAAACTTATAATTTTAGTACTTGACCCAGAATTTTCTAACAAATTAACATTAAAATCACCACAAGTGATGATAGACTTGTTAGAATTATAGATTTTGTGCAAAACTTCATCCATAACCTTCTCAAAACAATCATACAATCCTGATGGAGGCCTGTACACACTTAATATAATGAACTGCTCCAATTCTATACAGGCTAATTCAATTGTCCGCTCAACAGATAGGCTCACAATATCCTTACGATCTTTAAATTTAAGCTGTTTATTTACTAAAATTAATGAGCCACCGTGTATAGCATTTACTCTGCTGAACGAACTACCAACCTGGTGATTACTAAAATTGAACATGAACTGGTGGCTTTTAAGCCAATGTTCTGTCAAACAAAGAATGTCTATATCGTTACAATTCAGGAATAATTCTACTTCTAAATCTTTGTTCAAAAAACCTTGAATATTTTGATGCACCAGGTTGATACTATTTAAATTTGCGTAAGTACCTATAAGTATTTAATAAAACTGAAATTTAAAAAAAAAATAACTCAGCAGATTAAGTTACTCAATTAACTAAGTACTAGTTTATTTACACAAGTAAATCGCGCGACAAGCTTTTATTATCATATAAATTGTGTATAATGAGGATTTTAAAAGAAAATTTCGTTTTCTTCTTTTTAAAGCATTTAAATAAAAGCTTTTTTTAAAAAGGTTTTTTTGCTTTTAATTTATTAACTACGTAAGTACTTATCTAAATCCGCAAATCGATTACGATAATAAGTAGTGCACAAACACAACGCCTTGCAAAGTATATCCTGGCCTCTTGCCCTCATTCTCTTTGTCCGAAATTACATATTTCCTTTTATTGTCTAAGGCATTAACCGTACAGTGTAAGTACATAGCCGGTCGTCCGGCGATGAGATGTATATCTATGGGCGGACAACATTGCTGCCATCGCTGGCAATACCTGCATGACGCTGGCAAAGGAACGTGGGGGTTTTTTTCACAAGAAATCAGAGGCCTGTGCCCAAGCCAACAGTGGGTAAAGTTGTGCTATGGTTGATGATGATGAATATAAGTACGTAAGTACACATAAGCTCAAGTTGTTCGCTCTCAGTCTGCAGTTGACCCTTTCTACTTTGCTACCGTCGGACTGTCTACACGGAAACGTCATTTTGTCTATTCTCCCGTCGACAAAACCCGTTTCTATGGCGCTCATGCTACTCGTGCAGAACATACAAAATTGTTTCTGTTTTACAAAAGCAAAATCTGTTTTGGCAATAAGTAGTAATAAGTGCACCGTCTTAGCTCTTTAATAAACAAGGAATACGTCAACAAATCCATTAGTTGCAATAACACAATTGAATTGTATAATTGATCATAAATATGTAGAATTAAAATGATTAGGTATACTCTTTTGTCTTTCGCAGGGTTTAAAAACCTGCTAATGAATATTTATTGCCTGCAATGTACATCGTAGCTACTTATAAAATAAAATATTTTTTTTTTAATCTTCTTGCTACTTAAATCTATTCATAAACGAAATCTCTCACGGTACTTAACCATCAGGTTTGGTCGCTAAAAAGTTGTTCATAATTATGAGTACAATGGCCCCTAATGAGATTTCATATGAATAGATATTTCATTTAAAATTCCGAAATGTAACCGTTTGAGACCAAATAAACCATTTTTATTTTTATTTATTTTTTTTATAGATAGACCTTATAATTTAGAGTTTTTTATTATTCAAAAGTATTAAATTGTTATAATTCCTGAAACAAGTTAATTAATGACCACTAAGTTTTAAATGAAGGTCGCACTCGCAAGTCACAACTCGATAGTTTTGGTTTTGACCCACATCTTGACGTCATTGTTTTATTACTTGGCGGATTATTCCAAACCACTATCTTCAATAAAATGAGTATCCGCAAATTGTATATATAAATATAATAGGTAATCGTTTTTTGCATCTTTGAATAATCCGACAAAACATTATCATGAAGATAGATAGATAATTAGATAGTCATTTAATTTAGTGCCTACTTATACAGAGTTACTTGTAATTCGACGTACAGTATTCCCAAATTAATAATGCGCATCCAGGCTTCGCTAATTGTCGTATTCCCGGAAACACTCGAATCATTGAATCGTAAGAGCCCTAAATTATGCATGAAGAAAATGCACTTAACCACTCTATACAGGGTGGAAGGGACATTGACGCAAAATGGTTTCCACGTAAGTATTTACATCATTCTGAGCCCCCCTATATAGAAATTTTTCATCGGTTATTAAAACAAAAATCTGCAGTTTCCTACAATAGTGCAATACCTACACGGTCAAAATGTATGGAAGAGCAGATTTTTTTTTCAATAACCGATGAAAAATTTCTATATAGGGTGGCTCAGAATGATGTACTGAATACGTGGTAACCGTTTGCGCGTCGATGTCCCTTCCACCCTGTATACATATCGTCTTCCGACGCTCGGGGAATACGACCGTTGGCGAACAGTGACGAAGATTTCTATGCGCATTATCACTTTGGAAGTACCTATTCCTTGCAGGAACAAATTAAGCCACCAAAAGTTCTACCGAAATTCAGTTTATTTTTTTTTTGTCTGAGAAAAATATAAATTAGGAAAAATAAAATGTTTAAGTAATGATCTTTGCCAAAAAATGAGGCATTATTAAACTTTTAATTTTAAACAAAGATCTGCTAAGGTATCAGCTATGATAATAACTTAAATTCCAGTAAATTCGCGCCATAAATCATTTTTGAATTGTACTAACTCAAAAACTATTCAATTTCGGTAGAACATTTGGTGGCTTAATTTGTTGCACTTTTACCCTACAAGACAACACAAGACATTCTGCAAGGAACACGCTGTATAGTGTAAATAGTTAGCTGTGTTAAACAGGGTAGCATCCCACATCGATGCGCAAACTGTAACCATGAATTCCATGACTCAACACCCCCTAGCGTAGAAATTATTCATCGGTAATAAAAAAAAATCTGCTGTTTCATAGAAAATAAGCTACTGTGACATTTATACAAGTTATTCGTGCGTGTGTACGCCTAACGCAGTGATATTGCAAACTGTGTTATAATGCGCAAACCTAAAACCTAACCTAAACCAAGACACCACACACCTACGCGATCAAAATGTATGCAACAGTTAATTTTCAATGCAGTGCAGTGGGGGTTCAGAAGCATGTAGGTACTGAATCCATGGCAACAGGTTGCGCGTCGATATCCCTGCCACCCTGTATATTGTATAATAAGCATTTTAATGTGTATGAAATAAATAAACTATTCTAATTACCATGTTGTTTCACAGTAAGGCATTTTCCTAAAGATTCAGTGCATGTTGACTTAATGCCTTTTGTTTACTTTTGCGGTCACCAAACACCGTTAACCTTAATAAATAACAATGATCAATCTGCAACACAATACCAATTATGATCCGGGCCATGAACATGTCCCGAACTGGTACTAAATCTAGTACCTAGGTAAATCGGTATAGGGTAAAAGTGGGTTAATTGCCCTAGGGCAGGATAGACCCCATAATTCATATTGTGACTTGTAAACGTACTATCATCGCAGTTAACGGCGGTGGTAGTAAATGTGGGGCGTGTTCTTTGTGTATAGAAGTATTTATAATTAATAAGCTATCTATCACCTATCTATACAACGTGTAGCGTTAAATGCGCAAAACCTCATAAGGGGTCATTGTACTCATCATTATGAACAACTTTTACTATGGGACCAAACCTGAAATCGCGAAAAAAAATCAGCTGTTCAGTACATTTATGTTCGCATAATTCGTCAAAATGTACTGAACAGCTGTTTTTTTTTTCGCGATTTCATGTTTGGGCCCATAGTAAAAGTTGTTCATAATGATGAGTACATGCATTTAACGTTACACGTTGTATAAACAAAAAGAGAAGTCCTGACTGACTGACTGACTAATTGATTAACTCATCAAGGGGCCTTGTCCAAACCCAAACCCTGGTACCTAGAAAGCTGAAATTTTTCACAGAGGTTCCCTTTATAATGTAGACAAGGAATAAGGAAGGAATTACCGGTAGTATGTTCCCGTGGGATATTTTCCCACCTCCACGCGGGTGAAGCCGCGGGCAAAAGCTAGTTATCAATACTTCTATACACAAAGAACACGCCCCAAATTTACTACCACCGCCGATAACTGCGATGATAGTACGTTTACAAGTCACAATTTGAATGTATGTCTATATCCTCCCAGCTAGGGCAATTAAGTATACCACTTTTACCCTTAAAACTGTCTACTTACTGTTGTATAGGAATTTGTTGTGTTGGGGGAAAAAAGAACAAAAAATTAAAAAACACTCATAATTATTATGAGTTTCAAAGAGAAAGTTGTTTAGTATGACGGGTAGAATCACCCCCTTGACGGATGCATTGCCAAAGCAGTTTCAATTATGACCATTGATATATTAGAGGTAGATATGTTACGCATTAACATCGCAATCACTAAACCTGGACTCGGCGCACGACTACATGCACCGAAACGCCAGTTCGATTGTGACTAATGTCAATTCAATTGTGTGCGTAACACAATTTATGGGGTCCACGTACGCGGACCGCGAGCGTGGAGCGCGAACCATATCTACCTTATTTATACATCAATGATTATAACCATGAAAAAAGGCAATTCAAATTTGGTTTTAAAGGATTCTGATTGTAAACTTCCGTTGGACCCATAATTTTACGCGAGATCTGTGTGTTTTCGAAGTGGCTCTAACTACATTCATTATCGGGGCCAATCCAACGAATTACGTTGGGCCCACCTTAGGTATTCCATTGTTCAAACTTTTACTTATTTGCTATTTGATAAAAATTATTTTTGACCAGCTCACCAAAGAGGTCATAGGACCCGCACATAGCCACAAAACATAAACTCTTTCCTATTCTATCTTCGAGTTCTCAGACTGATATTTGCGCAGTGAGTCGTGCGAAAGTTGATTTTTTAAATATTGTCGCGGTGTCGCATGGCGGTCATCAGAGAGCGGTATTCGTCGCTGGCTTATTACGAAACAACAGCGACTTTACGCAATAATGACCCGTGGCGCCGCGGGCCTCGCGAACCAATCGTACCCTACTTGCCACAAGGATCTATTAACTTAGTTTATTTATTTTAATCTAAGGCAATCGAAGCTAATCTTTATCGTATTCTGTATTTAGTTACTGGGGATTTTTAGAACGATAGACGACGGACGGGGGACGGGACGGACGGGCAAGAGATGACTGAAGGAAAGAGACTCACAGTCGCTCTCCAACACTCTGATCGGACCTCATCAAGAACATCACGCATTCTGAATGATCCAAGTGGTGACACAGAAGATCAGCTTCCAATGGAATAGCTACGACATGCTACAATCACTCTAGCAAAAGTGAACGACTAATGAAAGACCGATACTTGGAACTCAGTCCAAAACTTTAGGTACCGACTTAAGTAAATAAGGAAATGGGAAGTTTGTTTCTCTACGAATACAATGAATAGCTTACAAGGAAACTTAATTGTCGTTTATTTTAACATGTTAGGTATTAAGAGTTCTAAACGATCTGGGATGAACTGTAGTTCAAAACCATGACTAAGTAATTAAAAGTTATATGCACTCAACAGGAAATGCACCGCTTTAAATAGAGTATGTATAAATACACAACTTTTATATAGGATCTTCCTTGTTCAATTAATCCATAAATCCAAGTTTCCTTCAATTTTAACAGGAGGAGGAAATAAATAATTATTAAAGCTGCATGTGAATGATTTTCATATATGATCGCTATGGCTAAAATTCAATGTTTTCCCTGGTGAAATCGCGAGAAATCCATGTTCTCACAGAACAATTTAATTATGTTCTTAAACAAACGGGTCATTATGATAAAGTGAATAAAATTGTGCCTCATATTTTGCTCACTTATTTATTCCGAATCCGACTTTACAATCGAAATCACTTCAAGTTTAACTTTTTAGCGGTCAAGTACATAATATTTATTGTTACGGCAAGGTTAAGGATTGCGTAAATCAAAGGATATAATGTACCTATAACGTATAAAGTCATTTGTGAAACAATTACTAACTTTATTCAGAGGATTTGGCTTACTGTACAGTTTTTACCCGACTTCTTCCCTATTATTGTTACAAGAGGAAACTTCCTGTTGGAAACCTTTTTTTTTTTTTTTTTTTTTTTTTTTTTTTTTTTTTTTTTTTTTTTTTTTTTTTTTTTTTTGAGGGTGGGAAATCATCAAATAACTTCTCCCGCTCTGGGTGGAGCGGGAGGGCGTGTCAGACTTTTACTGACTAAAACCCACCCGTGTTCCTTCAGTTGGCCGCGGTAACCCTTTCAGACAACCCGCGACCCCAGCGGCGTCGGCCCTATTGGGCCCCGTCACTTGCTGACATCTCTTTGAGGCGCGCGTGGAACACAACGCGCCGTCGACTCGGGCCTGGTCCTTACCGGACGGCGAGCTACCCGCTGCTCACCGTCCGCAGGCCCGCGCCTACGGTGGCCGGAAATCGCCCCGCGATTCCCGCCGCCCAGGGCGTCTCCTGCGGCGACTGAGGGCGTGAGGCTGCCTCTCCCTCACGCGTTCCGCCTCCTCCTTCGCTAGCATCACTGCTTCGCAGAAGGAGGTGACGGCCTCCCATGCACTCTCGCTCCGCACCATGGCCTGGACCAGGCTCGGACGCGAGAGATCGCCGCCGCCGATCGCCTCCGTGAGAACACGGCGGTGCTCTGCCCAAGCCGGGCAGACCTCCACTGTATGCTCCACCGTGTCCTCCGGGCGATCCACACAGTGGAAACACCCGGGCGTTTCCTCCCGCCTTATGCGAAACAGGAACCTCCCGAAACAACCGTGTCCGGTGAGGACCTGCGTCAGGCGGAAGGTGAGGACGCTGTGGCGCCTCTCTAGCCACTCCTCAAAGAGGGGACTTATCGCCGCTATTGTGGCGTGCCCAGCGCTGGGTTGCGACAGTCGCGCTCTCCATGCCGCCATGAGATCCCGCCGGAGCTCTGTCCGCTGTACCGTGATTTCTCGCGGCAGCGGAGTTACGCCCCGGCGTTTCGCCTCCTCGCGCCACTTCCACACGTGCGCGAGGACCTTTGCCTCCAGATCCCACGGCGGCAATCCGGCAAGGAGGCTCGCCGCCTCCCGGGAGACCGTGCGGTATCCCCGGACTAGCCGGATGGCCATGACCCTCTGGGACGCGTTCAACCTGCCGGCTGGTCCCAGCCTTAGGGAACGCGCCCACACCGGTGCTCCGTAAAGGGCCATGGACCGCACGACCCCCGCGTAGAGCCTCCGGCAGGAGGCGTTTGGACCCCCCAGATTGGGCAGGAGCCGCCTCAAGGCAGCCCCAGCCCGTGCCAGTCTGGGAGCCAAACGTCGGAAGTGCTCCACGAAGTTCCACCGGCTGTCGAGGACGAGTCCCAGGTACTTCATCGTCGACCCGACTCCGATGTGAACCCCTCCCACCGTTATTTCGGAACCCGACGGTGGCGCATTCCGAGGACCATGAAAACACATGGCCTCGGACTTGTGCAAGGCCACCTCGAGTCCCAACTGCCGGATCCTCTCCACGACTATCGCAACCCCGCGTGTCGCTAGTTCAGCCGCCGCCTGGTGCGACCTCCCCTGCGCCAGGACCAGCGTGTCGTCAGCGTAACATACTACGCTGACGCCGCTTGGGAGGTCGGCGCGCAGCACCCAGTCGTAACCGATGTCCCACAGATGCGGCCCCAAGACCGATCCCTGTGGGACACCGCACGACATCTCTCGCCGGTTCCACTCTCCCTGATGACCGGGGTAGATGACGGCCCTGTCCGTCAGATAGGCCTCGACCACTCGACAGAGGTAGGTCGGCATCCGGTGATACCGCAATGCCTCCCTGATGCAACTCCAGGGCAGGGTATTAAAGGCGTTGGCGATGTCTAGGGACACCGCCAAGACGACCCCACCCCGGGCCACTGCATCCCCCGTCGTGAGGGCTCGCACGCGCATGATGGCGTCCACCGTAGAGCGCCCCTTGCGGAAACCAAACTGGGTCTCCGCCAAATCCGGCCCCTCCTGCACCAGCCACCCGACGAGGCGGTCTGCAATTACTCTTTCAAAGAGCTTGCCCACCTCGTCGAGCAGCACGATGGGCCGGTAAGCGGACGGAGAGTCCGCAGGGCGCCCCGGCTTCTTAATGAGGACCAGTTTCCCCGTCTTCCAGCGAAGTGGGAACTGGCCCCTCTCCAAGCATGCGCTTAGGAGCCCCCCTAGTCGAGGCCCGAGAGCCCCAAAGGCCAGAACCCAGGCTCTTCCAGGTAAGCCGTCGGGTCCTGGGGCGGTATTTTTGGCACTGAGCCTACGTACCGCCGCTCTCAACTCTACCTCGGTCACTTCCGGAGCATCAACGTCGTCGTCGGTGTCGTGGTCCGCAGCGGGCACCGCATGAGGCGGAGCCATAGGCGGGGGAGTATGTTCCCCTCGCGAAGGGAACAGAGCGCTCACCACGTCCTCCACGAGCTCGGGCCGGAGACTCTGCGTCAGCGGGGGCGCCCATGGGCGGAGTTTCTCCCGCACCAACTTGTAGGGGCGCCCCCATGGGTCTCTGTTCAGAGTCTCCAGCGATTCCTCGCGGCCCAGATCCTCGGACCGCAAGATCTCCGCTCGGAGGGCGGTCTTCGCCGCTCTGTACCCCTCGTACAGCTCCGCCTGAATGGCTTCCGTATCCGGAGGGCGGATACGGAGCCTGCGGTGCCTGGTGTACAGGCGTCGCGCGGCGACGCACGCCTCGCGCAGAGCCGTCAGCTCCGGCGACCACCAATACACCTGGCGAAAGGCGCGAACGGGCTGGACCCGGGGCATTGCCACGTCGCACACTTCGGACATGGCCTCCCGGAACCACTCCGCCTCGTCGTTGATGTCGGCAGGCCTGTCCGGTGGTGACACCCAGGCCTGCACGATCGAGGCTTCCAGGAGGAGCTCCCGGTCCAGCTTCTTCAGCGCCCACCGCGGACCACTCGGGGCCTGTCGGACCGGCGCGCTCGAGGTATGGGCGGAGACGTCAAACCGGATGTACCGGTGATCGGAATAGGTCTCCACCCCCTCCATGACGCGCCAGTCAACCACGTGCGGCAACAGAGCGGGGCTGGCGAACGAGATGTCCACCACCGACTCGCCCCGCATCCGCACACACGTGGGGACAGAACCCCGGTTTAGGACGACCAGGCCTGTCTCCAGAGCCCAGTCCTCCACCATCCTGCCCCGTGTGTCCGTACACCGGGAACCCCAAGCCACATTCTTGGCGTTGAAGTCCCCGAGGACAAGCACGGGAAGGGAACGAAACCCGACGACGACGTTTTTCAACTCCGCAAGGGAGTTGTGGAACTCGGCGAGAGTTCGGTTCGGGGAGAAGTATGTCCCCACCACGACAATCCCCCCGAACCGTGCCGCGACGCAACCCTGTCCCTCCTTGACGGCTTCAAGGGACAGGGTACCGGCGGCGGCCGACGAAATGAGGGTCACTGAGCCGCTCAGGTCCTCCACCCAGTAATCACTGGGCGGGACAAAGTACGGCTCAGCGACCACGGCGATGTTAATCGACCACTGCGCCATGCTCTGGATCAACAGATCCTGAGCGGCGGCGCAGTGGTTGATGTTCGCCTGGAGGAGGCGCAATGGGGCCACTACTGGCATTCCATTGCAGCCCCCTCCTGAGCCCCCTGTGAGGGCTCCGCCGCAGTGGGTACGGCGGTGACGGCAGTGGGGGCGGCAGCGACGGCGCCTGTGGCGACGGCTGCGGCGGTGACGGCGGTAGAGGGGGCGGAGGGCTTGCCCTTGCCCCGGGCTTTCGCGGGTGGACCACAGCCCTTGCTTCCAGCCCGGTGATCGGCCGGCTTGCCAGCTGCCGCACATAGGTAGCAGTGCGGCGTGGCATTGCACGAGCCGGCCTTGTGACCGGGCTGACCACAGCGGAAGCAGTTACTGCTGCGGTCCACCTCCGAGGTGCATTTCGCTCCCACGTGGTTGCCCACTTGGCAACGGAAGCACCTCAGAGGTCTGGGTTCCAGCAGTTTTACCCGCGTGGAATCCCAGCCCACCTGGAATCTCGGGCCCTCCCCAACGATTTTGTTGGCCGCCGATACGGGGCAGCTCACCGTAACGGCTCGCAACCCCGTGGAGTCTGGACGGATGGTGCCTACCCTCACCTGCTCGATAGCGCACCCCCCAGTCTTGACCACGGCGGCCACAACTTCCCCCTCTGTCACAGAGTCGTCCAGACCCAGGATGCGCATGTCAGCGCACTTGGCGGGTCTGGACACTCGGGCTTCGTCCGCATTTAAGGACGCCCTAAGCCTTTCGGCCAGAGCGTCAGCGGTCGGGCCACTAGCCGCACCGGGGATCTCGAGCATACGAGCCCCAGTCGCCGTGACCCTTACTCGCATGCCCTTTGTGACACCGATCTCCTCCAAATTCACCGCCGCCCGCGCCTTGGTGAGCACGTCGCGGTAGGACACGCCCTTCTTCTCCGCTTCCGGCTGTAGTGTGATCACTACAGCTGCGGACTTTGGGGCGCGCAACCTCGCCGCGACGCTTCTCTCCTTGCGCCGACGCCGCCTCTCCTTCCGCTTGGCCGCCCTTGCCGCCTTGCCCTCCTTCTTCTTCTCCCCGGCTACCTGCCATTCGGCGTCAGCCGGAGGAGATTTAGAAGGCGGGGGCGGCCGCGTCGTCGTCGCCGCCACAGCCGGGGCCTTCTCAGGCGCCTTGGCAGGCGCCTTCGCAGGCGCCTTCGCAGGCGCCTTTGCAGGAGCGGCCCCGCCCTTCGCCTGCCCCGCCAACCCAGGTTTGGGCGTGGCGGCTGTGGCGGCGGCGTACGATGCCGCCTTTGGCTGGCCCGAGGCCTGCCGGCTCGCCGCCAGCGGGGGCCGGAGGACAATGCCCTCCAGGACAGAGAACCGGCTGTTGAACGCAGCCAGTTCCTTCCGCACCAGGGTCAGTAACTTCTCCTCTGCAGGCCCAAGCCCGCTCTGCCCCTGCTGCGCCCCCTCCTGCGGCGCCTTCTGAGGGCCGGCATCGCGGAGCCTGGCCAGGTCCGCTCGGAGCTCCTCGTTCTCCTTTCGGAGAAGCTCCTCCTGTTGGAAACCTGGCAATGATCCTTGTTTTATATGTCGGTCAAGGGCGATGGAAAACTACATGAGGTTGTTTCAGATTTCTGTGTCAGAATCAAGATCTTTCTGAGTAGGTAACTACAAGAACATTCGGAGAGTGAAGAGTTTAAGACACATCAAAATTAATACATAAATATAAGCCGTTTCATTTTGCTGATGACCATGTACACTATTTTTTTGGAGCCGCAGTTGGAAACTCCCTTCCAAAACCTCATCAATCAGCCTGTTCCCACTGCTAGGACACAGGCCTCCTCTCTTTGAGAGGAATTGGGCCGTAATCCACCACGCGGGGCCAGTGCGGGTTCCAAAACCTACTTAGGTACAATCCGGACGTTTGAAATAAAAAAAATAGAAAAGTAATAAGGTGTGCTCTAACTAAGCAAAGTGCCCACCTTTGCTTAGTTAGAGCACACCTTACTTTTCGTATTTTTCTATTGTGTGTCCCATTAAAACCGAAAAATTGATACGTTTGCTGAGTAAACTCGATCGAATGACGGTTTGATTGAGGGCACGCCGCGGTCATGAAAGCTGAGCAGGTTTGAAGATAGCTGACAAAGTGACAACTCATTACCGCGAGTGGCAGAGGTAATTCAACATACCACTTACCACTGCTTAGAAATGCCATCTGGTAAAGGTTATTATTATGACACCTGATGAAGAAGAAGAAAAATTAATTTATAGCGGTACCTGGTACCTGCCCGTTCTGGTGTACCGGAACTGGCAGGTACCGCTATAAATTAATTTGCAAACATTGTAAATAGCAATGTAAAATGTTTGATAGAAACCGTATTATGTATATAGTAACCTACTTGCGATAACTCAAACTCAAACTCAAACTCAAAGCATTTATTTCAATTAAACCAATTACAGGCACTTTTGAATTGTCAAAGAGTCGGTCAGTAGGTAAGTCAGAAAGTTGAAGCTAGTTGCCCATTCCAAAACGTAGATCTATGGAGAAGAACGGGCAAGAAACTCCACGGACACTCTTTTAAATCAAAATATGGTTACAAAATATTGGTTACATCATTCATGTTGAAATTATACATGTGAGAACGATGAACGTTAAAAGCGTCCGTATTAAAAAAATAAAAAAAAAACAATTCAAAAATTAAAATTAAAATAAGCCGTGGCAGCTAAGGTATGACCAGCCTCCACCAACAGCGCCCGTTGACGAACCTGACGTATGGATTCGTTAAATGATCCAACCACACGCGCCACCATCAGCGAGGCATTAGAGTGAGCATGACACACTCTCAGCCGCCAGGGCACATCCAAGTCAAATAAAGACGTACCCAGTAAATGGTAGCTTTAGAGTAGGTACATAGTACTCACACATGTGCTAAGCAATTATACAATACAATGGTGATTGAGTCTACACAATGCAAAGCTATTCTTACAATCTTTAGCAGTTCCAACAGTATGTTCAAATGTTAATTAATTAGTTGAGGTTGTGGAGCAGGACCAGCATGGAGCCAAGCATTTTTATCATTTATGTAATCACCCAACGTATAATATGCCTGCCTGCATAGTGTGCGTTTTATACAAGTTTTAAATTTCGTCTCATTTAGTTGTAGTATGTGTGGAGGTATTTTATTGTAACATTTTAAACAGTACCCCATGAACGATGAGTCTATTTTAGCCAGCCTGAAACCTGGTTGAGCTAATAGGTCCTTATTTCTAGTATTATAATTATGCCTTTCACCTCTTTTATTAAAAAGATGTAAATTTTTTCTTACGTACATGATGTTTTCGTAGATATATTGACAAGGTACCGTCATGATGTTAATATCCTTAAACAGTTCCCTTAGAGAATCGCGCCTGCGAAGATTATATATGGCTCTGATGGCTCGTTTCTGCAGAATAAAAATGGACTCGATATCTGCAGCCCGTCCCCAAAGTAGAATACCGTAAGACATGATACTATGAAAGTAACTAAAATAGACTAGCCTCGCGGTATCTACATCAGTAAATTGACGGATTTTTCTGACAGCATAAGCTGCTGAACTTAGCCGTCCTGCGAGTGATATTAAATGAGGACCCCATTGTAGCCTTGAGTCGAGCGTAATCCCCAGGAAAACGGTTTTATCGACGAATTCTAGTTTCTCTTGATTCAATACTATCTCACAATCACTACTTTTGACATTTGGTAAAGAAAATCTGATGCACTTAGTTTTTTTCCCATTTAATACTAAATTATTAGCAGTGAACCAATTTTGGATCTGCAGTAGGGCGTTATTAACGTCGTCAAAATTTGTAGCACGTCTATCTACCTTAAAAATTAATGAAGTATCATCAGCAAATAGCACCATTTGTGGTTGATTTTTTAATAAATGGAGTAAATCATTAATATACACTAAAAAGAGGAAAGGACCCAATATCGAGCCTTGTGGAACACCCATTTTAACTTTTAGACAGAGTGAATTGACACCATTTATTTGAACTTGCTGTTGTCTATCATTTAAATAAGATTTTACTAAACTGAGGGCAAGTTTTCCAAGTCCGTAATGCTCAAGTTTCAAGAGTAAGGTTTCATGATCGACGCAATCAAATGCCTTGGAGAGGTCACAAAAAATGCCTATGGCGTCTTGGGCCTCTTCCCACGCGTTAAAAATGTGTTTTAATAAGGTTACACCGGCGTCGGTCGTACAACGTCCTTTGGTGAAACCAAACTGTTGATCGTGAAGTATTTTATTCGTGTTAAAGTGATTGAGCATTTGATTAAGCATTACCTTTTCAAACACCTTGCTGAAAACCGGCAACACGGATACTGGTCTATAATTATTTTTGTCTTTACTGTCTCCGGATTTAAAAAGTGGAATTACCTTACTGTATTTCATTAAATCCGGGAAAACTCCTTGATCTACACAAAAATTAAATATTAAGGCTAAGTAAGGCGCTATAGTCTCAATTATGGAGGTACAGACTTTAATGGACATTCCCCAAAGATCTTCGGTCAGTTTGATCTTAATTTGCTTAAAAGCTTTTATTACTGTTATGGGGTTAATATGCTTAAAGTTAAATTCAATCGGGCAGGCCGAAACGTTCGCCCTTACTAAATCAAAAGACAGCGAGGGCGAGGAGTTTAAGACCTCAGTAGTTTTAAGTGGGATACTGGTAAAGAAATTTACAAATTCTTGAGCAACTTCTTTGCTATCGGAAATGAGACCACATGACGACTCCAGTGTGTAATCAATATTATGCTTTCTGTTCCTGTTCGTTTCACTGTTGATAATTTTCCAAACTGTCTTTATTTTATTATCTGCTGATTTAACCTTGTTGCTAATGTATAAGGCTTTAGCTGCCTTACAAGTGTTCTTAAAAACTCTAGAGTAAGTAGCAACATACTTATTAAAAGTTTCCGTGTTAATATAAGGCTTAAGGCCATACAGCTCGAAAAGTCTTTCCCTACTTTTCCTGAGTCCTTTAGTTGCCCAGTCACTAAATAGAAACTTAGGGCTGATGGTTTTTTTGATCTTCTTAAATGAATTATCGAACTCTGTTTGGACTACCGAAAAGAATTCTTTATACAAAATATTAACATTGTTCATTTTCAGTTCTTGATCATTTAACTTACAAATTAAAGTGTTATTAAATTTATTTAAATTAACAGATGTTATTGGTCTGGATTGTATCTGCACTTTTTGCATAGTTATGTTGGACTCAAAAGTTACGGTTTGACCACTGTGATCAGAAGGGAGATAATCAACAATGGATTTATCTAAATAGTCACAACAACAGAAAACATTATCAATACATGTAGCAGTAGTCGTGGTTATTCGGGTAGGTTCTACAAACACATTTGATAAATTAAATGATTTAAACAAATTTAATAATCTACTGGTATTTGAATTATTTTCTAAAATATTAATATTGAAGTCGCCACAGATAATTACTGACTTATTACCAGCTGCAAGTCTTGACATAACTTCTTCCATTACTGACTCAAATATAGAGTAGTTTTGATAATTTGGGGGTCTGTAAACGCACACTATGACATGCTTATCTAGCTCAACACAGGAAAGTTCAATACTATGTTCAAACGATAGTTCAACTATGTCTTTGATAAGTTTTGTGACTACAATTAATGTACCTAATGTAGATGCCAATTATTTAAACACTTTGTCATAGTTGACTACCTACATCTACAGCAAACACGGAACAAATTATCTTCCGTTTTTAAATTAGTTTAAAAATTGATAGCAATGACTTGCTCGAAATTATCAATCACAACCATGTCCTACAGTAGTCTGATTGAACATTGGCGTGTTCATGTAAAGAACCTGATATCCTGATAAACGTACATAAGTAGAGAAAGGAATATATTATATTTTATTCTAAATAGACCATAATTTGTAACACAGCTTTGTAACGCAGAATTTTTTTTTTCCATAGTGTAAGTATTGTGCTGTCGATACGCACTTAGCCCATGTTTATAATATTTCATAAAGTGACGCATAGAACCTACTAAAGCTTGGTAGGGCAGAGGTTCGTAATGGTCCAAAAATAACAGAAGTCAAACACAAGGTTAGGGTGTAAGCCCTCCCACTTCTGTAACCCTAGATTGCTCCCCACAAGTTCCACGCATAACTTCGGCCACCATTATGGTGAATACATAATAATAGTAGCTGTTCGTGCGGAAAAATTTCCCCCGGCTCATAAAATTAATGTTATTACTTCCTTGTTGCCCTTTCAACATTTTCCACCAAAATAGCGTTGGACTAGGACTGACACCGATTTTGCGCTCTGATATTGGTCAGTTTTGCCAGTCATCGTCCGATTCAATCACATTAAGCTACAAATGAGAATATTCGTGACAAAGAAAACTAATTTTATGGCAAAATCTACCAATATTTTTTGCCCCCGAGATTACCTACCTATCAAGGAGTTCAGTCACGTTCAAGATCCGGACACAATAGGTACTCATGGTGTGCCGAATCACAGTGTTGTTTTAACTAAGGGAGCAGATAGTTTAATCTATAAATCTAGGTGAATAATAAAGAAGGATACTCACAGGATAAATACTTAAGACGACGGCTACATGACTGAATTTGTCTCGCCAGTGCTTCAGCGCCGATCGAAGAGTGAAGACGTATAGCGCGCATATTGCTAGCAGCACCACTAGACTGAAGGCCCAGAGCACCCAGGCGTAGCTGTGGAGGGCTGTGAAAGATTAAGAAGAAGGTTAACAATATTTAAGGCTCTCTAAAAAGGGTACCACAGGATTTTAAAAAAAATAGCAGAGAAATTGATGCCTGTTGGGCAAACATATGTCAGGCTGGATGATAGTTTGAGTTGAATTAGAGAATACCACAAGTCTATATATATCAATTCTGCTTCACGTTATTTGAAGCAAGAAAAATTGGCAGATCTAGCTTATCTTAGCGAGATTAATTTCTTGGCTGTTATTCCTTGGACCAGAACGATAACTGCATGCACTGTTAATAGAAATCATGTCGTTTAGTGGTTATTCAGTTATTTATTTGTCTAAATTTTGTTTATATCAAACCATCTTTGATGAAGTGAAATGATAGATCTTGGCAAAAAATAACAACTGGCAAGGATAGGTTAGTTAGTTATCCAACATGGAAATTTGTATTGTAGCATTGTTAACCAACATAAGGTGCACTGTCTGTCTATGTTATGCAAGAGTAGTGAAGGATGCCTTTTGTTGGATTCTATATGAATAGCTATATGCTATGGTAGCAAGCAGGCTCAATTGAGCGTTTGGGAACCACAGCTACAAGGTATCGGCTGTGCTGTGATGTCACAAATCTGTGAGCTGTGTTAATGTTTTACTGTCATAGTTTGTAAGTATATTGTTACTAACACTATGAGTCTTGTTCCTTGTAATAAATGAAAAAATAAAATAACTATATTGACGACATACACTAAACATGATAGTACAAGTGGTACTCAGCCAGGTTGAACAGCTGGCTCCTGAACTAAGTAAAAAGATACTTGTATCTCAGGAGCCAAAAAACATCATTCAAATAGTTTACGTTCGATTTAGTGAGAACCTACTATAGGATCAGCTACGAGTAACTTAATCGATATTTGTGTAGGTTTTTATAGGCTCAGAAATCGTGACTACTTCAGATACAAAAGCCATAACCAGACTAGTTCCAGTTCCAAGTTTCCAACCTAGCTAATAAGCTAAAAAAGCAAAAAACTACAACTCGACTGAACTCGATCACAAAGCGCGGTTAAATCAGCCTGTAGTCGTGCGTGGGATTTTTATTATTTTTACAATACGTATTAAATAAAGTACCTACGAGTAAAGCAACATGTACTTGCATAGCTAGTTTTATTTGTTCTTGTTGTATTACTTTTTTACATTGACATTGAAATATTAAGAAAAAAACATTTGCTTCGACATGCACGGGTTTTCTGTTAAACCATTTCCTGAAAAAGTTTGTGAACGGCTTAACTATACCTATGTATGTTTTTTTTTTTTTACATCCGCAAGAAAATACCGTAGGTACTTTAAATGAAAATTAACGACACGCGCATTACAAAAAGTATTTAAAAAAATAAAACAATTGCAAATTCGGGCCCATTCTCGCGTCTTTGCAAATATTGACGTAAGTAAACATGTTCCAAACAACTTTCCCTTTTCTTTACTCAATACCTATGTACCAAATACTTGAATATTGATAGTTTAATATAATCGACTTACCTACTATTCGTCTTCATTCAAACATTAAATTGGCTTAAATAACTGAATATACCAGCATACCGAAATACCGATACACCTATACCTAGGTTGTTACTTCTATTCACTTCAATAGATCCTTTTTGAGCAGAACTATTAATTTTAGAATCTATCATTCATCAGACAGAGAATTTGAATATAATTTAGAATCAAGTTGCCACTTTATATCAAAATTTGTTAATTATACCTAGGTAAATGAACATCGCGGAAGCACAACTTTTATGTTTTTTTATAAAAACATAAAAAAATAAAGATTGACTGGCTCAGATAATTCAATAGGTAAATAAAATTCAACAGGTAGGTATTATGTTTGCAGGATGGATAGCGCTATTTACTCTGCCGAAGACATACGAGATGAACAAGGCACAGGCGCAGGTGGACGCCAAACTTGATCTCTCACGCGCAGTAGGTATACTCTTTATTTTATTTGGATCAAACCATAGAAATATTATATTTATGGACCAAACTGATCCAAATAATTTCTAGTTTCATTCTTAGTATTTCCTAATAACTAATAGGTGCAGGTACGATATAGTATACTCAATTCTATTTATTTTATATATTTAAGTTGAGCAAATAAAATGTAAAACCAATTGGAATATAAATAATTCACTTAGCATTTTGCACTAAGCAAGCTATAGGTACTTTGAAATATTTGGGTAAGAACCATTAGATAAAAATTTCCAAATACTGATAACTAAATTGCTTTTACACGTTTTTTTAAACACATTGAAACTTTAGGAGGTCACTAGACAGGTGTTAATAACCCTTCTCATTTTTATTTATAGTAGAATTTCATGCACACAAAATTATTTTAAAACACATTTCCGCACTACCCTATAGTTTTACTTGAAATGTTAACAACTCATAAACGTGAAAACGTCACAAGCAATGAATTATCACTTAGCACCCATTTGCACTCCTCTGAATATGTCATGGTACCGTAATTAATGATCTGAAAATTAATGATAATTATATCAGTGCCGTGAAGTGTTTATCTGTGTCTGTGAAGACACAGAAACGAAGAAACGGTAGAAGGAGCATCTGTAGACCAATAGCCAGGAGGTGGATGGACGACCTACAGAAGATGGCAGGGAAGACCCGGATGAAACTCGCGAAGACCAGGGAAGTATGGCATAAAAGGGAAGAAGCCTATACTCAGCAGCGGGTGGAACAAGGCTGGCAATGATGATGATGATATCTGTGCCGTGCCCAAAACCGATGCGCAAGGGTTAATTAATCGCGTAACTTCAGGAAAAGCTGAAAACATGGAAATGTTCTTTTCGCCTGAACAGATGGTATATTATAAGACATACTTTCGTTGCGTTAAACACGAATACGTGGTGCGATTGAGTAATAATGTTTACAGAGAAAGTACCTAGATAAGTACTTACCACGAATTCTTGAGTTATGACATGTTTCCATGCCAAATGTTTTGCTTGTTTTTTGAGAATTTTCTTGGTAATTTAACAATTTAATTATCATAAATCACAAATCAAATTTTTGTAGATTTGTGGTGTAATTATTTCAGCATGGCATGCAAATCACGAAACAAAAGTTCCATGGACACATTACCTATTGAATTATTTGAGCCAGCCAATCTTTATTTTTTTATGTTTTTGTGCTTCCGCGATGTTCATTTGTATTAATAAACTACAATTAAGTAACTAATTTTGATTTATAGTTGTAACTTTTTTTTTTAAAGCGCAAAAAAAAACTAAACCTAAAACAAAACCTACACAAAACTAGAACTAAACCTTAAAAATCTAACAAAAGTGGGTGTAACTTGATTCTAAAATAAATAAAAATTCTTTCGGTCTTAAATGTTCTAATTCTGCTCAAAAAGGAGTAAACTTACTCCTTTTTCAGCAGAATTAGGTAAAGCATAGGTACTAGTACCTATGCTTGATTGATCTGTCTTGTATAAAGTGCCAAAAGAACGGTGCTTAAAACTAGTTGCCCTTCCAAGCATTTTAAACATACGGTGCCAAAAAAGTTATCAAAGGTTAACAACTCCATCAATCCAAAATCCCTATGAAACGAATAGAATTTAACTGGAAATATGGGTCTCACAAAAACTTTAACACTTAATTCAGAACGGCGAGCTAAGTAGGTACTTAAAAGGAAATGGAATAGTTCAAAACAAGCCAATGGACCTAGGCAAAGACTAGCACAACTACACTAGGATATTCGTTCTCTATACCTCCTCCGATATAGGGACGACTAGACACTATCGACGTACTAAAATCAATTGTCATTATGAATGTCATTCTTAAGGATACAATAATAAACAACCAATTGAATTGAACGAGTCATTTCTGTATCGCACGTTATAAGGTTACCTGTAGGAAGCAACGCTTTTGCCATCAACCGGGCACAATACAGACTCCTAGCAGCGACTGAGAAACTCATAATTTAATTAACAATACTAGGATTTGAAATAGAAGATGATCTAAACGCGCGTGCTGTTTTTAATTCCTTCTAAATGACAATCATCTTGTCTCAATTAACACCACAATTGGACTAATTGGCTTTCAACTAAGTACGTGCTCCTGTGAACGAAATTGATATGACAGTGAAGCATAATTAACGATAGGCATGTTTATCAAACAGAGGACCCTGTAATTGTTCTATTAACGTATCGAAAGCTAGTGTTGCAAGACTCCGAGAGCGAGAGTCTTGTTTTTGGAAAACTGAACCGGATGGAACTTCACATAGAGAAGAGTTCTTCGAATAACAATTTTTATGTCGATTGTTGATGATTGTTTGACGAACGCAATTTACTTGGACTACTCGGGAGTGAGGTGTGCGTGTGCCCCTAATAAAACCGATTTCCGAAACAAATTTAATTTAGGAAGCCATTATGAAGGATTTTTATTTTACAAACCACCATCCTCCAGGCTTCATGGGAGAAAGGAGTATTTATCTTATTTGATACACATGTTTCTACTAGCCGTGTTGCCGACACGTGTTATTAAGAACAGTACCTAGTATGTATAATAGGTACTGGTAATAGTGGAAACTTGCATAAGGTGTAACTTACGCAAGTTTCCACTATTACCAGACCATAGCACAAAGCAATCAATTCCTACAAGCACGTCTCACAACTTGCTTATTATTAATATTTCTATCATCGAGGAGGATTACGACGAGGGAAGAGTATAATTGGTTTTTACATTCATTACAGACAGTCAATGTCGTGGGGCACTGTGGCCCTAAACACACGGTACCTATACTGTTGCCTAACATTTTAGATATTGTGTATGATAAATAAATCTTGGCACGTAGGTACCTACTAGTACTACTAATAAGTAGGTAAAATAGGTAACCTACCTATTTCAGGAAGCAATAAGTAAGAAATGTATTTCCGCCACCATCAGAAGGAATGGAAAGCTATTACGTAACTATAAGTAGTGACTTGATGAAGCGTGTATTACGAGAAGATGAAGAAATTATATGTGCATAGGAAATTATTGGAAGAGCAATCAATGTTCTTATTTAACAATGAGTTGGCATTTCAAACCTTTTGTGGATGACTATAAGGCTTAAAATGTCACCTCACCGTCATATAAAATGAACAATCACGGATACAATCACAGTACGGTCAATATCTGATTCCATATAGGTATTACCCATTTCGAGGGTTTTATCGAATTAAGGCTCCTGTAGACAGGCGCGACGCGACGGTGCGACGCGATTCTGGTTCTGGTGGTTTTCATAGAAATTGTTCTAATAGTCAGATGCAGGTCATGCAGGAGCCATACTCATAGCTTACAAGTTCTGACAAAAGCTGAGCACAGATTCTTTGTGCGGCCTAACCTTTCATCGAATGTTGTGCTTGCCAAATGCCAAATCTGTTAATACTGCCATGTTGTCCTCACCATACCTTTCGGTATCTTCAATAAAGAACAGAAAGCGTTAGAAATGAGTCATATAAAAGCAAAGCCAGCAACATCCATATTTTCAATTATAGCAACTTTAAATGTATAATATCAATGTCAAATCTACTTAATTGTTTGACTTAATAAGTTCATAACAAAAACAGCAACATCTCTTAGAAAATAACCGTTGTAGTTATAGTTTTGCAGCAAAAACAGCAATATCCAATAGTAATTGCACTGCTTAGAAAACAAAAACATTGTTTACCCGCCATTTTGGTTTATCTGGATGTTGCTGCCTTTGATTTTATATGACTCAAATATCTGCGTCTTTTATTAAAACCGTACCTATTTATTAACCGCGTAGGTATAATGTTTTTGTGAATCAGATGAAATGATTTTTTTTTGTATTCCTCTTTTTTATTTTATTTTGTGTAAATATAGGTACTTATGTAGGTTAGGTTATTATTAAACATAGTTGTATTGTTAGAATATTAGTTATTTTTATTAACCGACATTTAAAAAAAAAAATATTTGTTGCCATAATTATGTAGGTACGACTTTATTCTCAACCCAAATTAATTATTCTCATGAATAAATAATGAATGATTTTGTTGTTAAATATCGAATGTAGGTATTATCATTATCATGTTTAACAATGAAAATTCACAAAAAATTTGTGTATATTTTGGTAGGTACGACATGTGCCTCCGACACAAAAATTATCCGTCTGTATAAACACAATAACTAACACAAGTTAGAACAAAAACCATAATCGTGCTTCTGAAAGCATCTGTGTAAATTAACAAAAAAAAGTATTTATTTATTAGATACAGCTCAATGTATCCTTGTTCGAGTCCAAAAAAATAATCTATATATCTATAAATATAAAAGAAAGTCGTGTTAGTTACACTATTTATAACTCAAGAACGGCTGAACCGATTTGGCTGAAAATTGGTGGGGAGCTAGCTTAGAACCAGGAGACGGACATAGGATACTTAAAAAAAAACGGATAAAACGTGGTAGGTATAACAACGGCTGGACCGATTTAGATGACATTTTGTGTGTATATTTGAATGGGTTCCTGGACGGTTTGAAAACACAACAGGACCCGGTAGCTGGCACTGCAGTCGGGTTCTAGCATCGTTCAGACAGGACAACGTCTATCGGGGCCGCTAGTCGTTAATAAAAATAACTTCATGATTTTTTCATCTTTCCGAGTTTTAATTACCTACTTACCCAAGTGTCAATTTTTTTTTTTTTCTAGAGTTAAATAAGACTGATTCTACTATAGACAAACCTTTTTATCAGGTTTCGAATTCTTGAAAAACGTTCAAACTCGCATTATTAAGGCCCGCATACCTATAACATGAAAAAATATTCTTGTCGGAAAAATCTTCTTGAAGGGAAACTTGTAGTTAGATACCAAATAGACACCATTGAGTTTAATGTACTACGTTATAATGTACGTAACATTATAACTCAATAATAGACACTAACTTAAGTATTGTACTATCTTCTTCTTTTTGACTGACCCACTTCTTGACTATTCAAAAGTGCCAATAATTGGTTTAATTGAAATAAAAACTTTGAGTTTGGTACTATTAGAAATTTTTGAAACTGCCTGTACAGTGCCTAGCAACTAGCAACTGAGGAATGCAAGGCTAATAAAATAGGTACAAAGCCTATGCAGTTAAGTAGGTATCATTGTAATGCAATGCCTGTCACCCACGGAGCTTAACCGCTTTGACTTAATGGACTTTACCTGTGTACAACTTTTAACCACTCTAAAGGCAACTTAATGTGACACACAAATTGCATTCTTCAAGGACTTGGCTTATTTTTTTTTTTTAGTTCTCTACCATTACCAACATGTTGCAATTATTTGTAGGTCTATTTTGTTTTGCAGAAACGGTCGTTTATTCTAGAACAGTCCTACAAAAAAAGCGGCTAGGGGTAAGTCGGACTCGCACATGAAGGGTTCCGTACCACACTGTACAATATTGAAGGGGATAGATACATCGATAATTTTGTGTTTTTAACATTCCTTTATCCACAGCGTATCAACCTTAATGGAAACATGAGAAGGTGCTGAATCTTGCTTTAAGATTGGTTGGCCAACTGCTTGACCTTGTTCCAGTTTACTAGACAAACACATGGCTAATATGCCTTTATATTTTTCACTGTTCATCATTCCTTCGATGGGTAAAGTTTCCCTGTCCCCATGTATGAAAAACAGCCCCAAAACGCTTCGCTGGATGTTTTTCTACCTGGACCAAGCCTCAGCTGCAGTTAACTTTTAGTCGTTACCTTTTCGCACGAATTTTGATCGATATTCCTGCACCAAAAAGTCTTTCTCATCTAAAACAAGAGACATTTCTCCAGTGTTCTTCTGTCCAATAAACATATTTTTTTGCCCAAATCAGTCTTTTTCTCATCACAACCTCGATCAGAAGCTGTTCAGCAGCTGTTCACAGCTTTTCTTCTTCCCTCCAATACTTCGATCAATTGATCGAGCTCTAATAGGTGTCTGCGAATCGTAGGGTCGTGAACTATCACTCCTGCTCTTTGTAAGTCTTTCTGAAGGTCATGGCTTGTCTTTCAGGAGTTTAGCTTGCTATTTCTTAGAAGAAACGAATCATCTCCGGAAGTTGTCTTCCTTTTTCTTCCACATTTCCCCTTACGCTGAACTTCTACTGATCCAGTTTTACTTTTTTGTTTAATTATCTTGTTGACAGCTCCCAAGCTCACGGAACACTCACTAGCAATACCTCTTTGCGTCATGGATGTATGTTCATGCAGTGTTATTATTTTTTCTCTTTTTCTTGGTGTAAAATCCATGATGTCACAACACGAAAAACTAACCGAAACGCGATTTTACTCCCAAAAATACAAATAAAAAGATTTATTATTCGATACACGACATATGATTCGCTGTTAAAAAACTTGAAAAAAAATTGCAGCCTTTACAATTTTTGAGAAAAGTTCGCACGCCAATAATTAGCAGACACAATAGATTTTTTTTTGTAAATCTGAACACCTAGGTGTGCAATCGACGTTTAAAGAGTTACGAATTATAAGAAGAATGATTACAAGTGGAGTTTTTTTTTAATGAAAATAACTTTTTACAAATTCAACATTTTGGGATTCAACATTTTGCAAATAATTTATTTCATTATTTATACAGAAATAAAAATAAAAATAAAATATATACTAGAACAATGAACCTAAAACTAAAAACCATAATAACTAAAATATATTATTAAAAGGAGTCCCCTAAGGCAAGGTTCCGAAGATACTGGCAGCGTTCCCCCTTTGAATAGCTAGACTAAATTCTTTGTCCGAGGTATTATATATTATATATTTTTTGCAAATTCAACATTGTGGTCCGGATGGGAAATTCAACTTTTTACAAATTCAACATTTTGGGATTCAACAATATGCGAATTCAACATTTTGCGAATTCAACATTTTGCAAATTCATTGTAGTCCAGAAGGCTTTTCCTCATAGTGTCGCAGTTCAAAGTAGAAGTTAGCAAACATGTTCATGTTTTTGACATAAGATAGAATGCACCCAGTATTTTCTCTTGGAGTTAGTTTTCTTGGTAGTCAACATTATTTCCCACAATTATACGACACGATGTACACCCTACAATGTATCAACCATGACTGAACGAAACTATTCGTACCGTGTACATACTACATTTTTTCTTGTCTGCAACAGACCCGACAAAATTCTTCTCATGTACCTACATGAATATTTTCATCTTGTCTGTAGCCGACACGACAAATTTCTTGCCGTGGACAGGGACACGCGGCCTTACGGTTCAAAAGACACAGCTCTGTGACAGACGGACGGACGGACAGCCTGAGGTCCCTTTGGCATGGTACCCATTGGGTACGGATATACTGAACCCTAAAAAGCAAGTTAAAGTAATCGCCTTTATATGAAACTTGGGACTATTTATCTCATAAATGTCACGCGTAAATTCCCTTGAACTTTGTTAATATTTAATAAGTAACCATTTACAAGACAGGAAGCACTATCTTTTTATAACTTACTTATTATTATTTTTGCTGACGTTACTATGAGCTAGAGGTTTCTGATTCATACTTATTTATGAACTAGTACATAATGTAGGAGTAGGCTGCTGGCTTACAGATTGGTAGAACAGTAAACTGCTGGATTAGTTTAACCACGTTATAAGTACATAAAGATACAACCGCCTAAAAAATGTCTTGAGAATGAGTTCTCAGTGTCTATTTTTTATTATGATTCTATTTATTTTATTCGCAGTTTAATTTAAAACTCATTCATATGTTAGATTTACTAATCAGCACCCTAAGGGCGAGCGCGCATTGCGGTGCGTTTTTCTACCGCATAAAGGCTCTTACAGACAGAGGCGATATCGCGGTCGCGACGCGATATTTCGATATTATATCCGTAGAAAAATATCGCGTCGCGACGCGATATCGCCTCTGTCTGTAAAAGCCTTAATTCGATTCGATTTTTCGGAATCTGAATAATTTTGAAGCAAATTTCTAATCCATTGCGTCATATGTTCGAATTTGTCTGCTCAGCAACGTAAATAAAGCAATGAATGTTATTGAACTGTTTATGATGACTAATTTTTTTTTTTTGTAGTAGGTATTTATCATAAGATTATTAAAAATTATTGGACAAGTATTTTTTCTTTTTTACGGAATCAAAAGATTACGGCGATACATTGAGTTCAAATATGGCCTGACGTCACGCCTGGCTAGATTTTATACTTACGTAGAAGTAACGTAGCGAGCCCCCACTCCCCAACTTTAATGCGTCATACCCAAGTATTTTTTTATTAATATGTATAAAAAAGTTAGTAGTAGTAGTAGTAGGTAGTAGGGTAGTAGGGGTTGGGTAGTTTTTTTTTTTTTGTAAGTACTTATTTGTTGTTTTTTTTAAACTTAATAAAATACGTGTCTAATATTTTTTTATTATCAGACTGACGGACTAAATAGATTTTTTTTTTACCCCGGCATCATCCCTCTTCGGTCATGAAATATACCTATAGATAGTACCTACAATTTAATTTGCCCCAAAGTCGAAGTCAAAATGCACGAATTCGCATCGGTTTTCCTCCTGAATTCCCATCTCGAAAATACATACTTAGGCACCTAGTTGTATTTTTATCTGTATATGTGTAGTTGAGGAAACTGGATCCTTCAAAAGAATTGGCTGGCCGGGGAGTAAAGAAGCCTATTTAAAGAAAACTGCATTCCAAGAAACAAAATTAGTATTAAAATAACTTACATTCTTTTACTTTTATAGAATAGAATAGAAAGCGTTTATTTCGGCCTACAAGGGATCATAGTGCGACAAAAGAAATAAAATAAAGCACACACAACGAAATTACAAATCTCGATTGCTCAGTATGTGAACCACCATACAGCAATGGTTCAGGTATTGACAATCGAACCTCTGCGCGAATGCCCTCAGGATGCCGTTGGAGCTAGCCCGAACCCTGCGCACCAGGGATGTGCATCGTTTTCGCATAGTAGAATATAAACAGTCTACCTACTTGCACCCGGAGAACATCCCTGATGCGCTGCAGAATCGGGGCAGCCCCACCAGCACCCTGAATGCCTTATTATTCTATGCATTGTCAATTATTTTGTGATAATTTATTGTAAATACCTAGTATCTACCAATTTTTATCATTGGAGATAACCTACATTATCAATAACAAATAAATCATTGGATAAAGAATTATCTTTACGTAGTATTTTGCACAAACATTTTTCCTTTATTATGGAAAATGGAAAAGTGGAAACAAAAAAAATATTGACTGCAGAAGCCACTTGATAGTCGATCGATCGATCAACATGTTGTTAATCTAAGATTCCCAAATAGATTAGGAATCTATGACGAAATATTTTTTTTCTCTTCGGTACTTTGTACCTCCATGTGCATCTAAAAATATTGGAAACCATAGCTTCAGGAATTCATAGAAATAAAATGTTTTTAATAGGTAGGAATAGCAGGTACCTACTACCTACCAACAAATAAATTGGAGTAGGTAGGTACCTACTTAAACTTTTAACCCAGGAATACTTATTAATAAGATCGGCAAAAGCACAGATGGCAAATCCGTCAAAATTCATTTTGAAAAACCGAATTAGAGAATATACCTGAAAAATAGGACGCAAAATCGGGATTCTGGCTGTAGCTATGGCACAGGAGCGTTGAATTTATCGCAATCTCCGTTTCGGGAAACGATTTGTCTGCACTTATGTGACGAGCTGTGAGAATGCGCGTCCCACTGCTGGCTTCGCCTGACAAATCCATTTTAACTAAATCACTCAATCTAGTTAGAAATTGTCACATAAAGTTTGTTATTTTTTATTGTTCAGCCCCACTTTTATTCATAACATATTCGAAATATGATTGTTATTGTATTTCACTGGTTTTAAAAATCGAATTTCGCGCGTCATCCGCTGTCCACGGTTGGTGCGAGCGCCGAGGCGAAGGCATCTGAGCATACTGCCAGAAACAAACAGCCAGCGTGCTCGCTGTCGCCGCTTATTGCGTTCACTTTCTTTCGACATTTTAGTGGCCTGTCTGCGCAACGCCTTTACTAGTGATGTTCGATACACCTATTTTCTTTTAAAATATTTATGATTCAGCTGTGGATTAAGGGGAATAGGTACTTATCCCAAATACTGACCCTATTATAACATATTGATCACGGTTAAAATACCAAGTTATGACCAATGATGTATTACCTTGTTATGACTATAGGTTAACGATAATAGCGATAACTGATAACACCTCCAAAGTTATAGTTATGATAAGATTACACCATGTTTACCTTCCACCTAAGGTGACCTAAGTATTAGTGCGAATACCTATATAATTGGATCGTCTGTTGGTAAGTACCTAAATATTATTCCATAATTATTAATTTATTATTTTTGAGCATTAGAGAGTTATGGGATAATATATACAAGGTCCCATTAAAATAGATGGACAAATTTTTACAGGGTGTTCTACACATAAATATGAACAAATTTTACTATGGGACCAAACCTTAAATCGCGAAAAAAAATCTGCTGCTCCCTACATTTTGACTTTGAGTTTGGTGCAGATAAATGTACTGAACAGCTGATTTTTTTTCGCGATTTCAAACTTACCTAGTGCCATAGTGAAAGTTGTTCATATTCATGGGTAGAAAATTTGTCCATCTATCTTAATGGGACCATAAATTTTGCTAAAAAGTTGGCAGTATTCATATTCATGGGTAGAAAATTTGTCCATCTATCTTAATGGGACCATAAATTTTGCTAAAAAGTTGGCAGTATGAATCATACTTTATTAAAGTCAAAGTACTTACTGTATTTATTTTCCAGAAACACTGTACATAGGAAGTCCATATTTATTAGCATGCACGTGACTGTATCTAGAATAGACGAGAGTCCTGTGTGTTACAAAAATAATAGATAAACAGTAGGTGGGTAGGTACAGCTAACATCACAACAAACCTCTATGATTTTATCGATACCAACATTATCGACTTCGCACACCATTACCTTACTATGAGGTAATACTCGTAGTAACATTAAAAATTGCTGGGGGTAACATCCAACAGGCCAACTTCATGCTCTGCTTGTAGCAAAGATTGCTAACATCATTGGCATTATAGATAAACAATACATTACATTACATTTTTCGAAAATGCACCTGCCACTGCTTGTCTCTGCATCACCCAAAGGTTGACTGGTAGAAAATGCCTATGGCATTAAGTCCGCCTCTGTACATTTGTGCTTGAAGTGTTAAATAAATAAATAAATACATGTGCCAGCCATATGACATCCCGGCGACTAGGTCGTAACAATTGCATAATAAAAAAGTTATCGGATGGTAATGGGGATTTAAAAAAAATGTGTGTAACTTACCTATTCTCTCGCGTAGTTCCGTACATATGGATAATGCTTAAGATAACTAGGTAGGTACATTTCGTGTATACCATAGAACAGGAGTGCCCATACATTTTATTGAAGGAAGAGCAACAAACTTTCTCTTTTATTCTTGTAATACGGCTACATATCAAGCTATACTTACATTTAAAGTATAAGCTGACCTCTCATCGTACGAAAATCCTATACAATGCGAGATCAGCTTATAGGTACTTGTGTAAGCGTAAACAGTGGCAATATTTTAAGGGGTCATTGTACTCATCATTATGAACAACTTTTACTGTGGGACCAAACCAGAAATCGCGAAAAAAAAGAGCTGTTCCCTACATTTTGACGAATTATGCGAACATAACGTAGGTAAGTACCTACTGAACAGCAGATTTTTTTTTTCGCGATTACAGGTTTGGTCCCATAGTAAAAGTTGTTCATAATTTGCCCTACTTTTACACTTAAACCCTGTATAGCTTGATAATAATTATGTAGCGTGTGTACCATAGGCGGCCCTCATGCCATGCCACAGCTTTTAGATCTAAAGATGTCACACAATTATCGACTTTAACTATGTACTTACTATTTTATAATGTTAAGAACCTACTTACAATGTTGTTGTATCGGTGTATAATCGTCACGCCTGTAATCCGCGAAGGGTAGACAGAGGTTCATAAAACAATTCGTTGTAATTTTTAATTAAAATTGTACTTACCTAAAAAAAAAACCTAAGTACCTATTATTGTCCCACTGCAGGGCAAAGGCCTCTTCTCATGCCGGGGCCACACTATACGTCAACGTCAATGCCCATAAACGCTTTAAACATCGCGGTAATTGTTCCGTTGTTCAACGCGATGAATTGAGTGGCCACACTTGAACGGTCAACGTCAATGCTCATTGAATTCACACCCCTCGTCCATCGGCCACACATCAGCAATGTGAATGCCGTTGTCAAATTATCCACCGTAGGGGTGGCTACACCGGGGTGCGGTGACAGGAAACCTCCCCGAGTGTCCGTGGGCTGGAGTTCCCTTACGGATACGTCCGTGGGGAAGGCCAGTCTTCGGGACGGTGCACCCTGGGGTGCGGGCAATGGTTCCCCTTAGGCACTTGTGTCTAAGGGGTTTCGTTGCCCGTATGCCAATATCCTGTCGGAGGAACGCTCCAACGTGTGTCTTTCTGCTCTAAGCAGAGACGCACAGCGGCGGAGTAAGAACGGGCTCAGTGTGCACTTACTTTGCCGCCGGGTAGGCAGGAGGAAGTCATTTTCTGCTGCCACCGTTAGTCTCGTAGCCCCGAAGATCGTTCAAGGTCATGTCTCTGACTTTTGACGGGGGTCGAGGGTCTTGGCTTAACCGCCCGGACCGCGAGGTAGAAAACCTCTATAAAAAATCATGCCAAATCTCCAAGCGGCGGCGCACCGTGAGGAAGGTTGTAAGCTTGGTTAATGGGTAGCTTAATTAGCCGCTAGTGCGAACCACTTATTTTTTGAGCTAGTAAACAAAGTTTAATACTCGTGGGAACAACAATGGAAAACTTATTGAAAAAAACCCAAAGACGAGAAGAGGAGAAGGAGAGGAGTGATGCGGGGTTGGAGTCCGACCCCGCATCGGGAGCGAAGGGCGCGAAGGGCTCTTTTAAGAGCCCGGAGTGCCTATTGGTGGCGGCCGCTGGTAGGAGTGCCTTCCTGAAGCGGAATGTGGAGTCGAATCCAGGGGATGGCCAGGGGTCTTCCTCGGATGGCGGAAAGGGCTCGGCCCCTAAGTATGCTCGCCGGGGCCTAGGGTAGACCCGGAAAAAGAGCAAGGGCCGGGCAAACACCGTACCGGTGGACGGCTCAGTCACGTCGGCCGACGGGAGCGCCATCGAGGCGTCTGGCGATGAGTCGGACGCCACTGGTGGCTCCAACTCGGAGCGGGCCAGGTTTGAGGAGGTCGTGGCCGCGGCAGTAAAGGGTGTGGCTTTGAAGAAGAAGCAGTCTTCTAAAGACAAGGCCATACCCGTAGCCAAGGCCTCCATTACGGCGGCAGCGGAGGCTCTGCTTCAAGGGCCTCCGTCGGACGGTATGTCCGAAATGCGGGCGGAGGTCACCCGCTTGACAGACGCCATGGAGCTTCTCCGAAAGGAGAACGAGGAGCTCCGAGCAGACCTGGCCAGGCTCCGCGAGGCCGGCCCTCAGCAGGTGTCGCAGGAGGGGGTGCAGCAGGGGCAGAGCGGGCTCGGGCCTGCAGAGGACCGAGTTCTAGCCCTGGTTCGGAAGGAGCTGGCTGCCCTTAGCAGCCGGTTCTCCGCCCTGGAGGGCATCGTCCTGCGCCCCCCGCTAGCGGCGAGCCGGCAGGCCTCGGGCCAGCCAAAGGCGGCTTCGTACGCCGCCACGGCTGCCACGGTCAAACCAGGGTCAGCCGGGCAGGCGAAGAGCGGGGCCGTTGCTGCAAAGGCGCCTGCGAAGGCGCCTGCGAAGGCACCTGCTAAGGCGCCTGCTAAGGCGCCTGAGAAGGCCCCAGTTGTAGCGGCGACGACGACGCGGCTGGCCCCGCCTTCTACCGTCGCTGCCGTACCCACTGCGGCGGAGCCTTTACAGGGGGCTCAGGAGGAGGGGGCTGACATGGAATGCCAGTAGTGGCCACATTACGCCTCCTCCAGGCGAACATCAACCACTGCGCCGCCGCTCAGGATCTGTTGCACCAGAGCATGGCGCAGTGGTCGATTAACATCGCCGTGGTCGCTGAGCCGTACTTTGTCCCGCCCAGTAATTACTGGGTGGAGGACCTGAGCGGCTCAGTGACCATCATTTCGTCGGCCGCCGCCGGTACCCTGTCCCTTGAAGCCGTCAGGAGGGGACAGGGTTGCGTTGCAGCACGGTTCGGGGGGATTGTCGTGGTGGGGACATACTTCTCCCCGAACCGAACTCTCGCCGAGTTCCACAACTCCCTTGCGGAGTTGAAAACCGTCGTCGTCGGGTATCGTTCTCTTCCCGTGCTTGTTCTCGGGGACTTCAACGCCAAGAATGTGGCTTGGGGTTCCCGGTATACGGACACACGGGGCAGGATGGTGGAGGACTGGGCTCTGGAGACAGGCCTGGTCGTCCTAAACCGGGGTTCTGTCCCCACATGTGATGCGGGGCGAATCAGTGGTGGACATTTCGTTCGCCAGCCCCGCTCTGTTGCCGCATGTTGTTGACTGGCGCGTCATGGAGGGGGTGGAGACCTATTCCGATCACCGGTACATCCGGTTTGATGTCTCCGCCCATACCTCGAGTGCGCCGCGCCGGTCCGACAGACCCCGAGTGGTCCGCGGTGGGCGCTGAAGAGGCTGGACCGGGAGCTCCTCCTGGAAGCCTCGATCGTGCAGGCCTGGGTGTCACCACCGGACAGGCCTGCCGACATCAACGACGAGGCGAAGTGGTTCCGGGAGGCCATGTCTGAAATATGTGACGTGGAAATGCCCCGGGTCCAGCCCGGTCGCGCCTGGTGCCAGGTGTACTGGTGGTCGCCGGAGCTAACGGCTCTGCGCGAGGCATGCGTTGCTGCGCGGCACCGGTACACCAGGCACCGCAGGCTCCGTATCCGCCCTCCGGATACGGAAGCCATTCAGGCGGAGCTGTACGAGGGGTACAGAGCGGCGAAGACCGCCCTCCGAGCAGAGATCTTGCGGGCCAGGGATCTGGGTCGCGAGAAGTCGCTGGAGACTCTGAACAGAGACCCATGGGGGCGCCCCTATAAGATGGTGCGGGAGAAACTCCGCCCATGGGCGCCCCCGCTGACGCAGAGTCTCCGGCCCCAGCTCGTGGAGGACGTGGTGAGCGCTCTGTTCCCTTCGCGAGGGGAACATACTCCCCCGCCTATGGCTCCGCTTCATGCGGTGCCCGTTGCGGACCACAACACCGACGACGACGACGATGCTCCGGAAGTGACCGAGGTAGAGTTGAGAGCGGCGGTACGTAGGCTGAGTGCCAAAAATACCGCCCCAGGACCCGACGGCTTACCTGGAAGAGCCTGGGTTCTGGCCTTTGGGGCTCTCGGGCCTCGACTAGGGGGGCTCCTAAGCGCATGCTTGGAGAGGGGCCAGTTCCCACTTCGTTGGAAGACGGGGAAACTGGTCCTCATTAAGAAGCCGGGGCGCCCTGCGGACTCTCCGTCCGCTTACCGACCCATCGTGCTGCTCGACGAGGTGGGAGGAGGTGAGGATTAATACACACATAATTCGCTATATAAATACATAAAACACACACAATACATTAAACATTCCAATACAAAACAATAACTACACAAGACATAAATTCATGTTGATAGCCGACGACTGGAAGTGACGTGCAAGTCACTGCGGCGCCTAATGTACGGACAGTCCAGCCTGTCGGCTATCATCATCAGAACGCTGTTGGAGCTGACGCGAATCCTGCGCACCAGGGACGCGCTCCGCTTACGCATCGTTGCATAAAAGCAGTCGACGCTAGCGACGGCGAACATACCCGAGGCACTACAGTGTCGCGGCAGCCCCATCAGCGCTCTGAAAGCGTTATTATATTGGACGCGGAGGGCTTCATATGCTTTTTGAGTGTGATTCACCCACAGGCTGCACGCGTACAGAGAGGTACAATAAGCCCTAAAAAGGGTCTGCTTGACCGACCCTGAACAGCGCGCAAACCTGCGAGCTATCATGTTACCTCTTACAGCCAAAGCCCTCCGCTCCCTCTCGATATCAGCGTCATCCTTGAGACCGGCTGATACTACATGCCCTAAGTATTTGAACTGGTCCACCCTGACCAAGGGAACCCCGTACAGTTTGATGGGAGGTACTGCTACAGGATATTTAGAGCCGGCCCCAAAAACCATGATCTGACTTTTCGTCACATTATATTTAAGACCGTGTTCTTCTGCCTAAGTCTCACAGATCCGCAACAATGTCCTCTGCTGCTGAGCGCATTGGTTTGTAGCACAAACCGATGCGGTCAGCAGCACCATGTCGTCCGCATAGCTAATATAATATTATTCAGGCAAACTCCATCAATATGGCAGACCGCCTCGTCGGGTGGCTGGTGCAGGAGGGGCCGGATTTGGCGGAGAGCCAGTTTGGTTTCCGGGGGGGGGGCGCTCTACGGTGGACGCCATCATGCGCGTGCGAGCCCTCACGACGGGGGATGCGGTGGCCCGGGGTGGGGTCGTCTTGGCGGTGTCTCTAGACATCGCCAACGCCTTCAATACCCTGCCCTGGAGTTGCATCGTTGCATTGTTAGCGCCACCGGGGGTTGCGATAGTCGTGGAGAGGATCCGGCAGTTGGGACTCGAGGTGGCCCTGCACAAGTCCGAGGCCATGTGTTTTCATGGTCCTCGGAATGCGCCACCGTCGGGTTCCCAAATAACGGTAGGAGGGGTTCGCATCGGAGTCGGGTCGACGATGAAGTACCTGGGACTCGTCCTCGACAGCCGGTGGAACTTCGTGGAGCATTTCCGACGTTTGGCTCCCAGACTGGAGCGGGCTGGGGCTGCTTTGAGGCGGCTCCTGCCCAATCTGGGGGGTCCAAACGCCTCCTGCCGGAGGCTCTATGCGGGGGTCGTGCGGTCCATGGCCCTTTACGGGGCACCGGTGTGGGCGCGTTCCCTAAGGCTGCGGCCAGCCCAGCGGTTGATCGCGTCCCAGAGGGTCATGGCCATCCGGCTAGTCCGGGGATACCGCACGGTCTCCCGGGAGGCGGCGAGCCTCCTTGCCGGATTGCCGCCGTGGGATCTGGAGGCAAAGGTCCTCGCGCACGTGTGGGAGTGGCGCGAGGAGGCGAAACGCCGGGGCGTAACTCCGCTGCCGCGAGAAATCACGGTTCAGCGGACAGAGCTCCGGCGGGATCTCATGGCGGCATGGAGAACGCGACTGTCGCAACCCAGCACTGGGCACGCCACAATTGCGGCGATAAGTCCCCTCTTTGAGGAGTGGTTAGAGCGGCGCCACGGCGTCCTCACCTTCCGCCTGACGCAGGTCCTCACCGGACACGGCTGTTTCGGGAGGTTCCTGTTTCGCATAAGGCGGGAGAAAACGCCCGGGTGTCACCATTGTGTGGATCGCCCGGAGGACACGGTGGAGCATACAGTGGAGGTCTGCCCGGCTTGGGCAGGCCCGAGTCGACGGCGCGTTGTGTTCCACTCGCGCCTCAAAGAGATGTCAGCAAATGATGGGGTCCAATAGGGCCGACGCCGCTGGGGTCGCGGGTAGTTTGAAGAAGATACCGCGGCCCTGGCATAGGCAACTGAAGGAACACGGGTGGGTTTTAGTCAGTAAAAGTCTGACACGCCCTTCCGCGTGAGCGGGAGAAGTTATTTGATGATTTCCCACCTTCAAAAAAAAAAAAAAAAAAAAAGGTGTGGCTACACCTACGGTTGTCGCCCTTCAACGCGATGATCAACTGCGATGTCCGTATAGTGTGGCCCCGGCATCATACAGAGAAGGTACGAGCATTGATCACCACGCTTGCTCAAGACGGGTTGGCGATTTCAGACTAGCTTTCCTCACGATATTTTCCTTCACCAATGTCAGTAATGTCCATGATAAACGTACATAAATGAATTGAAAACGTCACATTGGTACTTGCCCCCACGATGGATGGATCCCCGGATTAAATTACGGTATAACTACGATGTGTAAACGTCACTCGGCCGAATGCTTATCATGGGCAAAACGTGGGTTTACCTACTTATAATGTCTACACGTCTCTGCTTACCCCATCTGCCTTCGGAGAATGCAGAAGTAAGTACATCACAGCTCCCGTTTGACCACCATCCCCTCGCCTGATGCTAAGTGAAGATGCAGTTGACGATCGTTTTAAGATTATTTGGAACTCTGCTTAAATCGTCAGGCGTCATACATAAATACCTATTTTTATTGACTCTTATACGTTAGGCCGAAACTCGAAATCCCGAATCACTCTATCCCGAAAGAACGCTATCCCGAATCACTCTATCCCGAAAGAACGCTATCCCGAATCACTCTATCCCGAATGAACGCTATCCCGAATCACGCTATTCCGAATGAACGCCATCCAGAATCACGCTATTTCGAATGAACGCTATCTCGAATCACGTAATTCCGAATGAACGCTATCATTTCAAGCGTGTTACCTAGGTTATAACTTATAACACGCTCGAAATATATTACTCGTTTAATAGTATAAGCTAGACTATTAAACGAGTAATATTTGTATAGTACCTCTTTGCTCGGGTGAAAATAGAGAAAACTATTTTCGCAGAAATAACACATAAGCAGACATAATTTGGTCTACTAGCGAATTACTAAAAGAGTAAAATAGTTAAATTCATAAATTACGAACAAAAAGAGTAAAACTGTTAGTAGGTAGTTGTCAACCAGCACAGTAGGTATTGTTACGAGCTGGGGTTCGGGATGAATAAATTTATTCCAGTTTACACCAAAAACACGATATATTAGGACGACACACATATTTAAATAATCACAAATACAGTAATCAGAAACTTTAAGCAGAAACACTTGTAGCTCACTGTTGGTTCACTATTGTTCAGTGGTGTTCACTGTTTCGCATTCAATTCCTAGCTGAACTGCCGTACACCTTTTTTTTTTTTTTTGATACGGACCTATTCGCAACTGGTTCCGGGAACCTTAATTGCTTAACCGGGCGTCGGCGGGGCCAGAAGGGCCTCTCGCCTTGGTCTGCCGTACACCGCTAGCAACCCTTTATTTATATGACGAGTGTAAGTTCTAGAAAGTTCGAGGGCATAATTCGAAAACATTCTAGTACTTACGGGAATGATCTAGAATGCTGCAAAACGACACTTAACTATCTAGAAAATTCTGGAAAGTTCCGGAATTGTGTAGAATGTACTAGAAATATCTGTCACGAATCGACGTATCGTGTAGTTCTGCTACTCGATAACAGATGGCGTTAGCGTCTACGTAATAGTTTACTAGACAAAATAGAGTAGGTAAGTACCTACTTAAGTCTCATTTCTGGGAACATTCGTTTTCTTTATTTTCACCCGAGCAGAGCTCGGTCGACCAGGTACTACTATATAACTAGTGAAAATAAAATAAAGGAAAAAAGAAAAACCTTTCAAATAAACGTTTTTAATGTTTCGTTTGCGCCAAATGTGCAGTACCTACCGTATGCAATATAAAATAAAATTGCTTGCTTGTTCATAGAGCAACAACAGTCAGTTAGCCACCTGTCCCACAGCCGACGAGGAAGCGACCAACGATAATATTCTCACTCAAGAAACGTACAAAAGATTGTAAAATCCGCATCCTAAACACACTATCGATCGGAATCTGAATCATTTTGAAGCAAATTGCTAATCCATTGCTTTATACATATGCTCGAAAAATTTGTCTTCTCATGCCGGGGCCACATTATACGGGATGTGCCGTTGATTATAACGTTAAAGGGCGTTAGCCGTAGGTGTAGCCACCACTTACCGCGATAATTTGACCGAATCTTGACCGAATTTAACTACCGCGATGTTTATGGTGTTTATGGGCGTTGACGTTAATGTGGCTGCACCATAAATGACGCAATGAATGTTGTTGAACAGTCAAAATGAAACCAATTCCGATTGATAGCGTGTTACGCAATTAGGGTGCTGGTCCCTAGGCGGTCAAAATTGCTTGACAAGCATTTACGTGCTTGACACGCACGCTTGACGAGGCTTCACGCAACGTTAAAAGCATGCTTGTCAAGCATCCGCAACACAACCGCACTCATTTTCATTTTAGTTTCCGTAGCACAATGAAAGTGTAGCTTCACAAGTATGCATCTAAATGGCCAAACATGCTTAAATGTCATGCTTAAAACGAAATGTATTGACATACCAAATTCATTTTTTTTTTTTAGTGTGGTAACATTTGCTGGCGTTGCGTTTCTTTCGAGGGGAATCCCAGAAAGATTTTTGAAAGTTATTAAAAGTTTAATTATTCGTGTTTATATCCCCCTCGGCCCCCGATCCCTGGGGGCTTCGCTCGCTCTTCCATCGTAAATTTTCTTCGTTTTCAAACTTTTCTGCATACGTCGACCAAATAACTTCCATTTTCCTAATAATGTTCAAAAGAAGAACATCTGACACTGGGTGCTAAAATTTTCGAGCTCGCTTCGCTCGCTCCATATTCTTCTCGTGCTCAAACCCTTCTGCTTAAGTCATCAACGACAAAGTATCTCCCATTTATGTATACATATATGATCAAAAGAAACTCTTACTTACCTTTCCTAGGCGGGGTGCTAATATTTTCGAGCTGGCTACGCTCGCTCTTGCGTCCTGCATTCTTCTAATTCTCAAACTTTTCTGCATAACTTAATGAATATCTCCTATTTCTGTAAGTAAGAATGTTGAAAAGACAACCTAATTTTAATCATCCTAGGCGGCGGCGGCGTGATAAAATTTTGGAGCTCGCTCCTGCATCCTACTTCACAAACTTTTCTGCATTATAAATAGCGGCTGGTGTTAGAATATTAGAATTAGAATAATAAATAATGATCTTGCAAAAAATTCTGTGAGGCTAAAAGCGAAAAGTTCGTCTATTTTATTTAATTTGAGTTTGTTTATGCATTTTTGTCATCATTTGATTAGCAATAAAACTCCTATACCTACCTACTGATACATTTCTATCAGATCAGATTGTAAGATTGAGAGATTGTGTGTTTTTGTATTCAGCTCATTCAAATTAACGTTTTTCTTTCGACTGGAAAATAAAAGAGATGTCGCCCACGTCCACGTTTGGTATAGCGCCGCCACTGCATTTTACAGTCACAAAACAGTAAGGGTTTGTTCTGATTATTTTAGAGCTGTAGACTTTGTGAATGAAGGATTTTGTATGTACCTACATGTAAAAACACAGTATATTTAGTGCTATTTACTTGAATGTAAGTAGAAGTATTATTGTAAAGTACTGTAAAGTAGTTCAATATCACAAAAACAAATATGTTTGAAATTCTTAACATGTTTTTGGTCTTTTGGTATTATTTCAACATACAATTTAGTGACAAGCAATGATGTTTTAGAGTACTAAAGTACCAGCTTAGATTATGAAATGTCCAGATTCCGTGTTCAGTACAAAACGTAACATAAAACGTGAAGCCAATTTTTATACGTGTGTGAGTGAGCGCCGTGTACTACATAACGCATTTGCGTATGTGTGCAACACGCGAGTAATACCAGCGCATAGAGATTACCCTAAAATAGTGGGAAAATTTAAATATAAAAGGAACTTAAAAAATAAAAGAAAAAAGTGTGAATTTGGTCAAAATTAAAATCCGGCTACGAAAATTTTCAAATTTTTCGTCATGGGTGTCGTTTTTATGCTTTTCTAGGGTGTGAAAGCTGACGATAACGAAAAATTTGAAAATTATTGCAGCCGCCATTTGGGATTAACATTTTAACGTCACTATCGGCTTTAGCACCCTCGAAACCCATGAAAACAACCCCACCGATATACTTAACCATGTCCGGGGGCTTAACGTCCGAGGCACGGAGAAGACCCCGTGTGTAAAGATGTTCAACCATCCACGGATCAAAATTAATAAAACCACATAATTTATGAAGTTGTTTCCATACCATGTATCTGATTAATTGTGCATTCCCGCATTTTCTGGAATCCCGGGATTTATATTAAGAAAAAAAATACTAAGAAGCCGCTTCCACAGTTTGTTAGCCAAATATTAACTTAAGTTATATATGCATCCGGTTATCCGATCTCTAATCATTATCAATTCCCAAACACTAATCATCATCATCTTCCTGCCCTTATCCCATGTTACTCGGGGTCAGCGCAATACGTTTTCTTCTTTCATTCTCCCCTGTCAACCGTCACGTTATCATTCACTCCCTTCTCTTTCATATCATTCCTCACACAATCCATCCATCTTTTATTTGGCCTTCCTCTGCCTCTCCATCCATCAACATATATATTCATCACTCTTTTAGTCACATGCGTTTCGTCACTCCTCAACACATGCCCATACCAACCCAAACGATTTCCTTTTAACTTTTCTGTCACTGGCGCCACTTTCAAACTTCCTCTTATATACCTACTCATTTCTTACTTTATCCATTCCACACATCCATCTCAACATTCTCGTCATCTCCGCTGCATGCAATCTTTTTTCATACGTCTTCTTCACTGCCCAGCATTCCGATCCATAAAGTGCGACAGGCCTTATCACGGACTTGTAAAATTTTTCCTTTAACTTGAGGGGATCCGTGGGTCGCAAGTTGTTCCTGTAACCTGTCGCCATTTCATCCATCCTGAGTTGATCCTGTGCGTTACGTCTCGGTCTACTTCGCCATCCCCTTGGACAAGCGACCCGAGGTACCGAAAATCGGTGCAGATCGGTAAGGGCGTTCCGGCAAGAGACATGGGCACAGGACCCGAGAGGCCGCCAAAATCACAAAACAGATACTCCGTTTTGGTCCGACTTACTCCCATTTCATCCAATTCCCAAACACTAAAAGCCTACCTAAAAATGTATACTGGGCATTCTGTAGCAAACTATCAGAAAGTACCTATCAAAAATAAAATCCACAATAAATAATTGTACAATAAATTAAAATAATTTTGAAGAGCGAGCGCATTCCAAATTTAAATTCAATTATAGAAACAACTCAGCGTGAAATTCAATAAATGAGGTACCAGTGGTAATAAATAGGTCCTGTCATTTGACTTGGTTTTAATATAATATCCTAAAAAGGTTAAACTTGCAATAGAAAAGTGTAAATTGCTATTTAAAAAAAACAATGTTTATTACATTTTATAGGATAAAACAATTTTATTTCAATTTCCAAGTATCGATTTCTGACATTCGTCACATTAATTACTCGAGTCCATCGAAACAAGTTAAGATTAGGGTATTTTCTTGTGGTTTATTTATAATATTTTGAATAATACTTTTCACATTTTAAATCGTACTCACATGTGTGTGATATTTGTAAAAAGTAAAAATGTTAAAACACACTATTATCGCATTTACAGACTTGGATTTTATAGAGGTAAATTAATAAACTTGTGTGCTAAAGACAGATTCAATGCAGTTAAGAAATGAGTTTTTATGCAACTCTCTTAATTAACCCACGTTAAAAAGATTTGATGGGTAGCATAATACATTTTACATAATCAATTTAGGGTGTCGTATGTCGACTCCACTAATGAGCTGACGGAGGTTCGTGTGTTTGGGTCCAATTGGGAGCGCTTCCGAACCATACGGTTGAAGAAACAAACTAACACTCACAAAAAAAATCATCGTCCATGTTAATGAAACTCTTTAGTCATACCTCGTTTTTTTCGTGTGGTGTTGAAAATTTGGGTAAGTTTTTTCATGCCCTAGGCAACACTTAACAGTTATTGTGTCAAATTCAATGTCACATTCTTATTTTTTCGTTTTCGAATTTAATTATGAAATACACGGTGAAATTGAATACTTACGTATGAAATGAGATGTTAGTGCGCTTTTCTTTTTTTGTAGTGTAATTTTTGCACGATTTCACAGCACAGACTAACATTTTTTTTTAAATTAAAACACCCGGCTCGTGACGTTTGCGGGGCGAACGTTCCTTGACGTCTGGCGCGGGGATCGAACTAGTCACCAATGTTGGTTACTAAAATTTGGAATCAATTTACGGTAGCATACTAGGAATCTGGACATTTCATAATCTAAGAGTACCCGTCACGAGAAGCTATAAATTATGTAAACAAGTGTTCAGGAGTTCACAACATTTGGACCAACAAAAAAAATGAATTTGTTTAAGATTTAATAAATTATTAAGTAACAAATATTAATTAACATATATTATTTAAGAATAATTATTCGTCAGATTCAGGTGTTTCCATTTCTGTGTCAGAATCAGTGACATGTATCACGAAGCATTCGAAACTCGAATGACGCGTTTATTTCAAAATGGCGTCCCGATAGTTTACAATCCCTGCGACGGACGCGTTCCGGTACCAAGAAACAAAAACGATAGCGCTTTGCGTCGTTAAAATATGATCCGACTAAATTAAATAGGTTGTTACTTTCATATAACCCGTCTATATTTCATGTCGATTGAATATGGTCAATTTATTATTATCTCGCAGTATAAAATGTTTACTTAGTAAAAGATGTTTGTTTACATAATTTATAGCTTCTCGTGACGGGTACTTTAGATCAGTAGTGTACGGCGCCGAAGCGTTACTACATCGTATATGTCCACAGGCATATCTGAGTTCAGTTGTCAGCATAGATAATACACTATATAAAGTAATAGTTGTCAGCTTGACGTCAAGTGAGCAATTGCTTAGCGATAAAAATATCAAAATAGTGAAATGTGCGATTAAAATTTGCATGTCATGGTCTGAAAAGATTAATAAGGCAAGTGGTAATACATTTCACAAGTAACTTTGCTGAATTTTCTTCAGATTATCCAAAAATTTATCAAACATTGTTTTTGCCATCAGTGTTACCATTAAAAACGATTTTGATTTTGTCCGACTTTTGGGAGTTTAGTGAATGACGAATGTATGTTCCTGTAAGTCTAAATTATTATTGTAGTCTGTTTGGATTAAATATACTGTACCCAAACAAACACTCACTAAATGGAAAAGTAACACATGTCACGTGTATGTCAAAGGTTTTAACTTAATATATCACTAATAAATAATCTTAGAAGTACCTAGTGAGTTTATATTTTTAAATTAAAAATAATAGATTGTTTATGATCACATTGTGTTAAATAGTGTTGTGATGTACGAAAATAAATTGGTTCATTTTCAATTAAAGTAAACTAGCTGCGCCCTGCGGTTTCACCCGCGTAAACCGGGATTAAAAGTAGCTTATGTGTTAATCCAGGGTTTAAGCTAACTACTTACCAAACATCCAAATCGGTCCAGCCGTTTGAGCGGTGAAGAAGTAACAAACATACAAACACACACACTCACAAACTTTCGCCTTTATAATATTAGTGTGATGTGATTAGTAATCGATTATTAAATCGAATTGTTAAACTACGATCAAATACAAGTTAGTATATAAATCCAAGATACCTTTCAGAATTTTTAAGATTGACAACAGTCGTCGTAATTTCTTTTAAATGACGTATTAAGATTGATTCAATAAAAACCCTTCATTAAATTCTGGGGAAATTATGTTGATCGTTGGCAACTCTGGCCGTTTTTCCGGTAACAATGTCTTGTCTCATTCCAACGTAATTAGTTTGACGGTAGAAGAAATGAGACAAACATAGATTATTTTGACAGATTGATTTATTTATGTATCTGTTTCAAAGCTACGTCTTTAAACTCGTAAGTCGGTACGTTTTTCTGTTTTTTTTTGTAGGACGATGAGGTATTATAATACTAGAGGCGCACCTCTAGTATTATAATACCTCATCGGTGACAACTTAGATAATATACATCTAGATCGAGCCACCGCGTGGCCGGTCATGAGACAGCAATATTAAACTTTTTCTAGATTATGTGGTATGAGAAATGAGGTTTAACGTAAGAAATCTTCCATATTTTGGACTGAAACCCATGTCAATACATTCGCACAATGCAAAAACTGTCCAAAAATGTTAAATTAATCGACGCAAGATAAATTTTGTAACAGTGAAAGTACTTTGTTCGGCAACATTTTTAAATTGTGCCATGCAAAAATACGGCACGCCGTAAGGGACAGAAGATACAATGCTTTGTCTCAATTTTCCTAATTAGGTATTTCGTATATACAGGGTGTAAGGGACAGCCCTCCGCAGATTGATAGGGTGAATTCAGTACATCATACTAAGATGACCGGTACATGAAATTATTTCAGGAACGTTATGGGAATCCAATAAACCTGATTTGTTTTATTACCTCGCACGCAATGTATTGCTTCCGTGGCAAAACGCACGTAGCGAACGGTAGCGCAGTGAGTGTTCGGCTGCCCCACCCGCCACGGGGTCAATTCTCGCGCCACTTGGCTTAAACTAGCGACAGCGTAGTGCACAAGTTAGTTGAGTAGGTAGATACTTACGCGCAGGTACAGTAAAAGCGACAATAATTTAGCCTTCATTTAATTATTTTTATAACTGAAAGATGTTTAAAGTGGTGTATGGTACCTACTTATTGGTCAGTTTGTCAAGTACGGGTAGGGTTCAATGAAAAATAAAATAAGTAGGTTTTATGAAATAAGGAATAATGTTTTTATTTTGTATTTACGATGATGGCTGTATTCCCTCAAAAACCTTTATCTTTTCTGGCTTGCCTACGTAAAACGTTGTATCGTCTGCGAGGCATTTTTAAACAAATTAATACAAAAGTATTTTCCGCTCAACCAACAACAGTCTAAAACTTAACGAAAATAACCAGCAGATGAAACAAACAGTCAATAAAAATAAAAAAATACTAAGTACTTGCAAACATGCATTCAGGCTTCTCATTAGCTGCCCTTTCACACAGCGGGAATTCCGCTTTGGTAAAGCGAGTAAAGATAACAAAATAATAAGCACTAGAGTTAATTTTGTGCCAAACAATAGCTACAACTAACGTTGAAGTGGTTTTCGTTTTTTTACCCGACTGCGGCAAGTTAAAAAAGGAGCGTTATGTGTTTTTACCATAAGTACAATGCTTATTACATAGAAAAATAATGTAAATCAATCAGTCTTATTTCAATAGGTATCAAAAATTAATCCTACCTTAGAATCGCTCCGGTCGTATGAGATACGGCTCGAAATGACCTCCACCGAGACCTTCACACACATTGGCACGGCGCAGGGTCTCCCCGTGCAAGCGGGTCAGCAAGTTGGGATCTTCGTTGCAGCTGTAGCGCAGCTGCTGGAATGTGTCTGTGATTCAATCTCGCATTTCTTCCTCACTCGCACATGCACTAACAAACACTTTTTCCTTTACGTAGCCCCACAAAAAGAAGTCTAAAAGTGTGAGACGCGGGCTCCATGATTCCGGCGCAATAGTCGAGCTGCAGTGCGTGTGCCTAGGCGTGGATTTTGACGGACCAGGTCTAAAACTCTTTCTACAGTTGCACCGCGAAGTGGTCTTCCGGCGCCTTCTTGATTGGGAACTATGGGCTGGTTATCTAGCACTCGTTCATAGACATTGGTAATTATCCGGGAGTCTGATGGATGCCGACGGTCAGGATACCTATCGATGTAATTTCTGAGCGCTTCCCTGGCATTTCCCCGAGCTTCCCCGTAGCACATTATCATTTCGCCATATTCACGAGCTTAGTGCTCGTGTAGCCATTTCTCACAGACAACAACACAAATGGGTAAGTACGTAAACTTCACGACGCGACTGCGCGAACAACAGCGAGCGATACTGCGCAGGACACAGTCGCAGGACAACTAAACTGTACTAATGACTACACGAAAAATCACACACAAAAACAGTGTTGTCAACTACTCAAAAAATTTTGCATGTTTCTTGCAAAAATGTTGTACAAAAATACCACTATTTTTAAGCTTGACTAAATGTTAGAGCTGTTATTTTTTTTTGAGAAATGAAACGATAAATTTGTCAATTTAATTCAAAGTTTATGTTAAGCAAATTAATAGTAGTGATAGCCCAGCGTGATAGAAGACTGGGCTTCCATTGCAGAGGGCTTACGTTCGATTCGCGACTCGACTACCAGTCGGTAGCTGCCGTAAAGCCATGAAAAGGCCCTTGGGTGGCTTGGAAACTGGATCCAGTGATCGCTTGAAAAGTAGAATTAATTAAGTAATTAGGTATGTACCTACCACGAATACTCAAGGGCACATTATGTGCGTTTTTCCTTTAGAAATTAAGTGCACTAAAAGATTTGCATTTAACATTAGAGGAGTTCTTATGTGAACCAAGTTTGATCTAACATTTTCGTTCACAAATTGAGGTTTATTAAGTTGGCAATACTGTTGCGACTCGGTAAATCGGAGCGTCTCGCTTGTCTCTATTGTATTGTATGCAAGTAGTATGCGGTGAGTTTGATGAACTCTGAAGCTATGCAGAAAGTGAACAGCTGATTTCGCGCGTAGTACGTTAGAGTATTTCGACATACATTGCTGTTTTTTGGATTTTAGCTGTTTTATTTACATAAATGGAGTGCTGCAAACAGAGAATGTAATTTTACATTGAAATAAAGGAATATTAGCCAAAAAAACGTTAAAAAAAATGAAACTTTTCCTGAGAAAATTTCCGGTGGAATATGATTCACAATAAGGAGCTGAATGCACCCTGTTAATTTGTGGAGGGCTGTCCCTTACACCCTGTATGTGTCTCACTTCCACACTTCACACTGTAATCATGGCAACGTCTAGATGTATAATGTCATTGGGTGACAAGGATGAAATAAAGCTGAAATAATATTGTAAAACTTTACCGCGCGCCTTTGACAAAAAACATTGTTTATACCGTTCCCGCGCCAAAAGGGCGCCATCTGCTGTTTCCGTTTTGCGTAATATTTTCTAAACACGTGGATATTGAGAAAGTTCAGCTACTTGACACTAGATGCCGTTTCACAAAGCCGTTATCTGACATTTTTATTAACATTGTCTACGATAAGTGATATCGTTATGTTGTAACCGTAATAAACGAATTGCTATTAAAAATGATAATTAATATTAACATAAAATACGAGTTATATTATATCAAGAAATGTAAATAAGCATAGAATTTTAAATAATGTGTAAGAACTAGTTTTTTTACAACTTGTTGATACACTGCACATATATTATAATAAATTAGGCTGACTGAATTCCTCAATAATGCCTCAGTAGGATTATTTTCTAGTAATGTTATCTACTTTATTTAGCAAAATAATTATGTTTATTAGCTGTAGGTAAAATACTGGTATTCAGCTGCATCCGGTTAGACTGGAAGCCGACCCCAATATAGTTGGGAAAAGGCTAGGCAGATTGATTACCTGTAGATACTGATCTAAATTATGTTGTTTATTTCCTCAAAACTTAAAACATGTAGGCTACTATGTGTCCGTGTTTTCATTATTTACTTATGTAATCAGAAATAAAACGAGGACATACTTACCTAATTGAACGAAGATATTTCGAAATGTAAAGAATTGAGAGAATTATGTAAGTAGGTAGGTAAAGCTTATATGTAGTAGGTAGGTACAGGAAAAACATATTTTAAACGAATTTTAGCAATTCTCGTATTTAGTAAACCAATAATCATGAGTTCATGACTGTTTATCATATCTCAATGGTTTTTGAGGTTATAAACAGATTTATGTAACAAAAACATACAAAATGCCCCAATGTAACTTATTAAAACACTGGTATTGGCTAATCTGACCGTAAATGCGATAAGATTTATCAAAATATAGATAGAAGATAACGTCTGTGGGTAAATATTGAATATAATGTACCTACCTATAGTCGGTCGCAAATCGTCAGTGGTAGGTAATGATACCAGTATAAGTTGGCCTAGCATTATGTTGAAAGCTGAAACTCCATATTACGAGAGCTACTACGGTAGGACAGCTCTAGGTCACACCTGAAGTGTGGTCGACTGTACCTACTCATCATCTTCCAGTTCCTACCCTAGTCCCATGTTACTTGGGGTCGGTGCAACGTTTTTTTTTTCCATTCTTCCGTGTCAAGTCACTGATCGCTTCTCTTTCATATATTGCTCACACAATCTATACATCTTCTCTTTGGCCTTCCTCTCCCTCTCCATCCATCGACTGTACGGTTCACAAACGGTACGGTCTGTACTGTATACAAATTGTCATGATATTTTTCTCGTAACTTTTGTTGAGTCAAAATTCTTGTTATTGTAAAATGACTCAATACATATTATGAAAGTACGATAGTTACCTACTTAGTAGATAAGAATTCCACATGGAATCATTTTATAACCCAAGTACAATGTTTACAAACTTTGTAAGTATTTTTTTTTATATTAAATTATCCCACATAACCTATTGTGTTCCATAAATCCCGTAACACGTGACTGTATAATAAAATTAAACGTAGTGCGAGTGTTATCTTTATTCGAAGGTCAAATTAGAGGCAGTCGTCGCCCAATACATTAAATATTGTACATTGTTTACCTATACTACTGTTAATAATAAAATTATTTGCGTTAAATTGTTTAAATGGTTTTGTAACGTCTAAATTTCGGTCAAATAATGATTGCTATTTGTAAACAGAAACACCACGTTTGATTTCCTTAAAGAAGTGATTTGCAGCAACAAATCTCCCAAATCCACGTGGTCGTCCTATATTTACTTACCTAATAATATTTCAGAGGAAGCGTGCTAATATATTATTTCATTTAATATCCATGAGGATAATCCTAAATTAGCTATTTTTAGTATTTTTGCTGCAATAACAAACAAATATGTAATTTCAAGAACTAAAAGTAAGTAGGTAGGTATGTACCTAAATTGTATTTGTATAAAAATGAGACCACACTGGTATAAAAACGTGGTTACAGAAAGCAACGGTCGCACTATTTAGGAGTCAATGACTTCATGTGGCAGTCGTTTTAATGTTTCTGGTAATAACTTGCATGGCTTACAAATATACCAGCGTTCTTAGATTCCTCAGATCAGACACAATAACCAAAGTTAAGTAGGTACGGAAATTGCGATACATTCATAATCATCCAAAACCTCAATCAAAGTTATAATACGGTCGTGAAGATGTGTAGCTATAGCTACCTAGAGTTCGGTCATAACAATACATACCTACCTATCACAATAAACAGTGATCATCGTAGTCTGGAAAAAACCGAGGGCATTGTCCGTTTTTAGTTTTGTTTCGCCCAAACCGAGACTCGCAGATATTATACAAATAAACATTGCCTACACGACTCCGGCTGTTGATATTTTAATATTATTATTAGCGATAATAATTTGTCAGTTCGGTTCGTAGTTTCGTACGCATGTTCGTGATGTTTTTATTTAATTAACTAAAATTGTAAAGTTATTCAGCAGTTAGATAAGAAGTCAAGTTCTATTATAACATTCAATTTAACAATTAGTTTGTCTTTTATGTAGGCTTCATAATTTTAGAGTCATACCTACCGCAAGGATGAATGAATGCCATTACTAGAGTCTAGAGTAATGACATCCATTCATATATGTAAATCAGGTCCAGGCTCTGATAGTCCTGATACCTATACCTACGTAACTGGTTACTTGTCAGCATCGACATACATGCTTATTATAAAGCCTGATTGTTCTATGTACCAAAATGTTTCATTACTCATACTCATCATCAAATCATACACCATGTCAAACACGTCGACAATAATTATCGAGCGGCGGACCTACCTGTCTTCTCTTTATTGAAATCTTTTCATGATTCAGCCTCAGATGAATAAGCCTTCATCTGAGGATTCAGCAAGCCACTGAAGCCACTCGTCCGACTAGCTAAACCACTAACACAGAGATAACATCATTCGTTCATGCGTACAGTACGTACAGGCATATCGAGTCTGTCTTGTCATCTTGTGTTTATTTACGTCCATCGTATTGTTTGTATACAGCCCGGCACGACTGCGCATCAGACTACGTCATCCCTCCCTCCTCGTCTGTACCCCCGCGGAGGCCTGTCTTTCCTACGCTGGGGTCGAGCTGGCTCACTCGCTCATTCATTCGGCATTCGCAAACGTTGTTGCTCGCCGCCCACCGGTGAGATCTCTAGTCCCTTACTTATTCAATCTTCAAATTCTAACCGTTCTATCCTTCGCTATGTTGAAAGAGAAGTCCAGATATGACAATCGCCATACCTCTGAAGGACAGAACCGTCCGTTAACCTCCAGTAGATTACCTGCTATTGAAGAACTCACCCTTGGCCTGAAACAAAAGCTTCACCTGCAGGCTCGAGCCCGTGCTGCACCTTACTACATTAGAAAACAAGAACCTGTCGATCTTGTGGAAAGGTTGCTGGAGCAGAATGCCCTTGTCGCCGAGGCTGTTCGGAGATTACAAGAAAAGAAACAACTGTGTCATGAAATTTCTGTAGATTCATAATTTATAAACAAAACATTTTAGTTGTGAAAGTGTCGAACGTGTTGTGAAATCGCTTGTGTGTAAGAAACGTGTCGGGTTACAATGGTGCTATATGCGGAGAACGTGCAAGAAAGAGATAGCCACCAATGACGTGTCCCGCACGACACGAGTCACGAGAACGAACCAAAATGGCCGCGCGTACTCTACAATCATAATATTTATTCTTCGTTTTATAGTGACCTTAACTGATCATGATCAAAGTACTGAATGACGTAACTAGCCTTTAGTATTGTAATGCGTTCTAAAGTACTTATTTCTTTAATAATTAAAACTTTGTGACTGAATGTCGCGTTAAGACATTTCCATCTAATTAAATTAGCTAATGTGAAGTATATTTCAAGAGCTTTAACTATTGTTTATGTACCTAATTATTTAAAATATTCGATAGCAAATGTCCGTTGTATTTCATACCTACTTACTTCATGTTTACTACACTTAAGTGAACTGCTTTATTAGTTTTAATAATACCTCATTGTAATGAGTGACATATTTCATAACTTGTCAACATTACATCAGATATTTGGTTAAGTATAAATACTAGTACATTTAGCGAAACAACTAATGTAAACACTCATTTAGGTCATTTTTTTGTGTTATAAAAACTTTCAAAAAGTGATTGTAGAGATAACGGTACACTTTTACATTGTAATAAATAAGTACCGTACTTCCTAGTTTATGGAAAATTCATTTTTTTCGCACTGCGATTTCGGAAAGTAGGTACCTTATTGTGTAGGTCACAGTGCAACCTAGATAATTTGTAGGGTTTAGTTTTATAAAAATTCCTATCTAGCTAATACTTTATTTCATCAATGTAGTAATTATGTACAATTGTACCAAAATATGGTATAAAAATCATCTTAATATTACGTGTGCATGTTTTAGTGCATTTTGTGATTTTTAGGTAGTTTAATTTATCGTCGATCTTGTGATTTAGATAAGAATTATTAAGTAATAAAAGGAATTAATTTCAAAAAACATTTTTTTGAATTAAGATCTTAAATTTAGCTGTACAAAATATTTACTTAATTAAAAATAGCTATCTACGGAAACTTTCAGTGTTAGATCTATTTTTCGTCTATTAAATATTTGATTAATAAATTGATTATCTTTAATTTTATATAGGTAACCCTTCCACGGAAATTCCATGCTTGCAAGCAAGGACAAACAAAACTTGCAAGAAATACTTCTATTCTAACTAGTTAGGTACTATTGATTCCGCACGGGCCCACCACGTGTTATATTTGGTACAACTTCTAGTATGCTCGTACTATTTTAGATACCTAGATCGCTATCTTTTGCTATTTTTGTAGCAAGCATGCAAAAGTGGAGTTTACTATGGTCAATTATATAGTAGTCAGCATGAATTATGCAGAAAAATATGATACCAACATAATATTAATCGCCTTGATTGGCTTGATGTTGTTTACAATAACACAGAAATAACTCATTGTTATTTTCCTGCTTTATCGTCTAGCCGATTATTAGTTATTAAAATACTAGTAGTGTCATCTCGTGTCGAGCAGCAGAAATAAGCAAGTTCAATTAGTTATAACCCAAAAGCCTCATGTTTCATCTGTTTCATATAAAGAAAAATATTGTTTGACATTGACAACCTACTAAACTAATTGTCAAAGTCAGTGTCAGTGTGAGTGAGTTGTGACAGTAATATAGTTAATAATTCGATGTGTTTTGCAAATTCTAAGAGTTCAGTATAATTTAAAAGATTTTATCTTTTCATAAAATTGGTAAAACGAGTGACTGTTTCTTTATTTCGTTACTATGAAATATCAGAAATACTTTAGAATAATTTTTGCCCTGAAAAATCATTTAACGACGTACGAATGTTTGAATATTTTCGACACATTTTGCGTATGAGGCTTTCGTCATTATCTTACGGTACCCTAAAAGTTGCTGATATGCCTACGCTAAAAGTAAATATTTGTATTTGTATAAAAATCTTCAAAAAACAGTTTTTCCACCAATTTAAATGTTAAGAAAAAGATGTTTATTCAATTTATTCAGCATAAAATGTTTACCAGTCAAGTTTCAGTATAACAACAAGTGTAATTTCGCTGTAGTGCGTCGTAATCTGTATCAATTACAAAGTTTGCGCTTATCGTCACTATTATACCGGCTGGCAACAAAGCCTAGGGTCAGTATTGCTTTGTCAGCGAAGATGGCAGCGACGTCGACGTGGTCAATGGGTCCGGGAACTTTGGACGTGCCGTTATCCTTGTTTGCTAAGAACAGAAATCGTTTGGCTGACAAATTAAAAAGCGGGCAAGTAGTTGTTCTGCAAGGCGGGGAAGACATAAGCCACTACGACACCGACATTGAATATGTGTTTAGACAGGCAAGTTTATTTACATAATTTTAAAAAAAATTTCAATACGTAGGTATTACCTACCTATCTCATTATTAATCAGCTACAATCGAATGCTTAATTTTATTGACTTACATAATGTTATAAACAGTTACTAAAGGGAAAGTATAACTGATAAACTGCCTCGTTGCTCTGCGGAGCATGAGGTCCTGGGTTTGAGTCCCAGGTCGGGCAAAGTGTTATTGGCTTATACTATCTGGAATTTCTCAGTAGCAGCCCGGTGTCAGGATATGTGCCTGGTTGATGGCAATATGCTTGCACCCCTTTATGTGGGACTTAAATATAACTGGCAAAATTTGGGTGTATTATAGGTACCTAGGTTTTGGGGAACCACTGTACAAACGCACCCGGCGATTTTATATACTATAAATTTTTTTTTGGTACAATAGACCCTTTTCAGTGTATTATTGAAAACGACAAAGCGCGCAAAATAATAGACGCCGAAAAAAAAAATTACAGTATGAGTACCATTGACCTTGAAATCAAGGTCAATGACCCTGAGGCTTTCATCATCTAATATACGAGACATTCACCGCCTCATCTAACCCAAATGATTCACCAAAAATAGAGGGGATATGGCGCTCAGCTGCCTTAAGGGTCACTGTTCTAACCTAACCTAACCTGACCCAAATGCACCACCAATACCAGCAATAGAGGTAATGGTCACTATTCTAACCTAACCCAAATGATTCACCAATGAGAAGTTTCGGACTCGCGGCTGTGATAGTACAGTGGAGCCAAATTTTGAAAAAGTTATAAATATAAGGAAATTTTCTTACTCTACATCCAATCAGATATTTCTCCCCTATTTTATTTTATTCTTGTAACCATCAGCTCATGGGTTTCTCGGCCCCTAAATATAATAACATGTACATAATGTTTTTTCTTTTATCAGGAAGCCTATTTCACCTGGGTATGCGGTGTTCGGGAGCCGGGCTGCTACTTCGCACTGGATGTGGCTACCAGGAAGTCACATTTGTTTGTGCGCCGTCTACCAGAAGACTATGAAATCTGGATGGGTAAACTCCTGAGCTGTGATGACTTCAAAAGTCTGTATGCAGTTGATGAAGTGCATTATGTTGATGAGGTATCAACGTAAACTTAAAAAAACTATTTACTCTTAATAAGTATCAGTTTTAATTTATAAAATCTGAAACGAGAGACATCATCACATATAGGCCACCCCCGCCCTAAGCATACAAGCAATGAGAGGCATATTTTTAGAAGAATATAGCTATGGGCCCAACTTACGACCCAATGGGTCCCAAGCAACATTGTGGCAGGCCCAGACAGAGATACAGGTTTTGCGGCATGAGCTGGACTCCTTCAACAAGAACTGTCCTTAGCAGCTCTAAACAGAGAGAAGTGGAAAGAGAGTAGGGAGGCCCTGCAGTGGGACTATGATGTCTCTCACTGCAGGGCAAATGCTACTCCCAAGCTTTTAATAATATGGCAATAGATCATCCAATGGGGAAAAAATCCAACCTGTAAAAAATTAAAATACTGAAGTCCTTTAATTTTTTATTTCATTTCAGCTACAAAATGTTCTCAAAAGTTTGAACCCAGAGAAATTGTTAACCCTGGTAAGTCCAAATACAAATGATCAAATTACATATTTTCAATAAGAAATAATGCAACTTGTGCCATTGATTTATATGAAAGAGAAGATACGGTACGTTCTTATGTCTCGTAAATATTGTTGGACTAGAAACAATTACATGTAAACACACCCACATAACTACATTTCCCGATGTCGTGCGTCATGACATAATTACGCTGTCTGTAGCGGGAACGAGATAACAAATCTATACACCGCTTGCGCTGCTGCTTGTCTTTTCACACTCTTACGAATCATATATTTCTATCCCTTTCTGCAAATGGCCCCAGCAAACCCCAGCAGCAAAATCTGCCCACCCAGCAGCAAAATCTGGATAATTTTGAACTTGTTTTTGGTTTTTGAACTATTTGTGCACATTTTAAAAACACAGAAAGGCATTGTTCCTGCTTATTTAGATGATTACGGTAATTTTTATTTTATTTATTCAGATTACGGTAATTTTACTTAACGTTCTACACATGTGCTACACAAACGCAAGTTCGATTGTGACTAAGGTCAGTTGTGCTAGTTATCACAATTTAGGCGATCCACGTCGAAAAGCGCGTACCGTATCTTCCCTTTCATATTAATTAAGGAATCATGGTATAATTTACATTAACCTTATATTACAGAGTGGTCCCAACACAGACAGTGGCTTAACTGCCAAGGAGGCAGTATTTGAGGGAATTGATGAGTAAGTACTTACTTTAATAAAATTAACTCTAGTATTTCTACATCTGGTTAAGCTGGAAGCCAACGTCAAAATAGTTTGAAAAAGGCTAAGCAGATGATGAGGGATGTATAGACAAAAAATTCTACTGCAACAACCCAAAATAAATTACGATAAGGATAAATAGGTACAGTAGAATGATGAAGACACAGTGCGGATTTCATCAATGAAACTGAACTCCATCAGCATTTCGAAACTGCATTCAGGAGCTGTCACTGTCAATATCCCACACCAATTTTGACACTGACAACTTTTGAACGCGGTTTAGGTGTGCTGAACGCGTTCAGTTTCATTGGTGAAATTGTCCTGAATGTTTTCTAAAGAATGATCACCCCATGCAAATTCAGATCTCAATTTTTACAGACGCCAGCACATGATGCTACTACAATCTGTCAAATTTCTTTAATAGATTTTCAACTTTATCGCTAAAGCGCAGGCCACACCGCCAGCTAGCGGGCGGGCGGGCTAGGCGGGCGAACATCGTTTCACCTCTAATTACATACTTCGGTCAGCTCGCGGTGTGAACCGAAGTATGTAATAAGAGGTAAAACGATGTTCGCCCGCCTAGCCCGCCCGCCCGCTAGCTGGCGGCGTGGCCTGCGCTTAAAGCATTAGGTTCAAGGTTGATTGGGAAAATTTTACAGTTTCGGGTAGGTTGACTTGCTGGCGTCTGTACCACTAATAACTACATATTTAGAGTGCTTTAAATTTTCCAAAACATTAAAATCTTGCCGTCTTCAATGATAAAATTAATAATTAACACATCACGCCTGTAATCCTAAAAGGGTTAGGCAGAGGTAATAAAATTAATTGGTTCAAAATAAGATTTTTTTTTACAGATTCAAAGTTGACAACGAAACATTATTCCCTATCATTGCTGAGCTGTAAGTATCTCATAATTAATCTGTAATAATAGTTGTTATCTAATATAGATTGCTTAATATCTATATAAGTACTTAAAGAATGTTATCTCTAAACACCACTGTAAATGCAGCTATCAACGATATCAGGTGACTGTTTTTTTCAATGCTACATGTGTTAGGTTCTCTTATCAGCGTAATTTACTAAACAATTGTTGATTTAATTGCCTATTGTATTTACTTGTCAATCTGGAAACAAGTAACATTTAGCAATGAAACAGACTACATAAAATGTTCAGGAATCTAAAATTACCTTCAATAGTGAATTCGACGACAAAATGCTGTAGAAGAAATTAAATTTGATTTATTTCAGACAACAGTGATCCATATTGTATTAGTACCTATTACAAAGGCTTATATTCTAGTGTTAGTAGTAATTATAGTACTTATCAGATATTATTATATCCGCCCTTATTGTCCCTCTCCCAGCTGTGGGACAATAAACCTTCAGCTGTCATGTTCCTCTCTCCAGCGACCTCCCTCCACTCTTTCCATTTCTCACGGCTATTCGCTGCTGTGGTCCAATTGAGGGACACTAGTAAAATATACATAAGTACCTAAAATGTTTATATGTATCTACAAATTCCAAACTATGTATAAAACAACAAGTCTTTCCTCATTGTCCGAATATGGACATCCGTTTCTCTAAGAATTTTGAGATGTTGCCAAATTTTCTTTCGAACTCCCCACACACCTGTCGTCGCTAAAACTGTGCTTCTAGCATATCCACATACATTAACAAAGTAAACTTAAATTTTGAGTTCATTGACCAAAGCTCGGTCATTCATTTTTATTTCTCTGAAACTTTAAACGCAAAATATGACAATCCTTGTTTCGTCATACATTCATTTCTAAAGTACCAAACCAATTTTGATGAAATCTGACTTAGAGCTAGGTAAGTTACTTACATCCTGGTAAACAATCTAGGAAATAAGTAAATACCGTACCTTTCTACTTGGCATAGCATAATTTTTAAAATAAAATTGTTGACTACTTAGTTCTATGATTATTTTATTAAATTTTATTTTTCAAAAAAGCATCTTTTTTCATTTAACAATCTTCAAAATTTGGTCCTTTGTGAGCGAGAGAGGTGATAAGGTGCGACAGATATAAAAAGCAATTGCTGTTCGTAGTCTCGCTAAAATTCAAAAACTGCTTGGCAGTTTTTAACATTTTGTTTTTTTGTTTTGTTTGCTCTAACACTAAAGCGGGGTGGTTTAAAAGAAAAATAAAAATGAAATTTTGACACGATAACGTCTGGCGGGTCAGCTAGTAATTAATAGATTACTGTGCTGTATCTTCGTCCCAACCAACACGCTCATAGTTATCTGAAAACTATACCTAAATAGTACTTACAATATCTATTATAGCTTTTGCCCGCGGCTTCGCTCGCGTTAATTTAGAATTTGACAATCAATTCGGGTTGTACTCTGCTTGTAATAATATAATTCAATCATAATTCGAAAGACACGTGGCGCCATCTATTATCATAAGAACATTATTGTTGTTTTTCTCGGGAACAGTACTTTTTTTCGGGATGAAAGGTACCCTATGTCCGTTTCTGTACACCTGACAACGTATTATGAACAGTTTCAGGATGATCGGTTCAGTGGTTTAGGCGTGAAAAGGTAACAAACAAACTTACTTTCGCATTTATAATATTAGTTAGGATGATAGCCACGCAGTTATGTGTGAAGTAATAAACTATTTGTACTTTTTGCAGGCGCGTTATCAAGACCCCCGAGGAGATTGAAGTTCTGCGATACGTGTGCAAGATATCGTCCGATGCTCATAAACAGGTCGTTATGTTTTAATTAAGTACACTTTTTAATTGTGTTTACAAGCAACTATCGAGTACACACGGCTACACATCAAGCTATACATTTCCAGTTTACACTAACCTCTCACTGTAAGGAAATCCTATACAATGCGAGATCAGCTTATACTGGAAATGTATAGCTTGATCTGTAGCCGTGCGTACAAGGCTGACAATGACCTATTATGTACTGAAGTTTGAAATGCGAAAAAAGCATAAAGCCTCATTTAGACGTTGCAAGTTTCTTGCGTCTGGCATGCAACAAAGCCGATGACGATGATGAAGACGATGCAACTTATAATGTTGCTTAAACTTATAGTATGCCACAGGCAATTAAATCGCACCGTGTATGTCAGGCTTAGTGGATAAATGTACTAACTACACTTATTCAGCTCAATTCAGCTTTTGTCCAAAACACGAGTTTTTATCATCTCTATACAAAACTAGTAGTTTTCTATGGACAAAAGCTAAATTGAGCTGAATAATTGTTGTTAGTCCCTATAACGCGTGATTGTCAGAGCGGGACAGAGCGTGCCCTGTATAGTGCAATATATGCAACCGTCAACCGTTTAATGAAATGGCTAGACGGTTGACCAAACGACTGATTAAACCAGTTGGCTGCGACCATAGAAATATAAAAAACAGGAGAAGTGGCAAGGGGGCGATTCTGTATCCGCGACATGCTCAGTATGAGCCGTTCATAATACAAATTCTGTCTCCGCGAACTAGTGCGCTTTCGACTGTGACCGTGACAATTTATAACAATGCCGTGTTGTTCAGTGGTTTCTTGTAAAAACCGAAGCCAAAACAAAAACTGTGAATCATGGAATCACTTTCCATATGTAAGTACTTAGTAGAAGTATTTTACCGTATTTGTCTTTAAAATCAAGAAAGAGTCAAGGGTCAAAGTGGAGACACAGGGTTCCGATACATTTTAACATACTGGGCACATCTCCTTCTTTCTTATATAAGAATTCATTTGATTGTTTACAATTTGTGTTCCATAAGACTGTTTCCAATGTGTAGCTGCTACAATTTGGTTCCCAATGTTTAATAATTAAGTTCCAATGTTTTGTGGCATTGATACACATAACATCACGCCTGTAATCCCAGAAGCGTTAGGTAGAGGTGTACCTACAGTTTTGCCGGTTATCTTGTGGTTCCATGTAATAGGGGACGAGCCTATTGCCATTAACCGAACACAAATCCAGACTGCGAGCTGCTACTGAGAAATTCATACAGTATCTATCTATCTATATAAATAAAAAGAGAAGTTTTGACTGACTGACTCATCAACGCCCAGCCCCCTAACCCTTGGACATAGAAAGCTGAAATTTTGCACAGAAGTTCCTTTTATAATGTAGACAAGGAGTAAGGAAGGTAATCCCGGTAGTACGTTCCCGTGGGATATTTTCCGACATCCACGCGGGCGAAGCCGCTGGCAAAAGCTAGTTATGAAATAAAGATTGTAGACAAATAAATGAATTCTTTTCGATGTATGTGTTTGTGTCTTGTTTTTGCGGCTGACAAATTTTGAAATAATTGATTTGTTTATTTCCGTCCACATAGAGAACAACTTAACGTTGTAACGTTGCCCTAAATACAAATCAACAACATTGCCATCTTTCATCAACAGGTGATGCTGTATGCCAAACCTGGCAGAAAGGAGTACCAGTGCGAGTCAGTGTTCCTAGACCACTGCTACCGCGTGGGTGGGTGCCGACATGTGTCGTACACATGTATCTGTGGCTCGGGCGACACGGGCGCCACGCTGCACTACGGACACGCCTCCGCGCCCAACTCTAAGATGGTCAATGATGGTGATATGTGGTGAGTGTTGACACTATTTAGTGAGAAGCAAGTTAAGCACGTACTCGTACAGTATTTTTATTATCTCACGAAGCGACACGCGCTTTACTTGTGTTTACCAAGTGTACAAACACGCTTTGAATGTGTGTGAAGCGCAGGAGCTCTCGATACCGTCCGAGACAATGGCGAAGTCGGAAGAGTGTGTGTGTGTGTGTATTATGTGCTGACGCTACTCATCTTCACACACACATTCACAGCGTGTTTGTACAGACGCCAGCAGGTCAAATTTTTCCAATCAACTTTGAACCTAATGCTTTAGCGATAAAGATGAAAATCTAATAAAGAAAGACAGATTGTAGTAGCTTGATGTGCTGACGTCTGTACACTTGGTAAACACAAGTAATGCGCGTGTCACAGATATCGTGATGTAAAAATAATATAGCTATTAAACAATGCACGCATATGCCCATCAGTGGACAGTTAGGATATCGTAAACCCGCGGAACGATGAGGTTTAGCCAATTTTAACCTTTTTTTTTAACCCATATCTGGTATAATTTCTTACCTTTTAGAACTGCCATTTTCATTTATAATTTTGGCTGTACATATTCGGAAAAATTAAAATATAAAAATTAAATTAAAGGTGCTAAACCATTTTGTTCCCCGCCCGACAGGTTGCTGAAGTAGAAATAGGTGTCATCTCGCGAGTGTATAACGGATATTAGTTTTTATGACTTGATACAACAGAGATTTCTATATGACATATAATATGTCATTTTATTATTAAGGCCCTATGATCCTACGCTCGAGTCGCGTACTGAACTGAAGTAGGCTCGCGAGTGGTTGCCTCGCGCATTTGGTAGGTATTTAAACATAGTCGTTATTTTAATCATTTTATCACGACAAACTCGGCGAATTGCGCTAAACAATCTTACTACACTAAATGTGGTAAGCTTCACTAAACACTAAATGTTAACTGAAGTTTACCACAATACGTTGGTGAAAACCGCACCCAAATCGGTTGAGCCGTTACTGAGATTAGCGCGGTTAAACGCACAGACAAACAGACAAAAATTCTAAAAATTATTGTTTTGGGTTCTATTGCATTAATAAAGACCCCAAATAACAATTTTTCTCAACAGCGATCGGTTACACTTTTATCATAATTATGTATAGATGTATAGATAAAAATAATGATTACAGTTTGTTCGACATGGGTGGCAACTACGCGGGCTATGCCGCTGACATCACTTGTTCGTTCCCAGCCAACGGCAAGTTCACAGAAGATCAGAAACTCATCTATGAAGCGGTGCTGGCTGGAAGAGACGCTGTTATTAGGTAATCAAAGAACCTTGGTATACCTTCGAGGAATAGTTTTTCAAACTATGATGCTAGAGTGCATGTGGTCCAAAAGTATCTAACGAAAGTGTAAACAGAACCTGTTCAGGTTCAATTCTTACGCAATCACTCACTGAAACGAATTAGTATCTCAATCATCAATGTATTTACTTTATATCTCACCCCTTTTTTTCCAACAATTATTGTTTGAATAACATTATGTAAATTGTAATTTTATTTATTGTTGAATCATTGACGAAAATTGAGGTTAAAGCTCCGTTTACACGGTACAAGTTTCTGGAACGTTCAAGAGCAATAATCGCATGCCATAAAGCACGTTCAATGTTATTGCCATTCAATAATTTAATGCAAGTGTTGACACGCGTGCGATTCCATAATATGACATACAATATTTGAATGCAAGATAAAATCGCATGCGATTTACACCGAGGCAATAAAGTTGGAAGGCGATTATTGCATGCAAGTTTTGCCTCGTCTAACAACAGAGTTGCATATCCCCTAGAACAATTGTATCACGTATTGCCCATATTGCGCTGCCAAATATTTCATTAAAATATTGAACGTCTGGTTTTGTTCGCTTGTGTTTGAATGATAGAAAATTTTCATGCCAGAATTTAATGCAATTTTATTGTATGTGGTATTAACCTATACCAGTTTTGAACGGCAACTAACTTGTCCGTATCGTGCAACAATATTGTACGTGCTGTTTAAACGGTGCCAGATATTTACCCTTCAATTTTATGGTATGCCACAAGCAATAAACTGGCGCTGTGTAAATGGAGCATAAGTATAACATTTATCTCAATTATTGTCAAATTAAAAACATCAGTCTAATTTAATAACTTCGGATATTCAAACCAAAACAATCAATTTGTAACTTTACAAACTGGCACAGGTAACACCAGCTACGCCACAGGTAAGTTTTCTAATCCATTTGTTCATATTTTTATCAGATACTTTCGAAACAGACAATAGGTTGCTTTGTGTTGTCAACATTAAATAAAGATATAATAATTCTTTCAGGGAAGCTAAACCAGGCGTATTGTGGCCGGATATGCACCTCGCGGCTAACAGAGCCATGCTTGATCATTTGAAGAAAGGCGGCCTGCTTAGTGGCAACGTTGAAGATATGATTGCGGTAAGTGTAATGCTCCATTTACTATTTAAATTGAAGTCGTGTAAGGTAATTTGAAATATATTATGGCCGGAAATGGCAAGGTGTATTCTTTACCAAGCAAAAAGGCTTATAGGCGATGACGCGCTGGTGGCTAGGCGTCACAGCCTGGATCATCGGAGTACCTGTCGGTCTCCTACAGACTACTTCGGAGAGTGTGCGCAAAAGGCTTATAGGCGATGACGCGCTGGTGGCTAGGCGCCACAGCCGGATCATCGGAGTACCTGTCGGTCTCCTACAGACTACTTCGGAGAGTGTGCGCAAAAGGCTTATAGGCGATGACGCGCTGGTGGCTAGGCGTCACAGCCTGGATCATCGGAGTACCTGTCGGTCTCCTACAGACTACTTCGGAGAGTGTGCGCAAAAGGCTTATAGGCGATGACGCGCTGGTGGCTAGGCGTCACAGCCTGGATCATCGGAGTACCTGTCGGTCTCCTACAGACTACTTCGGAGAGTGTGCGCAAAAGGCTTATAGGCGATGACGCGCTGGTGGCTAGGCGCCACAGCCTGGATCATCGGAGTACCTGTCGGTCTCCTACAGACTACTTCGGAGAGTGTGCGCAAAAGGCTTATAGGCGATGACGCGCTGGTGGCTAGGCGTCACAGCCTGGATCATCGGAGTACCTGTCGGTCTCCTACAGACTACTTCGGAGAGTGTGCGCAAAAGGCTTATAGGCGATGACGCGCTGGTGGCTAGGCGTCACAGCCTGGATCATCGGAGTACCTGTCGGTCTCCTACAGACTACTTCGGAGAGTGTGCGCAAAAGGCTTATAGGCGATGACGCGCTGGTGGCTAGGCGTCACAGCCTGGATCATCGGAGTACCTGTCGGTCTCCTACAGACTACTTCGGAGAGTGTGCGCAAAAGGCTTATAGGCGATGACGCGCTGGTGGCTAGGCGTCACAGCCTGGATCATCGGAGTACCTGTCGGTCTCCTACAGACTACTTCGGAGAGTGTGCGCAAAAGGCTTATAGGCGATGACGCGCTGGTGGCTAGGCGTCACAGCCTGGATCATCGGAGTACCTGTCGGTCTCCTACAGACTACTTCGGAGAGTGTGCGCAAAAGGCTTATAGGCGATGACGCGCTGGTGGCTAGGCGTCACAGCCTGGATCATCGGAGTACCTGTCGGTCTCCTACAGACTACTTCGGAGAGTGTGCGCAAAAGGCTTATAGGCGATGACGCGCTGGTGGCTAGGCGTCACAGCCTGGATCATCGGAGTACCTGTCGGTCTCCTACAGACTACTTCGGAGAGTGTGCGCAAAAGGCTTATAGGCGATGACGCGCTGGTGGCTAGGCGTCACAGCCTGGATCATCGGAGTACCTGTCGGTCTCCTACAGACTACTTCGGAGAGTGTGCGCAAAAGGCTTATAGGCGATGACGCGCTGGTGGCTAGGCGTCACAGCCTGGATCATCGGAGTACCTGTCGGTCTCCTACAGACTACTTCGGAGAGTGTGCGCAAAAGGCTTATAGGCGATGACGCGCTGGTGGCTAGGCGTCACAGCCTGGATCATCGGAGTACCTGTCGGTCTCCTACAGACTACTTCGGAGAGTGTGCGCAAAAGGCTTATAGGTGATGACGCGCTGGTGGCTAGGCGTCACAGCCTGGATCATCGGAGTACCTGTCGGTCTCCTACAGACTACTTCGGAGAGTGTGCGCAAAAGGCTTATAGGCGATGACGCGCTGGTGGCTAGGCGTCACAGCCTGGATCATCGGAGTACCTGTCGGTCTCCTACAGACTACTTCGGAGAGTGTGCGCAAAAGGCTTATAGGCGATGACGCGCTGGTGGCTAGGCGTCACAGCCTGGATCATCGGAGTACCTGTCGGTCTCCTACAGACTACTTCGGAGAGTGTGCGCAAAAGGCTTATAGGCGATGACGCGCTGGTGGCTAGGCGTCACAGCCTGGATCATCGGAGTACCTGTCGGTCTCCTACAGACTACTTCGGAGAGTGTGCGCAAAAGGCTTATAGGCGATGACGCGCTGGTGGCTAGGCGTCACAGCCTGGATCATCGGAGTACCTGTCGGTCTCCTACAGACTACTTCGGAGAGTGTGCGCAAAAGGCTTATAGGCGATGACGCGCTGGTGGCTAGGCGTCACAGCCTGGATCATCGGAGTACCTGTCGGTCTCCTACAGACTACTTCGGAGAGTGTGCGCAAAAGGCTTATAGGCGATGACGCGCTGGTGGCTAGGCGTCACAGCCTGGATCATCGGAGTACCTGTCGGTCTCCTACAGACTACTTCGGAGAGTGTGCGCAAAAGGCTTATAGGCGATGACGCGCTGGTGGCTAGGCGTCACAGCCTGGATCATCGGAGTACCTGTCGGTCTCCTACAGACTACTTCGGAGAGTGTGCGCAAAAGGCTTATAGGCGATGACGCGCTGGTGGCTAGGCGTCACAGCCTGGATCATCGGAGTACCTGTCGGTCTCCTACAGACTACTTCGGAGAGTGTGCGCAAAAGGCTTATAAGCGATGACGCGCTGGTGGCTAGGCGTCACAGCCTGGATCATCGGAGTACCTGTCGGTCTCCTACAGACTACTTCGGAGAGTGTGCGCAAAAGGCTTATAGGCGATGACGCGCTGGTGGCTAGGCGTCACAGCCTGGATCATCGGAGTACCTGTCGGTCTCCTACAGACTACTTCGGAGAGTGTGCGCAAAAGGCTTATAGGCGATGACGCGCTGGTGGCTAGGCGTCACAGCCTGGATCATCGGAGTACCTGTCGGTCTCCTACAGACTACTTCGGAGAGTGTGCGCAAAAGGCTTATAGGCGATGACGCGCTGGTGGCTAGGCGTCACAGCCTGGATCATCGGAGTACCTGTCGGTCTCCTACAGACTACTTCGGAGAGTGTGCGCAAAAGGCATATAGGCGATGACGCGCTGGTGGCTAGGCGTCACAGCCTGGATCATCGGAGTACCTGTCGGTCTCCTACAGACTACTTCGGAGAGTGTGCGCAAAAGGCTTATAGGCGATGACGCGCTGGTGGCTAGGCGTCACAGCCTGGATCATCGGAGTACCTGTCGGTCTCCTACAGACTACTTCGGAGAGTGTGCGCAAAAGGCTTATAGGCGATGACGCGCTGGTGGCTAGGCGTCACAGCCTGGATCATCGGAGTACCTGTCGGTCTCCTACAGACTACTTCGGAGAGTGTGCGCAAAAGGCTTATAGGCGATGACGCGCTGGTGGCTAGGCGTCACAGCCTGGATCATCGGAGTACCTGTCGGTCTCCTACAGACTACTTCGGAGAGTGTGCGCAAAAGGCTTATAGGCGATGACGCGCTGGTGGCTAGGCGTCACAGCCTGGATCATCGGAGTACCTGTCGGTCTCCTACAGACTACTTCGGAGAGTGTGCGCAAAAGGCTTATAGGCGATGACGCGCTGGTGGCTAGGCGTCACAGCCTGGATCATCGGAGTACCTGTCGGTCTCCTACAGACTACTTCGGAGAGTGTGCGCAAAAGGCTTATAGGCGATGACGCGCTGGTGGCTAGGCGTCACAGCCTGGATCATCGGAGTACCTGTCGGTCTCCTACAGACTACTTCGGAGAGTGTGCGCAAAAGGCTTATAGGCGATGACGCGCTGGTGGCTAGGCGTCACAGCCTGGATCATCGGAGTACCTGTCGGTCTCCTACAGACTACTTCGGAGAGTGTGCGCAAAAGGCTTATAGGCGATGACGCGCTGGTGGCTAGGCGTCACAGCCTGGATCATCGGAGTACCTGTCGGTCTCCTACAGACTACTTCGGAGAGTGTGCGCAAAAGGCTTATAGGCGATGACGCGCTGGTGGCTAGGCGTCACAGCCTGGATCATCGGAGTACCTGTCGGTCTCCTACAGACTACTTCGGAGAGTGTGCGCAAAAGGCTTATAGGCGATGACGCGCTGGTGGCTAGGCGTCACAGCCTGGATCATCGGAGTACCTGTCGGTCTCCTACAGACTACTTCGGAGAGTGTGCGCAAAAGGCTTATAGGCGATGACGCGCTGGTGGCTAGGCGTCACAGCCTGGATCATCGGAGTACCTGTCGGTCTCCTACAGACTACTTCGGAGAGTGTGCGCAAAAGGCTTATAGGCGATGACGCGCTGGTGGCTAGGCGTCACAGCCTGGATCATCGGAGTACCTGTCGGTCTCCTACAGACTACTTCGGAGAGTGTGCGCAAAAGCTCCACGACTTGATCTCACCGTCTCCCTTTCACTACCGGGCTAGCAGACGTACTGCAGGCTGAGTCTGACTAGTCGTACTCAGCGCTTTTCCTCCACATTTATTATGCGCACAGCCAAAGTGTGGAACTCTCTGCAAGCGACAACGACTCATTAAAAGACAGCAGTGTACAAAAGCGAAGCGAGAAACGAAGCATTTCTACCTATTCCTTGTTCAATTAAGGCGAAAGCTCCAGGGTAGCCCGCGAAATTCAAAATTTCTTACGTTTTTTGCAATTTGTAGGTCAGTGTGAGCTTGTTTGTTGATTAAAATATGATTCGCGGCCGTAGCTAATATGGCTTTACAGAATTATAATCATTAGAATCAGCAATACAACTCCATAGGTTAGCATTTATCTCAAACCTCATGATTTCATGAAATCGCTAGATTTGAGGTAAATGCTAACTTACGGAGTTGTATTGCTGATTCTAATGATTATAATTCTGTAAAGCCATAATAGCTACGGCCGCGAATCATATTTTAATCAACATACAAGCTCACACTGACCTACAAATTGCAAAAAACTTAAGAAATTTTGAATTTCGCGGGCTACCCTGGCGCATCAACCTTAAAGCTTCTTCTTTAGCCTGTCTAACTCTTGAAATAGATGCGGGACTACTATTGGGAAAAAATGTCGCATTCGTTTAAGGCGAAAGCTCCAGGGTAGCCCGCGAAATTCAAAATTTCTTACGTTTTTTGCAATTTGTAGGTCAGTGTGAGCTTGTTTGTTGATTAAAATATGATTCGCGGCCGTAGCTAATATGGCTTTACAGAATTATAATCATTAGAATCAGCAATACAACTCCATAGGTTAGCATTTATCTCAAACCTCATGATTTCATGAAATCGCTAGATTTGAGGTAAATGCTAACTTACGGAGTTGTATTGCTGATTCTAATGATTATAATTCTGTAAAGCCATAATAGCTACGGCCGCGAATCATATTTTAATCAACATACAAGCTCACACTGACCTACAAATTGCAAAAAACTTAAGAAATTTTGAATTTCGCGGGCTACCCTGGCGCATCAACCTTAAAGCTTCTTCTTTAGCCTGTCTAACTCTTGAAATAGATGCGGGACTACTATTGGGAAAAAATGTCGCATTCGTTTAAGGCGAAAGCTCCAGGGTAACCCGCGAAATTCAAAATTTCTTACGTTTTTTGCAATTTGTAGGTCAGTGTAAGCTTGTATGTTGATTAAAATATGATTCGCGGCCGTAGCTAATACGGCTTCACAGAATTATAATCATTAGAATCAGCAATACAACTCCATAAGTTAGCATTTACCTCAAACCTCATGATTTCATGAAATCGCTAGATTTGAGATAAATGCTAACTTATGGAGTTGTATTGCTGATTCTAATGATTATAATTCTGTAAAGCCGTATTAGCTACGGCCGCGAATCATATTTTAATCAACATACAAGCTCACACTGACCTTCAAATTGCAAAAAACGTAAGAAATTTTGAATTTCGCGGGCTACCCTGGCGCATCAACCTTAACGAAATCATTATTAATTTGGTGCCTCAAGTCTTAATTAAAGCACTTTCAAGATCCGTTATATTTTTTATTTCTTTTTACTTTTCTTTAACCTGACTCCTGAACTATTCGCGAGACGAGGGTATTAACTATTGGCATAAAAATGCCGCGTTCGTCAACACTGTTAACCAATAGAACGCATCATTAATTAATGATGCGTTCTATTAACCAGACTCCTCCCACATGCTTAGATTTTTTTTTATTCCGTCTGCCTTCAAAGCAAGAGTGAACATGCATCTTCTGAGCTCGCTCTTTACATCGTATACCTCATACATCGCTTTGCACCAGGCGGGATCGATCGGATCAAGAACTGGCCCATTTCGTAATAAATAAAAAAAACTTTTAAAGGTTCTATTTGAGTCAGGAATCGAACTCGATTCATGTTTCTCAACGGTCAGATGCACGCCACAATAAAGAGTTCCATAGTTGGGATGAACATTCACGCATCCACAGTACCCATTTGATTTCATTGATTGTAAAAATAAGTTTGTATGTCATTATTATTTACTAGCTTTTGCCAGCGGCATATCCCATGGGAAATTTTTTTTTTTTTTTTTTTTTTTTTTTTTTTTTCTGTCTCTTATTTTCTTACAATCTGTCACTATGTATTAGGACATTAAGTAATTTTTATGGCTTGTTAGATGTCTTGCTTGGTATGCGTCCTGTGACACATACTATTTCTTTTAAAGCATAAAGCTAAGTTTATTTGATGAGATCTTGTGGAATTTTGTGTTTTAGCCTGCGGGTTCTCTTTTCATCCATTAGGTGGTTTGCCAAGATATTTGGGTGGCGGGTAATTCTTTCTTTATATGACTTGATGTAGCTTGTTATTTCTTCCTTGACTGTTCGTATTTTTAAATCATGGTGTAGAGCTTCATTTGGTACAAACCATGGGGCATTTGTGATTGTTCTTAGAAGCTTGTTCTGAAATCGCTGTATGATCTCTATGTTAGAGTGTGATGCTGTTCCCCATAGCTGAATGCCGTAGGTCCATATAGGCTTAATTATAGCTTTATATAAGAGGATTTTATTTTCCAGGTGTAATTGCGACTTTCGACCAATTATCCAGTAGAACTTTCGCAGTGTTAGTCCAAGTTGCTTCCGTTCCGTGAAAATGTGTTTTGTCCAAGTAAGACGTCTGTCGAGGTATAAACCAAGGTATTTGACATGTTCAGCTTGAGGCACTTGTATTCCATTTAACTTTACTGGTGGGCAGGTATCCTTTCTCCTCGTGAATGTGACATTTACCGACTTGGTCTCGTTGGCTTTTATCCTCCACTTTTTGAGCCAGAGGGCTATGTCGTCCAAACAGGTCTGAAGTATGGCTGATGCTACTTTATGATCAGTATGGGTCACCAGCACAGCTGTGTCATCCGCAAAGGTTCCTGTAGTCGCTAATTCTGATATTGGGAGGTCAGCAGTATTAATCAAATATAAAATCGGTCCAAGCACACTGCCCTGAGGAACCCCACCCGTAATAGGGTATAGTTTTGATGAGGCTTCACCACTCTGCACAAAGAAATGCCTATCCCTCAAGTACGACTTCAAGATTAGGAAGATGTCGCTTGGGAAGCTGTTTTTAATTTTATAGAGGAGACCCTCATGCCAAACCCTATCAAATGCCTGAGAGACGTCAAGAAATGCAGCAGCACAATATTGCTTATGCTCAAATGAATTGTGAATTTTACTAACGAGCCTGTGGACTTGATCTATTGTGCCATGTCTCTGTCGGAATCCAAATTGGTGGTCGGGTATTAGATGTTTTTCTTTCATTATAGGCAGTAAACGTAATAGAAGGAGCGATTCATAAACCTTTGATGCTATTGGAAGTAGACTTATAGGCCGGTATGACTTCGGATCTTCAAGAAGTTTTCCTGGTTTAGGAACCATTAGGATTTTAGCTGTTTTCCATTGGGGGGGGGAAAAAGCAAAGTCGTGACATGGCATTGTAGATAGATAACAGGAAGATCAGGCCAGAATCTGGAAGGTGGCGGAGAATTATGCCGGTAATTAAATCGTAGCCAGGGGCTTTTTTGGGTTTTACGTTATTTATAGCTCTAATTAGCTCTTGCTTTGTAAACGTTGCGACGGGGCTGGCAGATGGATCACAATCTAGTAGAACTTCTCGCAGAACTTCTTCTTTGTGTTCGGGGGGCCCTTCCTAGGAATGAGGCTGGAATACGCCTTTTAAGTGTTCGGCAAATGTTGTAGATTTTTCTTCATCACTTCGAGCCCAGTTCCCATTGGCTTGCCGAAGTGGGGGAGACACCGTTTTAGGCCGCTTTATTTTTTTGGTAGCTTTCCACAGTGAGTAGTCGGTAGCAGCAGTAGCATCGAGGTTACTCAGGGACGCCTGGACACTATTATTTCTGTCCTTGTCTAGAAGTTTTTTGAGTTTCCTAACTGCATGGTTTAATTTACTTTTATCATCAGGGCATCTAAATTGTTGCCATTGTTTTCTTAGCCTTCTCTTTTCAGATATTTTATTCAGTATAGTATGGGATATAGATTTCTTGTTATTATTTAATTTGTTGGAAGGAGTAGATCGCCAGGCAGCAGTTTGGACTGAATTATTGAAATATTCTATTGCTGCTACTATATCATCTTCTGTTTTTAGGCTGACTGTGGGAGTTAAAGCCTGATCAACCATTGATCTGAATATTTCCCAATTTGTTTTTTTGGTGTGAAGGACGCAAGTTTCTGTAGTTTCTTTGAAACGACTTAATAATGTTACTAAGACTGGTGAATGGTCCGAAGATAGGTCATAGCTGCTCTGGCACTGAAAATAATTTTTCGAGATACCTTTGACAGCACAGAAATCTATCAGGTCAGGTACTTTTTTCCTATCGGTGGGCCAGTATGTGGGCTCGCCTGTTGATATTATTTCCATTTTTAGTTTCTCAACAGTCTTGAGTAGCTCCCGGCCCCTAGGGAGGGTCAATCTTGAGCCCCAATAGCTATGCTTTGCATTGAAGTCCCCGCCAGCTATAAAACGATCGCCGAGGGTGTTGAAAAACTCACTAAACTCTTCCTGCTTGATTATGTGTTTCGGTGGACAGTAGAGAGCTGACACAGTGACGGGACTTACCCAATCTTCAACTATGACAGATGTTGCTTGAATTGGTGCTTTGCAGTATGATACTGATTCATGATGTTTTAATTTACTTCTGATAATTATAGCTGACCCACCATGTGCTTTCCCATCAGGGTGTGTGGTATGATAAAGCTTATGGAACATAGTAACAAGAATTCCTTCCTTATTCCTTGTCTACATTATAAAGGGAACCTCTGTGCAAAATTTCAGCTTTATAGGTCAAGGGTTTGGGCTGGGCGTTGATGAGTCAGTCAGTCAGAACTTCTCTTTTTATTTATCTTATCGATTTCTCGAAAAAACTAAAAAAATATTTCAGCCACTGTAACCGAAAATATCACACATTATCATAAAAACTGTTTTTTGACTTTTATCTTTAATATCCGTCACTTAGAAACATCAAAATCTTTTTAATTAGGTAGGGGTGCCGCAATATAGTACCCTACAGGCCGACATGCTTATGTACAGACGCCAGCAATCCACCCGAAACTGTCAAATTTTTCCAATCAACCTTGAACCTAATGCTTTAGCGATAAAGATGAAAATCTATTAAAGAAATTTGACAGATTGCAGTAGCTTGATGTGCTGGCGTCTGTACATACATTGTTTTTTTTTCATCCCACGATTAAATGTGTAGGTTGTGGAGTACCTACATTTTTTTTTTCAGAAATTTTACTACTCCATTGTTTAATGGAGTAGTAAAATTTCTAATTTTCATCGACATAGAACAATATTCTCCGAGTAAAATGGCTGTGACTCCCGGACAGATAGATGACATGACAAAATTATAAATGATCGTGAATGTCACCATGTGCTTCAACGAACCCCAGCTTGCAATAATTACAAACTTCAACATACACAACACAAACACATAAGCTCTCGCCTTATTCTTATGGGGGTAGGCAGAAAAGTAACCACAGAACGCCAAAAACAAGTTTAAAACTTCCAAGTTTCATCATTACATTGTTTCTCCACAGAACGGCATCCACGGCATCCTACAGCCGCACGGTCTGGGCCATCTCTTGGGCTTGGATGTGCACGACGTGGGCGGCTACTTGCCGCACTGCCCGCCGCGCCCCGCTGGCCCGCTCGCCAGGCTGCGCACTGCGCGACCCCTGCTCGCTAACATGACGCTCACTATCGAGCCTGGCTGCTACTTTATACCGAGGGTAATGAGACGTCCGCCCCTGCGCGTAAAGTAGCGGGACGCGGGACGCGAACCGGCCGCGTCTACCATTTGAAACCGTTCAGGGTCAAACATGTCCAACTCCCAAAATGTTACATTTTTGAGAATGTGGTAAATGTGTTCAATAACTCATCAAAGCGCTTTTTTAAGACATAAGAATGACAAACATAAACAAAATGCTGAAAGAACTTCGTAAAGGTAAATATAATAGGTTGGGGAAAAAGTTTCTTCGCATTTTTTAAGAAAATTCAAAACATTTTTTAATATAGTTTATTTACATTTAACTAAAGTATGTAGGTACCATTTTGTTCGATAACTTTTTGCCACCTTGTAGGTAGGGACATGATCCCATTGCTACGGAAATTTTGGGACTTCTGATCAAAATACCGCGACAAGTGGTTTTGGCAGTCCTCTCGTGATGTTAACCTGACACCGCCTAAAGAATTCTGAAGAGACCGAAACAGGTGGAAATCTGAAGGTGCAAGGTCAGGACTATACGGCGGATGCATTAACACCTCCCAGCCAAACTCTCTTAATTTTTGCTGAGTGGCTAAAGATGTGTGAGGTCTAGCGTTATCATGATGAAAAACCACACCCCTTCTGTTGATTAATTCCGGCCGCTTTCTCTCAACTTCTTGCTTTAATCTCATCAGTTGTTCGCAGTAGAGTTCAGAATCGATGGTCCTGTAACAGCTCATAATGAATAATGCCCTTCCAATCGCACCACACACACAGCATCACCTTGTTGCGAGTTAACCCGGTTTTCGCCACAGTCTGTGAAGCCGGCCGGCCGACCGGCCTTTGACCACGACCTTTTTCGCACGTTCTTGTCGTACGTGATGAAAAGTGGTTTTCATCACCAGTTATCAACTTCTTCAAAAATGGTTCGGTTTCATGAGTGTACTACGTGAGCTCGACAAATGGATGTGCGATTAACGCTTGTGCGACAAAACTGTACTGCGACTCACCACAGTTCGAATGCACGCTTGTGCGACACACTGGACCTCGACAGCACGCTAGTGCGAAATTGAAGACTCAAACTGTGTATTAAATATTATAATATGATACTTAAGGTGAGAGCCCCCTAAGACGTTGGCATGTACTGCCAGAATAGCCAATACTACTGCAAAGAGATGCTGCCCAATAAATAAACTAGAACCCGTCGCTGAGAGTCCTATGCAGGGCACTCTTGCAGGAAGCAAATGTAATAGCCAGCGCGGAATACCTGACAGTTGGTATGAACGCATAGGCGCTCCGTGTAAGACCATGCTTTGTACAACTTATACGTAGGTGGACTTCTTTCCGAGGTCCGCCGAGAGCGGGCAACAAACCGACCAGTACGCACCCACTATGCTCTCAATATGGGGACGAGGCGGTTGAAATGAGGTGGCCCAGTGCAACGGCCGAGACTTCGCAAGTAGGTAGGTAGGTAGTAGGTCGTAGGTTCGAACCTAGACAGGCACTTTGTGTAAATTATTTCATCACCACTGCTCTCAAATGAAGGAACATATTGTGAGGAAACCAGCATGTCCTAGAACCAAAAATTCGAAGACGTGAAATCCACCAACCCGCACTGTGTCCGCGTGGTTGGATTAGGTCCCATTCCCTCTTACAAAGAGGAGGCCTGTGTTCCAGCAGTGGGAACATTATAAGCTGATTAAGATGCGGTTGAAATGAAATCGTTTGTCGCACTACCGTAGTGTCGAACTATTGTCGCACAATCGTTTGTCGCACTAGCGTGATGTCGAGGTCCAGTGTGTCGCACAAGCGTGCATTCGAACTGTGGTGAGTCGCAGTACAGTTTTGTCGCACAAGCGTTAATCGCACATCCATTTGTCGTGCTCACGTAGTACACTCCGGTTTCATTACGTCGTAATAAAGAATCACAAAAGAGTACACGGTTCATTAGGTTTCTTTCAGTGAGCTCGTGAGGTACCCAAATATCGAGCTTTTTTGTGTACCCGGTTTTTTTCAAATGCGCCAAAACTGTTTTGTGGTCAATTCCCAGTTCTTAAGCTACGTCGTACCTACTGATATGCCGATTTTGCTCCACTTTTTCAAAAATGGCATCCATTTTATCCGTAATAGGGCGACCAGAGCGACGTGCATCTTTGACATCAAAATTTCCGGATTGAAACGCTTAAACCAAAGTGATACTCTCACAGATACTGCACTAGGTCCACAAACATCGCAAATTTTTTTCGCGACTTGCTTTGCATTTTTACCTTTTTTGTAGTAAAATTTTAAAATGTATCGAATTTCTTCATTAGATTCACTCATCTTGACAGTACGAAAAACAAATGAAAATCACACATTTTCCTAATTTGAATTTGGAATTATGTTCTTTAAAATTTAAACTTTCAATGATAAACTTTCAATGATACCAAAACCAGCCAAATACAAATAGTATAGCCAAAGATATTTTATTACAAGTTTATACATACTATAATGCGAAAAGACTTTTTCCCCAACCTAATATGTTATAGATATATGACAACATAGGTTATTTACCTTTACGAAGTTCTTTCAGTATTTTGTTTTTATTGTTTGTCATTCATAAATCGTAGAAAAGCTTTTTGATGAGTTATGTCTATTATTTATAGTCTTTTATGAACACTTTTACCACATTCTCAAAGATTAGACATTTTGGGATTTCGACATCTAAACAAATTTTATAATCTAATGGGGGTTAAATCATCGCCACTGTGCGATACGTGTCAGGTGCCCGAAGATATAATTCATGTGATGGTGGAATGTGACCAGTATCGCGAACTGAGGAGGAACCTGTTGCCAAATATTGATCTCCACAATGGTGGAATCAATTTGATTCTGAACCAGCCAATGACTGAAGAAGCCCAGAGTATTTACAAGTTCTTAAAACGGTGTATGAAAGAGAGAAAGGATAGAGAGGGGCAGAGAGTATAGGTCAAGAACTATATTTGAAGATGTGAGTGACGGATAGAGTAGAGTAATGGGTGGCTTGCAGTCTGCTATCGCAGCATGCAGGATGCCCATTACGCTACTATAGGAATGATCCCATGAGGCTGGCATAGTCACCTAGAGTGCACTGAAGCCTCTAAATATTAGATTAAAAAAAAAAAAAAAAAAAAAAAAAAAAAAAAAAAAAAAAAAGACATTTTGACAACGCTGGACATTTTGAAAATTTCACATTTTGACCCTGAACGAGCCGCACGTCTATTGCTTAGCGTAACACCTATATTGTTGTGTTATGCCAGTCTCATATTTCGTCTCAATTGTTTCGATTGCGAGACATGAAAAATTTAAATTAATTCATATGAACATCTTCATAAGAATTAATTTTAATTTTTCTATAATTATTCCTCTCTTACTGAGCACCTGCCATCAATCTCTTCACCACCCTCGGTTGACTGGTAGAGAATGCCTAAGGCATTAAGTCCGCCTTTGTACTGTTTTTTGTGCGAAAAGATTAAATAAATAAATATTTTTTGTACTAAGTACACACAACTCAGCTTTTGTGAACTAAACAACTTATTAAGTCCAAGATCAATCATCAAGAAGCATTTTCCATTTATAATAACATTTTACGTGCATTTCATTAAGTTTATTTTTACGTAATATGAATAGACTGGAATAGCTCGTGGCTCAGCCACACGGGTCGATCCGTCAGGTCAGGCTGCGCTTGCCGGGGTTGGTCAGTGGCCGTTGGTCCCGGCTGTCATTCTTGGATCTTTGACACTTGGATCGTTACTGGTCGTCTGAAGCCCGAATGTCTGACAACCAGTCTTACCAAGGTGTATCGTATTACCCAGTTACTGGGTTGTGGAAGTCAGATAGACAGTCGCTCCATGTAACATACAGATATTCAGCTGCATCCGGTTACACTGGCAGCCGACCCCAACATAGTTGGGAAAAGGCTAGGCAGATTGATGAATAGACTGGAATATGTACTCGAATACTCGATAGCCCAGCCGTACGCTATGCGCGTACTTTTCGCGTACTTTTCGCCAAATAATTATATAAAATAATAATAAATATCCTTGGACATTTCACACAACGCCATCTAGTCCCAAGCTAAGCAACCTAATGCTTGTGTTATGGTAACGAGATGGCTGATAAACTACTTATATACATTTTTTTTTTTTTTGTAAATACATACATAATTATTATAGATACCTACCTACAGACTCAATAGATCGAGTTCCGGACGCGATCCTTACGAGTAGAACTGTATAAAATAGGAAAGTAAATTGTTTTTTTTTTTTTTTGTCAGCTCTTAAACGGGGCTAAGAACAACCCAGCTCAGGCCAAGTTCTTCAACTGGGACAGACTGGACCAGTTCCGCGGATTCGGAGGCGTACGTATTGAAGATGATGTGCTTATCACCAAGACTGGAGTGGAGAACCTCACCTTTGTGCCCCGAACGTGAGTTGCTTCTGTGTATTTTATGAGCTATAGCTATGTATGTCCATTTTGTACGCGTAGATATATACCAACAATCTTCAACACCCCATTTTATTAGAATAAATAGTTTCAAGCTTGGGCTAAAATTTATATATAAGGGCCGATTTTTCAATCGTCAGAAAACTTTTATCTGAGGAATAAATATGGAGGTTCGACATAATATATGTCGGATAGTCAGAATTTACTCAGATAGATTCAGACACCATGTGGGCAGAAGATGGGTTTCGTGCAATAAAAACACATGGGGTGCTATACTCGGTGATTATTAAAATCACAATCTAACACAATCACTTCAAATTAAAATTAACACAACTACTGAGCACAACGAATCGAATACAGTTCCGCGACGTATTAACCTCGATGCGATCAGACACTAGACTGTCCTCGCCAAGAGCTTAAAACATCACGACTCTGTAGAAGCGCGCTATGTGTGGGCAAATTACGTGATGTCGCCAGTGGCACGCTTGCGATTCACATTTCCTGACATATATTTTCTATTCAAAAGCTGTCAAAATTTCGAACAGAGAATAAGATAAAAGATATCTGACGATTGAAAAATCGGCCCAATATTAGTTTGGATTTTACTTGTATTTAGTTCATTATTCCAAAAACTTTCATAACCCTTTTGTCCTAGCTAAGTTTCCAAATAGCAACAATCAAAATTTATTATAATTAACTGCGATTTTCTTGTCTACAGTGTTGCCGAAATTGAAGAACACATGGCGAACGGTGCTAATTTTAATTAAGTCTTCGTTGTTGCCAGATTTATATTCCCATCTTATTGTAAATTATGTAAAATAATAACTATGTATGTATATTTATGTAAGTAGAAAGACATTTTTATATGAATAAATGGATTTATTTATCACAAAACTGAGTAAAGCTTTACAAGCTGATTTATTTTACGATATAAAATATAAACTAATACCTTTGTTTAATATCAACAAAATTGTGAATTTAGATTTTCACATATATCTCAAATATTTTTTTATTATTCTGGGTACAGGCAAGCTATCTACGATAGACAAAAACTCTTGTGTGGATTTGATTCCACCTTCTCTTTCTCTTAATAAGCTTCTAATTGCGTATCTGCAAATATGCTTCAAAGATAACACGTGATATTGAAGGGACTCTGCAGTAATACTGTTGTTGTTGTCTAACATGAGCAATAGGTCACGCTGTACCTGAAAATTGTTAAGAAATTATCTAAGTAATCTGGCACATAGCATAATCAGCCTATAATGTTCCCACTGCTGGGACACAGGCCTCCTCTCGGTTAGAGGCAGTGGGCCGTAATTCACCACGCAGGCCCAGTGCGGGTTGGTAGATGACACATGTCTTTGAATTTTTTGGTTCTAGGACATGCCGGTTGTTTTCAATGTTTTCCTTCACACTTTTGAGAGCTGTGGTGATGAAATAATTTACACAAAGTAAAGCACCTGCCTGGATTCGACCCTCTTGTAAATCGTGGCCGTTAACACTGTGTCACGACTGCTCTCTCTGGCACATAAGTACATACCTACCTACAATCAATTCAAAATTAACAAAATCATTTTTTGGTTTTGATATGAGTCATTAATTTTAATGAGTCATAAGAAGTTCTATTTAGGTATAAATGGGTTTTTCAATGCTGAATACCTAACTAAGATGACCTTAAGAACATTCTAGCTAAGAGCATAATAATAACTTACTTGTTGTGGTACTATGCCTAGTTGACCCCTCTCATAAGCAATTTGTAGAAAATCACCAGGCTCACAGTAAATGCTATATGGCGCCATAATTGGCATTGAAGCAGGATACCAATTCATTGAAGCATAGAATGCATCAGGAATATGATCCTCACTAGCCAATTCAGATGTACTGCAGTAATCTACATTGCAGCCATGCTCTATCAATATTTTGAATACCTAAAATTCAGAAGAAATATTAACAAATAAGATTACCAATACAAGAGTGATGTTGGCAAAAATTTGGAATCCAAAAACCAACAAAGTTTAAAAAATAATCAGAGTCCTAATTTTTGCCTCAAGTTTATAATGAACTTACTTCATGAAAGCATGACGTATTTACATGATGTGCATACACAAGTGGTGGACATACATTAGCATCCAAAGGATTCACTTCCACACCTCTCATCAGAAACAAATAAAAGAACTCTCTAAACTTTTCCGGTGACTTTGTATATATATAGCCACATATATTTAAATATGAATTCAATGGTGCATTTAGATCATAGTGAGGTATATATTCTTGGAGTGATAGAGCTTGTTCTTTATTAAATGGTTGAGAAAAACTAAAGAATTCTGGTCCAAGATCACTAGTTAGTAAAACTTCTAAGATCTCAAACTTAAAATAATGTGGCTTACAAGCATTGAAAATTATATTTCTGTTTAGCTTGTTGGCATCTGTTACAGACAATAATGTTCGGAATACCTCCGTACTGCTGTCAAGACTCAAGGCTATGTCTATAGCCATTTCCCCACACTGATTAATAATATGAGGATCAGCTCCCTTCTCTAACAAGAAATATACAATATTGTCATTTAATCCCTGAAGTGCTAATGTCAGTGGAGAGTCTCCTGACGATGTTACTTGGTTGATATCAGTTATAAATGGAAAAAGAGTTTCAACATTAGGGTAGTATCCTCTACAGCAAGCTAAATGGAATGGTGTAAAACAGCCAGGTTCATTTTTAATTTCAGGGTTGGCTCCAGAATACAGTAGAGTTACCAAAGCTTCATATTGGGTGGTTAGAACTGCATCATGTAATGGTGTATCACCATCAAAGTCCTGAACATCAATAATAGCACCATAATCTATCAACAATTCTATTAACTGTGTGCTTCCTTGACTACTGGCAATATGCAGCGGTGTCACTCCCTCTGTGCTGCCGTAGTTCGCGATATCGTTTGCAGAATTAAGCAAGGCTGTCACAGTCCTTAGTGAACACTTATTTTTACATGCTAAGTATAATGCAGTGTGACCTTCATGAGTCTCAGCTAATGGTCGGCATCGAGGGCTTTTCAATATTGACAACACGCATTCATAGCTATCGTTGTATGCGGCTTCGTGCAGACATGTCCACCCCCTGTTATCAACGCAGTTAGGATTAATCTTTTGAAGCAATCGCTCCACGTTAGTAACGTCATTGTTTCGAGCAGCAAGATTTAGTGCATTGGATGTTGCCGGATTTCGCGAACTAAAATCCATGTTCTAAAATATAGAAAAACCACAGGTAGCACGAACTTTAGAAACGTTACAGCAAAGTGTTTATACAACTTTAGTTTGACTTTAAGAACTCGGAATTCCACTTGGGTGGCAAAAAGTCGGAGGAAAAGTATAAACTATCAAGTTTTACTGTAGGTAGGTTATATAAATCAATCATAATTCGATAAAAAAAGGAAGGTACTCTGTAAATTGAGAGCAAATTGTATCATACAAGTATAGTATAATGTACTCTGTGATCATACAACAACAATGAACAGCCCAACCTCCCTCAATCCTCAAATGACAGTGACGACCAGTGACACAATGTCACTGTGACATTTACTGACCAGTGACCATAGATAATACACTAACATTACTATTATTACAAGACAACAATAGTGCTCAAAGACCTTTGTACATGCTTACCCCCAGAACACTTACTCCTCGGGGAGGTATTACCCTAAGGGCCTGTTTCACCAACTACGATTAAGTTCCTATTAACTTACTTGGCAGATAATACTTTCATACAAAATCTGTTCCATTTTTGAATTTATTCGGTGTGGCTACTCGGACATCATGAAATAGGGGAACGGAATAATAATTATGCTCCTCCTTGTGGTGACATGATCACATGACTGAGTGAGGCTGTGATACCAGCATAGACCTAAGGCATAGATCTATGTACTCTAATACCAGCATGTAATTATTGAATATAATAAAGAATACCTACCAGTGAAACTGACATTCCTCTGACTCAATTCTGAGCTCCATTGTGATCCGTCAGCTTAGAGCATTTAACCTATGGAGATGGCATAGCTGAGCGAACCCCTCTGCCAAAGTCAATTGGCCATATGGCCATGCACGTTATATAAAACTATTTCATTCGCCGACTGCTGTCATTGTGTATCGTATTGTGTCGCAAGAAAGTGCTCCCAAAAAATGGTTAATTGTGCAGTTTTCTCGTGCAAAAAGCGATCTGCCACTTCAAATTTGCGAAACCATGGTGTTTCTTACCACATGCAAGTATAAATTATACATTGAAACAGTTTTATTTAAGTATAATGTCGAAATAATCGTTGTTGACATTACGATAGAAAAATACAGTGGTACGTTGGTAGCGCAAACGTAGTACAGGTAAGAATTTGCATAGTGCAGGGACAACGTGAATCAATGATTGATAAAATAAATGATTTTTTCAGTCATTAAGTTCAGTAACCAGTTTTTTTTGTAATGTATCTGGTTAAGTCAGGTTGAAATAAAAAATATATATATTACATAATATTAATTTCAGTTCTTGGTGATTCTTTTCTTTTGTAGTTTTAGGCTAATAAAAAATAACAGTTTGTTCGTTTCGAATGTGAGTTTTTGCAGCTCAATTTGAAAAAAAATAATCCGCAGTGGAATAATTTAATAACTATTCCACCGCGGACCGTAGGTAGTAGGTACTTACTAGTAGGTTTTTTCAAGGCTGTTATGAAAACGTAGTACACACGGCTACACATCAAGCTATACATTTCCAGTTTACACTAATCTCTCATTGTAAGGAAATCCTATGAAGTGCGAGATCACCTTATACTGGATATGTATAGCTTGATCTGTAGCCGTGCGTGCGTACACAATCAAATTAATAGACATGATTTTCCTTTGATTCTGTTGGCACTTATTTAAACTGATTACTTCTATTCTATATTTTTCTTCAACAGATTTCCAAAAGATCCCGTACTATGACAAAATTGGAGGATATTTTGCGGTAATACAGAAACTTGGGGACCCACGCGTACTAGTGCAATCTGTTCGGAACATTTTATGTCGTGTAATTTTAAACAACTTGCAAATAATAGAAGGAAACTAATTGAGGGTACGATACCCACTTTCACACTTCTGAAATGTCAGAATTCCGTCGAATTAAAAATCAGACTGTAGTCGTCATTATTCAGACATATGAATATGAACTAAACATGCGGGTGTGGCTTCATAGCCAAAGCCTGCACCCGCATGTTTTCCTACTAAAATATCAAACACATCATTTAGTTTCTTTAATTAGTTAGTTATGAAACACCGAACTCAAATAGTTTAAAAAAACAAAAAATGGACGAGTAAAAGTGTTATTTTTAACAAAATAATAAAATTGGCTGTGTTATTTTATTATTTATATTCTACCCTTCCCACTTTTTGACACGTGTACCTACGTTAAGCCCGCATTATAAAACGGGGCTCAAGTATGTACCTATCCCGAATTGTGGCTCCACTGTACTATCACACACGCGCGTCCGAAACTACACATTGGTGAATCACTTGGGTTAGTGACCATTACGTCTATTGCTTGAGAATAATTTTGGTTAGGTTGGGTTAGGTTAGACCTTTAACGCGTAGCTAGTATATAAAATCGCCGGTTGTGTTTGTACAGTGGTTCCCGAATTTCTAAATGCAGAATGATAGGGAAGGTCCAGCAATATCAATAATATTATTTGAAAAAAATATTTGACTATAAAAATAAATACAATCGTTCTTTTTCTAAAGCACTATTAATTGTTTTGTCATTACTGGCTACCTACGTAGTTTCGCAGGCATTAATCATATTGCGTATTTTTGTGTACAGACGCCAGCACGTCAAGCTACTACAATCTTTATAAATCTAAAGTATTAGGTTCAAGGTTGATTGGGAAAATTTGACAGTTTCGGGTGGCTTGACCTGTACACACAAGAAAATAAAACCAATTAACATTTTATTTATTCATTCATTCATGTAATGAAATAGCAGGTTAAGCTACGCTTGCCGGGGTTGGTCAGTGAATGAGTGACCATCTTTACATACCGAGACTCCTCCGTGCCTCGGAAAGCACGTTAAGCCGTTGGTCCCGGCTGTCATTCGTGGTTCTTTGACAGTCGTTACGGGTCATCAGAAGCCCGAAAGTCTGACAACCAGTCTTACCAAGGGTTATCGTATTACCAAGTAACTGGGTTGTGGAGGTCAGATAGGCAGTCGCTCTATGTAAAATACTGGTATTCAGCTGCATCCGGTTAGACTGGAAGCCGACCCGAACACAGTTGGGAAAAGGCTACACAGATTGATTTTTGATTCATGTAATGAAATACCACTGATTGTTTGTGTCCCATCACTAGCACTTTGTGTTTGTTGTCATAGGACAGTTGCGTAGATACGCACAAATTTGTCAATGTGTATGTGTTTTTTTATTGTGTGGCTATTATTCTTTCGTGTGCGTTCGTAGCAACACGAAGCATGTATCTGTGTGTGGTTGTCAAATTTTCGTAGTGTGCTGTATGTGTTTTCCTCGCCCCCCGCATAAAGTGGCAGAAAATGTTGTTCGGTGATTCGCTGCTTGCCATCTCCATAGGTTAAATGCTCTAAGTCCGTCAGTTACTTATTGTAACCATTGTAACCCACCGCGGCCTAAAGGCCCGGTGTGTGGGCGGGGCGGGCAGTTTCACTTTGTGGCCTGACGGATATTGTGTCACGATTGAAAGTGCAGAATTTATATAATTCAAGAGCCCGCCACTGGCACTGTGCTAATGGCGCGAGCTTGCACTCTTGCAGAAATAAATGATGGCGTATTTTTGAACCAGAATCTTTCAGATTTCCAGATGGGACTTTGTTATCGATTTTTAGAACAGCATTAGCGTCTGTGAGATTCCAATGTTCGTCAACGTGGTTACGTAGTAATCAGTGAGTTGCACGAAACCAACATCAGTTTAACGGAGAGTCGTAGACTTTTTTTATGTTGGTGCTGTCAAGTGTCACTTTCTTTTTGATACAAAATGTAAGGGATGGCATGAATGTAAAGTCTCCGTTATACCTACTAATGTTGGTTTCGTGCAATTTAACTATAAACTGCTTCACATTTTTATGATCTTGTCCTCTGCATCCATTGACGATGATCAATCCTACTTTATCCTGATCCTAACTAATATTATACTTACCTAAATGCGAAAGTGAATTTGTTTGTTACGCTTTCAAGTAAAAACGCCTGAACGGATTTGGATGAAAGGCACATGGGTAAACCATGACCTGGGTTAAGTTAAGACATAGGTACCTAGGATACTTTTTATCCCGGTAAGTAGTACGTTTCCGTGAGGGATAATTTCCCGAGGGCGAAAACCGGTCCAAAAGTTAGTCGTTTATAAACTTGAAAAAAAAAGTAAAAAATGACGAAAACATAGGTAGTTTCTAAAAAAAAATTGAAATACCGCTCGGATTCGGATTCGGGTTTCATGTTGGAACTATTTTAATTGTAACATCTAACTACACATGAATGCAATAAAGAGTTTGAGTTTGAGTTCTGTACTTGAAAATGTTGACGAGTCAAGTTACCGGTCAACTAAAACTAACTCACTAGACTCGTCCCTTGCATACTTTCTCTCACAGAACACCAGCATTCATGATTAGTGAATATGTTATGGACCAAGTGATAAATTGGGCAGTATACATAATGCCCGGTCATTATGAAAAATGCCCAATATGAAAGTGCAATTTGATAATAATTATTCAAATAATCAAATTGACTGGGCATTATACATATTGCCCATCACCTTTTGGGCAGAGTAATACAAACACATTTAATTACTATTTTTTTATTGTTATTGTCATTTAACTTAAAATAAACTAAATATTAAACAACTTAAATAATCAGACTCATTATTTGGATTAATTACCAAGGACTTCTACCTTAAAAAACCACTAGTTTTTGCATTTAAAACTTAAGGAAAGTTATATTAAAAATATAACATAAAATATAATTAAATTTAAAACAAAAATTTCACAACATATCTTTGTTTTATAGAAATGACTTATTATTATAAAACAGAAAATAAACTAAAGTTAAAGCAATCAGACTCATTATTTGGTATAATTAGCATCTTCTCTTAATATAAGTCAAATTAAATTATAAGTCAAATAGAACATAAAACTGAAAACAGTAATTATACTTGAATATGTAGCAAGTAACAGGTTTATTTATTAGAACAACTACCACTGTGATGGCATTTTGAGGTACACAACTTTTTGGCTTTGCGACAACTACATTTATCAGACTTGCAACCACCTTTACAACCACATCTACTATAACCTTGCCCTCCGCATTTAGAGGACATTCTACAACACTCTCTCAGCGAAATCTCTGTCTCTGGAACATCTTCAGGCGAAATAAATTTTTCCTTGGAGACAGTAAATTGGTTTCTTGAATATAGTTGATTTAAAATACCTTGTTTTGTTCCCAGTTTATAAAGGTTATTGGCTGTTAATTCAATAACGGTAGCAAGCATATTTCTTCCATCGCTACGAGCGCGATCAACATCGGGAACTCGGACTCTTACAGTGTCACCAATTGCAGCCACGGGATATTTAGCGCTTGATACATCCAACATTTTATTTGCTTGTTTCTGCAAATTTCTTAAAGCTAGTTTCCTAACTGCCATAACATTTTCTTTTTTGCGCTCCAGGTTTTCGTTTGTGGGTATTGGGTTTGAATCTGTATCTGAAGTTTTTTCAGACTCCTCATCTACGGTAAAAGTTAACGGAAATTGACTTGAGCTAGCTGAAAATAAATTCATATCATTTTGAGTAGACTCCACGCGGTCAGTTTCGATGGGCTCCAGTTGATCATTTTTGGCAGACTCTACTTGATCATTTTCGGTGGACTCTACTTGATATTTTTTGGCGGACTCTACTTGATCATTTTTGGCGGACTCTTCTTGATCATTTTCGGTGACAACCACTAGATTTCTTTCAGTAATAGTGCTCTCAGTAGATAATAGTTTCTCCAAGTCTTCTTCTGAATTAATATCAAGCAGAGCCTCATGTGGTATAGAAGAACTTTTAAGCCCTACTTTCAACTTCTTTCCAAACATGGCTTCATATGGAGTGCAGTTAATACCTGTGTGATGGGCTCTATTTTTCATTAATTGTACAAAACGTAATCCTTCCGACCATTTCTTAGTGTTGTTATCCTCCAACCACGTACTCAGCATATTCTCTATGTCCTGGTTTGCTCTCTCTACTGACCCTTGGCTTTGAGAGTGTCTTGGTTTACCATGTACAATTTTCAATTCAGGCCACATTTCACAAGCTTCCTGAACAATTTTATTAGCAAACTCTCTGCCATTATCGCTTTGAAGAATGCTTGGTGCACCGAATATTGTAAAAATATCAAGTAGTACATATGCTTCTTCTTCAGCAGTTTTGGTCTTGAGCGGACGGAGTTGCACAAATTTTGTGAGATGATCTTGGTATACAAGTATAAATTTATACTGATTATCTCCTTGTGACTGCATGTCAATAAGGTCTACTTGACATCTTGCATTCATTTCGCCGCTAAGAATAGGTTTAACAACTAATCCTTTTTTTGGAACGCTGCGTTTCTTTTCGCAGCTCTCACAAAGGTTTAAATAAATGGCAATCATTTCCCTCGTAATATTTTTATACCGAAAATTTAGCTCCTTTTCCATTCGGTTTCTACCACCATGCCCTACACTCAGATGGGTATCATGCAAAATCTGAAATATCTCGTTGTTTTTCACGTAGTACCTAATCATATTTTCTTTGACTGGAACAATCAATTTCTCTGTTTCTCCAACAGCCATGACGTCAAATCTTCGCAAACGCTGATAATCTTCGGGTTTTTTATGCGACTTCTTTGATTTTGCAGATTTAACTTTTTTAATCATCTCAGTATAGCTTTCGTTGGTGAAAAACTGAGTATTTTGTCCTTTAATCTTTTGTCAAATTGACGATTCATTTCGTTTAATTTCGAAATATCCATGATTAATTATTAAAATACACACTAACAGCTGTTTCACTATATTTCGCTAACACACTCGCGTTAACAATTAGTTACGAAAGTAAAAATAAAAGCATTTGCGTCCGTCCGTCTTCGCTTATAATGCAAAACTAAACAAAAACAATAGCGCTTGAAGTCCGCCGCACGAGCCGCACGCTGAATGGCGGTCTCTGATTGGTCAAAGCGTGTCACGCCACGCGTACTTCCCTCCCCGCCCTCGCACCGCGTCAAATATAGCTTTATTATCAAATTGCCCAATTGTCATGTAGCAATATAATAATGACCGTGCAATGTGATAAATAATGACGTTAAGATAGTAATTAATCACTTAGCCCGATAAAGCTAGACATTATTCATAATGCTCGTGCATTATTAATAATGCCCGCATTAATCACCTGGTCCATAACAAATACACAACTAGAATTGAAATTTATTCGGTATAAAATAGGTCGCAAAAATCGAATAGCTCCCCTACTAATATGTTAAACTTTTTAAACTTTCGCGATTTGTACACATTATAAAACAATATCGAAAACGGGTCTTATCGCCTATCGCCGGTTCCTACTTGTTTTCCTTCTTGTTTTTCTACTTGTTTTACTAATATGTTGTTTGACAGGTAAACAGCATCAGCGACGATGTGACTCCTAGCGGGATAAATTGGCAGTGTACCTCCCACTCCCCATTAATAACAAACACCACTAGATGTTCGAATATATTTTTATTTTAATTTTCCGATTCATACAATGATGTAGGTACTACCTACAATATCTAAAAATTAATCACATAATAATTTTGAATTGTAATTAAAAATAGAGACTGAAAATATCTCAAGAAAGTGTCAATACCGATCAAATAAATTGATCTGAATCCAGTTGTAAGTAATTAATTAAATCAGTACCTACTTACCTAGATCAATGCAGTCAATAGTTAATTAAAGTTTTAACTCATAATGTCATTCTTTAATGGGTACCTAACAAATCAATAACTAGCTAGCGTAATAGTAACAATTAGGTATTTAATTTAGCACTATCGGGCCCCATGCCGTTGGGGAATTTTAGAGGTGACATCGGTTTGACTCGTGGTAAAGAGTTGGCGCGGGGTGATCGGGGAGAACGGGGCGAACACGAACATCGCGCCGCTGGGTACGGCCGCGGTCTCAACTCTTCTGCACTACGGAAAGTATTGCGGGCTACTCGTCGTCGATACAGTGACGTCACCGTCGATTCTTGCAACAGGCATCTGAAGACACAAGAATTATTGCGGTGTTACTCAATACGGCGAGCACTTAAACGTCTTAATTTTAGTTGAACCTTGGATTAGGTAATCGCAAATAACAGTATCTACCTGAAGCCTGCTAGTACATGCAAATATATCACGTCAGTTTGCGGACCACGGATCCGGGATCTTCAGCAATAAATAAAACGACTGAGAAGGAGGAGGAAACATGATCAGAGTATAAATTGGCAATAATTAGGTACGTGGCAAGATACAGTCCAATTGTGATGAAAATAGTGATACCGACACCATAGGGGAATTTTTGCATTGAGACTCACTTTTCTAACTCAGTAAGTTGTTGCTTAGGGGTTGATGCTGCGACAGGTCGGGCGCGTCCTAACTTAGCGCGCGTGGTCTGTAGCATTTGCTGCGTCACTAAAGGCTGCTTTTGGTTTGGTTTTGAGCGGACTGGATTTTCCTGGAACGTGATTATTAAGTACTGAATTTACCTACCTCATCAGCAAACAAAACCGGCCAAGTGCGTGTCGGACCACGCACAATGAAGGGTTCCGTAGTTGAAAAGAATTTATCCCAAAAACAAACTTAACATTCAAATCCCAAAAATATTTTTTTTATGTGATCAAATTACAAATTACCAATTTTCAGACTTTTTCCTTTATATGTGCTGTTAGACCTTGCTTCTTGCCAAATTTCATGATTCTAGGACTATGGGAAATACCCTTAGGTTTTGATTTACTTGCGAGATCAAAATATGTCGCATAAAAGGCCGTATCTTTTTATTGTGTTGACTTAGAAGATTGAGTTTTTTAGGACTTCAAGAGGCCATAGACTTACGTATTTGATATTAATTTCAAATTGATACCTCTGCGCGTTCCTGAGAAAAAGGGTCTTGACAGACTGACAGACAGACAGACAGACGGACAACAAAGTGATCCTATAAGGGTTCCGTTTTTCCTGTTTAGGTACGGAACCCTAACAATATTTCAATTTTAGCACAACGCTGTGGCGAGTTATGATCGCAGTGGAGCTTAGAGAGATGTGTTGATGATTCTTATGGTTATAATTATGTAAATACTTATCATATTTTATATATTACTATACTATATGGGTCAAAACCAAAATTTTGTACAATTTCATAACAATTTCATGTCCACCGACTTTTCCTTATTCCTCAAAAAAATCTGTAATGGTAATGCTATTTTAAAAAATGGATTTCATAGCGGAATACTACCTTAAATTCATATTTAATTTATTAGTTGGTGGTTCAGTTATACTTTACGAAATATTATGAAAATAATAAAACGGAATGGAAAATACCATATTATTCTCCCTCAAAAAACCTGTGTCCAACTATCGATTTCAATGTTTGAAACCGCAAAAACTTCGAAAAGGGTTTTATTTATTCAACATAGTATCCAGCATAACGAAGTGTGCGTAAATCACTCAATATTTAGGCAACTTAGGTGTACTAACAATTATATGTAATAATTAAAAAAAAATAAAAACAATGCGTCTCAAAAAGAGTTCATTTATGTTATTCCTTTATGTAACGCGTTATTTTCCAATAAAATACTTTTTTTTAAACTTACTACTGGGAACATTGACGGAAATGTCACGCCATTTACACCACCAATTTCTGCGCGGCAGTCATAATCTTGTGTCAAGAAAGTCGAAAGGTGTTGTGCGTGTGGAGTGACAAATAAACATTTTGTGGTTTCTCTTGAAAATTCATAAAAAAATAATGTGTAAGTATGTTTGATCTTAATCTTATTATCTGAAAACTATTTTGTTTGTGCTATTCAGTCGCATAAGAGCTGTAATCATTAAGTGAATAGTGTGTCTTGAATTGAAATGAAACACTTCAAAAACATCGTCCATGTTTCCTTTATGTTACATTTTTATGTTACGTTATTTAAAAATTGCATTAAGGTGTATTCACAAACACAGGCATGTACTTTTTGTAAGAACGGTTAATAAATATTTTTATCTTTACAATATGTTTGGTTACCGGTTACCGATACTAACAACATTTATTTTATAATACTTAATGCATTTATTTTAAGAAAACCTCTGGCAAAGTGGCAACTAATGAAAACTTAGTGAAAATTAACTAAATAGGTACCTTTAAATTAAGGAGTATGCGCAGTGGTAGCCCGCGAAATTTTTTTTTTTTGGGTTTTTTGCAATTCAGGTCCGTGTCTTGATCAAAATATGATACGCGGCAATAAAACATAATTATGTATTTCCATAATTTTAACCATAAAAATCATCAATACATCTCTCTAAGTTACATTTCGTGCAGATTCGTTAGATTTCATTCGTTCGAGGAATCTGCACGGAATCAATTAAGTTAATTAAGTAAAATTTGATTTTTATATAAAGATTTATATTCCCTACTTATGTTATCAATAATTGTTATGTTGTCATTATTCTGATATCATTTTGTAGACTGACTCAAATACTTTTGGTTAAACATAATTTCACATGCAAAATTCAAGGGTTGTTTTTGCGAAAAAGTAAAAAATGTAAAAAAAAGAGTTTTTTTTTGTGTAAAGTTTCTTGTTTTTGTATGTTTTTTGACTATTTTTTATTTTATTTAGTTTTTCCATAGACTCAACGTCTACCTTTAAGATATTAGCATTTTATTGCACATTCCCTAATGCAGCCGTTAAAAATGGCCGCCATTAGCGGGGTGTTGGGTTAGGATTTTTTATAAAATTAGATTTGTCGATAAAAAATAGTATACAGGGTGATTTTTTAATGACCAGCCAAATTTTCACAGGGTGTTCTACCCATGAATATGAACAACTTTCACTATGGGACCAACTTTGAAATCGCAAAAAAAAATATCAGCTGTTTGATCACATCATCATCATCGATCATCATCATCATCATCATCATCATCATTCATTTTCATTTTGTCGGTTCATTTTGATCGAGTAGGTATTGAACTTTTGTAGGAAACTGCTGGTTTTTTTGTCGTGATTTCAAAGTTGGTCCCATAGTGAAAGTTGTTCATATTCATGGGTAGAACACCCTGTGAAAATTTGGCTGGTCATTAAAAAATCACCCTGTATATGCCCTTTTAGTATCGGTAACCGTTAACCAAACACATTCTAAGTATATAAAACAAATTCGGTTCAGTTTCACATAACTTTAGAACCGCTGGACCGATTGGATTTGTCTTGTTCGTCGGGTCAGCTAGTTTATTAGAAATATCGGATTTATCGAAACCTGCTAAACTCAAAGTGTTTGGTTTACAGATAATATAATATGCCTTTATCGGTTGCAGAAAGGCAGAAAATGTATCTAGAGCGGCTAAAAAGTAACGATCCCGAAAAATGGAATCGAATGCAGGAGAAAAATTTTGACCAGAGCAAAAAATTCTACAAAAAAAAATATAGTAGAGCTATCAGACACAGAGGAGACCAGACGAAAGTACTGGAGGAATTTAAAAAAAATACTGACAACAAGCAAGAAGTAGAAAGTGTGAACCTCGAAAAAATACCAAAGAAAATATCAGAAGAAATACAGAAAATTAACCAAAGAAAATGAAAATATTAATCGGTACTACCATCGGTAGCCCACATTGAAGTGACTACCTGTTATTTTAAAATTAAGATCACGTGAAAGCTTAGACCAAAAACTTAAATGTTTTTTTAACGGCATTGTAGTTATTCTTTTAGGCGTCGAAGTGAAACTTTTGTTATGTCAATCTTTCAGATTGTTACATTTTTATCATGAATAAAAATAATTATAAAATACTTGACTGTTTTTCTCTTACATCATGAACACAGCCCTTATTTTCCTTTATGTTACTTTTATGTTATTGTGACATAAAAATAACACAAATGAAATGATCCAAAATTTTGGTTTTGACCCATATATTATACTAGCTTTTGCCCGCGGCTTCGCCCGCGTGGATGTCGGAAAATATCCCATGGGAAAGTTCATGTGGAAAACATAGGGCATATCCCTAACTTAAGAAATGCTGGGTTTCCCATACAAACTTTCATCCCTTTTATCACCCCTTGTAGGATTATGTTTTAAGACAAAAAGTAGCCCATGTCCTTTCCCAGGATGCTATCTATAGCCTTGCCAAATTTTATCGAAATCCGTACAGTTTTGTAAATTTTAAAATCAACCCCTATTTTACCCACTTAGGGGATGATTTTTAAAAAACGCTGACCCGCATATTTCTTAACTTCTTACCAATAGCATAAATTTGTTATGCCTAACTTAAGAAATACTGGGTTTCCCTTACAAACTTTCATCCCCTATATCACCCCCTGTAGTATTATTTTTGAAAAAAATAGTATCCAATGTCCTTTCCCAGGATGCTATATAAAGTCTTGCCAAATTTTGTCGAAATCCGTGCAGTTTTGTAAATTTTAAAATCAACCCCTATTTTACCCACTTAGGGGATGATTTTTCAAAAACGCTGAACCGCATAATTCTTTATTTCCTATCAAAAGCATACATTTTAATTTTCACATCCCTAACTTAAGAAATACTGAGTTTCCCATACAAACTTTCATCCCCTATATCACCCCCTGTAGGATTATTTTTTAAGGCCAAAAGTAGTCTGTGTCCTTCCCCAGGATGCTATATAAAGCCTTGCCAAATTTTGTCGAAATCCGTGCAGTTTTGTAAATTTTAAAATCAACCCCTATTGTACCCACTTAGGGGATGATTTTTCAAAAATGCTGAACCGCATATTTCTTCATTTCCTACCAATACCATAAATTTGTTATTCCTAACTTAAGAAATACTGGGTTTCCCTTACAAACTTTCATCCCCTATATCACCCCCCGTAGTATTGTTTTTGAAAGAATCCTATGTTCTTTCCCAGGATGCTATATAAAGCCTTGCCAAATTTTGTCAAAATCCGTGCAGTTTTGTAAATTTTAAAATCAACCCCGATTTTACCCCCTTAGGGGATGATTTTTCAAAAACGCTGAACCGCATATTTCTTTATTTCCTATCAAAAGCATACATTTTAATTTTAACATCCCTAACTTAAGAAATACTGAGTTTCCCATACAAACTTTCATGCACTATATCACCCCCCGTAGGATTATTTTTTAAGACCAAAAGTAGCCTGTGACCTTCCCCAGGATGCTATATAAAGCCTTGCCAAATTTTATCGAAATCCGTGCAGTTTTGTAAATTTTTAAATCAACCCCTATTTTACCCCCTTAGGGGATGATTTTTCAAAAACGCTGAACCGCATATTTCTTAATTTCCTACCAATAGCATAAATTTGTTATGCCTAACTTAAGAAATACTGGCTTTCCATTTCCAACCTTTCATCCCCCATATCACGCCCTGTAGTATTATTTTTGAAAAAAATAGTATCCTATGGCCTTCCCCAGGATGTTATATAAAGCCTTGCCAAATTTTGTCGAAATCCATGCAGTTTTATAAATTTTAAAATCAACCCCTGTTTTACCCCCTTAGGGGATGATTTTTCAAAAACTCTGAACTGCATATTTCTTTATTTTCTATCAAAAGCATACGTTTTAATTTTCAGATCCCTAACTTAAGAAATACTGAGTTTCCCATACAAACTTTCATCCCCTATATCACCCCCTGTAGGATTATTTTTGAAAAAAAAAGTAGCCTATGTCCGTCCCCAGGATACCATCTATAGCCTTGCCAAATTTTATCGAAATCCGTTCAGTGGTTTAGGCGTGAAAAGGTAACAGACAGACAGACAGACAGACAGACAGACAGAGTTACTTTCGAATTTATAATATTAGTATGGATTTTGATCAAGATACAACCCTGAGCCTGACACTGACCTACAAATTGCACAAAACGCAAGAAAATTTGAATTTCGCGGGCTACCACCGATATAGGTATAAAAAAGGCCAGTCTGACAAACAGCCAACCTACAGATAAAATATGGAGGTTCCGAGGTCACATAGACTAAGTAGTATTCGAGGTCAGTATAACACGAGCTATTCGGGTTGTAGCATGGATAAAAGACCTGATAGTGAAAAATTTACCCTTGTCTTCCTCAATTTAACATTAGCGATGTCTTGTGGTGTGATTGTCAAGTGGGGCCCAGGAACTCCTGGCGGTGCAGACCCAGACCTCGGTAAAGTATGAGATCTGATGAGTGTCTTTCTCACAGGGGGATCTGTTGGAGGCGGGAGAGGAGGCGGCGGTGGCGGTGGTGGCGGTGGCGGTGGTGGCGGAGGAGGTGCTTGTGGCTTTGGATTAGATGGACTCTCCCGCTTTCTGTAAAAAAACAAGCACGAAATCTGAGACACTGTCCAAAATTCAAGTTAAATTTTTAAAACCATTCGTAAATCTTAACTCATTAATTATCAATAGCACCAATGGGGAAGGTTTACCTGAGCTTACCCTCGAGTTGTTCAATTTTGTCCATCATCATTTTCATTCCTTCTTTTAGGATCTCGTTTTCTTGTGCCAGCCGCTCTTGCTTCTTTTCTACTTGTTCTAAGAATCTCCTGAGTTCTCGTAGCTCTTCGGCACTTTCATTGTTTTCTTGATGAACTAATGGCTCGCGCAGTATGTCGGAGTACAGGCCGGTAATTGATTGGTAACCCTGAAAAATAAAGAAAAACTGTGAGGCAATGAAAGTGGCACTGGAAACCTCAATTTGGCACTAAAGCGTGCGAATGTGACGCTTACAAGGTGCGTGGAGCGTGGTAGTTCGAGTTATATTACACGGTGTGGATTAGGGCTTTCTAGTGTCCGACCGAAAGTTCGGTTTCGGTTTCGGTCGAGTTTCGGCAAAAAAACGGGTTTCGGTTTAGTTTCGGTTTCGGCAGCAAACCTGCTGAAACTACGACCGAAACCGAAACTGCATTCGGGAGTTCTCGCGCTGTGCTCCGTGATATTGGGCGCGGTAAATTCCATGCAAGCGACGAAGACATTTTACCGCGTCCACGTGCATAATCATGTCGTGCGTGACTGGCTTGTGTTTGCAGTTCGTTTTGTTTGTTGTGAGTTTTCGTGTGATTTATTTTGAATTCGGTAAGTTTTATCACGTGAGTTTAATCACGCATAAGAGTAGATAGTAAACATCAAAAAATAATTTAATATAACAAACTAATACATAGATTATAGTAGAATCATTGTGTAACATAACTACTTATCTAAATATTTTTTTGGTACGCAGTGGTAGGCCGCGAAATTCCGGTTTTTTGCAATTTGCAGGTCCGTGTCAGGTTGTATCTTGATCAAAGTACGCGGCAGTAAAACATGTGTAATAATAATTTTACCCATAAAAATCATCAATACATCTCTCTAAGTTAGATTTCGTGCAGATTCGTTAGATTTCGTTCGTTTGAAGAATCTGCACCAAATCTAACTTAGAGAGATGTATTGATGATTTTTATGGTTAAAATTATGTAAATACATTTGTTTTATTGCCGCGTATCATATTTTGATCAAGATACAACCTGACACGAACCTGCAAATTGCAAAAAACCCAAAAAAAAATTTAATTTCGCAGGCCACACAGCGCAATCACCTTAATTTAACTCACTCACGAATGCTATACCTAAACAAACATTAGTCAGGTACTTACTTAGTGCATTAGTGGTGATAAAGATTCAAAGTTCATTTTAATATTTTTAAAAAACCATGAATAACATTCAAAAGAAGAATCTACCTAGTAGGTATATTCTTCTTTTAGGTAGTACCTACTCAAATAAACACCTCACCTATTTTAAGTATGGCGCAATTAATATTTTTTTCTTAAATGAGAGGTTCTTATGTTGATTATCAATAAGTGAAAATGTCGAAGAATGCATAGCTATGTGATTTTAATGACAAAAAAATAAAACTGAGTGATTTTAATTACGTTTTCTTTATCTTTCCCACAAAAAATGTCCTTGTAAGGAAGTTTCGGTTTCGGTTTCGGCCGAAACTGAGACCGTTGCCCAAATTCGTTTTCGGTTCTGGTTTCGGTCGTTTAAACCAGTTTCGGTCGGACCTGTGGATGCAAGCCGTGGTATGTGGCACCTGCATTTTGCGATAGGTAGGTACCTACTTACACTAAATTACACCAAAATTCAAACAAGTTCCTGGAAAAATGCCATTTTACAAAAGTTAACAACGCCGATCCCCTGTGCAAAATTGGTCCACCCATAACATAGGACGAGTACCTATATGCAAACGGCTTACGGAGATTGTAGCTATAGGTCAGACATTCTAATTCTAATTCACCATTAACTGTTCATACAGACTAGTCGTTCTCACGGTCATAATTAAGAATTACAACAATGAAATTTAGTTTAATGACCTCAGACAACGGAACACAATACTTAAAAATAATAAAGTGCATTTTGTGGGTCGTAACTTAATTTATCATTTATGGTACTAGCACGTACTAGTTCCGACTCTTTTTATGTACTTATTTACTATAATGCCTTATTTAGACTGATGAAGTCGTATTTATCTTAAACACACACACACAAACACACATAGGTATGTTATTATTACCTATCTGGAATTATCGTAATCGATTACAGATACAGATTATTGACGTGATTTCAAACTGTAGGTATAATAATAAATAGGTATCTACTCGTAATCAGTAGGTAATGCACTGACTGAGATGCACTTGCACTGTCTTATAAAAATGATAGGGTCAGATGTCCAACAATGAAACAGTGGTACACAGTAAAACACTGTGATATTTCTAAAATGCTGCATTGCCAGAGGACACTTTCGAGTACCCCCCGCCCTACCCAGTTTGCAGCGGCGCGGCGTAACTGTCTGCGTAGCATTTTTAATTTTTTCGACAAAAATGTAAGTATTTTCAGCAATCTTTATAGATTTTTCATTAAATAATGGTAGAAAATTTCATATTTTTCATGATTACCTAGCATAAAACATATTTCGTAGATTAACGTGGATAATTATGTTAAAATTTTACAATTTAGTGGATTTTTCTTTGAGGTTATTAAAATAAACCTTAGGTAGTCAACAGTGAAACAGTTGCACAATGAAACACTTTCATGATTCATGTATTTTCCATGGAAATTAATAATTTTTGTGTATACGGCGCGTACGGAAAATATGCTTTGAGCTATTATAATGCACAGACAAGGAAAGAACTTGAAAATAGAAGCTGCACAAGAGTGCAATGTCCTACATTTATACTACGCTACTCAAGATTTAGAATAAAATCTTTTTGAATAAACTCAGCATTTTTGTCATACACCTACTGCTTAAATATTATACAAAATATGAAACAGACACTATTAATTATTATGTTTCATTGTTGAATTTATGGTTTTTTTGTGTGTACACCACTGTGGACACAGTGACACATTTCCCATTTTTTAGTTTTTATTTTTTTACTGATCAGTTACACATTAATTAAAAAAAACTATAAATGCCATCCGATACCCAATAAAATTACCTATATTCCTGTAAAAAATTAGACTTCTATCTGTAAAAACAAAAGGTGTATGAGACTTTGAATTTTTAGTGTTTCATTCGTGAACACATGACCCTACCGCTTAAAATCGTGCTTACATTGCAGAACCCTTAGTCTGAGTTGTTGTAATTTCTATCGATGAATTGATGCACCAGTGCATTAGGTACCTATTACTGCCTGGTAAAGTTTACGAGAGAAAAAAAACCTAATCAAAATCGTCATCGAACCAAACCTGTCTGAGTCGGGGTGGTCCAAGTCCCGACACAGCTCGACTTAGTAAAAAGGCATTGAGAACATAGGATGCAAGAGCCAGCGAAGTGAGCTCGGGTCTTGGGGCACCCCGACTCGGACAGGTTAGAAGGGGTTGGCGGGATCAAGAAAGCGAGCGAAGCGAGCGAACAGACCCCGTCATCCCCTTCGAGGCTATTTTTAGGGTTCCGTACCGAAATGGTAAAAAGGAACCCATATGGTGTGACTCAGTCTGTCTGTCTGTCTGTCACAGCTGGATATCTCAAGAACTACTAATGCTATCAACTTGAAATTTAGAACAGTTTTAGATGACGTTTGCCCAACTATTTTGCAAATAAGAAAGAAACAAAAATGCATAAGTTCTTTTTGCAACAGGGACTGAAAGGGGGTCTTAAAAATTCGAAGTGGGGTTACTAGGGCATGTGGGGTATCATAATGAAATAGCGCAGTTTGCAAGATTTTTTTTTTCTTTTTTTAGGCCGCATAGTTTTCGACTTTTGCTGAAAAATGTTAAAAAAATACCGTTCCCCGCCCCTTATCTCCGAAGTTTGCAAAGAGAAAAAACTGAAATTATTCTATGTGATAGAAATTTATGTAGGTACCTATAGATTACAGGAAAAATAAAACGATGTCTAATAAATAGCACAAATGTAAAAAAAAATGTAAGTATGTAATGTGTGTGTGCGTGTGTGTGTGGGGGGGTGTGTTTTGTCGATGTAAATAGCACAGTTTTTCAGAAATCATCAACAACAACCGGCCAAGTGCGTGTCGGACCACGCACAATGAAGGGTTCCGTAGTTGAAAAGAATTTATCCCAAACACAAACTTGACATTGTGATCCCAAAAAAAAAAAGTTATATGCATTGATTTAAAAAGTAATACTTATATAAGTCAATGGTTATATCTTATATGTGATAAAATTATAAATTATCAATTTACAGACTTTTTCCTTTACTCGTGCTGTGAGACCTTCTTGCCGAACTTCATTATTCTAGGTCAACGGGAAGTAGGTACCAGGGGCGGCTGCCCCTTACGTGCGCTCGTGCGCTGCACTACCAGATTTTAAAAGGTTTAGAAAGAAACCCAAAATGTTTAATACATCTGATTACCTATCTATTTAATACTTACGAAATAATGACGAATCAATTGACGACACGGTTGGCGCAGTGGTTGAGCGATTGACTGCTGCGCAGCATGTCGCGGGTTCGGTTCCCGCACGGAACCAATATTTGTACGACCTACAAGTATTTGTTCCGAGTCTGGTTGTTTTTCTATCTATAATATGTATGTATTTACAAAAAAAAAAAAAAAAAAAAAAATGTATATAAGTAGTTTATCAACCATCTCGTTACCATAACACAAGCATTAGGTTGCTTAGCTTGGGACTAGATGGCGTTGTGTGAAATGTCCAAGGATATTTATTTATTTATTATTTATTTATTTAATTAAACTCTTTGCTAAACTATTTAAGACTTATTTTCGCTGTAAAGAAAATTCCTCGTGCGCTAGGCCGAGCGCACGGCGAATGCTCATACAACTTCTATGAGATACGAGCTAAAACGCCTAGCGCGTGAGACAGAAGATAGTGGGTACAAACTGTATGGAGTAAAAAGTCCATTCTCGTGCGGCGCACGGGCGCCGAACTTGACCGAGCCGAACCGAAGATTACCGAGAGCTCCCGAGTGCCGCCGCGATTGTGCCGCGATGTTTTGTTTACGTGAATAGTAGTGTTTATTGGAACGAAGTTCCTTATCGCGCGTTGTGAAAGGGGGCTAGACGGAAAAAATGCTCACGAAAAGTTGTCACGACACTTTTTGCTATAGTAAGCTATGTATGTATGTATTGTAAGCCGTGCGGCGTGCGCATGTTTCTCTGTCTGTCTCTCTCTCTCTCTCTCTTATAGAAAGCAAGCCAGATATTTTCATTTCTATTTCGCATTGAACAGTGTGGTGTCGCGATGATGATGATGATGATGATGATGATGATGATGATGATGATGATGATGATGATGATGATGATGATGATGATGATAAGTATAAAAATAAAATTTTATTACAATTCCTTCACTAATTAATCGAAAGGAACTTCGTTCCATCCGGGTGTCCATTGACACCTCTCAAGTTTTTTTTTTAATTTAGTTTTAGTATTCGTTTAAATTCTGAAAGGATTTGATATAATTATGTGGGACAGTGTGTGTGTGGGCTGTGAAGATGAGGATTAACTTTGACTATATTAAAAACAATAAAAAATATTTTCAAAACAAAGTACCTACTTAGAAATAAAATCGATTGGACCGCCAAGGTCATTTTCTTAATACTTATAACACAAGAGTTCAAAACGAAAATGAAGCATTTACTTGAAGTTTTAAAACTGAAATGTACCTACATAGAAATTGAGTGCCTTTGTTTTCCTTGTATTATTTTTGGTGGCGATTCAATCATGTAGGTACCAAACCATAATAAAAAGGTGATCGAACATTTAGTTTCGGAAAAAGTCGACGAATTGATAAAAAAAAAGTACCTTTAAGCAAAATGTCGTTTTATTGCATTTTTCAATCCTAATAATAATTAGTGAGTTAGTAAAGTGCACCACCAGTTCCATGACCCACTAGCCGCCACTGGTAGGTACCTATATGTATAGGTTTTGATTTACTTGCGAGTATCAAAATATATCGCATAAATGGCCGTATTTTTTATTGCGTTGACATAGAAGCTTAAATTTTTTAGAACTCGAAGGGACTATAGACTTACGTATTTGATATTAATTTCAACTTGATACCTCCACGCGTTCCTGAAAAAAAGGGTCTTGACAGACAGACGGACAACGAAGTGATCCTTTAGGGGTTCCGTTTTTTCCTTTTGAGGTACGGAACCCTAAAAATTACATATAAATGATGGTACGGAACCCTCGGTGCGCGAGTCCGACTCGCTCTTGACCGGTTTTTTTTTTCAGAAGTAGGACTCCACTCCGTTGACTACGGCCACGTCGAGTGGCACAGGGGGTCTCCTCCCTTCCCCCTACTCCCTCCCCCAATAAATAAGGTAGATGATATCAATAAAATTACGAAAACAACCTCAAAATAAGATTTAAAACAATAATTTACTTAAGAAAAGGTGGGTGTACTACAACTTTTCCTTCATAGGGGCTTCTACACCCCCCCCCCCTTCCACCCCTTAAATCGGTGTCAGTTATAGCAAAGTCCTACCATTTCATTCATTCTTTCTAAATATTCTGACGTAGGCCTTCATAAAAAACCGGTCAAGAGCGAGTCGGACTCGCGCACCGAGGGTTCCGTTCCGATTTCTGAAAAAGTGTGTTATTTAGAGACATCGTTTTATTTTTCCTGTAATCTTTACATAAACTTCTATCACATAGAATAATTTCAGATTTTTCTCGATGCAAACTTCGGAGATACGGGGCCCAAATAACTATTTTTTTGTACATTTTTCATAAGCTAAAAAAAAATGCTTGAGAATGTGCAAACTACGCTCTTTCATATGATACCCCACATGCCCTAGTAACCGCACTTCGAATTTTTAAGACCCCTTTCAGTCCCTGTTGCAAAAAAATACATAAGTAAGTAGGTATATTTTTTATTTCTTTCTTATTTGCAAAATAGTTGGGTAAACGTCATCTAAAACTGTTCCAAATTTCAAGTTGATAGCATTAGTAGTTCTTGAGATATCCAGCTGTGACAAACAGACAGACTGAGTCTCACCATAAGGTTTCCTTTTTACCATTTTGATACGGAACCCTAAAAAGTAAAAAGTTTGGTGATACTAACTACCTTTCTGCCGATCCACGAGCACAGATCAATAATCCTCCAAGCGTTAGGTTTGCTGTTGCGGCGATAACTCCTCTCCTTTCGCAGTGTTCCACCTTAAAATAAAGCTTATTAATTTGTGAATACATTAATTGTATTTTATTACAATTCTTTACAAGACGTAGACATCAGAATGGATCATAAACGTTAGCTATGACACGACAATGAATATAAAATCTATGATAACAAAAGAGTCTGTAACACACCTGACAACATGAACCACTCCATATCACTCAACTGTGCCGTATCTAGAGCACACTCTATCTCTAATTCAACCTTTATGCTATTTTGTGTGAGAGCACCCATCACTAAACCAGTTTTCAACCAAACGAAGTCTTACTCAAGTTGGCACTTGTCTATAAACACACGGACTGATCCAACGTTGTTATTATAATGCGGTGGGATTGACACACGACTCGAGCTCGACCGTTAAAGCAAAACTTGAAATGCTGAGATGCGCGACGACGAGCGACGGCGCGACGATGATGTCACAACTATATTAGCAGCTGACTACGCCAAGATGTTTGTACTAATAAAAATAGTTATCAATTGAGATAACAAGTTCAAGTTTTTAAAGTAACCCCTGGCGTCCCCTGGATAAGTTGTAATGACGAACGCAACGTTATATAATATTAGGTACTTATTAGTAGTATAAACCTAGATTTGCTTGTCTGTACTGTAGATACGTGATTTGTACCTAAACGTTTAACACTCAGTGGTGATCCGGTAAAGTCACTTACAAATAAGTGGGTATATATCACTTGAGTGCTGACTTTGGTATACTATCATCATGTGTGGTAGGTACACACGGCTACATAATTATCAAGCTATACTAATTATACTATTCCAGTATAAGCTGATCTCGCATTGTATAGGATTTCCGTAAAATACGAGAATTCAGCTTATACTACAAAAGGAAAGGTTGATATGTAGCCGTGAGTACCTATTTAAATGTAGACACATCAATATTAAATTAATAATTAAATCCTCCCGGACGAATTTCGGTCAGCCAATCTCAACGAAGATTAGCCGGTTAGGTACCTATTTACGCAAGAGATTATAGTGCCCAAGTGTGTGCGCATACACAGGTGCACTCTATGTTCCTTTCTCTCATAGTCCTAAGGGTCGGCAATCCGTCACAAGTAGTCACAAGCGGGGAGAGATCGGGCGCAGCGGGACCAAACGGCTTTACTTTGCTTACCGGGCTGCTACTGAGAAATGCCTACTGGAAATACCCATTAACACTTTGCCCGACCTGGGAATCGAACCCCACGATCAGACCAACTAGTTACTGGTTATAGAATTACTATTGCCCCAATAGTAATTCTATAACCAGAAACTACAAGCAAAAACTACACATTTTAAGCAGCAACAAAAAAAACAAGCCCAGTAAGTACCTACATGAGTAGGTATTGGAGGCGTGACGACTGGGTTACGTCACTCGCAGAAATTAATTCACGTGCCTATTGTATAAGCAAATAATCATTTTTTGCAAGTGACGTAAATATTAAAAGTTGGCAGGACAACTTTCTGTTTATTAAATCAAACTGACCTATGACGACTCGCCGAGTCCTCGGCTCTGACTCTGACGGAAAGCACAATTGAGAACAAAGGTGGAGCTATGAACTTCAAAGTGTGTGTATTTTCCCCGTATTGAGGATGCCGCACATGGAACCAAGTTATGAGCTGAGTTAAATAGAAATACGACGAAATACTTTCAAATATCGATATTTGGTATACCTACATAAGTAAGTAAACATAAATTACCTGTCGTTGTATTTTCGTGATGTTTGGTGAAACTAGTGCTCTTCCGTGGCTTCTGAAGAGCGTCTTTAAACAAGTTTGATTCAGATTTCATGCGTCTTTTTAGAACTTTGAATGAATGGTTGCTTTTGATTGATTTAAACGATACGTCCGAATTACTGGACAGACAAGAACGAGGGCCAAGCTCTAGTTGAGCGTCTGTCAGATCAGATATGCTTGATGAACACGAATCTGAACACTGCTTTTTCCAAGGTCGCAATACCTTGTGTTCTCCATCACTGGAGTTCCGTCTACAACGTTTAAATCGTAAAGACTGTACAGAAGTTTCATTTGATGTTGTATCTTTTATATTATAGTCCTTGCTGAAGGAAAGGCTCACGTCAGCAACACTCACAAATGGTTCCGTTTGACTGGAACTGTTGGTTGAATTCCTCAGCGTGAAATTAGGATCGTCAGTGGCCATGATGCTCACAAATGGAGGAGTCTTATTGTAATCCTTGTCTTTGTTTTCATGAGATGATACGAAACTATGATCCCATGACGTGTTTGTGTCCTGTTGAGAGCATTTCCTTATTAATTCCACAGTGTTATCACAAAATTCTCTCTCCGACGTATCAGTGACAACAATGGTTATTTTTTCGCCTTCTTCAAACGGCATCTTGTTATTTGATAAATTAATACACCAGTGAAAACTTTTTATTGCGTTATAGATAGGCAATAAAAAGCTCCCTTTAAATAAGTTATACTCTTTGCATGGTAATAGGTCAATTTTTCACTTGTTTAGTTTTGATTTGATGACATTAAAAATTCCAGCCACTTTAAAATAGGTAGGTATCGTCAGTAAAATACGTTTTCAAATCTACCCTCACTGGCAATAAAAACTACTGATATCATGTCATGCCATCATGTTCAGCAATATTAAATAGATGAATATTAAAATATTTATGGAGTACCTATCTGTGTTTTCGTATGTCTTTTCTTTTAGAATAAATCTTAGATAGGTAAATAAACCTATGATTATTTTTCGCTGCCCACATGCATGTTTCCGAACGTTTACAATCAGCTGTACGCTCAGAAGCTCATTGTCATTTGTCATTGTCAAAATAAAATTGACACAAAACGATCGATCAAACGTAAACAAGGCATTATTATTTTATTAAATTAATTTATTTGTTATTTCAATGCTTTTAGGACGTTAATTGATTTAATAACCGAATACAGTTGCGGGCAAAAACTATATAATTTATTGACAATGCGTCATGCTTATAAAAAGAAGATTATTTACTGTGGTGTGATCGTCATTACATTGATTATTTTGCTGCATCCCGATATGAATGCCCGGCGTTCTTACGAGTACATAGAAAAAGATAATATTATTAATAGCCTTCATGAAGCAACTGCTGACAATTTTACTAGTACCGCTGTACTTGACTGTGATTACTACGACATTATACACGATGAAACTACTCTGTCCATTAGTTTAGTTGACGGAGACTTGATAGAAGGCCATAGGATAAAGGAAGGTGGAGAATACGCTCCTTCTGATTGTAAACCCAAGTATAGTACAGCTGTTATTGTTCCTTACAGGTAATAATTATTTATTTATTTATCTATCTGCTATTAACACTTTCATTTGCTTTTACAGGTAACCCAAATTAAACCTGCAAGTTTCCCCATATAGGTCCCCTATGTAATTAACTTACGTAAACTCTCTTGTAAGTACCTTATCGTAATTTCTTCAAGTAAAAGTTAATTTATGTAAGTTACTTACATAAATTTTACGGAAGCAACTTGCAAGTGTATTGGCGGCCTAACAATGTAGTCACCAATTTCCACATTCATATTGTCAAGCTCTCTCATTACAAAAAAAAACATCATTCTTACAGGGACAGAGCTGAGCAATTACGAGGGTTTCTAGTATACATGCACACATACTTCCATCGCCAACACATCCACTACCGAATCTATATTGTTGAACAAGTGGACTCTCGCCCTTTCAACCGAGCCAAGCTCATGAACATAGGGGCAGTCGCTGCTATGAAAGCAGGATACCCTTGTCTTATACTTCATGATGTGGACCTCTTACCTTTGCGGCCTGCAAACTTGTATGCTTGCACTGAAAGACCCAGGCATATGTCCTCTAGCATCAATAAGTTTAGGTGAGATTTTCTTTGTTTATTATTTATTAGAATACAAAAAATATTTAAACCACCTTTATTTTGTGCTAGCAAAAAATATCCCATGTGAACATACTACCAGGACAAAAGTATCCTATGTCCTAATTCAGGTCATGGCCTACCCGTGTGCCAAATTTCATCCAAAATTTTTGTTTTCTTTATTTTTAGTTTAGCACCTGGCAGTACCTAATGATTTTCGCAGAAAAGTTACCATACCTTTGCACTGAGTAAAACCATTGCTATTGAATGTGTTTGTGTTATGATTATGACTTTTGTTTGGTAGAAATGTGAAAAGGTATGCACTTTTAAAATTTTATTCTTTGCTGCTGTATACACAAATTGCTCATGCTGTAAGTAGGGCTTTTCCACTATGAAATGACGCGGCCCCACTACTTTTTGTCGTACAATACGAGCCACGAAGGATGAGACTTGACGAGTGCCGGCCCTACCGGCGCCTCTCGCGCGGGGCGATGTCGCCTCTCGCGCGGGGCGATGTCGCCCCTCCCTTCCCGTCTCAGACCTCATACCGCTACAAAGACCTATGAATCGTCTACTGCGTAAGTCAAACCACGTGGTGTGTCAAGTCTCATGTTTAGTGGCACGCATTGTACACTACGGTAAATGCGGCAGTGGGGCGCGTCATTTTAGAGTGTACAAGCTCTAACTAGTTGCCTATGCAATCTATTTATTCTATTTTTCTCTCCATCCTATGCTAACTTAAACTATTTTCAGATTCGTCCTGCCATATTTAAACCTATTTGGTGGTGCAATAGCAATTGTGTCAAAGCAATTTAAAGCTGTAAATGGGATGAGCAATGAATTCTATGGCATGGGCGGAGAAGATGATGACTTGTACTCTCGGTTAGAAGCCAATAACCTCAAACTATGCAGGTTTCAACCAGATACCAGTCGTTATCATATGGTCTCATCCCAGGCTGAGAGGAAGACGTAAGTACTTAAGTACCTATTACTATTGATTTTCTGTTTAACCTTGATTTTTCAAACATACACATACTTAGGTATATAAAAACTCGCGCCTTCTTCACATGGAAGTAGGAAAAAACCAGTGGCATAGCGTAGCAGGCTCTTTTTACCCAACTACAGTGAAGCTCCAAAAGAGGGTAGGTATTGTTTATTTTTACAAAATAAATAAAATGGTATAGGTACAGACGCCAGCACAACAAGCTACTACAATCTGTCAAATTTCTTTAATAGATTTTCATCTTTAACGCTAAAGTATTAGGCTCAAGGTTGATTGGGAAAATTTGACAGTTTCGGGTGGCTTGACCTGCTGGCATCTATCTGTACATAATGACCTGGAAGGTCAAACTGTCAATGCTGTCATTGAGATCTTATTAAGAGAATGTAAGAGCGAGTGAGCAAGCTCGAAAATTATTGGACCATCCTGACTCGAATACCAGGTAAAGCTAACATTGTGGTTTTTTTTTTAAAAAGAATGTAAGAGCGAGCGAAGCGAGCTCGAAAATTATTGGAGCATCCTGACTTGGATACTAGGTAAAGCTGTCATTGTGATTTTTCTTGCAAAAAATGCTTGTATCATAGTTAGGTATATTCATATTAAGATAAGTTATGAACCATTTTCATCTATCTATATTACGGTATATAGCTATAGCCCTAAGGGATATAACTATAATATCACGGCTACAACCATCTTACTGCGACATATACAAGGTGAAGGCGTGAAGGGCACATAAAAAAAGTTTCTGACTACATTAAGAATATTTTTTTCTTTCAGGGACCAACGAAAAAAGGTGTTCAGTTTCACCAAGGAGAGGATGGCAACAGATGGTTTAAGCTCATTACAATACACAGAGGTCGCCACCGTCCTTCACCCACTCTTTACCCATATCATGGTTGACTTGTAGCATATCATACAATTATAGCCATTTGTTTAGGTATTTAACGAAATGCAAATGCACACTACGCACTTTTTAATTCACTTACATAACATAATTAGCCTACAATGTTCCCATCGATGGGACTCAGGCCTAATGCGGGTTGGTGGAAGCTAAATGTCTTCGAATTGTAGCGCAGGCGACAATGGGAGCGAAGCGAAATGAAACTAAGTTCGTTTCGCTTCGTTCCACGTCTTTCATACTTCCGTTTTGGTTTAGTATGAAAAGACGCGGAACGAAACGAAACGAAATTAGTTTCGTTTCGCTTCGCTCCCAGTGTGGCCTGCGCTTTAGGAGTATTACGCACTTTTTGGATCGGCCTGATTCAACGTAGCTAGGCGGCAATATGCAGGGTGTAAGTGTTAACAGTGGCTTTTAAGGGGTCATTGTACTCATCATTATGAACAACTTTTACTATGGGTCCAAACTTGAAATCGCGAAAAAAAAATCAGCTCTTCAGTACATTTATGTTCGCATAATTCGTCAAAATGTAGGGAACAGCTGATTTTTTTTCGCGATTTCAGGTTTGGTCCCATAGTAAAAGTTGTTCATAATGATGAGTACAATGACCCCTTAAAAGGTTGCCACTGTTTACATTTACACCCTGTATATGTTTCGGAAAAAGCCACTCGGCTTAGCTAGAATGTGCCGACCCGAATATGATTCAGATGCGGAAAGAACTTTGCCAATCAGCACGAGCTGAATGAAAGCCGAATATCGCGTGCTAGTCACCGCCTGAGGTACCTATGTCAGTGGTGAGATGGGGGAGGGCTTGTGTATACATTAATTATATGATTATATGTGAAGACGATGCACCTAGAATAAAATTACTATACCACAATAGGTAATTTGAGTTAGCTTGGTCTACCGCTCACAAACCTCAGGCGGTTACTGGCCCTGCGCACGCCGGCGCGCACTTTAGTAGGTAACTGCTTCGGGTCGTCTTTGTTGTTAATGTTAACCCGAACACTGTGTAGCATTCCTTATTGACGCCATCTTATAAACGAATTAACCCTAAGTAGGGTAATAGTTACATTTACTTAGTTAAATACCAAATCGAATGGACTTATAGAGTTACTCATATCACTTGTTCAATTTCGCTTTAATTACCTGAAATTTTAAGACCACTTTAAAATAAGTAGTGAATTAGTAAGCTAGAATATTAGGATTTAATTCTCGGTACAATAATGTTTAGACTCGATTTCGACTATAGCTTGACTTGAATAGATTCCGAAGCCATAGATTAATTAGAACAATCGAACTATCGAAGATAAAAATTCAGTTAATAATAAAAATAGATGGAGATGCAAATAAAGGCAGATTTGGAAAGGTAGAGAAAATTGTCTTTGGTTTTGTCTATGGATAAATAATTGGAGAGTTCTTGTTCACCATAACATCTCGCCTGTATTCTCCGAAGGGGCAAGCAGAGGTATACCTACCTAATACGCACACACCACATGTGACCACGCATGTGATCTTTAATACACTCAGCGCCAAGGAACCTTTGAGGTAAAAGTAGTGGACTTTTTTTTTTTGCAGAATTTGCTTCTTCTCAAAACGTCCAGTAACCTAACCTAACCACCTTCCTATATTAAATGTTCGCAACGGTGTATAAATCAATATACACCGGACTGTAAAGTTGTGTTCTAGACATGTATCACCAGTTACCCACTGGACTGGGACAAAAACATTAGGGTATATGGTGTATATCCTGATAGATATTCAGATTTCGGGCTTCTACTGAGATTTATTCGCAATGGAAAATCCAATGACACTGCCTGACCTGGGGCTCGAACCCAGGAGCAGGACCCCACGCTTAGCAATAACACTTGCGAACACTAGGTCAACAAGACAGTCGCTCATTTAAATCCTGCTCCGCTCATAGTAAGCCCCTGGCCCCTGCTCCTTTCAAATCTGCCTTTATCTAACTAGCCATAAGAAGACCAAAACTTTTACTCAGATATACTGCTAGATAACGTTCCTATTGTCATTTCAGTCTAATTAAAGCAATAATATAATAATAAAACATTGTGATATTCTTGTTGAGGGGTTGAAAGATTTCTGTTCATAGAATTCCTACTTATAGTTAATTATTCTAGTGCAACTTACATCTACATTAAGTCTGTTATTATGGGAATTGATTATTTAAAACTTTAAGTTTTTAAAGTTGATGACTTGTATTTAAATTGTTTCTAACAAATAGTTTACCTAAAATGTGTTGAACCTACTGTTAACGTAAGTACTGTCGGCCAAAAAAGTGTTCTTGCATTCTAATTGAGTCTAAGTAAATATTTAAATCCGTTTGCGCATCAAAAGTCTAAAATGACTTTTTTCACATATAACAATAAATTATTATTAATATTGTCTTTATGATTTGTTGAAGTTTTTGGAGTTATTTCAACAGTTCCTAGTTTAAATTTTCAACTTAGCAATATTTTAATTTCTCAGGAAATGAAACTGGTAGACCACTTTCTTGGACGTCCGTACAACTAATTTATGATGACGACTGGCAATAAGATGTGAATGTGATCACAGAGGCGACTTTGGGAAGTGTCGAATTAGTCAACTTCTAAGGGCGCCACTGTACTATACGTAAATGTGCTTTAAAGCAAAGGAAATAAGGTTTAAAATGCAATATCGATCCGTCGCTGTAGACGTCATAAAGCGTTGTTAGTTATATAAAAGTACCTATAAACTGATGGATGACGGAGATCAATTTAAACATAAATTATGTGATAAAATAGTAACAAAGATAATAACTGTTATAAAAGAAACGTCATATCACTGGGAAACAAAGGAATACGATTGAAATTGTAATTGAATAGAGTAGGTATGTACTTATTTAGTAAGGTTGTTATAGGTAGCGCGGTTGAATTAAGGGTTGAATAGGAAGTTGGTTATGTGTTTTTTGAAACATGGTTATCTACTGCTTTGTCCTCGGTTACACGTTTTACTATAAATAACATTCAAACTTTACAAAAATGTAATTATTTGTAGTGACTAATACTTATCTGGAAGTAGTTAGTTTCTACTTTTTAAAACACATTTAAATTCACTTTGAGCAATGGATTAAGAGATGTATGTCATCCATATTTTACTTTTAGAAAATATTATGTTTTTACAGAGCATTTTCTTATGTGCAAATAATCTTATCCGTCCGACATCCAAATTGGTTGTCATATAAACAGCCTAATTGTGGATTTATCAGGATTAATCCCATAGTAACAGTTGTGTACAAGAAAAGTCTCTAAGCAGTGCTCAAAATTTTCACAGGGTGTTCTACCCATGAATATGAACAACTTTCACTATGGGACCAACTGTGAAATCACGAAAAAAAAATCTGCTGGTTCATACCAAAAGTTCAATACCTGATCGATCAAAATGTATGAAACATGTTTTTTTTTTGTGATTTCAGAGTTTACGTATATTCACGAGTACTTTCATACCCTGAAAGATTGGCAATTAATTAAAATCTGCCTGTATAATCATAATTTTGGTACTTAAACCGAAATAGTTTATCGTAGCAGGCGTAACGTGTTTTAAAATAATTCCAGTACTTAATAATAAATACAAAAAATTCTAGTAGGTACTAATTTTTCATCTACACTTTAGGAATAGCAACATAAATAGCCATCTAGCGCATTTGCTCAATTTCACGCAAGGAATTTATTTGTAATCACTATGACCTCTTTGGTAGTGAATAAAGTTACCTACAATAACAATTTGTTTAGTTTTATTAAATTACACCCATAGGTATTTAAATGGCAGCTCTTCCTCCACAACGAGAGGACGACATATTCTTATAATATAAGTAATATTATAAGAATATGTCGTCCTCTCGTTGTGGAGGAAGAGCTGCCATTTCCTTTTAATTCATCAATCGTGTAACCTAGTTTGCGATGAATGCGATGGCATAGATACGTGGTTCTAAATACTCAGACTAAATAAAAAACCAAGACATAGCGCTGCGAACAATACAGTGAAGCATGCTCAAAACTACACCTCGCCTTGCGCATACACGCTCACACGCACACATTTACACCTAACTACACTTCACTAAGTGCACACATGTTTACAAAACCGGCCTCACGTCACTGTTGACAGCGCTATGTCATGGTTTTTTATTTAGTGTGAGTTCTAAGGTATCTAAAACAAAAACAATAATTGTATTGATTGATTTGTAGATATATTTGGCATGAACATTTTCACAGCAGCTGGTGGTCCCAAATCACAGGGGGATCTAATAAAAATACATTAATCTGCATAAGCATTGGTAAAATTTTGTCTGTATTTACAACTTTAATTACAAAAATGCTTACTTTTTATGGATAATAAGTAAATATTGTGTATAATGTAAGGAAATCTGTACATTGGTATATTACAACAATAAAGTAGAAACTACATGAACTATTTACACAATAACAATGCTAGCATGTCTATAATATAACGACACCACTTTACAAGAAAACACACAATTTAAACATATTTAAAATACCCTAATAGGTAATCTAATAATACATTGAGATAGCCCTTTACAATAATTCAATTTACATTATTTGACTTATCTTAGCTTTAAAAGCAAGGTACGACCATGTAGTAATAATTTTAAACTAAAACACCAAACCATTATATAAATTAAAAATATTAGCACCTATCTAAAATTTAAATAACACTTTAACTAGAATTTTTGCACCATACACCTTTCACAAATTAAAAGAGTGAAAATTAACTTAGAATTAAACATACTTAAATAAATAGCACTCAACCATCCTAAATTCGAAAAAAAAAAATAGTAAGTAGGTAAGTACCTACCTAGTTACTACACTTGTGAATGAACTTTGTACGTCGACGTCACTGTCGCTAATACATAATTACGATTACATGATTGAACAAACATGGCAACAAAGATGTAAATATGTCTAGATAGACGGTCAAAGTTGTGAACTAACAGAAAAAAATAACGTCTAACACACTAGAAAAGTACTATGACTGGTGCGCCTTGGGTGCGCCCACCAGTACCAGCATAACCACTTAAGTGTTAAGTTGTTCAGTTCTTTTGCAGCGCGACACTATCTAGCATCTACACTATCTACATTTCGACACCCCCCACGTAAAGTATTGAAACTGCAAAACCTCTACTTTACAGGAGAGCGATTTTAAGGTCGATGTTTTAGTATGTTCATTTTATGTATTTTCGATTTTGTTCGATTGAAAAATAGTTGAGGGTATAAAAATTGGTACATAATTTTTATATAGAATTGTACATCTTTATCTCTACTTGCTATTAGTGCAATAAAACGAAAATGGCTTTTTTGCAATTTCGATAGTATACGTGGGGGCCGTCGATTTATACGTGGTCGACCGAGCTCCGCTCGGGTGTAAATAGAGAAAACGAATTTTCCCAGATAAGAGACCTAATAGCTAGATCCATTTTTCGGCCCCGTATATTGCAACTTTCATCGCAATTGTTAGAGCCGTTTTCGAGAACGTGATTAAAAATATACAAACATTGCTCATTTAATAGTATCTAGGATAGGATAGTTAGGATAATCAAAGCAAGGCAAATTGATCTAGGAAACAGAAATATTGTTGCTCTTTATAGTGACCTATTTTAAAACATACATAACAAATTACGCTCAATATGTATTCCCGAACGGCTAGGCAGACATAGTTGTACCTGTACATCCACTTTTTTCCAGTTAATCTACGAGGCCGTATACGAAATTTTGCCGATTTCGCCGATTTGTTTACGTGATTTCACAGTTAAAATACTGTATATCTAAGTATAAGTTTTAATTCACAAATTCAAAGATTATTTAAATTATGATCTAATGTATGAGCTACTTTTTTTATTTTTATTGATTAATCGACCTAAAACCGGCGCCTGTTTTGTGATTTTTTGTTGTAAGAGGTTTAGAATATCACATATTTACGAATCGTTTTAACGTCTAAAGGGTATGAAAAAAAATTACAATGTATTCTTGTGAAAGTCGCTTAAACAATGTATAATTCACTTTTTACCACTTTCATCAGAAATTTTTGAGTAAAAAAAATATTGAACATAGTCAAATTTTAGAGAAAATGGGCAAAGAATTGCTTTTGATTTCGGCTACTTAGAACTCTCGTTCATAAAAGTAAAACAACAGAAATAAACTTCAGTTCAAAATCAACCCATCTCCTGCAAAAAAAACTACAAAAAATTAAATAAAAATTGGCAATAAAAAATCTTTTTTAACAACTTATTCTTACATTTTAAACTCGATGCAAAATAAAAAAAAGTAGATCATTCATTAGATCATAATTATTGAAATGTTCTTTCATGTTGTGCATTAAAACTTATACGAGTAGAAATAGAGTATTTTAACTGTATAATAATCACGTAAATCAGCGAAGTCGGAAAAATTTCGATAAAAGTCGCATGTAAATTGTAAAAAAGCCCATTTAACCTGGTTACTAAATTGAGTTGCCAGGTTTATTCAAAGGCATTATACACCGAATCAAAAGTTTGATGCATCTATTTATACAACTAGCTGACCCGACAGACGTTGTCTTGGGGGCTTACTATGAGCTCTTATAGCAGGGCAGAAGTTGAACGTTTCCAGTGAGAGAGAGTGACGGTGTTATAGGTCGTATATAGCTCCGTCACTCTCTCTCACTGGCCCCTGTCCAAATTTCAGTAATTCATACAAACTTCACATAGAAATGCAGTTTTCGAATTTCCGAATTTTTCCGGCAACTTTTAAAATTTTTCTCTTCAATAAGAACCTTCGTCGGACTTCAACGAATATGAAAAAAAAAAAACCGAATTGGTCCAGCCGTTCTCGAGTTTTGCTAATTATTTTTATTGCTAAAAATCACAGCACTCGACTTGATTTCCTACGTCATTTTTGCTGTGTGCTGAACTGCTGACAGGTCCCTCATAGCACAGCAACATGTGAGTGCGTTTTTTCTGTGCTTATAATTTATACAGGGTGTTTGGAAGCTGGGTGCAAGCTTTAAGGGGGTGATAGTTGACACCATTTAGTTTTTATTGTTAACCTAGTTTTTTTTTAATAACCAAATTTCTGTTATTTAATTGCCAACAATACCCCACTCTTTGGTATGTTAAATCTGGGCGCTTTTGATGTTGCAGAAAACTTTTAAAATTTGGAAAAAAAAAAAAAATTGTGTTACTTATTTAAACAAAAAAGTAAAAGTTTGAAGTTAAAAATATAAAAAAAACATACTTCGTCTAAGACATGTATGGCTCAAAATGCTGCAAACGATGTCAACTATCACCTAGCTTCCAAACATCCTGTATATTTGTAGTGTTGTAGGAATTCCAGTTGTCTTTTTTATAAGCATGTGTGTGTTTCTGTGATATAATTTTTTTTTCTTGATTTCTTTCCTTCCATGCGGTAAAATCTTCAAAACCAAACATGCTAACTGCAGCTGCACGCAAATAATGTTTAACTCTCGGAATAGATGTATTCCATTCAATGTATATTTTAATACAGTCATAATTAAATTCATAAGATTCTAATCAGATTTTTACGAATATAGGTACTATGTTTGTGGTCATGGTTTATAAAATTAAATAATCTAATTAATATTCTATAGGAGATTAGGGGCTATCCATAAATTACGTCACACGAATTTCATTATTTTTGGAACACCCCCCGTCTTTGTCACAGACGGTCATTTGTGTCTGTGTGACGTCGCATAATTTGTAATTTTAAATGAAACCTTATAATAATATAGGATGTAAAAAGATCCACATCATAGCCGTTATCTATGTGTTGTGCACATCAAACTAAGCAACATAGAGCAAAAATTATTACTGGAATACGACTTTTATTTTAGGTGCGAAAAATCGCCGTTTTCGGCAGCGCGCAATGTAACGCACACGAAAAATTGTCAGCATGCAACGGTATAGGAGTTGTGGGAGTATTTAAAAGTTATAAAATTTATAACTTGTTGTCTTGAAAAAAGTTGGACCTTTCAATATACAACGCGTAACGTTAAATGCGCAAAGCCTCTTAAGGGATAATTGTACTCATCATTATGAACAACTTTTACTATGGGACCAAACCTGAAATCGCGAAAAAAAAAATCTGCTGTTCCCTACATTTTCACGAATTATGCGAACATAAATGTACCTACTGAACAGCTGATTTTTTTTTCGCGATTTCAGGTTTGGTCCCATAGTAAAAGTTGTTCATAATGATGAGTACAATGACCCCTTAAGAGGTTTTGCGCATTTAACGTTACACGTTGTATAAATTTTTACAATTTTTATTTAATTCTTCAATTTTACCAATGTTATTTATTATTTTCAAAGAATATTAAATTTTACCTTAACCAATTTTTCAATATTAGAGCTTATTACTAGCAAGCTTATTTCTCTGATTCATTGTTTTATGCATGTGGTGTTTACCTATAAGTAACTGATGCACTGTTATTTTACTTTTAAAATGTATTATATGTTTGTATCAGTGTAATCAATTGTTGGTGAACCTAATAAAATTAATAAATATCTCCGTAATGATCTGATAAGGTTCCCAGGTATGGCCAAAAAATTAAAAATAAAGGTATGATCCAGTAAAAAAAAGATCACAATGACGGGGAGTATAAGTGACTATCGTTTTCGTTAAGCGTCTTTTTGGTTACACCCGTTATTGATATTTGGTTTTTCATTTTTTTTACGATTTAAAGTTTTATTAACGCTTTAGATTATTATTATACATGTGATGTGACGCCACGAACCTTACGGCTCGTTCCCCCTTTGTCACAAGATATCACACATTGTTGACCCCCTCCCTTCCCCTTAACGTGTGCCGTAATTTATGGGTGGCCCCTTGGTACCATGAAATTTTATTGCTACTGTTGAAAGTAGTTTGGTGCTAGCTACGCTGGGAATATTAATAGTCAATTAGTAATTTTAAAGTTATCACTAAGTTTAAAGCCTTTTTTTTGGGGCATATATGAGTAAATTATAAAGTTTTAAGTAGAACATTTAAGACGGTTTCTCCTAAAAAAACAATTTTTCCCTAACAGCTTCTGTACAATTACATCAGCTCAAATATACCTTACACAATTCTGATTCAGGAATTTCCTCTACCTTACCCTTTTGTCCGATAACAGTTCAATAAGGTCTACTTTAGCTGCACTCGCAACAGTTCTGTACCAGCTCTATTAAAACCCGTTTTTTTTTAATGTAAACGAGTTATATCTATATATAGATGCACTTGCGCATTCGTTGAAAACAGTCGTGCCTATCAAAATTAATAAAATAACAAATAATCACTCGATAAATTGTGACCTAGTTTAATAACTGCGTACCTAAGTTTATTGTGTAATGTTTAGTAGCGAACTAGTGGACATGCTCAGTGTTTTAAGTAGTGAATACTGATAATAGAATGGAAGACAGTCCCTTTAATAGAAGTGCCAGGACTACGCGCACCCCGCCCCCCACGCCCTCATCCTCATCCCGTCCTAAAGAGCTGATCGATGATGCCCCTGAAATCATCTCTACCCCAGAACTGCAGACCTGGATGACGTCCATTGAGCAGTGTCTAAATGAGGTATGTACAATTGCTACGGAGGGAAAATTGAACTCAGACCAAAAATTGCGGATAAGTAATCTTTGCCGAAAAGTTAGTCATGGTACATCGCAGTTGGTAGTACAGTACCAATCTTTAAAGCTGAAAGCCGTACAAACCCATGCAACTGTACAAACTCTGCAATGCAATAACAAACTAGCACAGCGTCTAGAAGACCTTAAGTTGTCTATTGACGAATCAACAACAAAGCCTGACATAAAAACTTTTGCTGACATGGTCAAGAAAGGTGCTAGCGACTTCATTCAGCCAATGAATGTTAGCGCGGTGGCTATTTACCCAAAAGACAAACAAAGGTCAAGTGAAGAGACAAAATCCCTTGTCCAAAAAATAATCTGCCCAGAAGATTTAAAGCTGCACGTCAGAGGTTTGCACAAAACCAAGAACGGCGGTGTCATAATTAGAACTGACACGAAGGAGGACATCGACAAGCTCAAAAATTCTGTTCAGCTCACAAACTCAGACCTGACCTTTGACGAACCTCAGAAACGGAAACCACGTTTGGTAGTAATTGGAGTGCCCTCATCAATGGAAGAAAAAGAAGTTTTTACCTGCCTATTCAACCAAAATTTAGCCAAACTTCAGGATCTGACAATCGAATCATTTTTGTCCACAAGTAGACTAAGCCACAAGTCGGGTAGAAAGGACGCTGCGAACTGCAACTATATCATAGAAGTCTCACCAGTCATTCGTAAGGCCCTAATTCAGAAAGAAAGAGTTTTTATTAATTGGTCATCCTGCCCTATTCGAGACTTCACTCTGGTCACTAGGTGCTTTAAATGTCAGCAGTATGGTCATGCGGCCAAGTCATGTCGGGAGACCACTTATACCTGTGGCCATTGTGGTGATCAAGGGCACTCAATAAAGGATTGCACAAAGAAAAATGTAGAGCCAAAATGCGCGACATGTTTGCATTTCAAAAAGCCAAGCAAACATAGTACAGGAGCTGATGTCTGCCCGGCGAAAAAACATGCTGAAATGAGGTACATCAATACTATTGATTATGGAGGCGCCTAAGAGCGCCGTAAATTAATATTTTTGTTGACCCTTTTCTTACAGTCGATCTAGTTTTAAAGATAAGTATGATTAAGGATTTAATTAGTGAGTTAGACGATTTTTCTGTATCTGTGGCTAAGTGTTGTGAGGTCGAAGAGTGCAAACAAAATCTCTCCTGCTACAGCAATCCACTAACTGTACTAACACAAAATATACGCAGTATATATAAAAATTTTGATAGTCTTAGTATTTTCCTGCAACGACTCAATACAAATTGTGACATCATTGTTTTAACGGAATGCTGGCTTTCAAAACAATACAACATACCGCCACTGCAAGGATATAATATGTATCGAAGCAATATAAATTACAGTCAAAACGATGGAGTGATAGTTTATGCAAGAAATAATCTTAATGTGTCTGTAGAGGAGCCTGACATGCAGGACTGCAACAGATTGTTAGTAAAAATTGGAACAGATACTGCTATCTTAGGTTTGTATAAATCGCCATCTTATAGAAATATAAACAATTTTATGATCTCGTTGAATGACACCTTGCAAAATCTATCAACTTTCAAAAACGTCGTTTTGACTGGAGATATTAATATCAATATTCTTCCAGGAAAATCTGACGCAGCTGCCCAGGATTACCTCAACCTATGCTCCTTCCATGGCTTGCTTCCTGCCCATACCTTCCCTACCCATCAAAGCGGATCATGCTTGGATCACGTCATGCTTAAATCAAATTTCGCATCTCTTGCACTTATTATTAATTCGACAATAACCGACCACAAGGCTGTTCTACTAACCTTAAATTGCAAATTACCTAACATTGACAACAATCGCATAATTTCAAAATTAAATACTAATAAACTTGAAGATGATTTACGCAATATCGATTTCGACCCAGTTTACAATTCTGCCGACCCACAGTTTGGTATGTTATATCTGATAGAAAATGTTCAACATGCACTACAGAGGAATACTTTTAACATTCGTTTGAGTTGCAAAAATTATAACATAAAGCCGTGGATCTCACCAGGTCTAATTCGGTGTATAAGACACAGAGACAAGCTGCATAGCAAAGCTAAATCTAACCCAAGCAACCTAATATTGCAACTATCGTATAAAAGATATCGGAATTTTTGTAACAATCTCCTAAGAAAAGTGAAAATGAACTATGATAAATCTGTTTTTGAAAAAGCTGGAACAAATAGCAAATATATCTGGAAACATATTAAAAATGTTACTTATTCCTCGAAACAGCGTGAGACAGCTTCAAGCTTATTTCAAATCCATTCTTCAGACTTGAATTCTGTTAACGCCGCAAATAATTTCTTTGTAAATATTGGCAAATGTCTGGCAGACAAACATCAGAGCCAACCACAGCCCCATGAATGCACTTCCATAACACATAGCAACACTTCATCATCCTTTGTGCTACTAAATACCGACGAACACGAGCTAGACACAATAATCATGAGCCTTAAAGACGACTCTGCAGTTGGGTGGGATAATATATCAAGTAAAATCATCAAGCAATTCAAGCACATCTTAATACCTCCTCTCACTTATATTTTCCAAATATGTTTAACTACAGGAGCCTTTCCCAAGTGTCTTAAAAAAGCTATTGTTGTCCCTGTGTACAAGTCTGGTAGTAAATTTCAAGTCACAAACTACAGACCCATTTCCATATTGCCCTCTTTGTCTAAAATATTAGAAAAAATTATAAGCAAAAGATTAGTTAAATTCCTGGATGAAAAGTCTATCTTGTCCAAGACACAGTTTGGATTCAGAAGGAACTTATCAACTGCTGATGCCGTACATCATTTAACAGACTACGTAGTACAAGAACTTGACAAAGGGAAGTACACAGTGGGAATATTTTTGGACCTCGCGAAAGCTTTTGATACAGTTTCCATTCCTATTCTATTGCGCAAACTTGAATATATCGGCATAAGAGGCACTCAGCTTAAGCTCTTCACGAGCTACCTAGAGCAACGTACGCAGTGCGTAAAGATTGGAAATGTTCTCAGCGATGATCTGAAAAATACTGTTTTCGGTGTACCTCAAGGAAGCATTTTAGCCTCTACTCTGTTTTTGATCTATATAAATGACTTATGTGATCTTAAGATAGATAATGGCATAATCATATCATACGCTGACGACACTGCCCTCCTTTTCTCAGCTAATTCAGAAACCGAAGTATACAAGTGCGCGCAATACGGTTTCAATGTTGTAAATAAATGGCTTCAGCAAAACCTACTAACATTAAATGCAGACAAAACTAATTATATTAACTTTTCGATACGCACACCACAATCAGCTCTATCTCACTCAAAACTGCATGCTCATCATTGTAGAGACCCTTCTAATGTCCTATGTACATGTCCCGAAATTAAAATCACAAGTAAAATAAAATACTTAGGGATCATAATAGACGAAACTCTCTCATTTAAATATCATATTGAAGCCTTAAATAACAGGATTCGTAAGTTAATATTTGTTTTCAAAAAGATACGCAATCTTGTAGACCCGAAAACAATTAGACAAGTTTACCTTGCTCTTTGTCAGTCCATATTAACTTACTGCATCACTTCTTGGGGTGGAGCGGGAAAAACATTATTACTCACCACCGAAAGAGCACAGAGAGCAGTTCTTAAAGTATCCACTTTCCGCCCTTTACTTTTTCCCACTAACCTTCTCTATAGTGCTTGTAAAGTACTAACAGTACGCCAATTGTTTGTATTGAATATAGTATTAAAACAGCACGCATCCCTTCCATATAGCACTGAATGTACTAACAAAAGACGGAAAGATATAGTTTGTCCTCGGATAGTGGAAACGAAACATGCATTCACGTCCAAATTTTATGTTTTCCTTGGTCCGCTAATCTACAATAGAATAAATGCAGCAGCGAACATCTATCCTCAAAATTACGGGAATTGTAAAAAAACTCTCCAGGAGACTCTCCAACATCTGACGTACGAAGATACAGAAAAATTATTAACTGTAGTGAAATAATTACTGTTTTATATTATTTTAATAAGTAGGTATTAAAGTAGGTACACTTGAGAAATTCTTATGCAATGTACCTATGTCTTTCTTTTCATGTTTGCCAACTGTACATTACTGTTTTATTTGTAAATATTAATTTGTGATTATTTTATATAGTTTAAGCTTAGCCCATATTGCCTGAAACACAGGATTACCTAGTTCAGGCACATGTATTTATATTGACCTAGTTTATGATTTTGTATTCATAGTTATTATCATGAAATAATTGTAAACATTGAATAAATTGAATTGAATTGAAATTGAATTGAATTGAATTGATATCTCCAATTTTAATAATGGCTGAACCATTTTGTCATAGCAATAAAATTTCATAATACAAACTTTACAGCATAAACTCTATGGTCTTAAAACAAGCATACAAACGAGGCCAAGTACGAAGGAGAATACCAGTTTGAGATTGGAGCCGATGTGGAGCCAATCAGGCCATTGAGACTTCATGGCTTGTTCTGGCTGCGTTGGTAAGAGAAGGGCGGCAATGCAACATATGCTGACTGCTACTGCCACTACGTTTACTGGTTGCGGTTCTCTGTAATAGGGAAATATCTGATCTTAGTACTTATATAACAACAAAAAACAACCAACTTCCAAAAAAACACTACAAAGTGAAAAATAACTTTAATTTCGGAAGTTGGTGTCTTTGGATCTGTATTTTATTATTTTGCCATCGACTTCGGAAATTAAAGTTATTTTTCACTTTGTAGTGTTTTTTTGGAGGTTGGTCGTTTGATTTTGTAAAAAAGTTTTTATTTTTCACTTTTTACAAGTTTTTATTTAACTTGACTTGTTAGTTAGTTACTTAGTATGTATCGGGCAAATCTTGCAAGCTGAATTAAAACCACTTCCTCTTATCCTACTGAGTTGAAATTTTACCTGTTGATTCCGTTTCGAAGACAATGCATTTTTATGATAAGCATGACCTGATTCTACACCCAGGATTGGGTCCAGAATACGGAACTCCTCAACGGTCAACAGTACAGACACGAAATTTTATATACGCTTTAATTATGATAGTCTGTTCTAATGTCCATCATGACCAGGCTGCTGAACAAACGAGGGAACTTCTCAACGGTCAACAGTACAGACACGAAATTTTATATACGCTTTAATTATGATAGTCCGTTCTAATGTCCATCATGACCTGGCTCCTGCACCCAGGATTGGCTACAAACGAGGGAACTCCTCAACGGTCAACAGTACAAACACGAAATTTTATATATGCTTTAATTATGATATGTTATGTCTATTCTTAAGTCCACCATGAACTGGGTGTTGCACCCAGGGTTGGTTCCAGAAAAGGGAACTCCTCAGCTGTCAACAGCAGAGACACATTTAGATAGTTCAAAATTAACAGGGAAAACACCTTGCAATAATGATGCATTATCAGAAATGTACAGATTGAGACAAAACAAAAAGTTGAAAATATAAAAAAAGCTTTTTAAAAACAAGCTTTTATTCAATATTTCACTTGTACTTACTAAAATGAAAATAATAATTTTATGCAAGGGCTAAGCTAAATGATATTTATATACTTAAGTGAATATAATGAAATAGATTGATTGAGATCCTGTATAAAAGTACCTTTATATAGGTACGATGTTAGATAATCAATGAAAAAAAACAATATTTAAAATATAATATTCTGTTACGCAAATCATTTCAAAAGCTTGTAGCGCTAATCAAAAAGGAGAAAGCGGAATTTAAACAAAAATAACTTCTTGCGCGTTACAAGCTTTTGAAATTATTTGCGCAACAGAGTATTATAATTATAAATATTATTTTTTTCAGTGATTATATTAGAACATCGTACCTATAGGATGCAGGAGCAAGGAGCAGGGAGAATTGGAAAGGCAAAGGGAGGAGGCCTTTGCCAAAGGGCACACAGACTCATAACTGAGAGTAGCACAACTACGAGTATAACTCTGAATAAAAGAGTATAATACATCTTTTACTTCATTGATGAACCTAGCTGATATAACATCCACTGTCTGAGCAAACAATAAATTTACAATGTGGATGTGTCTTGGCCAATTTATTTTTTTAAAATAATCATCTATAACAATAATCTTTTGTAATCAATTTGAAAGTCAGTACAGCAATATCTGATAACATTATGAAATAGGTATCAATATATCATTATTTAAATTACTTAATCAATTTTTTTTGTATCTTTATCCTTACTTATCTTTATAGCATTGTTTATTTTTCATAACAACAACAACCATTACTTTTGATAAGTTATTGTTCTCTTTGTGAATGAACTACAAAATTATATTTTGTTTTTACATTCTTATCATTATCAGTCTTGCTTACGTTTCAATTACGTAGAAACTGAAGAAGTTTTTGTTTTGTTTCAAATAAACTCGTATAGTTGAATGAAACATGTCCAAGAGTTTTAGCCCAGGTTCGCACGGGCGATTTTTTGTAGCGCACTGGATTTTCAACTCTCGGTATTGAGCCGAGCATTGAGAATCCTACAGAGCGCATCGAAAAAACATACCGATTTTCAGCTCTCGGAGCTTCTTTCTTTCTTTTTCGTGTAATTAGTGACTAACCTGGGTGTTAGAGTTGTATGCCGCCCATGGACCTCTGACTTAATAATAATAATAATACCCCACCGCCCATCTCTACGTTGACGTCGTGGTGGGGCTTACACGCTCCGAAGTCTAGGTCTGTGCCGGTACAGTTGACTTTGCCGAAACAAGTTTAGGTTGAGAAGCCAGACGAAGAGTCGAGAGATAAGTACATAAACCCGCAGGGCAGCATATGGCGAGCTGTTAGGCAGTAGCGACCCCACGGACCCTACTTCCGGGAGAAGTCTCGTTCCTCATCTCTGGCTTGCCTTTATTGACCGGCTGGAGTGAACACTGACGAGGAACAGAGCTCCCACCTCATTCTTGCCTTTGTTAGCCGGCTTGAGTGGAGATTCGCAAGAGCAAACGTGCTCGGAGGAAGAAGTATTCGCATATATGCTTTGTTACACCGGGAGGGGGCTGCCCTACCTTCCCTTCGTGCCTCCGGATTTTTATATACACTCTTGGGATAGCAGTCAAAAGACTACGTGGAGTCGGTGTGCCCCGATTCGGTTTTGCGTAAACGCATTTAAACTGTGAGAAACACCAGAAATATTGTGGCTTGTCGACGCCATATTGACAGTGTGGAGTTCAGCTCCAGGTGGCAGAAAATGAAATAAAAGAAAATGAAAAAATCGCGCGTGCAAACCTGCACTTACAGTTAAGTATTGTGACATCATGACCTAAATAGTTTTATTACTTCTTTTTGTTATCCTACTTTAAGTTTATCTATCTAGGTCAGGGATCACCAATTAGTTTCATTGGGGGTCCGTACCGATTTATGAAAAAGTGTGCTATTAAGAGACATAGTTTTATTTTTCCTGTAATCTTTACATAAACTTCTATCACATAGAATAATTTCAGATTTTTCCCTTTGAAAACTTCGGAGATACGGTTTTTTTTTTACATTTTTCATCAAAAGTCGAAAACTATTCGGCTTAAAAAACAAATAAAAAAATGTTTAAGAATGTGCAGAGAGCGTTCTTTCATATGATACCCCACATGCCCTAGTAGCCCCACTTTGAATTTTTAAGACCCCCTTTCAGCACTTGTTACAAAAAATATTTAAATATTTTTATTTCTTTCTTATTTTCAAAATAGTTGGGACGAGTTAGACGTCATATAAAACTGTTCCAAATTTCAAGTTGATAGCATTAGTAGTTCTTGAGATATCCAACTGTGACAGACAGACAGACAGACGGAGTGAGACCATAAGGGTTCCTTTTTTACCATTTTGTTACGGAACCCTAACAAGAAAATAGTTAAAACGAAAAGAAAAGCTGAATATTTCTTTAATAAGTTTAGGGACAAAGACAAAAAAATAGAAAAAAATATTTTTGTTCTTTAAAATGTAATTTTTCACATTAATATTATTTGAAAAATGTATTTTTCTACTTTGAACTATCTATCTGAACTCTGGAGTACCTACAGTTGATGCAAACTAAAACTCAACATTTCAAGTTTGAATTATAAATTTTATTGTTTACAAAATAGGTTGGTGGTCTGGATTTGCACCACTGTCTGCTATTTGGTGACTCCCGATCTAGGTGAATATTTAAATACAATTTAGATAGAATGAATTGTATTAAATGACAAAGTATGTACTCCATATCACGCATGAAACAATGTTAAAGAATTGCTGGTAAACTTTTATAAAGTTGATCCGATCCAGACTTACCAGAGGTCCATACCTCCCTTAGCATGTAGTTGCTTAGTTAATAAGTTTTATACCAATTTAAATCCTTGAAAGTGACTTGAAAAAGGATTTGGGTAAGAGGACAAAACAATGAATCTATCTACAATAAGTTTTTAAAATTGCTGAAATAATTGCTATACATAAACTGACCTGTGGGTTGTGTGTTGACAGGGAGTGACTCGCGAATGTTCCTCAGTAGTGGGTCTCAAAGGAACTGCTCGCGCCACCAGAGGGTGGAAACTGTCTCCTAAGCTCTCCTGGTTTGTGTTTGAGGGCTCTCCTTCTATCAATTTTGTCAATATATCTCTTTTACCTAGTGCCTGCAAACATACAATTACATGTGTGTTTTCATTTAAGTAATGAATAATTCATGAGTCCGACTCATTAATTTAAATAAAATTCAACACTGTTGAATTACATAAACACATGAACTGTATCTCAACATCAACATCACCTGAATTTCAAGGAAATGTAGTATTAATAATTATTGAAAGGTTAATTAATTACTCATACCTGCTGGGTGTTTTTGTCATACATTGTTATCCTAAACTTTTCGACAGTGTCGCAGTGTGAAACAGATGGCTGTGTATAACGAACTACTATGTCGATGCAACTCTGAGGAGCGATCACACCCTCAGGGTCGATCACTGTAAATTTCTTCGGAGACGTACATAGTACTGCAAAAAACCATATTCATACACACAAAAAACTTTACGAGAATTATTACGACACGTTTTAGATTTATACAATACCTTTAAAATTAACAGAGAAATCGTAAGGATTATAGACAGTCAGTAATTGTTTATGAGTGTGACGAGCATTTAAATAGAATTCCAAAGAAACTGGAAACACGAACACAGGGAAATTTTTCATTTTTAATTAAATTTCACAAACAACACAATAGAAAAACAATAACAATTTCACGATTGCACCACACACACAACTGACAATGAGATGACGTTACATTGACACTGTTGATAGTTCTAGTAAAGTGCCACTGCCACATAGTGAAAATAACTCGATTCTCGACTACGAAATAAAGTTGCCAATAAGAAAAAATACTAACAATTTCGGCTACGGGTGTCATCAATGCTGGTATTGCTTGACCACAGACCCTGATTAATAGTTCAATGTCAATCTCCCTAGCTTTTTCCCAACTATGTTGGGTCGACTTCCAGTCTAACCAGATGCAGCTGAATACCAGTATTTTACATGGAGTGACTGCCTATCTGACTATCACAACGCAGTAACTGGATACCCCTTGGTAAGACTGGTTGTCAGACTTTCGGGCTTCTGACGACCCGTAACGACTATCAAAGATAGGATCCGTGAATGACAGTCGGGACCAACGGCTTAACGTGCTTTTCGAGGCACAGCCCCGGCAAGCGTAGCTTAACCTGACGGATCGACTCGTGCGGCTGTTATTACTTAGCCACGAGCTCCTCCGAGAATTATAGTTACAATAACAATATAACAGGCCAGGGGCTTACTAGTATGAGCTCTTATAGTAGGGTAGAACTTGAACGGTTCCAGTGTGAGAGAGAGACGGAACTATAGCACCATCCTTTTTTCTCAACGGATCCATGATCTTACTACAGCCCCAGTGATCTTAACTAGTCAATAAAGTTGGAGTCAGAAGAAGTAACTTCGCTATGAAAGAACTCTAAGGCGGGTATCACACCTCTGCTGCGAAACCGCATGATCTTCAACTACTCGAATCGCGATTCGAATAGCGGAACATCATGCGAGTCAGTTGGAGTAGCGGAACATCTAACAAAAAATGCCCCATTGTATTGTTACCGGTTGTAATAATGAAAATCATCCCGATTGCCACCTGGTGGCAATCCATGTGGATGTGGGGGCGACTGGGAATATTCGGCAGAAGCAGATGACCATAATATATAAATGGCTTAGGCTTCATCCAGCCAGTTTATTAAATGTTGTATTATACGTATCGGCTGAATATCATTCAGGCCGCGTTGTGAAAAGGCTACGCGGTTGACCAAACGGCTAACTGCTGCGACACCAACATTAATATTAAACTTACGAGAAATCTCTTTTGTCAAGACGTAAAAAAACGCTTACCTGCGCAGCTTCGGCTTGCTGGTCGCCTTACGGCTCGCACGGGTGCTTATCCTTTGTTACGTAAGCGCGAAGGGGTTGCACTTCCCGCAGTGCCGAAGACGTTGCAGAAGCAGATGGCCCTATTGTATAAATGGCCTAAGCATCAGCCAGCCAGTTCATTACCTAAATGTTGTATTAGACGTATCAGCTGAATATCATTCAGGCCGCTAGTTGAACTGCGGCGCTTAGTGAAAAGGCTAGGCGGTTAACCAAACGTCTAATTAAACCAATTAGCTGCGACACATACATAAGCCACGCCATAACTCACGCCTTCTTCCCATGTGGGTAGGCAGAAACTACAGAACTGCTACGATAATATCAAACACATGGATCAATGCATAGATACCTACTCGATTTTCTGGTTCTACCTAGCCCAGAGTAACCGAATCATACTAAATAGATGTCACAAACATCACCATCATTATCTTCTTCCTCGTCATGTCAATGATTCTATTTATCTATTTTAAATAAGCTTCCACCAGAATTCGGCATTCGAGTGTTATAGTTGATAATCAAAAGGACCATTTTACACAGTAATTTATAAACACAAACAACAGTTTCCAGTATAAATATTTTATTATACAAAATTGTCGAATCGTATTTAGGTATTCATATTTAGTAATTACGATAAAATGAGATGGTGGAACACATAATTATGTAGGTAGACATAGCAAATTGGAAATAACTTGATAGTAAGTTATTCTTTAAACAAAAGTATTGATGGGGCTAGTTAGTTAGTATTTGCCAGTGTGTGACTGACACTGGCGTGGACTAGTTTTCGATATAAATGTGGCCAAGCTGGGGAGATGCTCTCCAGATCGGCCACTTATGAACCCTTATAACTTTTGAACCAGTGACTGATACATTCTGATATTTGGACTAAATTTTGTGTTATCAAAATTAAAATCCCTGATGGTGGGCATGCCAGTGTCAGTCACACTTTGCCAGTCACATTTAATAGTACACATTCTAGCACCTGATTAAGCTGAAATAAATTGCTTAACAGCTCACTCCCTCTCACAGAGAGGCCTGTGTCCCAGCAGTGGGAATGCTATAGGCTGATTATTATTGTGTAAGGTAAAAAAAACAGTTTTCAAACAAATAATTTAAAATTAATAAATAAGTACCTAGGTATTATATATTTAGTTTTTAGGAACAGACAACCAATACAATTGAGCTTTGCAGATGCCAATTTTACCCAGGCCCAGGATAACATTTTTTTAAAGAAAAGATATGATGGATAAAATTAAATATTGTTTATAATAGTTTCATTCCTTTATTATTGTGCCATACTTAGAGAGCATATTTACAATGACACATTAATTAACTAACTGATGAAACGTAGGTGTAAAGATAAACCATTCTAAAAATTAACGCCCCTCCACAGCGGTCACGAAGAAGGTGTAAAAGCATTACACATAATCGGTCTTTGTCATTGGTTGCTCACTCACCAGCGAGTACGGTCAACAACTACTTAAGAGCCATTTCACGTTTTTGGGCGGATATCTAAGATTTTAGTCGCCTAATTTACCATTTTAGGTAAAACTCTGACATTGTTGAATACATTTAAAAGAAAGACCAATCTTTCGTATTGAATGTTAATGTAACACATTCACAAAAACTTATTTGTTTACTTTGTGGCGATTAATCTCCCACAACTAGTTTGCAGAAAAATCATCGCAGAGTCAATTTCAGACTCCTAAATCTATCATTAATACTCATAAATTTTACTTTTAAAAATACATAAAGCATCAGACATATAATTTTGTTGACTTTTAATGTACTAGAATATCGATTATTTATAACATTAATTAGTAAAAAAATAAAGTCTCGCGGTAATTTTTACGTTTTATACCGCTATTTAATCGCGATTTTTTGGTTTGAATAACGCGTAATTAAATTTAAAAAAATATGTCAAAATAAACTATGTTCTTTAACAAAACTAATTCTAAAGTTTTATTCAAATCCCTTCATTTATTTAGACATAATAACGTTATTAACATCACTCTAAATTAGAATAAATTACGTTGCTTAAGCGGGCACCGATTATTACAGCGCGAGCGCCCATCGAGGAAGGACCTGTGCCATTTTTTCCGGCTGCCTGATGTCCGAGCTTACTTATCGTGAACGCATTATTTTATTACGACTGCAATATTAAAAATTCGTTAAAATTTGGTGAAATGGCTCTTAAACTAAATAAATACTTTACAGACTAATATACATAAAAAAAATTACACAATATCACTGTTTTTTTTATGCAAACGGTACCTACCCGAGTTACCCGGACGCCGAAGAGCCGGATTTGTCGTCCTAAATGACACGAACCAGATATAAATAAATAATATAGAGAATAAATGAGCGAACGCGACATTCCATACAAAGCGCACGCTCCCCGCCGTACAATGCTGGTATGGTACCTGGACTGATCGCACGATTAGTTGACCTCTAAGTGCGGCGACGAGTCCATGTTTACAGTAAAGTCGCCGCACGCACACAAGTAAAGTGTTGCAATAAGTATTTGCTCTCACACATTGAAATAATCACGTTTAGTGGAGGGGCGTTCATTACGTGACAAAAAATAAATACAAAATACTGAAAGAACTTCGTACAGGCGTATATGTTTTATAGATATATGACAACATAGCTTATTTACCTTTACGAAGTTCTTTCAGTATTTTTTATTTATTGTTTGTCATTTATAACTAATCATAACTCATAACTTCATAAGTCTTAAAAAAGCGCTTTGATGAGTTACTGAACACATTTACCACATTCTCAAAGATTGGACATTTTGGGAGTTGGACATTTTGACAATTGGACATTTTGGGAATTTGACATATTTTGGGATTTAGACATTTTGACACCGTTGGACATTTTGAGAATTGGGCATTTTGACCCTGAACGTGAGAATGGTTTATCTCTACTACAGGTACACCTCTGCCTAAGCCTTCGGGGATTTTGTGTATGAATTAGTTAGCACACTGATAAGCGCACATAATACAACACGCAGAGCTATAAAATAAAATGCAGTTAGCAGTATATTTGCTACAATGGAAACTCAGCTCTTGTTGTCATTCAAAACTTGAATCAATTAAAAAAAAAAAATACTTGCTCTTAGTTGTCCTGATTGGCAGTCTTCAATTTTCATTACTTCAATAAAATGTTTTTGCATACTTAAATTCAATAGTATTTTATAAACTGAAGCTATTAAAAGGCTATATTTAATTTAATAACTATAGGCTTTGGAAATTCCAGGGTAAGTCGAGGAAAAGCGGGAGTTATTATTTATTTTTTCAAGACTTTGGAACGTTGGACGATACCATTGAACGAAAAATAGTTTGCGAAAATTTTTAATAAAACGTTCCAGGAAATACGTCTTTTCGAGTAAGCCTTACAACGTTTGTGAAATAAATGTTTGTCACTTAGTATCTCCATTACATTGCGAGGTTTCTATGAAGATGTTTTCTTTACTTTTACAATACAATTTTATTTATGAGTACATTATGAACGATCAACGTTCAGGTAAAATTTGTACAAAGAAAAGCAGATTTTTGAAGGCTTTTATACATTTTTTTGCTCCAAATTTTTATTTTTTGCTTTTTATATTTTGCCATAGAAACCTAAATACAGTGCACAAGACACCTATTACTTCAAAAATCAACGTCATAATCACGTACGAGCGTTTGTATGAAAAGTATGACGGGCTGGCCGAAGTAGCGGTTATAACTTGAGATTTATTGGTAAGGATATAACATGGCGACGGCAGGGTCCTCCGTCTCGAAGGTAATGAGGACATCTTTGAACTTGTCTAGAAGCTGCATCAGCTGAGATCGGCTCACGTTCTCCATAAACATTATCTCTTCTAAATGCTGCTCGCCGCGGAAGTAACCTGGAAGGGTCAAGATACGATACGTAATCAGGTGTTACTTTGCGGGAATCCATGACAGTAAAATGATAAGTAAAAATCACATAGCGCGGCACCATCCTCACAGGGAAACGTGTCGAGTGTAAAGACTCTGTCGTAGTAACATTTCTACAACAAAAACCTACTCTTTCAAACCATTTCATTTACTTTGACAGTTCAAGTACTAATCAATTAGTGATGTCCTAGTGCGTTATCGATTCGATTTCTTAAAACAATCGACTTTATTTATGAAAAAGTTTTAATCGATTTAACACATTGATATTTCATGAAGTCCATGAAGTATTGCATTTTTTCGTCTATGGTTGTCTGCCAATAAATAAGGAACTTCATATGCGTGCTTATCTTAAAAGTAAATTATATGGTTGGTAAGATGTTATCTGCTACGTAATAAAGTCGCTGATGCCGGGGCCCCATTAACGTCAACGTCAATACCCATAAACGCCATAAACATCGCGATAGTTAAATTCGGTCAAATTAACGCGGTAAGTGGTGGCTAACCAACAGCACATCCCGATAATGTGGCCCCGGCATCACAATATCAAAGTGTCACATGTACACTTTTGTCCGTCAGCCCCATAAGGGCGCTTTTCATATGCACGGACCAGTGGCTAATGGCCTGCATTGTTTTCGTCTAGCAGTAGTGCTTCGGCGCACATTATATAAAAAAAGGTTAGAACCATTATTAGTTACGAACCATTTAAGAAAAGTGACATTGTTTATTTTAGGGTCATCCTTCTTAGGCGACATTCATCGTTCATCGGTGAAACAAAAACAATTAACTTTGAAAATAAAGGTTCGTCCTTCATTCATTTGTCAAACTAAAATAGGGCGTTGCGAACTACGATTTCAACGTGCAATTGAAAAAGTTTTGAAAAGGTTGAGGCGCAACGGCTTTCGATAGTACATGCGGTTGTTAGTTCAAGGTCTCCAGTAAAATACCTTTCTTATGCAACTGTGCCAGTAACAACAGATCATCAGTATTCTTTGAAGCGGGTACAGTGGCAAGGGCGGCACGTTCCTCAGAAGTGAAGGTGTCGAGTAAAGACTCTGTTGTAGGCGGCTCGTTCGGGATGCGACATGCGTCCACCACGTCACAGCTCGCTGGGACGTTCCAGACTGTTGGCGGTTGGAAGCTGAAAAAATATAAGGCATTTTAAACAATACCCAAACTGTGATTTTTAATTAGCTTGACATAACGTAACATGACGAAAAAATGTCGATCGCAGCTAGCAGCTGTCATTTTGGTTTTTTAAAAATCAGGTTAAATAATACTTGCTGATGAATTTTGCTGTAAGTACATAGTGGGTTTGCTTATAATAATGCTTAATATGAAAAAAGTCGTACCTCATCTCACTCTGCAACTTCAAATTCAAAGATACACCATTTTTCTTCTCAGTTCCATTCACCACTACATTAATTTTCATTCGCGGCGATATATCCTGATCACTTTCAAACCTATCTTCATCACTGCTCGTATCTTTATTTAAAGTCGCTTCACTATCCTTCAAAGATAAATCCGACAACCTTGAAGGCAGACTCTTTTTATCCGAATCTATCTTTTCGATGGACAAGTTCGATATTAATTCTGTCTTCGCAATTTCTGTGTGTCCATTTTCTAAAATTTCTTCAATGCCATTGACACCATTGATAGTACCATTCATATTGCTAGATATGCCACTATCAACTGAATTCCCTTGTATTTTTTTCTGTACTTTCTCTTTAGCATCATAATCACAGTTTGTTTTTTGTTTGATTCCGTCTACAACATCTATGCCGTCATCGAAAGAATGGTTTGCAGAGTCACCTTCTCTGAATTTGTCGTATTTTGTATGTTCTGATTCTATGACTATAGGTTTGGTATGTGAGAAGTCTGTTTGGTTTAAATTATTCTCTGTTGGATAGTCTTCGTCGGAGTCTGGGAAAGTATTGGTAGTTTCTCTGGGTTCGACGGGTTCAGGGACGTTGAGCTGCATTTGGTTGAGAGAGGAGAAAGAGACGCTGCAGGATTGGTTGAATACGTCGTGTTTTTCGCAGTAGTATTCTTTTCCATCTGTAAAATAAATACAATGTGAGTTTGGATGCATATAAGACTATTTCTCAGTGACAAAGAGTGAACATTTTTATCAAACCACTACCAAACTATTTTCTGAATATACATAGACAAAAAAAAAGGAAAAATGACATTGATGTGCATTTGGTAGACCTTTTTATAAAATGTGGTATAAGATGTTATTTCTTCATTTTGATTTGGTACCCAGTGTTTGAGCAATTTCACAAAGTATAGAGTTCTGAGGCCGTACTATGACGTGAAAAAAGATCATGGATCCATCATGGTTCCAGTGAGAGAGTAAGAGACGGAGCTATATACGACCTATAGCACCATCCTTTTTTCTCAACGGCATCATTATGGATTGCCTTTGTCCCAATTTACTTGGGGTTGGTGCAGGATGTCTTCTTTTCCATACTTTTTCTCTCTATTTGCCAACGTAAATACGAACTGTGAAATTTATTCAGTAATAAATAATAGGTATTACTAAAAAGGCACATGATACCCGGATCCCGCCCCCAGTGCGGCGAGTTGAACTGCACGTAGGTGTGCAGCTGCAGCAGCAGGCGGCGCCGCAGCAGCCACGCCACGCAGCGCGCCAGCCGCGCGCCGCCGCCGCCGCCGCAGCCGTTGCGCGCCACGTACCACAGCGGCGCGGGCAGGGAGAACTCGCTCAGCATCTGGAAAGGACGGACGTTTACAAAAGTTTAAGTGGACTGAAGTAACATCTTCATTTTAGCAGAAAGAGGTCCCATGCACGTGTGGGGATATTTCTTTTTTTTTCGTCAATCCCATGATGTGGGTTATCGTTGGATAGGCTGTTCAAAAGTATTACCTGTCTGTGAAAAACATTTTTCGATTCAGGGGATCTGTTTACATAATATTAAGCTTTAAAGTACTAATTTTTTTTAGAGACAAGTGTGGGGGAGACACTCGACTCTCCCCTGCCAGCTAAATGGTTGTTTTTGGATTATGTAAAAACAATCACGGCAGTAGTTATATAATGTAACGAAGTTAAAAGGAAAACTATCACAGATAAGCAGACTTTAAAAGTTAACGAGTAATAATCGACCAACTTAAATTTGCAGTTGGAATTTATGGGAGAACATGTTTTTCAACTACAATGTTAAGTTTGTTATAGGGATAAATAAATTCACCCCATCTACGAAACCCTTCTTTGTGCCCGACACGCACTTGGCCGGTTTTAATTGCAGTTGCATACTTACTAAGTCGACAGGACTTCGTAAGTCCGCCTAATAGGTGTAGTAAGTATAAATGTAAAATTGTTAACACAATTTTTCATTCACAATATAAATTGATAAAATGACAAGGTTAAGGCCTCGTTATTATTATGAAGTCTCCCAGTGTAATGCTATTTTGATACACCATTTTCAATCTTATGCTAAGCAGTACTAAAGTCGAGTTTCAATTACCCCTGCGCTATTCTCTGAAGACACTTAAAACTATGATGACATACCTGTAACAAGCATAATGCAGGGAACTCTTTCGCAAACTCTTCAACCAATGGCGAGTGTATATGAACGTTAGCGCCCGGTGCTACCACGTACACGTTACTTTCACATAACGGATAGATCACTGTCGCTTTCGCCCAATAGACGAGATGTCCTGTTAGTTGGGATACCTAGAAAAACAAAACATAAAAAAGTACACTTGTTCACAACACGATATGATTGTAGTAAGCGTTCATTAACTACGTGTGGCGATTTTTCGACCCCTGCAACCCCCTAGATTAGATGTCGTGAGATCTGGCTCGAGCACCTGCCCCTCCCCCAATCTCACGAGAGAATTTTCAAAATGCGTAGGTACTTTTAGTGTAATCTAGCTGACCCGACCACTAAACAGGACCCGACAGACGTTATCCTGTCCAAATTACAATAATTCATACAAAATTCCCATTGAAAACGCACTTTCAGTTTCCCGAATTTTCCAATTTTCCCGGCAACTTTTTCAATTTTTCTCTTCATAAAAACCTTCCTCGGACTTCATCGAATATTTGAAAAAAAAAATTGCCTTGATTGCGTTGGATTTAATTAAACAAACATAATTTGCTTAATTATTTTTTATAATAATTTATCGCAATTTTACACTGTTTCATGCGAAAAAAAAAACATATGATATTTGCCGAGACCCTCCCTCTCCCTCACGTGAGATTGGGTGAGAATCGACTCGACCCCTTCCCTCGTAAACGCCTCACGTAATCAATGAACGCCCCCCATTAGAAAATATTGAAAGGAGCACACATGTCATGTTCTACAAAATAAGAATTCAGGAGATTCTCACTTATCCACTTGACCCACCAATAAAACACAAACTTTCTTTTCGATTGTATTTTTAGTTGTCTTTATCACTTGTGTGATAAAGATAGCATTCGCCAGCAGTCGCCATTTTTGCATGGTGCATCGTATTATGACAAGGTTTTCAACTGTATACTTCTAACCATGGTCCAGATTTTCATAGGCCTGTTCAGCACTTTATTATTTATGTGTTTACCTGTTTTAACGTCAAATCAGCTTCAATGGCAAGTGTCTGCAGGCTCTTCAGCGGGCTATATAGTTTTATCAGTCTTAGGAGTGCCGAGCTGCTATCCAGCGGTATTGAAGCTAGCAAGTCGTTGGGGTTCACCTGAAGAGTTTTAGAAAATAGTCTTAACATACAAGAAATGCATAGTGAAGGATATCGCCAATCTATCTACATAATAAAAATATTAAATTCACTGACAGACAACGCAAAGCCTAAGCTCCATTTACTTGGTGCAAGTTTATTGCGCCGTCTAAACAACACGTACAATATTGTTGCACGATACGGACAAGTTAATTGCCGTCCAAAATAGGTACAGGTGTACACAGCACACAATAAAATTGCTCGTACAATAAAATCACATTCAATTCTGTCATTAATATTTTCTATCATTCAAACATGAGCGAACGAAACAAGACGTTCAACATTTAATAAAATATTTGGCAACGCAAATACGGGTAATACTCGAATCAATTTTGCAAGGACCTGCAACTCTGTATTCGGACGAGACAAAACTTGCACGCAATAATCGCCTTGCAATTTTATTGCCTCGGCGTAAAGGGCCCCATACATTATACAGTCCGCCGGCAAGCGGTCCACTCATAAAAACTGGCGGTCCATTTTCTGGAATCGCACGCGTGTACACTTCCATGCAATTCTTGAATGGCAATAAAATTGAATGTGCTTTATGGCATGCGATAATTGCTCTTGAACGTTCCAGAAACTTGCACCGGGTAAACGGAGCTTAAACCGCAGGGTCTAGACTCTAGAAGCATGAAATGTTGCACTAAAGTTGCTTATGTTTATTTATTTATTTATTTAGGTTAGCCAACAATTGCTTACACAACACATTTAAAATAATTTCGCTAACAGTATAATACGCGCCAAAAAAGATGAGACTTGACCGCGCCTCCCGCTCTCTTTCCGCCGCCCCGATGACGGGTCCCTTCCCGCGCCTCAGACCTCATACCGCTAAAGAGACCTAAAATCGTCTACTGCGCAAGTCAAAATGTGGTGTGTCAAGTCTCATCTTTCTAGGCGCGTATTGTACTTACGTTTATTTGACAAAGGTGAGCACTACGGAAGGATTTTTGAAAACTCGTCCCCTATGTATAACTTCTTTATGGGATGACATAAAGAAGTTATACATGGTGTTGTGGTGGGCCTTGAAAGAGAAAGGTTTGCCCGGGAAGTACGTAGAGTTAATTCGTACTATGTACAGTCAATCTCGTACCTACGCCCGGTCGGCTGCTGGCAATACCGACGAGTTCAATGTGGCTGTTGGCTTGCACCAAGGGTCTGCTTTAAGTCCTTACCTCTTCAGGTTGATTATGGATGCTCTGACGTCGTATCTACAGGAAGAGGCACCCTGGTGCATGCTGTTTGCCGATGACATTGTTCTTGTCGGTGAAGATGTACCTGAGATTCGGAGCAGATTGGAGAAATGGCAACAGAAGCTGGAGAATGTTGGCTTGAAAATCAGCAGAACCAAAACCGAATACATGTTCTGCGATTTCGGCGGTATCTCCAGTGCTGGAGCCATAGCGCTTGATGGCGCGCTTCTCCCAGTCTGCTCCGACTTTCGGTATCTCGGTTCACTCGTCCAAAGCGATGGCGAAATAGATCGGACGGTTAAGCATAGAATTAACACTGGATGGATGAAATGGCGGCAGGTCACGGGAACAATCTGCGAATCCCGCATTCCCCTTAAACTTAAGGGGAAGATATATAAAATAATGGTTAGACCTGCTGTCTTGTATGCATCAGAATGTTGGGCCACAAAAGGGATGAATGAAAAGCAACTGCATGCAGCTGAGATGAGAATGCTAAGAGGAATGTGTGGTGTTACACGAATGGATAGAATAAGAAATGAGTACACAAGAGGATGTTTGAAAGTGGCACCGGTGACTGAAAAGTTGTGCGGAAACCGGTTGTCATGGTATGGGCATGTGATGCGGACGATGCGGAGGAATGAGGAAAATGTGGTGAGGAAAGTTTTGAGTATGAATGTCGATGGCTATAAGAGTAGGGGAAGACCAAAGAAACGATGGATGGACTGTGTGAAAGATGACATGGCTAGAAAGGGTGTGACTACCGAGATGACGACTAATAGAGAAGTATGGAAAAAAAGGACATGTTGCGCCGACCCCAAATAGATTGGGATAAGGGCAGGAGAATGATGATAAAGAAGTTATACATAGGGGACGAGTTTGGATGGCAGTTCGTAATTTTAGCCGATGGGTAACCCCATCGGGTGCACGGCTATTAATTACACTTTCGTGGCCTTCAATAATGGCCCGAAGGGATTTCTTGACCTAAATATTACAAGAGTGCCTATCAGGTCACTTAATTTTCTTTTTTTGAACAGACCATCTGCCACTAGTGTCCCAAATGTTAGTTCACCTGCACCCTTGACGATCTGAACAATGCCTCTGACGCTGCAATAAATTCGGCCACCTACTTGGCAATATAAGAAACATAGATGTACCGTCGAAACAAAAAGAAGAAGATTATCTTTGACTACTTACCATAAGCAATATTCCATGATAAGGCCGTAGTTTTTGTAAGCATTTGTCTATTGTTTCAGGCTCTATGATCAATCCTCTATTATGTATCTGGTGAGCTTTGTGTGGCAAGCAGAAAGAAAGCAACACCCACTTGTTTATGCGAACTTGGACTATACCTGTAAGTAAGAAGAATAAAAAAGGATCTATTACACAACATGTCCCGGAATTAACGCACAACCTCTTACGGGGCATTGTACTCATCATTGTAAACAACTTTTTCTATGGGACCAAACCTGAAATAGTGAATTAAAAATCAGCTGTTCCCTACATTTTATGATCGTGACTCGTCAAAATGTAGAAGACAGAACAGAAGACTTTTTTTCGAAGTTCAACGAACTAGAACTTTATGTCTGGTTAATGGTTTCCATGACCAAAAATATAACGCTCAAACGAACGGCAGTATTTTCATACCGCGTATGACTACGCATGTTTATGCTCGCTCTTGTGAATGGTTGTTGAAGAATCACTAAGCGCGCGCTTCGAATGTTCGTCAGCTTGCGATGCCTTGGGAAATACGTCTTAGGTAATAGGTAATACGGGGTCAATGCGCGTATTTTGCGTAACGGGTGGGAAAATCGATTATTCCAGCGATGCCAGCAACGCCTTGGTGTTACTGCCAATCTCACGGAAGGTGCCGAAGTACTTTGCCCTGTATGTGGCGACCACCGCGGACAGTTTAGGAATAGGCCTTACGATACGATATTAATTATTTTACTGGTAGGGCTTCCAAGGTCGATTTGTAAATCAAACTCAAGGAAGCCCAACTAAAGTCACAAAGGTTGCAACTATTTTATTTCAGAAGATACTATCGACAAAACGGACGCCTTAACACCTTAAAATTGCTTTTTGTATACAGTGATTCATAGAAGACACCCTGCCCCTATGGTCCTTTGTTCTCTTAAAACAATAGAAAGTCGAAACGGCACAAAACCTTTGTAAGCAGAATAGATTCAAAATTGGAAAGGCCTGGCTCTTGCCGACGGTACATTTGTAAAAATATGTATTATATAACTAGTGATTATATTAAAATGACGGCTTGGCCACCTACTAGGCCCAACTCCTTTAAAAATATACCAGCAACTCGCAAATAAGAATTAAAATCGATCATAACAACTACATGATTCACCATGAGAATGCACAATAAAATCAATGATGTAGGTACTGATTATTAAACTATGAAACATACCTGAGTGATTCACTCTATTCTATATTACATTTATGTAAATAAAGATATACCTATTCCACTCTCTCGCTTCTGTCGATTATTTATTTTATGTTCTATGTATAAATATTAGTTTGGTAAGAAACATACAACTGTGCTATCTAAAATTGAAACCTTCGTAATAGTTGACACATAGAGATAATTATACTCATACATAGTTTTAAAAATAGTTATTGTTAATTTATGATTACGCTGAAACAAGTTTTGAGAAAAATAAACCACAAGAAACATTACTAATTGGTTTCTCAAAAACTGTCAACACTAGCCTATTATTAAAATGTTGCAAAAGTCAAAATATGGAGAACTCGTGCCCATAGCTCGTGCCGCTCGTGGCTTAGAAACCGCCGTACCGCGTACAGGCCAATCGATCTAAGTAAATCTACACTAAAGCCGCGATAGGTCGGTCCGGGGTTTGGAATTACCCGTGAAAACTTCTACACTGTCACATTGGTAATCTTAATATAGATCTAAGTACAGATGGCGAAACATCATCAAACAAACGATGACTTCCGGCGCGGAATCATGAAGAAATAAGAAGAAAAGAAGGTAAGAAAAAACTAAAAGGAGAAGAAAGAAGAAAGTAGGAAGAGGAGGAGAGGAGAAGGGAAAGGAAGGAGGAATAAGGAGCATGGATATAATTATGGTACCAACCAGTACTACTAAGTTCTTCAAACACAGACTTCATGGATCTCGCCAGCGAGCTCCGTTGCAGTATGAGGTGGAATGCTGACTTCGGAGTGGTATCTGTACCATTCTCACTGCTGTAAGTCGCTGAACTGACTGAATGACGGAGATTATCTTCGTCATCGTCATTGTCACCATTCATTTCACTGTCTAAAGCTGATACTTCGTCATGAGCTGCCAACTGTAAAAAAATAAATTACCCTTTACTTCTATAACTTATAAAGAACAGTAGTTGTAGCTTTCATTGTTGCCGACTGTAGGCAAAGTCAGAAAAAATAATTGTTATGCAAATTGACTACCAACTTAAATTATATGTATCATCACTACATAGTATAAAACAAAGTCGCTTCCCGCTGTCTGTCTGTCCCTATGTATGCTTAGATCTTTAAAACTACGCAACGGATTTAGATGCGGTTTTTTTTAATAGATAGAGTGATTAAAGTGGAAGGTTTATATGTACCTATAATACATGCGCGGGCGAAGGCGGGGGGCAAAAGCTAGTATATTATAATATGTATTCAAATAGCCATTTTATGGCTAGACTAGCTACAATCAGGCCAGGCGCACTCCGCATTTTAGCTATGAAGCTACAAGTACGTAGCGGGCTCGACTTGTCAGGCTAATTCAGTGTGGGCTGCTACGCGCCGGCCGGGGCGCACGTTAGTTCGATACGCACTCACGCGCCGCGTCGTAAAAGAAGACAACCATAATTACTTAATGAGTACAAGGTATAACAGTTACGCGATAGAAAGACAGGCGACTTCTAGGTGAATATAACTGTAGGTAGGTAATTTACTGTGCGACCTGAATTGCACTTTATTGGGTCGTAGCAAGAGTAGCTATTTATTTAAATGATTTTGCGGAGTGAATCTTCTGTACTTGTACTGTTATGTATTCTGAGCTACAAAACAGAAAATTGACTTAAAAAATATTGTCCTTACTGTACATAATATTTTATGAGAAGTTTTCCAGGGACAGGATTAAGTACATAAATTCAAGCCTTAAGAAATGGTTTGACTTACATTTTTTAAGGCTTTTCATAGGTACAACAGCAATACAAACTACTACCGAACAAACAAACGACTACAAAACAAACAAACAAACACAACCACAAACTACTACTACTGTTACATAACAAACTTGGAAATCTATGACAAGGTGTAAAAAAAAATGTTTACCATTATTTTCATTTCTTCTGTTAAATATGAACACCTCTTTTCTTCATGTCTCAGTGCCTTTCCCAGTCTTTTGCTCAAATCATAATAGCACTTTACTGAAAACATACAAATATCATCTTCATTATCATCTGCCTAGCCATTTTCCAACTATGTTGGGGTCGGCTTCCAGTTCATCCAGATGCAGCTGAATACCAATATTTTACATAGAGCGACTGCCTGTGTGACCTCCACAACCCTGTTAGTCGGTAACACGATACCCCTTGGTAAGTCTGACAACCCATGACAACTGTCAAAGATCAAGCTGGACCAACGGGTTGACGTGCTTTCCGAGTCACGAAGGAGTCTTGGTATGTAAAGATGGTCACCCATCCACGGACCAACACCGGCAAGCGTAGCTTAACCTGATCGACCCGAGCGGCTGTTGTTATTTTAGCCACAAGCTCCTCGAAAAATAGAAAGATATCCATGATAAATTGGTTTAACAGACTATGATTTTACATTTTTACCTGAAAAATTTCTTGTAAAAATTTACTTTATTAAGGAATCATGGCACGATTTGTACAAAAAATATAGATTTTTAGAGAAGTTGGAATTCTAATTCTTATACTCTTGCTTGGGTGCTTATAGAGTATCTTCAGGCTTTACAATATTTTTATAACCCCATAATAAAAATATAATGTTAAAAGCAAACAGTTTAACAAAGAGCTCATTATTTCAGAAAAAAACGGCGGCTGCCAGTGTAAGACCTGCCAGACCATAGATTTGTAAACATTTCTAAACATTTATATTGTACATAAATGATAAAATTAACAGATTTTACTTCTGTAAGTAGGTTTGTACAAACACTTTTACATGTCAATAAACTCTCACTATTTTGTAATATGGGGAACTATATTAGGAGAATCGTTACCCTAAACATAAAATCCTAAATTAAATGGAATTTCAATATAAAATAAGTACATCAACTAAACTCACCAACAGAATGACTTGCAGAAGCCTGTAGTGCAAAAACAATATTGATAAGGATCATAGTGGCAGTATCATCCTTGTTTGTCCTGTACGGCAACAATGTAGGATGTCCGACAAATCTTACATCATTGACTTTAAGCTCAAATTTCCTGTTGCAAAGCTCTGCTTTTACTGCAAACAGGGTTGAGAGCATCTCATCTGTGAAGCCACTTAGCTGACCTGTAATTTTAGACATAATTTATAAATATTGGCAATCTCTTGAGTCATTGAGTTTGATAACTATATGCAAATTATTTGTTAAAATGGCTTGAAATTCCATGCCTAATGCCCTTAGGAGCCTTCCTGACCGAGTTAATTTTTGTTTTGTTTTCATATCTGTACTGAATCATTGTGTATGTGCTTGGTAAAGAATCTGTACCAAAAGGACTCAGTAAGGGAGCTCTCATTTATATGCACTCGGTAATTAATCTGTACAGAAACTAAATGCCTTATACTGGTACTGGTAAATGTAGGTATCTATTTAAAATGATGTCTGTCTAGTAATAATTGTGAATGCTTATTATTCTCATCATGTCGTAAATGTTTTACATAAGATTTACTTACCTATTAAAGAATAGGAATGAAGGATTTTTTTGGATTTCTACATTATTTACGGATCTTATACCCATTCTCTTTTAAACTGTGTCAATATTATGAGCATCAGTTGTCTCTTTCTAAAGTTAACAATTAGTAATTCAATCATTACTATTAATAGTTCATTATCTATGCAAAGTTACCTAGGTACAGAAAGTACAAGACTTCTATCTATTGTAAGTTGTATTATGACCACACATAATAATATGCAAAGCGTACAAATGCATGTTTAGAGGTATAAACATTGATTTATGTCCATTGATCAAAGCCAGAACTTCAGAAGTAGGTATGTACCTTATCTATTAATAATATTGACATACATTATGATAAACAATTTGTTTTCTGTTATTCAGTAGGGTGCAAAGGAATTCAGCCCGTAGAAATAAATAGATGACATATTTATGCACTAACCTTTACAAATATTTGATGTCTGCGACTGAGGATTCTGCAGTAAGTCCTCTGTAGAATTAATGGCGTAAGGATTGTGTCGACCATATTTTTTCTGTTTGCTTTCATCCTTGTTGTCTGTTGTGTAAGGATATCTGAACAGTAATCTGTCACCTTTACTGTCTGATTTCACGAAAAATATGTTCAAAGGATTCACTTCCATGTTCACAAATGGAAAGTAGCTATAAAATTACGAACAGAGTGGAGTAAACAAGGTGATTCGAAACGGATTTTGCAACAACGTATTCAAATGATATTTGTAGAAATAAAAATTTTCACACATTTTTCAGCTATATGTATACACGCGGTACACTTTAGTTCCAGGAATACAGGAATATTACACAACTGTTTATAAAATAGTGACTATTTTTATTCTTTTTTACTTCTACGAAACATGCACTCTGTGACGTACTACGGAACGCTGTCAAAGTGTCAACTGTCAACTTCATTCATAAATTGTCTTTTTTTTTTTCCTTTCAATTGTCTTTGTTTTGAATTATACGGTTTTGAAGGCAGACTGACAATTTTTTTTCCTTTTGTTCCTTGTGGAATTATGGGGTCAGGGATCATGCTGCCTAATCATCAGTTAGACAGACTGGTTACTAGTTCTCGAATCCCATAGCTGCCTAGACAAACTGGTTCTCGAATCCCATAGTTCCAGTTCCAGTCCACGCACGCAGAATAGTTTAAGCACAGTTACAGCCTAGTTGGTTATTTTGCTTTCGCTCTTTTCTAAGTGTTCTGTAATTTTTAACCGACTTTTTGTTACCTATAATTTTTTTAGAAATCTGAAACCAACTTTTAAAATTACATTTAGTATTGCTATTCGTCACGAGATGGCAGCATTTTATTTTATTCAAAAAACCTTTGTTTCTGCTCTAAACAAATCATTAAAATAAAATTTAACATTATATCAATTAACAACAGTAGTTTGAACTTTTTTTTATCAAATTTATTAATTTTTTGTTGTAATAATTGTGACAAAAATGTATTCTTAAAAGGCCAGATTCAGTCTTCAACTTCATTAAAAATAAAACGAGACAAGATATTTGTGTATAGTCTATGGACAAGACAAATCCATTTGTCAAAAGTAGAATACGAAACAATTCGTAATTTGCTTCGCGAAAATCTAAAATCTAGCAAAAAATGGCTAACAAAGTGGAAAATAACTACAAAGTCAATCCCGAAAAGGTTCGCCTCGAAACCGATAAGGGAATCGAAGAGAGTGAAGAAAGAAAATGGGGAATGCCTTTGAAAGATGTGTACAAACATGGACTCGCTTTTTACAAAGGTAATTTTCTCGAATATTTTCCCAGTTATTTAAGCCACGGCAGTGTTCGTGATCTCTACGTCAATTTTAATATTAAAATATTACGGACGGCTAAAAATGTTAACCGGGCCTCCATTAGCACCATCCTGAAATATTTACGACTTATCTGATGGTACAACCGTACTGTGCCGATATAAGTGCCCATTATTTTAATTGATATGATGAAGTGGCATTAATCACACTTCCTAGTCGGTAACTGCACTGATTGTGGATTAAGTTAACACAGTACAACACTTACAGATAAGGAAGGCAAGGCAATGCACCTGAGCTATGAAGATAGACTGAAACTGGTTGCTTACACTCAGCAAACGTCTCATGGGCCTTTAGACGTGAATTCTGCGCCACCTTTAGGTGTTCTGGATATGATTGGACGAGATAGAAGGGCTGCGTGGCAGGCTTTGGGCCAGATGACTCAAATACAAGCAATGGTCGGTTTTGTCCATACATTAGACAGGTAATACTTTTTTCATGTCTGTGTGACTGTGTTAATAAATTGACTATCCACTCTTCTGGGTAAACCCAATGAATGCAGGCTCTTTAAGCTTAATTTGTTTATTTGTTAATCCTGCTAGTATGTAAGGATTCAATTTATTTCAGTCTAATCTATCAGATATCTTATTAGAATAATTTATTTTCAATATCATCAACATTGATTCCTTCTTTCTGTTACAGACTGTGCCCACTTTTCAAACCATATTTGGAAGCAATACAAAAGGATATGGAAGACAAAAAACAGCAAGAGTGAGTTCTATTTATTTTTAAATAGCTAATAGAAGTAAGTTTATGCTTTTTCCTTTTGTGCCAGATATATTGAAAGTTGCCATATAATTTTTTACTAACAGGCTAAAAAAAGAAGAGGAGGAAAGGGCAAATTTGGAACTGCAGAATAGAATACAGCTGGAGAAACAGAAACATCAGAGTAACAAACTAACAGAGGAACAACAAGTGTAAGTTAACTTCTATCAGTTACTTCCTGGTAACCTTTATTGTTCTCATTGAATTCATATTAAAGCACTAACCAGTGTATTTTTTTACACTGAAACAAAGTTTGTTCATTGACAATTCCATTGAATCATAATTAAATCTGTATTGGCTTTAAATGTTTTTTTTCAGCTAAACAGCTTTATGGTACAATTTCTGTGAATTTGTTAACCCTAGCTTTATGCTAATTTACTATAAAACATTCCAGGCAAAGAATAAAAGATGCCCTCAATGCACAAACTTACGAACAGTTTCTACAGTACGCTCAACAACAGTATCCAGGAAATTTTGACCAGCAAGCGCTTCTCATTCGCCAGCTACAAGACAAACACTACCAGCAATACATTCAGCAACTTGCCGTAGATCAGAGGCTTGCTAACTCTAATATAAAGGACACTGCGGAAGAAAAAGAGAATGAGAACTCAAATAGTGTCACCGAAAAGGCGCCTAAAGAGGAACCACCCGTTACTGATTGCAATTTGAATGAAACTGGGGATGCTCCTGCAATGGATAACAAGTGAGTAGTAACATAAAATTTTGTAAATATTATTTAAGTGATATGATTTTGTTACTTGCACCAACTTGGAACTGAAAAATACTGGATTTAACGCTTTGCGGGACTAGATATTTAAAAAAAAAAACTATTAACTATTGGACTACACTTTACCCTAGTTATGTATTTATTTGTTAAGTGAACAATGTATGTTGTTTTAGAATAAATAAAGAATCTTTAAACCCATTTTTAGATATTTGATGACCATAAGGGCACCACCATAAAAGTTTAAACTCTTGAACTGAGTTACAGGAACAAGGAAAACCATTTTTACTATCACATCACATCAGTCTCTCATATGTATAGAAGCATTTGAACAAACACACATTGAAGATATATGTGCGGGTGTGTTTTCTAGGGAATCCTCGCATGCACACGATGTTACTGCCTTATTGCATAAAATGAAAAAGTCAGTACCATCCCGCAATTAACTAAGAAGTTAGAAATGTAGCAGAGTGATTATTATTTATCATGACCCTTTATATGATGTGGAAGAGTGCATACGTAATAAATAGTTCAATACTTAATGTTACAGGGCTATGCAGACTTCAGAGAAGACAGAATCTAATGATTACATTGAAGAGACCAGGGTGGATGATAATACAGATGATGAAGGTAGGTAACCTATTTAATAATTTAAAAAAAATTAATCTTCCATTCTAAAACTATACCAGAAAGGTTTAGGTAGTGAAATAAAGGTAAACAATCTTGATGTGACTTTTTTCACAAACACTTAATAAACAAATAAGCCACTGCTTAAAGTAATGGTTCAATTGATTTAGTAATCATTATTGTTGTATTTTGGTTTTTAGTTGCATTTTATTTTTAAACTGAGGTTTTGAAAGAAAGAAAGAAAATACGTTTATTTGCGGTACACATGACGCAAAGAACAACAAAATAAAATAACTATTTATAAAACAAGTTGGGGGAAAATATGCGTCACATCTACGCAAAACGGCCACCGCTCAGCATAATGCCGCGACCCCATGCGAAACGGAGCCCCAGCGCTGGTTTTCAGCGATAGCCGGCGTTGACGCGATGACGCCGACCATTTATTTCACCACCTAAACCTTTCTGGTATAGTATTTTTGCACTCTACGGATTTTCGTTGCTTATCTTGTTTTATATAGAAAATGCACAATTGGTATGTTGTATTGTTTTCGTTTTGAATTCAATGCTAGTATTTAACTAGTTGTGACTGTGTAATTGCATCCTATTGAGACAATGCCTATATTAGTTTCAGACATTAGTAACATAAATAACAATACAATCACACAAAACTTTAATCACTGCTAAGAGAGCTTACTGAATCGTTTTTCTTCTTAATGATATTAATTTTGGTGTGTATGTATAATGTGTGTAAATGAAAGTATGTTGTATTCTAGTCAATAGTCAACATACAATAGACTACTAGCAAAATAAACATGAATTAATACTTATTTTAAAAGTGTTACAGAAAAAACAAGATTTGTGAAAAAAAAAAAATTAGTGGAAATATGGAGAAGTTACGCTTTAGAAGTAATCTAGAAGAATAACTTCTAAAGTGTCACGCAAAACGGTCATTGTACTCAATGGCGCGACGTTACAATGGCGCAGTGGGTTTGTCTCTGTCTAGCATCGACTTTAAAACGCTTATGCCGCATTTACACATTCGTGCGAATCGCGAGGCGAATGGCGAGGCGAATAACGAATACGCATATGTAAACAGTGCGCTCCCTATTCGCCTCGCCATTCGCCTCGCGATTCGCGCGCTCGCGTTGGGAGCGGTTTTTCGGATGCGAATCAAAGGGCACGAATGGCGAACACGAATTTACTGTTTACACATTCGCCTGCATTCAGTTGACAGCTAGCGCCCGACCCAACACGACGTGTAGACAAAGTGGATTGAAGTACGAATTTTAGAATTCCTAGAACGTTATCAAAACGAAGAGCTCATTTGGAACCCAAAACATCGCAATCATAAAAATAGACAAAAGATAAACGATTCATGGAACGGTATATATCAACAAGATTGGGATTTGCCAGTCAGCAACTTAAAATTAAAGAAGAATTAATTAATGCCCTGCTTTCGTACGCATCTTCGATTCATCATCTTAATCATTGTTTAAACTCAATAGATGTAGCGCACATGCCACCATTATTTTCACGTCCTCCATATTCGTGTGCGAATGTCAAAATAATTCACACCGCGAATGTGTGAACAGTAGTTCGCGATGGCACTCGTATAGGAATGTTTCGTCGAATGTTCGTCGAGTGACGACGCGAATGGCGAACACGATTGTGTAAATGCGGTATTAGAATTTCGCCATTTTTAGGGTTCCGTACCCGAAGGGTTCCAAAGTGAACCCTATTACTAAAGCCTCTGCTGTTCATCCATCCGTCTGTCTGTCAGCTGGCTGTATCTCATGAACCATAATAGGCAGACACTTAGAATTTTTACAGATAGTGTATTTCTATTGCCACTATAACAACAAATAATAAAAATAAAATAAATAAAAATTAAAGGTGATTCCCCATACAAGAAACGTGTTTTTTTACTAAAGTCAAAAACATAGTAAAACACGGAACCCTTCTTGTGCGAGTCCAACTCGCACTTGGCCAATTTTTTGAGACATTTCAAAAATTTTTTTTACTGTGACTTATCTTTTTTCTATTTTTCGAGAAATTTAATTTTAAAAAACCTGTCTAACCTGTTCTGTGTTTCTGTATTACCAGATGGTTTTCTGAACGTGGAAGCATGTCGTATGTGGACTCGCGGCGACATAGCCAAGTTCAAGAGTTCTGCACAGCAGGGTGGCGGCAAACTGACGGTGGGCCATGGTGAGACGATCACAGTAAGAGTACCTACGCACCCAAAGGCTAGGTGCCTCTGCTGGGAGTTCGCTACTGATAACTATGATATTGGTGAGTTGCTGATCTAAGTACAAAAAAAAACTTCGGGAGGTGTCTTGGGAAACCCGGTTGGAACGAAGTTCGTTTCGCTGTATATTATGTATTAATACAGAGCCATCTGGTAGGGTCTCATATATGGTCTGTTTTTTAATCTCGGATACTAAATTGACAAGTGAGAATGTTAAAATGAAAATGACCTTTGTGATGCCCCGGCCACATTAACGACAATGTCAATGCCCGCCATAAACATCACGCTAGTTAAGTTCGGTCAAATTATCGCGGTAAGTGGTGGCTAACGCCCTTCAACGCGATATTCAACGGCACATCCCATTAATGTGGCCGCGGCATGATAATGTTATGTAAGCCAGTTTGACATTTGCACTTGTCATTTATTCTCTGAGATTATTATTACTAAACCGTGTAAGCCATCGTATAGCGAGTTTTGTTCTATGGGAGTTCACCATCTGAATACTACTTAATCTGTGGTGTAAGCAGAGCGGAGAGTTTTAGTGTGGTCGAAACGTTGCATTGTGGAAATGATGCGATTTTCTGCCCGCGTCGTTGTTATTCTAGTTTTCCGCAGGAGAGTGACTTTCATACGTGTGCAAAATGTTATTATACTATATCCAGCTCACTAAATGTTCATGTTATAGCAAAAGATGGCAAAATCAAAATCAAAATGTTCTATTTCGTTATTACACGTACACTCAAATGCATATCTGGAGTCAGTATTCAGAATCAAAGTCGTTTCTCGCGCTCCGGTATCGTGTGTATACAGAAAACATGCACACATATGCATGTTATTCCCGCCACCTATCTATTTCTATTAGCACATATTAGTGAACTTGTTCCTATGATGTTGCGTTTCTTCTCAACAGATGGAGCTAAGTTCATACTCAGTTTTAAAAATGTTGAAATTGATATGTCTTGTCCACTAATATTACTTAAATTCATTTATTCATAATCGATCACAAATAACATAATATTTTTAAAAAGTTTATTGCGCTGGATTCGATCCATGACCGCTCGATATCAAGCTGCGAGTCAAACCACCACGCCACGAAGCATTTACCTAAAGTGGTAAAATTTACATCTATATTTTAGCTCTGTGCGCATAAATCTGTCTGTGAATACAATGTCATTCAAGGGCACAAACAATCGGTCTTGGTCTATGAATCAGTGCTACCACGCTACCCACTGGTATCGGTCATAATAATTAACAACACATTCAGTTCAGTCTACCCTTTCTTTCCGATACGAGTGTTTGTTGTGTATCGTGTTTATTCGAAATGCAGGCGAATATTGATTTGGAGGCTAAGCAACGTATTATTGCGTTGCACAACATAGGATATAAGATATCTCAAATAATTAATGAGACCGGCCTAAGCGTGAGTAATATTAATTTTGAATCTGGATATTACATAGTTTTTAAATACAGCAACTGCTATATATAAAGTCATGGTTTATTTAGTCAATTTAGTCATTGTAATCACGCGCTTCTTTTGTTTTAGTGGAGGACTGTGAAACGTTGGTTGACACGTTACGAAGAGGAAGGTAGTGTTATTACTCGACCGCGAAGTGGCCGCCCGCGTCTGCTTACTGAGATCCAGCAGACAGCAATGATTCAAGCATATGAAGAAAATGGTTTTTTACGAACTAACGACTTTGCTCGGAGATTCGATATCTCTGTGGATACTGTTCGTCGAACCCTACATAGACAAGGTATACATCATCGGAAGCCAGCAAAGAAACCCAGCTTAACCGAAGTGCATAAACGAAATAGATTATCATTTGCAAGAGAATATTTAGATTTTGATTGGAAAAATACTATATTTACCGATGAAAAAACATTCATGTCGTCTCAGCACGGTCGATTACATTTGTGGAGAAGAAATGGGACTAGATATGACGAAAACCATGTTATTAAAAACACGGAATCTGGTCGAATCACATTAAATGTATGGGGTTGGATGTCTGCCGCTGGACCAGGTGAACTAGTAGCGCAACCACCTGGGCGTGCAACTGCTGCTACCTACGTTAAAATTTTAGACGAAAACATGTTACCGACGGTGCGATGCGTGTATCCAGCTGTGGATGTGCCAAATATTTCGATTGTGCAAGATAACTGTCCAGTGCATCGAGCTCACGTTGTGAATGATTGGTTTAATCAAAACCCTGAAATAACTTTGATTCCCTGGCCAGCAAAATCCCCGGACTTAAACCCCATAGAAAACCTATGGGGTTTAATGGTGCAAAAATGGGACATGCGTAATGAAAGAATAACAGAGGATTTGGAATCACACTGCCATCAAGTGTGGGAGGATTTAAGAGGGACAGATATTTGTGAGAATATGGTAGGTTCTATGCGGAGGCGATTACTAGAAGTTATAGAAAAAAATGGAGGTTATACTAAATATTAATACCTTTATATTATTTTCTTACATTACATTGTCTCAGTTTTAAGTTATTATCTATAATTTATATGACTTATATTTATTAAAATAAAGTGGGTAGGTCGTGTTAAGGTTTAGCTTCAATCCTCTTTTCTTTACGAAAACGAATACTTAAGCTTAAACCTTATTTAAATTAAAGAAACGCGACATAGACACAATTTGTAGTTATCGAGTGATATGATTTTAATATTTTATAATATAATAACTGAAACGATCATTAAAAAACTTGAAAAGTTTTTGAAATGTTTTATTTTTAATAAAAACTAAATAAAATGTGACTAAACTGTTTTGTTTTTGATTACGACGATTAAAAAAAGATTCCAAAGATCAAATAGAAGATTCCAAAAACCAGAGACTCCAAGCCAGAATCGAACCCAGACTCATTTCCCGCCCACTTTCGTAAGTGCCACATTACACCGCTCGACCACGGAAGCTATGATGCTCAAGAGTAAAACAGCAAACCTATTCCAAACAGTTACTCACGCACACACGCAAACAGTTCATTCCTTGCAAGCCAAAGTATACCTTACGGACTGACTCCAATTATGCTTGTGACCGTACATTAGGTATACAGTTGGAGGTGTCTTCTTTTAAGCATAAGCCTGTGCCAGGAGGCGCTCTTTCATTAACTCGCAATTAGTGAAACATGCTACTAACAAAACAAAACAAAAGTTACAGTTAACGTGAAAGTTTATGAATAAAAAAATAAAAAAAATATTTATCATCATTAGTCTGTTGGTGAGTGTGTGAGGGTGTGTGTATGTGTGTGCGTGCTTGCAAGTGTATGTATGTATGTGTTTTTGTCAGGAAGGGTGTGTGTGTGAGTGCATGGTTCATTTATACGGAAGCAGTTACCTTATATGCATTTAAAAGAAGATTCTCTACTACGATGACAGAAGTTATGCTACGATGAAGTTCATCGTATGGTTGTTTATCCACTTAATCAGCAATAATTTGCATTCTTTATTATTATATAAGAAAGACGAGCGTTGGTTGTACTGAATATTTGCAAATTCTGTTTTTACAAAATGCGTTTGAGAAATATTGTGTTTCCTTCTTCTAGCTAATACAATAGGATCTAAGGGTAGGGTTTTATATTTTTTTAATACTATGTGTATAATGCATAATTTTCGGACTGATAATAAATTACTTATTTGGTATAGCTCATATGTGGGAAAAGTCCTTTTTTTGAAGTACATTACTTTTATTAATGTCCGTTGCGCTCTTTCAACCTCAAGGAAACGTGAAAAATGATGTTTACAAAACATGTACACATTTCAATACGTATGGATCCTTAAGGTTACTCACATAAGGGAGATGTTATTCTATGACGTTATCAATTGAATCGTCGACTTATCGATGCCCTCGGCTTTTTTTACTGTTGTTTGACGTCATTATGTTAGATTTTATTCTGTGAATTGACGTTATCAATTGATTTGTCGGCATATCGATGCTCTCGGCCTTTTTACTGTTGTTTGACATTCTGCCAGATGTTATTCTGTGAATTGACGTTGTCAATTGACTCGTCGACTTATCGATGCCCTCGGCTTTTTTACTGTTGTTTGACGTCATTGAGTCAGATGTTATTCTGTGAATTGACGTTATCAATTGATTTGTCGGCATATCGATGCTCTCGGCCTTTTTACTGTTATTTGACGTCATTATGCCAGATGTTATTCTGTGAATTGACGTTATCAATTGACTCGTCGACTTATCGATGCCCTCGGCCTTTTTACTGTTGTTTGACGTCATTATGTCAGATGTTATTCTGTGAATTGACGTTATCAATTGACTCGTCGACTTATCGATGCCCTCTACTGTTGTTTGACGTCATTATGTCAGATGTTATTCTGTGAATTGACGTTATCAATTGACTCGTCGACTTATCGATGCCCTCGGCTTTTTTACTGTTGTTTGACGTCATTATCTCAGATGTTATTCTGTGAATTGACGTTATCAATTGACTCGTCGACTTATCGATGCCCTCGGCTTTTTTACTGTTGTTTGATGTCATTATGTCAGATGTTATTCTGTGAATTGACGTTATCAATTGACTCGTCGGCTTATCGATGCTCTCGGCTTTCTTACTGTTGTTTGACGTCATTATGTCAGATCTTATTCTGTGAATTGATGTTATCAATTGACTCGTCGACTTATCGATGCCCTCTACTGTTGTTTGACGTCATTATGTCAGATGTTATTCTGTGAATTGACGTTATCAATTGACTCGTCGGCTTATCGATGCTCTCGGCTTTCTTACTGTTGTTTGACGTCATTATGTCAGATCTTATTCTGTGAATTGATGTTATCAATTGACGCGTCGGCTTATCGATGCCCTCGGCTTTTTTACTGTTGTTTGACGTCATTATGTCAGATGTTATTCTGTGAATTGACGTTATCAATTGACTCGTCGACTTATCGATGCCCTCGGCTTTTTTACTGTTGTTTGACGTCATTATCTCAGATGTTATTCTGTGAATTGACGTTATCAATTGACTCGTCGACTTATCGATGCCCTCGGCTTTTTTACTGTTGTTTGATGTCATTATGTCAGATGTTATTCTGTGAATTGACGTTATCAATTGACTCGTCGGCTTATCGATGCTCTCGGCTTTCTTACTGTTGTTTGACGTCATTATGTCAGATCTTATTCTGTGAATTGATGTTATCAATTGACTCGTCGACTTATCGATGCCCTCTACTGTTGTTTGACGTCATTATGTCAGATGTTATTCTGTGAATTGACTTTATCAATTGACTCGTCGACTTATCGATGCCCTCGGCTTTTTTACTGTTGTTTGACGTCATTATGTCAGATGTTATTCTGTGAATTGACGTTATCAATTGACTCGTCGACTTATCGATGCCCTCGGCTTCTTTACTGTTGTTTGACGTCATTATCTCAGATGTTATTCTGTGAATTGACGTTATCAATTGACTCGTCGACTTATCGATGCCCTCGGCTTTTTTACTGTTGTTTGATGTCATTATGTCAGATGTTATTCTGTGAATTGACGTTATCAATTGACTCGTCGGCTTATCGATGCTCTCGGCTTTCTTACTGTTGTTTGACGTCATTATCTCAGATGTTATTCTGTGAATTGACGTTATCAATTGACTCTTCGACTTATCGATGCCCTCGGCTTTTTTACTGTTGTTTGATGTCATTATGTCAGATGTTATTCTGTGAATTGACGTTATCAATTGACTCGTCGGCTTATCGATGCTCTCGGCTTTCTTACTGTTGTTTGACGTCATTATGTCAGATCTTATTCTGTGAATTGACGTTATCAATTGACTCGTCGACTTATCGATGCCCTCGGCTTTTTTACTGTTGTTTGACGTCATTATGTCAGATCTTATTCTGTGAATTGACGTTATCAATTGACGCGTCGGCTTATCGATGCCCTCGACCTTTTTACTGTTGTTTGACGTCAATTCATACAATAACATCTCAGATAAGAGAGATGATGAGACTGATGCATTGTTACAGATTATTCCAGACGAACGGCCATCACTAAAATAATTTCAACACCGGATTTCTCATTACTAGTCAGGTAATGAGAAATCCGGTGTTTACAATCTACTGACATAATTATTTTAGTCATAACCTAACCATATGATAGATGACAGAAGAGGCCTAAACTTCATGTTTTTCGTTTTATCTTACTTATTTATCACCCATAAAACTATAATTACACGTTGCATAACCTAATGCGATAGTGTCATAGGTATTAAACATATTTACAATTTAAAATTAATAAGAACTTTTAACCTTTTTGTTAACTAGTCATGTCAGTAGACTCAGTAGAGCAGAAATGCCCTCTAGCGGGAGTAATTATCCAATAATTCATACTGCATGCATTATCTTCCAGGTTTCGGCATATACTTCGAATGGAGCAAGCCGGCGAGCACCGAAGTCACGGTACACGTGGCCGAGAGTGATGACGAGGAAGACGAAGACGCGGATGAGGATGAATACACTGTTACAGATGGTAATTATATATGTGCACTAGCTTCAGCCCGCGGCTTCATCCGCGTGAAATTTCTTGTTCCCAGGCCCACCCCGCCGCATCACATCTCTCTGGGGGCTTACTATGGGCTCTTATAGCAGGGCAGTAGTTGAACGTTTCCAGTGAGAGAGAGACACGGTGCGATATGTCGTATATAGCTCCGTCTCTCTCTCACTGGAAACGTTCAACTTCTGCCCTGCTGCACAGATTAATACAGATGGGACACTCCGCAGTTTAGGTATGAAGCTACAAGTCACCCCTACCCGTCCACGGGACTAATTCAGTACAAATGCCGCGCGCCGAAGGTATAAGAGTTACGCGATAGAAAGAGAGGCAATCTGTAGGTGAATATAACTGTAGGTAATTAGCGTTCTGCGAACTGAATTGCACTTTATTGTGTCGTAGCAAGAGTCGCTTTTTATTTAAATGATTTTGCGGAGTGTCCCATCTATATGTATTAATCTGTGCCTGCTGTAAGAGCTCCTGAAACCAGACTTTACCATGCGCATGGCATGGCGTGCTGCTGTTTTAATATAGATATTGACGAGCGGCAAACTTACATGACACGAACTATACTTACAATGTGATCTCTTTTGCAGGTGAATTCCCCGAGTTCACGATCCACGGTACTCCCGCAGACCCAGAACGAGGTTCAGAGAAAAGCTCAGAAAAACTCGCCGTCGGTACCGCGCGGCCATTATTGAGCCTGGTGGTACCCATTTACCGCAGGGATTGTCACTCTGAGGTATGTATAGGATTACGAACATAAAGTGTAATTGCTTTACAAGTAATACTTGTAGACCGAGAGGTGACAGGATTTTTCATAACGATCATGGATACAGTTAGATTTACTTCGATGGGTTGTAGAGTAGTCCCCTAATGCAATTGACGTCGGTCTGCCTGCTCTGAGTGGTTGCAACTTCGAGTTATAGCGCTTACAAGAGGCGTCATTGTTGCGAAAAAAAAACGATCAGAGAAATGGTCAGTTTTGGTACACATTGAAAGTATGGCGTCTCCGCAGATGAAACAAGTTGGTCTGCCGGCTCTGAGTGGTTGCATTTCAGAGCTATGATGCGCGCAACATTGTTGAAAAAAAAAAACGATAAGAGAAATGGTCAGTTTTAGTACCCATTCGAAGTATGGTGTCTCCACAGGTGAAACGAGTTGGTCTGCCGGCTCTCAGTGGTTGTATTTCAGAGCAATCGTTGTGTATGCAAGACGCTTATTTGTGGAGAAAGCCTAAAAAATACATCGAAAAAGGGGACAATAGGCGAATTTTTCAAGTGCACTTAGTCGTTGTATTTCAGAGCATTGTTATACTCAAAGCGCTTAGTTATAGAAAAAATCAACTTAACGGTAATCAATAAAGTAAAGAATGTAATCGAACAAATCCAATATTTAATAATTCAACTTATTACTGTGGGTAAATCACAGATTAATAATTTTGTGCAAAAAACGCATTGGGATGTATGTGTAGGAGACACATACATCCCAGTGCGTTTTTTGCATTTCATAAAATACTATGTTTCCATTACATTCTTTTGTTTTTATTTGTTTATGTTTACATATCTAGAACAGGCTCAATAACTTAATAACAATTGTATAACCTGGGGAAGGGCGGAGCATCCTAAAACAAGCAAACTATTTGCACAAAAGGATAAAAGGGGAGACCCATTCTAACTAGTATAAGTTATTTAAGTTGATGCAATTTTTTGTTATAGTAGCAATAGAAATACACAATTTGTGAAAATTTCAACTGTCTGCCTATTACGGTTCATAAGATACAAGCCCTATGACGGACGGACGGACGGCGGAGGCTTAGTAATTGGGTTCCGTTTGGCAACGTTCGGGCACTGAACCCTAAAATTGAACTTTCCACGTTCAAAAAGTGCTGATGCTCAGCCCAATTTAAATAAATGATTTTCGAATCCATCTTTTGTTTACCTAACAATAATGTGTTTCCGAGTATTAAAGATCAAAAATTTTTAAAATCATTTTCAGGTCTACGCCGGATCCCACACGTACCCTGGCGAAGGAGTATACTTACTAAAGTTCGACAACACCTACAGTCTATGGCGATCCAAAACACTTTACTACAAAGTGTATTACACACAGTAAACATCATTTAAACTTTTAGTATAGCCATGACAAAGAAATTATATGGAAAGTAATATAATATATTAAATTATTTGATACTTTAACACCCGATATTGTACTGCCAGTATTTTAGTTCCTGAAAACATAATTTATGTAAAGGATATAGAGTAATAACACTGCGGGCAAATATTGCGAGGGTTGCCTGGCATGGACCTATGTCGATATCATCGCAGGTCTAACAGGAAAAGTTTTTAAGCAGTGCGCAAATTTTCGCAGGATGTTTTCTACACATGAATATGAACAACTTTCTCTATGGAACCAACTCTGAAATCACGAAAAACAAATCTGCTGTTTTATACATTTTGGTCGAGTAGGTATCGAAGGGAGTGAATGATAGCGTGACGGTTGGCAGGGGAGAATGGAAGAAGAAAACGTGTTGCGCCGACCCCACGTAACATGGGATAAGGGCAGGAAGATGATGATGAGATGATGGTCGAGGTATGGAATTTTTGTATGAAACAGCAATTTTTTTTTCGTGATTTCAGAGTTGGCCCCATAGTGAAAGTTGTTCATATTCAGGGCTAAAACACCTTGTAAAAACCGCACTGCTTTAAAACTTTACCTGTATATCTGCGAACTGGATGACGCGTCAAATCAAAGGTTGGTTTGACGCCGTTGGGTCACTGTCATGAATGATTAGAATAGTGTTTTTTTTTTATTGCACGTATATTCACAATAAAGCATTCGCGTAATATGCCTCGCAATGTCTGTTCGCACCTTAACACAATTCAGTGCAATAATTATGAGCTTCTTTAGCTAATTTAACAATTCAGTGTCTAATCTTAATCACCGTTAACCTCTTAAGGGGTCACTGTACTCATCGTTATGAACAACTTTTACTAAGGGACCAAACCTGAAATCGCGAAAAAAATCTGCTGTTCCCTACATTTTGACGAGTTATGAGAACATAAATGTAGGGAACAGCTGATTTTAAATTCGCAATTTCAGGTTTGGTCCCATAGTAAAAGTTGTCCATATTGATGAGTACAATGACTCCTTAAGAGGTTAAGGGTGATTAAAATTACACCCTGTATATTAAGCTTTGTGTAGACGAGACACGAGGATTTTTTGCTTTTAGTTCATTTAGTTTGAAGGCGGTTTTATTTAGTTTTTCTGGTGTACCTATTCTTATCACAAATATCTAATTATCTCGTCTATTTAATTATAAGTTAAATACCACAAATATCTTGATAGTAGTTTCCAATTTTTCCTTCTGTAATTTAATCGTTTATTGTTTTATTATTTATTTGTGCGAATTGTGCGAGGTGCACGTTTATTTTTTTGCATTTCATTTGAATGTTTGTGGAACGAAGGTTTATTTATTTGTTTTGTTACCTTTTACCGTAATACGACCCTATTATTTTATATTTACATTTAAATCAAGGTATATCATTAGATATAATGCGTAGAACCGATATTTAATTATAGGCATTTGTTCACTGTTAGTTGCAAACCATGTTATTATTTCCCTGAAATCCAAAATGCTACAGCTAGTTCTAATATTTATTTTCTGTGCCATTAGAAGAGTTAAGATTGTTTGTGGTTTAGGTTAATAGACCGTACTTAAACTGATAAAAATGTATTTGATGTCTTTTACTCGTGATCCCAGTTTATTTTATTGAAATGGATGACTTGTTATTTATTAATTTTACTGATGCGTTCAAGTGTTGGAGCAAGATACTGAATTTTGGACTGTTTATCAAAATTAAGTGAGTAGTGTATAAAAGCACTAGAAAACGTGTGCTACACCAGTGTAGTAGGAACACCATCATAGACAATTCACAATCTAGAGTATTTATTTATTATGTGAAGTATGATTAATTTATTCATAGGTACATATTCCATGTTGCTGTAGAAGGTGGTGTTCTTTAGTTTCTGTCTACCTCCATAGTACGAAGGAGTGAGTTTATGTATGTATTATATTCTATGTTGTGTTGTGTTGTATTGCATATTTGCACGAAATGTCGAAATTATATTTATCTACTATAGTTTATTTTTTTATTTGAGAGCTTTGGTGGCCCGTGGGTTGGAACCCAGGCAGGCGCCTTACTTTGTGTAAATAATTTCTTCACCATTGCTCTAAAACGGTGAAGGAATACATCGTGAGGAAACCGGAATGTCCTAGAACCAAAAATTCGAAGACGTGACATCTACCAACCCGCATTTGGGCATGCGTGGTAGATTGCAGCCCACTCCCTCTCGAAGAGAGGAGTCCTGTGTCCCAGCATTGGGAATATTATAGGCTGATTGTGCTTATTATGCTTGAAAGTTTATTAGAAATTATTTTTTCTCAGAATCTATCTTTCTCCACTAAAATTGCAAGCTTTTCACTGATACAACCAGATTTTGCAATATTATTATGATTTTTGAATTTAACAATAACAATATATAAGTCATACTCATAGGTGCAGTAACAGTAATAGACCGAGAGGTGACAGGATTTTTCGTAACGATCATGGTTACGGTTAGATTTACTTCGATGGGTTGTAGAGTAGTCCCCTAATGTGAATGACGTCGGTCTGCCTGCTCTGAGTGGTTGCAACTTCGAGTTATAGCGCTTACAAGAGGCGTCATTGTTACGAAAAATAAACGATCAGGGAAATTGTCAGTTTTGGTACACATTCAAAGTATGGCGTCTCCACAGATGAAAAAAGTTGGTCTGCCGGCTCTCACTGGTTGCATTTCAGAGCTATGATGCGCGCAACATTGTTGCAAAAATAAAACGATAAGAGAAATGGTCAGTTTTAGTACCCATTCAAAGTATGGTGTCTCCACAGGTGAAACGAGTTGGTCTGCCAGCTCTCAGTGGTAGTATTTCAGAGCAATCGTGTATGCAAGACGCTTATTTTTGGAGAAAGCCTAAAAAATACATCAAAAAACGGGACAATAGGCGAATTTTTCAAGTGCACGTCGGCCGGTGTCGTACCCCCACCCTACACCTGCGCCCGCTGCGTGACCGTTCCCCCTGTAAAGGAATAGGGAAAAAGCTAGAGGTGTCAATAAGAGAAATGGTCAGTTTTAGTTCCTATTCAAAGTATGGTGTCTCCACAGGTGAAACGAGTTGGTCTGCCGGCTCTTAGTCGTTGTATTTCAGAGCATTGTTATATGCAAGGCGCTCAGTTATAGAAAAATTCAACTTAACGGTAATCAGTAAAATAAAGAATGAAATCGAACAAATCAAATTTTTAATAATTCAGCTTATTGCTTTGGGTAAATCACAGATATATAATTTTCAAAAAAAACTCACACACCTCGAGGCACCTCATAATTTCCTTAATCTTACGTCTGTGAATACCAATTTTGAGGATCTTTCGAGGCACGCCTTAAGGTCGCCTCGACTGAGTTGTGAGTCGAGGATCCTTCGAGGCTACGACTTAGAATATAGGTGTGTCTATAACTAATAAAATATGAAACACGAAAGATACTAATTCAGATTTTTATAGCTCAAGTTTGCTGGCATATACCGTCGGCCAGTCTGCTTTTCTACATGAGCAAGCCTCTACGACCGGTAAAATAACGACAAATAATATAGGTAGTTGTATAGAGGCAAATACATTTAAATATATTAAAGGGTCATAATTCTCCTTTCTAAAAAGGGTTTATAAATGTACTGATCTAGTGATCCTTGAGTAAAACTGCTCTTGTTTTCAAAAGTAACTGTTCTCTAATGGGCTAATTATGTATCTGAGAATCGTTATCATGTTTTTAATGTATTTGGTGGCCCATGATGGACTTGTGTTACAGATTAGATGATGGTGGATGTTTTGTTTACGAATGTTGCGAGGGATATTGAAGTCTGTCCAACATGCGCCATCGTAATACAGATTGCAGGGTTTTCTGGAATGTAGGTATAAAATGAAATTTATGTTCTTTCGACCAATGATTTTTATGTAAGCACCTGGAGTATATGAGTGTCAAAAAATTAAGGAATATGAATTTCATGAATTTGTTGTTTTCTTTTTACTTTCCTTTTAGAGCTATCATGAAAAGTATAAATGTTTTTGGTTTTTTGTTTTTCGTCAATTCCATGTAATTTTATTAGAATTCTTGAAGAAGTTAATCGTTAAATTCTATGTACAATACCGAATATAAAATATATAATACACATATAAATAAAATACCTCGTTTTAATTTTCATCCCTATTATTGCTAAATGCTATGTTGCTGAGAGCATGTTAAACCGTTGGTCCCGGACAACCGGACAATGATGTTGTATTATAATACCTCATTGGTCTCGGCTGTCATTCGTGGATCTTTGGCAGTTGTTACAGGTCGTCAGAAGCCTGAAAGTCTGACAACTAGTCCAAGGGGTATTGTATTTCCCAGTTACTGCTATGGGTGGAGGTCAGATAGGCAGTTGCTCCATGTAAAATAATAGTATTCAGCTGCATCCGGTTAGACTGGAAGCCGACCCCAACATAGTTGGGATAGTCTAGGCAGGTTGCTGAGAGATTGTTTTGGTAAAAGCTTTATGTATAATTTATTGTATACTATCTGTTGCTCGCTACTTCGTCCGCTATAAAATATAAATTAACGTACCTACCTACTTGCAAAAAAAAAAACAATATTTGCCATTGACTTATATATTACTGCGTAAGGACGGGGCGGACGGCATGTTAAAATGACGCCACGAACGTGGTCCGAGAATGATCGTCCCCTAAACCCAAGTGAACTAGTCCGCGATCGGCTATCTTCGGGTGCGGTCGTAAATTTTAAAGGCAAAAAAGCCAAATTATGTCGTTACGGGTTGCGTGAACTACGACAAAAACATAACAAAAAAATTATAACATTTCATATCACCTGTAAGTCAAAAATATGTCAATAAATCAACTTCCAACATTATTTAAAACAATTTTCTTTTCTACTTTCCTGCTACAAGTAAATTGTCTTAGACGACGCGAGGCCACGCCCACAAGACCGTAACGCTGTGCGACATAACTTTGCAGCGGCGTGCGTTGTAACCGATGAAATACAGATTTAATTATATTACAATAAGATTTAATTTTATACAAACTCTCACTCAATGGAACAACCTGTGTTATTAATCATAAATTACATTTATTAAAGGTCAATAATTGAAAGATATACAATTTCAGAAAACAGTACTAATCCAAAATGGAAAATATGTCAAGAATAACAAAAAGGCCAATGAAAATTTTATTATTTATACAAACAAACTCCAATAAATATATTTTTTGAAAAATAAAAGTTTTCATAATTTCTTTGTCTCGAAAAATACCACGCCGCACTTACAAGGTTACGTCTACGAGCAGCCTGCGCCGATCGACATCGTAGTTAAGAGTAGTTCTAATAGATGGCGTTAGTGTCTGTGTGGCGATCGCGTCAGGCAAATGTACTAGACCGAGAGGTGACAGGATTTTTCATAACGATCATGGATACGGTTAGATTTACTTCGATGGGTTGTAGAGTAGTCCCCTAATGCAAATGACGTCGGTCTGCCTGCTCTGAGTGGTTGCAACTTCGAGTTATAGCGCTTAAAAGAGGCGTCATTGTTGCGAAAAAAAAACGATCAGAGAAATGGTCAGTTTTGGTACACATTGAGAGTATGGCGTCTCCGCAGATGAAACAAGTTGGTCTGCCGGCTCTGAGTGGTTGCATTTCAGAGCTATGATGCGCGCAACATTGTTGGAAAAAAAAAACGATAAGAGAAATGGTCAGTTTTAGTACGCATTCGAAGTATGGGGTCTCCACAGGTGAAACGAGTTGGTCTGCCGGCTCTCAGTGGTTGTATTTCAGAGCAATCGTTGTGTATGCAAGACGCTTATTTGTGGAGAAAGCCTAAAAAATACATCGAAAAAGGGGACAATAGGCGAATTTTTCAAGTGCACGCCGGCCGGTGTCGTACCGCTACCCTACACCTGCGCCGAGCAAAACCCGCTGCGCGACCGGCCCCCCTGTAAAGGAATAGGGAAAAGCTAGAGGTGTCAATAAGAGAAATGGTCAGTTTTAGTTCCTATTCAAAGTATGGTGTCTCCACAGGTGAAACGAGTTGGTCTGCCGGCTCTTAGTCGTTGTATTTCAGAGCATTGTTATACGCAAAGCGCTTAGTTATAGAAAAATTCAACTTAACGGTAATCAATAAAATGAAGAATGTAATCGAACAAATCCAATATTTAATAATTTAACCTATTACTGTAGGTAAATCACAGATATTTTTATTTATTTAGGATTAAAAAAAATACAAGTCATTTTTAATAAATAAACTAAAACTATAACAATAAATGGAAAAAAAAAATCCACTATTACACAACTCAATAATTTTTTCAACTTAAAGTCCCTGACCGCTCCCGGCCCAAAAGTGCCCATCACACTCGCCGCGTTTCCACGCTGGATTGCGATGGCCAGCCTCTGCACCAGGAACGATCCGGAACGCGAGTCACCAGTCGACTCTATGAGCCTTCGTCCCTCAGAAGAACAAAGTCGTTATTCTGAGCTTCGTCCAATATCCTTTACCAGGAGAAATAAATAATTAAATTAAATTATTAATCACAGATTAATAATTTTGTAGATTATAGCTAAGACCATAGACTTATAAAAAAGATGGACTCCGCGCCACGAATATCGAAAGTGAAGCACCGAACCGATCTATGTGTGCATGATCTGAGTACCTGCAAAGACGGCGTCGCTCGTGTCACGTAATGGCGGCCGGTCGGCATACTATGATGTAAATGTGTGCGCGAGGTGTGTTTGTACAAACGGTCCGGCATACTTACTGTGCTTCACTTTCGATATGCGTGGCGCGGAGTCCATCTTTTTTTATAAGTCTATGGCTAAGACTTAGAGTTAAATATTTACTTATTTCTAACATTCTATATTTTTTGAGTTGTTTAATCGTCGTTTAATAATTTAATTTAATTATTTATTTCTCCTCGGAATAGAAGTCAAAATCGGTTGAACGGACTGTAAAACAGGTTTCTTTAAATGTCTAATCCTATTGTAAATGAAGTATAAGTAAGTACCTTAATGTCATTGGTAAGTACCAGTAAGTACCTACTAGAAATTCAAAAAGGTGTCAGGAACGCATTCTCTCGACGGCTGGACTTGGGCCGGACCGTTCAAATCAAATTCGCAAAACACCATGGAGGTATTATTATAAAATATTAGTTCCATGTAAAACACATATATTTGTTAGGTACCTACTATGAAACTGACTGACAGGTGTCAAGAACGCATGAACTCTGCTTAGTTATTATTCTGAGAACTCGACGACGGTTTGACTCGGTTGGACTACACCACCTTTATGGTTATTTTTGAGACAAAAAGTAGCCTATGCCCTTCCCCAGGGTGCCATCTATCTCCATGCCAAATCTACGATGCCAAATATAGAAATCCGTGCAGTGGTTTAGTTTCGTTATAGCCTATGATCACCGATTGTGACTTGATTGTGAAGAGGCGCATTACGTATTCATTTATTCATTAGGTACTACAGGGTATTACGTTATTGCTATAAATCTCTGTCTACGCTTTTTATCGTCTTTTTATAGTGTATTTATGGTATTCTGAGGCCGAAAGTCAAAACCGCACAGAGACACCGGTATTTTTTATCTTTTTTCCATAGAGTAAAACTTCTATATTTTATTTACTCCACGACACTGAACGTCGAGTTTGAGTTTGACTTTGACACTTTGACAGTTATCATCAGTTATCATATGTTTACGGGAGGATGAGGTGTTTTTTTTTGTCTGGTTTTTAGTTAGAAAGTTCAAAAATAAAATTTAAAATGTTGCAGCGATTAATTTACAGTAGTTTTGAACTGAAAATATCTCGGAAGAATTCACAATTATTGTTTAATATCCCGACCAAAGCTCGTTTGTGTCAGCAGTGTGGATCCAGGTTATACTCTCGCTACAAGGTGCCAGATAAACGAAATATTTATGAAAGGACCTTCTCTAACAAATATGGTTTATTCAATTATAAATTTCGGTGCTACACAACTCAAGTGGACGCTCAGAAGAAAAATGAACAATTCGAAAGTGTTAAAGAAAAAAATCCAATAGAAACTACGAAAAAGATCAATGTCAAATTAAAGACATCAGAACTGAAACGATTATTTACATTAGCTGAACCAGAGAAATGGACTCTTGCTGGTATGTAGTTCACCTTGTTTATTTCAGCATGTGTTAAAAATGTAAAAATTTTGCCAAACAATAAGTTTTTCTTTGCAGGTGCTATTGGTTTCCTTATTGTGTCTTCTAGTGTCACTATGGCTATACCATTTTCACTGGGCCATGTGTTAGACATAATTTATAGCAGTACAAGTGACCTGAGTTCTGCCCGAGAGAAGTTGGATACTCTATGTCTGATGCTGTGTGGAGTCTTCCTTGTAGGAGGTCTCAGTAACTTTGGCAGGGTGTACTTAATGTCTATATCAGGTAACTACAATCCTAAACTATTATTAAAGAATAGGAAGTGTCTAAATTTCCAATTTAAAAACTTCCTATTAGATTCTGGTCTGAATTTGTCATTTTTAATTAATTCTTGTTGATTGAAAAACATTGTTTCTAAAACATGTTATAGTTTGCAAAAAACATGATAAGCTTTTGACTGTAACCTATTCATCTTGACCTAATAATTTTGATAAGAACGTAAAAGGGTACAACAGAATAATAAATACCAGAATATTTAACATCAAATATCAATATAACAAATCTCCCATCTTTCTTACTAAATGTTTGTAAAACAAATGAATGAATAAAGGGCCTTGTGGCTAAGTAATAAAAGCCCCACGGGTCGATCAATCAGGGTAAGCTACACTTGCTGCGGACGGTCCGTAGATGGGTGCCCATCTTTACATACGGAGACCACTCCATGCCTCGGAAAGCACGTTAAGCCGTTGGTACCCACTGTCATTCTTGGATCTTTGACAGTTGTTTGGGGGTTATCAGAAGCTCAAAAGTCTGACAACCAGTCTTACCAAGGGGTATTGTGTTACCCCGTAACTAGGTTGTGGAGGTCAGATAGGCAGTCACTCCATGTAAAATACTGGTATTCAGCTGCATCTGGTTAGACTGGAAGCCGACACCAACATAATTGGGAAAAGGCTAGGCAGATTGATTGAAAGTAAAAAAAAACAATCTTCTGTATATTTCAGGCCAAAGAATGACACAATCACTCCGCAGACAAGTTTACAGAGCAATAATGCGACAAGAACCCGCATGGTTTGGTAAAACGTCAACTGGAGAGCTGGTCAACAGGTTGTCAGCCGATACACAACTTGTTGGACGTAACCTCAGTCAGAATGTCAGTGATGGTCTACGTTCTCTGTTTATGGTGGGAGCTGGGACTGGAATGATGGTAAGAAACTTTTGCAATGATATATAACCTTTTTGTTTTATGCATAGACAACCTGATTGGATTATGAATTACCTTTTATAGGAGAACTTCAAGTTTGGTTGTTCTGTGTAATTACAAGTTTCTGTTTAGCGTTGCCTATTGTTGTTGTTTTTGCATTGTTGCATTGTTGTTGTTGTTGTTGTTGTTGTTGTTTGCGTAGCCTTTGAAGTGGCCAGTGATTTGAAGATTCTAATATTATACATCACTAGCATTGGTGCACACTATCATTTTATCAATAAAATTGAGGACAGATTGCATCATCTCACTTTCACAGTGACCCAAATGTGTGTTAGATAGTGTCCATTTATTGTTACATAGATGTCTAATGCTTTATTATTGTTTGATGATAATTCAGATTTCTCTTTCTACATTCAAGTCATGATAATAAGTACAGTCAGCAACAAAAGTCGATTAACACTTGTGTTTTCTAAATTTTAATTATTGAGAAAAATACTTCATTATAATTGGAACAGATGTAAATTTTAAAGAAAATCAACTTTTATCTAATAGATGAAATACTAAAAAGCAGGTTATCGTATCATTTTGTGTTAATTTAGATGTGTCAAAAATTAGCAGTGTTAACCGACTTCTGTTGCTGCCCGTACCTAGGTTTCCTTTTTAACAAGTCACTGATAGTATGTGACCTTTTCAATTGCTTATCTTTGTGTTGTAATAGAATTGTATCTTAAAATATTGTATTTATTTAATAACTAGCTGCGCCCCGCGGTTTCACCCGCATAAGTCTCGATCCCGTGGGAATATCGGGATAAAAAATATCCTATGCCATAACCCAGGTACGTTAGTACTATTATTTTGACCCAGGTCATGGTCTACCTATGTGCCAAATTTAATTCAAATCCTTTCAGCCGTTTTAGTGTGAAAGCGTAACAAACAAACAAACTTACTTTCGCATTTTATAATACTAGCTCTCCCTCTCTCTCGAACCGAAATACCTACTTGTCGGTATAAAAAGTATTCTTTGTGTTAATCCGTGCAACTATCTGAGTGCCAAATTTCATCAAAATCCGTTCAGTAGTTTTTGCGTAAAAAAGTAACAAACATCCAACACCAACGAATTATAATTCGTTGATCCACACGAACTTTCGCGTTTATAATATTAATTAGTAGGATGTATTTATTAAGTAAACGGAAACCTTGATAAAACTAGCTTTTCCGTCAGTTTCATTTGCGCGGATATCGATATTTAAATCTACATTTTCAATTCTTGCGCCAGACAATTTAGCTATGAAGGAGCCATCCCCATAGAGCCCACAAATTCTTTGAATTCGTTACGTTAAATCATCTGCCTAGGGATACACCATTGATGTTTAGAATATGATGAGAAATACTGTATCAATTTGTTTAATGTACCTGTTTCAAGAGGTACCTACCTAAATGATAAGCAAATAATATTGTATGATAAGCAAAGTTATTATGGTAGCATACATAATTTTAATTTCGATTTCAAGCATGATAAGTCGGCCGACTTCTTCAGAATATGCAATAATAATAATTAGACCGCACCCCCACCACTTGCACTGTCTAATCATGTTGTTGAAGAGGAAGATGATAGAGTCGCTACAGTAAGTAGCCAGTCCAACGACCAATTGAGAAGCGCACTGGAGGATGCGTTTCGCGAGTACATGTCCACTCCGACCGAACTTAGAGACCGACTATCACGCCTTCCCATCCATGCACATGAAAAATAGGGCGCTGGCGTGTGCCTTGCCAACTCGCAACTTAAGAGGAAATGCGGGCGACCAGACTTTTGAAATTTAGGTATTTGAAGAAACTATTGCTGTCGCTCTGCGAGCGCTCCACCCTCAAATTCGTACGATAAGGACAACTGCAAATCTGACTAAATAGCCTATGTAAAAAGTCACATTTCGAGGTTTGGCCTATTTCCTCCTCAAATATTGGACCAATTTAAAAGATATTTCATAAACTGAATAAGAAGGATATACCTATTTATATATTTTTTATTTTTATTTTATATACCCTTTTTTCTTTTTTCGTTAAAAATTGTCAAATTTGTACACCAGGTCTCTGTTGACAGCGTTCTGAATAGGCAATTTTGAGCATTTTTTTAAGGGTTCTAGTTCTTATAAAAATAATGTATCATCAAAAAGGAAAACATAGGGGCATACAAGTAGCTAATATTTATATTTCTGTAAAAAATCATTGCTTTATGGTCATTAACCAGAAAGAAAATAAGCGAGAGCGTTTGTATGGAGAAAAGAGCACCCGCATTTCCTCTTAATTTTTTTGAGAGCAGCGAGGATCTCGTTGATACAAACTCGGTCCTGTATTACGCGGCTATTGCGGCATGTCAAAAAGTTGTTAAGAAAGTTACGATAGCGTTTGTAGGTAGTGCTAAGTATCATATTATCGGGATCTTTTTGTGCTGTATGGTGCATTGTGTCTTTGTTTTTTATACATTTAAGAAGTCCAGGGGTAACCCAGGGCATTATGATTCTTTTTTTGTGACCTCTTTACAATGTAATTCAATTGCTGATTAAATTTTATGAATTAGAGACTCAGCGGCTTCATTAGCATCACTAATATTAAACAAATAAGACAGGTCTGTTTTCCGCAAGTCATCTAACGCTGCTTGTTGATGCGGTGCGCCTAATGTAATGGTTTGGTTTGGGTGACTTGTTTACTGTGTCGAAACTTAGCACAGTTGAGTAATGATCCGTGATCAATGTGGAAAACTATAGTGTGGTTGCTCTTTTATGCGTCTTTAACATGACATGGGCAAGACACGCCTGCGCCCTTGTAGGGAAGACGTGAGCAGGTAACATGTATGCCATGTGAAGAAATAATATTAAGGTCCGATCCGATTGGTTAATTAAGTGCTCCGGTATGATGATAGACATCAATTCGTCGTCAATCGTTTAAATCCCCAGTGAAAACTAAAGTTTTATAATTATCCATTTAGTGTAGCCAACACATCATTGAGACTTAAGTATAAGGAAGTGGTCAAGGTTCTTTTTTGCCAGCGAACGATATATTCTATATTGCCACAATAGGTAGCGAAATCGTCGTTATAAGAGCACACCAGATAATTAGCATCCAGTAACAATGGTTGGGAAATAAGTAGCTTTTAAAAGTATTTTAGACAAAAAACAAAGATAATTTAAAAACAAAAAACAATTTAAAATGTTGGAAAATACGGAGACAAAGTGGAATTTCTACATTTTATTGCTAGTCACCATTGGTCATTTATTTTCCTTAGACACAGATTAATACGGATGGGACACTCCGCAGTTTAGGTATGAAGCTACAAGTATACGCGGCGGGCTCATCTCACTGGGTCAATTCAGTGTGGGCTGCCGCGCACCGGCCGCCCGGCTCGCACGTTACTTACCTACTCACTCGCAGATACTCACTCACGCGCCGCGTCGTAAAAGAAGACAACCCTAACGAGTCAGAAAGTATAAGAGTTACGCGATAGAAAGAGAGGCTTGTAGGTGCATAAAACTGTAGGTAATAAGCGTTGTGCAACCTGAATTGCACTTTATTCTGGTCCACTTTGGTTTCCCCTTTTTTAGCAGGTAGGTATATTTCTCATCTCAATACTGGTGCTCTTCTTACTCTTTTCTAAACTTTCTATTTTTTCTTCTAATTGTCGTATGTTAGACAGCTCTCCCTTCCCTCTTCCTATACCTTTTCGAGCTTTAATTTCATGTTATCGTACTGTTCCGATATCATTGCAAATGACTCGCAAAACTCATTATTTTGTTCAATAATGCCGTTGATGGAATCTTGCAGAGAGTGGAGTTTTGCATCCTGTTTTACAGTAAAGTTTCTGAAGAGTTCCTTCATTTGCTTCATGAGATCGTTCTTCTGAACCTCTCCGGGATTTTTAAGTTTGTATCTGCAGGTGACATTACTACTATCGATACTTTCAGCTATGACTTGCATGTTCGGCTCTGAAGCAATACATGGATTTGTAGGTGGCGAATTTGGAGTCCGCAACATATTATTTTATTTATTAAAAGTTGTGTTTTATTATTAAAATGTAATGTGAAAAAACGGAGCCAAGGAAGCAGTGACTAGCAGTCATTGCTTCCTTCTCTTACGCAGTTAAGTATACGGTTACCGTTTGTCAATCGTTCATCGATCAATGGTCCGTCGACTATCGATTGTCCATTAATCGATTCGAATCCATTTTTGATTCAATTAATTTCGTTTTCGATTTATTTATCGTTTACTAGGAGTTGCCGAAATATCTCACGGGAACGAAAATCCTTCCTAATTCCTTGTCTAAATTTTAAAGGGAACCTCTGTTCAAAATTTCAGCTTTCTAGGTCCAATGGTTTGGGCTTGGCGTTGATGAGCCAGTCAGTCAGGACTTTTCTTTTTATATAATTATTAAGATTGTATTTTGAGGCGATAAATACTATCAATAGCGAGTAGCGACGTCGATCGACCGCAATCTAGTTGCAACTTTATACGACTAACTCAAATTCTTATAATAAATAATAATAATATTATCCTTGGACATTTCACACAACGCCATTATTATTACCATTCTTATTATGAAACTGAGAACACAATAATAGACGTGCCAATAATGTCAATATTTTGTTTAGTTCTACATGTCACCATCGCTGGCACTAATTGGGCTATGCGTGGTGCCACCTGTGTCAATGTTGGCGGTCATATACGGAAGATTCGTGCGCGGCATCACGAGACAACTACAGGATGCACTGGCCGAATCTAGTGAGGTACGATTATTTCATTGAACTGTTTGAATTGTTTTGTCCCCTCTCTACAGGTCATCTTAAAAAAAATATCAGTCATCACGGTTCCGTGGTGCGTTCGGAGGGGTCGCATAGTAACTAACATGCCTATAGTTTCATTTATGCATCGAGATAGTAATGGTGTATGCAGAAGATGTGCATAAAAAGAAAAGTCGAAAGCAGAAACAACAGCGAGATCGAGCATAAAAAAAAACAACAAATTCAGCCTATAATGTTCTCAATGTTTGAGACTCAGGCTTTCTAGGTGTGATATGGGAAAGGGCCGTAATTCATCAGGCGGGTCCAATGCGGCGCCGGGTCCATAAGTACTTCTATATTTATATAAACACAACAATTAAAAAAAAAAAAACCAAGCAACAATTTTCATATAAAATGTTCCAAATCCTTACGTGAATATTGTTTTCACGGCTAATTCCCAGGAGCTCCAAATCTATTGTTCTCCAAACAATTTATCTCATGCCATGTTTGTGTGTAGATATTCATACTCGTTTCTACATGTGAATACTTTAACACATAACATGTGTGTTCATACATACATAAACTCACGCTTTCTTACCATGGGGGTAGGCAGAAACTACAGGACGCCCCACCTGTTATGTGCTACGATCCTTACTCCTTTTGCCTCTTTTACGAAATGTAGTCAGTAGTCACACACGCACGCCGTTTGCGAGTCCTAAGCACATGACCTTTCATGCGTTAATTTTGGTGTCTTATCTACTTAATGTATAATAACAACATACTGCATGATGTTCAAGATAAGGATAATAGCTATTTATGAAGACAATATAATCATAATAATATTTATAATGTAAAAACGGCTTATTCCCAGGAGCTCCAAATCTATTGTTCTCCAAAAAATTTATCTCCTTACCTTTTTTTTAAAGTTTCCCAAGAGTTCTATAATTTTATTAGTTAAATAATAAAATACTAAAATTGTTCCCAGCGGCTCCAAACCAAATTGCGAAAGGTCAACAAAACACAAATTGCTAACATTAATAATGTTATAATTCCGTGGTAAATAGTTTCAGTACATAGACAGTTACAAATCAATCTTATGCTAAGTACGTACCTAATGGAAAATTGAAAAAATAATCACACAAAGCACTTTCTGTCATCATCACCAATGGACTTTATGTCAATCAATCAATAATAATTAATCAATTGCAAGGGCGCAAGGTCGACTATCCTATTTTGCTATTGTAAATTTTAGATGGACAGCGCGGTAGGGCGCGGGGGTGGGGACAGGAGGTTCGACATTGTTGCATTACTCCGGTAATTTGTTTGTTGAATCATAGATTAATTTTATTGTAAATATACTTATCATTTTTTGGGCAATTTGTACTTTAAAATTTTTGGAGCTCAGGGAAAGATTTTGTTTATTATTATTATATTGCTTTTTGAAGCACAGGATTAAGGGCGAGCGCGCACTGCGGTGCGTTTCCGTTAGTTCTGCCGCACTGGGCGGGCCCAAACCAGCAAAAAAACGCATGACCGCAGTGCGCGCACTTTAAAGACATTCCATAGTTCACAGATTGTGCGTTAGAAAAACGCACCGCAGTGCGCGCTCGCCCTAACACTGCATGGATGAAATGACGGCAGGTCACAGGAACAATCTGCGACTCCCGCATTCGCCTTAAACTTAAGGGGAAGATATATAAAATAATGGTTAGACCTGCTGTCTTGTATGGATCAGAATGCTGGGCCACAAAAGGGATGAATGAAAAGCATGCAGCTGCGATGTGAATGCTAAGAGGGATGTGTGGTGTTACACGAATGGATAGAATAAGAAATGAGTACTTAAGAGAAAGTTTGAAAGTGGCACCGGTGACGGAAAAGTTGTGCGGAAATCGGTTGTCATGGTATGGGCATGTGATGCGGACGATGCGGAGGAATGAGGAAAATGTCGTGAGGAAAGTTTTGAGTATGAATGTCGATGGCTATAAGAGTAGGCGAAGACCAAAGAAACGATGGATGGACTGTGTGAAAGATGACATTAATAGAGAATTATGGAAAAAAAGGACATGTTGCGCCGACCCCAAATAGATTGGGATAAGGGCAGGAGAATGATGATATGTTGCTTTTTGGAGTTCCTGCGAATAAGCCGTATGTTTATTAATAGTCTTATTTACATAAGCGACTAGATTACCAGACCAACAGGACATCGTTGTTCTAGTAGTCGCAAGCGGTAGGTACAGTAACAGCCAGAAGTCAACTAGCAATCTCACAAAACTATGGCATAGCAATATTAGTCTACTTATGACCTTCTTGCGCGCCGCAGCCCGTATAGGTATAAGCGCCGCACGCTGCCCGTGTAGGCGATAATGGTCATTGCGGTGTAAGTGGACTTCTGGCCGTTGACTGTACCTACTGCTGAGCGTCCTGGGTTCGATTCTCAGAACAAGCAAGTGATATATAGGATATTTTCTGTCATGGTCTGGATATCTGCTCGGTTACTGGCGATAGGCTTGCCTTCTTCAACGTGATGTGTTCTTCAACATACAGATATTTTTTGTTCTGTTTGAAAGTGACTTGATATAGTGTACTTAGCTATTTTTTTTTATTAGCCTACTTTGTGTCCCATTGCTGGCAAAGGCCTCCCCTTTTTCATTCCAAACCTCCGTCTTGTGCGATCTTAGCTATGATTGAGAAAATCTATTCATTCGTTTGAAGATTTTCAGCTCTTTTCTAGTTGATCATGCTCACTCAAATGTCTCGCTGGTGGTGGCGTGTGTGTTGGATCATTAAGTTCCCTTCAAAATAGTTGAGCTAATTGGTGCTGATCCATGCGTCATGTTCGTGAACGTGCGCCGTCAGTTGGGACTGGTCGTCTCTTAGCTGCCACGGCTTATTTTTAATTTAGTTGTTTTTAGTTTTTATCTCTTTCATTACGGACGCTTTTAACGTGCACGTCTTTCTACATTGTTCTCACATCTATATTTTCAATATGAACGATGTAAAAAATATTATGTAAAATATTTGATTTAAAAGAGTGTCCGTGGAGTTTCTTGCCCGTTCTTCTCCAGGATCTACGCTTTGGAATGGGCAACTAGCTTCATTTTTCTGACTGACCGACCCAAGACCGACCCTTTGACAATTCAAAAGTGCCTGTAATTGGTTTATTTGAAATAAATGCTTTGAGTTTGAGTTTGAGTTTGATGAATTTGGTATTCTGTTACTTTAGTGATAAGTATTAAAATAACTTTTTCCATTCACAGTTGGCTGAAGAAAAAATATCAAACATAAAGACTGTGAAGGCATTTAGTAAAGAGGAGGCAGAATGTCAGACTTATGGAGAACGAATAGAGAACTTATTGACACTCGCTTATAAGGAGTCGTTGGCCGTCGGCAGTTTCTATGGATTGGTAAGTTATGTTAATGGTGTATGATTACTTGATGAGCATCATTTATGTATGATTGACGATGCAAATAAATACAGGTTTAAGTATCGGAAATACAATTAATGCTTACATTTCGTAACAGTACCGACTTGCCCTACTTTGCAAACAAAATATTTAACTTTAAAAAATGTGTTTCTTTGGCCATCTGGTTTCGTAAACGCATTTTTACTTAACGGTCCCCCTTTACTATTTTTCAGACTAAAAGATCTTTTGAAAGGCTCAATCGGAATAAATACCTAATACGAAAAAAAAGGCCGAAAATTTATATATTTTTTAATCACTTGTATCATCAGGAAAACATTGTCCTAAAACTTACTTTCTCCATAATCAAACATTATCAACTTGTAATCACAGACGGGCCTCGCAGGGAACACGATAATAATCCTGGTGCTATACTACGGAGGCGGTATGGTCGCGACCGAACAGCTGACTGTCGGCAATCTGACGTCATTCCTTCTATACGCTGCTTATGTGGGCATCAGTATTGGAGGCCTGAGCAGCTTTTACACAGAGCTGAATAAAGGAATAGGTGCTGCTACGAGGCTGTGGGATATTATTGATAGGGTTCCAGCTATTCCTGTGTCAGGTAATAAGAATTTATTACTACTGTAGTACTCACAATGAGTCCTCTGTATCTTTGAGCATGGGTTCCAGTATAATCGTGCTCCACTACTTACCACTGTAGATACCTACAAGTCTGACTAATCGAATAGAAGCTCCGTATGGTGTGTCAGTATGTGCGCAAGCGCATAGTTAATGTTTTGTGACGAAAAATTATCCCACTAATATTATAAATGCTTAAGTTTGGATGGATGGATATTTGTTACTTAGTCACGCCAGAACGGCTTAACGGATCTGGATGAAATTTTGGCACAGAGATAGATTATAGTCTGGAATAGTACATAAGCTACTTTTTTTATCTGGTTAGTACTTTCCCGTGGTATAATTCTCCGACATCCACGCGGTCGAAGTCGCTGGCTAGAGCTAGGAAAAAATAAGTTTAAATAATGTTTACTATTTTTCCTTATTTTGTCACGTTTTTCAATTTTGTATCTTAATTAATTAAATTTAGATTTTTGACCTCGCTAAAATTGATTCCGAAACAAATTATGATATGAAACCTAGTTATCTATCATACCTACCAAAAAAAATCGCAAAAACATTCCACTCAATAAAACTTTCCATCCATTTCAGGTGGCTTGAAACCAGCATGCAAACCTAAAGGCGAATTAATATTAGAAAACGTATTCTATTCCTACATCGACTCACCTTTAATAAAGGGTGTGAACCTGCACCTTCATCCTGGGAAGTCAATAGCCCTGGTAGGAAGGTCAGGTTGTGGTAAAAGTACCATAGCATCGTTGATAATGAGGTTATATGACCCTGACAAGGGAAGGATACTGCTGGATGGAGTAGATATTAGAGACCTGGATCCTAAATGGCTAAGGAGTCACATTGGTTTTGTTAGTCAGGTATGTATTTTGACAATTTTCCAATAGTGCTGCCGTAAATAAAAGAGGTTCTCAGGAGGCATCTGAGGATAGAGAAAGGGGAAAAATTTGCCTTATTAGATGCGCCTTTTTTGTTTAGTAAGGCTTAATTTCTTCTTTTACATTTTTTCTGCAGATGCACCACTTTTGAAATCAGAATAGTAGACTCAAAAAATTGTGAGAGCTAGGAGAGCACAATAGCACAGTACAGTACAACTATTTTCTTAATGTCCCTCGGCAAACTACGTGTTTCGTCAGTCGTCGGATTTCTATCAGTTGTCCTTTGCACTTGGTGCAGATCGGACGCTCTCAATCGACTTGGAAGTATATAGAGTTGTTAATACTCTTATTAACTTGATGTAATTTATTTAAAAAATGGAAGGAAAGCTGCCATGTATATTATCTACACATGTTTTTGCAAATAAATTAATCTGAATCTGCTAATGTCTGACGAAACACGAAGTTTGCCGAGGGACATTAAGAAAATAGTTGTACTGTACAGTCTTCGCCACTCAAGTTGGCAAAAAAGTGAGGATGTGCAGTACGGAATCCTGTTGCGTGGTTGGTCGATACCGCAACAGGATTCCGTTATTTATTAGTACTTATTACATAATTATCTTTATGCTGTGACAATAGCTACTAGCTTTTCAATTTTGTTTTCGTTACGTATACTGCTTTCACCACTACAGCAGGGCCCTCCTCGGGCCTTTGACGGCTCAATATTGATCTCCTATGGGTATTGGCAGGGGATTGAGCTCAGTGGCATGTAATCGGAGAGGCTTAATGATATCCAGCAGCGGTGCTATAGCTGACACAAAAAAGGCGAAATTTCGAAATAGTTGCACGCACAAACAAGGCTTGTTCTTTACGTGGCATGAAGGGCTTGTGGCTAAGTAATAACAGCCGCACGGGTCGATCCATCAGGTTAAGCTACGCTTGCCGGAGTCGGTCCGTGGATGGGTGACCATCTTTACATACCAAGACGCCTCCGTGCCTTGGAAAGCTCGTTAAACCGTTGGTCCCGGCTGTCGTTCGTGGATCTTTGACAGTCGTTAGGTACGGGTCGTCAGAAGCCAGAACCAGTTTTACCAAGGGGTATCGTATTACCCAGTAACTGAGTTGTGGAGGTCAGATAGGCAGTCGCTGAATATAAAATACTGGTATTCAGCTGCATCCGGTTAGACTGGAAGCCGACCCCAACATCGTTGGGAAAAGACTAGGCAGATGATGTGGTAAAGGCTGCTGCATACATCACTAGAAATTGATCAGTTTTGGTGTTGTCTAACACCCGCTTTCTGTATTGAGAATTTAAAGTCAGTCATTTGTAAGTTATTACTAAGGACGAAAATACACATGCCTGTAGCTGGTACAAAACTATGAAGTATTTGGCTTGCCATTGTGACATTGACCAATCAGAAGTTGTGATGCCACACGGCATGCCAACTACTTGAATAGTTTTGTACCAGCTACAGGCATGTGTATTTTCGCCCTTAAGGACGCTGTTACAAATGGGTTTAATTAATGATTTTACTACCCATTTGTAACAGCGTCCTTAAGATAAAAGCCTTGGCAATTCAAAATTTCTTTACAAAAAAAAAACAAGAACAACTTCAAATTCTTAATTCAGAAGCCGGGTGTTATTCTCAGCTATATTTTAACCCAATTAATAAGTTCATCGCCTGATAATCACGTGAATAACTTACTTGTAGTCAACACTTTTGTTTATCTCTTGAAAGGTTATCAATGAATGGCCAAAAGTGTATCCTCAAACAAAAAATAATTTGTATATTCTTTCGTTTCAGGAACCAGTATTATTTAGTGGGACCATAAAAGACAATATACTGTATGGTGCTTTAGATGAAGATTTTGATGATGAAGAATTATTAGAGAAAAAAAATAAAGTGAGTATTTATGTACACCTCCAGAGTATAATTAAAAAAAAATACGCATATCAATTTTATTGTTTAAAATACGACGTGCATTCAAAAATGATACACCAAAATGATACACTAAAGCAATAATACCTTCTACCGGGAGCAATTGGCAGTAAGGTTCCCTATTGGCACGACGTGGCATTGCACGGTGAAGCATTAACATTTTGCATGGCTCGGTATTTCGAAAGCCTTCCACGGCATGCCGCACCTTCCCGCGGGATGCTCAAATCCCCTTGAGACGATATCAACAATATTAGAGTGCTAAGGGTATGAAAATAAGATTCAAAATCATCTCCGCTTATGAAAATCTTTTTTCTTCTTTTTTTGCCGCCTGGCATCCGCACATTTTCATACTTTGGGAGAAAAAAAGTTCTGACCTGGGCGAATCTATCTATGTATTTGGGTTTGGAGCTATTTGCGTATAGTAACGATATAGAGAAAGGCCACAGCTGCAAACACTAGAGGTTGTCAATAGTCAATTTCATTAATTTCATTCCCAATTAATACGATTGGAAACACTCTCACATAGTTCGCAGTTATTGGACTGAGTCCAGTATACATACGAACCTTATAATTTATATCTTATCACACGCGCCTAGATGCTAACATAATTACAAAAAATGTATATAAGTAGTTTATCAGCCATCTCGTTACCATAACACAAGCATTAGGTTGCTTAGCTTGGGACTAGATGGCGTTGTGTGAAATGTCCAAGGATATTTATTTATATTTATTATTTATTTATTTATTACGTCATAAAGTAGGTACATAACCGTGGTAGTTTAATAAACTCAAGTTGCGCAATGATACTATCAAAGCGTGATCACTTCAGATTGTTAATTGTAAATAGATACATTACTGTGATTTATAGTATATCGGTAGATAACAAATAAACAAAACAAATTCGTTAGTTACCTGGTTCTCCTGCGGATCTCTTCATTTCTGGTTCGATCACGTAGGGAAAACTCCAAGCATAGTCCTTTCTATGGAAACTCCAAGCATAGCCCTTTTCCATTGCACTTCTGGTGACTTTTAGACGACCACGTTTCAGTGCCATAGGTCATCACTGGCAACACGCACTGGTGAAAGACCTTCGTCTTTAGACACTGCGGTATGTGGGACGAGAAGATATTGCGTAGCTTCTCGAAGGCTGCCCAACCGAGTCGGATTCGACGATTGAACTCTTTCTCGATGTTAGACATACCTGACAGGACAGTTTGTCCTAGGTAAACATATTATACAGGGTGTTCGGCGCATGGACCGACACAATTTTTTGGGGGATGGGGGGGGGGGGGGGGGTCATTTGCTAGGTTTCACCTAAAGACCTCCATGTCCTAAGTGTGACGGTAATTGAGATATGTTTTTTTTTGTTCTTTCTTTGAATTACCCAAAATCTGGCCTTTGAATCGATATATTTTTTTTGTTTATGGTTGCAATAGAACAAAATAAATTTTATAATAGTCTGCAATGTATTTTTATTCTAAATAAATTGTTATTTGATGTAATTGATCAGTAGAAAATGACTTATGTGCTTCCAAAGTCTTAAAAATGTTTAAATGTATGAAAAATTACTACTCTTAAATTCATTTTTTTTTAAATGAAGCCATTTTGACCTTATTTTTATCTCAAAAAGTTCTTTAGCTTGTACCCTTTCTAAGGGTATGCTACACGCTATGAAAAACAATTCAAATGTAGTCAAAATACTAGTTAGAGAGTCAGTTATGGAGTGTTTTAAGAAAAGACTTATTACGGTAATTATATTTTTTTATTTTATTTCGAATAATAATACATTGTAGACTATAATAAAAAGTATTTTATTCTTTTACAACCATAAACAAAAAAAAAATATCGATTCAAAGGCGAGATTTTGGGTAATTCAAAGAAAGAACCAAAAAAAACATATCTCAATTACCGTCACACTTAGGACATGGAGGTCTTTAGGTGAAACCTAGCAAATGACCCCCCCCCATCCCCCAAAAAATTGTGTCGGTCCATGCGCCGAACACCCTGTATGATGATATAGTTTGACCTATACCACTGAATGTGCAGAGGGATGCCGTGAGCGTTTACGAATGAGCGGCGGGATGCCGTGAGTGTGCGATTACAGTGGCGCGGGGCGGGCAGCGGGGGCGGGTGGCGGGTATTGTATGATGATATATTTAGTTTGACCTATACCACTGAATGAGCTCTACCCCCTCGTCTCACCGCGTACACCTAAGGTGCGGTACAGCGGTATCGGTCAAACTATAGCTTCTATTATGTAGGTTTGTGGGAAAGAATTTTTTAATGTTTTTTTTTTTATTGTATTTTAATTTGATGTGAACGCAACTGCAATTCCTCTGGTATCGCGGTTGCCATTAAAAGCGGTGATCACTTAGCCATTCAAAAACATAAAAATAACCCCACAAAATTCTTTTGTTCACAGGGAGACACTCCCTGGATGGCGGCAGCTAAAACAGCACATTTACATGAACTGGTAGTAACTACAAGCGAGGGCTGGGCGCGACAGGTGGGAGCCCGGGGCGGGCAGCTTAGTGGAGGGCAGAAGCAGAGGGTCGCCATAGCTAGGGCTATCGTTAAGGTACGTATTTGCTTTGGTAAATGTTACAGAGAGAGATAAATTGACGTCGCTTGATGAGTGGCCAATCCTGGGTGGTACAGTGAAGTCTTTTATATCGGTCCGGGGGTTTTGGACTTAATGTCAAATTTCCATCTTTTCATATCATCTGAAACTCAAAATGTCTTATGCCCCAAAATGCCTGAAATTCGTATCGGCTCTTTTTACTAATGACTGAATCACTGAATACCTTTGGTTTTTCATACATTCGATGACAAAATTGTATTGTGCGATTCTGTTCAGTGTCATGTAGTTTCCTAATAGGTAAAGTACTTTTTGTTATCTTTGTACGACTAAGGTCCCTAATATACTCGTATCATTTTGGCCACTTCTGGGTCAAGAGCGAGTCGGACTCGCGCACCGAGGGTTCCGTTCCGATTTCTGAAAAAGTGTGCTATTTAGAGATATCGTTTTATTTTTCCTGTACCTAAGCTTGACATAAACATCTATCACGTAGAATAATTTCAGATTTTTCTATTTGCAAACTTCGGAGATAAGGGGAGGGGAACGGTATTTTTTTAAACATTTTTCATGAAAACTCGAAAACTATGCGGCCTAAAAAAAAGAAAAAAAATCTTTGAGAATTTTCAAAGAGCGCTCTTTTATATGATACCCCACATGCCCTAGTAGCCCCATTTCGATTTTTAAAGACAGGGGGCTTTCAGTCCCTGTTGCAAAAAAAAAAAACATAAGTATATATTTTTATTTCTTTCTTATTTACAAAATAGTTGGGCAAACGTCATCTAAAACTGTTCCAAATTTCAAGTTGATAGCATTAGTAGTTCTTGAGATATCCAGCTGTAACAGACAGACAGACAGACCGAGTCACACCATTAGGGTTCCTTTTTACCATTTTGGTACGAATCCCTAAATACAACTGTGTGAGGTGAGAGAGGCAAAATTTACTCACAATTTCTTTTTTGGAAAATGTTATTTTATTAAGAAAACGGTATAGATCATTTAAATAGATATTATTTTTAGTCAAAGATATAAAGTATAGTTTATGTTTTACTTTGCAAGTTTTTTTACTTCAACTATCCGTCAACCGCACACCATTATTAAATAAATTAAGTAGGTAAGTATAGTGTAGATACATTGTATACCACTGTACATCGATTGTCATTTTCTTTATCAGACATATAAACATTCAGGCATATTAGATTTCAGGCATTTTGGGGTATAAGACATTTTGATTTTCAGATGATATGAAAAGATGGAAATTTGACATTAAGTCCAAAACCCCCGGACCGTTTTATATCTTCGTCAGTTTTCAAACTCTTTTTTTAATCAAGTCAGGACACAATACCTTTTCAAGCTACAGCACTGAGAAGACTATTGAATAGAAAACTATAATTAATAACTTGATAACAAAGATCAAAATAGCATAAGTACACTTTTGACCAATGTCGAGTTGACATTAATCCTTTTTAATGCCCTGGCCACTTTATATTTTTTTAACTTTAATAGTCGGAGTCTGTCAGTGGTAATTCAGTCTGACATTTAAAGAAGATGGCTGAATATCACTGTGGTATTGACATTACGACGCAATGTTTAATGCTAAGTCGGCAAAACAGATTCTATCGTGCAATGAGCAGATAAAAATAACCCTTATGGTGAAGAAAATATTTTGGAGGTGAATGTAAATGGTAGCCAGTAGCCGGATTACTGTTAATCGACGTCGATTGTTTCAATTCGACTTCTTTTGATGGCTTTAAATAAGGATAGTTTAAAAAAATATTTATTTACTAGCTTTTGCCCGCAGCTTCGCCCGCGTGGATGTCGGAAAATATCCCATGGGAACGTTCATGTGGAAAACATATCATATCCCTAACTTAAGAAATGCTGGGTTTCCCTTACAAACTTTCATCCCCTATATCACACCCTGTAGTATTGTTTTTGAAAGTATCCTATGTCCTTTCCCAGGATGCTATATAAATATAAAGCCTTGCCAAATTTTGTCGTGCAGTTTTGTAAATTTTAAAATCAACCCCTATTTTACCCCCTTAGGGGATGATTTTTCAAAAACGCTGAACAACATATTTATATATTTCCTATCAAAAGCATACATTTTAATTTTCACATCCCTAACTTAAGAAATACTGAGTTTCCCATACAAACTTTTATCCACTATATCACCCCCTGAAGGATTATTTTTTAAGACCAAAAGTAGCCTGTGTCCTTCCCCAGGATGCTATATAAAGCCTTGCCAAATTTGATCGAAATCCGTACAGTTTTGTAAATTTTAAAATCAACCCCTATTTTACCCCCTTAGGCGATGATTTTTCAAAAATGCTGAACCGCATATTTCTTAATTTCCTACCAATAGCATAAATTTGTTATCCCTAACTTAAGAAATACTGGGTTTCCCTTACAAACTTTCATCCCCTATATCACCCCCTGTAGTATTGTTTTTGAAAGTATCCTATGTTCTTTCTCAGGATGCTATATAAAGCCTTGCCAAATTTTGTCGAAATCCGTGCAGTTTTGTAAATTTTAAAATCAACCCCTATTTTACCCCCTTAGGGGATGATTTTTCAAAAACGTTGAACCGCATATTTCTTTATTTCCTATCAAAAGCATACATTTTATTTTTCACATCCCTAACTTAAGAAATACTGAGTTTCCCATACAAACTTTCATCCCCTATATCAACCCCTGTAGGATTATTTTTTAAGACCAAAAGTAGCCTGTGTCCTTCCCCAGGATGCTATATAAAGCCTTGCCAAATTTGATCGAAATCCGTACAGTTTTGTAAATTTTAAAATCAACCCCTGTTTTACCCCCTTAGGCGATGATTTTTCAAAAATGCTGAACCGCATATTTCTTAATTTCCTACCAATAGCATAAATTTGTTATCCCTAACTTAAGAAATACTGGGTTTCCCTTACAAACTTTCATCCCCTATATCACCCCCTGTAGTATTGTTTTTGAAAGTATCCTATTGTAATGATTATATAGGTATGTAAGGTTTATTTTAATTTAACTGTTATTGGAATTGTAAAATCGTGCGTCAGGAGATCGCACGATGTCGGATGGCCGAATGTAATGATTTTTAAAATAATAATTACGAATAAGACTTTTTTTTTTTTTTGTAGGCATGTCCCACTTCTGAGATGTGATGAAATCATACACCTCAATTGCAGTATTGAATATAATTTATTCACTTAATTCTAAAACACATGGTTATTAACAATCACTTATCACAGTTATCACTTATCATCATGAATTTAATAAAAGTAGCACGGATCCGTCAGATATGCTTACAGGTCAAAGCCTAGAAAAAGACTGACCCTGTGAACTCTGTCCTAGCAAATCAGTTGCCCACTGAAGGATCCCCACTTTAAACGGAAGTGAACACTCAGCCGGCTAACGACCAATCAGAGCAAAGTAAACAGTACACACAATCACTTGACTAACTTAAATAATTTCATGACTTATGATTAGCCTTATGATTATTATAAATAAAATAAATAAACTTTTAAAACTTAAACAATAATTATTTACTAACTGTATTAAAGAAATATACTTTAATAATAGTATTCTACAAATGAATACCTAAACGGATGTATAAAGTACGTGCAATCACTAGCGCCATCTGTCGCTTGTGGAAAAAGTCTTATTCGTAATTATTATTTTAAAAATCATTACACTATGTTCTTTCTCAGGATGCTATATAAAGCCTTGCCAAATTTTGTCGAAATCCGTGCAGTTTTGTAAATTTTAAAATCAACCCCTATTTTACCCCTTAGGGGATGATTTTTCAAAAACGTTGAACCGCATATTTCTTTATTTCCTATCAAAAGCATACATTTTAATTTTCACATCCCTGACTTAAGAAATACTGAGTTTCCCATACAAACTTTTATCCCCTATATCACCCCCTGAAGGATTATTTTTTAAGACCAAAAGTAGCCTGTGTCCTTCCCCAGGATGCTATATAAAGCCTTGCCAAATTTTATCGAAATCCGTGCAGTTTTGTAAATTTTAAAATCAACCCCTATTTTACCCCCTTAGGGGATGATTTTTCAAAAATGCTGAACCGCATATTTCTTAATTTCCTACCAATAGCATAAATTTGTTATCCCTAACTTAAGAAATACTGGGTTTCCCTTACAAACTTTCATCCCCTATATCACCCCCTGTAGTATTATTTTTGAAAAAAATAGTATCCTATGGCCTTCCCCAGGATGCTATATAAAGCCTTGCCAAATAATGTCGAAATCCATGCAGTTTTATAAATTTTAAAATCAACCCCTATTTTACCCCCTTAGGGGATGATTTTTCAAAAACGCTGAACCGCATATTTCTTTATTTCCTATCAAAAGCATACATTTTAATTTTCACATCCCTAACTTAAGAAATACCGAGTTTCCCATACAAACTTTCATTCCCTATATCACCCCCTGTGGGATTATTTTTGAAAAAAAAAGTAGCCTATGTCCGTCCCCAGGATACCATCTATAGCCTTGCCAAATTTTATCGAAATCCGTTCAGTGGTTTAGGCGTGAAAAGGTAACAGACAGACAGACAGACAGACAGACAGACAGAGTTACTTTCGAATTTATAATATTAGTATGGATTTATCATGAAACGCCTAATGGTCAATTACTTACATTAATTCACTTGTATTACAGTTTTCTTTAATGAAAAGCGACATCGAAGAAGAAGTTTAAATATCTCAAAAAATAGTGAAGTTGTAAAGTCCATGCTAGACAGAGATAGCACTACTTCGAGCTGACGTCACAAAACACAAACGCCATAGTATCTTCGCGTACAATTACCGTTTTGCGTGACAAGGATTGCAGAATAAAGAGTAACTTTGCAATAATATTTCCACCGATTTTTTGAATGACCGTCCATTTCGATCGGTGATCGTTCGATCATAAATAGACATGGAATATCAAATACGTTTTGAAGCGATCAATATCTCAACCAGCGTCGATCACCGCAGTCTGGTTGAACATAAACGCCACGTTTCTGGCAATAATCATCATCATCATCCCAGGGGACACAAGTCTACTGCTGGACATTGAACATAGCCCTCCATAAGCATCGCAACAACGATCGGTCCTACGCTGCCCGCATCCAGCGGATTCCTCTTTAGACCCAGTCTTAAACCATCGAGACATTTTTAAATTTCGCACACCGACAACTTTAAAGTTCTAAATACAAAACCTGATTTTAAACCCGAGCCTAAGGGTGACAAATCAACATCGAGCTATGCTGCGCTGTACTGCGCTATGCTGTGCTGTGTTTCTTAAGAGCGTAGACGGGCTGTGCGGGAATTGAAAAATAGGTATTTGAAGAAACTATTGCCGTCGCGCTGCGCTCTAGCAACCGGGCGGTATCAATATGTGAGTGAAGTCTGTATTTGTGTGCGTAGCTCAGTAGCGCGCATCTCCCGCCCGCTCGCGCCAATCAAACTACCTACGTTACGTTCGTTTCTGGGGGCCTACTCCCTAAGCATAAAGACCGTAGTTTCGGCCTTCGTTACGGGCGTTTCTTACTCCGTATCACTTACGGATTCATGATTGGTTCGGGGCCCGAACAAAGTATGAATGACAACATGATTTGCCAGTTGTCCCTACTCCCGATGTGTTTTTGCCCCTCCGAAAAATTTAACTTTTACACTTGTTTTGATGGATCGTAATGTCAGACGGACGGATGAACGGACGGACGGGAAGACGGACGGAGTTAGGGAGTAGGCCCCATGTCTCAGTCGGATTGAAAATATCGGCGTGCGCAGTGTTTCGTGTGATCGTGCTATTTATACTAAATTTTTCCATGAATGCCTTCTCCCTGAAATAATTGACGGTCGCATACCAAGAAAACCTGTAAGAGAAAGGATGGAAATGACGACAGAATAAATGTACATATTATTATATAACTTTTGTATTATTTAAAATACCCACAAGCACCTTTTCTGCCTCTTCTGCATAAATATTAAGAACTAGCTTTTGCCTAGCTTTTTAACTGACTACTACCCTACTTACCTAAAAAAATAATTAAAAAAAAACTTATTATCCTATTTCGGACGACGGCGACGGCTAATCCAAAAACGCAAAAATATAAAAATCGGTGTAATTAACACGATTGTCGACTTCCTTTTACATAATAGGTCTTTACCTATGAAATTGCCGTTTTGTATGAAAAAATTTAAACGAATTTTTTTCATGTATTTTTTATTTGTATTAATCGAAGTAATCACCCATGCAATCAATGCATCTTTGCCAACGCAGTGGCAGCTGGTCGGGAGGCAACAAATTCTTCAAAGGCATTTTGTACTGCCTCTCGGGTATTGAATTTTTTCCCGCCAAGAAGTTATCCAAATTCTGGAAAAAATAGTAGTCTGTAGGCGCAAGGTCTGGTGAGTAGGGCGGATGACGGAGAGCTTCCAACCCCAGTTCTTGCAACTTGGAGACCGTCTGCTGTGCAGTATGAGGTCGCGCGTTGTCGTGCAGGAGCAGCGGAGACGAGCGATTGACCAATGCTGGTTGGAGATGTGCCAGCTTCTCCATCATTGTGTTTAGTTCTTCACAGTATACATCTGCAGTAATGCTCACCCCTTTTGGTAAGAAGCTGTGATGAATCACACCGGCGCTAGACCACCAAACAGTGACCTTCACTTTTCTAGGGGTAAGTTTTCGTTTAGGACATTGTTTAGGTGCTGAACCAGGATCCAACCAACTTGCTGAGCGCTTGCGGTTATCGAACAGAATCCATTTTTCATCGCAGGTAACAATGCGGTTCAAAATTCCTTCATTTGTGTGTCTGTTGAGCAGTGCAAGGCACGTCTCGACGCGTACTTCGCGCTGGCGATCATTGAGTTCGTGGGGCACCCATTTGTCAAGCTTTTTTACCTTGCCAATTTGACGCAAATGGACCAAGATTGTTTTGACGCTAACCTCGAAAGCTGCTGCTAATTCAGCCGTAGATTGTGTATCATCAGCTTCCACAATCGCCTTTAATTCGTAATTGTCGACCAAAGTCTTCGGACGACCGCGAGGTTCATTTTTCAGGTCGAAATTTCCAGAACGGAAGCGAGCAAACCAATAACAGGTGGTGCGTTGGTTTGTAGTGTTAGCTCCGTAAACGTCGTTGATGTTGCGTGCCGCTTGTGCCGCGTTGCTGCCACGACGGTACTCATATTCCATAATTATTCGAATTTTTAACGTATCCATGATGACGAAAAAGATTGAAATGCGATGAAAATGTAACACTAATCAATAAACAAATGACTACTTTTGGAAAAAAAAAATCCATGTTTTTAAAATAAAATTAATTTGAAATTAGAATTCTTAGCCAAACAAAAATTATTTTGATTTGAAATGGCCAGTACTGCAGAACGGCAATTTCATAGGTAAAGACCTAATATATAGATTTACTTGATAAGAGCAGTCATTATTTTATTAACCGACTTCCAAAAGGAGGAGGTTCTCAATTCGTCGGAACCTTTTTTTTTTTTTTTTTTTTTTATGTATGTTCCCCGATTACTCGAAAATGGCTAGACCGATTTGGATTTTTCTTTTTTTGTTCGAAAGGGTATACGTTCCAAGTGGTCCCATGATCATCAAGTCAGGATCTGATGATGGGATCCCATGGAAATCGAGGGAAACCCTCAAATTTTATGGGCACACCTATATCGATTTCGGTATTTTTTATAGTAACTCGTGCATTTGCTCTCGGAAAGTACCATTCGGTGAACTGGAACTGATGATGAAGACCACAGAGGGTCATCGGAAATACTCAATTATATCTAAGTATATAACAGGTTAGGTTGCGATTCGATTACTTTAATATGGTTTATGCTCGTCAAAATAATGGTAATGGTGATTTCACCATGAGCTCCATTTCTCCTGGTTCTTACTAGGAGAACTCCTCAACAATTAACTTCCCTGCATCGGGAAAAGCAACATTTTGTAAAACGTGATGAGCAGTTGACATTGGGTTATTGTAACTTAGATAAATTACAAACTGAACCAATAAAAAGTGAAAAATAAAAACTTTTTTACAAAAACAAAAACCGACTTCCAAAAAAAACACTACAAATTGAAAAATAACTTTAATTTCGGAAGTCGGTGGCAAAAAACTAAAATACAGATCCAAAGACACCGACTTCCGAAATTAAAGTTATTTTTCACTTTGTAGTGTTTTTTTTGGAAGTAGGTCACGCAGTCGTCTCATATTTTACTTTTATAGGAGAAAAGGACGAATCCGTTGTTTGTGAAGGGTAGTAATAGCGCCTCCGAGGAGCCTGTCTAATCCCTTTCGAGGGTGGTCTGACCTAAAATTGAAATTCTCAAAAAAAACACTACAAACTGAAAAATAACTTTAATTTCGGAAGTCGGTGGCAAAAAACTAAAATACAGATCCAAAGACACCGACTTTCGAAATTAAAGTTATTTTTCACTTTGTAGTGTTTTTTTTGGAAGTCGGTTTTTAAACTCCCCTGTAAATATTTATGTCAAGTCAAAAGCAGAATTATCACACCAAGCAGTATAGTGCAAACTTTAGTTACGTATTATACCTAATGCTTCCGGTTTGTATTTTTATAAGAGACACTTCGCTAAAGTTCATTTCAATTATTAGTTAATTATAAACCCTAAAAATGTCATTGAATTGTTACTTCGCTGTCTCTTAAAAAAAAACAAAATGAGCATCAAACACTATTCAGTAAATCAGTATAGGATAAACGTCGATATCGACTGACATCACTATGATTTCGATAAAAACTTCGACACTAGTCACTTCCCTAATTGTGTACGTATTAGTCTAACCCTCCCTCACCTCTCGTCTCCCCCCGTAGAGTGCGATAGAGACAACTGCAGCTCAGAACGATTTTACCTATACAAAACCTTGACCGATCGACGTTTCGTATTCTCCTGTTTTCTCCTCGAAACCTAAGCCAATTAAATTATATTTGGTATCAAAATTTAAAGGAAGAATAGATCTATGCCCCTATTACTTGTTTTTATTTTAAAAACTTTTCAATTTTCTTTGGTAGTCGTCTGATTACGTAGGTAAAAACGGGGTATTTTTTTAGGTTTTTGGTAAGTCATATTTATTTTTGTAATACATTTTTTGAAAAAAAAAAATGACAGGGGCATGCCTTCAATAGACCTGGATTTTTATAAATAAAAACGATTACTCTAGAGGCATTATCCAGGAAGAGAATAGGGGAATACATTTGTATGGAAAAATGCAGCCCGTCTACGCTCTTAAGCTACGTTTTTTTAACAATCAACATCAAGCTGTGCGGCGCTGTACTGCGCTGTGCTGTGCTGTGTTAATTAAGCTACGTTTTTTTAACAATCAACATCAAGCTATGCTGCGCTTTGCTTAGATCAGTATTACAAGTAATCAGCAGCTCGTGTAGTCGTTTATCTCGTCAAAAATGACTTTATTTTCAGAAAAACGTAAACATTACGACATAGTTGAATCCGATGAAGATGAAAGTGAAGAAGAAGCGGATATGGATATTTTATGTGTTATTTTGTCTTTAAAAAGAGTCCAGTCACGGTAGCTTGTTACCACACACCATACGTGAAAAATACGGAGAATTTAATTTTCTAAAGAATATTGCCACTGAAGACGATTTTTTTAAATATTTGCGACTGACTAAAAATAATTTTAATTATTTACATTCGTTAATAAGTCCATATATAAAAAACCAAAATTGACTGTAAGAAAGCCATAAGCACTATCTGAGGGCGATGGAGGGGCACGCAGCGTGCTCCATGTTTGAAAAACCTAGCACAGCTCGACACAGCGCAGCATGGCAGAGCTCCATAAAAAACATAGCACAGTTCGGCACAGCGCGGCTCAGCACGGCGGGTAGCGCGCTTCGCTCGAGACTGCTGCGTTTTTATACAGAGCGTAGCCTCACACAGCGCAGCACAGCATGGTTTGTTTGTATTTGTCTTTAGTATGTTCTTGAAACGATTGGCGGAAATAGAACGATGTTTTAAATTCGTTTAGTTAGTGCTATATGAATTTAGTGATTTGTAGTGTAAGTGTTGCCCATATTGTATCAAGAACTCTATTTCGGTCGGAATAAGATTCGAAATACAAAACTGCCTGAAACGTATAAGTTTGGACCAAAGTTAGATTTCGTTTTGTAATGAGACGGTCAAAGTCGTTGGTCTACCTTGTAGGCCCATTCACGCCTGCCCTTCCAGTACACAATAGCCACTTGAGAACTTTCAGCTCTATCGGATGTTCGTCTGGCGAGCAAACTGATCCGGTTGTCATTCAAAAACCTATACCAGTTTGTTATTACATATTAGAAGTCGGAATTAAGTATTATGTCTGGACTTTAAAACAGACTGACTCCTGAGTTTGTATTGCCATTTCTTCTCAGGGGTAGTCAGATAGGAAATTTCGACTCCATTTAGCTTATTTTCTAATATGACGTGTAAAAGTAATTCCGATTTACAGAATAGACAATTTCATTTCATTGAACATCGTCCAACCTTCAGCTGTAGTTAGACTGGAAGCGAACGAACTCTAAAGTTAAAATATATTGTATTATAATTTTATAAAGAACGTTATTCACCCGAAAACAAGTAATTGTGAATAACATCCTATTGTTGACAAATTCACAAAAAGTACAAGTAACACACAAAATAATTTGACATTGATTAATATTCATTAACATTTTAATTAATGTGAACAAAATATCTTATTAAAAACGTATTGTTTCCCTTAATGTAATGTACGAGAGCCCACGACCAAAACCATGTCGCATCGTTTTACGGCCAAAACCGTGTAAAATCGTTAGTTTACATAGATGATTCTGAACGCCACATGGTGGGCAGTACCGGTCAGAACAGTCACAGTTTTATGGGAGTCTATTTCTGCTATGTCAAAAAAATAGGCAGATGGTTTTGTCACAATATCTGATATTATAAATAAAGGTAGGTACATAGGTTTCGTAATTTTGTTACGAAAATGTTTGTTTTCGGACATTTTGCGCGTCAAAAGTGACGTGGCGCGTTTTCAAAATGTCAAAAAAAATTACCGACCTGTTTCTTATCAACCTGGTTATTTTTTTTTAATCATTTGTGTAGTTTACCGGGGTTACCGAAAACCTGTTTACGGAAATTTTAAATGTCACCTATAATTTCAAAACGACAGTAAGACATTGAACATGTTATAATGGAGAATGATTTTGAACATGACGACAAAGGTGATGAGTACGAGTGATTAAAAACGATGAAATTTACAGTATTTTTCAAACGTTATCCCAGTTTCAATTTATTCTTTTATTCAATTTATTAAAAAAAAGTCCTTCAATTTCAGTTTGGTGATTTTGGGTAAGCTCTTTATTATTTAGTATCTAAGAATTTGAGTGTTGCAACTTATTAATTTGCTCGATAGACGTAAATACGCCGCAATTCGATTTTTAAATAATTTGGACTATAAAGTTGTCTGATTAGTAAGGTGCCACACTTTATTTGTCTGATATAATTGATGATTACTGATGACTGATTTTATTCTACATCTGGGCAACCTTTTCCATCATGAACGGTTTTCAGGCACAATGCTATGTTACCGATCGGTAAAATTTTCAACACGTTCAAAATGATTTATTCGCATCAACTGACCAATGTTCACCTGAAAACAAGATTCAGACGGTTTGCTACGGGTTTTTTTTTCTGTCTCATTGTTAATTTGCTCAAATGGTCTCCTGGGTAAGTGCTATGCTACTGGTGTCTGAAAATTGTGTTTTCGGTAGGTATCTAAAATCTACCGTTCAACTACATTCTGAAAATCATTCAGATTGCTATGAAACTTTTCGATATTTTATTTTTACACATTTGAAAATGCGGTCAGGTCAGACGTGACGGGGAAAATTTCTGAAATAAGGATTTTTGGATTCAGAGTAACCAAATCTATAATTTTATTCGGTTTTGTTCGTAAAATGACAAAAATTTTGGTCATGGGCTCTAGTACCATGTCACTTCACATAGATGTTGTAAGAAATAATTTAATTAGACCCGCCTTTTTGAATGATACTCGTAACACAGGTGTAGGTAACTAGCTGACCCGACTGACCCAATTGTCCTGTCCAAATTGAAATAATTCATACAACATTCTTATAGAAAATGCACTTTCAGTTTTCCCGAATTTTCCAATTTTCCCGGCAACTTTTATTTTTTTTCCTAAATCATTTCAAAAATCTAGGCGGAGTGTAGCCTACATTCCGCCTAGGTTTTTGAAATGATTTAGGAACCAACTAGTAATAAAAAAAATAAATTAAAAAAAATAGAAATTTCGACTCTGTATCTCACTCGAACGTAAATTCCTCGTTTTCGATCAAAATTTTAGTATCTTGAATCCATAACAATGAAAATTAGAAGAAAGCATGTGTGTGTGTGCCGTGCTTTCCTTTAATTTAGATACATGCGAGATCTATTATTATGACAAATACTGGGTTAATGCTGTGTGTGTGTTTAGTTGGTAAGCCTTTATAAATAAATAGATAAAAAGCCGCGTAAAAATAAAATAGTTTTTTTTTAAAGCGGTTTAAATAAAATAAAAAAAATATATATTTTATCTCGTAAACTATAAAGAAACGCGCAACGGGTATTTTCGGATACTCCTGGGCATGAGGAATCAATTTTTTTTTTTTACTTTTTTATTTGGACCACGCCCGTATAGATAGACTAGGTTTTAGGTTGAGATTAGTAGAACATCTGTTAGTTTTAAGTTATAGAAAAACAAAAGTGAACATTATTCTAGAATACAGGCATTAGGTATTTAAATTGAAAAAAGTTGTAAACATACAGGAATCCTTGAAGTTTAAAAAAAAAGGCAATTTTTTCTAGCCTATGGGTTCTGTACCCAACTGTTGACTGAGATTTTGTCAAGACTATTGCCAGCTGCGTCCATCTTTCTGCTTTTTTTTGCGGGCCTGACGCACTTCTGGGCAAAGGAGACCTTTCATCATTTGTTCGTTTCTCGGTCCCGGGTTATTTAAGTTCCGGCGGAATCTATCCAGTATACTGCACTGAAACCTGTACAGCAGAAGGCCGAAAGATTGCGTTAGCAATTGGTGTTTGCTTTCTTGAATTCAGTGTCAAAATAATAAAAAAAAAATCAAAATTTACTGGCGTCGACACGCTAAGAAAATCCAGTCCCACCATCTCTTGTGGCCTGCTTGTGACCTCTCATATTCAGTTTTTTGCAAAAAAATAATAATACAGGCATAGACTTATAAAAAAAGATGGACTCCGCGCCACGCATATCGAAAGTGAAGCACAGTAAGTATGTACAAACGGACCGTTTGTACAAACACGCCTCACGCACACATTTACATCATAGTATGCCGACCGGCCGCCATTACGTGACACGAGCGACGACGTACTTGTAGGTACTCAAATCATGCACACAGATCGGTACGGTGCTTCACTTTCGATATGCGTGGCGCGGAGTCCATCTTTTTTTTAAAGTCTATGAATACAGGCTTAAAAGACTTAACTTTATGCATGGGTGACAAGTGGAATGCCACCATAGACATTGAGAATTGGACTGAGCGTTAGCCTCACAAAAGTGACCACTCTATAGAAAGAGACAGCGAATTTGCGGCAAATACAGAGACAACTACTGGCCGCAAATTCGTTTTGTAACTCTCGTACTTTTCGGATTGTATACACTGCACAACTGAATACGGAACGCTCAGTCCATTCTCTATGTCTATGAATCCCACGTAGGGCACCTTTGTAACTTGAACTAAGGGTAATGAACGATCTGTCTGTTGAATCGCCTATTAAAATGACAAATTATGCTATATTTAGAATTATATTGTTTGTTTTGTGCCCTTGTTTATTTGGTGGTCACGCGGCAAGTGGTGATTAGACGCGAACCGAACGACTGTAGCGTGCGCGCAAGTGCTAGTTAGCCTGAGGTGTGTGAGCGGTGAGACGAGGCAGATAGTCAAACGTCAAACTATGTCAAGTATGTGCGTCTTGTCAATCGCGCCCTCCCCTGTCTCAATGCCCACATACCTCAGGCGGTGACTGGCACTATAGTTGTGCACTCGCAATAAATGAAATTAAGTAAAGCTGTTGATTATTACAATGTATGTTATCAATTCACTAAAGATAAAATGTGCAATCACTATCAATCAAAGATACGTCAATTTAGAACGTAGGTATCAGTTATCAACTTATCACACAAGATTGTAGGAGGACATGACAAAAATAACTTCAATTTTTTCTTGTTACAGAACCCGAGAATCCTTATCTTAGACGAAGCTACCTCAGCGCTCGACGCGTACTCCGAATATTTAGTAGACAAAGCATTGAAGGAGATCAGCAAAGACCGAACAGTTCTCACCATAGCTCATAGACTAAGTACCATACAGTCAGCCGACGAAGTAGCGGTCATGGAGAACGGAGTTATAGTAGAAAAGGGACCATACCTCGAACTAATAGCGAAACCAGGGGGATTCTTCAAGGAGCTCATCAACCATCAAACGTTTGTTAAGAAAAATAGAGAACAAAAACATGATACGCAACAAACATAACCAGCTTCACTGCTGCGAAATTTACAAGTTTTGTTAATACTAAAAGAAGTAGTTTAATTTATTTTGAAATCTTGTTTTTTTTTTAAATTGCTCAGGCATTTTAGTAATCGATGTACTATGCATATATATATGTGTGTGTATTATGCAGAGATGTGCAAAATGGTTTACAAAAAGTATTTAAATACAAAATTCGAATAATTTTTTGATTTTCAAATGCAAAATACATAATAGTTTTGCTTTTTGTATTTTAAATACTAAATGTAAAATAGGTAATATTCAAAATACTTTATTTAAATAAATACTTTTTGTTGCATTGAATTTTCTTTAATTATTACAACAACAAGTAATATAACAAGTTGTTCAAAAACACTCTCGGTCATCTTCCTGTGTGGTCGCATAATCATACCATCATTTATGAAAAAAGTTTTTTTACTGGTGCTGAGCTTGGTAAACGTGTTGTATTTTTAGAACACTTTTTTGCACATCATGATGATGATGATGAGGAAGTGTTTAATATCGCCAGACTTGTTCTCATCTTTTAAGTATTGGAGTTTCTAAGTCTATGGTGGTATTTGCACTATTACCCAATAGTGCAAATACCACCATAGTACAATTGACTACTAATATATTGGCACAAGTAAGGGTTCACTTTGTGGCCAATATATTAGTACCTAGTCAATTTTATATGAATTTTGACTGGTAATGTTGGCAAAACTTAACAGTAAAGTATTTTGCATTTTGCAAACAGAAAACACGTCTCATTTTTAAATAAAATACAAAATGTTTTTGTTTTAAGTATTAATATACCTACATACAAAATTTATAATAGGTATTTTGCATTTTGTATTTGCATTTTAAATACAAGTATTTCAAATAAATCACATATCTGCTATTATGTATCCTGAGTTATCTTTTAAACTGTGCGTTATCTATAGTGGGTAGGAAAGAACTGCTTTATATAATAGGTAGGTCCATACTTATTTCCTGTTATTATTTTATTGATATTCATAGCTAATAGAAAAATGTTTTGTAAATAAACATATGTGCTATTTATCAGTGGCGAATGGTGCAAGATTTCATAAGGAAGGCCGGTCTAAAAATGTGTATGTGTACAGAAATTACTTTAGGTACAGACAAATTGCATACTTCAGTAAGGAGAGCCGAAAGGGATCATGCAATAAATACTCTTCGCTACTGATATTTATATTTTTAAATGAGTTTGTGATAAATATATAGGTGATAGTGTATTTTATTTTATGATGTAGCATGAAACAGAATGCAATAATATGGGCTTCATGTGTTCAAAATGATGGAATGTCGAATTGTTACATAATTTATTAAATTTTATCTCGGTAAGGTAAAACATAGAGTGACAAACGGGTAAAAGGAATATTTTTTGTCTGACACAAATAAAATGGTTGTTGTTATTTTAATATTGCATTTTATTTATCGCCTTATCAATTCAAGTCTGGTTTTAATCACGTTATTATAAGTAGACTGGGCACAGCTAGAGTTACCAGATGGAAAATTGAAAAGTCCTGACAACAAACCTGATTTAAATAGAAAAGTCCGTAGGTTTTGTCGCAAACATAGCAGTGAAAGTATGTGCAATTCACCTAATAAAAGTTGATTCTAGTTTAACAAAAACCACAGAGAAATTAAATTGTTTTTATATAAATATACCTAGTTAATTTGTGATATTATCCAAACAAGATTATGTTTTTGTTTGAGTTAATTGTAACTTCTAATAATTATAAATCTGAAAAATCCTGAGAATATATAAATCCGGCCGCAAAACTGTGAAGAACTTAATTATTACATCCTGAAATTTCAGGACAAAACCTGATACACTTTAGTTTATGAAATCGTGAGGTATGGTAAACTTAGCCACAACCGCAGTGCTCCAAACGCACGTAGCAAATGGTATCGTGGCTCATTCATTAGGTACTTACTACAAAGATAACAAACTGCTGTCGTAGCGCGTAACCTACTGTTTACTATAGAGTTTTTCATCGCAGCCACAACAAACAGGTTAAATAAGTAAATGGACCTTGCCCTCGGCGCGAGCGGAGAACGCGCCAAAACCCGCCAGTGGAAGCGCCGACTTACATTTACGCGCTAACGCTTCGCGGGAAAACATTGCTAGCGGAAACATGTCCAATTTGAAAGTTTTGCGCGGGAGTTTAGCGCGGCAAATTCTTAACTCGTTCGCTAGTGCCAAACATGGGAAAAACAAAGAACTGTTATCGTACAGCCGACTAGTGAGTAGAAGTTTAGCTACTCAAGCTGCAACTGCGGTGGACAGTAAATGTTTAAATTCACCATGGGGTGAAATACAAATCGGCAAGGAAACCCTAACTGAACATGTGTTTTCGGACGCTGAAGAATGGGCAGATGCACCAGCTGTGGTAAGTAGCCTCCATGTATTTTTTTTTTCTGAAACAAGTGAAGTGCAGGAGCTTAGGTACCCTCTAAAATAGTGCTAAAATATTCGGACCGTTTCTCGCAACGAATTAATTCGTTGGTTTCTCGATATTTTTTCGAAAGTAATACTTAGGTATAGGTACTTAGTTCACTGAATAAGGTTTGGGGAACAGAGCCTTCCGCAAGGTTAGGATATGTAAAAAATTAAAAAAAAAAACCATAGTAGACAAATCATAGCGCCCAGTAGTTTTTGTTCTTAGCTCTTTGACAACGAGTCTAGTTATGTATGTTCAATTAAATACTATTAAATCCGAGTGCATTGCGGACTGCAATTGAATATCGTTCCTAGTACAAAGTTCGCTGTTATATAGGTACGGATGTTATACGAGTGATAGGGACTTATTAATAGTTCGCATTTGAAGGTTAGGGCTAGATGTCTACGCTGTGCCAAACATGCATCTCAGAAAATTGGAAAAGATATCTAATTAACAAGAGTATTGTCGCCGGTTTTCTTTATCGTTTTCGAACCGTTTGCAAATTAGTTTTCATGTTTAAAGAACTGGTCAAGAGCGAGTCGTACTCGCGCACCGAGGGTTCCGTACCTTCATTTATATATAATTTTTGTTGATGATTTCTGAAAAACTGTGACAGACATCGTTTTATTTTTCCTGTAATCTATACATAAACTTCTATCACATAGAATAATTTCAGATTTTTCTCTATGCAAACTTCGGAGATAAGGGGAGTGGAACAGTATTTTTTTAACATTTTTCATAAAAGTCGAAAACGGAAAAGACAAAAAAAAATGTTTGAGAATGTGCAAACAGCGCTCTTTCATATGATAACCCACATGACATAGTAACCCCACTTCGAATTTTAAGACCCCCCTTTCAGTCCCTTTTGCAAAAAAAACATATACTTATTATATATTTTTGTTTCTTTCTTATTGGCAAAATAGTTGGGCAAACGTCATAAAACTGTTCCAAATTTCAAGTTGATAGCATTAGTAGTTCTTGAGATATCCAGCTGTGACAGACAGACAGACTGTCACACCATAAATGTTCCTTTTTACCATTTTGGTACGGAACCCTAAAAATTGTAGGTGTACCTACAGGTATGTATTTTCTGCACGTGCGTATCTATTAGATTGCAGTAGACATATACGTCAACCGTTCAAACAGATCCGTTGTGGTGCAAAACTGCAAAGCAACCGGATTTAGAACAATCGTTTACAATTTTTTATTTGACGTCAAGTGTCAAGTCGGAATCGTAACTACCCGCAATCGCTACTCAGCAAAATATATTCTGTCATAATCGCAAGCAGGTTCCTCGGCCAACCCCGGTTGTCCACGGATCAACCCCGGCAAGCGTAGCTTAACCTGATCATTGACCCGTGTGGCTGTTATTACCTACTTAGACGCGAGCTCCTCACGGTTCAATCGATAGAATGTGAAAATTTATTTCATGAACTGAAATTGATTTAGTTGGGTCTATTTGCTAGGTAGACACCTAGGCAGGTAGGTACCTATTTACTATAAATACTTACTGTTCACACTTGAACCTTAAGAACAGTAAAATAATCAGTTATTTTATTTCTAATATTACGCTTGGATCTACCTAAATCTATTTCGATAAAATAAACATTAAGTACCTATATAAAATGCCTGCATGACATAAAAATGGATTTACTAGTTCGATAGGTACTTCGTTTATTTTTGCAGCGATAGGTATTAGGTTTAGGTATGACAAGACGTCATGTGGCATTGTTACAAGCTCTTATTTTTATTGATAAATAAAATAGAAAATTGTTCCCCACATATGAGTCAAAATGAGGATATTATTATCATTGATTATTACGTGGTATTCTTGATGACTAGAGTTTGTTTTATTCATTGTAGAACACTTATATAGTATGTACCTTACTTCAGTACCTAGGTACCTACATATTTACATTGTGATTATGTTGTTGATCTAATGCCCTTCGTGTAAGATGAAGTTGTCTTAGAAAATTACTGTTAATTTTCAAGTTTTCAGCGGCAGGAGATCATGTGAATAAAGAGCAGAAAAGTCAATAACAAATTACGGTGCACGTGATTTAGAAACGTGCCTTGGAAATGCTTTACAAAACTATAAAACCGGTCAAGAGCGAGTCGGACTCGCGCACCGAGGGTTCCGTTCCGATTTCTGAAAAAGTGTGCTACTTAGAGACATTGTTTTATTTTTCCTGTAATCTTTACATAAACTTCTATATTATTTTTTTACATTTTTCATAAAAGTCGAAAACGGAAAAGAAAAAAAAAATGTTTGAGAATGTGCAAACAGCGCTCTTTCATATGATACCCCACATGCTCTAGTACCCCACTTTAAATTTTTAAGACCCCCCTTTCAGTCCCTGTTGCAAAAAAAATATAAATATTTTTATTTCTTTCTTATTTGCAAAATAGTTGGGTAAACGTCATGTAAAACTATTCTAAATTTCAAGTTGATAGCATAACTAGTTCTTGAGATATCCATCTGTGACAGACAGACAGACACACAGACAGACTGAGTCACACCATAAGGGTTCCTTTTTTACCATTTTGTTACGGATCCCTAAAAACATCACGTAGGTACGCATGTAGGGTATAATATGTACCTATCTATCTACTCCATCAATAGAATCATTCCAATGACGTCTGAAATCCTGAATGTCGTGTTGTTATTCCAAACTTCATCACAACTTTTTGCCATTGAATATAATAAAGATGTAGGGGCTCCCACTGACGAGATCGCGTGCCAAATATTCTTGTACCAGCTTGTATACGTTATTTCAGTATCAAACACTGGACTTTGGAGCATATTTCTGTGTATATACCTAAGGTTATATAATAAGTAATAAGTTTGTCTATAAATATAGGGTAAAGTCCAATGACCTACATTTTGGATCGCGTGTTTTAGTCTAGTTTATTTACCGACATTTTTATGAAGATTATATACTTACATGTACATACATGACGTTGCTTTACCTACTGTACTTTGCACTACCGGGTATGTACTAATAAGACCGTTCCACTGGCCATAGGTCAAGGATTTTCGATGTTTTCGTTTGAAAAACCCAACCCAAATCCAAGGGAAAAAGATATAAAACCTTAATATAAAATTTATGCAGGTAGGTAGGTAATGATCTACTTGGTGCGTTTAACTTGTCTGAAAAGGCAAACGGCAGAGCTCGTACAGGGTACTTTTTTTGTTGTTGTGTTATAGAATTTGTACCACATAATAAGACAACCAAGCCATTTATTTTCATGTAAGTGTATTATTTTTAGAAGTGCGGATTAATTAATAATGACAATAAAAAGATTTGAATAAATAAACGTAATAAAATCGTAAACTAAACGCAGTTATGTTTTTAGAAGTTGCCATATTTAAAATAACACAAATATCGAAATGATAATTAATTATTTATAAATAGAAATAACATTAAATATAATTAAACACTTAGATATTATACCTAAGAATGCATAATTGTACCATTAAACCATAATAGTTAACGATATAATGATGTGAATGATTTTCGTCGTCAATATTTTTTTTGTTCATATGGCAATTATTTATTGACAGGTAAAGAAAATCTTGTCTGTCAGTTCGATTCTTTGCTGTTGTTTTGGATTGTGGTTTGTGACTGCATCTGAGCATTTTAGCGAATTATCTGGCCGTTTTTACGTTGAGTTGAGCATCTGCTCCTCCGTACTCTATCTCTTGATAGTAGTTTCGCGAAAGGACGCTATATTAACTGTGCTGTGCGTGTGTACGTGCTATATTTAAAATGACGAGCTTGCAATGTGTTAATTGCCACGTTCGCCTGTCCCGAATAAGAAGGCACGCTTTATCCGATGAGAGTGAAGATCTGGTCAATACTATTCGACTGTGGACATATCCTAGAGATGTAAGTAATTTACGAATAACATTCTGCATAGGAGTGGGCCAGTGATGAATTCTGTGATAAGTTTTACGTGTTGAAAAGTAGTCCTTGCCATAAACCACACCATACCACACTTAAATATGTATGTCTGCTAAAACTAATCTCAATATCTACTATTAGAAAAACTAACAAACACGGTTATGTGTATTTATAACATACAAATAGGCACCTAATAACAATCTATTTATTTTTATATTATTCACATAAATGTACATGACAATAATTAATTATACAGTATAAATGAAATACAAGTATGTACAGTCAACGGCCAGAAGTCCACTTACACCGCAATGACCATTATCGCCTGCGCTATACGGGCTGCGGCGCCGAAGAAGGTCATAAGTAAACTAATATTGCTATGCCATTGTTTTGTGAGATTGCTAGTCGACTTCTGGCTGTTACTGTACATAGATCAAATAGAAAATATTTTTGAGTTTAGAACAGAAAAAATAATTATAACAACACCTCAAATAACCCGCCCTGAACTGTTCCTGGCGCAAAGGTGCCCATAACACTTGTAGCATTGCCACGTTGGATGGCAATAGCTAACCTCTGCACCAAGAACGAGCCGTAGCGGGAGTCACCTGTTTTTTCATGGAGTTTGTGCCCTATCTCAAACACACAAATTGTTATTTACATGTCTTACTTGGTTTGTCTAAGAGTGTTAGAATAGGTATTACTATGCTATTATGACCGCTAAAAGGAGAGGAAAGTGTATGAAATAATGTTGAACGGTACTCCAAATCACTTCATTATTTCCAGATAACACCTGCTGACCATGTTTGTCATGCATGCTGGCAGCTAGCTGCTCATTCACATTCATCTGATAGTATGCCGAGAAGACGAGTTGGCCATCACAGTGTTTGTGTTGTATGCGGACGCTCCATACTAAGAATTAGTCGACGCAGGATTTTGGTTGAAGGGGCAAATGCAGAAGAACACAGAGTGGCTAATACAGTTTCTACTTGGATCCAACCACGAGAGGTATAAAAACATGTACCTACTATAACTATTATTAATTATCTTTATTTGATTTAAACTAAGAAATAAAATAATGGTACTTTTTATTTCAGCTTCGTTCTGAAGATGAAGCTTGTGTGCCATGTTGGCTAAGAGCTAGAAGATCTAGGATTGCTCTACCGGTTGAAGATATTCAACCCCCTTCACCTGATCATGTGGATGGTGATCATACTCTTTTAATGTGTGCTGTATGTGGTCAGAGTCTGTCCACCACAACATCAGATGAAGCGTGGAATCCCAACAATATTGCCCGTTTGTTGGAACACCAGCAGGTATATATGAGATAATATATTTATAGTAACTAGGTTATAAACACTTGCCTTGCAAAGGGCATTACACTTATGCCGGGCACAGATTGGTGAAATGTAACATAAAATGTATCACATGTTGAAACAAATTCGCCAAGATGTTGTGTTACATTTCATGTTGCATTACACAAATTGGGACGGCTAATTTGTGTTTGTTTAATAATAATAATAATAATAACGTTTATTTGGACTCACTAAAATATAGCCTAATACTGTTATATTCTTAAGAACTAGGATACAATAATGTAAGTGAGTAAACGGCTAAAACTATATGACTCCTGAATTCCAAACTAGGTAAAACCTGTATCTTGGAAATCAGTGCTCTTCCGTCGTGTTTGTATTTGTGTTGTTTGTGTACATGTTACGTTTCACCAATCTGTACCTGGCATTATATGTTGCTAACTCTGGGACACTCATGATGTTGGCTCTACTAACAGCAAAAGGATATACTGGTCCTTCTATTGTCAAATGAGCCCGTCTACTCTACTCCAATGAGCAATAAATTCACTCATAGTAACAACATAGCTATTTAGCAAGGGTTTTCTGTAAGGTGAAGGAAACCAATTATTGTATCTCAAGAACTGTTCTCCAGCTTGGGTTGCTCAAATTCAATCAGGAATCTCGCTGTGTCCTACCTATTTTTTGTTTGTTTTTCATTTAGGCTTGAACATGTTAGGCACAACTTACGTCTATCGAACTTAGTACTTAATTTGTATTTCATCAATACTATTTTGATAACTATGGCCATCTCATGAAATGAATTATTTACAGATGTCATCCATGAATGAAGTTTGTGGAGTTTGCTGGGACCAAGCTCGAGATTTGAGCTTACAAGTTCCAGAAAGACCAGAAGAAATATCCCAACATATTGTGTTGCCCAACATAAGAAGAGCGGCTGAAACACCAGGGCATTGCATTTTCCAAGAATGCATGGAAACAGAGCGAAATGTTGTGCCCGAAGAAACCAGGCGAGAAGTGTTGATTAGGTATCAATATTTTATACCAAGAGGTGCTCGTATTTGTTCTCTGCATAGACAGGAGGCAAATTATGAAAATCTCTATACTGCTGAGTATAGCCTTAATAACTTTACTTCCATACACATAGAAGAGATTATTTTTATATTAATGGAAGGACTTCATAACATCTCATATGAGAATATTCAAAACTACCCTGATAACCAAGTAAAGTACTTTATAGGCATAAGTAAACAAGAACATGAACAAATATTAGAAGCAACACCCAGGCTTAGGAACACGCATCGGGGTAGTTTTGCATTAACGGCCTTATTGTGTAAGTTAAGGACTGGAGATTCTGGAGACAGATTGTCGTGCTTATTTCAAGTACCCAGAAGGACTCTAGAAACATTAATGTCTGTAGCAAGAAATATCTTGTTAACAGACTATGTTCCACAATTTCTTGGTTTTTCTCATTTAAGAAGGGAGCAAGTAGCAGCAAGAAATTCCTACATTGCCAATCACATTTTTGGTGAGCCTGATGCACCACCTGAACAAAAACCCGCAATTACAATAGCTGATGCAACATATATATATACACAAAAAAGCAGTAATTACTTGTTCCAAAAGGATACATATTCCCTACATAAATATAGGAATTTATTAAAGCCATTTATCCTCTGTGCCTCTGATGGGTATATCATAGATGTACGCGGACCATATAGTGCCACTACAAATGATGCGACCATAATGAATGATTTACTAAACGAAACGGCATTCAATGATTTTTATAGAGAAAATGATGTTTTTATTCTTGACAGAGGTTTTCGTGACTGCATGGATAGTCTGCATGAGAAAGGATACATAGGTCATATGCCTGAAACTAAAGAAGACGGCCAATCACAGCTATCCACTCTTGCAGCCAACAGATCTCGCTGTGTCACTATAAACAGGTGGATGATAGAAGCTGTGAATGGCCGTTTTAAGAGAGATTTTAAAATATTCCGCCATGAATATTTTAACCGTGGTTGTCGCAATCTAATGGCAGATTTTAAAATAGCAGCTGCTCTGCTGAATGCGTTTACTCCGCCATTCACAGACAATATACATGCAGAGCAGTTTGTTTCAATTATATATGAGCGCCTGTTTTTAACCAATTCTATAGCTGAGTTAGTTATGGAACATAATTTAAACAGGCGCGGTTCCTGGTTTGCACCCATAGATGCGACAACCCTATCTTTTCCGCGGCTATCCATGGAGGAATTGATATTGTTTGCATGTGGTATATACCAAATTCGCCAGGCCCGTTCATATGTGGGTGAGCATTTCCGCTTTCATGGAATATACACATTAGAGGTATCCCGAGAGAGCATAAATGGTTTAGAGGGAATAAACCCAATGTTGCTTCGTGCTAAAATAAAGTCCCGCCATTCTTCTGCTAAAACTTATTTTGTATTTATAGTTGCAGAAACAAACATGAATGGTCGGGACGCAATCATAAGTTATTGCTGTAACTGCATTGTAGGTTTAAGAACAGTGGGATGCTGCTCACATGTAATGAGCATTATTTGGTACCTAAGCTATGCTCGCCATGAGGGTCTTACCCGACCTGCACCCTTCTTAGATGAAGTAATATTAAGAATAAATTAATTATGAGTACTTACAATAAAATAAACTGTACTTACAAAAACAAAGTATTGTTTTATTTACCTACACTTAAAACCCCACCAGAGGGCTTAGGCTCGTATTTATAATCAAGTAATTACTTGAGTAATTACTTGCTAATAGTAATTTCTTAATGATGTCATTACTTGAGGGTAGAATTCTTAAGTAATGAAAATGGTGACTATTACTTGGCTAAGAATTACAAGCTTTGACAGTTCTAACTTCAAGCAATTACTAAAATATAGAATGAAAATCACTACTTGAGCAATTACTTTTACTGAAGTAATTACTTTTACTTGACTATAAATACGAGTGTTAGTGCGAGTTTTTATTATACTTACTCGATCACGTTAACGTAAACGTCAGTTTGTACTGAAAATGAATAAGCGCCGCCTGGTGACTATAATGGGAAACACAATTATTCCATACGAATTGACATAAGGTAACGATAACGTAAACGCGATCGAGTAAGTATAAAAACTCGCACTAAGGGTCAGCTTACACCGAGACGCGACGTTGCGCGCACTTTTATACAAATTACAACTTTACCCATTACACCACAGAGTACTTCTTATAAACACTGCGCCGCGCTACGCAGCGAGGCGCCGCGAGCCGCGAGCGGCATTTCAACATGTATCTTTTTGTGTAGTAAATAAAGTTATATTTTGTATAAAAGTGCACGAAGCGTCGCGTCTCGGTGTGAGCTGACCCTTAACCCTCGTTTCCACGAGCGTAATAAAATCGCGGCGGGATTTTATCGCGCACTGGATTTTCAACTCGTTGTTGAGCCGAGCGTTGAGAATCCAACCTAACAAAACCAGAGTGCATCCCAGCGCGACGAAAAACACACTGTTGGATTTTCAACTCTTGGCGCTAAGCAGAGAGTTGAAAATCCAGTGCGCGATTTTATTACGCTCGTGGAAACGCCGACTAAGCCCACAGAACTTCACCGTTATCAAACTGTTGCAGTCCGCTACTGGACATAGATATCTCCTACTGCACCCCACTGAGTAGGTAGGTACGATCCTCATCCCAATCTACCTGGTAGTAAAACACTACACAAAACACACATACCTAATGGTAAGTAAAACATTTACCTACCTACTTTATCACCAAAACAATGTTTATGTACATATATTTAACAAACTACATTGGTACGCACGGCTACAGATCAAGCTATACATTTCCAGTAAAAGCTGATCTCGCATTTTATAGGATTTCCTTGCAATTAGATGTCAGTGTAAACTGGAAATGTAGGTATAGCTTGATGTGTAGCCGTGTGTAACCTTAAAAAATAAAACCGGTCATAACTTTTACGTCCGAAGTTCTAAAAATCTAAGAATTTAAAAAGGGCTTGTTTATCATAATAACTATCAATTAAAACAAAAAAAAACCCAAAACACGAAACTTTATTAGCTGTACGAAATTCCCATACAAGCCTGCCGTTCGCCTTTATATCATTATGCAAAATAGCTAAAGTAGGATCGTGTAGACGATATTCACAGATAGTCCAGTAAAAATAGTGTTTGAGATTGCATTAAAGACACTTTAGTAAATTGGTTTTGAAATAATAGTATAGTTATTTACGTATGCATTCGTGGCAATTTTGTGTTCATATGGTCGGAGGAACCTCAGAAATACCTAAAGTTGTGTTTTTACTGTTTAACGTTAAACAAAAAACACACTTTAGGTGAAAAGTGAGATTATCGTCTACAGCCAGCCTAAAATTATAGTACATAAGTAATCCCTCGGTTTGGGTACAAAATTCTTAACATTACGAGATTTTTTCTTTCATGGTGTGATAAATGAGACTTAAAAAATCGCACTTTCGGGGATTTTTCTGTTTATACATTCCAAACGTTAGCCTCGAACCTATGTTCAGTTTTCACCTTGGTGACTTCTCAGGAACATAGTTAAAAAGTGTTTTATCATGTTTTGTATATTGTACATAAAAGACACTTTAAATATTTTTTAGGCTGTGCATTAACATTTTCATTCTTCATATGTAAGTGTCATAATCCCCTGATTAAGTGATAAGGATTCTTCGCAAAATGCATAAAACCTAAATTACCTACACAATATAAAATGCCAACCTTGACCGAGCGCCTTGCATCCCCCGCGTCGGTGTGCGAGAGGGACGAAGTTATCGGATGTGAAAAAGATGGAGCTATTGTTTAACTGCTCAAATAATTACTGAAAATTTTCTTCTCATTACGCAATGAGATTGTTTACGATGCGCCCGGATTTTGGTACTTATTTATTATGTCTTGCGTAATATGCGGAAAGTCCTTAGATAATGATTCTGCCACCGTTGGCAGTAAAGGTTTTAAAACTCTATGTTTTAGTGAGCTTCGGAAAGACAATTTATTTCATTTCTCGGATAATGTGCCAATGATTTTACATACAAATTGCCGAAAACAGTAGTATACAAATCAAAAATGCGAAAGGTATACCATGCCTACTCTGCAATCTACCCACTCGCGCGACAATTGCACGAAACTGTACCGGAACGAAAAGCCAGGATTGTCGGACTACACGAAACTGACGTTGTTGTTGTTACGTCAGCAAAGAGAAAAATCTGAAATTATTCTATTGTTAGGATTTTAATAAACTCAGTACACAGTTATACCTATGGGATATAATAAATGCGCTTTACATCAGGATAAGCGCATTTTTTCTATCAACTACCGCCTTCTGGTTCGAATCATGTAAGGTAAACGCGGGTGAAGTCGACAGTGACCCAGTAGTCGTCTAATTATCTAAAAACATCAATATCTTTTTCTACTAAACACAATGATGTTAATAGTACTAGATCAGTAGTGTACGGCGCCGAAGCGTTACTACATCGTATATGTCCGCAGGCATATCCGAGTTCAGTTGTCAGCTTGACGTCAAGTGAGCAATTGCTTAGCGATAAAAATATCAAAATAGTGAAATGTGCGATTAAAATTTGTATGTCACGGTCTGAAAAGATTACTAAGGCAAGTGGTAATACATTTCACAAGTAACTTTGCTGAATTTTGTTCAGATTATCCAAAAATTTATCAAACATTGTTTCTGCCATCAGTGTTCTGATGTTGTGGACTTTTGGGAGTTTAGTGGATGACGAATGTATGTTCCTGTAAGTCTAAATTATTATTGTAGTCTGTTTGGATTAAACATACTGTACAGTACCCAAACACTCACTGAATGGAAAAGTACCCAAACAGTCACTGAATACAAAAGTAACACATGTCACGTGTAAGTATGTCAAAGGTTTTAACCTAATATATCACTACATCGTCCACCAAAATTAATTTTATTAGCAATAAATAATCTTATATGTAATGACTAATGACTATGAGTTTATATTTTTAAATGAAAAATAATAGATTGTTTATGATCACATTGTGTTATATAGTGGTGTACTGTGCGAAAATAAACCGGTTCATTTTCAATTAAAGTAAACTAGCTGCGCCCTGCGGTTTCACCCGCGTAGACTGGGATAAAAGTAACCTATGTGTTAATCTGGGGTATAAGCTATCTACTTACCAAAATCCCAAATCGGTCCAGCCGTTTGAGCGTGAAGAAGTAACAAACATACAAACAAACAAACAAACACACGCACTTACAAACTTTCGCCTTTATAATATTAGTGTGATGTGATTACTGTGATTAGTAATCGATTATTAAATCGAATTGTTAAACTACGATCAAATACAAGTTAGTTTATAAATCCAAGATACGTTTCAGAATTTTTAAGATTGACAAACATAACTAACTCAGTAGTGAAACCCAGAACAGTCGTCGTAATTTCTTTTAAATGACGTACTTTTTTAGGGTTCCGTACCTCAAAAGGAAAAACGGAACCCTTATAGTATCACTTCGTTGTCCGTCTGTCTGTCTGACTATCTGTCAAGACCTTTTTTATCAGGAACGCGTGGAGGTATCAAGTTAAAATGAATATCAAATACGTAAGTCGTCTATGATCCTTTGGAGCTCTAAAAAAATCAAGCTTCTAAGTCTACGCCGTAAAAAAATACGGCCATTTATGCAACATATTTTGATACTCGCAAGTAAATCAAAACCTATAGGGTACTTACCGCTGACCTAGAATCATGAAATTTGGCAAGAAGCAAGGTCTTACAGCACAAGTAAAGGAAAAAGTCTGAAAACCGTTATTTTGTCATTTTATCGCATAAACATTTTTTTTTTGGGATTTTTTGTTTTTCAGCTACAAATGTTAAGTTTGTTTTTGGATACTTTCTTTTCAATTACGGAGACCTTCATTTTGCGTGGCCCACACGCGCTTGGCCGGTTTTTATTACTATTAAAATGGATCGAAACAGATAAACTATAGTAATTTACGTTATTTAATTTTCATCGCAACGTATGTACATTCATCATAAACGCGTCAATAGGTGCAGTACTAAACAGAGTGATCTCTTATTTGTTTTCCAGGGTACCTAAAGATCAGAAGCACATGGAAATATTCCATATTACAATCTTTCATTATAATTGATTCAATGAAAACCTTCATTAAATTCTTGGGAAATGATGTTGATCGTTGGCAACTCTGGCTGTTTTTCGGGTAACAATGTCTTGTCTCATTTCAACGTAATTAGTTTGACGGTAGAAGAAGTGAGACAAACATAGATTATTTTGACAGATTGACATATTTATGTATCCGTTTCAAAGCTACGTGTTTAAACTCGTACAAGTCGGTAAGTCGGTACGTTTTTCTGAATTATTTTGTAGGACGCTGCGCCTCTAGTATTATAATACCTCATTGACTAAACATTAAACTTGCCGATTGTATGGCAACCTATTCTTGGTAACATATTGCAACGTCTGAAATATTTTACTTGAAAAGTGTGTCCGACAAAAATTTAATTTTTTTGCAAGTTCAGCTGCTAAATGTGAAGTCGGCACGTAGTTTTGTTTTTCGATTTGTGAAACTTCAGTTGGGTCTACGCTAAGTCTGATTATTTGATGAATTATTTAAGTTAATTTGCTAACGATAGGAGTAACTTGAAATTTGGAACACTTTAATCACAAAAGTATTTTTTTTCGAACGTGACATCTATTGGTACCTAAAAATTCCTACTTGACCCAGATCTCGTCATTTAATAGTTGCCTCTAAACCCGCCAAATTCTAGGTATTTTAGTGTTTTATGCCACAAAATGCGAATAATAACTATTATTGTGACCGCAACATAGTTGTTAACGCTTTTGTACACACAACATTAATTAAATTTTTAGAAAATTACATTTTGCAGTAGTAAACTACTTAATACATTTACGGTTTAGTTTAAGTCATAATGAATTTGCTTCCTAAGATAAATTTATGGGTAATAAAGGGTGTGCAAGTTGTTAGAATGATTAGCACCACTGGGCCAAACTGGTCCACTGGATCCGGCGGGTCCTTCACATGCCCTAATCTTGTTGATTCTGGAAAGAAGCCAGTTGATTCCAAAGAGAAAATTATTAAGAACATGTCATGCGTTGAGCCACATTGTTCCAGCGTATATCTTCGGCAAAACCGAAATATAGCAAATAAAATCGTTACCTATGTCGGAGGGCAACCCGGAAGGCACACAGACTGTCGCAAAAGCTTTGGCAAAAACAGAAGCGTCTGGCAAGGAAGCAAGTGAATTCTTAACACGTTTTTACGGTGACCAGGTAAAATATTATTATATTATAATAGCAGGTCACGTTACTACAAACTGTAAAATTTTCTCATTCAATTTTGAACTTAACCTTCAACAATTGCTCAGGTGCTGGTAAAACTGCAGGCATACCAGGCCTGGGCTTCGGCCCGTAATGACAGGTGCGACTGTCAACGTGCTCGCGCGATGTTAAAAGAGCGTTAAATTCTCCCGCCAAGTATTGCGAACGGGTGTTACGGAAGGCGCGTTTTGACCATGTTGGACGAATTGAGGCCAAGTTGGCATCCTTTCTGGTAGCAAGGAGTTCTGATCGCTGTCTAAATCGGTCTAGACAAATTTCTGCCATTTGCTGCCTCTTATGCTTAAGTCTGATGGAACGCTGGCTCATCCCGCGCAAGAAAGTGCAAACTTATTAGCCTTTATCTTTGCCGAAAATTCACGCCTTGATGCGGCCTCTAACATACCCCACTGTAGTTCCACAATGCCGGAGATGGCAATCTGGTCAAATTCAATGCTCTGAAAACAAAGGCGTCTCTTTTCACTGCCAAAAGGAGTCAGTTTCAGTTATCTCCTACTTTCCGAGGAGCATCTGTACTAGTTACCGACCGCCTAGAGCTTTTGGGCATGGAGTTGACGTCTGATCGGCTCAACCATCGAGTCAAAAGCACAGACTTAATTCCGGACAAAAACTGATTCTGTTATTCTGATCGCACATATTTTTTTGCCAGACGTCTCTAAAAATTTTTAAGCAAAAATATGTTACAATTTAATTAACCTTGCTGTTTTTATTACCTCCTGCTCTGCTACAACCTTTAGTAAATCTTAGCATTCAGTCTTATACCTACCTTTTGTTTCTTAGACTCTTAACAAACACGTACAGTATGTTCAAGGTCTGAGAGTTCACATTAACACAAAAAATTGAACACGACTGGGTCCTTTTGACGAGTAATAGTACAAATCCGACGACTATTGGTACAAATCGCCCCTTTTTTTAAACTATTTATAGTACTAAAATTACCTATTAGTCTCTTTTTGCATGGAACATTTGTTCCATTCTGTATCTGAGAAGGACGTTGTTAGCTGCGCTACAGTTTATACTTTTGCAGCTATCATCGTTTTACTTGTGTACCTAGGTACTTCTTGTGTTATTGTTCCAAAATATTTTTTTTTTAATTTTGCTGATATTAATATTTTGCCTAGAAGTAGGTACACGCGGCTACACATCAAGCTATACATTTCCAGTTTACACTGACCACTCATTGTTAGGAAATCCTATACAATGCGAGATCAGCATATACTGGAAATGTATAGCTTGATCTGTAGCCGTGCGTACTATTTCATTTTAAAACACCACATCTTTGTTTACTCATGTGGTCTAATTACACGAATCCAAAATAAAATTTATGTAATAGACGCGGCCGCTTGATGCATCGCGACGCCGCCGCCTCCACCCGCCCGCCGCGCGCCGCCCGCTCGCACCCTCTCGCGAGTGTTTCATTTTCATTTAATTATTAGAAATGCTTTAGAGATATTCAGGGGATTTCTTGCAATTTGAGTAGACAAAAATTGTTGGTAGTAAGATTCATAAAAATATCCTGGGTGTCTTTAATGTACAAGGGTTAAATACAAATTTAACTTCACGAAAAAAAAAGTATAATAGTCACGTTGGTGATAATTTACCTAGTTATTTGTAGTAACTATTTAAATACTTTGACAAAATTTCACTCTCTAGGTAAGTACTGTTTTGAAGTTATCATTTATTTTATATAAAATAGTCAATATGGTACTTAATATGTTGATTTTGACCGGGGATAATTATTTCCATAATTAAAACTTTTGAAAAGGAGCAGCCATGTACAAAATCACCAGTGGTCCATTTTTTGTTCCCACTTAAATTTAATGTTATTGCTATAATTGCTAATAACTCAATATATATTAAAAAAAAATCGGGGATTACTGTCAATTTATGTATTTCAGCTATTTATATATTTAATTCTGAATTATCACCCAAAGAGCATTTATTGCAATCTACTCCATACAAATCGATCTATTTTTACTGGACTAAGAGAAACGGTCCATGCAGGTAGGTTTGTCAACCATATGCACAAAAAAATACGAAGTCAATATTGAAAAAAAGGACGACCAACTATAAATCCAAAAAATAATCAAGTGTTTCGTACCTGTCCACAGACATGCGGTGCATCAGGCCGCGGCTACGACTATGGTATGATGCGCATGATGATCGAGAGATGCGCGGGAGCTCTCGCGGGGCACTTGAAGCTGGCCCACGGAGAAAGGATAGGCCTCATCCTGCCCAACATTCCCGAGTTCGTCGTCCTGATCCATGGAGCCATGAGGGCGGGGCTTGTTGTTACGTTCGCCAATCCACTGTACACGGCAGGTAAGATTTTTGCAAGGAGCATTTTTTGTGAAATCGATCGATGTCGGTCTGTGTCCTAGCCTGTTGTCTAACACCTAAGGTCTTAGGGATTCAGGGAAAGGGTTTGGTCCCCAGGCACCTTGAAATAATAAATGTAGATTAGGCTATGTGAAACAGTGAACCACCTACTCCATGAGGTAAATGTAGCTAAAACCAGATTAGGTATGTACCAGACACAAATTGTAAAATTCAACTATATACTTAGGTACGTATATTTCCCTAGCCTATTTATTGCACGGACACAAAGTGACAAAGTCCAAAAATTTAAAATATCGATAACGTTGCTTTTGTGCGTATTTTAGTGAACTTTGATCACGACTGTAAATTATTGATAAAGATATCAGCCAGACCTATAAGCTGACACCACCGAGCCCAAAAAGGCTAAGGCTAACCGGAAAGTCATATAAATAAATTATCAAATTAATGCCTGATTCTTTAAATCCAATAAAGGTAGATAAGGCAGGGGTTAAAGTACACAACACAAGTTAGGAAACACTCTATACTTACCTAACTACGTTTATCTAGTTTAGCTTAGTATCCTGTTTATGTAGTAGATGTGTGATACCACAACACCAACACCTAACACCTATAATTAAGGCCCTAGAATCTAGAAATTAAAACTGTTCAGTCTGTAGGAACCTACTACGCTTTGGAATGGGCAACTGCTTCATATTTCTGGCTGACCGACTCATTGACAGTTCAAAAGTGCCTGTAATTGGTTTATTTGAAATAAATGAGCAGTCTCCTAACATAACTGTTGCCAGGTGGGTGAGTGCCGAGGGGCTCCAGACCTAGGCACAGAATAAATAATATGATATAGGTTCTACATAATTATAAGTATACACGTGGATATTCTGCGCATAGCCCTGTTACTACTTGGCTAATAAAGCCCGTACTTATTACAGAACCTCACTCAAGTGAAGACTCAGCTTTAAGTACCTACCTACCTAATACTTGAGTTAGGTTAGGTTAGGCACAGTGCAGCCACAGCATGAGAACACTCACGCCCTGACACTTGAGAGAAAAAAAAAATAAAGAGCGAATTTATACGGTGTGTCTTCATAATGTGCACATATCGAAATTAGAGAAACAATAATTAATTTTATCGACGGAAAAATGTTAAAAAAAAATAATAATAATAATAAGTAAATAAAGTGTCTACTTGCTGAAGTATTGTATGGTATTGTACGTAGCAGTGTGCAAGGCCTTTCTTTTTTAACGGTTGATAGGAAATGCTGTAATTGAGTTATAAACGTGGTATTTTACTTTTGCATAGGTAAGACGATGTAATTTAATTAAAAGTAATACAAAAAGGTAATAGGGGATTTTATTGAGAAATTTTACAATTATTGTAAAAATTGGTGAAATAATACCAGATTTTTGTTAAAAAAAAAACACCTTATTTTTTATTGAGGGCGGTTTTTTTATAATTAATTTTTATTTTATGAGGACGCCCTGTTATTTCCAACCATTACTGAGTTTGGTTCATCGTGATAGATCGTTTAGTTTAAAATTTATACTGTTTTGTTTACACAGGGGTCACAGCAGCGAACAAGAATTGAAAATAAAACCGGTCAAGAGCGAGTCGGACTCGCGGACCGAGGGTTCCGTTCCGATTTCTGAAAAAGTGTGCTATTTAGAGACATCGTTTTATTTTTCCTGTAATCTTTACATAAACTTCTATCACATAGAATAATTTCAGGTTTTTATCTTTGCAAACTTCGGAGATAAGGGGGGGGGGAACGGTATTTTTTTTTATATTTTTCATCAAAAGTCGAAAACTATGCGGAATAAAAAAATAAAAAACTGTTTGAGATTGTGCAAACAGCGCTCTTTCATATACCCCACATGCCCTAGTAGCCCCACTTTGAATTTTTAAGACAACCTTTCAGTCCCTGTTACAAAAAAAACATAAATATTTTTACTTCTTTCTTATTTGCAAAATAGTTGGGTAAAAGCAACGAATTAAGAAAAGTCATCTAAAACTGTTCCAAATTTCAAGTTGATAGCATTAGTAGTGAGATATCCAGCTGTGACAGACAGACAGACAAACAAACAGACAGACAGACGGACAGACAGACTGAGTCACACCATAAGGGTTCCTTTTTTACCATTTTGGTACGGAACCCTAAAAATGCTATAAAAAACAGTTTTTAATTTAGATTTTTTAAAATATTTTTTCCGTCGATAAAATTAAGCATACCTACCTAGTTTCCCTCATTTGGATATGTGCACATTATGAAGACTCACACTGTATTTTTATCAGAATACTCGTATTTTTCAAACATCTGTGTTCGTGATCGTGACACCATTTATTCATAGATCTTTTTACAGCGAGGACAAATAGGTAGTTATACTTATTGTTTACAAGTTCTACAATTTTTAGGGTTCCGTACCAAAATGGTAAAAAAGGAACACTTATGGTGTGACTCAGTCTGTCTGTCTGTCTGTCAGTCTGTCTGTCTGTCACACCTGGATATCTCAAGAACTACTAATGCTATCAACTTGAAATTTGGAAGAGTTTTAGATGACATTTACCCAACTATTTTGCAAATAAGAAAAACGTAAAAATATTTTTTTTATTTTTTATAACAGGGACTGAAACGGGGTCTTAAAAATTCAAAGTGGGGCTACTAGGGCATGTGGGGTATCATATGAAAGAGCGCTGTTTGCACATTTTCAAACTTTTTTTTTACGCCGCATAGTTTTTGACTTTTGATGAGAAATGTAAAAAAAATACCGTCCCGGGGGGACGGTATTTTTTATCTCCGAAGTTTGCAAAGATAATAATCTGAAATTATTCTATGTTATAGAAGATTATGTAAAGATTACAGGAAAAATAAAACGATGTCTATAAATAGCACACTTTTTCAGAAATCGGAACGGAACCCTCGGTGCGCGAGTCCGACTCGCTCTTGACCGGTTTTTTTTAATGATAAGATAACATTTATTTGTACCTCATGCCGTCTAGTCAATATGTGTTCGTGTGAGTATATAACTGTAAGTAGATAAAATTGAGGAAGACAGTAGGTCTGCCTTCTCAAGAGAATAATGGCTATGAAATGTACAATGAATGGAAATATTTCAAATTTTCAATGTCATTATGTTTGCACTTTGATTTCCTATCTAAAAACAAAAAAATCTACCTTGTATTGGTGTTTTTATATGAACTTCTTTTTGAGCACTAATAATAGGTACACACGCGGTACCAAAGTCCAAATCGCCGAAGGAGAAGAGATCACGCAAGATAGAGCTAGACGTGAATTCCTCTATCAATTTTTTTCACTTTAATTCTTATAGCTGATTAGTCATTCATAATCTATAGGTACTTACAACAATTTATTCAAACAAAATGGATACTTTACTTACCTAAAAAGTCCATTGGTAGGTAGACAGGTAAGGTAGGCTCGAGATTACCTATTTCGTGTAAAGTAGATTTTCGTAAACCCTTTGTTGTTAGGTAGGCAACTATATTTTGAAGTCTTTACAATAAATTAAAAAATTGTTACTTCAACATAATAACATTAAATGTTTGCAGAATTTGAAGTAGATACTTACCTACTTATGTCTGCTCAAATTTTCAGCACACGTTTCAATTCTGCATAAATGCCCATTCTCCAAAAAGGTCCAATTACAATGCGTTTCAAATAAGAATAGGATCGACTTAGCGCCATGTTGTGACGTCATTGCTGTAAAATTGAATAAATTGGGTAGGGTGAGCAAAATAAGATATTTTTTAAATAACATTTATTTACGAACTTTCTTCTTTACTTTCTGGTAAATTGTTGCCAACAATAAAAATATGAAAGAAAGTAGTATAATAAAAAAAAACTAATTATGACTATTTTTTTAAATGCTTTTTTTCGCTCTGATTTAACTAAGACTCAGTTAAACAAAACAAAAATTTTCTTGATACGCAAATAAGTTTTCTTTGCAAACCTTACTTTTCAATCAACATCTGACAGATAGAGGTCATTGACGTTCCTATTCTTATTTAAATAGCATTGTACGTTTAATCACGCGATATAGGTACTTACCCAAGTAAAGGAATAGAAAATATCGTACTACACGATATTATCAATAGACACGTGCATTACATTTAACTAGCAATAAATGATCGCTAATTGCAACAGCAGTCAAGGTTGAGGAAATCAGACGGTTGCTTACCTAATTGCAGTCATTGCAGTGTGGACTATGTTATCTCTCTATTTATAAATGCTTAGATTGTAGGTACGTGCTATCTTTTGTTAGTTTATGATACGGGCTATGTACAGGTAGGTACAAAGTTCACGGAAGTAAAGATTATAAAAAAGTGAAATTGATTATCAGTTATCAGTATCACATAATACAGGGTGTAAGGGACAGCCCTCCGCAAACTGATAGGGTGAATTCAGTATGTCATACTAAGATGACCGGTACATGAAATTTTTTCAGGAACGTTAAGGGAATCCAATAAACCTGATTTGTTTGTGTTTTTGTGCACAAATCGGAGCGTCTATTACTGTTTGGGAGGGGTAGGTATGTGGTGAGTTCGATGAACTCTGTAGCTAGACAGAAAGTGAACAGCTGATTTCACGCGTCGTTGGTTAGAGTATTTCAACATCCATTGCTGGTTTTTTTTTTTTGTTTTTTTTTGCAGTTTTTTTACATAAATGGAGTGCTGCGAACACACAATGCAATTTTACATTGAAATAATGAAAATGTAACTGAAAAAAAATTGAAAAAATGAAAATTTTCCGGAGAAAATTTCCGGTGGAATATGATTCAGAATGAGGAGCTGAATGCACCCTGTTAGTTTGCGGAGGGCTGTCCCTTACACCCTGTATAGATATTATAGAGTTAGTTAGACTGTACTGCACGAGCCTTATAAGGTAAGTAGGTTAGCATTAGCTACACAATTACTTTGCAAAAACTACAAAATCGTCGTTGTCTTACCGCAGCATTTTTGCATCAAGTTGATACCTAATCAATATTTTTAATTATAGGTATTCTAACTAGGTACTCCAAGTACAAACAAAATGTCTAAGTTAATATTGTTATTTGAAACGTTACACAATATGGTTGTATAGATAAAAAACCGGCCAAGTGCGTGTCGGACTACGCACAATGAAGGGTTCCGTAGTTGAGATGAATTTATCGCAAAAACAACAAACGTTTCTGAGAAAACGGGTCTTGACAGACAGACGGAGAGAGAAGTGATATCCTATAAGGGTTCCGCTTTTTCCTTTTGAGTTACGGAACCCTAAAAAGAAAGTACATCATTGCCTAAACGGTTCAGTCAGCTCAGTCTACACCTTCGTAGTTACACCTACTTAGCTAGTTTTTAATTTAGTGAATTCACCAGTCTCCCAAGATAACATTGGTCGCTCGGTCCGATTTGCAATCATACTTGACTGAAGTAGCTGGCTCACATAATGCAATTACAATGCGTTTCAACTAAGATTTAGCAAAATAGCATCTCGTTTACACATTTGCAAAGTCAGTGACATATTTTAACAAAAACAAATTCCAAAAACAGAACTAAAATGGATAAGGATAACACTACAAAACTTTGCAAGCCTTAGATTTCTAGCTTCAGTTGACAGTTAGAGGTCATTGACTTTCTTGTTCTTAGTTGTTGTCTGCCGTTGCCGATGTTGCAAAAAACCACAAGAAAATATATCTACAGTTTTTTTGGTACGGTCAGCAACAAAAGTCGGTTAACACTGCTACTTTTTGACATCATCTAAAATTCTAAATGAACACAAAATGATATAATTATATGAACCTGCTTTTTAGCATTTCATTAATTACATATGAGTTAATTTTCTTTAAAATTTACATCTGTTCCGATTTTAATGAAGTATTTTTTATCAATAATTAAGATTTAGAAAACACAAGTGTAATCGGCTTTTGTTGCTGACTGTACCTACCCTAATACGTTATAGCACCTTTTTGTCTGCTGGACAAAGTTGCTGGTCCCTTTTCCCTTCCAAACTTATACTTTGGGCAATTTGTGTTCACGAATGGCGTGCAAACACGTCCTGATCATTTTGTCCACATTTGACTTTAAGGTGCAGCGCAGACGACAGGACTATCCGTGACGCACTTTTTAGTCTGTGAAAAGAGAACCTAAGCAATTATATACCTACAGTAACGCACACGACGCGCAAAAAGTCCGGCGCACAAAAATCCATGTCATTCTGGCAGATCGCGCCGCGCCGCGCCACACAAAAGGGTAAATCTTCGAGCGTTTCAACCGCCGTCATTATTACCCTCCCCCAAAAGTTGTTGAAAGATAATATATTTAATGAAATATTTCAGCAATTCCCAGAATCTGCTCAAAAACCAGAATCTGAGAATTCCTGAAATATTTAATTAAATATATTCTTTTTCATGAACTTTTGGCGGAGGGTAATGACGGCGGTTGAAACGCTCGAAGATTTACCGAAAAGTGCGCGAAAAAGATAGAAAGATAGAACACGCGCTAACGCAGACGGCGCACACTTTTAGTATCGTACAAAAAGTCTGTCGTCTTTGCTGCACCTTAAGTGGGAGACATAGCGTCTACTTCCCTACAGTTCGGCCGACAGAATGATCGAAGATGTGCGTCGTGTGTGTTGAGCACAGAACAGATTATCTGTTCTGTGGTGTTGAGTCTGCGTACAATCCGCGACGGACTTTTTGTATGCAATGCAGACATTTTGTGCGCCAAAGTGTGTCGTCTGCGTTGCACCTAACAATGATGTCCTCCCTAAGGCCAGGCGCGCACTGCCGTGCGTTTTTCTAACGCATAATCTGTGAAGTATGGAATGTCTTTGAAGTGCTCTCACGGTAGTGAGAAAAACGCATGCGTTTTGTTACCGTAGGCCCCGCCCAGTGCGGCAGAACTAACGCAACGCATTCCACCGCACGGCAGTGCGCGCAGGCACTAAGACGATGAGTGACCATTTATCAGACAATCTGGCCCACTTCATCATGGCTCCAACATCCGCTGCTGCAGTTAGTTCACACAGTTTACTTTTGTTTCTCTTTGCAGATGAAGTAAAGCGTCAGTTCAGCGACTGCAACGTGAAGGCGATAGCCACGATCGAGCTGTTCATGCCTGTTGCACAGGAGGTGGCGAAGTCTCTCAAGGATTACAAAGGCACTATATGGGTTGGAGGAGAAGACGACAAGGGTCAAGGTAAGGTTCCTCTTCTTTTGTACCTGGAAACGCTTTATCCACTGGAGCGACCACAGTCCCGAAAGTGTCCCGGAAAGAACAGTGATAGCGCGCGCGTTCCGGCTCTTAGTTTTTTATTTTTTGCAATTTTTGCTGAATTTTCTTTTTTACCACGGATCGAACAATTCCCGAATAGGACCTGCGAAATTAGGCGCCGATGATGGATTTAATTAAGGGGAATACGTACAAGGTGAAATTAAATTAGCTAGTGAGACTCCGCAGACGTAATGGCTATCGATATCTAAATACGATAAAACTAATAACAACACAATAATAATAATAATGTAATATTCAACACAATTTTAATTGTTAAGAATAAATGAAATGAAATGAAATGAATGAAATGAACTAAAAAGATTTGTTGTTCTTTTTTTCGGAGTCCACAACCGCTGGTAGTGTAGTTACTTGCAATTATGGAATGAAAAATCAGGAAAAACTAATTTAATTTGACCTGTATAGGGACCAAACTCGCAACTCCAGGCGAGCTCTTAGGTGCAGCCTGCAGCTATATCAGTTGGTGTGAGTGAGATGGTGCCTTAGTCGACTAGTAGCATCCGATTGCTCCAACGATAAGAGATTTGTTTCACACATAACAGAACATCACGCCTATATTCCCCGAAGGGTTAGGCAGAGGTGTTCTACTAATAGTAGGTAGAACACCTCTACACCCACATTTCGACAGCTATGTTTTTTTTTTCAGATTTGTTTCTTGGTATAATACATACATAATACCTTTGACGACACGGTTGGCGCAGTGGTTGAGCGATTGACTGCTGCGCAGCATGTCGCGGGTTCGATTCCCGCACGGAACAAATATTTGTACGGCCTACAAGTATTTGTTCCGAGTCTGGGTGTTTTTCTATCTATAATATGTATGTATTTAAAAAAAAAAAATGTATATAAGTAGTTCATCAGCCATCTCGTTACCATAACACAAGCATTAGGTTGCTTAGCTTGGGACTAGATGGCGTTGTGTGAAATGTCCAAGGATATTTATTTATTTATATTTATTCATTTATTTATGTATTTGAGAGATTGTGAGAACGAGTGTCTAAATAATTATAACTAAGAAGACAAGGGTCATTACGAGTAGCTTATCTTATGGAGTGATTAATAGTAGGTATTGTAGTAAAGGTTATCTCACTCAATACATTACTATTGAGTAATAGATAATCTCAAATAAATATTGTTTGTCTACTCATTGAACATCTGTTTAGATCCGGGTTGTAAACAATGTTTCAAATAAGTTTTAACTTAAATTAATTCATAGATAAGAATCTTTATTTCACGCTAGCTTCTGCCCGCGACTTCGTCCGCGTGAAATTTCGGGCCCAGACCCACCGCGTCGCATCGCGTCGTCCGCGCTGTTACATAGGTACTTCGTTTTCGCTTATCGTTCTTTCTGACTTTTTTCTTTTTGCTTGGCTCCTAAGAGCGTGATGTCAAATGCAAAAATAATTTTTCAAATCCGACTGGAGAGCCAGAAATTAGCGTGTTCAAACAAACAAATAAAAAAACAAACTCTTTAGCTATAATATCAGTAGGTATATAGATTAGTGCACCTTCGTACTTTAAGTTCTTTTTTATTTAGTTCGCGTAAAAGGCTAACCCCCTAGAAAACTAAAACGCTCTACAAAACTATTTTTAGTGTTTTGTCAATTTCTTTCGAATTAAGTACCTATAGTTAAGGTATATACTAAGGTACCTACATACTTACCTGTAAGGCTGTAAGTATGTTATCCACTAGCTAAACGTCGCCATTATGAAATGCTAGTTCCGAGACAACATTCCCTATTTAAGATACTAGTTTATAAATGTAGGTACCTACCTACTAGACACTCTAATATGGCGAAAGGAAATGCTTAAGGGCAAACAGGTCGAGTCAATTAATTCGTCAGTTTCAGTTTGAACCTGCTTCAACATAGGTAACTTGAACAATTAGCAATAAGTAGGTGTCTAGAATTCTAGATAGTATCTACTGGTAATCACATTGACTGCCAGACAACAGACACAATAGAAAATCTTTGTTTGTGAAAAAGTTTGCAGTCACCGTGTGTCCGCAGTGGCAGTCAATGACTTAATAAGTACCTAGTTAGTACCTACGAGTTAGAACTAAAAGTTACTAGTTATACATTTATTGTAGTCACTGATACCTGAGTGGTAAAACTATGTAAGTAGGTATAGGTAGGTCAAGTATAATAATACTTACTAATATTATAGTGTTGCCTATAGCAATCGTTTTCGCGGTCCCATTATTGAGTGTGTAGGTAAGTCTAGTAAGTCATCCTTAGCTCCTGCCATTGTATCCGTGTATTACATAACATTGATCATACAGGTAGAAATAGTGTACCTAACCAATCCACTATAGCCACCCAAACCCATAGCCCAATATGTTTTGTTTCCATGTTCTGCAATAGTCCTGCACCAAACGGGGGGGTTGTCCTTGGGTGCACTTGCATGTCTTGCAAAGAGCAAATAAGGATAATAGTCGGTTGGTGCCTCAACACTTAAAATTGTGTAAGGAGCCTCTGCGAGTTGGCTTCGGCTCCTCGTACGCCTTACAAAGGTCCGGGACCCCAGGGTCTCAAGATAAAACATATTTAAAAAAACCGGTTAGTCCCGCTATGCTCGACTCGTAAAATACCTACTAAAAAGTTTCGCTATGCACGAAATTCTTCGATTCTACGTAAACAATGGAAGGTACAGTTGGAAAGAAAAGTGTTTAAATTCAAGTTAAATTTTTTTGAAGCGCTATTCGTATAAGTGTAAGCGTCTGTAAGTTAAAATTTGTTTTGTCTCGTTCTGACAATCAATGACAGATGAATTTCAGAGCGAAATGTTTATGAATAGAGCTGTAAGTCAATACTGGACCCACAAAATTTAACGAACACACTAACAGTTTTCTTCATCACTGCCCGCGAATGTGATTTCGTGCATAGCGAAACTTTTTAGTAGGTATTTTACGAGTCGAGCATAGCGGGACTAGAGCATAGCGGGACTAACCGAAAAAAACCGGTCAAGAGCGAGTTGGACTCGCGCACCGACGGTTCCGTTACAATTTCTGAAAAAGTGTGCTATTTAGACACATCGTTTTATTTTTCCTGTAATCTTTACGTAAACTTCTGTCACATAGAATAATTTCAGATTTTTCTCTTTACAAACTTCGGAGATAAAGGGAACAGTATTTTTTTACATTTTTCATCAAAAGTCGAAAACTATTCGGCCTAAAAAAAAAAAGTGTTTGAGAATGTGCAAACAGCGCTCTTGTATATGATACCCCAAATACCCTAGTAGGCCTTTGAATTTTCAAAACCCCCTTGCAGTCCCTGTTGCAAAAAAAAAATTAAATATTTTAATTTATTTCTTATTTGCAAAATAGTTGGGTAAACGTTATCTAAAACTGTTCCAAATTTAAATTTTATAGAATCAGTAGTTCTTGAGATATTCAGCTGTGACAGATAGACAGACTGAGCACCATAAGAGTTCCTTTTTTACCATTTTGGTACGGAACCCTAAAAAAAACGAATACACAAATAATAATAATCGTTTCCGTGTTCAATGTTAATTTTATAAAAATCACTAAATAATTATGATTAGTCTATATTTACAAACATAATAACGTGGATTTAGATAGCTGCCTATTCTTGCACGACCGTCACGCTGGTGACCTCGTACCTATAGCTTGATGAAGATATAGCAGAGGGGCAATTCTCGTATTTTTAAAACGTTCGCAATATCATCTCAAGACTCAATCTGTCAAAAATTGTATAGCTTTTACCTACATTTTTGACATTTGATTGACGCTGGCATGAGATTGTGAACGTTTTTAGGTACGAGAATTGGCCCTCTGATGTAAAAGAGATAACCCCTTCACAATTTTCCGGAATTCTCGACACACTTTCTTTGATCACATGGTATTACTAGATAAATTAAAATTATTTTATTTCACATAGGTACTTAGACCACAGAATTAACTTTAATAATCTGTGCTTAAACCTACACGGACACTTAGGAAGCGTCAGAACTTCAGAAGCTATGTGCACGGTTCGAATTAGAAGATACTCCACGGCTTACTCTTTTAAAATTAAGATAACATATACAGGGTGACTTTGAAAACATGCGACAAAATTTAAGGGGGTGTTCTACGCATCAATATGAACAACTTTTACTAAGGGACCAACATCGAATTCGCAAAAAAAAAATCCGACCTTCTTTTACAAAAGGGTCCAATACCTTTAAGTATAATATGGGAAGGTAATTTTTTTTGCGAATTCGATGTTGGTCCCTTAGTAAAAGTTGTTCATATTGATGCCTAGAACACCCCCTTAAATTTTGTCGCATGTTTTCAAAGTCACCCTGTAGAGACGATCGACGATGTCTGACACACACACAGGGCACATTATTTATAACATTTTGTTCCATACTCGACACTTATCGGCGCTTCGAATATCGAATTTTGTGCAGAGCTCTTGTGCCAAATCATGTGCCAATACAAAAATTCTTTCAGTAGGTAGGTACATTTAGCCTAAACATTTATAATTACCCAGTACCCATCTACCTCGACCTGGCTATTGGCTGCAGAAGAAACTTTAGAATAATTTCATTATTATGAAATTATTCAATTTTTTTTTATTATGCTATTATTATTATTATTTATTAAGTAATTTATCTTTCTTCCAACAATATTTAAAATCACTGTAATTTGTGTAGGTAAGGCTTCTCACATGGCCTTCACATGTTGATCTAAACTAGAGAAACCTCGATCTCTGTCTTACAAGACGTCCTAGTTCAGGCATCGAGACTACATTGATGTAACGTTTACTGAAGTTAATAGAAATAAAATATTAAGTATAGTAAGGTAATAATAACACTTTCCTTTTCGATTTATAGGCGTATACGGCCTCCGATCATTGCTCATGGCTGACCACAAGGCTGATCTGCCGTCTGTGGATTGTGAGGAGGTCTGTCTGATCCCGTACTCGAGTGGAACTACTGGTATGCCTAAAGGAGTGATGCTGACTCACAAGAATCTCGTGTCAAACTTGAAACAAACGCAGTGCCCCAAGATGATGAAGTATGAAGGAGAGAAAGGTAAATAAGGAGTATGGAATTAGTCATTCCTTAGGCCTCCAATGGCCAACAGGCCAAATATATATGGGGTCATAGACTTATAAAAAAAGGAGGACTCCGCGCCACGCATATCGAAAGTGAAGCACATTAAGTATGCCGGGACCGTCACGCCTCACGCACACATTTACATCATAGTATGCCGACCGGCCACCATTACGTGACACGAGCGACGGCGTCTTTGCAGGTACCTACTCAAATCACGCACACATAGATCGGTACGGTTCTTCACTTTCGCTAAGCGTGGCGCGGAGTCCTCCTTTTTTATACGTCTATGTATGGGGTATATTTGATAAAGATATTGAGTATTTCGTGTGGTCTTGGCTCTGTGGCTATAGATTTTTTTAAAAGGATAATTAGTGGAGCTGATTAGGCACCAACACCAGATAAAGTTTTTCGTTATCCAGCAACTGGGTTGTGGAAATCAATAGGCAGTCGCTTCATGTAAAATACTAGTATTCAGCTGCATCCGGTCACAACATAATTGGGAACAGGCTAGGTAGATTAGTTGGAGTGGATAGAATGCGTAAATCTGAGAGTTGGATGTTTTAAGTTCTAACGCAACTTCGGAGAGGCCAAGCAAATAATTACAATAAACTCAGTCCATTGAATGAAACAAATCTAATAACAACAAACTAATGTTCGATTTATGTAATAGATACCATCAAAACGTTATCACAAATCAGCTAATAAGCGGATACCTACCTCACGGGGAATACCTAAACTGTACCACATGTAATTATGTTCAAACATTGAGCAGTATATTAGGTATTTTGTACATAGGTAGGTGCTTACCACATTTTGCCAAAGCATCTGTAACCTTGAAGTAATTTAAAAAAATGATTGGCGTTTTATATACTTGTGTAAAAAGTTAGTAAATTAATTATTGGATTTAACAAATTTTTATTAGAAATCCAATAAATTTACTATAACATAGCTCATCTTCACCTGCCTAGCCTTTTCCCAACTATCATATGGTCGGCTTCCAGTCTAACCGGATGTAGCTGAATACCTACCAGTATTTTTACATTGAGCGACTGCCTATTTGACATCCACAACCCAGTTACTGGGTAATACGATACGATACCCCTTGGTTGTCAGACTGACCCGTGGTGGACTGGTTGTCAGACTTTCAGGCTTCTCACGACTCGTAACGACTGTCAAAGATCCACGAATGACAGCCGGGACCAACGGCTTAACGTGCTTTCCGAAGGACGGAATGGTCACCTATCTACGGACCGACCGCGGCAAGCGTAGCCTAACCTAATGGATTGACCCGTGCGGCTGTTATTACCTACTTAGCCATGAGCCCCTTAGGCCCTTAGCTAGACAATAAACGATTGTAAAATGTTGTTCTAGGCAAAGGCGATGTTCTCCTCACAGTGCCACCATTCTTCCACATTTACGGCTTCAACGGTATCCTGAACTACAATTTGAAACTCGGATACCACGTTGTTACGATGCCTAGGTAAGTAACAATTATGTAATTGTAGGGACTGAAGAACATTAAGTTTGCCTGTCAATGTGGCTAGATTACAAACGTAACACATAGATTATGCGATGCTGTTAAACTCAAATAAGTTCTGGAGTCTGCTTGAACTTGAAGCACCTATTATTAAGATGATGATATGGATACCTATACACAAGTAGCATAAAGGCTGCACCCAGTAGAACGAGTGTCCCATGGGATTTACCCATATCAATAATGCTAGGTACAACTGGTTGTGTCAGACCGCAACTTAATCAACATATGCTAGCCACGGACTAGAAAAAAGAAGGACTCCGCACCACGCATATCGAAAGTGAAGCATAGTGTCCGACCATATACATATACAAACATGCCTCACGCACACATTTAGATCATAGTATGCCGACCGGCCGCCATTACGTGACACGACGGCGTCTTTGTCAAATCACGCACACATAGATCGGTACGGTGCTTCACTTTCGATGTGCGCGTGGCGCGGAGTTCTTCTTTTTTCTAGTCCGTGGTGCTAGCATACAATTTATTAGAAAGCACTGGGCATGTGTCTAAAATATAGGTATCTATCTAAAAATACTATGGCTAGGCTATACCTAAAATACAAGGATAGAAATGCCAAATAAAGGCCATATTGCACAAATGTTTACCTACAGCGCCCCTTGTTAACGTCATTCGAGCGCCAACAGATACTTGTAGTATACAGGGTCAAATTAAATTAGCTAGCGAAACTCCGTAGAAGTGATGAGATATCGACTATAGAGAATCTAAATATGATAAAACAAAAAAATAAATAGTTTTGATGATTTGTGTTTTTGTGGGGTCATCGACCGCAGCTTGTGTGTTGTGACTTGAAATATCAGTTTAAAAAATCAGTTTTTTTTTTGTGTAGATAACTTCACAGACGTGATGGGTATTATACGATTAAGAATAAAAACTTTTTTACAAAAACAAAAACCGACTTCCAAAAAAAAACACTACAAAGTGAAAAATAACTTTAATTTCGGAAGTCGGTGTCTTTGGATCTGTATTTTAGTTTTTTGCCACCGACTTCCGAAATTAAAGTTATTTTTCACTTTGTAGTGTTTTTTTTTTGGAAGTCGGTTTTTGTTTTTGTAAAAAAGTTTTTATTTTTCACTTTTTAGTGGTTCAGTTTGTAATTTATCTAAGTTACAATAACCCAATGTCAACTGCTCATCACGTTTTACAAAATGTTGCTTTTCCCGATGCAGGGACGTTAATTGTTGAGGAGTTCTCCTAGTAAGAACCAGGAGAAATGGAGCTCATGGTGAAGTCACCATTACCATTATTTTACGAGCATAAACCATATTAAAGTAATCGAATCGCAACCTGTTATATACTTAGATATAATTGAGTATTTCCGATGGCCGTCTGTGGTCTTCATCATCAGTTCCAGTTCACCGAATGGTACTTTCCGAGAGTAAATGCACGAGTTACTATAAAAAATACCGAAATCGATATAGGTGTGCCCATAAAATTTGAGGGTTTCCCTCGATTTCCATGGGATCCCATCATCAGATCCTGATTTGATGATCATGGGACCACTTGGGAAGTATACCCTTTCGAACAAAAAAAGAAAAATCCAAATCGGTCTAGCCATTTTCGAGTAATCGGGGAACATACATAAAAAAAAAAATAAAAAAAAAAAAAAAAATATTCCGACGAATTGAGAACCTCCTCCTTTTGGAAGTCGGTTAAAAATAAAACAGAACTCATACTTCAAGTAACAAAAATAGTTGACCCCCAAAAAAAAAAACTTGTTTGTTTTCATGTTTATTTATGTTTCATTTTATCATGTTTAGTTATGTGTCCCCATCACGTCTGCAGACTTTCTATATAACTAATTTAATTTCAGCCTGTATAGCGTAACCTGACCTAACAATTACTTCACATAATTTCAGGTTCACGCCCGACGATTACATCAAATGTCTGGTAGAGTATCAGCCGACGACGTTGTTCGTCGTGCCCTCTCTGCTCGCGTTCCTGGCGACCCATCCGTCGGTGAAGAAGGAACACCTGCAATGGGTCGAGACCATCATGGTGGGCGCTGCACCCACTACTGACAGCATGCTGGAGAAGTTCTTGCTGAAGTGCGAGAAGACTAAGGACCAGATTAAATTGTTGCAAGGTTTGTTACAGATCCTTAATGGTAGCCCGTGTAGCTCTACTTTAAACTAGTAGTTTGCCCCTTTTTTTCGATTGTTTCCAACGATTCATTGGGAAAAATTGTTCGTTCTGTTCCCATGAGTCACACTGCGCCGAGCACCTCGATTGGCAAATATGCCATACTACCAGAGCGAGAGGGAGGGGGATGCAAAATAGGAAATCAGTCAATGCACGCCGCACTAACGATTATCTCGGAACTTGCGTCCCGTTCGTCCGGTCAAGTTGTGAGTTTTATATGTATTAAAATAAATGGTGGGACTATTTTAAAATAGTAGTAGTAAAGCATATTTGCCAATCGAGGTGCTCGGCGCAGTGTGACTTGTTGGGAACAGAACGGAAAATGTTTCCCAACGAGTCACAATGTGACATGTTACAGTATGACTCGATAGGAACAATACCTTTTTTTCTGTGGTGGAATCTACAGGATGTATGTCAGGGTGGGTGGCACCACCATCAAACTAAACAACTTTCTCCATGGGACCAACATCGTAATCGAGAAAAAAATATCAGCTGTCCCGTACATTCGGGTCGAGTAGGTAGGTATTGAAGCTTTGTACGGGACAGCTGATAATATTTTCTCGATTACGGTGTTGGTTCCATGGAGAAAGTCATTCAGTTTGATGGTCGTACCCCAACCCCAAACCACACCCATACACCCTGTATACTCCACTTGAAGTAAAAATCGGTTGAACGAACTGTAAAAGGACCGGTCAAGAACGAGTCGGACTCGCGCACCGAGGGTTCCCTTCCGATTTCTGAAAAAGTGTGCTATTTAGAGATATCGTTCTATTTTTCCTGTAATATTTACATAAACTTCTACCACATAGAATAATTTCAGATTTTTCGCTTTGCAAACTTCGGAGATAAGGGGGGGAACGGTATTCTTTTACATTTTTCATCAAATGTCGAAAAGTATGTGCCCTCAAAAAAAGAAAAAAAAAAGTTTGAGAATGTGCAAACAGCGTTCTTTCATATGATACCCCATTTCTAATCTTTAAGAAACACTAGCAAAAAAAAAAATTCTTATTTGCAAAATAGTTGAGCAAACGTCATCTGAAACTGTTTTGCACATGTGTGAGTACTATGTACCTACTCTAAAGCTACCATTTACTGGGTACGTCTTTATTTGACTTGGATGTGCCCTGGCGGCTGAGAGTGTGTCATGCTCACTCTAATGCCTCGCTGATGGTGGCGCGTGTGGTTGGATCATTTAACGAATCCATACGTCAGGTTCGTCAACGGGCGCTGTTGGTGGAGGCTGGTCATACCTTAGCTGCCACGGCTTATTTTAATTTTAATTTTTGAATTGTTTTTTTTTTTATTTTTTTAATACGGACGCTTTTAACGTTCATCGTTCTCACATGTATAATTTCAACATGAATGATGTAACCAATATTTTGTAACCATATTTTGATTTAAAAGAGTGTCCGTGGAGTTTCTTGCCCGTTCTTCTCCATAGATCTACGTTTTGGAATGGGCAACTAGCTTCAACTTTCTGACTTACCTACTGACCGACTCTTTGACAATTCAAAAGTGCCTGTAATTGGTTTAATTGAAATAAATGCTTTGAGTTTGAGTTTGAGTTTGAGTTTTTAAATTTCAAGTTTATAGTAGTTCTTGAGATATCCAGCTGTGACAGACGGACAGACAGACAGACTGAGACTAGTACATTATAACTCAATGACTGAGACTGAGTCGCACCATAGGGGTTCCTTTTTACCTTTTTGGTAAGTACTCTAAGGTTTATTTTAATGTCTAATCTTATTTGAAATTGATTATAGGCTACGCACATTTCGTTTTCCAGTGCAAGGTCACGTTTGAAATCGTTAGGGGACAGATATCCTGCTCACATTGCCACTAACTTGCTGCCATAATTAATTGTTTCTCACGTGAGGTTATTTTTGACAAAGGTCACGGAAAAACTTGAAATGTGTTTGTGTAAACTGAGTAATAAGTTCATACGATTCAATTGTCTACCAAGGTGTCTAACAGAATCTTTTATTGTACTCAGGTTATGGCATGACAGAAAGTTCTCCCGTCACTCTGATGACGCCCTACTCGTACCCCTACAGTAAAGTAGGCTCAGTAGGACAACTGGTGCCGAGCACACAGGCTCGTATAGTGTCTATTACTACAGGGGAGATGCTGGGACCACACAAGTCTGGAGAGCTGTGGTTGAGAGGACCACAAGTGAGTAAAGCCTTTAGTTTCAATTTCTGGATCACGTCACTTTCATTAAGTACCAATGGGATCATTGTTAAAGTGATCGCTAATGGGTTACATACACAGATTTTTTTAGGTGAATTTCTATGATCTTGGATAGGCCAGTGTTAGCTATTGGACTATTTTTAGGGTTCCGTAGTCAACAAGGAATCTTATAGTTTCGCCATGTCCGTCTGTCTGTCCGCCGCTTAGCTCAGAGACTCTTTACCTACTAGAAAGCTGGTATTTGGTATGGGTATTAGAATTATATTATTCACGGCGACAAAGTGGTAAAATAACACCACTCGTCTATTCCTTGATGTGGGGTATCGTTGAATAGGCCGTTTAGAATTATTGTTTGCCTGTGAAAACCATTTTTCGATTCAGGGATCCGTTTGCGTAATATTAAGCTTTATATTGCAATTTTTTGTTAAAGGTCAAGTGGTCCCTCCCATCCCAGCTAAATGGTTTTGTTTGGATAATTATGTGAAAAATCACGTCAATAGTATATCAATAAATCAATGTCTAGTCTTTTGCCAACCATGTTGGGGTCGGCTTCCAGTCTAACCGGATCCAGCTGAATACCAGTATTTTACATGGAGCGACTACCTATCTGACCTCCAAAACCCATCAGTAACTGGGTAATACGATACCCCTTGGTAAGACTTGGCTGTCAGACTTTCGTGCTTCTGACGCCCCGTAACGACTGTCAAGGATCCACGAAGACAGCCGGGAGCCGGGATCAACTGCTTAACGTGCTTTCCGAGGCACAAATGAGTACCAGTATGTAAAGATGGTCACCCATCCACGGACTAAACCCGGCAAGCGTAGCTTAACCTGATGGACCGACCCGTGCGGCTGTTACGTACGAGCTATCACAGCTATGTAGGCTTTACAAGTTAACGAGTAATAGTCGACCAACTTAAATTAATAGAAGTTGGAATGTATGGGAGAACACGTTTTTCAACTACAATATTAAGTTTGTTTTGGGATGAAATCATCCCAATTACGGAACCCTTCATTGTGCGTGGTCCGACGCACTTGGCTAGTCTTTAATAGAAGATTCACAATTGTTGCCCATCATATCTTTGGTACAAAGATCAAAACCAGAACCTAAGAAAAAGATTTGCAGAATTTTAAGATACCTAGTCGATAATTTTAAATAATATTATACAATATGTATCTATAACTAAATATCAAAATTCCTCAGGTAATGAAAGGCTACTGGAACAACGAGAAAGCGACAAAAGAAACCGTAGACAGCGACGGCTGGCTGCATACCGGCGACGTAGCGTACTACGATGAAGAGTTCTATTTCTACATAGTTGACCGCACTAAAGAACTCATTAAGGTTAAGGGCAATCAGGTACGTACACGACACTAAACTAAATATATCTCCTTGCAAAATTACTGGGACTTTGTACTTAGCAGATCTTTGCTGTAAATTGGGTCAACATTGTAGTTTGTGATAGTATGTGCGCCTGCGCATTCTTGGGTTAGCAACCACATTATTGGACCTTGGAATACCAGTATTTTACATGGAGCGAGTGCCTATCTGACCTCCACAACCCAGTTACTGGGTAATACGATACCCCTTGGTAAGACTGGTTGTCAGACTTCCAGGCTTCTAACGACCCGTAACAACTGTCAAAGATCCACGAATGACAGCAGACCAACGGCTTAACGTGCTGCCACGGCCCAACCGCGGCAAGCGTAGCTTAACCTGATCGATCGACCCGTGCGGCTGTTATTGCTTAGCCACAGGCTATATAGATATAATCTTAAACTTTTCATTTCACAGGTGTCGCCGACAGAAATAGAAAACATAATCATGGAGCGTCCAGAAGTAGCAGACGTCGCCGTGGTCGGAGTACCAGATCCTCTAGCGGGCGAGGTCCCCAGAGCATTCGTAGTCCTCAAGGCCAAACAAAAACTTATAGAGAAAGATATTACCGACTTAGTCGCTCAGAAACTCACGAGATATAAGCACCTTGACGGCGGCGTCGTATTTTTAGAATCAATCCCTAGGAACGCGGCCGGTAAAATAATGAGAAATGAACTCAAAGTTCTTGGTATTAAGAAACGTTAGGTACCTGATAGGAGAGTATTATGTAGGCTAGTATTTTTGTAAAATTATAGTTGTAAGTGAGGTTTATTTTAAAGTAGATTTATAGGACTGAATTGTTATATGTAATTTAGTATAGGTAATTAAGATGTCTTCCACAGCTACTGTATGTACCTATTATGTAAATAGATATTTTGTTGAACAATAAATCTTTATTTTTTTAAGTTTGCTGTTGTTTCATTTTGAATTATACGACAAAATTCACCCAATAATTAAACAACAGGTCTTCCACAAATCTGTATACAAACATCCTGAGGGGTGTTATTCAAGGAGATGAAAATATAATTATTTTTGACCTAGGACGTCTAGTTTTTGAGATATTTTTGAAAAACAGAAAAAAAAGGAATCCCATGTTACCCATTTTAGGATGCAAGTTATGCTTGTAAAAAGTCATAGACGACAAAATTCACCCAATGATTAGATAAAGCCTACAAAGATCACGGTAAAGGTCAATTTCTAGGTCATCCACGAATCTCTAGACAAACATCCCAGAGACAAGAAGGATACACAAGAACACACAACAAGATACAAGAAGGATGTGAAATATCATTAGGTACTTTTGACATTCACTTTTCATTCATTCACATTTGACAGTCTAGTTTTTGAAAAACTCAAAAAGGGGATCCCAAGTCCCAAGCCAAGTTAACCATACAAGGATGCAATTTACGATTACATTTTTCTGAATTCGTAGACGGTAAAATTCGTAAACAATTAAATGATAAGTGTGGATCAAGTTGTGATGTCGGGACGTTGTATATTATGCTAGTCGTGTGGTAAACTCTAATTGCGCGATGCAGGATTGCGTGACGTCATGTCTTTGTGATGCGTAGTTCGTATGTGGAGATGTAGATGCCGCCACAGAGGCAAAAGGAGTAAGTATGTAAGGATCGCAGCAGGTGGCGTTCTGTAGTTTCTGCCTACCCCTATGGAAGGCATGTATGTACTTACCTAAAAAAAAAGTGAATTGAGTAGGCATGTAAAATTCGGCCATTTACTATGACAGAGGTTCACACATTATTATTCTGTGAAAATTTCAACTAGGTATCTGCCTATTACATCTAAAGCAGACCCGGTGACTACATTACATAAATAAAATACTCGCGGAAGTAGCACACTAGAAATGTTACAAATTCTAATGAAACCTCCATCGACCTAAACCTCCCTTCCCCCGCCCGCCGCCTCCCCCACTCCTTTATTCCTTACTTGCTCCGTGTTCTTTACTATTATAAATGCAAAGTGAGTTTGTCTGTTACACTTTCACGCTAAAATGGCAAAACGGATTTGAATAAAATTTGGCACAAGGGTAGACCATGACCTAGGTTACGATATAGGATACTTCTTATCTCGGTGGTGGGATAATTTCAAGCCTGCAAGTGGGCGAAGCCGCTGGCAAAAGCTAGTAATTCATAATCCTTAGCTAGTTTCAAACCATTATCTAAAAACCCACAGACACATCATGCGGTTGGGCAACTTCATTTATTGGCCTGGACGTAAAAATATCGCGGGATTTTTAACTCTCGGTGTTGAGCCGAGCGTTGAGAATCCAACAGAGTGCAACCCAACGCGTCGAAAAAACACACTGTTGGATTTTCAACTTTTGGCGCTAAAGCACATCGTTGAGAATTCAGTGTGCGCAAAAACAGCCGCAGAAAAAATCACCCGTGCGAACGTGTGGCTGACACTGGCTTGGCCACCATCAGGGATTTTACTTTTGATAACACAAAGATTTAGTCGTTAATTAGTCGAAATTTGTCGCCAAATATCAGAATTTGTCGGTCACTGGTTCAAAAGTTATAAGGGGTCATTGGTGGCCAAGCTGGGGAGACTCTCCCCAGCTTGGCCACCTTTATATCTCAAAAACTAGGGCACCTAGCGAAGATCTGTTTTCTCCCAGATTTAGTCGCTAATTAGTCGAAATTAGTCGCCAAGTCACAGATTTAGTCGGGTCTTAGTTTAGAAGATATAATGAGTTCAATTTTTAAGTATAGACCAAGAGCTAGATTGAAGAGTTTACGATAAAATCTTTGATCTAGCTCTTGGACTATACTTAAAAATTGAACTCATTATATCTTCTAAACTAAGACCCGACTAAATCTGTGACTTGGCGACTAATTTCGACTAATTAGCGACTAAATCTGGGAGAAAACAGATCTTCGCTAGGTGCCCTAGTTTTTGAGATATAAAGGTGGCCAAGCTGGGGAGAGTCTCCCCAGCTTGGCCACCAATGACCCCTTATAACTTTTGAACCAGTGACCGACAAATTCTGATATTTGGCGACAAATTTCGACTAATTAACGACTAAATCTTTGTGTTATCAAAAGTAAAATCCCTGATGGTGGCCAAGCCAGTGTCAGCCACACCGTGCGAACCTGGGCTCGTAAAAAGTAGTGTGTGTGGTAAACTAAATTAGTTTAAGAAAAAAAAAAACATATTTACGAAATTTATTCATTATTTTTATTCTTCTCATATTACATTATATTGGTATAAAATAATACTAAGTTACATTCATTCATTTCAATCAAATTTTATCATAAAGCATGCACAACTTGGATATTACGTGGACAGCTAGAAATATTTTAAGTTCAAAGAGGATGAGGGTTTGCACTTGCAAGTAATATTAACTTCTACAAGGCTATTAATTGGGAAACTAAACACATATGAGATTGTTCTCAGTGCCTAAGGAAAATTCGTTTACTTTTCTACTTATTAACTAACAGTCACATAATAATAAAAAAGTATTTGAAATAGTTGAGACAATAATTAAGACTCTTTGTTCTGCTCTGTCTCAGTATTATCAGACTTAATTTCTTCATTAATCTTTTCTGGTTCTTTTTTTTCTTCAGACACCTCTTGAACCTTCGGGCCTTCTGCAGGTGGTTGAGGCAGTTCAGAATTAACATCAGATATTGAGTAGTTATCTGATTGCATTTCAACTTTAGGGGAAACTTCCTCAGTAGGCCTTTCAGGAGTAGTTTCAGGTGTTGGTTCAGATTCCTTAACACTGCTTTCTTCTGAAGCTGTGTCTGAAGGAGTATCTGATTGGTTGGACTCTTCGTGTATGTCTATATGTCTCTCATCTGTCTTAGGAGAATTGCTATTACCATCAGTATTATCACTTGATGATGAACTTTCCTCACTTGATGTGGAGACTTCAGAAATAAGTTTGGGTTCAATGTCTTCTTTTGTTGTGGAATCTGAGCTATTTTCGTCCAAAGCTACAGGTTGTGGTTCTATCACAGGTTTAGGCTCAGTTATTGGAGCTTCCTTTTCACTAGCAGACTCACTTGTGTCTTCAACTTTATCTACTGATGATTGCGCAATAAGCCTTTGCTCTGTCATTTCAGCATCCTCAACTTTAATTTCTGGAATGATTAATGCAGGAGTAGGAACTTCAGGCTTCATTTCAACATCAACCTTTGGTTCCTCATTTGGACTTGATGAAGTGGTTGCTTCAACTTTAGGCTCCTCGGTCGATACAGTTGTTTGGGGATCGGGTTCCGCACTGGGCTTGATTTCTTCTGGTGGCTCATCTGCACTTATATTCAGTTCAGGAGGTGTAACAGATTCATATTGGTTTGCAATTTTATCTTGAGTATCCATTGGTGTCTCATGCTTAGCTTTTAATCGAGCCTCAATGTCATCTACAGAAATGTGGGCATCAGATGAGCCTGGCTGAGGCTCTGAGATCTGCGGCTGTTCAGCATTTTCCTTCCAAGACATATCTTCCATTTCAACATCGACATTATACTCGGAATTATTATCTGACCCATTTACAATAGGTTCTGCTGGTTCACCATTTTCTGGTTCGGCGTGACGCTGTGTACCCGGTTCTCTGGTGCTTACAACTAAAATGTTCTTTTCTATCGCCCTCATAAACTTATCGACGCGATTGTACTGTTTACGCGGAAATGTGAGTAATTCACAAATTCTTTGAACTGTGAAGGGGGCAGAAGTGAATGAATCCAGGCGTTCTAATAGGCTATTTTTCATGATGTCATAATTGAATGGATCTACGTTGGGATAAGGTGGAATTTCGATACCTGGAGTTGTTTCGTAGAAATCAGTGATCACAGATAGCAATTTTTCTTTGAATAAACTTTTAACTAATGACCATTGGTAGACTGGATCACCGGTCCGTGCTACGTATGCCAAGTATTCATTTAGCTCCTGTGGGATTGTCTTAGGTTTGCGTTTGGAGAAATCTTCAAGAAAGTGAAATATTTCTTCAGCGTTCTCCATTTTAAGAATTAGTATTTGAAAAATTATTAGGAATCACACAACAAACCACACTAAACCACCACTCAACCATAACCAAATAACCAAAAGCAAAAACAACACAGCACAGATTACAAAAACAAGAGTTTATTTCTTTCTCGGAATCGGAATCTCGGCTTTCTCGTTTCTCATCTCATCATAGACTAAATAAATGGCCTCATGACTTTAGATTTAGATCTATCATCATATCATCATTAACCCCTCAAGTATCGAATGCACCCCATGTGTGCATAAGAAAAACCCTTTTTTTGTTAGGTATATAAGCTTATATCACATATGATTGGTTTTTACCTATGAAATTGCCGTTTTGTATGAAAAAATTTAAACGAATTTTTTTCATGTATTTTTTATTTGTATTAATCGAAGTAATCACCCATGTAATCAATGCATCTTTGCCAACGCAGTGGCAGTTTATTGATGCCCTTCTTAAAGAAATCAGCTGGTCGGGAGGCAACAAATTCTTCAAAGGCATTTTGTACTGCCTCTCGGGTATTGAATTTTTTTCCCGCCAAGAAGTTATCCAAATTCTGGAAAAAGTAGTAGTCTGTAGGCGCAAGGTCTGGTGAGTAGGGCGGATGACGGAGAGCTTCCAACCCCAGTTCTTGCAACTTGGAGACCGTCTGCTGTGCAGTATGAGGTCGCGCGTGGTCGTGCAGGAGCAGCGGAGACGAGCGATTGACCAATGCTGGTTGGAGATGTGCCCGCTTCTCCATCATTGTGTTCAGTTCTTCACAGTACACATCTGCAGTAATGCTCACCCCGTTTGGTAAGACGCTGTGATGAATCACACCGGCGCTAGACCACCAAACAGTGACCATCACTTTTCTAGGGGTAAGTTTTCGTTTAGGGCATTGTTTAGGTGCTGAACCAGGATCCAACCAACTTGCTGAGCGCTTGCGGTTATCAAACAGAATCCATTTTTCATCGTAGGTAACAATGCGATTCCAAAATTCCTTCATTTGTGTGTCTGTTGAGCAGTGCAAGGCACGTCTCGTTGTTTTGACGCTAACGTCGAAAGCTGCTGCTAATTCAGCCGTAGATTGTGTATCATCAGCTTCCACAATCGCCTTTAATTCGTAATTGTCGACCAAAGTCTTCGGACGACCGCAAGGTTCATTTTTCAGGTCGAAATTTCCAGAACGGAAGCGAGCAAACCAATAACAGGTGGTGCGTTGGTTTGTAGTGTTAGCTCCGTAAACGTCGTTGATGTTGCGTGCCGCTTGTGCCGCGTTGCTGCCACGACGGTACTCATATTCCATAATTACTCGAATTTTTAACGTATCCATGATGACGAAAAAGATTGAAATGCGATGAAAATGTAACACTAATCAATAAACAAAAGACTACTTTAGGAAAAAAAAATCCATGTTTTTAAAATAAAATTAATTTGAAATTAGAATTCTTAGCCAAACAAAAATTATTTTGATTTGAAATGGCCAGTACTGCAGAACGGCAATTTCATAGGTAAAGACCTAATATATAAAGGATGGTATTTAAAAGTACTTCAATTTATTCCCATTTCATTTACCTAATTTTGCCTGTGACCAAATATACTGAATGTGCACCAAAATATGTTCATTAAAATATGTCATAACGAGCATCTATTGGATATGGCGCTCGGCGGCCGCTGCCGCGGCACCGCTCGCTTCGCTCGCTCGCCGTCGCGCGTTAAGGGTCACTGTTCTAACCTAACCTAACCTAACCCAAATGATTCTAACCCAAATGATTCACCAATGTGAAGTTTCGGACGCGCTGGTGTTTTGTATAACATTCAGGAATATTTGGTGCACGATCAGTATTTTGATGTACGGATAATATTTTTGGTGAACACAAAAATATTATCCATATATAAATGTAAAAAAACATCATCCGATGGAAAACCAATCATCATCATTAGTTGTGAACCTTTGGAGTTCGTAGCTAACCCCCCCTACCCCCCGCGTGTGAAATGCACCCAAAGTGTGCAAAAGGACAAAACTTTACATAATAGGTATATAAGCTTAGATCACATATATATAAACGTAAAAAAACATCATCCGATGGAAAACATATCATCATCAGTAGTTGTGAACCTATGGGGTTCGCAACTAACCCCCAACCCTCCCCACTCGCTGGGGTTTTGGGTCTAAAATTAGCCAAACTCAGACACTTGAGGTGTTAACATACCTGGCCTTATAAATGCTCTTTAGAGGCATGAGGAACAGGGTGTAAAGTTCACTCATCCTCTATTGAAAAGGGAGGATCCTCCGACCAGACGGGTGTTGTGTCTGGTGGGCTACTGCCCGACGGTTGATGTCGGGACGTTGTATATATGCTAATCGCGTGGTAAACTCTAATTGCGCGATGCAGGTTTGCGTGACGTCATGTCATTGATGCGTAGTTCTCATGTGGCGATGTAGATGCCGCCACATCACTCCCCTCCGGAGACCGGAGGTCGATAGTGGGCTGAGTCGTGTATCTTGCGATGCTTGCCAGTGCCAGTTGTGGTTCCAGTGAGTCGGAACCGGGTACCGCATAGTTCACGGTGAATAGAATAGAATAGAATAGAATATTATTTATTACTTGGTTAAGAACATAAGTTGACATGTCACTTAATGAAATAAATTTAACAAAGTGTCATGGTGTTTTGTTTTAAGCGCATTTTGTCCTGTGGGGGATCTTTTGCAACCTATTTCTATCATCTATCCTTACTTTATTTTTAGTTTAAGTTTATTACAGTGCAAAAAAAATAAGGTTTGTGGAATTATAATTCCAGCAAGTCTAGACCTGCATTTATTTATTATCTAAGCGTGACTCTACGAGTCAGAGCCTACGCTCTCTGGGGAGGGCCGTTCGCTTGTGGAGCGGCTTTTCTCTCTCCTTTTTATGAACATATTCAATTTCACCTATTCTATGGGCAAAGAGAGCTGGGTTAAAGTGGCCGTATCGCGTGTATTCGGGTCCGGGATCTTCTAGACCGGTGATCGCCAGTTGTTGGAGTTTGTTGATCATATCGCGATGTAGGTCGTGGGCTCTGATGTGCCAGGGGTCTTGTTGTAACATCTCCCACAGTGTGTCCGTGTCTAATCGTCGGTCGAAACCTCCAGCAGCTTTTAACGCCATTCCGACGGTTGATGTCGGGACGTTGTATATATGCTAATCGCGTGGTAAACTCTAATTGCGCGATGCAGGTTTGCGTGACGTCATGTCATTGATGCGTAGTTCTCATGTGGCGATGTAGATGCCGCCACATCACTCCCCTCCGGAGACCGGAGGTCGATAGTGGGCTGAGTCGTGTATCTTGCGATGCTTGCCAGTGCCAGTTGTGGTTCCAGTGAGTCGGAACCGGGTACCGCATAGTTCACGGTGAGTCGGAACTGTTTGCGGTGATACCCCAGTGAGTCGGGGTGGCGCTGCGTTATGCTCCAGTGAGTCGGAGTGTACAGCGCTGGGTTGAGGCTGAAGGTGATGACCAGGAATGCGCGTCCGCTGCATGCTGGTGGTCAGGATACCTGTTGAAGCCGTGGATGCTGGCTGGCTGTGTGACTCGCCGCTCGAAAGCTTGAGGAAGTGATGCTGATGACGTCACGTTGAAGGAGTTGCACGAAGGCTGCGCTGACGTTCATGCTCGGGGTCACCAGTTTAGAGGCATGAGGAACAGGGTGTAAAGTTCACTACTGCTCCTCAATCACCATCCTGCCAAAAGCCTCAGAACTATGTATCTCGTTCAGGTCGCCATGTCCGCTTCAAGACGCCCATCGACGTCTAAAGCATCTTTTCCCTCTTTTTTTTTTTCATTATTTTCTGTATGTTAACGCAAATTGTTATTAATTTTTTTATTTTTTATTATGGTGTTATTTTACACCGTGGGGGGGTGGTGTGGCGACATGGATTTTAGACTGGCAACACTAGCTCGCCACTAAACGGGATCGCAGGCGCGCGGTTTTTCTTGTCACTGTATTCATGTATTGTAAGAGAAGAATAAACAGAGAGTTAAAGGTGACACGGACTTTCATTTATACCGTCACCCTCCTCAGCTCTAAGTACCTGGCATATATGAGCTCTTGTCGATTAAAAATATGTATTACAAGCTTTAAATGCTCTAAGATTACAAGAAATTAATGTTATCAATATTTTACATGTTACAATTATTTACTTAATGAAATAGTTAAAATACAATTTTTATTATTTTTTCTTCTGGATTTGATTTGATAGTCATCGCAGTATTATTTGCTGCTCCAATCAATCTCCCTAGCCTTTTCCCAACTGTGTTGGGGTCGGTTTCCAGTCTAACCGGATGCAGCTGCATAGCAGTATTTTACATGGAGCGACTGCCTATCTGGCGGCTGACTATAAGGTCGTAGGGGAGGGGGGGGCATAACGGGGACGCGGGGCACGACGGGGTCACCCACACATACAAGTAACTACGCGTACTAGCCGTGTTTTGTTTTCGCCAATAAGAGGGCATTTCGCATCGGCCTTCAGTGCGGCAGTGACCGGCGATCACAGTGCATGCGTTTTTTGTTGAAGACTAATTCTTTTTTCCGGAGAAATTTGATCTAATTTTGACTGGTTACCAAAACGCGTCTAAAAAGGTAAGTGTTTAGATTACTACTATAGTTTTTTTAGTGTGTTTTACTACTGACATCAACTATTGATATGTTTTGAGCAAAATCACTTTGACCTTGAATTAATTTTTTTGTTCGTTATTTAAAATTCTGTTAGATATGGGGGCATAACGGGGACATGGCTATGGGGCACAATAGGGTACCCCATTGTGCCCCGTCCCCATTATGCCCCTGAATGATCAATTCATTAGATACTATTACAATAATATTATTTGTTTGGTTTTAGGTATATTAAAATGGTACGAACTTACAAAAAGAAAAGTTCCAGAGGCAGTTGGTCTGTAGAAAGCATGAAACACGCAATTGATGCAGTTTTAAGCAAATCATCAGGCTACAGAAAAGCAGCTCAATTGTACGGTGTTCCAATTCGAAGAGTATGTCGTGATTTAACAACTTCCTTTGAAAACGCTTCACCCAAAGACATTCTCCCTATCCCTACAGTCGAACAAACAAACCAAACGAGAAAAAATTATCGCAGAGGGAAAACGGTTGTTCTCACTTCAACCCCCTACAAAAACGAACTAGAAGAACGCGAACAACTTAAACGGACAAAGAAATGTTCAAATCCGAATGATCCTCGGTTGAAAAAAAACTTAAAAAAACAGAAGACTCAAGAAGCTCGCTCGGATAGCGAAAATGTCAAGGAGGATGCCTTATGCATCTATTGTACCCCATACTGCCCCTACCCCGGGGCACGATGGAGTTTTCATGAAGGTTTTGTGAAATTATAATTAAAAATATTATTTGACTTCTTACCTCACCAAATTCGGTGCCAAATGATAAATTAATAAGTAAGCAAAGAGTTGTCATTAGTTTTGATTAAAAATATTTTATGCTTAATTTTTTATTGTTTATTTCCCTTAACGTCCCCGTTATGCCCCCCCCTCCCCTATATAGCTCCGTCTCTCTCTCTCACTGGAAACGTTCAACTTCTGCCCTGCTATAAGAGCAGCGTGCGGCTGTTATTGTTTAGCCACGAGCTCCTTATTATTGTATGCTGCTCCGTTAGGAGTATACATATTATGTATCCTGTGGTATGCTGTGCAGCAAAGAGTCACGCTGTGATTTTGACTTTTTTGACAATGACAGTTAAAATTGACGTAACACCTGAGAGTGACATTTTCACTCTGAACTCTGAAGTGGATTTTAAACAAAAGAAAGAATTAACTTTAATTTCTGCTACATTTGGTAAATAAAGTTAAAAGTACGTTAAATAATTCCACAAAAATGAATAGCTTGCTACGTAGGAGTATATTTCCAATTTATAGCAATACTTTGAAGTTAACATGTCGTTCATTCGCCGATGCTCCAATGAAAGAAAAAATTGACGAAATAGTTAAAAATAATAAAGTGGTAGTATTTATGAAAGGTGTGCCAGATGCCCCTCGATGTGGATTTAGTAATGCAGTTGTTCAGATAATGAGGATGCACGCAGTTACATACGACAGTCATGATGTCCTGTCGAATGAAGACCTTAGACAAGGTTAGTTTTTACCCTGAAGTGTAACATTTGTGAAGTACTTACATTTAAGTGTCGGGTTATACAATAATATAACCTATATTATTACAATAATATTGTTATCATTGAAGAGGCTAACACAACACGGGTGTACTACGCCAAATCGAATGCCAAATAATCGAATATCAATTGATCGACCACTATAAATCGAACGTCTAATTAATCGAACGTTCATAATATAGAATGCTTAATAAATCGAACATTCAATATATTGTACACTCAATACATCGAGTGTTCAAAATATCAAATGTATGTTTGATCGAGCGTTCAGCGCATCGCATATTCATTCTATTGAAATATAAATATACTGAATACAAGAAAAACACAAAAGAATCAAGGCAAGGTCCATAGATTAATTTGTACAAAAAAAAAGTGTTCATTTAGAGGGTTCAAAACATTTTCCAATGTTGAGAATACATTGTCGGGAGTAGATTGATATACTTATCATATTTTTAAAAACCCGGATACTTAAAATATTCCGAAAGGAAATTATCAGTTTTTTGTTGACCATTTTATATTTATAATAAAAAAACGAAGTGACAAGTGACACTACCGGATGACCGGATCTATCAAACTGACAGAGAAGTCAGATGTGTTTTCTTGTTTACAGTTGAAAAAGTACATTGAAATCATTATTTGTGACATTTTCCATAAAACGATGATGGCTTGCGTGACGACACCAACCCTAAAGATACCTAAAGATTATGTCTACCAGTGGAAGACGTCAAATTAATATCAAGCTTGTAAATATTGATGTCACGAACCTTAACCTGTTGAAAGTGTAATAAGTTCATATGAAGTGATATAAATAACACCAGTTTAGGTCTACTTAATAAAAAAAACAACATCTTGATATTTGTCTTTATTCCTCTTCTACAAAAAACATGATTTTAAATGCTGAGCTGGTAGTAAAATGTTATCCTGATACCTTGCCCATCCCAAATACCAAACAACTGTTATTACATGGGCACAACAACCGGTCAATCGGTGACCAACTATGCAATTACAGCAATACTCTAGGATTAGACTCAAGTATACGACGGGAATGGTGAAGATTCAGGTCACAGTTGATACACCTCATTGTCCAATTCGTAAATCAAAATCCAGTGTCGAGAATATAAGCACAAAGTCAAAGATAAGCGTCAGATTCAAAAGTCCGTGGTAGAAGCCGAGAGTTTTCAGGGTAAAGCAGAAATCAAATGTCCAACAGAGTAACAAAATCCGTTAAGGCGAAAGCGCCAGGGTAGCCCGCGAAATTTAAAATTTCTTACGTTTTTTGCAATTTGTAAGTCAGTGTGAGCTTGTATGTTGATTAAAATATGATTCGCGGCCGTAACTAATATGGCTTTACAGAATTATAATCATTAGAATCAGCAATACAACTCCATAAGTTAGCATTTACCTCAAACCTCATGATTTCATGAAATCGCTAGATTTGAGGTAAATGCTAACTTATGGAGTTGTATTGCTGATTCTAATGATTATAATTCTGTAAAGCCATATTAGCTACGGCCGCGAGTATTTAGACGTTCGATTAATAGTGGTTGATCAATTATAATAATAATAAATAATCTTTATTTATCAAAAAGCCAAATATAAATTCGTCCATCTCAACCAAAACTTAAAAATAAATAAAAACGCCATTATTTAATTACAACGCTAAGTATAATTGAGACAGAGTGAACGTCTGTGTCTGTGCTAGTATAAACTGTGTTACAGACACAGGCGCCTTCCTCTTACAGTTCATTGACAAATAGGTGTGCGCGGTGTGGGTGTATGTATGGGTGTGTGTGGTTTGAGTGGATATGTGTGTGTGTGTGTTTAGTTGAGTTTCGTATGTGTCAAAGTATAAAAATAAATAAGAAAATTAAATCTGTTTTTAAACATGCTAGTATGCTAGTAAATTTTTTTTGCAAAGAGTTGTTCAGTCTCATCGTACGTTAACTTTTGAAGAAAACTACTAACAACAGTTTTACATTTAAATTTAGGTAAAGAATATACGTTGCAGGCTACGTTTATAGTGTTATAAAGGTGGCTGCTAAGACACGGGTAGCTTCGCCTCGCCAGAGCAGTTTTGGTGGTGATAGGTGGGCATACAGGATCTTTTCGACGTTTATTTTGCTCTAGTAACCTTGGATCATAGGTCAATGATGAGTGTACACGTAAAGTGATGTTAAGTGCACAGAGCTGCCGGACAGTGAGTACAGATATGTCTTTATAAAGCTGGGTAGTCGGGTACCGGTAAGGTTTGTGAAGCATGACTTTTAAGACTGCTCTTTGTGCCCTCTCAAGGCGAAGTACATACGTTTTAAGTGCGCCACCCCAAACAGATATGCAGTAGGTAAGAAGTGACTGAGCTAGTGCAAAATAGATAGTTTTTAGCAAGCGGTCAGCAACTACTCTTCTTAGTTTTTTCATAGGAAACATTAGTTTACGAACACGCGTAACTGTCACACTGATATGCTTTTGATAATTGATATTCGATTATTTGGCATTCGATTCGGCGTAGTGAACTCCACAACACTCCATACCCACATAACTGTTGAAATGTGGGTGCGAACTATAGGTACATCTCTGCCCAACCCTTCGGGGAAAAAACGCGTGATGTTATGATTTTGAAGAGGCTACAACTATGTTAAGAATTTTGTGTTAGCTGTATTATCACTAAAATGTCAAGCCATTGACTATAATATTATAGTTGCTTCATCAAAAAATGTTAGGTATTGATATTGTTATAAATAATTATATTGTTTTAATTAATATCATACCAGCCTATATTAGTATTATACAGTGCTAGTCTTCTAAAAAATAAAATAAAAAGAAAAAATATTGAGTTATAACAAAATAATGGTAGAATAGATAATACTAATGTATAATATTATCAAGTGTGCCAGCTATTTATTCTAACAAAGCTTGAATAATTAATAAATGTAATATTAATTTGGGTACATAACAGTTGTCTATAGTACAAATTTAAAATAAGTGCTTATTTAACCATGACTATTGACATTGGTACTTGCTACTTGCAGGTAAAAAATATAAGAGTCTCTCAAGAACCCAACACTAGAATAATACTACAGTCAAAAGTTATGCAATCTTAATCTAATCTATTGTCTCTCCTTCTCGTTTTAATCTATCCAAAAAGATTGATTTTAGCGATAAGATTGCCCATTATGTCACCCTATGTAAAATTTCTGCATTCATGTCTGTAATTTTTATGGTGTACAATGTACAATGATATAAATAGATAGAATACTCTTTATTATGTACACGGTACATAATATAGAGTATTCTATCTATCTAATGTTGTAGCATTCAAGTAATTCCTTCTTCTCATGGAGGTAGGCAGAAATTACAGAACGCCACCTGCTACAATCTTTATGTATACTTTCTTTTGCTTTGATTACATTCATACATCTGCTCTTACATGCACAACAGTTGCGAGTACTATGCACCTAATATTTCTGAAGAACATCATCGATAACATCACTATGTCCTTCTAGAGCCTTTCCGGCATTTCTACTACTTTTATTTATGAACATATTTTTTGTTACAGGTATAAAAGATTACTCTAACTGGCCAACAATCCCACAAGTTTTCATCAATGGCGAATTTGTTGGGGGCTGTGACATAATGCTGCAAATGCACCAATCAGGTGAGCTGATTGAAGAACTGAAGAAGGTTGGCATAAAGAGTGCGCTTCTAACAGCTGCAGAAGAATCCAAAAAGGAAGCTGAGAAATAATAGAGGTTTTTAGGATTTAATATTTTAATAGATATGCATAGGATATTATAATTTATTGATACCTTTCTCATGTGACTATGTAGTGGAATATTGAAACTTCTGATTTTTAACTGTTATATGTATTATAATTATAATATTTAATTAGTATATAGCATAGTGTATTTCAACTATATCTTATACTAGCAAGCTGATCTGTATTCTAATTGTTTTTTTTTTCAAATATATGAGCACTGTTGACTCAGTTAATATGTTTTTATTTTCTTATACTAAAGTATTATTTAATACTATCTAGGTAAAATAACAAAATAAAAAAAATAAAAAATTGTTTAAGAGCTCTTTATTAAAGTAGCTGTACATTCGAGTTAGTATACTTTTGGGCACATAAGTCATTCTTATTCTATATACCGCTCCTGTCTCATTGAAACAAAATTGTTTGGTTTAACAATGCAGTCATTATTAAAAGACAAAAAATATGGCAGATCATTTATTTTGAGTACTCATTCCAATACTCTCATAAAAACGAAACTCATATAAAAATGATAAATAAATAGATGCAGGCAAGCTATGGCAATCTATGATATAAATAATTTGTGTGACACTTCCCTGCAACATTTATAAATTTAGAAAACTTAAAACAATACTGTGCCTACCATCAAAGTACTATAATTACTATTGGCAGTAAATAATAATTGATCTTGTATAAATAATGTTTGCTTATAAATAAAAAAAAATATAACAAAAACATTCTCACAATGTAAATGAGTCTTATTTTGGTGTCACACATTAGTCAAGCCTAACATTAGCACCATTTTTATCTTACAAATAATTTTTTTGTGACTTCCCTGAGAATTTCTTATAAAAGTTAAAAATACCTAATGCTAATGTATAAATAGAGTGTTGTAAACATATAAAATGATTTCTCTGATTTGAGCCAAAAGGTTACTAAACATTAGGAAGGAGTTTGTATGAAAGTTAATGGCATTTTTGGTTTGAACATTGCACATAATAATATTTAATATAGAACTGTTTTATAGACTAAATTATCCCACAAAAATTGTTTGCTTTACATTGACCTCGGTTTAGGGCGATTTTTGAGAGATAGGTCAATGTAAGGGAAATAATCTTTGTGCGCCATTACGTCGCCGCTGTAGCCTCGAGCCGTCGTGTTAGTACTGAGCGCGGGGAGCGCGCGCCATCTTAGCTACCTTCCTTGACTGATGACGTGGATGACAGTGTCCTATGATACGACTTCTGCGACCTGCGTCTGAGTAAAAATCATTTCAGTTTCTATAAATATGTCTATTCAACAAAACATGTAGGTAAGCATGGTGGGCGTTAGGCAGCGACCCAATGTCGATCTGGAGGTTTGCCAAATACCGTCGTGTGCTCGGGGATTCGAAAGCCTGGATGTTTTTTAAATAGTTTATTTAATATTATTTTCGGAGTTAAGTCTATGAAATAAATTAAAAATGTACATTTTCGTGGTGGTGTACCTAAAGGTCGGTTTCGCCATAGAGTGCGGTGGAGAATGCCATGTAGTCGAGCGCGCCGGCGGGAGCGCCGGGCCCGCGGAAGGGCGGCATGCGCGCCACGCAGTACTCCGCCTGGTCGGGCGGCAGCTCGCGCCTCAGCTCGTCCGCGGTGATGTAGGGCTGCCGATCATAACACATGTTATTATTATAAGCCTGTGTTGTCCCACTATTACTATTGCGATTGCGGGCCCACCCTTTAAGGAGTCTTGTTTATCCTGCTATCTGTTTCTGGGCCTACTGGGTAGTCATTACCTACTATTTGGGATCCACCGTAATTCACCGTATGGTAGTTATAACACACGTATCATCTCTAATTCCAAACATTCCAAAAACTTAGTCTGAAGATGTATTGTTACCTTGTCGCCGGCTAAGATCCTAAAGCTGTCGATGACTTGTTCAGCGGTGTCTGTGTCTGTGGATTCCCTTGTCATGAAGTCCAAGAACGCATCGAACGACACGTAACCTGCGAACAGAGACAGACAGATTTAAATGTTTAAGCTACAGTTACTTTGCTTCATAAAGAAGACCATCGAAAAAAACAAACTTCTTTCGAGCCTTCGTTGGCTTTCGTCAGACAGATCCGGTTTCTATAGAAAAAATGTTTACCTGTGTTGTTGGGGTCGACAACAGCGAGAATGCGCTGGAAGTCGAGTTCTCCTTGCCTGTCCTTGCCAATGCTGTATCCGAGAGACACCAGGCACGATTTGTATTCTTCGGGTGCTAGGCGGCCTGCGAAGGAAACAGTTTTTGTCTTTATTCCATTTTCGAACATAATGTTAAACAATCGTGGACCAATGAGTTGGTGAAAGATCGCGAAATACGCCAGATTTGAAGGCCAGTCGATTTAGCGATATTTAGGGGCGGAATAAATAATATATGTCCAGGACTTGTCTCGGCTGAATCACGATGGTGATTTAGAAAGGCTAGTAAAATAGGTTTTTAATTACCGGTGCGGTTTTTGTCGAAGTGGTTGAAGGAAGCACGGAACTCGGTGAGTTGTTCCTGGGTGATGCCCTTCGAGTCACGGGTCAGGATCTGGTTCTCAACTTCGTTGATAGTGCGGTTGATGGAAGTCAGAAGTTGTTCCCAGCCCACACGCAGAGTTTCCATTGTGTATTGCGAATACCTGTAAAATATATCAGTACCTAGATTATGATAACTGTGAATCCTTGATTTTATATAGAGTTAGTTCAAGACCGTAATTCTAGCTTTGTATTCTAAGATAAAAAAAAAAACTGGGCTGGGCTTCTACATGTTGGTCGGAATAATAATTTGGTCTTGTCGCGAAAAGAAGAGGAATCAGTAATTTCTAACACTTGTTTTTGCAGACGTCGGCATCGTCCAAAGTATGGGGAATTCGTTTTGGATTGTATGGTGAGTCCAGAGATTTTTAAAAACTCGGTAGGTGCTTTAAATCACTAGATGTTTCTGGTAGTTTTACAGTAATTCGTGTTGACTTGCCTGTTCTCGAAGATCATGCCCTCTTGCACAGCCTGGTGGATGCGCTCCAGTTCCTCGATGTGTGGCTTGTACGCATACACACCGGCTTCGTACTCCTTGAGGCGACGCAGTTGGTCTTCCAGAGAGCCCTGGTAAAAAAGATTGTATTTCACTTAAATTATTTGTTGTTTATTGTATTATACAGACGGTCTGAGTGCGAGTACCCACATTTTGTAAATCTTTAGTTGCCTACTAAATGTGGGTAGAATTAAAATTTGTTATAAACTTAGGTTGCCTCAAAATATTTGGCATTGAATTTAGGTTATCATGGTTGGATTTGATGGATTTATTTAGATAGATTATAGGTCATTCATAGAAACAAAACTTAGAAAACAAAATATACTTGAGTTACGTAAAGTTGCAATTAGATTGTGGTCATCGACCATTGTCTAAGAAACGTAATCGATGGTCAATCAAGTGATTAACGTAATCTTACCTGTAGACCCATTCCGATAGCGGTGACGGCATCCATTTGCCTTTCGATCCAGGGTCCGACAGCGTTGGCCTTCTCTGCGAACTGGCGCCTGAGGGTCTCGTTGTTCTGTTGCTTGCGAAGTTCGGCGGCAAGCGTGTTGTCGCGCTGGGGAACCAGCTGCCTCACGTCTGACCATTTGCGGTTCAGCTCCTTAGGTTCAGAAAAAAGTTGGTTAAGATTCAAAAAGATTGTGACTTTTGGTAAATTTTTGCCATTATTGTGAACTTTTTCAGAAACTACATTAATTTGTCCGTGAGCTGGGTTCTATGTTCTCAGTTCCAATCAATAAAAGGGGTGACTCGTAAACTGTTAAGTATAAGCTCTTGAAACCATTATCATAAATGGTAAATACTTCTTATTTGATGGTTGCATATTTACTTTTAAGCACATTGTTATGTTTAAAATTAAATTGGGCAATTCTTTCATAGCTGCGTTACATAGAACTTGTCGACATAAGTGTTCAATGAATGTGAGACTTACGTGAGCAGTAAGAGTAGTGTAGGGGTTCTCCAAACCACCAGGGATCTGGTGCTGTTTCACGATGGACTCAACCTGGTGTACCAGGTTGACTATCGCCTGAAATTGGAGATTATAATATGATTAAAAAATGGTCCCAACGTCGGCGTCGTTGCAATCTCAATTTAAGTGCTGTGTATTTTTGAATTTTGTTATCGTTTTTTTTTCGCGTATTTTTGTCGCTTATGGGGTGTAAAAAATACCCTTAATGAAGCCGATAATAACGTGTTCATTTCGTTATTGTGATTTTTTTTTTGTACTGAACCATATCTGGGAAACTTTGGTTACGTAGATACCTACTGTCCCTACGTTTTTTTTTTGCGAAAACAAGTTTTAAATGTTTAAGGCAAATAGAGCCGTTAAAAGCGCCACCATTGAGAAAGAAAAAAAAAATAAGTCAGAAGTCAGGAGTTATGGAACATTTTGAAATTTCCTATGCACACATTTTTAGTCAGAATATGATGTAGAATTTTTTGTATAAAAAGGTTCGAAGTTAGAGTAGTTTTGTTTTTGTTGTTTTCCTGGGAAACCTTACCTGGTATTCCTTGTCAGCCTCTCCGAGAGTGGCCTTGAAGCGAGCGTGCGCGTCCATAAGTCCGGAGATCTCTTCGATGGTGTGGACGATGAACATGTCCACGAGATCCTCCCGGGTGCCATCCAACCTGAACATGAGTGTAATGAATGATTGAATGAGAAGGATTATAAATAGACATTTTAATTTACGAATCATTACAGATTCGTTTTCGAAGAAGACATATTCACACCGTGTTTTGGTTGGTCCGATTAGACAATTTAATTTTTGGATTTTAATTTTTAACACAGCCAAAAAACTAGGATTTCAACTTTGTATCCTGGATGAGGAATCTCCCTCAACTCGCGACAAAACATTATATTTGAAGAGGCGACAAAACATTCTATTTGGTTTTGAATAGATTAATTTGTTTTTTTTTTATAAAGTGCAGTTTGCAATCAACCTGATCTAGTTAGTACACCAACCCGCACTGAGCCTCCGTGGTTATGGCCCTCTCTATCACAGAGAGGAGGCTTGTGCCCCAGTAGTGGGAACATTGTAATTGATTATGCTTATGCTACTTAGTCTTCTTGTTATTCAGGTGAATGACAAGTTATTTTATTAAATGTTGTTGGCCCAAAACTTCGCCAATTCCTCGGCGTTCTCGATGGGGCGGTGTAGAGGTCACTTTGGCTGCATTTTTTGGGGGATAATTCAATTCAATTCAATTTCTTTATTTCAGACTAAAGGTGTCCATATAGTGTTAGTAAATACATGTAAAAGAACTTAAAAATAAATGTTAGTATATAATAAATATAAATAAATAATAATAAATATTTATTTTAACATTTTTACAATGATTATTTTATGCTACGAAATCATAAGTTGCAAAATGTTAAAATGGTGAAGTAGTTTGTATGACAATAGTTTGGAATTATTGACCTTGATGATGTTAATTGCACACTATAATTATCATAATTTGATATCTAACTTTTGGCAAACAATGAACAGTCACTAAGTCTTTAGTCTAACATCAGTCCTTTCTTAGCCAAATACCATCAGTACTTACATACATATACAATAGGAACTATTATCTAACGTGGATGCGTATCCACTGCCTCCATAGAGGACTTTCTACCCTCTCAGCAATGACCTTCAGGTACCCGAGGATAAGACGTGGAGCATAGTTTGTGACACAACTCCAGTTACATACCAGTTGTTGAAGGGCGCGGCGCGCTTGGCGAACTCGAGGTGCAGCAGATCGATCTGCTCCAGCACGCGCTCGGCGTCGTCCAGTGCGTGGCGGCGACGCTGCGTGAGCGCGCCCAGGCGGTCCCACTGCGAGCAGATGCGCTGGCAGCGAGCGTTCACACTCGCCACGTCGTGGTACTCCAGGGTACTGCGGAAATAAATAGGTAATAAGGCAAGGTAAAAAAAGGGTAGGGTAAGGGTAGGTGGGTAAGGGCTAAGTTTAGTTTATTTGCAGTGCCAACCAATTCGGACCGCTTTTGCCAGCGATTTTTCCTAAACACGTCATTAGGTTATACAAAATTACCAATTATTATTATTAACTATGCCTTTGACATATCTTGGTACCTATGGAAGGCGTACGAGGGGCTGAAGCCAACTCGCAGAGGCTTTTCGACGCTATTAATGAATATTAAATGGCAGGCGGTGACTTGCACACTCAATAATGGGCGCCCCCGGAAACTTGCGCTACCACTTCTGATAGTGACGTAGCGACAAGGGTACTACATATCTTGAGGTGCTTGAGGAGAGGTATTCAACGGTCATCAGGACAATCCCAGAGCCCGGAAGATAGTCAAGATCCATACCAGCACTTACTGGAATAGATACTTCCTTCCTTCGAGTACATTTGCTCTTGCGAATCTCCACTCGAGCCGGATAGTAACCCTAGATCTCCTCACCCTAGATCTGTTTCGGCAAAGTAAACCCCTCTACCGGCACATACCTAGAGTTCAGGAGCGCGCCAGGCCCACCTCGACGTCAACGTAGATATACGGCGGTGGTTAATACCATTTTGACTACCTGCATTGAATAAGATTGATGCTAGATATGAGCCAGAGACCTGCTCTTACACTGGCCAGAGGTAGTTGGAAAAACACCATTTGGTTGTAAACAGAAAGTCTACCATACCCCGCAGGGCCAGAGTTTCCACACGAAAATTAAGAAAATTGCTCTCAGAATATTCGTTTCGACTTTATAGTAAATGCAGGTTTCTTACTTGAGTTCCTGGGCAATAGCGGCGATCTGTTCGACGCGGTCCTGGTGTGCGGCGAGGTCTGACTCGAAGGCTTCGTGCTTCTTCTTCAGGGCCTTGATGTCGTACAGCTTGCATTGACGGAAGTCTTGAGATTGCAGCATCTCCTCCTTGCCTGGAAATTCGAGGAAGATTTTGTGATTAAATTGTCTATTTAAATTTGTTTTATATAATTGTCTAGTTAATTAGATTGTTTGATTGTTCTTTGAACCTACTTAATAAAAATCTAAAATTATTTACTGACACACAACGCACAGCCTAAACAGGTGATTTTAAACGCACAAGAGTTTTCTATATAGCAAAAGTGGAAAGGCTAAGGAACGATTTTTGAAAATTCTCTCTGCAAAGGGGTTAAAAGTTTGTATGGCAAATCGTAATTTTTGCCGATGAGAAATCCCATCACAGCACACGCCTTGTCTCAGATAAAAGCTGTGTAAAAAATATCCTTGCTAAAATAATATTTTGGTGTCCTGGATGTGGTTTCATATTTGTAAAATCAAACGACATATCTTTTGTCATCTATGTAGACAAAAGATGTGTCGTTTGTTAGATAATATTTATATAACAATGCCCACAATGATCGCAACGCATTTATATGTACATATTTTTACCAACCTCTGGTCCAGTCTTCGTGGATGTCGGCTTTGTGCTTGAACTTCTGGGCCAGGTACTCAAGACGCTCAAGGCGCATCATCTCGCTCAACAGCCATTCTTCGAACGCCTTCTCGGAGATCTCCAGGCCCTTCCAAGCTCCGGCGATGTCCTTGAAATATAAACAGTATCTATTAAATTTTGCTAATGGTTCCAAGATTGGTCTAGGTCTGTCAATACGACAATTTGACCTTGAATTGAAATGTCTCGAAGATTTGCAATGGATATTTGCAGAAGTGCATTGGATATTTTTTTTTCGGAGTCTATTGCGATGCAATGGATTATTTACTTTTCGGTCTTTTTTAGTTGTTCATAGTTTGCTGATGGTAATACTTACAGAGACCATCTTGCCTTCGGTGGGCATGTACGCGGGGCGGTTGCTCAGACGGAGCTTGGTCTGCAGAGTGTTGAAGTTCGTCTCCAACTTGGCCTTCTGCTCTACACGTGGCGGCTTGTGCTTGCGCCTAAAAAATATTTTTCGTCAACATTTGTTGTCGCAGAAAGGATAGGCATACTTTAAGGTCGTCGATATCTGTTCCGATTAAAATATGTTTGTTATAAATTAGGGTTGCTTATCGCCGTTTCGAGGATTTGACATTTCAATCTACAGGAAACGCCAACTTAAATTGTAAGAAAACTGGTATTCAAACATGGCTCTGTTATCTTTGCATTAATGCGTTAATTTTATTACTATCAAAGCAATTCAACTTTTATAAATATTCCAAACGAAGTATAGGTACCTGTAAGTACGGTAGTCTTCCAGTTTTTTCTGGCAACCGGCAAGAGAGTTGTCGGTTTGGCGGCTGTTCAGCCAAGGCATGGTACGCCTGATCCAGTCCAGCAGCTATAAAATTTAAAGTCATTATAATATTTACTGCAACATAAAATATTTTGAGTACGCAACAGCGCGAGAGTACATTTGAGGAATGAGGCACGAGTGGAAAGAGCTTTCGCATTAGATATTTTATGGAGCAGTCGTCAAGGCGCATCCGACGACTTTTATATCTTAGCTTTTCGCTCTTTCTCTGCGTGTTTTTTGGTCTATGATTCATCATAGATGCTTCATTATTTTTAAGGAAAAACTTCCGTGCTGTTGCGTTCTATAAATGGATGGGATACTTACGTCACTGGCAAGACGCTCATACTCTTCCATGAGGCGTTCGTTCTCCTGGTTGACTTTGAGAACTTTGCAAATGCGGTTCGCGGCCGTCTCAGCCTGTGAATTGTATATTACAAATCTTTTACATTTATGAAATATATTTGTCGATTAAACTAGATATCACTAGTTTAACAACAAGCTGATATCATTATTAATTTTATTCATATGATATGTAAATATAATGAAGCTTTAAAACACGTAGCAGAAGCTGTTTTATCTACTATTTTCGCACCAAATTTAAATCAACTTAATTTTGACATACTTAGGTAGCTAGTAATTTCGATTTGGTTCAGAAAACTGCAACATTTGCATTCATTAGTAGGTTCAGATGATACAAACCTTTTGTGCGCCAGAGAAGCAATGGTAGTATGAAGAGACGTATGTCATGACCGCACGCTCGTCCGGCATCGCTGTGTTCTGCAGATCTGACAAGCGGCACGCAAGCGACACGGTGTTAGTTCTCATGCGATGTATCATGAATTATTCCCTAGTAGAATGCTTGTGTTTTATCTTTTGGAAAATAACGTCGTTAACATTAATGTTCTCGTTTACTTGGATATTCAACGCTTTGATGGTCTTATTACCTACTCTTAGTGGAATGTAGCATTTGAATTCCTTTTGGTTGATATGTCATCTTTAAATTCAACAGGCAAAACATACGTTGAAAAACTTGGTATTTTAAAAACCCGCATTGTCTTATCACATTCACAAATAGTACTTGAAACAGGAAATTAATTAATATAGCGCTAATTGATAGTGTTCAACTGAACATCTACACAATAAAGTAAATGACGAGTTATTTCAAATAACTGCGAATTACGAGAGCGATTAATTAGAACACAAGCATTCTTTCGTTTGATATCAATAAAGTACTGTATGAGTTAACAACATAAAGCTTATTTTTATAAAAACGATTGTAGCACATTTCATAATTATTTAGGTACGGGGTTTGTGACTTGGAGTCGGTATAACAATAATATGGTTATATTTTTTGGTTCATACACATCATAAAGTATATTTTGGGGAATTGACATTTCTAGAACACGTTTTTGTCATAGGATTTTTGACCTCGAAAGACCTTTCTACTCGGTATATCAAAAGCCAGTCATCGCCAGTTGATGGGGTATGATGACCAAGGACTGATGGGATTGGGCTAAAAATTTAATGTTATCGCCACATTTTTTCATGTCCCATCCGAAGTATTGTTACAAACTAGTCTGTGAAACTCTTCCGAGGTCGTTAGTATTAGTTTATCAACACTGACAGTTGGAGCTTCTTTAACATAAAGCGAGGCACTCATCATGCTATAAGTTACACACAAAGGCCTGGCGTTAGGGTTCGGGTATCAAACGCGGAAATGGCGGTAACGAGTGACGGCCATTTTACATTTGTTTAGTACCTGTTGCGCGCCTTGGAAGGCGTGGTAGTAACACGACACATAGGTCATAATGGCGCGCTCGTCCGGCTTTGGTGTGTTTATTAAGTCTGCAATATCCAGTTACAATTTATATGTGTTGTCCTTTTTTTGATGATAATTTAGAAAATACTATGGATTGCAATTGCAATTTGGCAGTAAGGTGTCTCGTATATTCTCATATCCCATATTGAGAAATGAGGACAGGAATGGTACAGAGCTTTATTTGCTCTTGTCATTGTGTTGCATAAATCTTGAGCGAGAAGCATATTAAGCGTGTCTTACCGTCGGGGTCCAACATGCGGGGGATGTCGAGATACTTCTCGGCCACATCGAAAGCCGTGTTTAAGTTCTCTAGAGGGTTGTCCTTGGACAATTTGCTGTAGTCGATGAGGTCGGGTCTGTGCCTGTGGATCAGGGCACAGAAGGCCAGACCGTCCTTGAAGGACAGGTGGAAGTTCTGGACATTGACATTCTTGTATGGGGCTGTCTTGCGTTGGCACCAGAGCAGCAGACCTTCCTGTTGAGCGAACATAAAAATTCAATTGATGAACAAAGGAAGTTGGTAGTGTTGTCAACAAAATTGTCGAACGATATTGAAAATAGGTAGGTACCTACGTTGACTGTGATGGTAGAAATGTTAGCGTACCTAACTGTGAAGTGAAATTGCATCCTTATTTCTTATCCGATAAAAACCAAGTTCGTAAATTGAAATGTTGATATGAAAAAAATGCATTGCGGATTACATTATATTCACATTATTACCGTCTATGACTAATAATGTCTATTACACAAGTACGTCGATATAGGTTTATTGAATCGATTGTGTTTGGAATATTATGGTCGATGGATTGTGGATTTACCTTGGCGGTCATTTCTTCTACTGAGATGTCTTGGATGGCGAATCGCAAGATAATGGTCCAGATCATACCAAGGGTCATCTTAAGGTTGCCATCGACGATTTCTTCGGCACCAATGGACACCAATTTTACGCCTGAAAATAAATGTCAAATGTAGTAGCATTTGTTGCTGTAATATGAGTATTTGAATAGAAAACGTTAGGTTAGATACCTATTAAGGTTTGTAAACAGTCAAGTCTTCCTTAAAGTTAAGTATGGTGTGTAGGTATGTTCTAAGTACCTATTACCTGTAGGCGTCATCATACCTTTAAACCGTATTTGGATGTTATAATAATAATTGTGTTTGTTTTGCTTTTATATAAACGTGAGTTCTTGTATTGTGGTTACTAGTCATAGTAGATATGAATAGCATACAAGGATAATGCCTGATCATAATAATATTGAATTCTTTGAAGGGGCTAAGTAAGCACAGCCGTGCGGGTCGATCGATTTACGCTTGCTGCGGTAGGTCCGTGGAGGGGTGAGCATCTTTACATACCGAGATCCCCGTGCCTCGGAAAGCACCCGGTCCCGGCTGTCATTCTTGGATCTTTGACAGTCGTTACGGGTCGTCAGAAGTCCGAAAGTTAGACAACCAGTCTTACCAAGGGTAGCCGCGCGGGTCGATCGATTTACGCTTGCTGCGGTAGGTCCGTGGAGGGGTGAGCATCTTTACATACCGAGATCCCCGTGCCTCGGAAAGCACCCGGTCCCGGCTGTCATTCTTGGATCTTTGACAGTCGTTACGGGTCGTCAGAAGCCCGAAAGTTAGACAACCAGTCTTACCAAGGGTAGCCGCGCGGGTCGATCGATTTACGCTTGCTGCGGTAGGTCCGTGGAGGGGTGAGCATCTTTACATACCGAGATCCCCGTGCCTCGGAAAGCACCCGGTCCCGGCTGTCATTCTTGGATCTTTGACAGTCGTTACGGGTCGTCAGAAGCCCGAAAGTTAGACAACCAGTCTTACCAAGGGTAGCCGCGCGGGTCGATCGATTTACGCTTGCTGCGGTAGGTCCGTGGAGGGGTGAGCATCTTTACATACCGAGATCCCCGTGCCTCGGAAAGCACCCGGTCCCGGCTGTCATTCTTGGATCTTTGACAGTCGTTACGGGTCGTCAGAAGTCCGAAATTTAGACAACCAGTCTTACCAAGGGTATCGTATTACCCAGTTACTGGGTTGTGGAGGTCAGATAGGCAGTCGCTTCAAGTAAAATACTGGTATTCAGCTGCATCCGGTTAGACTGGAAGCCGACCCCAACATAGTTGGGAAAAGGCTAGGCAGATGATGATGAATATTGAATTCTTTTAAAACTCTTTCTCAAAACTGCCGGTTCTTGTTACTAATATAATAGGTATCTACCTATGAAATTGCCGTTTTGTATGAAAAAATTTAAACGAATTTTTTTAATGTATTTTTTATTTGTATTAATCGAAGTAATCACCCATGCAATCAATGCATCTTTGCCAACGCAGTAGCAGTTTATTGATGCCCTTCTTAAAGAAATCAGCTGGTCGGGAGGCAACAAATTCTTCAAAGGCATTTTGTACTGCCTCTCGGGTATTGAATTTTTTTCCCGCCAAGAAGTTATCCAAATTCTGGAAAAAGTAGTAGTCTGTAGGCGCAAGGTCTGGTGAGTAGGGCGGATGACGGAGAGCTTCCAACCCCAGTTCTTGCAACTTGGAGACCGTCTGCTGTGCAGTATGAGGTCGCGCGTTGTAGTGCAGGAGCAGCGGAGACGAGCGATTGACCAATGCTGGTTGGAGATGTGCCAGCTTCTCCATCATTGTGTTCAGTTCTTCACAGTACACATCTGCAGTAATGCTCACCCCGTTTGGTAAGAAGCTGTGATGAATCACACCGGCGCTAGACCACCAAACAGTGACCATCACTTTTCTAGGGGTAAGTTTTCGTTTAGGGCATTGTTTAGGTGCTGAACCAGGATCCAACCAACTTGCTGAGCGCTTGCGGTTATCAAACAGAATCCATTTTTCATCGCAGGTAACAATGCGGTTCAAAATTCCTTGATTTGTGTGTCTGTTGAGCAGTGCAAGGCACGTCTCGACGCGTACTTCGCGCTGGCGATCATTGAGTTCGTGGGGCACCCATTTGTCAAGCTTTTTTACCTTGCCAATTTGACGCAAATGGACCAATATTGTTTTGACGCTAACGTCGAAAGCTGCTGCTAATTCAGCCGTAGATTGTGTATCATCAGCTTCCACAATCGCCTTTAATTCGTAATTGTCGACCAAAGTCTTCGGACGACCGCGAGGTTCATTTTTCAGGTCGAAATTTCCAGAACGGAAGCGATCAAACCAATAATAGGTGGTGCGTTGGTTTGTAGTGTTAGCTCCGTAAACGTCGTTGATGTTGCGTGCCGCTTGTGCCGCGTTGCTGCCACGACGGTACTCATATTCCATAATTACTCGAATTTTTAACGTATCCATGATGACGAAAAAGATTGAAATGCGATGAAAATGTAACACTAATCAATAAACAAATGACTACTTTTGGAAAAAAAAATCCATGTTTTTAAAATAAAATTAATTTGAAATTAGAATTCTTAGCCAAACAAAAATTATTTTGATTTGAAATGGCCAGTACTGCAGAACGGCAATTTCATAGGTAAAGACCTAATACTAAGAAGTATTTGTTTTTGTTTTGTCATTACTCTTTTCGTCACTACTTGGATCTAGTAGTTCTCAGACTTCTCAGTACCAGGCTGCAAACTACCTGTTTTAACGGTGTGAAATCACAAATTTTAAATTTGGCATAACCTGTACCTACTTACGTTTTCATGTACTTGAGCTGTTACACTGTAGGGTATTTGAGCAGTTTTGTCCCTCTGAATCATGAAATAGCTAGTAATAGTTTTTGTTAAACATTAAGTTATTAAGTTTATTTTCCTTCGAAAGTTAGGTTCTCTTGTCTCATGTTTATCTAATTTATATCATTTGGATCTTTTTTGGCTTTTTTTTTTCAGTTTTCGTTTCTAGAAGATGCTCTCTCTCCTTTTTTTGTGTCATTGTATTGGCACATTCCTAATATCTAGTTCTGTTATAAATTGATATTCTAGAAGCCACAGACGCCGTTACTGCTTTTAAGTTCTTTTACTTCTTTACTTTAGTGTTCTACAAGTCTTTTAATTTATAGCATAGCCCACCAGTGCCGTCTGCATCATGTTTTGGCAATAAAATACGAGGATTGTATTGAAAATTGCAATATGTGTAGGAGTAATAGGGACGGGTTCTGAGCAAATCGCCTACGAAACACTAGTATTGAGCAATCAGTTTACTTGAATTGCCATTACAAACTGTGCTCTAAAAGTCAAATCTGACTTTATGCACTTTTAAACTAAATGGCAAAATGCGCAATGCCTTGTTGGTAATCATTTTGTTATCTAAATCAGAAGCAATTAGGGACATACCCTCGATAAAGATTAGGCATTCATAAGAGACATTCAGTAGACGGACACTCAAAGATATTGATTGTAAACTACATAAGTAAAAGCAGTATGGAGTCGATTCATCATTCATTCGATCAAGGAAGTGTAGCTGTAAAACACTAAGTATTTTGGACTACTGGGGACGTACTATGACGTGAAAAAGATCATGGATCCATCATAGTTCTGTTGGGAAAAAAGGATGGTGCTATAGGTCGTATATAGCTCCGTCTCTCTCTCACTCGGGAATGATGGATACATGATCTTTTTTCACGTCATAGTACGGCCCCTGTTTTCATTTTCATTCTATATAGATTTTGCAAAACAAATCCGAATCTACTGGTTAAGCTTTTTGAAGAAGAATAGCTGACATATTTACCTTTAGAGGCAATGAAGTCCAAAGCCTTGTTGACGTTAGCGATCTTGTGGAAACGCATTTTGCCGCGGTCGGGCTTGGGCAGGGTCTCGCCGGAGATCACCTCCAGCAGTAACATAAGCTTCAACCCATTGCGGAAATCCTCCTCGATGTTCTCAATACCGGTACCGGCCTTCCTAAGGTGGCTGTTGCACCATGCTGTGAAGGTCTGAAAGCGAAAGTGAGAATTATTTGAGCGTTTTGTTTACATAGCAGGAAAGGTGACAGAGCCGTGTTTCGTAATACCTAGCCAATGTTTGTTCATAGAATTACTTGCAATTTGTAAGCTATGCATTGAAATTGCGTGTTCAGCGTTTTGGTAGTATGCGTGCGTAACAAATTGTGATTGTTTAATAAATAGATGCGAGTACGATTTAAATTTTAATTTTCTCCAACAAATTAATCGGAAATACGACGTTGGACGTATACAAGTGCCGTTAATCAATACTGCAGTTGCATCAGGTAGGGGAGCGGGCGGCCGAGGGGTCCGACCCTCTCGCACTGCCAAATTCGCTGGCGGTTATTAGCACCCGCCACAGTGGGTTTGCAATTTCGACTCGGACTGTAGAAACAGGAATGTCTATGAATATTGTCTGTTGGAGTACAATGAGTCTTATGTTGGAATAAATTAGAACATTAAAAGCTTAGATTTAAGTAATTTAGTATTCCATGTCCGTCGCTTTGTTCGCTCAAGGAATTATGTGAAACACAAAAGAGTTATAAAATTCTTTCGTTTTTAACACCAACTAATCTGGCGTGTATTTAAACGGATGTAGATATGAATTTATATTTTTAGCTATTCAAATACCATTAGATAGCAATAACCCACATAATGAACCACGCAGTCATCGCCGCCGTTAGCTTGATTATATCATTAACCGAGTATCGAAAGCCGAGCTGGCCGAATAAAGACATAATTCTATTGTAATGGAGGTTGAACAAGATCTGAAAGGCAGTATAGTTCACGAACGGCGGCGCTCCCTATGCAAACTCACAAACTCCATTGGTTCCGGAGGTGGCGTCAAGGTCGGAACTGATAAATAGAATTCAATACATTCAACAGACTGCGTGATCGTGCTGGACTAAAGCTGAAGTTGACAATTAATTCAAAGAATAGTACAGTTGAATTGAACTACCTTACGTCATCATTCTGTTGATTTCAGCGCAAGTAGGTTAGTTGTTAGTCTCATCCTAATTAGATCTTACGAAGAAATAGAAAATCATGATATTATAGACGATTGCATAGATACCCGACTGATTAAAGTCGATGAAGGAGATAACTATGCTATTGTTAACCAGTTCACAGACAAGGTAGGTAGACATAAACAAAGGCATGTGAGACATGAGCAAAAAATTCTACCTGCAAGCACATTTGAATTCAAAGGTTCGCGTTACAGAAATTTGATTCTTTTGTCGATGCTTTAAAAAGTATTTTGCCATAGAAAACGTGTGACATAAAATTATCGAGCACCTATATACATAGATACAATGTGAGGTTAGCGAAGATGCCATCACTGCGGAACATTAAAATTGACCGAACTGCATTCTGAGACCGTAATGTATGAATCATCTTTGGAACTCGCCTCTTGGCACAGGACAGAAAATAATAATAATCTACCTTCCATTACCACACGACCTACAATATGCAGGTGAAGGTATACGTCGCCTAGCTACCATATGTCGTAAATTAACAGCGCAGTTAACCGCGAATGGGAGCACACGTCGTAAAGACGTTTCATTTATTATGGTTTATGTGATATTTTGTAAAAAGAAAGTTTTTTCTCATTGATAGTGGCGATGATTTATCGGGGAAAACGTTCGACAGCTTCAGATATATGCGCGAAAGGTCGGGTAATGGGTACAGTCATTATTATGCATTAAGGAGATGGTTATCTTCCGTGCGTACTTGCGTTTACTTAAATGCCTTTATGTAAAACCAACCTCCTTTATTGAGTCAGACTGTGGCTTTGTTTTAAATTTGTTTGGATTGGACATGAAGTAGTAACGAATTCTGTATCCGAGACACCTTGGACTAGGTGGAATTTCAAATATGATTTAGTAAAGACGTTGTCACATAAATGCTACACGCGACCTCGTGTAAACGGGAATACCAGTGTCCCTGAGACAAAACACACATCGTGACCCAGAATATGAAAATAATCCCGCGTCACCTTGCAACTGCCATCACGGCCAGCGTCGATCTAAAATAAGGCACGCAGGTGTAGACAGCGGACTATTCGAGATGTGTAGAATGTGAACTAGACTGAAGATGCGTTGTCACTGAAGCGTTTCAATATTGTTGTCAACATGCTAATGGGCGAGGTATGAAAGCCGTTTTGTCACTTGCACGTAAGGCAGCAGAAAATATCGCTGTAAATCTCAGGTTGCTTATAAGTAATGCGGTCAAACACATTAATATAAATGTTTAGAAACTCAACTGCTTCTCATCCATGATCTAATTCTTAAGATGAATTCTCCAGAAACCAAGTAAGTATACGCACTTCGAGAAATTAGGATAAACTTTGAAAGGTTGTTTCAAGGTAAACATGGCAAGGTAATAACGACAGCTGTTGTGTGCTACCATTCAAATAGACAAACGACTCGTTGGGAGCTAGATGTTTCACTTTCTTTGATCCTTATAATCGAGAGCAAGAAATAACAGTATCGAATGACCGATGACTATTCGAAAAACTGTAACCATCTGAAATGACCAATGACATTGAAAAGGAACACATTCATGACTAAACTGATATGCGAGCAACGCAAGGAAGTTATTGAGCTCATTGAAAACGCTTCAAACAATAGCTTTGTTGACACTGATATTTAAGGTCGTTTAAATGATAGTCTAATTTCGTTAATTAAGAAATATAAATGCGGTGGAGCATACCACGGGACATGATTTACGCAAAAATGCTCTACAATAGTTTTGCCAAGAAACTTTAAACCTGTACAAATGTTACGTTGATGAGGTAGGATGAACGCAGCTGTATCCAGTTATTACAGCTATTTCTAGAGCCCGCAAGCCAATAACTTTTTGTTGAACGCGTGCTTGGCTTCTGACGCCTGTAGTTATATTACCTACATGCCCTCTATTTGTCTTTAGTAAATAACAAATCTGTCAACTGGTTATGATTTATGCACAATTCATACGGAGTGCCAAACTGCATTTATATGAGCAATTAGATGCCAGGTAAACGAGCGCTGGCATGATCTATAGTGCTTAAACAGCAAGGAATGTTGATTCATCATTAGATGAAGCGACTGTCTCATTTTCCGCTTCAATACCTTTGAAGATTTAGTGCTTAGATCCCCAGTTATACATTTTTAAGATCCGGTTAGAGTTGTTGATGTCAGAAATCTGATGGGTCCTTCATCATCTCTGCCTGGCTTTTCCCAACTATGTTCGGGTCGGCTACCAGCAGTCTACGTGTTTTCCGAGGCACGGAGGGGTCTCGGTATCGGTACGTAAAGATGGTCACCCATCCACGTACGACCCGCGGCAAGCTTAGGTTTACCTGATCGATCCGTGCGGCTGTTATTACTTAGCCACGAGCCCTTCGAGGTCCTTACATAACATAGCATAATCAGCCTATAATGTTCGCACTGCTGGGACACAGGCCTCCTCTCTGTGAGAGGGAGTGCTCCGTAATCCACCACGCGGGCCCAGTGCGGGTCGGTAGATGTCACATGTATTCATGTCTCGAGGTCCAAATGAGGTGATCTACGGCAAAATTATATGGCAGGTCCCACAGATTGTCAAAGGTTTAAAGCGTTTATAATTTCGATCAGACTTGTCTGTTTCCGAATCGACGTTATATGATACAAAGTTAGATAATCATAAAACATAAATATGAAAGTGAATATTAAACGATACCTGTGTTGTTTGGAAAGGCGACGATGTTTCCAGTTTCTGGCAATCACTTATAGAAGATCTTTTATGAATATTCAATTAATAAAATGAACAGATCAAGGAAAGCTCGACATGTTCGTTGAATTATTTAACAGAGAAACGACACGAATAAATTATGTTTATTACGAACAGTTTGGAACTTTAGAATGTTAAAATTATTAATTATTTTTTTATTGATTCTCATTATTTATCTATTATTAAGCGACACACATGTAACCAAAGTGAACATAATAAAATAGTTAATATGTTTTATTGCACAATAAATTAGTCTTATTAGGACATTATGAATTTAAATAAAAGCTTTATTAGTACTACTTTCGTTACGTAATCCCATTTTTATCGCTTTCATTTAGCCAATGAATCCAAAGTGAAAATAATGAATTTCTCACAATAATTATACGGTCTTTTAGTACATATTTTTATTCCAATCGGCATGACAGAAATTGTTGTTATTTAGGTACTTTATTGTGCCCATTACCAGCACCTTGCTTCATTAAATGTTTATTAAGGTTCCAAGTTATTTGAATGTTTATCAAAGAATTTAAATTTCTTGAATTAGGTTCTTAACAATTCTGTAGGTACAACGTAACATTTATACCAAAATTGATTATGGCAAGTGTCTCCTCTATTTCTTACGTTTTCATGGCTTAAGAGGAAACGTGGGTGCTCTTTTCTCCATACAAAAAGATACAAACGCTCTCGCCTGTTTTCTTTCTGGTTAATGACCATAAAGCAATGATTTTTTACAAAAATATAAATAACAGTTACTTGTATGCCCCTATGTTTTCCTTTTGATGATATATTATTTTTATAAGAACTAAAAGACCGCTGTCAACAGACGCCTAGTGTACCAATTTGACAACTATTAACGAAAAAAGAAAAACATAGGGGCATAGTATATCCTTCTTATTCAGTTTATGAAATATCTTTTAAATTGGTCCAATATTGGAGGAGGAAATAGGCGAGAGCCAAACCTCGAAATGTGACTTTTTACATAGGCTAGCCTATGGCTATGGCTTTAGCATAAATGGCTATTTAGTCGGATCTGCAGTTGTCCTTATCGCACGAAGTCGAGGGCGGAGCGCTCGCAGAGCGACAGCAATACTTTCTTAAAATACCTAATTTTCAAAAGTCTGGCCACCCGCCTTTCCTCTTAAGGCGACGATAACCGAGTTTTAATGATTTTAAACTGACGATCACGTCTAAACGAGTAGTGTTAATGATTTGGAAAAAAAATATGTTATATTAGAGCATTTTCTTAATAACTTAATATGTGAAAATTTTAGATTATGTTTATATTACATAGTGTAGTTAATTTGTAAAGTTATGTCTAACGCAAATTTAACTGAGAATCACGCAAAATCTATCAAGCGTATTTTTATGAAACCTTCACCATTTTAAAGATAATTTACTTATTTATCTTCTACTATGCGTGTTTTAATATAATACCTTTTGTTTTATGTAAGTATAATAAATTAATATTGCGTCTAATTTGGGACAGCGCTCCTTGATGGGCGAGTACTATTACTGGCTAGACGTATGACGCGTTGCGTGAGCGCAGCACAGAACACGCAAGCTAACCACTCAAGGTCATCGGCATATATCTGTGTCTATGTACCGATTTTGATAAAATAACATTACCTAGACGCTTGTAAACCCCGAAGGGTTAGGTAGAGGTGTACCTATAGTACACCCACGTTTCGCCAGTTTTGTTTAATTCCCGTGTAATAGCGGGCGAGCCTCTTGCCATCTACCGGGGTGTGGCTGACACTGGCTTGGCCACCATCAGGAATTTTACTTTTGATAACACAAAGATTTAGTCGTTAATTAGTCGAAATTTGTCGCCAAATATAAGAATTTGTCGGTCACTGGTTCAAAAGTTATAAGGGGTCATTGGTGGCCGATCTGGAGAGAGTCTCCCCAGCTTGGCCACCTTTATATCTCAAAAACTAGGGCACCTAGCGAAGATCTGTTTTCTCCCAGATTTAGTCGCTAATTAGTCGAAATTAGTCGCCAAGTCACAGATTTAGTCGGGTCTTAGTTTAGAAGATATAATGAGATCAATTTTTAAGTATAGACCAAGAGCTAGATCAAAGATTTTATCGTAAACTCTTCAATCTAGCTCTTGATCTTGAACTATACTTAAAAATTGAAATCGTACTTTAATGCACCAAAAAAATCTTTAAACATAGCTCCTAAAAATCTTTAAAAGCTGTTTATCCCTTCATTAGCAATTATAATTATAATTAAAAATATACAATGAAATTCCAAATTGCATCCAGTGATGGATTACTTTTTATTAAATAGTTAATTTCTAATTTTATACGATTTTATTTGCACTTTTACGACATAATTCCGGTGCGCGTGAGAATCTTCTGTCTCGTGCGTCAAACTAGACAGCCATAACGCCATTTCACTTACACACCGAGCTAAACCAAGCTTGGAACCAGGGCCTTAAAAAACCACCTTTTTGAGTGTTTTCAGGAAATCTGCGCCTTAAATAAATAAATTGTGTATACAGGGTGACATTGAATTCATGGGCAATATTTTAAGGGGTCATTACAATGACCCCTTTGAAGTCATCATTATGAACAACTTTTACTATGGGAACAAAAATCAGCTGTTGCATACATTATGCTCGCATAAGTCGTCAAAATGTAGGGAACAGCTGATTTTTTTTTCGCGATTTCAGGTTTGTTCCCATAGTAAAAGTTGTTCATAATGATGAGTACAATGACCCTTTAAAATATTGCCCATGAATTCAATTTCACCCTGTATAGCGTGTGTAGTAGATTTGTGCCCGGTTGATGGCAATAGGCTCGCCCCTTATTACATGGGACTTAAACATAACTGGCGAAATGTGGGTGTACTAAAGGTAGATCAGATACACCTCTGCCCTCTCTCTCTCTCTACTCTCTCTTCGGGGTACACAGCCATGATGTTATGTTATGTTTATGTATGTACTATGTACTGAACCATTGAAGTATGTGCAGCACAGACTTTCACTGTGTAAATCATAAATGCAGTTCAAGGTGCACCACCGTCGTGCGTTGCGACTGCACTCCTAGCTAAGATGGCGACCGGTGAGAGGTTATGCTCGTGTCAAATGGTATTAAGGTCTCGATCTTTGGTACAATGGTTAGGTATTTTTGTATTTATTTAGGTAAATACACAGTCGCTCCATGTAAAATACTGGTATTCAGCTCCATCGGTTAGACTGGAAGCCAACCCCAACATAGTTAGGAAAAGGCTAGGCAGATTGCAGATTGGTTGTAGGTGTATAAAGTTTTGCACTATCGTGCCTAATTCATCATGAGCAATGAGCAACGAGCGCTTTTTCGGCTACTTTGTCTGCGTGGATTTCCCATACAAACTTCAACACCTCATTTCACCCCGTTACAATTTTTTTTTCTTTAGAGTACGCCTATGTTCTTTCTTGTGGATAAAGCTATCACAGTATCTCATCAAAATCGGTTTAGCAGTTTAGCAGGTGAAGATGTTATAGACAAAAGACAGTTTTCACAGATACCTGTATAATATGGCGATTATAATATTAATATATTACTATGGATAAGTGAGCTTGAAGTTCTGCTATTTATTGATGTTGTTTAATTGACAGAAAAGGAAAGAAAAAGAAACTTACTTCTGCATAAATTCAACGAGCAAAAGAAAGGAAAACTTGACAATATTAAATGACGAATATATGAAAGACTAGCTTATTCTGCCCGCGTGTTTCTTGTTTTAACAAAAAATATAAAGGTAACAATTAATTACAGGTTAGCACCACATGCCCCATAAACTAATAAGATGTGCCACAAGCACTAATCGATAAATATTTGAGTACTAAAATTAATAGGTTTAACAATCCGAATTAAAAGTCGAATTAAAGTCAGAATTACAATCAAAAATTAAAATCGAAATTAAAAATCAGATTAAAATCACAATTAAAATTAAAATCAAAATTAATTAAAATCGGAATCAAAAGTCAAATTAAAATCACAATTAATATTAAAATCAAAATTACAATCAAAAATTAAGATCGAAATTTATGTAGCTTCCCATTAGTGAAAGAATTTTCGGAATCGGATCAGTAGTTCCGAAGATTACCCCCTACTTACAAACTTACAATAGAATTTAACCGAGTAAGGTTTTTATACTGATTCTCTTTTAGTGATTAAAATGAGTACTATGAAAAATACAAAGGGAATCTGAGGAGAAGAGTACTACTTCGGGAGTCTGAGGCGTTTGGAAAAGGTCAGAAAGAAGACTCGGTTTTGAATAAAATGAGAGATTAGTCTAATAATAAGGGTCAGATTCGTATATTAAAATATGATAAAATATTTTTATAGATAGTATAGAAGCCTCGTAGAGAAAGTGATGAAATTTATTTTTTGGGTTAATTTAATTAATTAATGCTTAACGTGGAGCTTTTTTCTAAAATTGGTTTGACAAATTTTAATATGAATGAGTATACAATTTCACGTCTGTTAATTAACGTGCTAGGATGAAAAAATGTTTAATTATTTACAAGTTATGATTACACATTTTGATTGACTAACAATTACTTTCAAAACATCATTGATTGAACACGCGGTTACAAACAAATACTGTTAGGAGTCTGGAGTTTTATACAAAAGAAGGTGACAAGACAATTGATAATTATTTTGATTGATGGTGACTACCGGTGGGCGCTGATGATTGATCCTAACGGTGTTGATACGATTAGCACAAATTACTCATTCAATTACCCCCTTTATGCTGATGAGTCAAGTATGTAAGATGCAGTGTAGCCGGTAGCGGCTATTGACACCCTGTATTCAAACTGTCTTCTGCATATATGCAGAAAAATCTCGTGTTATCTTGTGTAATATATTAGGTGCTCTATCAATATCTGCCACGGCTTCAATGGGAGATAGTATTGAGTAAGTATATAGATTACAATAGTGGAGAAACTTCGTAACCCGGAATAGTTAAATCAATTTGATAAAATTGAAAGTTGGTTCACAAATGAGTCGCTTCGTCAATGAAAACAATTGCCACCTCTTTCTAACTGTTCTGTGAATGAACACATTACTACGTGACGGTTTCGTACAAATAAGTCAATTCTTATTTATACACACATTTTTTTCGTATGAAAAAATGTATGACATAAGATCAATAATTTATCTTCACTATTGTAATCTATACAACGTGTAACGTTAAATGCGCAAAACCTCTTAAGGGGTCATTGTACTCATCATTATGAACAACTTTTACTATAGGACCAAACATGAAATCGCGAAAAAAAAATCAGCTGATCAGTACATTTTGACGAATTATGCGAACATAAATGTACTGAACAGCTGATTTTTTTTTCGCGATTTCAGGTTTGGTCCCATAGTAAAAGTTGTTCATAATGATGAGTATAATGATCCCTTAAGAGGTTTTGCGCATTTAACGTTACACGTTGTATATACAATACTGTCTCCCGTGGCAGCCGTGGCAGATATTTCTATAGCACCTATATGTCATTTCTTTCTTCAATAGGAAGAGGAACTGTTATCATTTGCAAAGGTAAACTTAAAATGTTGTCCTCTTCTTTTCCTTCTCTGTTAGCGATCGATGTTTGTTTTATTACTAAAATCAATATTTTCTTTTTCAAATGAAGTCCATTAATTCGTTATCATCATGGTGTGGCAAAAGGAAAAGCGTCGAATGACTTTCTTACTATTAATCGGTGGGTGCAATGCTATTGGCCCGATAGCCTCAATAATCGTATTGACAAGCCAGACAAATTATGACTTCTAATATTGATATTACCCAGATAAAAGCGAGCTTCGCTAAAAATACATTCTTTCTTTTTGAAGAATTAATTGGTACACCCACTGACTGCATTAATATACCCAAGAATTTCAGAAGATCTTAAGAACTTGGTTACTTTTTTTTCGTGGTTTGGGCTAATAGAAATTGCCTTTTCACACATCGACATCAGGCGTGTTAAAATTCTATGGTATCTTTAATTATCATTGTTGAAATGAATGGAGCTTAACTCAAAGACACGTGGCCATATTGAGGCTACTTTTGAATCACATCTTTTCGAAGTTATTTCAATGCCACAGCTAAATAAGCCTGCCATATGTAAACATATGACAGTTTGTTAATATTTGTTCAAATTGAGATTCGATATGGCGCCGCTTTAATTAGGTAGGCATTCTACGGCTTGTTGGTGTGGTACCGACTGTTGGAATACTAATAGATAGACACACCTGTGAAGGTGGTTTGGTCGGGCCCGGTGCCAACCCGCCCACTATAATTTCGATAAACAATAACGTGACCGTTAGACGGCATACATTTTATTTTAAGTTCTGTAAACACAGACACGCCGTGCTCAGCACGTTGAAACACCTAGACGAAATTTTAAATTGCGTTCGTATCTTATGATAGTAGAGTGCTAAGATCAACGACCCAAGATATCAGAGAGCAAAAAATATTTTGGGAATGTTGTAAAGCGCGCTAACAGTTCGCGCGTTGGTGTGAACTCTCAAATGCTTACACTCACGTTTGGCATGACGTGTCATGTTGAATGTATCCTGATAACTGTCAGGTCCAGTTTAGTACCTGCAAAAAGGAAAAAATCGATGAGTGATGAGGAAACTTGTGCTATTAGAATACATAGGTAAATACAATATTTCCATATTGACGCTCAAAGTTCATTATCTGATTATTATTTGTTTTTAAAAATGTAAAACTGAAAGTGTTTTGAATGATTCAAAGTTGTCTGTACAGGTTCTCTGTTTTATAGAAATGAAATGTGCCTTGAGATTTATAATACGGATTTCTAAATTTACGTCCAAATGGTAATAAATAACAATCAATAGAAAATGTAGAAGTTTTTCTGCATCGAATAAATCAAGCGCAGCTAAAAGAATCATGGCAACGCGAACGGAATTCGGGAAAAGCTACCGATGACGAAAATAATACGTCGTTCGTAAAATAAAACTGACGACTTGGTAAAAAAACTTTAATATTATATCTGTCATGGGAACAGGCGGTAGGTATATTAGATAGGCAAGTTTACGCGTAGGCGGGCGAATCCGGAGCCGGGGTATTTTCATACACCGGAGGCTATTTGTTAAAGAGAACATCTTCAGTCTGCTAGCAATGTGGAAACAATGGATTTAACATTGAAAATGTTTCTACTGAAGCTTTACGGCCCGTATAATAAAATTTATCAAAGAGGGCTCCAAAAATAGATACCATTGGTGCATTGATATCAAATTCAGAATTGTTATAATCGTTTAATTTTTTATTCGGAGAATTTAGGAATTTTTATTATGTATAACCTCTTAAAATGTGCGTCATCTGAGTTAATGTTCTATTAACCCCTCAATTATCTGAGTTTGGCTAATTTTAGACCTAAAACAACAGCGATTTTAGACCTAAAACAGCAGCAACTAACCCCCAACCCTTCCCGGTTGGGGTTAGTTGCGAACCCCATAGGTTCACTACTACTGATGATGATATGTTTTCCATCGGATGATGTTTTTTACGTTTATATATATGTGATCTAAGCTTATATACCTATTATGTAAAGTTTTGTCCTTTTGCACACTTGGGGTGCATTTGACACGCGAGGGGGGAGGGGGGGTTAGCTGCGAACTCCATAGGTTCACAACTAATGATGATGATTGGTTTTCCATCGGATGATGTTTTTCTACGTTTATATATATGTGACTTAAGCTTATATACCTAATAAAAAAGGGTTTTTCTTATGCACACATGGGGTGCATTCGACACTTGAGGGGTTAAAAGAAGACGTCATTTATAAAATCAAACAAAGATACATCGATTGCTCAGCCACAGAATTCTCAAAAATGTACAAAGAATCGTATGAATCACCTATTGATTCTCGACAACATGATGTTAACAAAATAAATTGCACAAGCAAATTCGTGGACAATCGTTTGGGCGCAGCCACAGTTAACTCATAAATAACTGATTATAACGTAACCTAAGCTCAACAAACTGTAACCTACAATGGTTTTTAAAAATACTCCTGCTATAAACCCACTTACTCATGCACCATGGTACTGCTCTAAATAGAGATGGGTCGAGGGCAAAAACAAATATGGACAAAATGGGCATAAACTTGGCATATTGGGCATAAATGAGTTTACGCCCAAATAAATGCCCGATCACTGGGCATAAAAATGAATAACTTTGTTTTGTAAAAAAAAAAGCAGGAACATAACTTAAAATGAAACTTAATGTCAGTAGGTATTTTGTAAATTAAAATTTTAATGAAATATTCAGTCATAGGATAATCAGTCTTGTTAAAAAAATCACAATTGAAAATTCGAATATGTAATTATAGAAAATATAATTTTAACTCTAGTAAAATGAAAAATGAAGTGAAGTTTTGTAATTGGCTTTGATACTACAATAATCTTAAGTAAGTAATATGGTATGTATGTTCGTAAGCTGTAAGACTTCCGAATAAAATAAAATAAATGTTCGTCAATTTTTACCATCATCGTGGTCCTAATTATAATTTTGGCTTGATTTTGATGTCTATTACGTAAACTAATAATAGGTAATGAAATCGCTCAATACAATGTAGATAGCTTCAGTCATCATCATCATCACTAAAGTTGATATTAGATGCAACATCAACAAATTCTAGGTTTCGGTTTGTTGAAGTGGATGTTGATGGGCAGTAATCAAAATCCTTAGGCGTATTGAATTGAATCGAGTTAGATTCATCTTGACTGTCATAATCATCGCTTAAAAAATCGTCGATTTCCGTATCAAAATCGTTAACATTGGGCAATTGGATATTTTTAGATGGATCATTATTTTCCTTTAAGGCGCAGATTTCCTGGAATGATCAAAAAGGTGGTTTTTTAAAGCTGTGTATCTCATACCGTAAATAATTTTGACATGTAAAAAAAATATGATATTTTCAAGTCCTTTTCGCATACAGTGATGGAAGCCAAAACATAATTAAACATACTTTAATGCACCAAAAAAATCTTTAAACATACCTCCTAATAGTCTTTAAAAGCTGTTTATCCCTTCATTAGCAATTATAATTATAAGTAATTAAAAATATACCATGAAATGTCAAATTCCAAACTGCATCCAGTGATGGATAACTTTTTATTAAACAGTTAATTTATAATTTTATTTGCACTTTTACGACATAATTCCGGTGCGCGTGAGAATCTTCTATCTCGTGCGTCAGAAATTAACTATTTAATAAAAAGTAATACATCACTGGATGCAGTTTGGAATTTGACATTTCATGGTATATTTTTAATTATAATTATAATTGCTAATGAAGGGATAAACAGCTTTTAAAGATTATTAGGAGGTATGTTTAAAGATTTTTTTGGTGCATTAAAGTATGTTTAATTATGTTTTGGCTTCCATCACTGTATGCAAAAAGGACTTGAAAATATCATATTTTTTTTTACACCGCACCGGAATTATGTCGTAAAAGTGCAAATAAAATCGTATAAAATTAGAAAATAACTATTTAATAAAAAGTAATCCATCACTGGATGCAGTTTGGAATTTGACATTTCATGGTATATTTTTAATTATAATTATAATTGCTAATGAAGGGATAAACAGCTTTTAAAGATTATTAGGAGGTATGTTTAAAGATTTTTTTGGTGCATTAAAGTATGTTTAATTATGTTTTGGCTTCCATCACTGTATGCGAAAAGGACTTGAAAATATCATATTTTTTTTACACCGCACCGGAATTATGTCGTAAAAGTGCAAATAAAATCGTATAAAATTAGAAAATAACTATTTAATAAAAAGTAATCCATCACTGGATGCAGTTTGGAATTTGACATTTCATGGTATATTTTTAATTATAATTATAATTGCTAATGAAGGGATAAACAGCTTTTAAAGATTATTAAGAGGTATGTCATAGACTTATAAAAAAAGATGGACTCCGCGCCACGCATATCGAAAGTGAAGCACAGTAAGTATGCCGGACCGTTTGTACAAACACGCCTCGCGCACACATTTACATCATAGTATGCCGACCGGCCGCCTTTACGTGACACGAGCGACGGCGTCTTTGCAGGTACTCAAATCATGCACACATAGATCGGTACGGTGCTTCACTTTCGATATGCGCAGCGCGGAGTCCATCTTTTTTTATAAGTCTATGAGGTATGTTTAAAGATTTTTTTAGTGCATTAAAATATGTTTAATTATGTTTTGGCTTCCATCACTGTATGCGAAAAGGACTTGAAAATATCATATTTTTTTACATGTCAAAATTATTTACGGTTTATGAGATACACAGCTTTAAAAAACCACCTTTTTGATCGTTTTCAGGGAATCTGCGGAAATCTGAAATTCCAATTGTATGCCAAAGATGTGATTTGAGCTGCTTTTTCTGTAGTAAGGCGATTTCGTTTAGCACTGTGAATGAAACGCTCGCTTAAGATGATTGCGCTGTGTAGCCCGCGAAATTCGATTTTTTTTGGGTTTTTTGCAATTTGCAGGTCCGTGTCAGGTTGTATCTTGATCAAAGTATGATACGCGGAAATAAAACATATGTATTTGTATAATTTTAACCATAAAAATCATCAATACATCTCTCTAAGTTAGATTTCGTGCAGAGTCGTCAAACGAACGAAATCTAACGACTCATACATTGATCAAGATACAACCTGACACGGACCTGCAAATTGCAAAAAACCCAAAAAAAATTGAATTTCGCGGGCTACCACTGCGCATCATCCTTAACAGGTAAAGCATCCTTATTATATCAATTTCTGGTTTATTGCAATATATTAGCTATAATCCAATATGTTTTTTGTGAATTTACCTTTTCCGCACACTCAAATATAGCTATTAGAATGAAAAATTTAATTAAAGTTCTGTTAAAGTTTTTGCCCAGGCAAAAGGCATTTATTGGGCGTTTATGGGCATTTATCCGGCGTTTATTCAATGCGCCCAATATGCCAGGGCATTAACCCATCTCTAGCTCTAAATAAAGATTCAGTGAAATATGTTTCGCAAACCTTACGCGCCTGTATTTCCTTGTGTAAATAATGATGTAAGAGTATCGTCAGTCAAAACATAAATTATCGAGTCTTTGGTAATTCTTAATGTGGTTTACTGACGCATCAACACGTAAAATTAGCTTTTCCCATAAAAACTTCCTTCTATCTGTGGACCGATATCCGTTTTTCTTAAATTATGGCAAGTCAGCTTTGCCAGAGTTGTTGTTTATTGAACTACATTCAAAATTTGACTAGCCATATTGTTGTATCTCAACATGGTAACCAAAGGAGTAATTAATATTTTCTCAAACACTATCCAATTCTAAAACCATTATCTAAAATTATCTTCATTGCTAAACGCCAGTAGTCACGAGAACATACAAATGAATTCCGATTACGTTCCACATTGTTTCTTCAACGTAACCAATCTTGCGAAAATTCATTACGTCTGGTGTTTCGTTAAGATGTTCTCCTCCGTTTATAAAATAATATCCAACACACGTGCAGTTTATGGGGCTACTGCAAGCTTTGCGAGTTTACGACTAACTATGTCATGTTGTATGTGTTATGTTATTTAAGATAGTTATAAAGATAGTTTAATTAAGGACCACGCTACCGCATTAGGAATTTCCTGTAATGGTAGCAGTGTTTGTGATAAATAAATAAATAACTGGACCATGCAAGCGATATATCATCATTCGAACGCTGAAATATCCACTGGTCGACCCAGTTGCTCCACCAAGCTGTGAACTTTTAGTTAAATATAGATAGCCGAAGTGACAGCTAATGTTACTTCCGCAATTTTTTTCAGCAGTTCAAAAATAAAGTCTTTGATGACTCAGGGATCGCTGTAATTATGTGGTCTGCCACTAGTAATTAGCACTGATCAATCAAATTAACGTAATCATTTTACGGTTTTTATAAAAATACTTTTTGGTTGAATTTGATATTCTTTGATAATTTAATTAATTACTACAGTTTAACTCGTTTTGCAACAAAATCGCAGGAGTGTTTGACGCAATTAAAACTGGATGCAAAAATACTATTGTGCTCTCGCTTTTATATCGAGTTGCGTCGTGTGAAGAAGATGTGGAAAGCCAGTCCCGCTCATATTTCATTAAAACCACACGTTTCACTTTTGCCTCTCTAAATTGTTGATACCAGCAAAGCTGCCGCACTGTGCTTTTACACAAAGTTACGTAGATAGATAACCTTCAAATGCCTATTTTTGTTTCAAATACATCTGTTTTCGTTTAATTTTACAATAAATAACAGTAATTTATATAAACAGTAGCTGTGCGATTGAGAGGTCATTACAAAAGAAAAGTAAATTCCTTATTAAACAGGCAGCAGATGCTTCAAGTCATGTTGAGTAATGACTGTTAACCTTTAAATCGTGTCAATTAGGCGTAATTCTACTATTCCTATCTATAGAAACTAGTGCGGACGATTATGGTTAGTTTTTTATTTGATAGATCTGCTATCGAAGATTTTTTTCGTACGATGGAGTGAGTAAACGAAGAGACAGGACAATGGCGCGTTCCGCACGAAGGACAACAATGACAAGCCGGTATCAATGCATGTTCTGGTTTCATTTCTCAGCGGTCTCTTGTGGACTAAGTAATAACAGTGCTAGTAAAAAGTAAACTCATTAGCACGGATTACTGATGCACAGCCAAGATTAGAGACAGCTAGTCGGTGGTCGGTGCGATGTGTACACAATATATTGATTGTACGCTCTTTAGTTTTTCTCTCAGTCACCTTGAACAATTACTTCACACAAGTAGGCACTCGGCATGCAGTTAGCTTATTATATTAGGAGCAGTGGCTGGCGCTAGTACTGGGAGTAACAGTAACATTTAAAGGTCACATTTAGCTACCTCAATTGCGACTTACGTTCCGTATGATTCAATTTGAATGGGCACCAGATATTTGTCCATTGTTTTGATGCCGTCGACCCTGGGGCTACGTTAAATGAGCGCATTTTAAGTCTATTGTTACATTTTCTCCAGCTTTCCTTCACTTATTCGGTCGTCATAGCTACTCAGTCTGGACGCAACTCAGACTGACTATATCGATCTTGTTCCGAGAGTCTCTAAGGCAACGGCTGTCTAGCTCCAAACATTTTCCCAGGGGCTTGTAAATTTTCTTTTGGATCTTTGTGTAGTTTTGATAAGCAAACGTTTATTAGTTATTGTTTTATATCTGTATAACAGCCTGCATTTGGTTGGGTTGGGTCTCCGCTACCTTTTGTAGACAATGTGTTATTTTGAACGAGCGAAACAAAAGAGCGGTCAGTTATTCACGCCGCGACAACAATGAGGCGGACTTGTGTGACGCTGGCACGCTTCGTCATAAACTGTAATATATGAGCTTATTTGACATGCATTTTACTATCTCATAAAGCTTGACATTGAAAGAAAAATCTGTGGACTGAAACCTGTTACCTACGCCAACGATAGCAGTTCTATGAATGAATTTAATTTCGTTCACTTAGCATATATTCACATATTATATTAATTGTTGCCTAAAGTTATGTGAATGACGTCTCCTAAACGACACTTTTTAAAAGTATTTTTTAAAGAAAGCAAACCAGTCTGCTATCGTGTTGTATTTTCTAAAAATATTCTGTTTTATAGGCATGACGTCCTTTCGTTCTCTCTCACCTTTGGTGTTATCTTCGACATTGTTTTCATTACTTTCGGTGTTAATTGCTGAGACCTCATTGAATAAAATTAGCCAAACGACTCCACCCACCAGTTCTAAATTGGAGTTTTTGGCACTAGCTGCTACATTCATTAGTGATCTATTGTTATGCATGGGCTTGTCACAAAGTAAACAAAGTGCAGATTATGTCATTGTGTGAAGATGTATGCAGCTTTTTATAAACTAGTTATGGACATTGTAGTATTACTTGTTTGCCTTCGCAGCCTCAGCCCTCTTTTGTTGTTCGTGTTCTTTGCACATTTCATGTCTTGCTGCAAAAACACAATTGGTTTGAAGATCGCAATCGTGAACTAATTAATGATGGCTTGTTGTCCTAAGGTTTCCATTGTCACTGTTATAATATTGACATTACGTAAGTACACTTAGTTTTATTTTGATTTTGCAACACTGCAACTGGTTTCGTAAAATAACACCAGAAACACAAACAAAAGGATCCTAAAATAAAAAATCGCCAACATGGTTCTAAAAATAACAAATTGATGCATTTTATTAGGTACATATTTGAATTAATATAAAAATTAGCATCGACATGCTAATACGTAGATGGAAAGATGACAATATTTAAATATTTGGGTACGTGCTTACTTAATGTGGAGTTGGTGATAAGTCATCAAAGAAGAAAGCCAAAAAGAAAGAAGAAGAAATATAAAGAAGAAGAAGAAGAAGAAAGTCCAAATAGAAGAAGACCTAGAAGAACTAGTCCTAAGTCCAAATTCTGCTATTTTCCGTTTTAAGTTTCAAACGTTATGCAGTGACTATGAGGCGGTATTTAAAATTATTTAGGTATTAGGCATAGACTTATAAAAAAAGTCTATGATGGTATTAGGTATATAAAAGTCATGAATTACATGATAATCAAATTAAATATTTGTGATAAAATATTAACATGTCCACGCAATCTATTGTTATTGTTGGTATCTATAGATAAAAGATATGGCAGGGATAGGTAATCACGGCTTATCAAAGCCTGCACTCGATCTATCAACGTGGTTAAATAAAGAAAATGCATCATTACCAATTGGTAGGGAATTAATAACTTTATAGAGGAAGGGACTTGGTGATCCAGACATCCTGTGAGCGAAGCGTGTAGCACTAATAAAAACAAATTCGCAGCAACACGTTCCATATATGTAACACAATGTGCCGAGTGTAAGAAGTGATCTATTAGATCTAGTTTTGGTGTGGAAATCTGAGAGTGCCCTGTTTTAGAACGACGTGCATGTTTCTCAGAACAGTTTGCACGATTGATGAAGTTTATAAAAAGTCTGATTACGTTACATGTGTGTAGGAATCTGAAGCAGAAATCGGAATCTTTATAGCCAACGTGATGATCTGAGTTACTGCTTATGCAATCAGGGAACTATTTGAAAATTGGTATCATTAGGTTCATGTAACTGATGGGCTTGCAAACTTGTTCGCTCGTATATGGGGTTCTACAGTAATTATCGAATACTTGGCTCCTCCACTCTTTAATTTGCTTAATACATCCGATCTATCTCCTCGTGCTATGATTTGTCATAGGATTATTTATGGGAAATGTTACGTCGCTTACCATAATTAATAGTATGACTAATTACAACCCTGTTTCTGACGCAACTATGAGGCAATTTGTGACTTTGTGTGCAGTGTATATTTGGCGTACACTTGTGTTGATGCGATGTGGTAACGGAAACGTCCTACGCATAGGTATCTGTTTATTAACACTGTTTGGAATCTGACACTGGACGCGTGAATGCGTCGACATTGATAGCACCGACAAACGTTTGAAATCCCAATACAAACGCATTTTATATTAGTCATTTTGTGTTTCGCTTGATTACGTCGCTTGATTACGAGTATTGCGGAACTAAATGTTATGTCTGCGTTTGAAAGCTGAGAAGATTAACAATCGATCGAACAAATTTTTGGAACAGCTGTTGCGTTGATTCTCCGTCCAGCTGTCCATTCAGGCGTTTTGCTTGGCTCTCTACCCTCTCGGTTCTATTGTGTACGAGAGGGGCCCGAATGAATAACAACCAAAAGACACAGTCCCCCTCGCTAACTCGCTATGACGGCTGCTGGATTTATCTAAACAGATAATCGGTGAAGATAGCTCGGTACAGCGACACGTGGTTACGTTCGTGCGATAAAGACAGGAACAGTAAACTCATTTTTATTAAGTATAACATTTCTAACACACTCTAGAATTGGAAGCTTCCATAATCCATAAGTCTGAGCTTCCTTACAACAAAATATAACGGTGAACATTTTTGAAAATTTATGTAAATGCAAATTTACATAAGAGTTCCCTTGCAGAACATGGTCTTATGGACAAACATAAAACAGTGTTTATGCTGCCGTCTTTCGCGTGTTGGAAATAATTTTAGTATCTACGATTTTCTAATTATAATAATAGTAGCAAGTGAGTGTACCTAAGCATTTCGCGTGGGCGATGGGACGAAGTCAAAAATAGACGATGTTGGCATCGGCTGGTTTGCTCTCTGTTCGTGAAGTCGTACGATCCTGTCTGTCAGTCTCGATGAAAATGTCTGTTTTTCGCGAAAATATAAAGCACACGTGATTTTCAAAACAGGGCGTGTCAGCGTCACTCACATTAAAATTCTTTTCTGAAATCCAACAGTTTGACTGATGGGTTTATTTGTGTTTCTAGTCAAACCTTTTACTTCAACATATATTTAGACATAAAGACATTCTTGAAATGGATCTTGACCATTACATGAAGTATTGTTCCACTTCTTGTGATATCTGAATCATGAATAAAGCCGTGGAATTAAGTGTGAGGTTTAAGAATCATAATATTGTAGTAGAATGCAACAACACAATTGTGTAACGATAAGACAAGGTTGACAGTGGTTGCGCGGGCGCAGTTTGGAACGCACCTGGGTGCAGTAAGTGGGCGGACACTGCGACGCCTACTTATCTACTCTCCGCGTTTTGAAACACACGACGGCACCGAGGAATAATGAGACACGACTCGATAACGAACCGACACGACCGAGATGCAGCCACCCCAGAGTACCATCTGAAGACTTAACTTGATGCACGGTGCTAACTTTGTTATACTCATCGTATTTTGGTTAGTTAGGTTATGTTGGTTGATGAACTTGAAGATACCTTTGGTCAATCTATTATTAACAAGTAAACATACGTACCTATACTAAGTAGGCATTAAAATAAAGGCTATACATCAAACACACATACACACTACACTGACATATATCAAACGCTAGCGACCCGCCCCGGCTTCTCACGGGTAGCCCGATAGCTACAAAACTTCACAAGATCACCCGCTGAGCTAATCTGAAGGTTGCCTGAAAATTTCATCAAAATCGCTCCAGCCATTTTGGAGTCCATAGGGAACATACATACACACTTCGATTATTGTTTATATAGACTAAGGAAGTTATAACAGTAAACCAAAAGTTCGAATGCAAAGAATTCTGTAAATGGCTGATTAAAAATATGATGACGGCTATGAATAAGGTAAAAATTAAAATACATAAGTTACTGATCTGAACGAACTGGAAATGTATGGACATAAAATTGCAAGAGATGCAGTAGTGAAAAGGCAAATTGTTTCTACGTACAGTGGGAATTACGCTGTCCATAAGTGCAAGTTGATCGCAAGAAGCACTGAACTTCCTAGGTACGTAAGAGCTTTTGCAACACACTTGCTCGTAAAGTGGCTCTTATTGAACCGGCTTTAAGTTCACAATGCACACTGCATTGAGATCCTAAAAGCGGTTCAAATAAACATGCGTGCTTTTTGTTTTACATTACCGCACTAGTGCGGTAATGTAAAACACTAGACTATTCGACGGTTTTGTGCCTTTGCCTCTCCTTCAATCTGCGAAGACACCGCTATAAAAGGAATCCGCGGGTTCCGCGGGTTTTTTACATAGTTAGGTAGTTTATGAAACTTTATTTATTTGCTGCCTCGCAATTGTGTTGAAAAACGTCGTATGATACGGGTGTGCATTGATCATTACAAACTTATACCTCCTCAACTATATGAGCAGCATAGCACACTTGTATCATAATGTACTATTGCATATCAAGTCAAGATAGTGCAGTAAATTAACAAGAAAGTTCAAAAACAACATAAAAATTTATATGTAACATTTTTTAGAATAGTCATTGAAACCAAAGTCCATTTTGAAGCTTTGAATGTAGTGCAATGCAAGTAAAAGATCTTTCCAAAACAATGCACAATACGGAAAAAAAAATAGCTTAAAAACATAATAGATGTTTAAAATACCAATACAATATCCTCATTACTGTCAGTACAATTAAGTAATATGTAGGGTCTATAATTTAATACGTCTACGTGCTTAGTGGGATTGTCCGCGCGAGAACCGGTCCACTTAAAATGATATTATTGACGTGGGCAAGAGACCAACATCGTGCTCCCTCTTGCCCCGCGGTGTCGTGTACGATGCGGGTTTTACTAGAAACCCAATGAGTAATTCTGTTCTTTTGGTTTGTAGATTTACTTTCAATTGGTGATTCAAGTTTTTAAAGAATTTTCCCGTTCATATTTACAAACATTGATGCAAGGCATTCTGAAAATAATCGTCTGTACATTGCCACCGATGGGCATTATGTGACGGCCCATATTTTTCTGAATATTCATGAAAAATTATCGAAGTCTATCTTTAATATTTTTCATGTTATTCATTTTTTTATTTTTGAGTAGCGTTTGTGACCTTGCTTTAAATTTTTTGCCACACCTCCGATGTTATTGGCTCGATTTGGATTCTGTTTATTATTTCTAAAAGCTCAACGAGTTGAGCTTTGAATTTTACAAAGGAAGGACACAATAATAAAAATTGAATAACATGAAAAATATTAAAGATAGACCGAAGAGAAGAAGTTAATTTTCGATAATATTTCATGAATATTCAGAAAAATACTGGTGGTCACATGCCCACGGGCGGCATTGTATAAACAAGTTACTAAAGGTTCCAGTAATTTTATTTAAGTATGTCACTCAGTTTGAATTCCAAGTAGGTACCTACACTAGTTGCATGTTATGACCAATTAGTCGTAGCTGGTACTTTATTAAATGTTACTAATTATTCATCACCTCTAAAGGAAACTCGAATTTTTGTAGTTGAATTTGCCAGAAAACAGTAATAAACTCCAACAATTTCTAAAGCCATTAATAATATTATTTTAATCTTGTTATCTTAATCTTATTGACATTTTAAATGGAGATCTCGAATACAAGCTTGATTGACGCTAAACATTCTCTTTAAATTCACGGATGCATTTAATTATTTACATTTTGATCTGTGATATTACTTCATTAATGATTTGTTCTCTTTTCTCTAGAGCCAGCACCCTAATTGCGTAACACATTAGCGATCGGAGTTGGTTTCATTTTGAAACAAATTGCTAATCTATTGCTTCGTATGTTCGAAAAATTTGTCTGCCCGACAACGTAAATAGCGCAATGAATGTTGTTGAACTGTCAAAATGAAACCAACTCCGATTGATAATGTGTTACGCAATTAGGGTGCAGTTTATTGTTTATGTTAGACTGTATGGAGTAGTAGTCCAGTCATTATAGTAAGTTCACCTCGGAATTCGAGATACCCAGCTGTAAGTCTGTAAATACTTGTATATTGACACCATAAAAGTTGTCTCAAAACCTACATATGGTAGGGTGTAGGCAACTATTAAATTTCAAGGTCAAAGGTCACAAAAATCGGTTTTTTGCGCTTTTATTGTAAATATCTAATTTCCTATGGGTTTTTTGCTATTTGTATTTATTATCAATATTTTTTTAAACAAAATTTGTAGAGAATTTTGTATTCTAAAATATTTTTTACAATACAAAATTCTCTACAAATTTTGTTTAAAAAAATTTTTCATACGGTGAACCGTTTTCGAGGTAGAGGGCGGAGAGCGCACGGTCACAGGATCACTTCAGGTCAGCCGGTGCCTACGGTCGAAAACGCGCCATATATAGTTGATGAACTATCGATAAATCAATGATTATAAATATTTGTCAATTTTTATTAACTGTTATATAAAGAAAGAATGAAAGAAATACGTTTATTTGCGGTAAACATGACGCAAAGCACAACAAAATAAAATATATATATTATATTTTATAACTTTTTTCCTAACCTATCCACTTTTTATTCAGTATTAATTTATTTAACAACACTTACCTGCCCATGTAATTGCAGAATTGTTAATGAAAATATAGGAATTATATTTGAATTTTAACCTAATTAATATTAATACCTTCTTACATGATGAAAAAAAAAAAAACAAATAAATTATGAATTAATCTTTTTATTAAAAAATATCATTCAATACATTTATTTTTATTAAAAGTAAAAAAATGGAATAAAGGGAACTAAAACTACAATTAATAATTTTAATCATCTTCCTCTTCATCGTCGTCTTCCGACTGCTGGTAAATTTCAAACTGGTCTACATTATCCTCTTCAACGACATTTGTCTCATGATTTCGGGGTCAAAGGTTCCATCTTCGTTAATGTCGCTCTGATATGGTAGAGCATTGAGACAAGCTTGCCCATTAGATTGGCCACAAGCTAAAGAGCATTGCAAGCCCGCTTTCCTGCATCCGCATCGCGAACCACAACCACTCTTGCAGTTGCAGAAAATTGTATTTAGCAAATCTTCTGGAGCAGGTGGTAAAATTGTCATGGCTCCAGAAAATCGTTTCGCATTGCCCAACCCCATACCTGGGGTTCCAAATCATACCCTAACCAAGTTTGAACTTGATAATACCTATACACGTTTGAAATGTTGATGAGCAGCTGCACTTGTTGGTGGAATATTTGAAAGCTGCACAAGTTTATTAAGTTTTGTAGACTTGACGTAATGCATATAACGAAGATGATCGAGACTTTTCACAGATTTCGGAGCATTATAGACTGCCAATAAGGTTTGAGTTCCACTCTCTAATAATCTCTGGGCCGAACAATTTTCTTCCTCAAATGCTGCAGCTAGTTCATCCAAATTTGTTGTTTAATTTTAGGAAACGAAAGTCAGTATTATTGAATAGATATTATGTAGATTTAATGCACGAAGAAAATGATAAAATATAATATAATAGTTAATAAAAATTGACAAATATTTATAATCATTGATTTATCGATAGTTCATCAACTATATATGGCGCGTTTTCGACCGGAGGCACAGGTAGACCTGAAGTGATCCTGTGACCGCGCGCTCTCCGCCCTCTATCTCGAGAACGGTTCACCGTATAAAAAAAATTTTTAAACAAAATTTGTAGAGAATTTTGTATTCTACAATATTGATAATAAATACAAATAGCAAAAAACACATAGGAAATGTTACAAAAAAAGCGCAAAAACCCGATTTTTGTGACCTTTGACCTTGAAATTTAATAGTTGCGTACATCCTACCATATGTAGGTTTTGAGACAACTTTTAGGGTGTCAATATACAAGTATTTACAGACTTACAGCTGGGTATCTCGAATTCCGAGATTCTTACCTAATTTAAACTTAAATGACTGGACTATAGTATCGTATTAGGTGGAAAGCTGGTTCGGAATAGCTCGGCCGATGCAGGCGCATTGTGATAACGCTTAGAAAGTTTCGTTTCACCGTTAAGTTTATGTTAATTTGGAACCAACTTATCGTGTCGTAGTTCAATATTCAAGGTCGTCCGTATTTTGTTTCGTTGCTATTTACATACGAATGATATTAGACATGGCTTATTGAATGCGAAACCAACATCAAATTTTTTCTCATCTAATTAATTATAATGATCGTCTATTTTAGAAAATATTTCCAATTTGTTACAAGAAATTCAAGCTGATGAGCTTCTGGAAAAAAACTGGGTGCTACATTATAAGGTTGAAATTTGTTTTTTTTTCTTTTAATTCCAAACAGTTTTAACTGTAATTAGTTGACGTTTATAAAGTACATACACAACTTGTTTGTGGGGCAGGAAACTACCGAAGGTATTCTGCATTCTTCGAGGACATTAAAACGAAGTTACTGAGTCAATTTGTCGCCTTTATAAGCATTTGATAATTCTTCACCTCGTCCTTATTCAACGTTGAATTTTAATTGCCTCCTAGAATTATGAATGACTGTGTACCGTCCGAGAAATACGAACAGACGGCGCACCTTGAGCAAAGGAAGTTAAATTCTCAGCTTTAGTGTGTAGGCGGACGTAGACACCTTAGTAAACATTCGACACCACGGATGTGGTTGTCGAACATGATACGATACTAACCCAAGAGGCAATATCGATGTGTACATCGTACAGTATAACGAACAATTAATTTTATTAAATTTTATGATTTATCCAACGGTGTGGAGAGTTGCAAACTTGCAAGCCGACACTTCTGTACCTCGATTTTTGATCGCGAGCCAAAAACGAGCTAACAACGACAAGGAAAAAATAGCCATGTCAAATGTTATGTAACTGATATTATACGTCTACGTCAACATATTTGTGATCAGCTACAAGAACTGTTCTCTTCTTAGACTAGTTTTCTAACAAAAATAACTGGGACTTGTCAATTTCGATTTCAGTTAACTTTGAAAGCAAATATTGCAATAGAAAGTGTTATTGTATGCTCGAAAATATGTCAGTCAATGAGAACCGTTTTTCAATATTTGCATTATGTTAAAGTAGTAAAAGGTACTAAAAGGTGCAACAGGAAAAACATGAAGCCCTCATAAATCCATAGAGTATTGATGTGTTTTGAGTTTATCAAGTGTCAATGAACCCGTAAGCAAAAGGTATGCCAAGGTGATATTACTTCAGTTAATAACAAGGTGAATGTTTCTGATACACTGACTTTTTGTGATGCAGTGAAAAGCGTTTGTTTAATATAAAACCAAATATATTCTAAAGAGATAACGTTATTCGCTGAAATTATACCGATCGTTGAATAAAACATATCCTGAGATTGATTTAATAAGCTTGGCCTAAGCTCAGTTTGGCATTATTATTCTGAAGTAAGTAATAGGTTGTTATTGAATACCAACATGGGCAAATTGTGAATTATTTAATACATCTATGAACTCTGGCAATATGAACATAGCATAAATGAGTAGTTTTATGTAAATCACAGATTTTATAACCAGCTTAGAGCTCATCCTGATTCCTGACCACTTTCACGACCGATTTCTAGCGTAACCAGATGCTGGTCGATGTTACTTTTAATATATTTACATTAAAAATATCGTCGGACTCGACGCTTTTCTCAAAATGATTAAATTATAGCAATGATGTAACACATGTTTTTGTCGATAACGGCTAATTAATAGAATTTAGAAAGTGAATTATCAGTTTTGCGTTCACGTTTGAGGTCGCTGCATCGCGTTTCCTTGTAAATTTGACGAGGAAAGCATGTTTGGCTTGAGTGCGCTACTGACCTCCTTGCGAAAGACTGATTCCAGTCGTTGGGAGCGCGAGTGCAACTCGTCGGGCGACTTTTCCGCGCAGACGCAACTCAAGTTGGTCGGCCGCGACATTGACCCGCCATACATGATCGGCCAATGCACCGAGTGTCGCAGGCTCTTTGTTTATATCCTGTAAGGCCTCGAGCCTCGGTCGTTCATTGTCCTCATCCCTGAGTAAGTCATTTAGCTAGCATTACAGCTATCTTCATACATTCTTGCGTGGGTTGACTAACGACATCGTGTTGCGGAAAACGATCAGAGGTGCGAATGATTAGTATTTAAGGTTACTTCACGAAAAGCCTTGACGTTTCGCCAGCTGATATTGTTTTCATAAGCGAAATTTTTTTGTTTAGTGGAATCTTCTTAGCTATTTTATTTGCATGAAGATTTATATTATTAGAATTTTCAATTTGACTAGAACACAAGGAAAATATAGTCGCGAAATAATGTAGGAAAAATAAACGAAAAAATCTTGATTAAGGCGGTGAGAGCCGTAAAAACGTCGTTTTGTTTAGTGTTTTATTCGTAGATAACACGTATTTAAATTTTGAAAAAAATATATTACTTAGTTCAGACTTCGATCTAGAAATTTCGGCCGTCCGATACACGATTACTTGCACTTTACTGCATCCAATTAAATCGCAAAGACAAGTCTAAATTATGATCTATATCTTATTTCATTTGATTTATATTAGGCTTTGAACAATAAAACTTATGCCATAATAAAGGTCGTAAAAAATGTAATTTATAACGGCTATCATAATTTGAAATATCAAAATATTTATATCACTAATTCCAATGTCAAGTGTTTTCAGCTTCGCAAACGCTCGCCCTGAGCCGTTTAGTCCCGAGCGGAACGTGACGGAGGTCGGACGTGTGCCAATTTTTCGAACCCGCCACCCCCGCTAACTTCTGTCACCGGCTGCGACCGGCACAAATTAGCATGTGTTGAAAACAGTTGAATTTGAACGCTATGCCTATGTAAATAAAGACGTCACGCGCGCAAAAGCTTTATTGGTATTTATTTTTATCACGGCCTATGTTTACCAATCGCATCAAGTGTGTAAAACAGTTGAATTTGAACCCTACACTGGAGCTTACAAAAGCCGCCTGACGCGCAAATTTTTGGTTCACTATTTTCAAATCTCAAATAGGTAGGTGCCACAGAATAAAGTTAGTACGGGTGGTTTTATAATGAATATCGGATAGGAAATGAGATTTCTTCATAACATCACGCCTGAATTCTTTCAAAGGGTTGGGCAGGGATGTTCAGAAAATAAGTAGGCCCTCAAATGTATTTTTCTGTATACCTACATAAATAAGATTTTTTTTTTAAATTAAGTTTTTTTTCTAATTAGGTATCTTCTTATTTTTTTTGTATTTCAAGGTCAAAATGAAAATCCAAGATGGCGGCTGCAAAAATTTCCAATTTTTCGTCATGGGTGTCGTTTTCGTGATATTTTAGGTCGCTGAAAATGATAGTGGGGTCAAAATGAAAATCCAAGATGGCGGCTGCGAAAATTTCCTAATTTTTCGTCATGGGTGTCATTTTCGTGATATTTTAGGTCGCTGAAAACGATAGTGGGGTCAAAATGAAAATCCAAGATGGCGGCTGCGAAAATTTCCTAATTTTTCGTCATGGGTGTCATTTTCGTGATATTTTAGGTCGCTGAAAACGATAGTGGGGTCAAAATGAAAATCCAAGATGGCGGCTGCGAAAATTTCCAAATTTTTCGACATGGGTGTCATTTTCGTGATATTTGAGGTCGCTGAAACCGATAGTGGGGTCAAAATGAAAATCCAAGATGGCGGCTGCGAAAATTTCCAAATTTTTCGTCATGGGTGTCATTTTCGTGATATTTTAGGTCGCTAAAAACGATAGTGGGGTCAAAATGAAAATCCAAGATGGCGGCTGCAAAAATTTCCTAATTTTTCGTCATGGGTGTCGTTTTCGTGATATTTTAGGTCGCTGAAAACGATAGTGGGGTCAAAATGAAAATCCAAGATGGCGGCTGCGAAAATTTCCTAATTTTTCGTCATGGGTGTCATTTTCGTGATATTTTAGGCCGCTGAAAACGATAGTGGGGTCAAAATGAAAATCCAAGATGGCGGCTGCGAAAATTTTAAAATTTTTCGACATGGGTGTCATTTTCGTGATATTTGAGGTCGCTGAAAACGATAGTGGGGCCAAAATGAAAATCCAAGATGGCGGCTGCGAAAATTTCCTAATTTTCGGTCATGGGTATCATTTTCGTGATATTTGAGGTCGCTGAAAACGATAGTGGGGTCAAAATGAGAATCCAAGATGGTGGCTGCGAAAATTTCCTAATTTTTCGTCATGGGTGTCATTTTCGTGATATTTTAGGTCACTGAAAGCGATAGTGGGATCAAAATGAAAATCCAAGAATGGGTGTCGTTTCTATGGTTTTAGAGGGTGCTGAAAACGATAGTGGGTTCAAAATGAAAATCCAAGATGGCGGCTGCGAAAATTTCCTAATTTTCGTCATGGGTGTCATTTTCGTGATATTTGAGGTCGCTGAAAACGATAGTGGGGTCAAAATGAAAATCCAAGATGGCGGCTGCGAAAATTTTCAAATTTTTTGACATGGGTGTCATTTTCGTGATATTTGAGGTCGCTGCAAACGATAATGGGGTCAAAATGAATGACTATCGTTTTCAGCGACCCAAAATATCACGAAAATGACACCCATGACGAAAAGTTAGGAAATTTTCATAGCCGCCATCTTGGATTTTCATTTTGACCCCACTATCGTTTTCAGCGACCTAAAATAACACGAAAATGACACCCATGACGAAAAATTTGGAAATTTTCGTAGCCGCTATCTTGGATTTTCATTTTGACCCCACAATCGTTTTCTGCGACCTAAAATATCACGAAAATGACACCCATGACGAAAAGTTAGGGAATTTTCGCAGCCGCCATCTTGGATTTTCATTTTGACCCCACTATCGTTTTCAGCGACCTAAAATATCACGAAAATGACACCCATGACGAAAAATTAGGAAATTTTCGCAGCCGCCATCTTGGATTTTCCTTTTTACCCGACTATCGTTTTCAGCGACCTAAAATATCACGAAAATTACACCCATGACGAAAAGTTAGGGAATTTTCGCAGCCGCCATCTTGGATTTTCATTTTGACCCCACTATCGTTTTCAGCGACCTAAAATATCACGAAAATGACACCCATGACGAAAAGTTAGGAAATTTTCGCAGCCGCCATCTTGGATTTTCATTTTGACCCCACTATCGTTTTCAGCGACCTAAAATATCACGAAAATGACACCCATGACGAAAAATTTGGAAATTTTCGTAGCTGCCATCTTGGATTTTCATTTTGACCCCACTATCGTTTTCAGCGACCCCAAATATCACGAAAATGACACCCATGACGAAAAATTAGAAAATTTTCGCAGCCGCCATCTTGGATTTTCATTTTGACCCCATTATCGTTTTCAGCGACCTCAAATATCATGAAAATGACACCCATGACGAAAAATTAGGAAATTTTCGCAGCCGCCATCTTGGATTTTCATTTTGACCCCACTATCGTTTTCAGCGACCTAAAATATCACGAAAATGACACCCATGACGAAAAATTAGGAAATTTTCGCAGCCGCCATCTTGGATTTTCATTTTGACCCCACTATCGTTTTCAGCGACCTAAAATGTCACGAAAATGACACCCATGACGAAAAATTAGGAAATTTTCGCAGCCGCCATCTTGGATTTTCATTTTGACCCCACTATCGTTTTCAGCGACCTAAAATATCACGAAAATGACACCCATGACGAAAAATTAGGAAATTTTCGCAGCCGCCATCTTGGATTTTCATTTTGACCCCACTACCGTTTTCAGCGACCTAAAATATCACGAAAATGACACCCATGACGAACAGTTAGGGAATTTTCGCAGCCGCCATCTTGGATCTGTCTAAAATGTCTAAAATGTGTCTAAAATGTCTAAAATCTGTCTAAAATGTCTAATCTGTCTACAACTTTCAAAAATACTTACTAGAAAAATAAAACAAAATAAACTTGTATACTAATCAGTTCAAGTTTATCTACTGCATTGCTCTATTCTGTGACGCAACATAGTACCTACTCGAGTTCATGAACTCATGAGCGGTGCGCTTGGCGCGCGTTTCCCGCGCATCGTAATTTATTACGTATCGCTACTCCTTGCGGGGGCTGCGGTAAGCATTTAATACCTACGGCGCTTGCTTTCACCCCGCCTTAAATAATTAAATTGCATTTGTAATGCAGGTTATTTTGGGGAATGTAAGAGCTGAATGGAAGGGTACCTAATAAAATCGAATTGAATCAGAAGTGTGTGTGGAGTGTGGTGTCGTAAGTCGTTAATGACATTCCACAGGTAGTAGTGATGGATTAATTAGCATTCGCATTCATTGTTAGCATGCTAATGCTTATTTAGCATTTAGCAAATGAAATGTAGTTGCGAATTTCTGTGAAATGTGAAATGAATTATTATTCATCCCTTCATACTTCATAGGTTGACAGCGCGCAGCTGCAGTGCGCGCTCTCTGTCACACTCACGAAAAGTCGGAACTACTAAATCTATCTGTTTCACGTGACCCTGACTACGTTCGCAAGTGAAATTATTAGCAATTTGGTGGTGCGAAGAATGAAGTCAAGCAATTATTAGCTTTTTATCTTCGATTAGCTCGTACTTAGGATCGTATATTGAATAAATGCGTGTGATCGTATTGTTAATAATAATTTGTGATTTTGTGTGGCACGTGCGTGCCGCGTGATTCTTTTTAAATTCTTAAAAACAGCAAACGCGCTCTTTAATTCACTTAGTAACAAAATTCACATACTTGATTATTATTAATTATCGTCATATTAGCAAATAGCATAGCAATAGCATTTCGCATGCTAAGTCTCAAGAATTCTCATGCTAATGAAGTTTATTCTAAATCGCATTAATTGCCATCACTAACAGGTAGCGCTGCCGGGGTGCGTCAGAGCATTTGACACGGACCACCAGCTCACCGCGTAAATAGCGAACGTTCAAAATGCAGTTAGCGCAGACACAGCACCTCACCAATTTCCTGAAATATGGGTTTCATGGTGACGTACGCGGGCGTCCGACTTGGACGCCCGCGCTTTCAGCGGCGCCTGCGCTGGACCCATTTTAGGACATGACTAACGGAAATTCGACTCCTCTCTCTCTGGCCCGCTCCCTCCCGTGGGAAGCGGCGTGCGCTCGTCTCGCTCGCGCGAAAAGCTTCAAGAAATCTTTTAATAGTGTCCACGGCCGCGATCTACTTTCAACTAGCAGCGGGAAATGTGCAAGACAGTGTTTAAAGTTTCGAAAATGCGCGGCGGTTTTGAAAATTAATTTTCATAGTTCACTTTATATAATATTTTGTTATTTTTTATTTATTTTTACATGTATAAACAAACTTTTTTCCCCATAATTTCTTTTTAATAGTTTTGGTCTCCAAAAATAGATTCATAATCCGATTAATTATATCAGCGCTGGCGATTTATAGACCAGGTGCAATCAGATGTAGTAGTACAGTAGTATTGAGCTGGTCTTACAGTAGGAACTTCTGTTTTATCGATTTACAGATAAAGTAAGTATTTTTTTTGTAAATACACAAACATGAGTCACGCACGAACGAGATAAGGTTTTCCTGACGGTATTATTTTTATTGCAAACTATACACTGTACGGGTATGCCGCGCTGAATACAGTTTACGTTTACCTACCCCACGTTACGTGTGTCAACATTGTTTGAGGTGTGTAAAACTGACCTTTTTCTGTTGTTTCTCCCAAGCCGGGTCTAGCAGACCCTCGCGCTCCCACTCCTCCTCCTGTTCCATATACCCATCCGCCCCGTACGACCCGTCATAGTGATTTGACATCACTCCGTTGTCCATCATCATGGTCACCGCACTGACCGTCGATTTCGATGTTCGTTCGAGCCTATGACCGCGAACTCGCGTGTGTTGGTTCGTACCGCGCACTGCAACAAGCAGCCGGCCGCACGCCCGCTGCAAGAAGACTGGCGCACGAGCGCTCCCAGCGGCGGCGTGAAGAACTTTCCAATTACGTTTCGTTATTTCTACTCAACTGTCAAAGTTATCCGCAGAGAGAAACGGAACGCCCTGAAATATTACATCGCAAAGATATGCGCGGCGTTTAGTGGAATAAATTTTGCATAACCTACTTTATTTTTACCCGACTTCTCATTTGTATCGGAGGGTTACGTATTTAGCGATTCTGTAAATAGTGTACAGGCGTTACAATGCGTGGGCAAGCTTATTATTATTTAAGTAGTGCTAATTTGCTGACATTTTTTGGCGCAGTTTTCTGAAATTCATCGAGCCTGTCAGTCTATAGTTAGGCTAACGAACTACAATCGTTATTGGAATTATTCAGCAGTACTCTATCATTCGTTAATTTTTAGTCTAAGTAGGTAGGTACCTACCTAGGTATCTATTAAGTTAAAATTGCTAATAATAAAATAATAATAAATTTACATGAGCTCTTGGGATATACCTAAGTACCTACCATATATTTTTAAAAACAATTTAAAGTAGGATCAAAGAGTTCCCACTTCATAGGTTTTAGTTGCCATCGATGAACATACTCGTAATAATGAAACTACGCAATTTAATAGAGATATTAAGGTAGATGATATGACGATGATGATGATGATGATGGCGGGATGAACTGGACAGATTCCGTCAAAACTGGAAGGAGGGCGCGTGGGCTCGCGAATGGTGGAAGGAGTGGAGGGAAGTCGTTGCCAGGAGGGACAGCGCAGGCTGACAAAAATAGTACATTTTGATACAAGTGGAGAACGTTTACGTTTGTTATTGCATTCGAGGCGGAATTAACACCCGAGCCGTAGGCGAGGTTGTTTTTGAGCCGAGAACTGCAATAACAAATGTCCACGAGTATCAAACGACGTTTTTCAATACACATTTGAAGAAATAAAATAAAATCACGGTAAATATTTTTGCCATGAATTATAAATTTATAAGGAAACTATGATTTAAATTTTCTTTTTTTTTTTTCGCGCTTAACTTTCGCCAGGTTGAAGGAGAAGCAAAGATAAAAAGCCGATAAACAGCCTAATATGAAAAATAGAAAATTCAAATATTTTCGAGTTTAGAACAAAAATAAATGTTAATTTGTTGATAAACGTTTTTTTATTGTAATAATCATAGTTTTTGATGATACTCTATTTATAAACATTATTTAAATATTCAAAAACTATTAACGCCGTAAAGACGCATAGCTCTTTACCGAGATTAAAAAAAAAAAATTCACTCCGAATCAATGACATATACCTACATCTAGACGTTGCCATGATTACAGTGTGAAGCGTGGAAGTGAGACACATATATACGAAATAATTAGGAAAATTGAGACAGAGCATCGTATCTTCTGTCCCTTACGGCGGCGGCGTGCCGTATTTTTGCTTTAAAAATGTTGCCAAACAAAGTACTTTGCATGGCAAAATTTAACAATGTTGCCAAACGAAGTACTTTCACTGTTAATATTGCTGTCTCATGACCGGCCACGCGGTGGCTCGATCTAGATGTATATTATCTAAGCTCCGAATAGACAGTAATTGTGAATAGAGGCATTGAACTAATTTCGACTAAGTATAGGTATAAGTTATCTGTGACAATTTTTATTCCGGCACACGTGCGGGAAAGTGAAAAATCGCACGCGTGCGACATACATTGCATTGTGAACCTAATCGTAGTGCGATATGAACCAGTTTTTGAGGAAGTGTATTGAAAAAAAAATGACGATGCTGAAAAAAACAAAATAATTACAACACTACAACAACAATAACGATTGTTTTCTGTAAGAATAGGATGGTCATGTACAAAATTATTGAATAGATTCTATTATATTCTATTCAATACTAGCTGTTGCCGCGGCTTCGCCTGCGTGGATGTCAATACTTCCCTATTTGAATCGGAATTTGTTCACAATTAAGGAATAAAAAAATAATAATATTCCGTCGGCTATTAAAAAAAATATTTCTGTCATACACAACTCAAACTCAAGGCATTTAATTCAATTAAACCAATTACAGGCACTTTTGAACTGTCAAAAAGTCGGTCAGTTAGTCGGAAAGTTGAAGACTGTTACATACATTTGGACCGCGTAGGTATTGCACTAGGAAACAGCATATTTTTAGGGTTCCGTACCAGAATGTTAAAAAGGAACCCTTATGGTGTGACTCAGTCTGTCTGTCTGTCTGTCTGTCTGTCTGTCACAGCTGGATATCTCAAGAACTACTAATGCTATCAACGTGAAATTTGGAACAGTTTTAGATGACATTTGCCCAACTATTTTGCAAATAAGAAAGAAACAAAAACACATATGTTTTTTTTTGCAACGGGGACTGAAAGGGCGTCTTAAAAATTCGAAGTGGGGCTACACTAGGGCATGTGGGGTATCATATGAAAGAACGCTGTTTGCACATTCTCAAACATTTTTTTTTTCTTTTTTTAGGCCGCATAGTTTTCGACTTTTGATGAAAAATGTAAAAAAAATACCGTTCCCCCCCGAAGTTTACATAGAGAAAAATCTGAAATTATTCTAATCCGCGGAATTTGCGGGACTCCAAATAAAATCATACTTTTTCTTATATGTAAGGTGTAACAGAAAGGTGTGGTCAAACTTTTAATGGTGTGCTACAGACCATCAAACTAACTTTCTCCTTTCGATGGGACCAACATTCGTAATCGAGAAAAAAATATCAGCCGTCCCATACATTAAGGTCGAGTAGGTATTGAAGTTTTGTACGGGACAGCTGATAAATTTTACTAGATTATGATGTTGGTCCCGTGGAGACAGTGTTATTCAGTTTCATGGTCTGCACCAGGGCCTTCATTAATTGATCACACCTTTCTGATACACCCTTTTTTTTTTTTTTTTTTTTTGAGTGTGGGAAATCATCAAATAACTTCTCCCGCTCTGGGTGGAGCGGAAGGGCGTGTCAGACTTTTACTGACTAAAACCCACCCGTGTTCCTTCAGTTGCCTATGCCAGGGCCGCGGTAACCCCTTCGGACAATCCGCGACCCCAGCGGCGTCGGCCCTATTAGACCCCGTCACTTGCTGACATCTCTTTGAGGCGCGCGTGGAACACAACGCGCCGTCGACTCGGGCCTGGTCCTTACCGGACGGCGAGCTACCCGCTGCTCACCGTCCGCAGGCCCGCGCCTACGGTGGCCGGAAATCGCCCCGCGATTCCCGCCGCCCAGGGCGTCTCCTGCGGCGACTGAGGGCGTGAAGCTGCCCCTCCCTCACGCGTTCCGCCTCCTCCTTCGCGAGCATCACTGCTTCGCAGAAGGAGGTGACGGCCTCCCATGCACTCTCGCTCCGCACCATGGCCTGGACCAGGCTCGGACGCGAGAGATCGCCGCCGCCGATCGCCTCCGTGAGAACACGGCGGTGCTCTGCCCAAGCCGGGCAGACCTCCACTGTATGCTCCACCGTGTCCTCCGGGCGATCCGCACAATGGTAACACCCGGGCGTTTCCTCCCGCCTTATGCGACACAGGAACCTCCCGAAACAACGACGACGACGCCGTGGCGCCTCTCTAACCACTCCTCAAAGAGGGGACTTATCGCCGCTATTGTGGCGTGCCCATTCTGTACCTACATTGTAGTTACTATACCAATACTTAACACAAATCTCTAACTGTATTTCATTGGAATAATGACGAAATCGCCTTGACAGCGAGATATCGTCCAAACATGGTGCATTTAATTTTTCCCTAAAGTTATTTTATTATAAGTACCGAGAAGAGACAGACCAATTCGTGTATCGAGTAAAGTGAAAAGTATCGATGCTTGTTAAAGTATCGAAACAAAAATATCGAGTACGGAAATTCTCGGTATCGCGATCGTAACAAAAGTACCTATCGAGTATACTCAACTTTAGGTATGCATGCTTTTAAAACTGCATATTACTGTGGGCCATTTTTCTTCGAATTCCATTTTTTTTCAGTCCCGCAAATCCCGTGGGATCCGCATATGTAGTGCCGCATTACTGATCCCGCAAAACAGTGCGGGAATGGATTCCCTAATTAGAACAGCTGATCGATTGCTGGGACGCGTAGGTATCCGCGTTATAATGTTGGATGTGGGCGTTATAATACCTATCGCACACCTAGATCTAAACTGAGACAACTCAAAAATCGTTAATTTTGAGTTATGTTTGAAAAACAGTGATTATCGATAAAAAATATTGAATTTTAGCCCCAGTTTGTATACAGTGACATTTTACAAGCTATTTACTGTCTAGAATCAAGTTGAATTGTATAACTTCCCTAACAAAAAATGTCGTTTTTCAGGAGACGATAAAAACGTAGGTATATCTGCATATTCTTACCTGCGTTTTTATCGTCTCCTGAAAAATGTCATTTTTTGACTTGTCTCAGTTTAGATCTAGGTGTGCGATATATACAATTAATTGTTGTGTTTTTGATGAAATTGCATGAGTTTAGATAAAATAGTGCATAAAACTTATAAAACTGCATTTATCTAGGTAGTCTGCACATAAGAGAATAGAGCCAGAATACGCTTAATACTTATATAAGTAGTGAATAATTCGAAATAAATTAGAATAGAATAGGTCTTCATTTAAAAAAAATATAATATTTTATAAAATTACTGCTGGGGTGCTTTTTAGGATTCCGTACCAAAATGGTAAAAAAGGAACCCTTATGGTGTGACTCAGTCTGTCTGTCTGTCTGTCTGTCCGTCTGTCTGTCTGTATGTCTGTCTGTCTGTCTGTATGTCTGTCTGTCTGTCTCTCTGTCTGTCACAGCTGGATATCTCAAGAACTACTAATGCTATCAACTTGAAATTTGGAACAGTTTTAGATGACGTTTACCCAACTATTTTGCAAATAATAAAAGAAATAAAAATATTTATATTTTTTTGCAACAGGGACTGAAAGGGGGTCTTAAAATTTTAAAGAGGGGGCTACTAGGGCATGTGGGGTCCGAAAAGAGCGCTGTTTGCACATTTTCAAACATTTTTTAATTTTTTTTTGGGCCGCATACTTTTGATGAAAAATGTAAAAAAAAATACCGTTCCCCCCTTATCTCCGAAGTTTGTAAAGAGAAAAATCTGAAATTATTCTATGTGATAGAAGTTTATGTAAAGATTACAGGAAAAAAAAACGATGTCTCTAAATAGCATACTTTTTCAGAAATCGGAACGGAACCCTCGGTGCGCGAGTCCGACTCGCTCTTGACGGGTTTTTTTTTAAAATAATTAATCACTCAATGTACGAGTATATTGTATAGTAGCACACACAGTTATGTTGCGAAATACTTAATATTAGATAATACTTCATTTATTTACCACCAGAAAATTTTGTACGCACGGCTACAGATCAAGCTATACATTTCCAGTATAAGCTGATCTCGCATTGTATAGGATTTCGTTACAATGAGAGTTCAGTTTAAACTGGAAATGTATAGCTTGATGTGTAGCCGTGTGTACCTACCATAAAAGGCGCTCTCTGATCTGGAGTATTCGCTTGTCAAGTAATGTAACAGTTCAGATGCAAGGATTACACCAGTGAGTGGGGGACCCGAGCATTACAGTGAGCAACCTGTAATGATATAATTTGTAACATGAATGCGAATCTTATACAATTTATAACATGAATGCGAATCTTTTCGAATCTTGGATTGTTACATTACAGGCGAATGCTCGTCAGTCAGTGAAGCAGTATTGTAACGTAGTACTCAAAATCGGATCTTGGATTGTACATTACAGGCGAATGCTCGTCAGTCAGTGAGGCAGTATTGTAACGTAATACTCAAAATCGGATCTTGGATTGTACATTACAGGCGAATGCTCGTCAGTCAGTGAGGCAGTATTGTAACGTCATACTCAAAATCGGATCTTGGATTGTACATTACAGGCGAATGCTCGTCAGTCAGTGAGGCAGTATAGTAACGTAATACTCAAAATCGGATCTTGGATTGTACATTACAGGCGAATGCTCGTCAGTCAGTGAGGCAGTATTGTAACGTAATACTCAAAATCGGATCTTGGATTGTACATTACAGGCGAATGCTCGTCAGTCAGTGAGGCAGTATTGTAACGTAATACTCAAAATCGGATCTTGGATTGTACATTACAGGCGAATGCTCGTCAGTCAGTGAGGCAGTATTGTAACGTAATACTCAAAATCGGATCTTGGATTGTATATTACAGGCGAATGCTCGTCAGTCAGTGAGGCAGTATTGTAACGTAATACTCAAAATCGGATCTTGGATTGTACATTACAGGCGAATGCTCGTCAGTCAGTGAGGCAGTATTGTAACGTCATACTCAAAATCGGATCTTGGATTGTACATTACAGGCGAATGCTCGTCAGTCAGTGAGGCAGTATAGTAACGTAATACTCAAAATCGGATCTTGGATTGTACATTACAGGCGAATGCTCGTCAGTCAGTGCGGCAGTATTGTAACGTAATACTCAAAATCGGATCTTGGATTGTACATTACAGGCGAATGCTCGTCAGTCAGTGAGGCAGTATTGTAACGTAATACTCAAAATCGGATCTTGGACTGTTACATTACAGGCGATTGCTCCGGTTGTAAATATTATTGCATTGCATATGTGCAGGTGTTATTGAGTAATTGGAGTATCTTTTGAGATTCCGGTTTCATAACAGCGGAATATATATAACAAATAAGAGGGATAGTGATAGATAGAAAAGTGGAAGCAGTGGCGCATCAGGAAACACAAGTGACGATATCCTTCATATCGTCACATTTAAACCACAAATAAAATACACAAAAGAATTTATTCACCACATAAAATTTCATTGGATAATAATCTTGCTTTGCTCTTGCAAAATAACAGTTACAATTATAATTTTATACTCTTTGAAGATCCCACATATTAACATACTTATAGCAACATTCACGATCACAGGAAGGTTAAAATTTTGGAATAGAAAACTTATTTAACCATCGAAGAACTTGACACGTCAATATTTGGTGTTTCAACAAATTAAACCTAAAGATACATACATGAGTATTATATAGATCATGTAAAACTCATAAGAAACGGGTAATCATGCATTACATATATTTAGAAGACATCCACTGAATATTATATACCGGCGAACCATCCATAGAAGCTTTGAGCAAAGTTACAACTAAACATTATAAAATTATTGACAATAGAAGACTTTACCATCATGTATAATTTTCATAAGTATAAAAATTTTACCGACAATTCAACGTGATCCGCCAGAACGTTAGAAACGTTTGAATTTAGGCTAAATATTTATTTATTTATATATTAACACCTATTTTATTAGACGATTTATTAAGATTTAGAAGACCCATTTCATATATATTTATTATACATATATTATTATTTAGAATATAGACGACGAGTGTGCTCATGAATGGGACTTGGCACTAAGGCTGGGATTATGCGCACATTTGTAAACATGAAAAGACGTCCTAACAGAAACGTGCAAATATCAGAAAACAAGTTTTTCATTCTTACAGTGTAGGTGTATAAGCAACCATACAGAAATAGAATTAGACAGTAGATATTATAGCAAAATGTAAAAACGTAAAAAGAGCATATGCTCTTTTTACATTTGATCTAAATGGATAACACCAATGGGTTATTAATAACAAAACTATATTTATTTAAAAGTGATTCGCACCGACTCGGTAGCATAGACATGTTTCCGGAATGAGTTCCCGAGATAGATATTACTTTAAACTCGCTAAATAAAATACCCCAATAGACAAAAGCGAAATGGGTCTCAAAGATTCCATACAGTATAGAAGGATAAAAAATAGTATAACACTTGTTTCAGAAGTCTTCACTTTAACAATTAATACATAACACAAAGTAGATACACTTACCTAGGTGAGATTGAGTAGAAGATAGGTATTTCTAGTTATATAAACTATATCTATGCAGTCTGTATGTGTTATCATAAGTTAAACTTATCCTAAGCACAGACTGCACAATTCTGTTTTTCACAGGGCATCACGATTATTACACGAACTGACATCATTCACACAGAATTATATATTCGAGACAAACACAATAGTTATGTGATGTGTCATTTACACTTGGTCGTTGGCCAAATTCGGCTATCAAATGCAAGTAAACCTAGGAAAAACACCCTGCTATATTATCTACTACATACATTTACCGATTACAAGGCGTTACGTAACCGATAGATACAAATTGTGACCATTACACCTAGTATATCGAATATTTAGGTACATAATATACATTCTAAGTATGCTTACTTTATTCCATCGAACACAGATAGGGGCGAATTACGAACAAAACGACCAAATGTAATGGAGACATGGTTTGGGATACATACTATATTATTAAATATACACTTGGATAAATAAAGTCTCTACTATATTTAATTATTGGTATTCTATTAGATGAACAATAAGGGTGTAGTTTCACGACAATATACAATTAGAACAGACTGAACTTAGTTAGTGATAAAATTAAAGCTTTGTTTGTGGATTAAAATTGTGCGAAGAATAAAATTTGTCACCAATTTTGTCAAAAAGACATTTATAGAAAAGGAGACTACTGGGACTATACTTGGACTTTTAATCGTATTCAGTAACTTGGCAGTTCAAAGCAAAATAATGTTACCATACTTTATCACCGTCATTACGTATAGTTTATATTATGGTATAAACGAATATAACGTGTTTCAATTAAAACTAAGCACATCAAGGTAGTTTTGCTAATTCGTTTTTTTACCTCATTTCCTTTTTTTTTGTCAGGAACTGTTATCCCTCCAACTATCAAGTTACTGAATACGATTAAAAGTCGTCGTATAGGAACGCAAAGAAAGTTTTGCGCAAGGCTATCTTTTATAACGCAAACGAGCACTAATAAGAGCTTTCTGGAAATTTTTACCCTTAAGGGGGTAAAATCCCCCTTAAATGTTTTTTGTATGAACAATCTTATAACCCGTAACGGGGTAAATACGCGGAATAAAGTTTAAACGGGGAAGATTTTATTGCTGGCTTTGATTAACTCGAAAATGCGTTTAAAGCCAAATAATGGAAAAGTACCAATTTTTTTTTATTCTGTCTCCACTCTTGTCTTGGTGAAAATGGGGACACATGGTTTGTATGAAAAATCTTATCTCTTTGATCTATAGCTGAAAATTGGGCCGAATACGAATATCTAAATAAATATAAAAAATTGTAATCAAGAATTTTTTACAATTTTCTTTTTTATAGTAGACGGACACCCTGGTGTTAAAATTTTTAGGGGAAAACATAAAATCCACGTAAAAAACGAAGTTGCGGCCGAAGTGTTAATTATAATATATTGACCCGTATTAAAATCTTGATAGGGGAGGGGTATGTTTTGTAACTCCATTACAAAAGTATTATATTCCATAAACGACAGTTATCTATGCTTAATTTAACAATCATAGGAAAATTGGTGACAATTTTTATGAATTATTTGCTTGTAAATACAACAACAGTATACATGTAAGTAGGTATAACATTCTATACACTTCAGAAGGCAATGAAATAGTATTATCTATGATAGTATTTTGAAACATCTCAAGAACGAGACATAGGTACACAGTAGGTTAATATACTGAATTTTATTCTACGGATAACTCTTTTATATGATATGAACTTTCGTATAACATAAGATATAATTATATCAAGTTCTATATACTGTACAACTTTGAATAACGTGTTCAGGTCCAGGTTTCAGTCGTTTACTAGAATCTCATATTATTTGATTACGATGGTTATATAACAAAGTGACACACTATACATTTTAAATCTCTGATCACGTCTATTATTGTTTTTTTTTACTACACATGGTATTTTTGGGTCACATCGCCCTCTTGATAGATCACAGAAGGAAAAACTTTAATACGACTTATATAACATGGTTATAAACAATATTATATGTATATTTTTTTTGCCTGACGATGAACGTTTTATTCGCAATTTTGGTACCAAAAATAGAGATGATTATGTTGAACACATCTAGCTAGATGTAAAAAATATAGGTATCAATGAACAACAACAAGGAGTAGGTATCCGAGAAGTGTACAAATATTTCTCGTACCTCTACAGTACTCGAGTACATCTATAACAATAATACTTTTAGAAGGCGTCGACATACATTATAAGAAGGACCCACCCCAGTCACTCTTCATAATCTATCTAATACACTGATATTTCTCACAGCTCCATGTTTTATATACCATAGTCGAAACTTTCAAATTCCGAAAACCTCGAGTCCTGTTTCTGCAGCCGCTGCTGGCAGGCCTCGATGTAGCTGTCCTGAATCCTGTACATGCCCGAGTTGGCCTGGTACATGAGTGTCTCGAGGATCCGCTCGTTCTTAATGGCCTTCGACGGGAGCACCACTTTTATCAATTCCTGCGGTGAGATCCTGTACAGCTTCAGGTCTCTAGCTAATCTTTCCATAGTGCACTTAAATTCATTTTTGGCATCAGTCTTATTGGCGGACTTGGCTTTGATTTTGTTCCGGGCCCAGCTGAGCATCGCTTCGAACTTCCTCACTTCGGGCACCTCGAGGTTCCGGCACATGATCATCTGCACCATGGACTCGGACAAGTTGAGGAACTCCGGAGTCTGGAACAGGGCGTAGGCTCGCTGCTCGATGAAGGCCAGGATCATGTTAACCAATTCCGAGGCTGACGTATATCGCCAGTAGTAATTCTCTAATGATATGAGCATCGTGCATACCACTTCTATTCTAAGAAACTGCTTAGCATGATGGAAGCACGCTTGTAATAACTCTGGCAAGTCGTAATGCTCAGCGGCACAGATGAGGCCCGGTATGGAGGCGCAGGTCAGTGGACAGCTGCCCGTGTGCAAGTAGTCCAGGAGGATGCGGAACGTTTCAGGATCGAACTCGATTATTGAAAACTGGAAAATAAAACAAAATCGTCATGTTAATGTATAATTATCATTGCTTTGTGGTGAGTTCTATTTTTGAATGAGGAAATTTTAAAATAGAATCGAATATTTTTCTTGATATTTACCTCAGTTTGTGCCAGTTTAGCACGATCAACTTTCTGTGCGTCGGCGCATACAGATAGCCTGGGTACTGCCAGTGCTGCATTTTTGTCTTTTTCCTTATCTTTTGCTTCTTTATCTATAAAGAATAAACAATTTTGCTATATAATAAAATATAGGTAACACTGTATTTGAAATACCACATGCAAGGTATCAACAGTGGCGATAAACGTTGCCCAATGATTTATTTTAGGCGCTTTGACATAAGTATATGCTCAGAAATGCAACCACATTGTATTTCCATACATTTATACAAGAAGCTACAATCGGCTTCAATAAAATACAATGTGCTGCAGATGGACACATTTAGAACCAATACAGGTCATGGCGACATAATTATTACTGAAATGAAATTCAATTGTTTATTCTGTGAATATGATATCGGAATCACTTTTACACCTCATATTAATAAAAAAAGCTAAATAGAGTCGACATTTCCTATTGACTGTTAGATCAAAGTGATCACAATGCCGTATTGATGATGAGAATCTATACTAGGTATGAATGGAAGTAGAGACTATAATGCAGGAAGAGAAAGAGAGATAGTGATACTTACTGGAACAATCCTGGGAACTGGCCCATTTCTTTTTATCTTCTGCGTTGAGTTGAGAGTGCTGTTTACGGATGGACCGGCCCCAGCCTGCTGTTATTGTGCCCAGTCTAGAGAAGGCGCGTTTCACCATCGGCGAACTGGGAACGCTTTTTGGCCTGAAATTTTAAAACATACAGGTATAATAATGTTTATTCCTAAGTTCGGTGAAGTTCACATGCATCATTAACATAGGTAGTTGGAGGATATCGTGATTCGCTTCCATGTGATCATGGTAATCACATCTTTAATATAGCGGTACACTTAATACTAGTAAAGCTAAATAGTGTAACAGAGATCCATCTAACCTAGGCGACTCAATATCGGGCACTTGCAAGAAGTTGCTACTCTTCTGCCTGGCAGGTGTCGGGGACAAAAGTGTGGGTGCTGGACGGGCCAACAGTTCAGCTACCGGGACTTGTGGCGACCCGAAGCCAGTTTGTATGCCGTATAACATCTCTTGGAAGACCCTGGAAAAAGATAACACAGTATATAAGTCCATGCTGTAAAGACAAACATGAAAAGATAAAAAAAAAACAATGACTAGTCTTAGTTTTCGGAAGAGTTAGCAGGAATACTGCCATGATCATTTTTCAAATTATTTTTGGTACAAAAAAACTGTCCATTTTTAAAATAAGAATGGGCAGGACGTATCTGTCAGAAGTGAAAAAGAACGAAGATCGAAAATAACATGAGAATGTAGGACACAAAAAATATTCCTTAGCGAGAATAATTAATTAAGTAAAAAACCATGGGTAAAACAAATGCTTAAATGCACTATTTGAATATCATCATAGCCTAGCCTTTTCCCAACTACGTTGGGGTCGGCTTCCAGTCTGACCGGATGCAGATGAATACCAGTACTTTAAATGGAGTGACTGCTTATCTGACCTCCACAACCCAGTTACTGGGTCTAATACGAAACACCTATGCATAAGCGATTATTGGTTATTTAAATTCACTATTTGTATAAATAACCAATAATCGCTTAGCACAGACAGAAGATCTACCTACTACCGTATTGTCGCTAGCGTGCTATTTTACTTTTTACTAGTTTTAATTTAGTTTTTTAGCTTAAAGTTATTGTTAATTTATTATATTAGGGGCATTTTCACGATATCCGAATAGCCACTACTCACAGAATAAATTCAAAAATGGAACAGAATTTGTATGAAATTATCTGTCAAGTAAGTTAATAGAAACTTAATTGCAGGTGGTGACAGGCCATAAGTATTTATAAACTTCCTAGCCTTAGCATAGGTAAGTAGGTACGTTCAGGCAAATAAATAATTGTACTCTGTTTTAATTGATAAGACATTCACCTGCTCCGAACTCCAAGAATGGCCCGAACACCAATAAACTTAGTTTTCTGCTTAGACTGTCCCACCAGGAACACTACATCAAACAGCTGGGCATTCTGTGCCATATTCAATTCGCTGTTGAGGAAGACTCTTGTGAAGTCCTTGGCGAGTTGATCGTAGTCCTCAAACTGATCCCGCACGGAGTCCAGGAGAGGTGAGGACGGTCGCATGTGACCGATGGGACGCCATGAACCTGGAGAATAAATATTCGATACTTTATTGTACAGTCCTTAGGCCCACTTGTACCGCTAATCACTAAATGCATGCGCTAAATGCATTTAATAGTTATTTATGCAACTGACGTATAATAAGGGGTATTAAAACACGAATTCGCCGAGTGTGGTAATAGTATCACATTAGTGTTTTAATACCTAATTATGTACAGTTGCATACAAGACTTTATCTACATCCATGTTATCAATCCACTTTATAAGGGTCTGAAACAGTTTTTTGCAATACTAATACTCGTGAAACGCGCGTGCATTACAATGTTCTTTTTTTGAAAACGAGTTGCATTATGAAATTCAGTACAACATTAAAGCACCCGTTTAGATGCTATTATGGTTACCATGGTTACTATGACACTGGTTGTTTTAATGTTGGCAATAAGCTAACTGTTTCAGAAACTTTTATAGAGGATTTATAGCATGGGTGTAGATAAACGAATTTAAAACACAGTTCTATCGTTTGAAGATGACAGAGCCAGAAAAATATTTTGAATAATGCGTACCCATTGAGCACGTACCTACCTATTCAAAATATCTTTCTGGTGCAAGTGGGCCTTAGGTTATCCCTTGAAAATTGTTTATTGCGTTATTTTGGCAGTTATTATTCCACCTTTCGTTTTCCCTTGTACTTAAGTGTGTCCTTATGTGATGGCTAGGCTTTGTTTCATAATCATAATCGTATGTTCTGATCGTGTGATGATAGCGTGTGAAATACAATACCTAATACCTATGTAAGAAATTATTACGCATCTTCATGTGAATGCATTTAAATCTTAGAGAACAAACGAAAAAACCAAAACTAATGTCTTAGGGCAAATTATTCGATCGTCAGATAACTTTTCTTGAAAAAATATGGCGGTTTGACAGCTTTTCTATATTGACATATTTATTGTTCAGATAAAAGTTACCTGACTATTGAAAAATTAGACCTTAGTGAGATTTTCAGTAAATAAAGTGGTTGTCAAAAACATCGTATTTATGGATCATCTGTTTCTAATACAGCAGAATAGTCTTTATAAAACTCATTTATTCAATAAAAGCAGGAAAGAGTAAAAAAAGAAGTTCCTGCACATCCATACCTCTTCGGTAAGGTTTCGGTATTTGTCCAGTTTCAGCATGGTTCTGCAAGTTAGCAACAATGTCTTCCAGCATTTGGCTGCGAGTTCTTTCCTGCATTCTCGCGAATTTGGGTGCGGAGTATGAAGCTCTTTCTCCATTCACTATCTTGGTCAGCAACCATTCCCTGAAAAAATATGGTGAATGCGACCTGAGAAATGCGAAAAGTTTTTTTGAAATAACATCAACAAATCTTTAAAATTATAGTTGCGGTAGGTTGGAGCGGGTATAGAATGTAACTTGGGAGAGCCTGAAATAGAGACGCAGAATCAACAAGGTTCACCTTTCATAATGTGGACTTTACAACACAAATAGTTGGTAGTTATACCCAATCCTCATATTTTCTCATCAAAAACTTTCGACTACATCTCGCATAATCTGTTCACTGCGGTCAATTATAACTTTATTTAACCAACGCAAGTTCTCAGTAAAACTAATTGCAATAGTTTTGCTCCAGTTGAACAGAAGGATTTAGATTTCAGTTCTAATATCGGTACAAACTCAATGTTTGCATGATGTTTAGATGTAGTTTCGAGATAAACTTAACCGATCATTGGTTACCATTGGATGTGCGGCTGGTGGTCTTAAGTTAAATTGGCAAATAGTGCGGTGTTTGCATCCAGGTTTTGAGTTTGCTTGGTTAACTGCGATTAGCTCGCCCTTTGATCTAATGCTATATCAGATCATATACCGTCTTTATAGAATTGGCGAATGTGAGGACGTGCCTTTGCTCAAATACATAATTATATTTGAATCAACTTCTAGTATATTTAAGTATACCTACTCATATATATGTTATAATATTATGTCTTACCTGAACATGGGGCCCTTGTCAAAGACACTTTGCTCCCACAAGTAAGGCTTGTACGCTCCCACCTCATCTCGAGTGACCACTGACACCTCGTATCGCGTTGGCCGACGTTTGATCTTAGCCGATACTCGGACTGCGAATGATTTAATTATTTGATTAGAAAGTTTACTGAAGAGTGTTGCTAACAAGGTTTTCCAAATAATTAAAGTGCGATTGAGTACAAATGGCACCAAAAATTGCGAAAATTTATAAAAAACATAGGGAGATGAATATCCATTTAGGTACCTACAAAATATCACAAAGTTCATTAAATTCGACTTACCTAGAATGAATGTGTGCAAGAAGTGGCTCTTGATACAAGCCGGGGAGAACGCAGTGTTATCAGCTTCCAGGAAAACGACGCAAACGATATCGTTGCCTATATGACGTTTCCTTTGCAATTTCTGAGGGTCATGTCTCTCGTATGGCAGTAGAGTTGATACGTGGAACATGATTTCTATTCCTCTCCAGTTTGTGTATACGGAATACAAGCCTGTCAGATCGTGCACTGTATCTAAACCACCCTTGTATTTGTCGAAACCTGTGAAGACAACGAATCTTATTAGAATTACAGCCAATTGCATCTTGTTTCATTAGTATAATTCTGGGCCAGGTAAATGAGGTTTTATGATTGGGTAAACCCTAAGAAAACAAACCATAGTTGCTATTTCATTAAGGATCCAAATTATCGTTCAAACGACTTCTGAAGATTTGGTTAAATGGATAAGATGCTAAGTATTTTAATAACGACTTTGCAATTAAAGCTCGGTCAGTCCCCGCAATTATCGTACACAGGGTAAAAGCCTTTAATAAAAACTATACAATACCCTTAAGTCTGACTTTCTCTCCTAAAACTTGCAAGAACTCTTCGAACATCGGCGAGTTTTCGTTATTGTCCAGAATTTCTTCTTCTGTGTACTGGTTCTCCTTCACGTATATAACCCCGACTTTTAGCTCCGATTTTATAAACACCTGAAATCATAAAGTTATTTCTTATTATCACCACTGCTGACACGATTTTTCATTTAAGTTTTCCCAATATTGTCGAGCCCTACAAGTCACTCGACATACATAGATTGTAACCAATTCGTAAACCAACCTATACAAAACTACCAAAGGAATGGAAATCGTGTCATTTATTGCTTTTCAGCAACGACTAGCTGTAGAAATAAATTTTCAAAACATTTGGTGAAAAATATATTGGTAAATGTATCAATGTAAATCAACAATCAAACCAATCCAAAATCAATCCTAAATTGAAGCTTAAAGTCTCTTACAGACACAGGCGATATCGCGTCGGCGACACGATATTGCGATATTATATGCGTAGAACAATATCGCGTCGCGACGCGATATCGCCTCTGTCTTTAAGAGCCTTAATGTGTATAATTTTTTAGACGCTCGTTGCTGTAGAAAACTTTCACTTTAATTGTACCAGTAGAATTAATGGGTCCTCTCCTTTGGAGCGCAGACATGGTCACTAAACAAGGGTCAAAAGTCCACGCTCGGGGTCTGTCAGCGAGCAGTATCCTAGGAGTTAAACTCACTGATCGCATATGGAACTCGATATTGCGTTCTAAAACTCAAATCACTTCATAAATGGAACTGGACTGGCCACATCTGTCGCATGGCGAAGGAGATATTGGCTAAAATAACCACGTAGTGGGTCCCAAACAGCAGTCAACGACAACGTGGCAGGCCCAGGAGGAGATGGTGGAACAAACTCTACTCTTTTCTAAAAGATTGGCCACATACAGCAATAGATAGGAATACGTGGAAGGAGTTACCGACATAGCCTGTAGAGTAAGCAATCTGAAGCAGGCGTTTGTCAAAGGACCCATGGCCGGTGGAGCAGACTGAGTGGAGACCGCGTATGTGTAAGCGTAGTGTGGGACGCCCCCCAGCGAGATGGACCAACGATTTTAAAAAGGTGGCTGGGACAGACTGGATGCGGAAGGTGAAGGTAAGCCTGGGAGAGGCCTATGTCCAGTAGTGGACTGCGATAGACTGAGTTGATTGAACTGGAAGGAGGGAATGGAGGCCTGTGCCTTGCAATCGGACAAAAATCACAAATGGCTGATACTATTACTACATACATAGAAGAACTTTTTCATAACAGAAAAACGATTTTAAGGAACAGTATTCCAAGGTAAGATGAGCGAGATTTTCCCAGCAGCAGTGTTGTTATTCGCGAATTAAATAATGAGTAGGGATAGCAATTTATTCTTGCATGGCGTCTTTGATCAAAATGCCGCTAGTCTTCGATCGGCAGGGCCCTCAGGGACGTTGCTCATTATCTTTCCTATCTCAGCCTTCAGACAATGATCCCCGAAGTCCGGCTATAATAAAAACAGTGTCCACTTCACTGATGAACTAGCTTTATTATTAGAAACGCTTGCAAGCTAAGCTCGGAATTTGAATGAAATTGTTTTGAAAGATCCAGGTATATAATGTCTTTTGGATGAAAATTCCGAGAATAATGGAGCAGAAGTCGTCAACAGTCAGATGTAAGAAGGCATTACAAATAAAATATTTATCGTGAAGTGAAGAAAGAACTTTCGCCCGCTCATAAAATAATACTAAAAGCGTTTAGATGTTTACCTACTCTTCTCAATTACGAAATGATCGGAGCGTACCAATTTCGTCGAAAGACATTAAGAACCGTAATCCGGATTAATATGAATACTTTTTCAGTATCGAATCTAGTTTCTCTAGGGACACTTGCTAATCTATTTCGATGCGATCGAGGGGATGGAAAATTCGAGTAGATTACCGGTATTATTTTTGTTATGTATTTGGCTGAACAACACAGATGTACCCATATTTCCGTTCCCGAGATTTTCCTATAAATTGACAATGCCCTTGAATTTATTTTCGCTAAATAAGTATGTAGTAAAGTGTAAGTAGTAGGTAGCATTTATTTCAATTAAACCAATTACAGGCACTTTTGAATTGTCATAGAGTCGGTCAGTTAGAAAGTTGAAGATAGTTCCAGTTCCAAAACGTAGATTTCTATGGACAAGAACGGGTAAGAAGTTCCAAGGTCACTCTTTTAAATCAAGATATTACAAAATCCTGGGTAAATTATTCTTGTTGCTTCTACTCGTATATGTGAGAAAAATGTAAAAAAAAACCACCGTCCTGTCTGGTATCAACTAGGTCTTATTTTCCTCAAGGTATTCAAGATCATAAATATAATAAAATCAGAAATACGCCCGTAGAATGTATTCGAAATATCTAGGTAATATTTATGCGGAAGCCGAAAAGAAGGGAACATTACAAGTAAAAGCTTTTTGGTACTAATATGATTTCTAAGTTTACCGACAGAGTATTTAGCATATAGGTATTTTTATGCTTTGCCAACCTATATGAAAAAACCGGCCAGGCGGCCAAGTGCGTGTCCGACGCGGGCCACGCACAATGAAGGGTGCCGTAGTTGGGATGAATTTGTCCCAAGACAAACCTAACTTTGTTGTTGAAAAAATGTTCTCCTATACGAGCACGACCAATTCTCCAACTGACAATGTAAGTTTGTAACCGCATTTTTTTATGTGATAAAGCTACAAATTAACGATTTACGGACTTTTTCCTTTAGATACTTGTGCTGTGAGACCTTGCTTCTTACCAAATTCCATGATTCTAGGTCAACCGGAAGTACACTATAGGTTTTGATTAATTTGCAAGTATCAAAATATGTTGCATAAATGACCGTATTTGATTTTTTTAGAGCTTTAAGGGACCATAGACCTACTTATTTCATATTGCTATCAACTTGATACCTTAGCTTCATGCGTTCCTGAGAAACAGGGTATTGACAGACTGACAGACAGGCGGACAACGAAGTGATCCTATAACAGTTTCGTTTCTTTTCCTTTTGATGTACGGAACCCTAAAAAATGAGTGGGTTGGTCACAATCGTCCAGTACTTTTGTATCGCTAATTTCCAAAAGTTTTTTGTTCAAAATTTTTACTAGGTACGTAATTTTCATTCGAGTTTTTACTGTTGAGCCACGGTAATAGGACCCCGAAAATTATACCTGATACCAACAAAATTATATTCTTTCAATTCAATAACAGTTCAAATTGGGATTATAGGTTGTCTATTGAATTGTTTATTAGGGATCTACTAGTAGTGGTTTAGCACATCTTATTAATATTTGAGTGGGTTCAATACATATCTATTCCAATTGATTGAGAGCAGGTCAAAAGCAAATTGTGGGCGACACGAAACTCCACTCAATTTTACACTGAGTGAGAATTAATAATTGTTTATTTAGATGGCGATCCTTGACTATTTCAGAAATGTTTTGGTGAACATTGTAATTATTCAAGAAGCGTAGAGATGTCGAGATCCTTTAAAAATAAACTTCTAATTTATTGCATGTTGTGGCTTGTGTTGACGCACTTATGGTAATAAATTGCATTTTTAGACTACATTCTATAAAGTAAAATTTAGAGGAATTGTGAATCTATTTTATACCACCTCATATATTTGTTCCATAAAACTTATCGACGAAGTTGGCCCCTGGGTAACAACTGCTTCACTGTGTGCACACATCAGGCGAAGACTCCTATATTTCACCGCACAGTAACAAAACACAGACTAGACGAACATTTCGTTTGATGAGAACACATTTTACTGCCGTTCTACTACCTAATAAAGGAGACATAAAGTAGGTACTGTTCATACCTAGCCGGTATTCTCGGGTACCTTATGTTCATATATATATTCGCTGCGGGTCACAACCCAGGAATACTTTATGTTTAATTTACTAGCGCTTTTTGTATCAGTGAAATGTTTATGATAAAATAGTTGGGCAGAAATTGCATATAAAATGAAGATGAAAAGTGGATGGAAACGGTCTGACGTAATAAAGATGATGTTGCATGCTGATGCATGTTACGATACAGATGGGGAATATTACATAGTAGATAGATATGTAGGTATGTATAATACCTCTCAAAAGCGATCATTATAAAGTACTTGGCAAAGTGTCAGAAATGATTATGATAAAAATGACATATCTCGAAGAGAGAAAAATTTATAAAAACCTAATGAAAGCTCTATCGAATAATTTTAATCTGCCTAAACGAAAAAGGCGAGATGACAATAGTTATTTATGCAACTGACGTATAATAAGGGGTATTAAAACACGAATGTGGGTTTAAGCCGAGTGTGATAATAGTATCACATGAGTGTTTTAATACCTAAATATGTGCACTTGCATGCAAGACTTTATCTAAATCCATGTTAAATCCTCTATAAAAGGTTCTGAAACAGTTTTTTGCAATACTAATACTCGTATCGAACATGGCGGCCGGCGTCATAGTATACGACGTGAATTCGAATAAGTTCTTTTTTTAAGTTACGGCGCTGTTGTAGTGAAACTTGCGTGCATTAGAATGTTCTTTTTTTGAAAACGAGTTGCATTATGAAATTCAGTACAACATTAAAGCACCCGTTTGGATGTTATTGTGGTTACCATGGTTACTATGACACTGGCTGTTTTAATGTTGGCAATAAGCTAACTGTTTCAGAGACTTTTATAGAGGATTTATGGCATGGGTGTAGATAAAGACGTTAATAAGGATATGAATTTTAAAATGAAAGTTAGAGATGCTGTCAACAAAAGCGATTTAAATATCCGTTAAAAGTTTCTTGAAGATGTGTTTGTGAATATAGGTTTAATTTACCTACTCACTGTGTACCTAATCTTAAGACGAAGGAGACTAGTATCCACGACACAGGGAATCCTAGTGTGGAGACTAGTGTTATTTGAATGTTGTATAATGCTTTCATGAACAACAAAGTTTTTATTTATTTATTTTTTATACAGGTGACTGCGGTAAAGTTAGGGGTGGGTTGTGTTTCACGATTCTAGGGACAATTGTAAAAGAAACACATTTTATGACGTCGTTAACGTTTTAACGGAGAAAAAGCAGAGATAAGGTACGGTAAGGGAGAAACTGAGGGTAGCTTAATGTTTCCTTGCGAACCTTTTGAAAATTGATCCTAAATGGTGTCATGCAGTACCTAGTCTTTTCGTGACTGGCTTTTGAATGTCTGAGAATTTTAATAAATTGAAAGTTATAGTTAACATACAGAGATAAACTTATTTTATTGTAGAATGAGACCAAATCTGGATTCGAAAGGACCGTAAAATGGGGTTTCATCTATATGAAAAACCGGCCAAGTGCGAGTCGGACTCGCACACGAAGGGTTCCGTGCCATCTATCTATCTATATAAATAAAAAGAGAAGTACCTATTGACTGACTGACTGACTGACTGACTGATTGACTGACTCATCAACGCCCAAACCAAAACCTTGGACCTAGAAAGCTGAAATTTTGCACAGAGGTTCCCTTTATAATGTAGACAAGGAATAAGGAAGGAATTCCCGGTAGTATGTTTCCGTGGGATATTTTTCGACATCCACGCGGGCGAAGCCGCGGGTAATTATCTATAAAAACGGCAAAAAAATCACATTTGTTGTATGGGAGCCCCTTTAAATATTTATCTACACCCATGCTATAAATCCTCTATAAAAGTTTCTGAAACAGTTAAGCTTATTGCCAACATTAAAACAGCCAGTGTCATAGTAACCATGGTAACCATAATAGCATCCAAACGGGTGCTTTAATGTTGTACTGAATTTCATAATGCAACTCGTTTTCAAAAAAAGATCATTCTAATGCACGTAAGTTTCACTACAACAGCGCCATAATTTAAAAAAAGAACTTATTCGAATTCACGTCGTATACTATGACGCCGGCCGCCATGTTCGATACGAGTATTAGTATTGCAAAAAACTGTTTCAGAACCTTTAGAGGATTGATAAAATGGATGTAGATAAAGTCTTGTATGTAAGTGTTGTGTATGTGTGCGTGGCTGCGACCATGTTTTAAGTGTTCACTTTACTACGAATAAATCAGTGTGTCTTTTGCAAGCAATCGTTTCACTTGTCTCTGTCACTCTCAAATATAACATTGGCGACGAGGACCTACCCACGAACAAAGAGAAAAAAAAAACTAAAATGTCGGTTCAACAGTTTGGAATTTTATCAACATTTGATCATACTGTGCACTCTTGGAAAACTTATAAGAGTCGACTGGCACAGTGGTTTATAGCGAACGACATTACTGCAGTAAAGGACGTGACAGGAACCAAAAGACGAGCGATACTGCTGAGCGCACTCACGGATGGCACCTATAAACTCACTTCGGATCTTGCTTTACCGAAGGAGCTGCAAGAAGTGCCATATGAAGACATATTAAAATTATTAGACGATCATTTTACGCCGAAACGCTGCGGGTTTGGAGAGCGGTGTAATTTTTATGCAGCATCACAACAAGCAGGTGAAACACCGACACAATGGGCAGCGAGACTACGTGGGCTAACCGCTCATTGTGGGTTCAGCAATGTGGAAGAAGCGCTGAGGGACCGATTCGTAATGGCGATGTTGCCGGGACGAGAGAGGGACAAACTTTTTTCTCAAGACTTGACAGAACTGACGCTGGCCAAAGCGATCGAGTTAGCGGAGACGTTACGAAGCGCAAGCGCCGGGGCTGCAGCCACCGCGCATCTCGCGGGGCAGCCAGAGCAACAGCTGTACAAGATTGGCCAGGCAACAACGAAAAATGCGGAATCGAAAGAAAAGTGTTCGGTGTGCGGTCGTTCAAATCATACGTCGTCTAAGTGTCGTTTCGCGAAATACAAGTGCAAAAAATGTAACGTTACGGGTCATCTACAAAGAATGTGTAAAAAAGTAAATTACATAGCCACGAGTGACGTGAGTGAAGATGATGACGGTAAGCTTTTTAAAATTAGTTGCAAAAATGGTGAACCAATGGTTGAGACTGTGACAATCCTGGGGGTAGATTTGGAATTTGAAATAGATAGCGGGTCAGCGGTTACTGTGATATCGGAAACTACCTACAGTAACTGTTTCTCAGGCAGGCCATTGTCACCGACTACAAAGCAATTATATACCTATGTAGGTAATAAAATAAATTGCGTCGGTTTAACACGGTTACCTGTCACATACAGTAATCAGACACATGAACTCAATGTTTACGTAGTAAGTAGTGGCACGGGCCCTCCGTTATTAGGCCGAGATTTTATTTCAAAGTTTAAATTAGAGTTGTTACCGTGCAAATACTTAAACAAGACAGACAATATGTTTGAACAAATGAGGTCACAGTTCCCAGATGTTTTTTCAGACAAATTAGGAGCGTTTAATAAGTATAAAGTAAAATTACAAATCAAACCCGGCTCACAACCAGTTTTTTTTAAAGCGCGCCCTATCGCTTTCGCTTTAAAAGATAGAATTAATAATGAGATCGACCGTCTAGTTACGCTAGGTGTATTGCAACCGGTGGAACACGCGGAGTATGCGTCACCTATTGTACCTGTGCTAAAGAACAACGGGACAGTTAGGCTATGTGTAGATTACTCGGTTAGTATAAACAAACAGCTGATTGTGGAGCAATATCCTTTGCCCACGGTTCACGAACTGTTCAGTAGATTACATGGGGGACAACAATTTTCAAAAATTGATTTGTCAATGGCTTATAACCAATTTTTACTAGATGAAGACTCCCAAAAATATACGTGCATTAATACACATCGTGGGCTGTATAAATATACCCGTATGGTGTTTGGGTTGTCTAGTGCACCATCAATTTTTCAAAGGGCGATGGAAGGTGTCCTTTCGAATATGGATGGAGTCCTCTGTCTACTCGATGATGTTCTTATAACAGGTCCAACCGTGGACATACATTTACAAAGGCTTAAAGCAGTGCTGGGGAGAATACAAGATGCTGGATTAGTATTACAAAAAGAAAAATGTGAGTTTTTTAAAGATGAGATAGATTACTTGGGGTATAAAATTGATAAGCAAGGTCTCAAAAAGTCGCCTGAGAAAGTCAAGGCAATCATTCAAGCACCAGTGCCCACAAATGTAAATAAATTGCAATCATTTTTGGGTTTAGTAAACTATTACCGAAACTTTGTAAAAAGTGCTTCTAGTATTTTAAGTCCTCTGTATGAACTACTCAAAAAAGGTATAAAATGGAATTGGAACGAGTTACATAACCAATCTTTTATCAAAATAAAAGAGTTGTTAGCATCCGACCAAGTACTAACACATTTTAATCATAAGGCCAAACTAATACTTACTGTTGATGCGTCTCCAACTGGGTTGGGGGCCGTGTTATCACAAATAGAAACAGACGGTTCAGAACGTCCTATATCGTTTGCTTCCCGCACTCTTAATGCGGCAGAAAAAAATTATGCTCAAATACAGAAGGAAGCCACTGCTATTATTTTCGGAGTAAGACGGTTCCATCAATATTTATACGCAAGGTCAGATCCATTCGTTTTAAGGACAGACCATAAACCATTGATTTCAATTTTTGGGCCGTATAAAGGAATTCCAGAAGTATCAGCGAACAGGCTTCAGAGGTACGCCTTATTCCTCAGTGGATATAACTATACAATAGAGTACGTACGTAGTAATAACAATTGCGCGGATTTCTTATCACGGGCCAGTCTGCCGGAGTCTCAGCTGAGCCGTAGTACGAAGGGGGCGGGGCCATCTACCAGTGCTGGCGGCGAGCGTGTCGCATTGTGGGGGAATGACTCATTCGAGTTAACGCCGTCCTTCGAGCGCGCTGCTTATATTAATTTTGTAGTAGATGGGAGCTTACCAGTGACACTTACAGAATTGCGTGATGAAACGAGTGAAGACGCCGTTTTAACAATCGTAATTAAATATGTAATAAACGGATGGCCTAAAAAAATTACAGATTTAAGACTGAAACCATACTTTGCTTGTAAATCACAGCTTTCGTACGAAAACGGGTGTCTTATGAGGGGACACAAGGTAATACTGCCGGAAAGATTAAGGGACAGAGTTACGGCAGAGTTACATAGTTCACATCTAGGCATCGTCAAAACAAAAGCAGCAGCGAGGGCGCGGGTTTGGTTTCCGGGCATAGACAGTGAGATAGAAAAAATGATAGGTTCATGCCTTGTGTGTACACAATTACGACCGTCCCCACCCCGCGCGCCGCTTTCCCCGTGGGATTACCCTCCCAGTCCGTTTTTTAGAATACATATAGACTTCCTGGGACCAATTCAGGGGCACACGTTTCTGGTAATTGTAGACGCCCACTCTAAATGGGTGGAGGTTTATGATATGATAAACACATCAACGTCGTTAGCCGTGATTGACAAGTTGTATGATTTTATGTCTAGATTCGGAGTACCGCAAACTATAGTTAGTGACAATGGAACTGCATTTGTGTCTCAAGAGTTTAATAAATTTTGTAAATCTAACGGCATATCGCACGTTACATCACCAAGCTATCACCCGGCTAGTAACGGACAAGCCGAGAGCTACGTTAAAATTGTAAAAAAGGGAATTAAGTCGTGCATTTTAACAAACAGCAATGTACGCCAAAACAAATTAAATTTGTTAAAGTACCTTTTCGATTACAGAAACTCAGTTCATAGTACTACGGGATTGTCACCGGCTCAAATAGTGTACGGTAAAAATCTTAGATCACGTCTAGACCTAATCAGCCCAAAGCTGGTTGCGTCATCATCATCACTAAACGTACCTAATGCGGTGAACAAAAAACAGTGTTTACAGGTTGAGTCATATGGTGGTAAAAACAAACAAACATTCTCTGTGGGGGACAGTGTCTTATATAAGCACTATGTAATGAACAAATATAAATGGAACAGGGGTACTATTGTAAAACAATTAGGAAATGTAATGTATCTAGTTAAGGACAATAACACATTGTTACCCGTTAGGAAACATAAAAACCAAATAGTATTATATAAGGGTACAGCAGTAAGTGATGAAACCTATTGGGATTGCGAAAGCCAAATGCAGGAATTACCACAACAGGAGAGCAATGCGTCACCACAATCAAAGCGACCCGATGCAGTGATGGCGGAAGATGAAAGGGTATCCGAAGCTGAACAAACAAACAGAACAACACAGAACGTAGAAAGCCCAACGACGGCAGAACAATCAACACCGCCCGATCAGAGCGATAACATGGATGAGTACCATGAGGCTTCGTCAGAAAGTAGCAATAACCCAGCGCCAGATGATGGGCAAGATGTACAAAGAGGTAACGCACTAACCCGAAGGTTGTTACGCAAAATCCCAAGAATAAATTACAAAGATTACTTTTAATAACTAGGAAATTGTTAATAGCGTTACTTGTAATAAGGGGAGGAGATGTTGTGTATGTGTGCGTGGCTGCGACCATGTTTTAAGTGTTCACTTTACTACGAATAAATCAGTGTGTCTTTTGCAAGCAATCGTTTCACTTGTCTCTGTCACTCTCAAATATAACAGTAAGTGTACGTAATTAGGTATTCAAACACTCATGTGATACTATTATCACACTCGGCGTCGCCTCGAGTGATAAACCCACATTCGTGTTTTAATACCCCTTATTATACGTCAGTTGCATAAATAACTATTATTTTATTCTATTTTTAGTATTTGTTGTTATAGCGGCAACAGAAATACATCATCTGTGAAAATTTCAACTGTCTAACTCAGAGGCGGATTTGCAGTGTTGGCCGCCCTAGGGCCCAGGCCATGTCGTACCTAAGTACCAGCCGTCCCTTTCTCAGCACCCAAAAAGACTACGTAATGAATTTACTAATGCCAACTTTTATCGAAATCGATTCAGAAATTTTGTTACCTAACTTTAATACCTATCTACCTATCCTATTGCTAGTTAGTTAAATTTTTTTTTCGCAATTTCAGGTTTGGTCCCATATTAAAAGTTGTTCATAATGATGAGTATAGTGACCCTTTAACAGGATATTGGTCAATAACCAGTAACCCTGTGTACCTATGTACGAAAGTGATTTAGGAAGATTATTGTTATACGATGCGGTGCAGTGCGGCCCGCCATAATGTGCGCGAGCCTTTAGTTAGAATATACAGTGTGTTTTTTTTAAGGTGTCAAGCCAGTGCGAGCTGATCACCATACCTATCGATTTAACCCCCATGTATGTTCTACGATTTTTTGTAGTTTTCGAGGTTTTTTGGATCCCTCATTTCATATAGTAGGTAGTGGTTAAGGATAGTAGTAGGTATAAAAAAAATAATTTTATTATCAACAGAGCTTTGCTTAAACGTACAGGAATAGTAAATAACAGGATTTACAAAATATGTAAAGATAATAAATACATTATAAAATATAAAAATCACAAGATTTCAGATACACCACTTTCAACAACCGATTTCAGCAAATAATGCCCTATTTAATACATTCTTGTTCAAAGTTGACCCAAAAAAAATACATAATTTTTTAAAGCCATCATCACGTTGAATCAGGAAAAATATTAAAAATTAAAACTCCAAAAAATCGTAGAACATACATGGGGGTTAAATCGATAGGTATGGTACTCTGATATCAGCTCGAGATGGCTTGACATTGACACCTTAAAAGAAACACCCTGTATAGGTACTTTCAGTTATTTCTTCTTATCGTCAGTTTTTTGCCAGATTGGCCGCCCCTAATATCTGGCCGCCCTAGGCCCGGGCCTACTGTGCCTTAGGGCAAATCCGCCTCTGGTCTAAATATCACAGTTCATGAGATACAGCCTGGTGACAGACGGACAACAGACAGACAGACGGACACCGGAGTCTTATTAATAGGATCCCATTTTACTATTTGGGTACGGAACCCTAATAAAAAAAAGAGAAGTCCTGACTGACTTACTGACAGACTGACTGACTCATCAAACGCCCAGCCCAAACCTAGAAAGCTGAAATTTTGCACAGAGGTTCCCATATAATGTAGACATGGAATAAGGAAGGATCTCTCGGTAGTACGTTCTCGTGGGATATTTTCTGACATCCACGCGAGCGAAACCGCTGGCAAAAGCTAGTTGATTAATCTATAAATAAAAATCAATTGCCAAAATGTATGACTATTATATCTAAGCGCATCACTTCAGAACTCGCCTATTTGGCTAATTCTTTTTTTGTTGTGTTTGTAATTGTCAGGACAAGATTTGTATGAAAGAAAATGTTTGAAAAATTTTACGAAAAAGTAAGAAATTTTGGTTTAAAAATCTCCATATAAAAAAGTGAGTGATACAGAAGACATTAGGGAATTTTGACAGAATTGACAGATTGTCGTTTAGTTATTCAGTTTCTTGCATTGTTTTTTATGTTATAAGGTTACATCAGAAAAAAATAATTTGTTATTTTGGTTTTGTGAAAAAAGTAATGACCAAGTTTTAGAACGTTATAATTATTATACGTGGTATTTTTAAAAATACCAGCAATAGTAGTTTATAGAACTCAGTGTGTTATCGTTGTTTTATTTCATTGTTAAGAAAATGCCACCAGTGAGTCGTCAAATTAACGAATAGAAATATTAGAAAAGTTGCCGGAAAAATTGGAAAATTCGGAAAACCCAAAGTGCATTTTATACAGGAATTTTGTAAAAGGAAAACGTCTGTCGGGTCAGCTAGTTTTAAATTAACAGTCAAAGCAATTCTGCAGTGTGTTATAAAAGAATATTTAAAAAATACTGTAATGGCGACTCATGGTGTTTATTCATAAAAAAAAGCATTTTTTTTACGACATGATATAGGTTCCGAGAAAAAAGCATTAAGTGGCTTATCATCTTTATACTTGATATGGGGTCGCTTTGATTGCCCCTATTTTTTGTATGAGTAAGAAAGTACTATAACAGGAATTAAAAACAAAAAAAAAAACACTCCTTAGTAGGTAGTCATTAGTTTTTGTCAAAAATCAACGAAAAAAAGTAATCTTCAAAGACACCACACTATTCAAACATCACACACCATTTTACGGTATATAATTTAAGTAGTAAAACGATGTGAAATTTCAATTAGGAGGATTGAAATCAAAACTTGTATCCAATAGTTTGAAAGCAGTACCTATATCTCTACATTGCAACCAAATTGCCTGTTATCGAGAGCAGTTTCAATCGGTTAAGCCCATTTAAGAAACCTTCACTTCCAACCTTTACATATTCAGGGAAATATTTAAGAAAAACAACCAAAGCCAAAGAGCCCGAAGATCATAAATCATTCAGATGGAAGTGGCCGTCAACATCGATCTAAAACAATCTCTTCCAGAAAAATAGCGAACAGTTTCGTAGCGTTAGGTCCGACTTCTTGTCAAGCCATCCATGTCAGGCTGCATTACTTTACTTCATGTTTTCGGTCAGATTACATTATAGTCAAGGAAAAAGTTACAGACGTTTTTCTTATTTACAGGTTTCAATCAAGAAAAGTGTGTACAAGAAAAGAAGATTGAAACGCTGTTATTAATAGTGTTCAGTCCGTTTCTTTCGAACAGATAGGTGCCTATCGGTAATGGAATTTGTTATTTGCTACCCTTGAAAAGAAATGCCTAAAAATTTTGGACGTTCGTCCTTCATTACATATGAGTGGCTTTTACTTTTAATAATAATGGGCTATTAATACACAGTTCAATTATTTAATTTAGTGCTTAATTATGTAGATTAGTATTGCAATCTCCTGAATTTTTTCTAGAGGTATTATTTATGTCAATCATTCTAAGTCCCTCAATTCATTTTGTGTACCTACGTAATAGTAGATCAAAGTTAAAATGTGAATCAAAACTGTTTTGTAATACTAATAAAAAATAATTGATGGAAACTGTTAATTTATTGGATTTGCCCTGTATCCACTACTTATCGGTAAACAAATTGTTTTATAACATAGGTAATTTTGGAGCAAAAGTATTATAATTATGATTCTATTTTTAAATTTCGGTACTGTGTTTACAAAGTATGTCAATATAAACTCGTTTTGAAGTTTATAATTCGAATTTTACGTTATGAGAGTAGATAAACATTTTTATAATTTATAAAATATACTTTTGTCGTGAGTAACTTTTTGTTTGTTCTCCGTTTTAGAACAGAAATGTTTGTGAGCTTTTAAAATTAAATTAGGTTTTCCATTCAATTCTTAGTAGCCAAAGTAACGGTAAATATTTAAGCTCGGTTGTGGTGAAAGAAACAAGAGATTCTGTGCATTGAATTGTATTAACGGTAGGTACGTACCTATTGGAAAGCAAAAGATCCTAGGCTATGGATTGCTTAGTTGGTAAATTACCTACTTTAGGCAGATTAAGTGCCTATGTTGGTATGGCACTTAATCTGCCTATAGTAATTTACCAACGATGGTTCGCGGACATTTGCGGTGAACCATTTTTCGACCATAGCACCTACTATAGTAATAAGGTTCAAAAGTGGTTCACCGCAAATGTCCGCGATGATGCCTATTCGATAAATTTAAGTTATTATTAAGTAAATATTGGTGAGTTAAATAGCCGATAATGTGGGTAAGTATGTAAATATAACTTTTGAATAGTAATAGTTGGATAATATTTTAACATGAATTAGCATACTTTCATAGAGATAACATCAATTAGGTAGGTAAGCATATTTTAACCACCGTGGACAAATTGTGTATTTTTATAGTAGTCAGTGAGATAAGAATAATATTTAATAACTTTTAAATAATATAAGGGCATCATCCTCGTAATGCTCTAAAATTATACATAAATAGGTAGTTGCTTTTGAAATTAAAAGTAACAATTAGACCTTTGACAGTCTTGGATCTTTGACAGTCGTTACGGGTCGTCAGAACCTGAAAGTCTGACAACCAGTCTTACCAAGGGGTACTTATCGTATTATTATCCAGTAACTGTTGGAGGTCAGAGGAGCAATTCCCGTATTTTTAACAACGTTCGCAATCTCATCTCAGTCTCAATCTGTCAAAATTGTACAGTGCAGGCAGCGTTTAGATACATTTTTGACGTTTGATTGTCGCTGGCATGAGATTGCGACTTGAATTTGAACGTTTTTAAGTACGAGAATTGGCCTTCAGATAGGCAGTCGCTCCATGTAAAATACTGGTATTCAGCTGCCACCGGTTTGACTGGAAGCCGACCCCAACATAGTTGGGAAAAGGCTAGGCAGATGACGGAGTGCCAGGAAATTCGATTTATTGGACAAGTGACATATCAATAATTATGTAATAAAATATTTTCCAATAAGTACTTAACTATCTTTACCTTTGCGATATAGGTTAGGTTGATTTAGGTTGCTTAGCTTGGGACTAGATGGCGTTGTGTGAAATGTCCAAGGATATTTATATTATATTATATTATTATTATTATAGCTGGGATTAAAAATAAATAGTATGTATCCGGCCTAAACATTGAAATTTTTCGTATTTCCATTTTATTGGTAGGGATTAAGTCCCTACATGTAAGCCCCACTCACTGTTATATTCAAAAAGCTAACATATACGGTGAATTCGAAATGCAAAGGACGGACAGGGACGGGCCGATCTCAACAAACTTCCGACTTACGAGTATAAACGTACGTAACATACCTAATGAAAATTGGCAGTTCACTGGATCGAACAAACTTGCCTAACAACATCTACACTCAAAATTGAATCTTTTGCTCCAGATTTTTACGTACATTTTGCTTATAAGATACTGACGTTAGAAAAATACGTTTATTTGAAGGTGGACGTTTATTGCATCGCTTTATAACGGTAGTGGTTGTTTGGGTTTTGTTTTGTTTTTCATCGTTCTGTTATTTAAGGGCCCTCGCCCTCGGCGACTTTTTGTAGGGATGCTGTCGCGCGTCCGCGTCGATACAGTCGCGAAGCGGTCGCTAGCTGTGTGCCCTCGCCCACGGGCCCAGATTCAGTCGCGATGCAAACGCGATACTGGCGCGCTTCTGTCGCGATGCAAACGCGATTCAGTAACGGCACAAAAATACCTGCGATCGCTACAGTTGCAAGATGGACTCCGTTGAGGCAACATTAGTCACGTTGTCTTTGGTGCTGCTTTTACGTAAGCAGCCGAAGCGTAGGCAACGGAAGCTCGGTTCTCCACTCACGCGCCACCCTCCCTCTGTTCTCTCCCCGATGTCGTCCGACACAGTCGCGCGTTTGCATCGATACAGTCGCGATACTGTAGCGCGTTAGTAGCGCGTTGGCATCGCTTCTTTAGCGCGTTGCAAATGCGACTAACGCGCGTTAGTAGCGATGCAGTCGCGCATTTCGTAAACGCGCGACAGCATCGCTACAAAAAGTCGCCGTGGGCGAGGGCCCTAAATGTAACTACAGCGATTTATACGATGTTATTGTTTGGCTCACGCGTTAGGTAAGGTACGTCCGCGAGGCCTAAGCTGAGCTTTGCATTTGTGTGAGTGATCACTAAAATGGTACGAGAGCCCATGACCAAAATTTTTGTCTTATAATTTTACGACCAAAACCGTATAAAATCACATGTGACGCGCAAAATGTCTGAAAACAAACTTTTTCGTAATAAAATTGCGAAACCTGTGTACATTATTAATGTCAGACATATTGTGATAAAACCATGTGCCTATTTTTTTTGACATAGCAGAAATCGACTCCCATAAAACTGTGACGTTTCTGACAGGTGCTGCCCACTGAGTCGGTCATTATATACGGTTGTGGCTGTAAAACGATGCGACATGGTTTTCACCATGGCCGCTCGTACTAAAAAAACAAAAACCGATTGCCAAAAAGCAGTTAAACCGGTTTTAAACCAAACAAAGGACGAGTCGCGCTCTATGCCGGACGTCACACCTACACTATCTATGTGCACTCACACAAATGCAAAGCTCAGCTTAGACCTCGCGGACTGTACTTACCTACCTATTATCTGTATAAAATTGCACCAAGTGGTCAAACAAAACTATATTCTAATAGATTTTCTTCGCAATAGAAAGGTACTTCAAAAATCTGTGCCAAGTTTTAATAGATATTGAATAGAAGAAGGGATTATTGAGAATGATCGCACGAAATGCCTTCTTTATTTGTCTTATTCTTTTGGCGTACTGCCAGACCACATGGCAGTACACCTTGCCTAATGCATTCTCTTACTTTTACCTTAATCTATCAAAAGCACACTCAATTAACAACGCTTAAAACTTCATACAAGTAGTATTTACTTTACAAGGTAAGGTTTCCGTCTGAAGTTTATTTAAATGGCTGGTTGTGTCGCTCAACTTCACAGTAAGTAGCTACGTTCCACACACTAACTCGCGTTTCCAATCCAAAGTTACAACATTGCCGCGTAATATTTTAACGTGTCCCATCGTACAGGATTTCATGTGAGCATGAAGTTTGTGAGGGAGGAGTAGTTGCGTCTAACTTGTCATTACTCCATTACTGTGATTAGCTCGAGCTATGGAGAGGCACGTTCCCCCTTGGGTGTACGAGGAGAGCACCGATAGTCGTCCCCCTACGTTCTCTGTTCTCTTCGTCCTCGCGACTAACGGGCCTCATCAATGTTTCACGGCAGTGAGCGGCGGCATCGTTTATTCGTAATTGGGAACTGAAAAAACAATCGCAGCGAGGGAAAGGTTTTACTGCTAATTTACTTGCGATCCTCAGTTCGCTTCGGGCCGAATGCTAAATGAGATAAGACGGGTTTTGGTCGTGATTTTCTTCAATGTTTGTTTTGTCGGTTGTGTATGCTCACCCTTACCTTTAAGTTCGCAAATGGATACGGACCTGTAAGGACTCGGCGGTGGCGCCACGTGGGCTGGTTACATAATCTACCAAAGTAATGAACCCATTGTGCGTACGGAAAGTTTCTATGAACACGTGATTAAAGTGTATTTAATATAGCGACGAACTAACATAAATATATTCTAAGTAATTTAAAATAAAAATAAAATTCAATATCATCTGCGAAAATCAGCTATTTCATGTGGTGAATAACGGGAAAGGACTTAAGCCCACGTTGTGGTTATGATAAAACGAAGCTTTGGCATGACAGACCGATTTTGGGGCTTACAAAAGTATTTTGAAATTGAACCACTGTAATTTTGTGAACAGACTTTTGCTCCATTATTTTTCAAGTAAACGACCATCGTCGGATGCGAATTGCGAGGTTAGTATTCGAAAATAACATTGCTACTGGTTGTCCGTTCTAATTCCTATATCAAAAACAAGCGGTTATATTCGTACATCGTTTGTGTTTGCATGTTTTCTTTTCATAAAGTCCTACTCTTAGATTATGAAAATTTCATAATCTAAGGCCCTACTACTTAGTAACCTAAGCAATGTGAAAAGTGGTCGTACTAAATAATAGTACATAATAGAAATTATAACTAATCATATTTGAAAAATTACATTTAACAAAGTTAATTAGAAAAAAAAACAAGTTAATATGATAAAATTCTACCTTTTTTTTTCGGTTGTATACCTATAAGGTAGCTTACCTATACAATTAAAATTGAAGCACACACAAAAAACTCCTTCCACCAACTCACCTGGTCAAGTTTAAGCAGTTCCTCGGGGGTATCAGGCAGCTGCCCCAGCATCAGGGGCGGGTTAATGTTGACCTCCTTGCCCAGGGATCGCACCACCTCTTCACGGTTGTACCGGTCGGCGAACACGCAGGATGCTGGGATCAGACCGTGGACCGTGTAGCTTATTGCCCGGACTAGGATCCTGGGGACGAAAAAAAAGGTTGAGTAGAGCCTTTTAGTTGAGGAGAGGCGATTTGGTTGAGTACCGCGAGAGCTGATTTGAGATAGTATGAGAAATAAACTAGGTACGGACATGTCTATGTTCTCAACAGTGGGATAAAGTGGGTTCGGATAAAAATAGTTTTCTCTATATTGGGCAAACCGAATGCGAGTGTTTATAAGGATTTTACATAAAACCAATGTCATGTAATTTCTTCATATTCTCCAATTTAATTAATGGAGATTACCGATGAAATTACAGTACTACAAGTATAAGTTATGTGCTGTATAGCCTTGGTTTGACCACGCAACATGAATCAAACTAATATTATAAACGCGAAAGTTTGTGAGTGTGTGTGTATGTTTATTACTTCTTCACGCTCAAACGGCGGGACAAATTTTGATAAAATTTGTTATGGAGGCAGCTGATAGCCTGAATCAACAGATAGGCTACTTTTTATCCCGGTCTACGCGGGTAAAACCGCGCGGTGCAGCTAGTATTTTATAAGTTCATTGCATAATAATTAGGAGACAAACATTTCGTATTTAGAAGGTTAGAAAATATTAGGGGATCAGCTTGAAGAGCCGTCAGAGTCATCTATCATCATGTGGAATGGTATAACTTGATTTTATTTAAATAATTACGCGTTAAAACTAATTAAGCCTTTCATTAAACAACTCCGTCACAGTACTTAAGGTGATATGTAAAAAGCTAACTGGGCGGGAATAAGAAAGTGACGGAGTCAATTACTTCCACATGCGACAAAAAGAGAGCGCAACAATGCGCTGGAACCAAAATAACAGCGCCAAATCAAATAAAAATTGTTTAATTACGAAAAAGCCTCGAATTTATTTTGGTATCACCTTAATAAACCTATATACCAAAGCAACTGTACGGATGAGGCAATACGCAAGGAAGGAACTCTTGCTCTATTTAAACCATAAAGTTCCCAGTTCCGGCAACCTTTGAAATTCAATGGACCTCTATACCAACGCTCCAGCAGCTATGTATAAATGAATGGAAAACCATTATTTGTCGGAAGTTTGTTCTGTCTCAATTTATTTAGAGTGAAAAGGGTTGTCGTAAGCATAATGTGACTGTTTTATAGTTCTATCACAGGTGAGAATGTAGGTATATAGGAAATTTTGTGAGAAGAATGTATATGACTGCATATTATCATGTCGTGTGTGTACCTACTAAGTCCTTCGCGGATTTTGTTTGTTTTTACATTTCTGTTTTATATATTTTTTATTATTTTTTGTTGATATTGTTCAAATATGTTTAAATAGTTAGCTTCGACCGTTCTGTTTAAAATAAATAAATAAATCACAGGTTAGTTCTAATAGAATAAATAAATTAAGCTATTATTTTACGGAGTACGATTGTATGAACGAGTGAAGAAATGTTAATTTCATAATAAATTAGTGATAATGATTAGCGCATGCGTCTTGTTGATAATTAAACACAGGTTTGACTTGGTATTCAGTGCCAAGAATTTCTCAATCACCATACCCAATAGGTACACACGGCTACACATCAAGCTATAATTTCCAGTTAACACTGACCTCTCATTGTAAGGAAATCCTATACAATGCGAGATCAGCTTATACTAGAAATGTATAATAGCTTGATCTGTAGCCGTGCGTACCATTTTATTATAAGAATGAACAGACTGTTACCTAAGTAGGTACATAAATAGGTAGATAAAGTATGCTTTATTGTACCTACATACAGCAGCAGGTCAAGTTACTACAAACTGTAAAATTTCTCATTCGATTTTGAACTTAACCTACAACATTTTAAGATTTAAAATCTTTTGGGGAAATTTGACAGTTTGGTATAATCTGATCTGCTGTTGTTTGTATGAGTGTTCGCAAGCGCTACTGCCGAGTATGATGAGATCCTGGGTTCGATTCCCAGGGCAAAGTGTTATTGGGTTTTTCCATCAGGAATTTCCCAGTAGCAGTCCGGAGTCTGGATTTGTGCCCGGTTGATGGCAATAAGGTCGCCCGCTATTATATGAGACCTAAACATAGCTGGTGAAATGTGGGTGTACTATATGCACACCTCTGTCTAACCCTTCGGGGATTATAGGCGTGATGTTATGTTATGTGTACACCAAAATATATTGTAATACCTACACCTAGAATTTAATTTAGTGTAATATTTTCCCAACTATCTTGGATCGGCTTCCAGTCTAACCGGGTGCAGCTGAATACCAGTGTTTTACATGGAGCGACTGCCTATCAGACCTCCACAACCCAGTTACTGGATAATAATATGATAAGTACCCCTTGGTAAGACTTGTTATCAGACTTTCGGGCTTCTGAAGACCCGTAGCAACTGTCAAAGATCCACGAATGACATCCGGTACCAATGACTTTACGTGCTTTCCGAGGCACGGAGGAGTCTCGGTATGTAAAGATGGTCACCCATCCACGGACAACCGCGGCAAGCGTAGCTTAGCCTGATGGATCGATCTCTGCGGCTGTTATTATTTAGCCACGAGTTCCTCCTATTTTAGAGCATAGCAACGGGCAGATAATTTTATTATTAGTTAACTTGTACCCGCTGAATATGAGTATCCCAATGACCGCCAGAGTGAACATTTTTTTTTTTTTTTTTTGAGGGTGGGAAATCATCAAATAACTTCTCCCGCTCTGGGTGGAGCGGAAGGGCGTGTCAGACTTTTACTGACTAAAACCCACCCGTGTTCCTTCAGTTGCCTATGCCAGGGCCGCGGTAACCCCTTCGGACAATCCGCGACCCCAGCGGCGTCGGCCCTATTGGATCCCGTCACTTGCTGACATCTCTTTGAGGCGCGCGTGGAACACAACGCGCCGTCGACTCGGGCCTGGTCCTTACCGGACGGCGAGCTACCCGCTGCTCACCGTCCGCAGGCCCGCGCCTACGGTGGCCGGAAATCGCCCCGCGATTCCCGCCGCCCAGGGCGTCTCCTGCGGCGACTGAGGGCGTGAGGCTGCCTCTCCCTCACGCGTTCCGCCTCCTCCTTCGCGAGCATCACTGCTTCGCAGAAGGAGGTGACGGCCTCCCATGCACTCTCGCTCCGCACCATGGCCTGGACCAGGCTCGGACGCGAGAGATCGCCGCCGCCGATCGCCTCCGTGAGAACACGGCGGTGATCTGCCCAAGCCGGGCAGACCTCCACTGTATGCTCCACCGTGTCCTCCGGGCGATCCGCACAATGGTAACACCCGGGCGTGCCAGAGTGAACAACCAATGGAGAAACTGCTGTAACCACTACACTAGATAATAATTATGTTATGCAGGTTATGACGTTCTGTGAAACTCATTTGGCTACATAAATAATTATAAGTGTTTATCTTAATATCGCTTTAAAAATACTAACTACAAGTCTTTTACCCGATTTCTGAATTGAGAATTTGAAGTTGAAGACTTGTCAAACTGCACCTAGGTACTTTAAGGATTCCTTGTAACATAAACTCTCCAAAATTCAATATTCCTTAAGTTTTTCCGAAGACATATTGAATTTCGCGAGGTTTCACCTTACTTATTGTATTGTAGAGTTTGACAAGTTCTTATCTTCAAATTCTCAATTGAGTCGTCTAATTTCAAAATCTGCTAAAACGATATTTCCGTGAAATCGTCCTTTTCTCTCTTTTGAAAGTTTTCTCAATTCTGTACTAAGTGAAAAACTCATTTCCGAACAAATCCCTCTATAGCAGTACCTACTAAATAATTGAGCCTCCAACCTTATGCTTGGTAAGAAAATCTACTATTTATGTAAATGGCAGGGCTTGTTTTTGCACCAAGTGACCTTACGAATAGTATGGACTCCAGCTGAATGAAACGAAATTTAAATCATGTATAAAACGCACACTATGCAGCCAGGCATATTATAAGTTAGGAGATTACATCGCTGACAAAAATGCTTGGCTAAATGCTGGTCTTGCTCCACAAGGACGCTTAAACTAATTGATTAGCATTCAAAAATATTGTTGGAGCTGCTGAAGATTAAGAAGAAACAAAATTTTTCTTTGCATGGTTTAAATTCAATCTCTTAGTAGGTATTGTATAAATGCATAGCACTTGTGTGAGCACTATGTAGCTAATATAAAGCTACCTTTTACTGGGTTCGTCTTTCACTGACTTGAATGTGCCCTGGCGGTTGAGAGTATGTCATGCTCACTCAAATGTCTCGCTGGTGGTGGCGTGTGTGTTGGATCATTAAGTTCCCTTCAAAATGGTTGAGCTAATTGGTGCTGATCCATGCGTCATGTTCGTGAACGGGCGCCGTCAGTTGGGACTGATCGTCTCTTAGCTGCCACGGCTTATTTTTATTTTTTAATTTAGTTGTTTTTAGTTTTTATCTTTTTTTTTTATTACGGACGCTTTTAACGTGCACGTCTTTCTACATTGTTCTCACATGTATAATTTCAACATGAATGATGTAACCAATATTTTGTAACTATATTTTGATTTAAAAGAGTGTCCGTGGAGTTTCTTGCCCGTTCTTCTCCATAGGATCTACGCTTTGGAATGGGCAATCTAGCTTCATTTTTCTGACTGACCGACCCAAGACCGACCCTTTGACAATTCAAAAGTGCCTGTAATTGGTTTATTTGAAATAAATGCTTTGAGTTGAGTTGAGTTTATGGCGAATCAATGGCGAGTTGTGTAATTGTGTTGTACAGAAGAGTGCGATTAAATTTTATAGAATTTAAAACTCATCCACTCGATTTCAAGAAAAATCGTTTGAGCTGGTTTTGAAATTAGACGCCTCAATTCAAAAACTACGTAAGGTGAGCCACCTTTACTATGAATATTGAAAAATTCTTTTACTGTTGGATAGCTCATTTATCGAGGAAGGCTATAGGCTATATAACATCACGCTACGACCAGTAGGAGCGGAGCATTAACGAAAAATGTCGCAAAACCTTAAACTAAAAATAAAACCTTTCATAACTCTTTCTTATAACTTGAAACAAAAATACACAGACGTAGTACAGTCTACACATTCTGTAACTATGTACATAGTTCAAAGCGACAAAGGCCAAGTGTCGATTCAGGGAAACGGGTCACTGTTCTTGAGGGTTGGTTAATATTTGCCCACTGTTGCAGTTCTGGTAAACAAAGGTACGTTTTGTTATGTTGGCAATATTTAATACTCGTACTATACGTAAATTAGAAGAAGAGTCGTTTTTATAGCACATTATATAAAGGTTGTCCAAACTGATGGAAAATTATTGAAAATCGTAACACAGAAATGCTGTTTGGAGAGAAACACATGGAAAGTAGATAGATTGTCCTTAGAAAATTTCCTCTACAAAGAGTTTTGTTGCCAACCTACTACCTGCCTATATAAAATCTTTTCAAGCTAGACGAGAAAATTTACCAGGCCCCACTGTAGTGCCACGGTCTGGAAACTGTTTTTCATTGTGTTTTAACTGTTTTTCGATAATGGTAATTGCAGTAACATTTTCTAGGTAATTATCTCAATTAACACATTATTTCGGTCAAGCAGACGGGCTACACAAATACGTAACTACTACAGGCCTGAAACTATAAAATAATTTACAAACGTTTTGCAAAAGCCAACACAAGTATTAAGCTGGGATAATCACATTCGAACCTCAACCAGAATTTGGTTTACACTCGCATTAAAACGACTCGAAGCTTAACGTTTTGCCTGAAAGGGTTTGTCGACAAATTAAGGGTCTGACCAAAGAGGTTTAGGGTTCAAAAGTGCATTGGCACGTTACGCTTACGAGTCGTATTGCTGTGACATGGACGGACGGTACTGTCGGTGGTGTCCAACTCAGAAAGTTATAATGTTGAAATACTAATATACAAAAAAACAGGTACTTAAATAACGCACAACCTCTCAGGGCGTAATTGTACTCATCATTATGAACAACTTTTACTATGGGATTCAACCTGAAATCGCTGTTCCCTACATTTTGACGAGTTATTTGAACATAAATGTAGGGAACAGCTGTTTTTTTTCGCAATTTCATGTTTCGTCCCATAGTAAAAGTTGTTCATAATGGTGAGTACAATGACCCTTAAGAGGTATTGCGTTATTTAAGTTACACCTTGTACCCTGAATTTTATGTTTAATAAAGCCAAAATTGTCTAGTAATATAATAGGTCGGGGAAAAAGTTTATTCGTATTTTATAGGTATAAAGTTGTAATAAAATCTCTTTGGCTCTACTGTTTGTATCTGGCTGGTTTTGATACCATTAAATAAATGACATTTTAGAAAAGTAAAAACGATTTCCCGCCATTTTTCAATTGTTTTTCTGCCCGCCAAAATGAGTGCATCTAACGAACAAATTCGATACATTTTGAAGTCTTATTACAAAAAAAGGGAAAATGCAACACAAATCACGAAAAAAAATTGTGACGTTTAAGGACCTAACGCATTGTCAGTAAGAGTAGCACAAAGTTGGTTTAAGCGTTTTCAGTCCAGGAATTTTGATGTTAAAGATGCAGCTCGCTCTAGTCGCCTCTGGTTGCCCAATTACGGATATGGCCGATGCCATTTTTGGAAAAGTGGAGCAAGATTGGCATATTAGTAGTTAAGACATAGTTGAAGAGTTAGGGGTTGACCACAAAACAGTTTTGACCCATTTGGCAAATGACACATAACTAAATAATAAACTATGAAAAAAAAATGTCTTGAATTTGTATATAAAATACGAGGGAACTTTTTCCCCGACCTAACACGTATTATAAAGTGTGAATAAAATTACCTGTAGAACTAACTATACTTTTATGCATACCAAGGCCGCCAATACACTTGTAAGTTACTTCCGTATTTATGTAAGTAACTTACATAAATTGACTTAACTTAAAGAAATTACGATAAAGAGAGTTTACATTTCCAAACTTAGGTACATTTTACATTTCCAAAGTTAATTACGTAAGAGACTTGGGGAAACTTACAGGTGTAAAGCCAAAAAAGGCTTTAGTTTTACATCACTCAACGACTCTGCTGCACTGTAGCAAGAACCCCAGCAGAGCAAGAGCAAACAGAATCATAACTATCACCAGCTCAGTACTCACTTGTTGACTTGAGTCACAGATAATGGACACGGCGAAATTAAACTAGTAATAGCTAGGGACTTTCATTTGTTCTGGCTTTGTTTGTTTGTAATTAGGTTAACTGCCTTGCTCCACTCATTTCCTCTGTTTGGACATTTTTCGTAATTTCCGTTATAAGGGTGTGTGGTTTCCGGGTGGTTCCATTTCAGGGTTAGATCTGAGAGCGTATTATTACTGACTTCATAAGTTCTGGATAAGAATTTGAATGACTACCTTGTTCAAGCTGACTACTTTTACCATGAACGTAGGTATAACATTCAGTTCACACAGCAACTAGGTATAGCCAAAGTAATTTTCTTTATGGTCTTTGCTAAACTACGAGGTATGGTATTACTAGATAAAAGCATTAAAGTTGATCAAATTAGTGGTGCAAATCGATCAAATTCAATGTCAGTCACAATAAATATCGATCACAATGCCATATCGATCAAATTACCCCTAAATTATCATCGTTCTATTTCGGCAACAATACTATAGATTGAATAATACAACCGTAGGATACCTTTGTTGTTCTGAAATTAATTTCATTGCACTAGCTTATTGATGGCTTACTATTCAATGAACGAATGAATGAATGAATGAGTAATGGAATGAAAGCGTTCATCGGGGTTAATGGCTTCATAACCCCGCAGGTAGCTAAAAAGCCGACAATTAGCAACACTCGCTAATAACTATTGAGTAACCAAACACACTTGTTACTCTACAGAATTGGTCGGAAAATGCCTACGAATTTCCATCAAAATGGTTATTACACTGCCAGGTATTTAGGACCGTAATTATGTGTATATTTCTACGGTCTGGCCGTAATTTTCCTATGAAACATGGGTCTCCCCAACGTATAAATCTCGATGATTGATCGCTAACCACCACGCTCGGCAGTCACATTAGGACTGCCAAATAATTTTATCATTGTTCAAGTGGATGCTGATACCCATGTCGTGGCTTAGAACGAGACCCTCGGGAACATAGGGCGCGACCTGTTCGCAGCTGGGGACACACGGCACGCCATAACAACAATAGGGAAGCACCTATTAATTATAAAATTAATTCGTCACTAAGTACTATCGTTTTGGGTCACACAAGTGGAGTAAAAATTACAGTATTTTACATTTCCTCCCTACTTCGTCTATCGACTAAATCAAATTCTTGAATTATAGGCATTTGAGACTAGCCCACATTCCTAGACAATTTTCAACAAATGTATGATTCAGTCAAATGGCATGTTCGAAATGTGCTCATTGTAATTCCAAGAAAATCAATGCTCCCACAGAAATTTCTCAGTGGGTTTTTAGATATTCAACAGTCAATTATTCGGTTATCGTTATTAGCATAAATTTACATAATTAATATCATGCTTTCAAGCATAATTTTAATACTTGAATTAAATTATAAGTATGCCTAGATGGGTAATCACACACATAACGTAGGACAAAGGGGGAAAAGCTCCTGAAAAAAAAAACACAGGGAGGCAAAACGTCGCAATGCAATAGGGAGAAACTTAATGGAAATCAACTCAGCAAATATCTATAATTATCTTCTCTTCTATATTCTTCTAAATAAAATTTATAAATAAATTAGGTAAGCTTAGTTAATCTTAGCGATGAATACTTATATTATAATTCTGTGAAACCAGTCTAAAAATTAGAACAGCCAACATTTTTAATTAAATGCTCCCGTTGTCCCGCCGTTTCAGTTTTCCTATGACAGAGTATAATGAAAATGCCGGAATTTACGGTGAGCAGCCGAGGAATCTCCCTGCGAGCAATTCCTATGTAAAAAGGAGGCATTTTTGCGGCGTGTCTTGATTTTATATGATGTAGTGTTTTGTTCTTTCTAGGCTCAGGGCTTAGCTCAATTTACTTTGACACGAATTTATTTACCAACTACCTACTCCCCGTTCTATATTCTAATCGAGAAGAAAACAGCAACTACTAAATGCCGAACAAGTTAAGGTACAAAACACTTTTTTTTTTAATAAAAAAGATAGAACTTGGATCAGCCTAACGATGCAGTTGAAAATGTGTTCGAATTTTTGCGAACAAGAATAGAAATGCACGAAAATTCGGGAAAGAGAAAATATTACGCTTTTCCAACACGTCCGTTCCGTGGGCCCCAAAATGAAACCAACTTGATTGACAACAAAATAGGAGTTTCAGTTGATTAGTAAAGGGAAATTCTGGAGTACCTAAATGAAAATGTCGATGGGCTCTTCATTTTAACTGGCTAAGTATTTTGTAGAGGTTTCTTTTAGTTATAGAAGTGGGATAGTTGCCCTAGGAGAATAGACACTCATAATTCAAATCGTAACTTGTAAACGTACTATCATCGCAATTAACTACTACAGTACTAAGGGCGTGTTTTGCTTATAAGTATTAATACGAGTATTAACTGCGATGATAGTACGTTTACACGACACAATTTGAATTATGGGGGTCTATCCTCCTAGGGCAACTATCCCACTTTTACCCTACGCAAATACCTGCTCCTATTTAAAAATATTATTAATGTTATACTAGACGGTAGCTAGCAACGATCCTTGCGCTGGCAGAACAACAACCACACGGGTGCGGGAAAGGCCTGGATGAGACTCGCACGGTGGAACAAGGCAATGATGATGATTATTATAGGTTACTTAGTCTTTAGCTAGCGGTAAACTAAGTAGAGAAGTATTAAGGCCACCGACTTGAGGCTGTCACTCATGGGGACTACCGCCAGAAGTGAAAACTTGACAGCGCAACACGTCACATTAGCAAAACGTGTGACGTAATGCAAACTCATATGGTTTTCCCCTATCAAAAATCGCTCAATGCGCCTAAAGACTTTTTCACTTCAAAAAAACATAGTCAGTCACAGGGACTACCGCCAGAAATGAAAACTTGACAGCGCAATACGTCACATTAGCAAAACGTGTGACGTAATGCGAACTCATATGATTTTCCCCTACAAAAATTCGTCCAACGCGCCTAAAGAATTTTTCACTTAAAAAAACATAGTGAAAGTGGGCCGCCAGGGTCGCGGTTGTTCGAAAGAGATACCGTGACCCTGGCATAGGCAACTGAAGGAACACGGGTGGGTTTTAGTCAGTAAAAGTCTGACACGCCCTCCCGCTCCGCTCAGAGTAGGAGAAGTCATTTGACGATTTCCCATCCACAAAAAAAAGTCAAAATGAAGACTTGACAGCGCAACACACACACATTACACTCACATCACACACATATACGCGTACACACACTCACGCGCTCGCTTACGCGTCATATTAGCCTGTCGCGTGACGTGCCGCGAACTCATAAGATTTCCCATTGCAAAAATCGCTCAACGCGCCTAAAGAAGTTTTCACTTCAAAAACAATATAAAAAAACAAAAGCAATAATATGAAAGTCTTTCCATATGCCACTTCTGGAGCACAAAACAGTTATTTCAATTCTATAAACGTTAGCCAAATGGTTCTATTTTTATGGCTCTAGTTTGAAGCTTAATAAATTCTGATGAGATCACCCAACTTCGCCACAATAATTATAATAACCTCGTTGCAGCTATTATTGAAGTCGACGGCCTATTTTAAGGTCGCTTGACAGCTGTCTGATGAAAATTAATACTATGAGAGAAAATATTGTTGATGGAGAACAATTTCTGGATGTTTTTCAATGTAATTTGTATCGTTCGCGAAGTGGCGCCTGTCAAGACTATAGCTGACTTTTATAATGCCAAAATAATTATTTTATTTTTTTTGTATACTTTTTAGCTTTTTGCTGTTGTATCTATATCGGAATATAAATAATTCTGAAAAATTAAAATGTTACACAGAGAGAATTATTAATGTTATTTACATTATTTAAAATCTAACAGTCTTAAAAAAAAATAGTAAAAAATAATAATAAAAATAATACAGAGTTAATCAGGTAGGTACTACTTTTTTTTTTGTTTTGTACAAGGGCTGCACAACGCTTTCGTTCGTTTGATTGGGGTTTTTTCAAGCCACATTACTGTGACAGCAACCGGGCTCGTGGCTAAGTATTAACATCCGCATTGGTCGAACGATCAGGTTAAGCTACGGTTGCCGCGGTTTGTCCATGGATAGGTGACCATCTATTACATACCGAGACCTCTCCGTGCCCCGGAAAGGACGTTAAGCCGTTTGTCCCGACTGTCAATAATTTCAATCACTCAACCAGCAAAAATGTTCACTTGTAGCGATTCATATAGAATAACGATTTTAAGAAATATTTGACTTTTATTTATAGCTGAGTCCAAATGAACAGTCCTAGTTTATGTACGGAATCTTCAGTAATAAAAACGATTTGTAAATTGTCTATGTTCCTGAGGTCTACGGCAAAGTAAACCACTTTTCATTTCATCAAATTCCATTGTATAAATACTTTACTTACATTGTTAATAGTAGATATTGTTTTTGACCTTCTAAATGAGCGAAGCTATTAAGACGATACCAAAATAAATTGGGGGCTTTTTCGTTACCATTTATTTCACTATTGCAGCATGCAGCATTGATTTTTTGGATATTGTTTTTTTTTTGACTATTTGATTAATACTCTGACTGAAGGAAAACACAATTGGGTTAAATTTACTCGATAGAATTTAATTCCGAAAAGACCTCTACTTTTTTATAATTCTGTCTGTAATTTCTTTCTTTAAGTCTGTAATTCTAAATTTCTAAGTAATTTCATTGCAAAATTGCATTCGGAATGTGCGTATTAGGTTATTGAAAACTCTGGCTGAAATTATTTTTGATAGAATTTATTTTTAAACAATTTTTATTTGATTTGGCGTTTTTATTTTGCACGTGGAAGTAATTGCCTCTGGCCCAGTTAGCTTTTTACTTAACACCTTAATACAACGTGTCGTTTTGCATCCTCGTCTTTAAGGGTGTGGTATAGACCATCAAATCGAACAACTTTTTCCATGGCACCAACATCGTAATCGCGAAAAAATAATCAGCCGTCCCATACATTTGGGTCAAGTAGGTTTTGTACGGGACAGCTAATATTTTTTTCTCGATTACAATATTGATCCCATGGAGAAAGTTGTTCGCTTTGACGGTCTGTACCCTTAAATTTGACCACACCTTTCTGATACACCCTGTGTAGTCGATTAAAAAATCCTCGAATTTACGTTACGACGACGTTTACGTTCGTGACTCTGATAAATATAGTAGGTATGTTTAGAACAATAATTTGAAGTCTAGTAAAGTTGCCAAAGTTTTTAAAAGCTTTAATGTAAACACTAATCTAAAGCTTAAACATTGAGTATCTCCAAACACATATATACAGGCTGTTCAAAATACCGATAGCCAATTTGAATAGTCCAATACGCCTAACCCTGCAAACAAACCCTTTCCTATCCTATTGCATGTAAATCAGGCATCAGGGTCAATATTAGCTAATGTTAAATAATACCTATTATATAGCCTTACAGTCAAACATCAAAGTCGATTGTATGGACGACAGACACAGTGTAACTACTTACAGTAGTACATCGGAAGCGTTTTCGTAGAGCAATCGTGCAGATGGTCAGGAGGTAAGTAGGCGCAGCTTATCCCGAACTGCCATTCTGCATTTCGGGACATAAGTAGATAATAAGGTATCGAGAAATTAATAAAAAATAAATTTCTCGAGTCCTGTCATATGTATGGGCGATGAATCACTGTAGTTAGTTACACTGTGGTTTGATCTTGCACAGCCTATATACCTATTGGCCTTTGGAAGCAGTGACCACGCGAGGGTTAACGATGGCTGGACACGCGATAGTCTCGTTGAAGAATATTGCCAATCTGGATGGCGGTCTTATGAGGGTAAGTATATTTAGCATTTTAAAGGTTACCCTTACTTTTCTTGTGGTTGATGAAAATAATGGAAGATTAATTTTCTGGATGGCATGATATGAAGTAGGTAGATAATTACAGAAGAGCACTTTCATAGCAATACCTATTTGAGATCACATTTCAACAGAGAACTTTATACAAATAAAATTAATCCAATTAAAAGTCACTACTATGACATTTCGAAGAAATAAATGCAATACTTTTTTAAAATAAAATTTCAGCGCTTTAATAATAACTTACAGACGGACGTGTGGACTTTATGTAAAAAAAAGTGAAGTATATGACTCAGTGAAATGAAACCGGATTCCGCAAATTCCGGTATTTTCACGAAAATATCCGGGAACCGTGACGTCGTTCTTTCAATTTTACACAATTTTTTGGTAGGTGTAATCATTTCCAAAGGCCTGTAATAAAAATGCCAAAGTTTACGGAACCGAGGCCATATTCACGATAAAATTGAATTCCATTTCTCTGAGGAAAATGACTTCAAAGGTAGAGGCGGGTTAAATAAATAATTGACATCTACTTCTACAACCGCAATTTAAAAAATATTTTACGTTTTTTGCGTTGCCTATTTAAACAGATAATTTTTAGGCCATACATAATAACTTCTCCAAGAAAAGAACCTAATTAAACCTAAAAGTATCATGAATGTTTAATAAAACCATCGATGGACGATCGTCTAAAATTCCAAAGATATTTTATTAGATACTAAAAATGATGGCACTGCTCTATCATATTTCTGAGACAGGAATGTGATTACACTGAAGATACCTTGTTTAAACATTGTACCAGGAATATCTGCTTGGTTATGAAAATTTCACCAACATTTTCCAAGTGCTGCCAATGTAACGAACTTTGTGATACGAATTTTGGTTTAATGAAATACCTTAAGGTATAATTAAAATTCGGCAGAATTGTAATAACACCTTTTACGTGTGTTAGGGTGAGGCCACATTCGAATCGCCTATCTAGTCCCCTTTACAACTGCGCTCACTGCCATTAAAGGCCGTTTGTGACATTTATTGCTTTTTGAGACTTACGAACGACTTGGCTGTAGGTCGGATTGTCTTTGCGATACGAGAAATAAAAGTCTAATGAAAATTACCTTAATTAAGGAAATGGAAGTGTGAAAGGGACAAGAAACACCGATAGCTCTAAACATTTTCGTTGATGTGTTGTATATTCACACCGCCATACTGAATAATATTAAGTGGCTTTATAGAGTTTAACACCTTGCTTCTACATTATGCTAATTTAATTCTTGGTTTACGAGAGGGTCGTGGAGGTAAACCCGAGTGAGGTCATCGCCATTACAGGCCAGTTAATTATAGCTCCTACAAACACTATACAAAGCCCATTCCGTTTTGCAATACCTTGCCATTTTTAATTAAAATGCACCCCGCGGCGGTAGATAGCACTCCCATTTATATTGAGAGTAAAATACGCGAAAGTTTATTTGTTTTACAAAATAGAAAAAAATAATCCTCTTTTTGCAGTAGGGTACATCATCTTTCTAGACCTATTCGTCTAGAAAGATTTAATTTTAATTTAGATTTTTAATTGAGATAGGTAAAGTCGTTTTAATTAGATTTAAAAGTAAACAAGCCAAGTCATATAAAAGCTTTTTTACAAGCTTTTATATGACTTGGCTTGTTTACTTTAAACGCTAAATCGGCAAAGAAATCAAGAAGCAAAGCAACCATAGAATTATTCTATTCAGCCATTACAATAATAAAACAGTAATTAACTTCAAAATGGCGCCAGCAAAGATGGCGGTCTTTGCCGCGATAGGAATTTCATATTTTGCTAATCACTCGTCGGCTGACTGTACAGTGGAATATCGGTTTAACATAATTATATTTAATTAAATTCTATTTCTGGCTGTATCCGTGCGTTATGATAGGATTCAGTACATTCCGAGAATTTCGATAGATCTGTACAAATATGCTCTAGTCTCTCGTCTCTCTACCTCATCGATTCTCTGTGAACCTTATAATATTAGGTCATTGTTAGCGTTGCTGGAATATTCTACGTTTCTCAGGAGACCCGAGTGTATGTTTTGAGTATTTGAGGTATTTTACCCTGGTCTCTAAATAATGATCGTCAGTGTTGAGGCAAGATGACTGTTATGAAATTCTAATATTACATTGCAGTACAATTATTTAGAACATCTTTTTCTCACTTCAGTCGTGGCATTTTTACTGGAATTGGAACTGGGAAACTGCCTGGGACTTGATTACATGAATCAAATCCCAAACAAGTTGGTTAGCTGTACCCAAGGAAAAAAAAAACAGTAAAAAAAAACCAACACGACGAGGGCGATTTGAAAAATCCAACTTTAAAAGTAATAAGTACCCAAATTCACAACACCTTTCTACTTCTGTCGCCAAATAGCATACATCAACCTGAAATCTCAAGGCGTGCTAAGAATTCGCAAACCTGATGGTCGGGGAATTACAGGCGTCTATATCAGATTGGCAATCAGTCAGTTTATAAAATAATTACTTGAAACAAACATACCTGAACTGATCCCTGCCATTCAGCGTCTCCTGCTTAATGGACAGTATAACAGGGCCCAGGTCTTCATCATTCGTGAAGTAGTTCCAATGCTCAGTTCCATAAAAGTACTTCTCATACGTCTCCTGTTCCACAGAAGTGAGCTCGAAGCCTCCAGATCTCTCCCATTGTTCCTCAATAGCTGTTTTCTTCTTTGGAGTGCTTCCTCCATTGTCACTACTGTCTTCAGCTGCTTCGTCAAGTGACCCTGATCTTCTGTGGCGATCTGTTGGGAATGGAGAAATATTTGATTATTGCCTCATTCGTCTTGTGAGAGTTCGAGTTTCAAAATGGAGAAAAACTGCTGGTCGCTTTTGTGCAAATAAATTCTCAGACAAAACCCGGAATTTGGAATTTGGACCCTTACATGGAAGAAATTGGTCATCCATTATTAGGAGGGGCTGAAGTTTCATGGAATCACTTCACCATATCATCAGAAAATAAATTGGGTAAAGAGTTCAAGTCTCTACAAGTTCCGACTGTTGATCAAAATGGCAGATTTCGGCAGACCTTTATTCAAGATTCCAGGCCAGAACAGGTTATAGAAAATCCTAGAGCCTAAATTCTTGAATGACAAATACATGCTATAAGTATAGTATATTTGTCAGGGACTACACAGATATAGGCCGATGACGTAGGCGACCCTAGCTTGTCGCAGATTAATGACGCCGATAAAGTTGTGTTGTCACGCTTCGATATGTCACGAGCGATTTCTTTGGAAGCATTTCAGTCACGCAACGCAGATATAATGTGACTCACCCTTAAAAATATGCTTCCTCAATGTTTGGAGTGGCGAAAGGATACACGAACAGTCGAACACCAGTAGACACTTGCTCTTCCTTTGACCCTGGGTGTTCCATCTTAGGAGCTTTTATCAGAGTTTGTCTTTGTGCCAATGACAATAAAATATTAAGATTACTAATTAAATTAGCAGAAGGTGCAATTCTGTTCATCTTATTTTTAAGCGAAGTTCGATCAGTTATATCAATAAATGCATCCGTAGATATTCAGAGATTGAGCTTTCGGTAGTGATAGAAAATGGTCTTTTTAATGGAGACCACCGTTAAAGTGTTAAGTATTTTAGTAATGGTTGTTGAAGTGTGTTAATAATGGGCCATTGAATACAGAAGTCATAACAATTCTAAGTATGCTAGCACGCGTTCCAGACAGTCACATAAAATGTAGGCAATGATAATACGATTCTGCCATTAGCTCTTAAAATAAATAAACAATGTAAATGGGCGTTTGCGCAGATAAAAAAGCTTGCATATAAAGGGTGTACAAATGGTTAAAGAAGTACATTTGAGTTTTAAGAAAGAAATTCAGTCTTGTGCCTACCATGCTGAGAAACATAATAAAAGAACTTAGCATTTAACTTAATCGAAAAACTCACTACCCTCACTTTTTCACTCATTTTATTTTTGTATCATCAATGTAATAAAACAAGAATATCACATAGGCATAACATTATTTTTTGCCGAGGTCCTAATCTCATTTTTAATTCAGTCTCAGTCGAGATGTTATAATCGGATTAGAACGAGACACGTCGTGATGCTGCCGTAAAATTATGAACGACAGATGTCTTGCGGTTATTGCTTTTCAAGTTATTGTATTCGTAAAGTGGGATAATTTAATTTTATTATCGTGCTAATACAAGCTGCTTCGAAACTCAATCAATCTGGCTAGCCTTTTCCCAACTACGTTGGGGTCGGCTTCCAGTCTTACCGGATGCAGCTCAATACCTGTATTTTACATGGAACGACTGCCTATCTGACCTCCACAACCCAGTAACTGAGTAATACGATACCCCTTGGTAAGACTGGTTGTCAGACTTTCGAGCTTCTGACGACCCGTAACGACTGTCAAAGATCCACAAATGACAGCCGGGAGCCAACGGCTTAACGTGCTTTCCGAGGCACGGAGGAGTCTCGGTATGTAAAGATGACATCCACTGACCAACCCCGGCAAGCGTAGCTTAACATGATGGATCGACCCGTGTGGCTGTTATTACTTAGCCACGAGCTCCTCTGAACTCTATAGGTAAAATTAAATATCTTAAATGGAATTCTGTTAAATTCGATAGCGATCCCGGTGCAAATTAAATGAATTAACAGCGTATCCTTAAAAACACGTGGCCCTTTTTAAAAGATGTGCGGTTTCTGATATTGTAGCAAAATGACATCAATCCGCCTAGCTGATGCAGCTGAAGCCAGTATTTTTCATGGAGTGACTGCTTATCTGACCTCCACAACCCAGTTACTGTGTAACACGATACCCCTTGGTAACAACTGGTTGTCAGTCTTTTGGGCTTCTAACTAACCGTAACGACAGTCAAAGATCTACGAATGACAGCCGGGACCAACGGCTTAACGTCACCCATCGACCGCGGCATGTGTACCTTACCCTTCGACCGACCCGTCCGGCTGATATCATAATTACATAAAGCACCAAAATAAAAACGCTAAACACAGTAACTAGTGTTTTAATGATAAGCCAAGTTGTGCCCGATTTAATTTCCAATAATAGTGTCTGTCTCCTTTGAATATTCACTTAATACGGGCACAGCATTCACACCGGAGACAGGTTACAGCTACTTTATTAAGAGATGTGTCTACCTCCGGTTATCGGGCAAGCTCGCAACGGGTCGGCTGTCGGGCCAAAGCCGACGCTTACCATGTCATTGCTGCCTGAGTTCACATATTTGAACAGCTCAAATTAAATTTCACAGTAGATATTTCGTTGTCACTACAATTTACTATTGAATGGTGCTTGATTACGTCTACACTGATGACGTATGTATCATTTACATGATAAGACGCTCTAATTGGGTTTAGAGGTATAATAGACGGTTCGCGTTTATTAAATACGTCATTATGTCTGGGCGTAACAAGCTTGGCTTCAAATTGTTGGCGCCTTTGAGGATATTCTTGTTAAGGACTCACTGAATTTCGTGCTACATTAATTCTATGGTACGTTATCGCTAATCTGGGTTAGCCTTATGCGTTTATAGCGAACTAGCGACCCGCCTATGCTTTGCAAGTTTTTTAAGACTTGACAAAACATTAAAATTTCCTTACTATTTGTAAGTAAAATAATTTATAACACATTTGCTCGTAAAGGGTCTCTTATTTCACCAATTTCAATATCGTAATGTATGTCTTTACGTACTTGTGCGTTATCGTAAAGTAAAACGCACGAGTTTCTTTAATAAGGTAACCCGTACGGTTTATCATGATGCTCCGTCTAAAACGAACGGTACTTTTTTAAATCTTAGCAAAGAGTTTTTATGTCAGAAAAGTGGTCAACATTTTATGAATAAAATTAACTTTGGGATAAAATGAAATTAAAGAATTAAATGTTAAACATTTAATTCTTTAATTTATAATAATTTTAATAATTTATTTTTAATAATTAATTAATTTTGACAATAAATTACAACCATTTATCTGTAACAAAAACAAAAAATATTAATTTACTTTAATAATACTGGCTGCATAGAATTATTACTCTAAGACTGGCTGTTTTTGTGCCTTTGCCTTAAAAAAAAAGCGCTGATGCGTGCGCATCGCTAATTTGTGAACAAGTAAAAATTATTCCGCGCGCTTTTTCTTTTCGCTGTATTGTTTTTATTTGAAAATGTTGTCAAGTAATTATGAATTTATTCATTTGACACCGCCAGAAGTCTCAGAGGCAGCGAAATAGGCTACTCTAAGCCTCTTGCCCGAAAAATCGACCGATAGATACTTACAAGCAAGCGTATCAAAATTTCATCGTATGGAAAACAAGCAAAGATGCAAATTCATTTTCAGAAAGTGTGTTTTTAAAGATTTATTCGTTTAAGAAAGTTCGAGTTTTATTTATTTCCTCGCAAATATGTTATAAAACGTCGTATGACATACGTGCGCTTTGATAATTACAGCCTCTGCTTTCTTGTAGCCCTCGCCTACGGCTCGGGCTAGCAATATCGCCTCGGCTGTAATTTTCAACTTACCGCACTTATATCATAATGTACTATTAAAACACATTTGCTCGTAAAGGGCCTCTTATTTCACGAATTTCAATATCGTAATGTATGTCATTACGTACTTGTGCGTTATTGTAATGTAAAACGCACGAGTTTCTTTTTAATAAGGTAAAACGTAAGGTTTTAGCAAGATGCTCCGTCTAAAACGAAGGTACTTTTTAAATCTTAGCAAAGAGTTTTATGTCAGAAAAGTGGTCAACATTTTATGAGACTTTGGGAGATAAAATATAAAAAATAAACATTAATTAAATTAAAGAATTAATTCTTTAATTTAATTAATTTTGAGAGTAAATTGCAACAACAACAACAAAAATTATTAATTTACTTTATTTTATTAGTAATACTGGCTGTTTTTGTACCTTTGCTTTAAAAAAAAAGCTCTGATGCGCGCGTATCGGTAATTTGTGAATAAGTAAAAATTATTCCGCGCGCTTTTTCTTTTCGCTGTATTGTTTTGTAACCGACTTCCAAAAGGAGGAGGTTCTCAATTCGTCGGAACCTTTTTTTTTTTTTTATGTATGTTCCTCGATTACTCGAAAATGGCTAGACCGATTTGAATTTTTCCTTTTTTTGTTCGAAAGGGTATACTTCCCAAGTGGTCCCATGATCATCAAGTCAGGATCTGATGATGGGATCTCATGGAAATCGAGGGAAACCCTCAAATTTTATGGGCACACCTATATCGATTTCGGTATTTTTTATAGTAACTCGTGCATTTACTCTCGGAAAGTACCATTCGGTGAACTGAAACTGATGATGAAGACCACAGAGGGCCATCGGAAATACTCAATTATATCTAAGTATATAACAGGTTGCGATTCGATTACTTTAATTATGGTTTATGCTCGTCAAAATAATGGTAATGGTGACTTCATCATGAGCTCCATTTCTCCTGGTTCTTACTAGGAGAACTCCTCAACAATTAACGTCCCTGTATCGGGAAAAGCAACATTTTGTAAAACGTGATGAGCAGTTGACATTGGGTTATTGTAACTTAGATAGATTACAAACTGAACCACTAAAAAGTGAAAAATAAAAACTTTTTTACAAAAACAAAAACCGACTTCCAAAAAAAACACTACAAAGTGAAAAATAACTTTAATTTCGGAAGTAGGTGGCAAAAAACTAAAATACAGATCCAAAGACACCGACTTCCGAAATTAAAGTTATTTTTCACTTTGTAGTGTTTTTTTTGGAAGTCGGTTTTTGTTTTTGTAAAAAAGTTTTTATTTGAAAATGTCGTCAAGTAGGTAATGATGAATTTATTAATTTGACACCGCCAGAAGTCTCAGAGGCAGCGAAAAAGGCTACTCTAAGCCTCTTTCCTGAAAAATCGACCGATAGATACTTACAAGCGTATGAAAATTTCATCTTATGGAAAACAAGCAAAGATGCAAATTCATTTTCAGAAAGTGTGTTTTCAAAGATTTATTCGTTTAAGAAAGTCCGAGTTTTATTTATTTCCTCGCAAATATGTTATAAAACGTCGTATGACATAGGTACGTGCGCTTTGATAATTACAGCCTCTGCTTTCTTGTAGCCCTCGCCTACGGCTCGGGCTAGCAATATCGCCTCGGCTGTAATTTTCAACTTACCGCACTTATATAATAATGTACTATAATGTATTGTACACAAACTTACCGGAATAAATTCTCTAAATTATGTTGGAAACCGTATCAAAATCCGTAGCGGAGTTTAGAAGAACAACGCGGTCACACAGACAGACACGAAAAGCGACTTCAATTTATAATGTTTATAGATATAGATATGGGAACACGTATTATGCCCGATTTCTCCAACCCTAAGTGACACTTAAATGAATCCCTAAATATTATTGCGCTTTTGGATTTTCAACTCTCGGCGAAATATAACTGTGAACTTTTATTGAGGGATTCATTTCAGTGTCACTTAGGGTTCGTGAAAACGGGTATTAGTCTACTTTCGAGTTTGTGCCAGGTTATTGGTATTCTTTTGGTTCACAACTCTAATTCTTTTTCTCAAATTACAATTTTTTGGCATCGTTTACTTTTTTTCCATTAAATTTCTTATTCTTAGTAAGGGTTTGCTTACTACTATTAAAACAAAATGCCTCCGTCATTATTATTTACGCTATTCTAACCTCGAATATGTTTGCAAAATACAAATGTGTTGGCATAAGCTTTTAGATGTACAATGTACATCCCTTTCGCCGTCCCTATTTTTATCATATCAAAAGACGGTTTGTTTGCCTAAGCATAGCTGCGCTGTCAAACGGGCAAATTGCTATGAAACACAATCCCTTGCAAACATTGTATATGTGTTGACGACTACCTACTGTACTCTAACCTCACCTCTATCGGGAATGAATATGAATGTTATGTCGGCTAGGTACTATACCCACATTTTGTGGGTTCCTACCCACAAAATGTTGATATTGATATTTCGTAGAGGTTTGACACAGGAGCATCCATTTCAATTCTTGGTGTGAATGTAAAGACGCTGTCTTTGTGCCTATCTTGTATATTGTGCTTAGAATACTATTGACAACTTCGACTATTGTGTGTGTTGGTCTCAGAGCTAGTAATAGTGGTGGTCTCAGTAGTTAGGACATCTAGTCTTAGTTTACGAAACTGTTTCTGAAGTAAAAATGTAGCAATAGCATCTGTCCATAAAAGCAAGAGTTAATATTGTTTTTTTTTTTAAGTTTTATTTAGTGCAATACAGTATCACGAAAAGAGGCTAAGAATTTACATTTTAAGTCTAAACTATTTATTTAAGTTTCATTTTTAGGGTTCAGTACCTCAAAAGGAAAAAATGAATGCGTGGAGTTATCAAGTTATAGTTCATATCAAATACGTAGGTCTACGGTCCCTTAGAGCTATAAAAAAATCAAGCTTCTAAGTCAACGCTACAAAAGTTACGTCCATTTAATTCACATATTGTTGATACTCACAATTAAATCAAAGCCAAACTTCCAGTTGACCTGGAATCAAGAAATTTGGCAACAAGCAAAGTCTCACAGTACAAGTAAAGGAAAAAGTGTGAAAATCCTTAATTTCTAATTCTATCACATAAATAAATATGTTTTTGCGATTACAAACTTACATTTGCAGTTGAAGAACGGACCGTGACAATTTATAGGAGAATATGTTTTTCAACTAGAATGTTAAGTTTGTTCTTGGGATAAATTTCATGCCAACTACGGAACCTTTCATATTGCGCGTGTCCCGACACGCACTTGGCCGGTTTTTAAACTCACAATCAGCAAGTCGCACTCGCTTTTTGCCTAATCCTCCGACACAAGCCTCTGTCTTAGCAGCAGTTGAAAAGTTACACCAAAATAATCTCATTTAAGCTCCCATTTCCACCTGACTGAATTTGAAACACAGCTACTCTTTGAAGATAACATTAGACATAGGATAAGCCTCCTTTGAAATTTTCATTTTTTAATCATGAAAGCCGTTTCATTTTACTGTTTATATTTTTATAGTTTTCTCTAAAGACTCTTCGAAATACAGTATTACATAAATGTTAATGAAGTTGCAATGACATTGGAGAAACTAATTAGAAACGTTGTTACCAATACAATACCGAAATTATTGGAAAAATCTCCAAGGAGAAAGGTTTCGAAGGGTTAAAACGGAATTGGAAATCGAAATAAGAAAGAACAAAGGCTCGAACATTCTTCGAAGATTGATGAAAAAATATTGAATGCAAAGTAATTTTTTTTCATTCGCTCCGGAATTTGGCTTTGCCAAAATACAAAATGTCACTAACGTTTTCAACTTTCCTAAGTGTGGACTCGCTATGAAGGAATGTCAGGACGTCGGAATAAATTATCAGGAAAAATTATTGTAAAGCACTTTTCTTTACATTTTGTTACTGGGACAAGCTTATACATGATCCACGCCAATTTGTTTATTTACATTAAAAAATAAAATTCTGTCATAATTTTCAGCTGGACCGACACTAGTGATAGCTTTTTCACCAAGATCTCTATTTTGTTTCGTCTAGTATTATACTTTCTGATGCAAACTATTCACTAAGAATATAAACGATCAAAATGAATAGAAAAACATCTAACAGGAATGTTCACTTACTACATTGGAGCTATAAAACGCAGCTTCTAGTGGCGCCATACAATTTTATCGGCGATATTTTTTCGTCATTTCATGCTTGTTATTCGACCTTACAAAGATCCGTTTCCAAGGATGATGTGACAATTTTATAATAATATCATCTAAGTATGTAGATCAGATCACGTTTTATTCAATTCTTTGTGTGATAAATTATATTACGTAGTATAAATTTGAAAATACTTCCCTCTTTTATTCTATCGATGAGAGTATTTTCAAGGCTCTCTTGGCAAACTTATTTTTATAAGCAATGTTAAACTAATTTGGTCATAAGTCTTGGATAGTTCCATTGAGGAACTTAAGTGAATCACTCCAACTTACTTTACAAGACAGGTTTGTAACATGAAAAGAGATTGTGTACATAATACCACAGTCTTCGTCCGTGCAAATCTAATTTATTAAACTCAAGGAAAAGTATGTATCAAGTAAGTATTCAGTGATTGATAATCTCTCGAGGGCAGCAAAGTAAAACAAATAAACAGCTAGTGGGAGTGAATTCGATACCTATCTAATTTGGAAATGGATTCCCCACTGAAAGGAAGCTTCGTAGCTATGTATTGATTTAACGTGTAGTTTGGGTTCCGTTAGTTTGTTCTGATACACAAAGTGAATTAAAAAAAAATATCCAGAAAATAATGTTTTGTTTGTTGTTTTTTTACTTTTAGTACAGATTTTTGGGAATAGTCGTTGAAAGATAACATAGAAGAAGGAATTGCAAAAAGTACGTATTTAAAGTATTTATTATATATTTCTTTTATTTTAATTTTAAATTGGTTTTAACACTTACACGACAAAGAATACCTATATATTTTAAAATTAGACGAGGATTGTGTTTCCAACTAATCTAAAAAGACATACCGAAACAAACTAAGATGTGAAAGTAGAATAATGAAGGGTAAAACATTTCTAGTGACATTAGTTTGCTGTCAGTAGTTATCTTTCTTCGAAATCTAGTAGTAGGTCCAGCAGGAAGTGCAGAAAACCTAAAACCTAGACCTAAAACTGCACCCTAACTATCAATTGGAATCTAATCATTTTGAAGCAAATTGCTAAATCATTGCTACATACTTATGTTCGAAAAATTTGTATGCTCGACAGCGTAAATATTCCGATTGATAGTGTGTTACGCAATTAGGTTTCGGGAGAACAAGAGTAGATCGCAGTATTTAATTCTTTGTCGATAAACCAATTCCCTATAAGGTGTAAATATTATCAAATCCTTTTCGGCATTATATCTCGCTGAACTTACATAAGCGTAATACTTGTTATCAATATTGTCTACACGTACGCCACGTAGATATAAATGGCATTATTTTGATATTATTTCGTAGTTAACCCGCGTATCATGGAGGCCGTAGTATGAGTGTTTTCGGTTTGCGGAATGCTAATTTAAGACTGTACTCCAACTGCAAAATATTCTGATATAGGGTGACTGGTAATTAGTGACCGATACCTAAACACATGATTGTGCTCATGATAACAAACAACTTTTACTATGGGAACAAATCTGAAATCGCGAAAAAAAATCGGTTGCTCCCTACATTTTGACGAGTTATGCGAACACGAATGTATGGGGCAGCTGATTTTTTTTTCGCGATTTCTGTTGTGGTCCCATAGTAAAAGTTGTTTGTTATCATGAGTATAATCATGTGTTTAAGTATCGGTCACTAATTACCAATCACCCTATATGAATTGACATTGTGCTTTTTTTAGGATATTAGAATGAAGTTTGAATCAGAGTAAAATTGTAGTTGACATTTCTTTTGATAAAATTATCACAAAGCACTCGGATTATATCTTAACAACTGGCATTGAGGTTAATTTTGAGTATTTGCCCTCTTGTTTTTTTCGCTTCATTATTTTTTATTGCTTCTAAATTGCAAGTGTTTTATATAATAGGAGTGGGACAGAGTACGCTAGTAAAGTGTAAAACCTAACTTGCGATTCAAAGGTGAGACAGAATTTACAAACTAGAATATTGTTAATCTTTCTTTCCCAAAAATAGATTCTGTGACCGCGAGTGCTATGAAGGGCGCGTTTCTAATGAAAATAGAATTTTAATAATAAATATGGAATTGGGTTAGTAGCATGCTGGAATATTTTTGTGAAACGATGTACCTACATAAATAAATATCTGAGTAGTTATAGTACAATGTGAAAATTTATTTCTCATAAAGGTTCGTCTCCTAAATTTGTTAAGTACCTATTTCGGCGTTGAAAACAAACATACAAATGTATGGCAAATTAATATTGCTGTTCTAGTTTTCCAATCTTCATCAAATTAAAATTATTAATTTGGAACACGACTGATAACTAGACTATACGCTATACATAAGCAATTTGCAGTAGCTTTGTTTTTTATAAGGGCGATTCAAATGCCTATACTTCGACAGCCTTAATGGAAATGAATGGTTTTCGATTAACTGTGTCCATCCATCAAGTATCTATTCAAGTTTGTGAATGTACAGTAGGTGTGTTATTCTAGTCTTTTGCATTTTCAGGGTTGGATGGACACAAAATAGGTCGCTTTGACCGGTCTTTATTACCATTTGCTACATCCCTACTAGCTAGGGGTAAGATTACATCCCAAAAACACTAGTGACCGTCCAACAGAAACCTTTTAGCTGTCTGATCTGAGATTTCACCTCTTTTATTATACTTATGTTGCATAATAACATAATCAGCTATATAATATTCCCACTGCTGGAACACAGGCCTCCTCTCAGTGAGAGGGAGCGGGCCGTAATCCACCACGCGGGCCCAGTGCGGGTTGGTAGATGTCACATGTCTTCGAATTTTTGGTTCTAGGGCATTTTTGTTTCCTTACGATGTTTTCTTTCACCGTTTTGAGAGCAGTGGTGATGAAATTATTTACACAAAGTAAAGCGCCTGCCTGGGTTTGAACCCACGTTCTACAACTTGTAAGTCAGGGCCGTTACCACTGGGCCACCACTGCTCTTGTTGCGTAATAATTGCTTTGAATTCGTTTCAGTTACTAACGAATGGAGTATCTTGTTCCGTATTTTCCGAAGCCATTTCACTAGCAAGACAAAATAACAACGACAAATCATAGGGTTCAAGCTACAAATTGATTTAATAGTTACGACAATGGATGCCATATATTAGAAGGACTATCACAACAAACTAAATTAAAGTTTCATGTAAACGTTACTGAAGGCCCTTCAAGACATTATTGGAAGCTTGTTACTATGATTGAAGACAGTTTGGCCCGGTCAACGCATGCTATTATCCACTACTTCAGTCCTCTTCATAATCAATATAATTTATACGTCAAATATGAATGAAGCACGTGAACATAATGGTGGCGTAGAAAATATTTTCTTTCATAATGGTTTGTGAAATAATAATGAATAATTGTGTGGCTTCCGTTAATAAATGTTATGTGATTAACCAGAACACTTGTGCTATAAGTTCATACGATTGAGTTGCTGTACGTTTATTGTTTGTGCTAGTACTGCAAGTACAACATATAACATAACGCCTGTATTCCCCGAAAGGTTAAGCAGAGGTACACCTACAAATGCAAGTATAAAAAAAACAATCTGCCTAGCCTTTTCCCAACTATGTTGGGTTCGGCTTCCAGTCTAACCGGATGTAGCTGAATACCAGTATTTTACATGGAGCGACTGCCTATCTGACCACAACCCAGTAACTGCGTAATACGATACCCCTTGATAAGACTGGTTGTCAGACTTCTGACGACCCGTATCGACTGTCAAAGATCCACGAATGACAGCCGGGACTAACGGAGGTCTCAGTATGTAAAGATGGTCACCCATCCACTGACCAACCCCGGCAAGCGTAGCTTAACCTGGATTAACCCGTGCGGCTGTTATCACTTAGTCACGAGCTCCTCATACAAATGCAAGTATAAATACCTACTAAATAGCTTATGCAGTTAGTTGTGACAATGAATTTACAGAATTAGAAAACCAAATAAATATGTAACACCAAACTTATAGAATGTGAGAAATACCCAAGCATGACATGGCAAATATAAACATAGGAGACGAGTCACGTACTGATTGTGATGAAGAACACACTGCGGAGCAAAATGACCGGGTCACTGTGCCATTACAGTATCGCGGTACATTTACACATGACGTGACTTTTGAATAGGGCCGCCGATAAGGGAGGAGACGCGACGGCGGGCGCCTAAGATCCTCTCACTATCCCAGACAATGAGGGGAACGCCGATAAATTGAAAACGTGTGTCGAATGAGACATCGCCGATGGACAAGGGCGTCCGTTTACACAGCCCGGGTGTTCAAACATTTTAACTAGAAAAATATACAAACAACTTGTGTAGCGGTATCTGAAATGGGACAATCCATTGATATGTTTGAATGCTAAATTCCCGGAAACGAATATTCCAATTAAAACAGGAATGTCGCGAATTCATATTTGACATGAAAGTAATGAAAGCTATTAATTTCGGAAAATTCCTCTCTGTTTGACGACGCGACGTAGCAATAAACAGTTATTAAAAACGCTAAAGTAAATGGTTTCCGCAATTTAAACGTTGTGCTATCTTCGTAATACAGTAGTAAAGTTCTGTGCCTATACGTAGTATATATAAAAAGTAGCCAAATCAGAAACAGTTTTAAAACTTTGTTCACGAAGGAACTGGGGGTCTACTCCCTAAGCACGAAGCCCGTAGTTTCGGCCTTCGTTACGGGCGTTTTCTACTCCCTATCACCTACGGATGGATGATTGGTTCGTGGTCCGAACGAATTATGAATGACAGCACGATTTGACAGTTCCCAATGTGTTTTTGGCCGTCCGAAATATTTATCTTTTACACTTCTTTTGATCGATCGTTATGTCAGACGGACGGAGTGACGACGGACGGATGGACGGACGGTCTTAGGGAGTAGACCCCCTGGATCGTCAAGTGTAAGGAGCAATTTCAATAAAAAGAAGCTATTGTAACGTAATTTCAGATAACCTCAAACCGCAAAGTGCCAGCGCGGCTGCAGCGCTGCGGCCGCGCTGCTTTGTAAATCCATATAAATAAAAAACGCGCGTTGCGGCCGCGTTTCTTGCGGCACTTTGCGGCAAATCTGAAGGCGACCGTTTACGTTTTATCGGAAACCTTATGTCAAACATTTCAAATAAGCAGAATAATTCGGATTAACTCATAATAACAACTTCTGGTAACTTTTGTGTAGGTGGAGATACAAGAGCAATCAAGTGTGCGAACAACTTATGTACAAGTCAGCCAGTAAAACAGCATCCAGCTCCGTGGCTGCGACGACGTCGTGTACTCTAAATAATCCGCTTTGCATAACCAATGTGTTCCCAAGTTTGCCCGGCGTCTTGCAGAACACCATTTGCGCTCGTCGTCATACTAACAGTCATTATGGACAGAATACATACTAGAAGCTGCATAGAATTTTAGAAATGCATTAACATCAAAACCGAGTAAATAACGCAGAATAAAACTCATTGTTTGCAATTTGTGCATCGCTGTAAGTTAAGGCTTTCCCTCCCGTGTATTTTTCCTATAAAAAGATGCTATACTTACTGTAAAAGATGGACACAAAGTTACTTAGTTCGCCGTATTTTACGGAGGACAAGCCTTAATGAAACATTTTAAATAAGTAGTTACTTTATTTACTAAGTAAACAGTTTAATTAGCTCTCAAACACCCGTTTTTCGTGCACATTTCGCATTATTTGCGGTGATAAATTGAAATTCCCTGTTAAAGTTATTTTTATTGAGAGCTCAATAAAAATAACTTTAACAGGGAATTGTGGAAGTTGCGGCATTAACTTTGTAAAACCAACAAAGGCAATAAACATACGTCAAATGAGGTATATTTTCCACGTGAAAGCTCGCAACTTTTCAAAATGCTAGGAATTTTATGGCGTTACATACAAACGACAATCGGCTTTATTGCCTATTTTGTGAGGCTCCTCGTTCTGATTGGATGCTTCTGTTCGATCCTGGGTGTAATAGGAACTATTTTGCCCTGAAGGCATGTTATCTAGTTGATTTGATGTCTTCATTTCCGTTGATATCGGTAATAGGTTTGTTATCCTTTTAGGGTATTCTTGCATAAGAAGCTTTTGACATTTCTTCCAATGTTTTGTCTACACTGTCATGAATGTCAATATGTACCGTACCTACATGTTAGAAATTAGGACGCGTATGATATGGGGTTTACTTATAAACGTTACTTAAAGTTAAGTAAATAATAACTGCTGCTTAACCAACATTTTTTTGACATATAAACGTTTCAACTTTTCTGAGGCCCACTTGCACGTTTAGTCGGGTTAAATGAATAAATGTAGAGTTTGTAAACTCGGAGTTATGTAATTAACATTTTAACTAGGTATTATTACGCGTTGCGCCACTAAAAAGTAACACCGGTTTAGTTAATCTGGCATTAGTATTTTTTGAGTTAGGAACATTGCTGTTCAGTAGTCGAAACACAAAAGAGAATGCCCTGATATGCTATCCGATCAAAAACGAATGAACGGAAATTCCCACCCATCCCATCCCATCTCCCATCCCCATCCCCCATCCCATCCCATCCCATCCCATCCCACCCAATTAATCCATCCCCACCCATCTCTTTTACTCTACATTACGATACGTAATACTTTCTTGATTTTATAACATGACATTTTATTTTATAATCATACTGTACAAAATATCCATGGAAACCCATTGATATATTAGAGGAAGATATGTTACACGCTAACATCGCAATCACTAAACCTGGACTCGGCGCACGACTACATGCACTGAAACTCGTACATCGGTGATCCTGTGATGAAGGCATTGTTGCTGCTTATTTAGACGATTACGGTAATTTTACTTAACGTGCTACACAAACGCCAGTTCGATTGTGACTAAGGTCAATTGTGTGCAGTTAACTCAATTTATGCGGTCCACTTCGAGGAGCGCGAACCTTATTTTCCTAATTTATACATCAATGTGGAAACTACATACAATCACACGTGATTTCCATGGATATTTAGTTTATTGATTGACGAAAACGTCAGATGGAAAAATATGTTTAAGGTTTTTTATAATTTGTATTTATTTCTAGATGAGTTCATTGCCTCCTGGTTAGTACCGAATTTTCACATACGTCGAACAATATAAAATACATAATAAGTTTTCAGGTACCTCATAACGTCAATTTATTTTGACATTACTTACACTAATCCAGAGTTTAGCGACTTAACTCTCCCACATCGGTGGTTAAGTATTTAGGAATTTAACTCTAGATTTACCTCTAACTCTTAGTGGCGCAAGATGAATTATTTGATTAACCCTGAGTCAGCTGTTAACTCCGAGTTATTTAGGATAACACATGAACTCGTAAGTGGCCATAAAAGATTAAGTGCTGGATGGATCTTGACCATTGAGGATTATACTAACTTAAAAAGAGTATTACTGATTCTAATGATTATAATTCTGTAGAATCAGTAATAGAACTTCTTAAGTTAGTATAATCCTCAAACGTCAAGATTTCATGAAATAGTCATTCAACGTGTTACTGTTAGCGAAATTCTTTTAAATGTGTTGTGTAAAAAAATAGGATCACTTATAAAGTTGTATTGATGACTTTAATGATTATAGGATTCTGTAAATACCTACTTGTTACGGACGCGAATCATATTTTGATCAACATTTAACCTAATGACTTGCAAATTGCAAAAAAACGTAAGTTTGAATTTCGCGAGCTGCCCTGGCGCTTTAGTCTTAGCATTGAATTTTTTACATTAGAACGTTAAAAAAATGTAATTAGCAGCTAATTAGCTGATGCGTGTGTATCAAATAGCTTGGAGATATTTAATCTGTCCAGTCGATTCTTGATGCAGTTCAGTGAGGGAGCCGTCACAACATTTTCCGGTAGCCTATTCCATGCAGTTACGACTCGGTTAGGCAAGAATTGCTTCAAAGGCTTTTTCTTTGATGAATTTTCCCATAACTTCAGGGAATGCCCACGCAAATGTTTGTTGCCATTCATAGTGTAAAGGTCTTGAAGGCTGGGTACTTCGTGGTGTTTTGAAAGTATTTTGTATGTCTCAATGAGCCTACCTATTCATGAGCGTAAAAGAATTGAGTTTTTCGAAATATACTAGAGAGGTCTGCATAAATAAGGTAGGCCTGATAGCATTTTATTTTCTTATTCGTCTTGAATGATGGCTTCTTTGGACGACTTATTCATCATCCTATTTGACAGTATCAATATTCAGCTAAAATAATACTCTTATACCTTAGTTCATTTTGAACCAAAATAATCCCGATGCCTCGTGGAAAAAGATGTAAGTGTAATCCTAAGATAAAGCAACAGAAATGTGCTTTTATTTCATACGTGTTGTTTGTACATTTTCTCAATGTTTCATCTTGGGGTGTGTGGAGCAAAATATCATAATAGTAGATGGTATGTGTCTCGTGCTCTTATGAAGACGACGCTATTTTATATGAAACTAGTTATATAATATTGGGTGTATGCTTTTTTCAGTTTATCTACACAACGTTAGAACAGAGTTAGGTTCACTGTCCGCGAAGCGGGCACAATAGCAAGCCAAATAGGGATGATGGAAAAAAAAAGAAATTCTATTTAGGTCATCGCGTCAGCCAGTTAATAAAAAAACTATCAGACACGTATTTTTTGCTTTATCATTATTAATTAAAAAATAACTGAGATATCATGGATTAAAGTTGGGGAGTAGGGGCTTGATATGTTACTTCTTCGTATATAATCTAGCTAGGCGAGACGTCATGCCATATTTAACCATATGTATCGCCGGACGCTTTTGATGACGTAAAAAAATAAAAAATAGGTACGTATCCAAAATCTTTTGATAATCTAAGTGATGAACAAAACAAAATAGTCATCGTCCTGAAATCATCATGACTTCATGAGCCATATGTGCTCAAAGACTCAAACATGGAAAACTCAATGTTGGGTTCATAAATTCCTGATTAACTCAGAGGTCCGTTTAGCTTAAATAAGTAAACAGACCGTCCGCGATGTACGAAGTTGAACTTACAAAAATCTGCCAGCGATCAAGTCCTAACATAATATTAATCCAAATTATGATAAAGTCATAAAGTTCAAAACAAACTTCGTGACATAACAAGTATTTCAAGAAGCGTCTCGAGTTTTGAATCACATTTCACATCACGCTTCTATTCAAAATTGAACTGCGAATGTTCACGTCAGGGTTTATAAAGGTCGCTACATATTGTATGAGGTTTTCCGTGAATCGATGCGCCGGAAAAAGGAGGCAAATTTAATTTTCGTCTCGACTTCTCTAATGTGACAGCAGAAGAATTATCTCGCAATTCTTACGCTTATTCACGGGAACGTTAACTTTGTTTCAGTATAGCAGTGTCTTTTGCTTTCGTATTCGTATTTTTTTAATAAGTAAGTATTCATGTGAAGTATTTTTGGAGGCTATAAGTATTAGTAGCCTACGAGTTTAGATAGTTGCGAGTCAATTCGAAATGACTATTATATAGCCAGGCTTTTAGCTTTGTACCACATTTAATTGCACTCATAATCAAAACTTAATTACAAATGTACAAGTCAACACTAAATTATATATATTATGTACAAGTGATTTAATGAAAAAATGGGGAAGAGTTCATTGGGCATCAAAAAATTCGTCCGCATTGCTGTCGGAGGGAAAAGTGGCCAAAATTGCCAGCAGGCTAATAGCTAGACTTTAAGGGTTGGGTAAATTATGTACTTATTCATATTCAAATTATTACTTCTTTAGAACTACCAAAGTGGTTCTTATTTGTAATAAATTAAATAAATAAGGAAAGTTTAAAAAAAAATAAAAGTAGAATTTATTCCCGCTCTTACCAAAAGCATACAAATAAAAATCATGTCGAATTTCCTTCGCGTTTTACTCTCTTCACAGTTCAGCCGTCCCGGGACGTCATAATATTTTTTCATCAAATAAAGTTTAGCTGTCATCCTTATGGCAGCTAAAGTTGAAAACCGAAAAGTAACGTGGTGTTACATACCAGCTAATGTTAATAATTTCATTGTAAGGTTGAGTTCAACCGCCGGAACGAAATGGAGGGACTGAGGAAAGTATAAAATTTCATTTTCTTCACAGAGTTAATATGACAGGGGAGGAATCACCGCTGGTGCGACCCCTTATTTAATAAACGGTGAACCCTATATATGTTAGGTATATTATGCTCTAGTCTTACTTGCTACATAGGTTGAGATGTAAATTGATATCTGGACGTATTAATTTATTCCTTTTATATTCTCAGTTTTCATAAAAATGTAACAAATCTGTACGTTATGTGTCTGTTTTTAATTTAATTATTTTATTTCACTGAAAGAAGTCACTAGCTCCTGAAATACAGGTACTCTGACCAAGCTCTGGAGTCAGGGTTTCACATTTATTCTGTACCCTATGTTTATGCAGATAAATAAATTATTTTTTATTATTTAAAGTGATCCAGGCAACAGTAATGTAGGTATAACAACTTAAGTAATAAATTAGATTTAATACAAGTCTCTCTTTCCATCTTAGCTAATTATTCTACAAAGAAATGATATCTTGGAAACTTTTACAAACTTTCTATCTGAGTTAGAAATAAAAATATTGCTTCACAAACTGTTGGAGTGGAGGAAAAGTAAAGTAGTTGCAAGGTCCACTTTACCGGCGGACTGCAGACTTCTTTGTGGAAGGCCAGCGTTACTTCAGTGGATCATTGAATGTAGGTACGGTGTAAACTTCCGTACGGGTACTTAAATAATTTAAGACGTGTTGGAATTAGATATAATGTTTTCCTCCAATTTCGATGTTATCTATTCTTTATTTAATTTGTAAGTTTGTTGGGAAGGTGATGAGACTAGAATAACCTTCGGTATTCATGTGTTCGAAATAAAAAATTATGATGTGTGACAACGTCGATAGACGTTGTCCTGTCTGAGCGATCCTAGAACCCGACTGCAGCGCCACCTACCGGGTCTTATTGGGTTTTCAAACCATCCAGGAACCCATTCAAATATACAAACAAAATTTCATCTAAATCGGTCAAGCCGTTGTTATACCACGTTTTATCCGTTTTTTTTTTAAGTATCCTATGTCCGTCTCCTGGTTCTAAGCTACCTCCCCACCAATTTTCAGCCAAATGGGTTCAGCCGTTCTTGAGTTATAAATAGTGTAAAACTAACACGACTTTCTTTTATTATATATATAGGTACCTAGATGTAGGAGTACCTGAATGAAGTGCAATTGGAAAGGTCTATGTCCAGCAATGGACTGCTGTAGGCTGATTATGGGCATGATAACAGATGATAATGGACGATAGTAGGTAGGTCTAATTTAGCCGAACGGTCGCCAAAGTACCTACCTAAGTACTACTTGTGCTCATACTTTGATTCTCTTTCAATAGGCTTATTCAATATTCGGACAAAACTTTGTTGAAAATACGATCACTTTGATTTTAGGTAAAATATATTTTGAGTAATATTTTTTTGCTTTATGGTGAATGCACAATGGTAGCCCGCGAAATTAATGATTTCGGAAATCATGACATTTTCAAAAAAAAATTTAAGGTGCCTTCTGTACACGTAAAGTGGAATGTTTTTTTTTCTCGTCTACCCCATAGTGTGGGGTGTTGTTGGATAGGTCTTTCGAAAATGTTCCGGGTTTGTGAAAATAGTTTTTCGATTTAGGGATCCGTTTCTGAAATGTTAAGTGCAAATTTTTGTTAGAGTCAAGTGTCCCCCCCCCCTGCCAGCTAAACGGTTAGTTTTGGGTGGGTGAACAAATTCACGGTAGTATATATATAACTAAATTAAGAGGAAAGCTATCACAGCTAAGTAGGCCTTTCAAGTTTACGAGTAATAATAATAAATAATAAATAAATAACTTTATTAGCAACTCAAATTACAATTTACAAAAATAACAGTGAAACCACACTAGGCAGAGCCTGAATCGTGGCTATCAAACAAAAACGATTACTCTAATAATAATAATAAATTAAATCTGCATATCATTCTCATGAAGTTTAAGTGCGAGTGTGTAGTCAACCAACTTGTAAGATGTACTATAAACAGTAAAAATTTCGTACAAATTCCATTAAAAATTACTTATGTAACGTTGTTAGTTGTGTAAAACAGATAGTAATATAAGTTTACGAACCATGTATAAATATACAAAAATAAAGTCATAACATTCTTATTAATAATGATTTCTAAATTAATAATATTTACGATCGAATAACGACGGGCGGCGGCGGCAGCGTGCACCACGGAACCCTATTACTGCGCGTGGCCCGACACGCACTTGACCGATTTTTTTAAATTTATTCTTAGAGGACGAATGAATAAAAACAATATATATATGCCAATAAAAGAAGAAGAATATAAATAAAGTATTGACTCACCATTATCAGCATTGTCCCTGTCAGGCCCACTGTCATGTTCGGACTCCGACTCGTCCCAGATGGTGTCTGTGGCGATCTTCTGGCGCGAACATTCGATCCAGTAACCCGGAGTAGGTATCAGGCTGTGTGGGTACTCCTCGCAGAATTCATCTGGAAAGGAAAAGAGGTGGTTGTACGAAATTTTATTTAGATTTTGAAATGTTGGACTTTTCTGCACATGTCAATGATAATGTAAATAGGTACATGTTATGGAGCGTGCCGAAATACATTTTTAAAAGAGTAGATTGTACCTATCCGAAAAGTTTACTTATGACTATTAGCTGTTGCTCGCGATTTCGTCTTAGATTTAGGATGAAAAGTAGCCTATGTCTTTTTTTTTTTGTTAAATTTCATTCAAATCCGTTCAGCCGTTGTAGCGTGAAAGCGTAACAAACAAACTCAGTTTGGTATTTATAATATTGGTTAGGATAACAAATAAATAACATCTAAAATATGGAAAAATTTAACTTTTTGCACCTAAGTAACTAAAACAACATTTTCGTTATTCAAGTTAACATGAATATTTTCTAAATTCTACTTATTAAAACAACCTCAAACGATCTCTTTGAGTTTTTCTGTGAAATTAATTTGTTTATCGTTGTTAGAAGGCCGAGCCTTTTATTGACTATTAATTTATTTAGCTTCGTTAAGTGCCCATCTGAGCGTAACTCAGACTGAGTTTTGATCATTACAGAAGTTAGTCTTGTGTACTGATTTTACCTTCAACAGACACAGAAAATATTAATATTAAGATGAAATGAAAATAATTATGAATCAAAAACGAATCCCGGAATTTAATGCACGAGATGATGACTGCGAAGTGAAACGAAATATCAAACGGAACCGTTTAGTGTTTAATTCCGTAAAGCAATATAATCCTTTCAGTCGCTTTATGATAAATTTTGCTTTGAAACTCAATCCAGTTGTCAAAATCAAGCGGAATTTACCGACAGTGAAGCGAACACTTTATTAACTGAATGTTTTACGAAAATTTCAATCACAGGCGAATGTGAAAGTGAAAGCTTAGAAATTCATGCGCGATGAATATTGAACAAACTTGGGAGCCGTAAAATTTTTATTAATATTTCTGCACTTATCCTTGGGTTCTTATCCGAGGGAAATCTGGTGCTGATGCTATTACCGGTCCGGGAATAAAATATTTACGTAGAAAGAGCGCATACGGAAGTGTCCGTCGTGGTTCTCGGGCCACCGGTATAAGTCGGGCTGTCTTTACAGCCACTACCACATATTCCACTATGTACGGATTTCGTTTATTGAATATTTTATGAAACAGTAAAGATTTTTAAGTCACGGTAAATGTATAAGTTCACACCTAAAATAAATTAAGCTTAGTGCGTGAGGTCGTTTTTAGGGTTCCGTACCAAAATGGTAAAAAAGGAACCCTTATGGTGTCACTCAGTCTGTCTGTCTGTCTGTCTGTCTGTCACAGCTGGATATCTCAAGAACTACTAATGCTATCAACTTGAAATTTAGAATAGTTTTAGATGACGTTGACCCAACTATTTTGCAAATAAGAAAGAATTTAAAATATTAATATTTTTTTTGCAACAGGAACTGAAAGGTGGTCTTAAAAAACAAAAAGTGGGGCTACTAGGGCATGTGGGGTATCATATAAAAGAACGCTGTTTGCACATTATCAAACATTTTTTTTTCTTTTTTTTTAGGCCGCATAGTTTTCGACTTCTGATGAAAAAAATACCGTTCCCCACTCCTTATCTCCGAAGTTTGCAAAGAGAAAAATCTGAAATTATTCTATGTGATATAAGTTTAGCACACTTTTTCAGAAATCGGAACGGAACCCTCGGAATTTTAATCACAGTTATTCTCTTAAAGGGTTAAAAAACACTCGTCAAAATGTAGGGAACAGCGGATTTTTTTTCGCAATTTCAGGTTTGGTCCTATAGTAAGAGATGAGTAGGTACAATGAACCCTTAAAAGGATAACGGTGTTTACATTTACACCCTGTATAAGCACGTATTTATGGTAAAAAACATAACCCTTCTTTGCAGTCAGGTAAAAATATGAAGATATAAAAAAAAAATATGAAAAATATTTCTTCTTCTTGGCTTATCTTCTGTCTGCTTTCTGCCAAAGCTTCGTTGAGTGTTCAGTATTCAGTTCACTGTAAGGTAGAACACCAAACTCTAGTCAATATGCTTGGCGTTCATACTTAGAGTGGACCAAACTACTGAATTTCTTCGAAGATTGCTGCTGGAGTATACTTCCTGTTGTCTTGAGAATCCTAGATTTTACAAAACAATTTAACAGCGAAGAGTTCAGCCAGTAAAACAAATGAAAAGCTTTGTAAGCTTTAAAGCAATTATCAAGTTATTCCTCCATAGTTTTAATAGGGTGTTCGGCAACCCAGGGTTAAAATTATATTCACAAAATTCATTCCGTGAGGAATTAATGCCGAGAAACATTCCATTTCTAATTACAAAATAAGTTTTTTTTTAACTTTGGTGTTTTACGGACGATTCAGGCTCATGAATATTTCTGTTTATAATTATTTCAGGACCTCGAACAAACCGTAATATTGCAATCGTAAAATAAAGTTGCTTGGATCTTGAGATTTGTTCAATGTGGCTTTTAGGATCTTGTTTGCAAAGAAATAAAGGTTTTGATACGTTTTTGTATGGAAATAGCTGTAAAAGACTCGAGGTATTGACTTAATTTACTAAAACTTTAAAGAAGATTTTGACTTTGAAACACTATGATTACGCAGACTAACTTTTAACGACATACTTATTTATTTATTTACTACCAGCGACCCGCCCTGTTCCGCAAGGTTTTTGCGACTTGACAAAAGATTTCTTAATTAAGTTTAAAATGAATGTATTATACACATAAACCTTCCGCAATAAACTCTTATATGGTGAAAACTGCATCAAAATCCGTTGCGGAGTTCAGAAAAACAACGCGGTCAGACACCAAAAGTGACTTTAATTTATAATATGTATAGAAGGCACCAAGTCCCAATACTTATACAAAACACAAATACGTAAAATTACTATCACAAAAATAAATAACATTAAATGTAATAACATTAAAATTATTTAGATTATAAGTAACTATCAAAAAATTGTCAAAATCTTTACTATTGGTTGGCACTTCGATATTCAATAAGTAATTCATCATTATCATTTCCTTGACTATATCCTTCATTTTACCAGTCATACAGTTGACAAAACTTTTCAGCAAGCCATCAGTCAGCCATCATACCACAACAAATATATAGACAGAAAGGAAACTACGTACAAACGGTCGAAACTGCACACTCACACAGACGCACCCTAAGCGATAGTCGCGGTGCTTTCAGTATATTTATTGTGGCTTAGAGGTCTCGTCGATGCGCGCATCTGTGTGTGTGCCGTTACGTACGTTTGATCGTAGTTTTCCTACTGTCCATATTTATGTTGTTATACTGCCATAACTTATACATATGTATTCATATTCACGTGTATAATACAGGATATACGGTTTATCGTCACAACTTGCGTAGTACCTAAATGTAAAATGGAGGCCGGGCCGTTCCGTCGTTAACAACACACGTGGGAAGTAAACCAGCTGATACATTTACTTAGATCTACGAGTAACTACTTACTATACATGGTTAAAGTAAATATGTAATATCTAATTTCCGTGAATATCTTAAGATTTATACATGTAAAACGCGCGATGATATTCGACAGTTTAAAGAAAATATACTGTTTTCCCACATGTCTTGTCGAGGCAACGTCGGTAGGTACCTGGCTATATTTATATTATATACAAATAGAATAGAATCCATCCTGAGCAATGCGAGTGATTCATGGCCCTCGATATAAATCCGTTTTATTCAAGAGTTGAATACCATGACTACGAGAAAAAGAAAGATTTAAGCGAAAATAGACATTTAATTAAGAAAAAGGAAAGTTAAATTGGCTTTGATGTAAACCAGCCGTCATTTGTTGGGTAGTAAGTTTTTTTGTTGTATAATACAGGTATTTTGATGACATTGTGATAAAACCGACCAAAATAATTTGAAACTCGTGCCATATCGATAATGACTAAAACTTTTCTTTTGTCCGTCATGCAGACTATTAATAGTACCTATATTATGCAATTTGTGATTCAAGTGTTAGAATCCTGAGCAATGCGAGTGATTCATGGCCCTCGATATAAATCCGTTTTATTCAAGAGTTGAATACCATGACTACGAGAAAAAGAAAGATTTAAGCGAAAATAGACATTTAATTAAGAAAAAGGAAAGTTAAATTGGCTTTGATGTAAACCAGCCGTCATTTGTTGGGTAGTAAGTTTTTCACTACATCGGCCGCTTTCATAAACTCGGGTGTTAACACATCTTTATCACTTGAATGCATTTTTAATCGATTTATTATTACCTATTCAACCAGCAAAGAACACAAAACAGTTTTTATTCTAATGCTAAACTCCTTGTCGAAAATGTTGACTAATCAAATTGAATTTAGAACACACCAATCTAAGTCGAATACACAGATTTAGAGTAGATAGATAGGCTAGATACGACATACTATCCGATCAAGCGTGCCATGCGTGTTTGTACTAAAAAAAGTTTGTTAGCACAGTGACGCTTAGCGATTGAAACAATTCTGATTACGTTGAGCGCATCACTAAATGGCTGGGGTGAAGTTATCGTAGGTATAAAAAAGATGCCAGGCTCGGTTTTCATATATCTAATAACATGCGGTATCTAGCCTAGGTACTCTAAATCTGTGGTCGAATACATTGGTATGTTCCAAATTCAAACATCAAAACAGTTAGTAAAAGTGCTTTTTATTTACTGTTTTCAGTGAATATAAAAACTTTTTTACAAAAACAAAAACCGACTTCCAAAAAAAAACACTACAAAGTGAAAAATAACTTTAATTTCGGAAGTCGGTGTCTTTGGATCTGTATTTTAGTTTTTTGCCACCGACTTCCGAAATTAAAGTTATTTTTCACTTTGTAGTGTTTTTTTTTGGAAGTCGGTTTTTGTTTTTGTAAAAAAGTTTTTATTTTTCACTTTTTAGTGGTTCAGTTTGTAATTTATCTAAGTTACAATAACCCAATGTCAACTGCTCATCACGTTTTACAAAATGTTGCTTTTCCCGATGCAGGGACGTTAATTGTTGAGGAGTTCTCCTAGTAAGAACCAGGAGAAATGGAGCTCATGGTGAAGTCACCATTACCATTATTTTGACGAGCATTAACCATATTAAAGTAATCGAATCGCAACCTGTTATATACTTAGATATAATTGAGCATTTCCGATGGCCCTCTGTGGTCTTCATCATCAGTTCCAGTTCACCGAATGGTACTTTCCGAGAGTAAATGCACGAGTTACTATAAAAAATACCGAAATCGATATAGGTGTGCCCATAAAATTTGAGGGTTTCCCTCGATTTCCATGGGATCCCATCATCAGATCCTGATTTGATGATCATGGGACCACTTGGGAAGTATACCCTTTCGAACAAAAAAAGAAAAATCCAAATCGGTCTAGCCATTTTCGAGTAATCGGGGAACATACATAAAAAAAAAAAAAAACAAAAAAAAAAAAAAAATATTCCGACGAATTGAGAACCTCCTCCTTTTGGAAGTCGGTTAGTAAAAATAAGCTTTATAGAGCGGGAATGGTATAATAGTATATTATGCAATTAGTGAATAAAGGACGGATTTAAAGCGAGGGCCATAGATGAATCACGAGCTAGTGAAGGATTCGGGAGTGATTCATGATGATTGAATCACGAGCGTAGCGAGTGATTCAAGTGTTAGAATCCTAAGCGACGCGAGTGATTCATGGCCCTCGATATAAATCCGTTTTATTCAAGAGTTGCATACTATACTTTATACCATGACTAAGAGAAAAAGAAAGATTTAAGTGAAAATAGACATATAATGAAGAAAAAGGAAAGTTAAATTGGCTTTGATGTAAACCAGCCGTGATTTTTTGGGTAGCAAATTTTCCACTATATCGGCCGCCCTCTCTTTCATAAACTCAGGTGTTAACACATCTTCATCACTAGAATGCATTTTTAATCGATTAGAACAACACTAAACAAACACAAAATTAAAGATTAAAGCTTTTATTCACTGTTTTCAGTGAATAAAATAAGCTTTTTAGAGGGGGAATGGTATAAAGAATATTGGACACGTATTTTTTCTTTTAATACGAAATCAAAAGATTACGGCGATACATTGAGTTAAAATGTGGTATGACGTCACTTCTTGCTACATTTTATACGTAGTTTTTTATAGTTGTGCCGTAGCGAGCCCCACTCCCCAACTTTAATGCGCTTTATTTATGTTTTTTTTTATTAATATGGTAAAGCAAAAAAATCCAGCACCAACACGATCTTATGTATTTCAAGCCAGAGAATAGTTTATTTATAAGACAGTCATTAGCTCATCATTAAATAAAACAAACGAATTCAACAATGTCTGTTTAAAACTGTCTTATGTAATTTTGACGTTCGAAAAGTGAATCATCACTTTGCGACAGTAAGCTGGTGAAATTAATAATGGGATTCTAAAGTTTAATTATCATTATCAACTTAGGTAGCCCTTTCAGAAAGACCGGATATTTCACAAGCGATAAATTCTTATAGGAACCGACCGAATTAGCAAGAACAATATGTTTTCATTTAAAAATCTCTGCGACCCACATATCCGTATCTCTTTATCAAGAGCACAAAGGAAATATTAATTTCCGTTTCCGTAAGGGGTTCCTTTTTGGACTAGACTAGGCTGATACGACAATAGTGGCATACTTTTTTTTCTTCTCTTCACATTGTTTTTAAAATAAGTTTTAAAAAGACGGTTTATGAGCGTAGATTGTGATCATAACGATAAAACATTCTGAGAAATTTGTTTTAAGGATCATGAATTCACTTTTTTGCTCACATAATATTTTAATAAAACAATGTAAATAAAATACTAAAATGAGTTTGTCTTGTTACTAGAGCTTTCGTTTCCTAGGAAAGCGGTAGGAAAATCGTCTTTTTCACCAGTATCTGATGCTCTGTGTTTGGACAGCCGTTATTGTGTGACAGTTCTGCGCTTTCTTAGGAAACCAAACACTAATAGGTAGGTATTTGGCAGCAAAAACAAAAAAAAAAATCAGCTGTTCCCTACATTTATGTTCGCATAACTCTTCAAAATGTAGGGAATAGCTGATTTTTTTTCGCGATTTCTGGTTTGGTCAATGGAAAATTTTGGTTATCATTTTATTATTTAGTTTGTTTAAAATATATTTTTTATGATTACTGACCACTAGCCCTACCTGTGTTTGTGTCTTTAATTAATATCGCTATAGTGGCGGCACGTTCTATACCCTTTCAAACAAAAAGTATTTTCCAGACCAGCCGTCCGGCCCTGAATCGTCAGCAAGTCCAGCCGTCTTCGAGTAATCGGGGAACAAACATAAAAAAAATATTCCGACGGACCTTGTCCTTTTTTTGAAGTCGGTTAAAAAGGTACTACACGACAACTTATACAACAAAGTTGCAAAATGCAGGTGGAATTTGCCTTATAACTTTCACAAAACCTTGGCAAGACCGCCGAAGGTCCCAAGTATCGGATAAACTTTGAACTCAACCTCACGTATCTAAAAGTTTTCAGTAATATAATACACTGAAGTCATATCAATCGTTAGAATTTCCCTGTACATAATAAAACAGACCTAAATATCATATTTTACACGCGTCGTTCATTATTTTTTAATCTCGTTCCTATGTAACGGTATCTGCCAGCCGTTCTTTATGGAGCCCTGTTATAATAAAGGGTATTTGTTTCGGCAAAACATGGCAACTTTGCGCGCCACCCGACTCGGCTCGTCGTTTCATTTTATTGCTTACACCCCTTTTTGCCACTCGTTCCACTAAAATCCCCTAGACCAGTCCCCTGGGGGACTACACAGCACTCAATGTTCCACTACGATACCCTAGGGGATCATATGAAACTCTAATTTCCATTTGAATCCCCTAATTGTTTGAGAACCTTCTTATTGAATTGAAACCTCAATTAATATGTCCAATAAATCAATAATAATAATAAAAATCTATATTAAATTATTAATTATTAAGTATTATTATTAATTCAATAATTGAATTCATATTTTTGGATTACAAACTTTTTTTTAATGTTTAAAACGTTAAGTATAATAAGTTGAATGTTGAAAAAAATCAAACGCCTTAGGTGGGACTCAAACCCGCCGCTGGGGTCGCGGGTTGTCCGAAGGGGTTACCGCGGCCCTGGCATAGGCAACTGAAGGAACACGGGTGGGTTTTAGTCAGTAAAAGTCTGACACGCCCTTCCGCTCCACCCAGAGCGGGAGAAGTTATTTGATGATTTCCCACCCTCAAAAAAAAAAAAAAAAAAAAAAAAAGGTGGGACTCAAACCCACATCTTTCACTATCTAGGTGAACGCGATTCCAACTACGCCGCCGAGATGCTGCACTGGTCGAACCTGCAAAATTCTTCAATGTTCTTGGTACTTTTCTTTCAACATACTTATTTTAGAAAAGTAAATTTTCTTCATTGTTATCCCCTCTTTAAACAGATTTTTAAATATATCGAGCTTTTTCAGGAAGCACATCGTAAGCGCCAAAAATCCCAAAAACGGTTTTAATATTATAGAGTATAATATTATTGAGTATATAGATTATAGAGTACTGAGTCAAATTTTAACATTTGAATTAATAGCGAGGTGCCCATTTAACACCAAGTAAAAATTTTAAATTGATGCTATAAATATTTTGAGAAATATTAAAAAAAAAACATTCTCCTGTATGCGAAATGGCGGTTACGATCTTCTTCCTGAAAAGGCTCGATATGTATTAAGTACATATTGCTATTTTGTAAGTGACTTTTTTATTTAGAGGGGACTATAAAGGAATAGCACTTATTAGTACTTAGAGAATCCCCAGCATAAGGGATCGTAGTGGAACATTGAGTGCTGTGTAGTCCCCTGGGGGACTAGTCTAGGGGATTTTAGTGGAATGAGTGCTTTTTGCTGCTTTTGCATCTTAGATTATTTAGTGAACTTGTACACATCGTAAAGGTGAACACATTGCATCGTTTAAATAAATATTTATTCATCAGTTTTTTGTAATCACACCTACCGCTGTTTGTCTCTGCATCACTCAAAGTAGGAAAAAAAAATCCTTAGGCACTAAGTCCGCAGCTGTACATTTGTACGCTAAAAGTATTGAATAAAAAAAACTTTTTTACAAAAAAAAAAACCGACTTCCAAAAAAAACACTACAAAGTGAAAAATAACTTTAATTTCGGAAGTCGGTGTCTTTGGATCTGTATTTTAGTTTTTTGCCACCGACTTCCGAAATTAAAGTTATTTTTCAATTTGTAGTGTTTTTTTTGGAAGTCGGTTTTGTTTTTGTAAAAAAGTTTTTATTTTTCACTTTTTAGTGGTTCAGTTTGTAATTTATCTAAGTTACAATAACCCAATGTCAACTGCTCATCACGTTTTACAAAATATTGCTTTTCCCGATGCAGGGACGTTAATTGTTGAGGAGTTCTCCTAGTAAGAACCAGGAGAACTGGAGCTCATGGTGAAGTCACCATTACCATTATGCATTTTGACGAGCATAAACCATATTAAAGTAATCGAATCGCAACCTGTGATATACTTAGATATAATTGAGTATTTCCGATGGCCCTCTGTGGTCTTCATCATCAGTTCCAGTTCACCGAATGGTACTTTCCGAGAGCAAATGCACGAGTTACTATAAAAAATACCGAAATCGATATAGGTGTGCCCATAAAATTTGAGGGTTTCCCTCGATTTCCATGGGATCCCATCGTCAGATCCTGACTTGATGATCATGGGACCACTTGGGAAGTATACCCTTTCGAACAAAAAAAGAAAAATCCAAATCGGTCCAGCCATTTTCGAGTAATCGGGGAACATACATAAAAAAAGGTTCCGACGAATTGAGAACCTCCTCCTTTTGGAAGTCGGTTAATAAGTGGTCAGTAGGTATTTCTTTTCTCGCAGAACTAAGGTCGATGACGTTGTGTATACCAATGTGATATTAACTCAATCAATCTGCTTAGCCTTTTCCCAATTACGTTGGGGTGACTTCAGTCTAACCAGATGCAGTATTTTACATGGAGCGACTGCCTATCTGTGGCCTTAGTACGAATTTTCATACTTACTCGATCATGTTAACGTAAACTTCAATTTGTACCGAAACTGAATTAGCGCCGTCTAGAGACTTTAATAGGAAATTCCATACAAATTGACGTAGGTTAACGTTAGCGTAAACGCGATCGACTAAGTATAAAAACTCGCACTAAGACCTCTGACCTCCACAACCCAGTTACTGGGTAACCGATACCCCTTAGTAAAACTGGTTGTCAGAATTGTCGGGTTTCTGACTACCTGTAACGACTGTCAAAGATCTACAAATTACAGTCGGACCAACGGCTTAGGGACTAACCACTTTACTGTTAAAAACTCTTTCTTTTTTTAATTTTAGTAAGTACTTAACTCATGTAACCTGTCATTATGTAAGCTGATCCTGGAGAAAGAACATAACATAAACATTGTCTTGAGTTAATCACAGCGACCAACTATTCTTATCAACGATTACTTAAACGATAAGAATAGTTGGTCGCTGTGATTAACTCAAGACAATGTTTATGTTATGTTCTTTCTCCAGGATCAGCTTACATAATGACAGGTTACATGAGTTAAGTACTTACTAAAATTGTTTATTTTATTTTATTTGACAAAAATATAATTTAATGTATTGTGTTGCGAAAATTATTTTGCATAGGTACTATTGTATAGAATCTAGTTCTTCTAACTGATCAGACAGCTGTGCTGCTGGGGAGTTTGTTCCGCTACTTCTTCTTCCCAGCTAAAGCACTAGGAAGTGGTGAAGGGCGGGCGTTTTGTGGGGACTGTCTTACTGTAATTTTGACGTTCAAAAAGTGCTGATTCTCAGCCTAATTTGAATAAAGGACTTTTGATTTTGATTTTGATTTTGAACAATCAATATAATCTATATATATAAAATTCAAAGTCCTGACTGACTGACTGATTGACTGACTGATATATCAACGCACAGCCTAAACCGCTGAACCTAGAGACTTGAAATTTTGCACATAGATACCTTATACAGTGTAGGCATCCACTAAGGAAGGATTTTTGGAAATTCCATCCCTAAGGGGGACAAATAGGGGATGAAAGTTTGTATGAAAAATCTTATTGTTTGAGTTAATAGACTTGAAACTTGGCATGAATATTTATCCAAGTAAGTTATAAAGTTTGCCATTTTTAGTTTTTGTAAACTACCCCCTCAGGACGGATTGGAGGGTGTCAAAGTTTGTATCAACGCACATCCCAAACCACTGGGCCTAGATATTCCAAATTTGGCACGTAGGTTCCTTATGAAGTCTAGGGGTGCACTAAGAAAGTATTTTTCAAAATTCAACCCCTAAAGGTGTGAAACAGGGATCCAAAGTTTGTATGAAAAATCTTAGTCCTTGATTTAATAGACTTGAAACTTGTCATGAATATTTATCTAAGTACATAAACTATAAAGTTTGTCATTTTTAGTTTTTCTAAACTACCCCCTCAGGAGGGAGTGGGGGTCTCACAGTTTGTATGTAGGAATTTTAACGCACGTTCCGATTTACTCGAAACTCAGTATTTATACTTGAAATCAAAAATGACGAATAACGCGTAACAGGGTTTTTCGAATATCCACCCCTAAAGGGTTGAAAAGGGGTAGTCAATTTTACAGGGCAGGTTTTACTGCGGGGCTTAACTCGAAAATTGGTGTAAATAATCTTTCTTTTAAGTTACGGAAATCTCACAAACGATTTTTTAAAATTGTATCCCTGTGGGGGTGAAAACAGGGAATATAGTTTATATGAAAAATCTTATTCATTTGCTTAATTAAGTTGAAACTTGGCACAAATACTTGCCTAAGCAAGTAATAAAGTTTGTCATTAATAGTTTTTTCCCCAGAGGGAAGGGTAGAGGGGAAGGTGGGAATGGGAGGGAGTGGTGAGCAGGGAAAGGGGAAGGGGAGAGGGTGGTGAGGAGGGAAAGGGGGAAGGGGAGATTGTGGTGAGAGAGAGGGAGGGTAGGGGTGGTGATGAGGAGGCTGAGGAGGAAGATGATGGGGTGGCGAGGGATAGGAGAGCATAGTGAGGGGGAGGGTGTGGAGAAGGGAAGAGTTGTGACGGGGCGGGGAGGTTAGCGGGAAAGTTATGTGGTGAGGGGGTGATAGGGAGACGGGGATGGAGAGAGTGAGGGGGGTGAAAGAGTGCAGTGATGGGGAGGGTAAGAGAGTGGGAAGGGGAGGGGTTAGAGAGAGAGGAGGGGTGTAAGAGAGATTAGGGGGAAGAGGTAGCAGTGCCTTTACACATTAAAGTTGCTTTTTGTATAGCACTGATTCATTAAAGAAACCCAGCCCGACAGAAATGACTGAAAAATAGAAAGTCGGAAACTCGGAGCGACACAAAAAACAGCAGTAAACTCCAGCCGTGCGACGGAGCTGACACGCTTTTTTTATTTGTTTGAACGCGCTAATCTCAGGAACAGGAGCATTTCATAGCCCAATTCTTAAGGAAGGCCTTATTGAAGGCTTATTTAACATCACACTAAAACTCTTAAGTGCCGAGCAAAAAAAAGAGAGAAGGAACGCTAAGCGAAAACGAAGTAATAGCGCGGGAAGGCAATGCGATGCGACAGGGTGGGTTGGGTGAACATGAAATTTTACGCGGAAGAAGTCGCGGGCAGAAGTTATCTCAATATTTTTGTTCCTGTGGCATATTTTGCGACATTCATGCGGGCGAAGCCGCGGGCAAAAGCTAGTGTTAATATATGATCATCATGTAATAATTATCATTTCTTAATACTTAATTAATTTTTGCTAAATGTACCTCTTTTTTTTTCTTTTTTTATTTTGTAAACAGGAGTCAAGGGTTGAGCTGAAAACCAGCGCTTAGCAACCCTTTAGGGGACCTAAGCATAATGCTGACGCTTAAACCTTTCTAAACGCTTCCGGTATTATAATTTTGTGTATGTACCACTACTACTAGCTGTAATACTGCAGACAATAAACATTTATTCTATTCTATTCTATTCTATTCAGCTCAATTCAGATTTTGTCCATAGAAAAAAAAAAACAGTTTTGTATGGAACGCATCTCCATACAAAACTGTTTTTTTTTCTATGGGCGAAAGCTAAATTGAGCTTAATAAGTATAGTTTTCCGAAGCACAGAGGGGTCTCGGTATGGTTTGGTAATGGATGGTCAACCATCCATGGACTGACCTCGGCAAGCGTTGCTTAACCTTAAAGATCGACCTGCGCGACTGTTATTATTTAGCCATGAAGCCACGAGCCCTTCAATGTGATGTGATATTGACTGACGGTAAAGAAACCGGACCATAGACTAACATCTATAAGGAGTAATTGAAATACCTGAAAACCTGAAAAGGGGTCATTGCACTCATCATTATGAACAGCATTTACTATGGGACCATCCCTTAAATCGAGAAAAAATAGAAGCTGCCCCATACATACATTTATGTTCGCAATAACTAAAAATACAAAATTTAGGGAACAGCAGATTTTTTATGAATCAGAACAAAAATAATGTGGTCTGCGAAACTGGTTCTTCCTAGCTTACAAAGGTTCTGTGTATGTCCCTATAACAGAGGGGCAATTCCCGTATTTTTAACAACGTTCGCAATCTCATCTCAGTCTCAATGTGTCAAAAATTGTATAGCGTTTACCTAAATTGACATTTGATTGCCGCTGGCATGAGATTGCGACTTGAATTTGGACGTTTTAGGTACGAGAATTGGCCTTCTGGTTACTCTAGACGGAAAATCTTTTATCTGGTAGGTACTTGGGTACCAGCACCCTAATTGCGTAACACACTATCAATCTGCATCTGAATCATTTTGAAGCAAATTGCTCATACATTGCTTCACATGGTCGAAAAATTTGTTTGCTCGACAACGTAAATAACGCAATGAATGTTGTTGAACTGTCAAAATGAAACCGATTCTGATTGATAGTGTTACGCAATTCCTTCGCTGGTATCAAGTAACTATTACACATACTCATGCCTTGGAACTAATCCGCTTAATCCAATCTGAATCATGAACGCGATCTTATGAAGTGTATCTACTATAGTAGATAGATAGATATATGTAGGTAGTACCTATTAATTGGTTATTGGTTCATGTTGTTTGATTAAGAGGAAACGTGGGTGCTCTTTTCTCTATACAAAAAGATACAAACGCTCTCGCCTGTTTTCTTTCTGGTTAATGACCATAAAGCAATGATTTTTTACAGAAATATAAATATCAGTTAATTGTATGCCCCTATGTTTTCCTTTTTGATGATATATTATTTTTATAGGAACTAGAACCCTCCAAAAATGCTCAAAATTGCCTATTCAGACCGCTGTCAACAGACGCCTAGTGTACCAATTTGACAACTATTAACGAAAAAAGAAAAACATAGGGGCATAGTATATATCCTTCTTATTCAGTTTATGAAATATCTTTTAAATTGGTCCAATATTGGAGGAGGAAATAGGCGAGAGCCAAACCTCGCAATGTGACTTTTTACATAGGCTATTTAGTCGGATCTGCAGTTGTCCTTATCGCACGAATTCGAGGGCGGAGCGCTCGCAGAGCGACAGCAATACCTTGTTAAAATACCTAACTGGCCACCCGTCTTTCCTCTTAAGGTTTCCGCAGACACAGGCGCTTCCGCAGGCGCGACGCGACAGCACAACGTGACTCTAGTAGAACCATTTCTATGAAAACTTCGTGGAAATTGTTCTACCAGAATCACGTCGTCGCACTGTCGCGTTGCGCCTGTCTGTGGGAGCCCTTAATGTATACCGTGATTTTTTTATAATAAAGACAAGAAAACCGAGGGTTTCACGTTATATCCATCAAATTGTGAATTTTCACTTTACAAAAACTTTTAGGAAATATTTTACGATTTTTAATTCTCAAAATTGGTGTTAAAATGTCCACTGTAACATATTTGATTACCTACTAAACAACCGTGAAAGTTCCACAGTAAAGATGATACTAGAATGCGTGGAATCATCATGCACCATCATCATCATTTAAGCCAAAAGACATCCACTGGCCGGCTGGCATTATGCATTACATCACAAAAATAAAATGGTTACTAGATCATTTTAGGCCAAAGGGTTGGAAAGTGATCAGCGCTTCTGTTTGGTATCGTTTCGATTACACACTAATTGGTATCGGACACGGCTCTCTTACTGGAATACTGAAACCAAATAAAACGCAGCCAGATCATTCGATTACTACCTAGAGTTAGTTGATTGGCAGATCGTGATCGATTTTTGATGACGATCCTAGTTCAGCCGTGTGGTTCTGTAAAGCTGAGCGTCCATTGGTCCGCGCCGGCCGCACCGCACGCACGGCACGCAACGGATTGAACGGATTTGCCGATGGCATGCGTCCATTGTCCACCGATCCGCGCCGCACAGTGGTCTGAAAAGCTAGTACCATAGTCAAAGAAACTTAAAGTCAAAAATTCAATCTGCCTACCCTTTTCCCAAATATGTTGGGGTCGGCTTCCAGTCGAACCGGATGCAGCTGAGTACCAGTATTTTACATGAAGCGACTGCCTATCTGACCTCCACAACCCAGTAACTGGGTAATACGATACCTCTTGGTAAGACTGGTTGTCAGACTTTCGGGATTCTGTCAAAGACGACGTCTGGGTAACTGTCAAAGATCCACGAATGACAGCCGAGACCAACGGCTTAGCGTGCTTTCCGAGGCACGGAGGATATACCCAAATATGTAATGACGGTCACCCATCCACGGACCTACCCCGGAAAGCGTAGCTTAACCTGATGGAACGACCCGTACGGCTGTTATTACTTAGCCATGAGCTCCTCTCCTTATAGAAACTTAAAGTAAGGAATTAAAAGAAAAATGTAATGCCTCCTGGTATACCTGCTTTTACCTATGGATGGTATAAGTAGCTCCACGCGTGAGAAAAAAAGTTTTGTGTTATTCGGGAGAAAACACATATACTTAGTAATTTTTTTTGAAACTGAATGAAACTGACAGGCTGGTGCTCACACGAGCTATTATACCATACACGGCGATCAAGATGACATACAATTTTGCTCCTTTGGGTGCCGCTTTTTTAAATTTGGAATTTTCGATTCTATTCTTTGACGTGGTTAAATGAATTTTGATTGTATCCGTTTTCTTCTATAAAATTGCATTCCAAGAACTAATTAACTCACTTGCTAATCACCGTGATTATGGTTAAATTACGTAAAGGGAGGTAAACCAGAAGCATTACATTTTTTAAAATTCCTTTTAAGAGTATGGAGCTCGATTTCCAGACCACTGTGCGCCGGCCGGAATGGACGCCGCCGGCACGCAGCGTATTGGACGGATTTGCCGGTGTCATTTTAGAATAATAACAAAGCATGGAAGGAGTGCTAAAATAGCAACTGAACTCAATATATTTGTTTCATTTTGACTTATAGAGCCGGTATGATGTTAGAAAAGGACACGTATACCTACAGAAGATGTTTCGAAATTTTGTAGGTTGTTATTCATTTTATTCTGACTAGTGATGTGATCCACAAAATTTCAACGTCGATAGAATTTACAATGACATGCATTTTGATGCTGCCAAAAATAATACCCGTAGGTACCTAAAATTTATAAATTACTAAGCATACCTACTTAAGAGGGAATACATAATATGTATCTTCATCGTTTTTTTTAAGTTAGTTCAAAATGAAACGATACTTTAATAAGTATGAATTAAATAATTCGTTGTCATCGTCATCATCAAAACACAGTTGTTATGTATTTATATTCGTTGATCAGTTTATATTCGGCAAGAAATTGAGCAAAAACTTATCGATGGAAGGTTAATATTTATTGTTTATTTTCTTTTCGTGATGAATAGAACTTGCAGCCCCAAACCACACTAGACATTGCTGCACGTCCACACACTATTTGTAGTTAAACAAAAAACAGTAGAAATATTATTGTTAGAACATCCCAGAACCATAGACGATTACGACAAATACATAGACAATGAACACGCGAATAAGTCAAGTAGTTCAATGAACGAATTGTCAGACATTAAAGCAAGTACCTACTATCAAATTTGGCCGGGTTGAATGAAAACCAATATAACCAAATGACAGTTCATCTTGTGTCATGCCAAAAAAGTAAAACCAAGAGTAAATCATTTTTATCTCTTTCCCACATCCTTTTTCGGGGTGTCATGCATCCACTATTTTTATTCTGAGTGTTTTATTGTTATCAGTAGACCTCGTCTATCATGAAGATTGACGAAGATATTATTATTATCAGTTGCTTGTTGGCAGAAGAACGTTAAACTAAACGTAGAAAGTGGGTTCACGATTGAATTGACTTGAATTAGGAATTTAATTTAATTTGAATTGAATTTAGGGATTGACCAAGCACACATAACACACAATAAATCACAGAACACACACACACATCACAGAATAAATAATAGTACTTGGCGGCGTGGGGCGTCGCGTGATCGCGTCAGACGTGTTTCGCTGAGTGCGTATAGACCCTGACTGACTAACAAGAACAACGTGTAGTTGTCGAGAGCTGTAAGTGCTTAGCTCTAGCGGTGTGTACCAGTGCAAGAGTAATGTAATAATTTTATGCTAATTCTATTGATGATTTTATTTATTATTGCAAAGCTAGTACCTACGCTCTAACGGCAGAAGCAACTGCACCCGTCGACAGGTCGACGACTGCAGTGCAGTTGCCTTTCCCGTTGATGCGTGCCGCTCATGTTTATGAGCACGAGTCTAAACCTTTTTTTTTGTTCTCAATTTTAATAATGAAGCACAACAGATATGCAGTCAGAAAATCAATGTTGTTTTATTTTTTTTATCTAGACTGGTCTTTATACATGTAAGGACTAGTTTAGATAAAAAAAATTGTAAATGTTATGCTTGGTCAATCCCTAGAATCACCTAGAGATGACACTGACAGATGCGGTGAGTGGTACGAGAGCCCATGACCAAAATTTTTGTCCTATCGTTTTAAGATCAAAACTGTATAAAATCGATAGATTTGGTTATTCTGAATCCAAAAATATGAATTTAAGAAATTTTATAGCAATCTATCTGATTTTCAGAATGTAGTTGAACGATAGATTTTAGATACCGAAAACACAATTTTCAGAAACTAGTAGCGTCACACGTACCTACCCAGGAGACCATTTGAGAAAATTAAAAATGAGGCAGAAAAAAACCCAAAGCAACCCGTCTGAAAATCATGTTTTCAGGTGTACGTTGATCAGTTGATGCGAATAAAACAATTTTCAGAAGAAAGAGCATCGTATGCGTTAAAAGCATTTTGAACGTGTCGAAAAATTTTGCCGATCAGTAAGTGTCTGAAAACTATTGAACATTATTAAAAAGGTTGCCCAGATGTATAAAAAGCTGATGTCAGACAATTTATTGTCGCGCCTTACTTTTTCAATAGTCAAAATTAGTAAAAAATAGTCAAAGTATTGCGGCGTGTATCGTGCAAATGAATAAGCTGAAACTCTAAAATTTCTATGTCTGTTTCAACACCATGTGGTAACTCAATGTCGGAGTAAATCAATTTCCTCGCAAAATGCTTTTTACTCCGATAGTCAGCTACTTCTGTACACTTTTGAAAATTCTAATGCGTAAATGTCTTCACTTTCTCGATTTTTATATATCTTTGCAAAACACACAGATCAGGGGGCTTACTATGAGCTCTTATAGCAGGGCAGAAGCTGAACGGTGTGAGAGAGAGACGGAGCTATAGCACCATCTTTTTTTCTCAACGGATCCATGATGTTTTTTCACGTGGTAGGTCTTTTTTTTCAGGTTAGCCATTTTTCATACAATACCACAGAGCATATACATATATGTTAATATACCTTACAAATGGTGGGAATAACCTGGTGACGCTTGCGCTAGTGAAGCGAAAGATAAGAGCGTAACAAGCACCGCGCGCGCGTTTGTCGGGCGACTCCGAAACGTGCTTTTGGTTTTTGGAATTAACGTGACATTTAAAATTTCTGAAAAGAGGTTTATGGTAACCCAGGTAACTAACAAAAAATTTAATGAAATATTGAAGCAGTTTGCTATGATACAGATCGGTTAAATTTTTTGACATTTTTGAAAATGCGCTCTCGCCACATGTGACGCGCAAAATGTCTGAAAACAGACTTTTCGTAATAAAATTACGAAACCTATGTACATTTTTATCAGACATATTGTGATAAAACCATCTGCCTATTTTTTTTGACGTAGCAGAAATGGACTTTGACCGGTGCTGCTCACTGAGTCGGGTTCAGAATCATCTAAACTAGGTAACGATTTTATACGGTTTTGGTCGTAAAACGATGCGACATGGTTTTGGTCATGGCCTCTCGTACTACACAGTTCCGTGCCGATGACGTCACAAGGCATTCCGTGTGACGTCACCGGCATTCCTTGTGACGTCACCGGCACGCAACGCCTTTTTTGCTCATATATGCCGGCGGTCGGTGCGGCTGGTACCGCCAGTGGACGCAGTGCTATATGAATTCATACAGAGCAAACCAAAATCCGTTGCGTGCCGTGCGTGCGGTGCGGCCGGCGCGGACCAATGGACGCTCAGCTTAAGACCTCATTCTGAACTTCGAATCTATTCAGATTCCCGACAGCGGATTCCCGCTGTGAGTTTCTTGATTGGCGTTCTAAATTCAAAGTGTCAAATAAAAAACAAGTGAGAAGAATTGATGCGAAGTGAGATGCGAGGTGTTGTTTGAATTTTACAGAATCGACGTACAGAACTCTGACACTAACCATAATGTAATATTAAGTTATGTTGACTTTGCAATATTCCCTTATATGGTGTCGGTGAGAATACTACTATAATAAAATTGTAATAAGAAAATGACACTGATCGAGTCAAAGATCGTAATAAAAAATTCATGAACTTCAATAAGGACTAGGGTATTGTTAAAAGTAGACCCAAGGGGGCATTCATTAATTAAGTGAGGCGTTTAGGAGGGGGAGGTGGTCGAGCCGAATCTCACCCAATCTCACGTGGCGGAGAGGGGGGTTTCGCATGAAACAATGTAAAATTACGAGAAAACTGGGTAGTTATTATTAAAAATAAGTACATTTAAAAACAATTAAGCAAATCTTGTTTATTTGAATAAATCGAATGCAATTAAGCACATAGTGGTGCCAATTCTGTTGTACACCGAACTAAACTAACGAAACTATCACTAAAATTTCTGGCTATGAGAATTTTAGATATAAATAATCTGAAAAAAAAATCTCTTAATTTAAAAACAATTTTGAAACAACTTAAATCGAGTTTGACAATCGCGACTCCGCGTAGTACTAGTTTAGAGCCGGAGGCAGGGAAACACACATTTTACATGGAATTTTTCACTTTTTGTATGGAAAATATGAAAAATTTTCAAATTTCTCTTACCCACCTCTTACCATGTTGGGTTTTAGGGGTTTAGAAAGTCCAAAAAGGATTGCAAAATATTAATTGTTTTTACGATAGGACACACCGTTTTCGAGATATAAGCAAAAAAAAAGGTACATTACTGGGCCCCAAGTCTGCTATTTTTTAGAAATTCGTCATTCCAACACGATCCCATTGTCACCGCATTGTCATTTTGCTAAAAGTTCGTAATCTGCTAAATTCATAATTTCTTACAATAGACTGTCAGTGGTTGACCACTGGAAAGTCATAATGACGCCATTATGACGCCATTATATTAGTAGATTACCAAACTTGTCAAAATCAACAATTATGAAATCAATGATAGACCATTCTGACACTATTGTAATAGCAGACTTGAGGCCCTGTATTTGCTCCTGAAGTCAAGGTGCTGGTGTGAATTTTAGTTCATGACAACTAGTTTTATTCCTCACTTTTTAATCGCGATTAAAAATAGTCTGATTTAGTTTGACAATCAAAATTTTTGGTGAAAATTATCAAATTCAGAACAGCAAAATTGCCATTTTCACTAAATTAATAGCTCAGTACCATATTAGTGCTTTCAAACTAAAATTATAGTTAAATTGAATCACTTTAGTCAATTTCAGAATGGGAAATCGTCGTTTGACAAGAATACCTACTTAAAACGAAATTTTCGTGATTTTTATTAGTCTAATTTGAAGGCATTTGTGACAAGAGAATCGGCACCATTATTAACGTATTTACACTAAAAAATATGCATTTTGAAAACCTCACGTGAGATAAGAGGTCGAGCCAAATCTTCCGACATCTCACTAAGGGAGGCAGGGGGTCGACAAATCGCCAAAATCGCCTCACGTAATTAATGAACGCCCCCAATCCATGATCATCATATCATCCGAAATATGTCCTCTGCTGCCGAAATATGTCAACCGATCCTTTGCGTTGTCTGCATCTAGAGCCAAGATTATATTTTTCACCTAACTAATTACTCAAAATAACATCAAATGCATAATCTTGTAGAAGAATAAAAGAAATGCGAACAGGATAAAAGCAATTTCCGTCCTGAACCTTAACCTGTATTAAGCCCCATGCATAAGATATGCGTACACGCTACATATTTTATATCTCCTTTACAAAAGTTAGCAGAGGAGGACATACATTGTGACTTAGAAAGCTGGTGACGTATGACGGAGTCTACCAAACTATGTTACAGACTAGAATTAATGTAGATGACTTTGTTTTTTCCCTAGCTTATTTTTGAATGGCTCTTTTAGGGCAAGGTGGCCTGAAGGTAAAGAGGCCCGGTCCGCAGAGGTAGAGGCTCCCTGGGTGGGAGCCTCTACTTCAACGTGAGTATGTAAGAATGTGACTTGTTAGAATTATTGAAAATTAATAAATAACTAAAAGTTTATCTTGGACATTACTACTTACGGTAAAGTAAAATCATTGTCAGGAAACCCGGAATTTAAAACATTGGCAGAAAACCCGGACAAGTAAAACATTTTCAGGAAACCCGGACTTTAAAACATTGGCAGAAAACCCTGACTAGTAAAACATTTTCAGGAAACCCGGACTTGTAAAACATTGGCAGGAAACCCAGACTTGTAAAACATTGTCAGGAAACCCAGACTTGTAAAACATTGGCAGGAAACCCAGACTTGTAAAACATTGGCAGGAAACCCAGACTTGTAAAACATTGGCAGGAAACCCGGACTTGTAAAACATTGTCAGGAAACCCAGACTTGTAAAACATTGTCAGGAAACCCAGACTTGTAAAACATTGGCAGGAAACCCGGACTTGTAAAACATTGTCAGGAAACCCAGACTTGTAAAACAAACATAGGTCAGAAAACGGTTCTTCCGGTGAATGACGTTTTTATCCTGCAGTGGATTAAAAGTTGCTGTTAAGTTTAATTTATTTCTGAATATGAATTTAATTTTTAAATGTAAAATTCAATACGCAATGTTGAGTTTTATTTTGTGTGTACGTTATCATGCTTTACAAATATAATTAATATCATGTTGTGGGTTTTAGCTTCAGCAAACATATAATTTCAATTTTGCTATGTTGGGCTTTCAGCTGATGGATGACATTGCCTGCAGTGGATTAAAATATTATTTATTTGAAATAAAATATTGATGCAAATATTTCATAGGCATCCTAATTATACATATAATTCTCACCTACAATATATTTTATTGCTGTGAATTCACTTCTGAATTAAATTCGCTTCTACTTTATGTTATGGAAACAAAAAAAAAACATTTTACGAAACCACATAAATCTTTTTATCCCATACTTAATGCGGCCCACATCCCTTAAACAGGCCCAACATAACTCGTATAACACGAAAGAAAAATTACTCCCGTTCACTATTTTTCACATTACCGAATCCAGGTTAAGCCGTTTCGGATACAGGGAAAGTTGGTGGAAGTGCCCGGGAGGGTGGAACTTTGCAAATATATTAGGTCCACAAAATGGGCCGGTACAAACACAATTTGGGGCTGTCGCGACCGCGGCTCCCTTTCCTTTAGGGCTGCAATCGACACCTTTTGTCAGTCTTAACAATCGTTAAAAACTGATCGAAATGAGTTACTAAGAAAATAGTGTTCAGTTTCATTGGTGAATTTCACCAATGAAACTGAAAGCGATCAGCTAAACTCTTTCATCACATTGACACTGTCAGCTTTTGACAGCTGCACAACAATGATGACACTGACAGCTCTTGGACGCGGTTTAGATGTGCTAATCGCGTTCAGTTTCATTGGTGTTTGCTCTAAGAAAACAATATCAAGTTCTATGGGTTTGCAATGATATTTCTGTCGCTAGGTGGAGCATTAGAACTAAGTAGTGTTCCGTTTTCTTTTATTTACTGTACGGATAATTTTTAAATATTAATTATTACATAACAGAAAAAACAAGAACTCCTATCAGACCAGTCCCCAGAGAAGGTCCTATTATTTTTTGTAACACAAAAACAAAACTCATTTTCCTTTTGCCTTCCGTGTAAACCCTATTACAATGTAAAAAAAATCTGTCAATAGAATCGAATTGATTGTATACCGATCCCCTAAACAAGCAATGGGTTCCTAATAGGGAATGTGGCGTGTGATCGATGGTTTTTGTTGTTAGTAACATCTAATTTTGCTAATTGATTAAAAGCTCTCCCTAAAGGGAAATAAGTTAATAACAGAAGTTCTGAGATGGTTCGTATTGTACGAAATACTGAATCGAATGAGTTCTTACCTAGTTATATGAATGGCATGTGTACATAGGTAAGTATTATCTATATATATATATATATATATATAAATAAAACGAGAAGTCCTGACTGACTGACTGACTGATTGACTGACTCATCAACGCCCAGCCCAAACCCTTGGACCTAGAAAGCTGAAATTTTGCACAGAGGTTCCCTTTATAATGTAGACAAGGAATAAGGAAGGAATTCCTGGTAGTACGTTCCCGTGGGATATTTTCCGACATCTACGCGGGTGAAGCCGATGGCAAAAGCCAGTTTAATATATATTTTTATGATTTTAAACAATTAACTGTTTTTGTGAGATAATAAAAAAAGTGTAACTCCAGATAGTGTTTTTAAAATGAAAGAATAGCTCTAACTCAAATATTTTTGTAAGAGCTTAAATTTTCCATTTTCCATTATTCAATTAGATATGCCCAAGGATGGCTTGCGTATAGGCTTATAAGATAGGAGGTTCTATACAACCTGCAGCTTGCGAACATGGCACTTGCATCTTTCATACTATAAAAACTTTTTTACAAAAACAAAAACCGACTTCCAAAAAAAAAAAACAATACAAAGTGAAAAATAACTTTAATTTCGGAAGTCGGTGTCTTTGGATCTGTATTTTAGTTTTTTGCCACCGACTTCCGAAATTAAAGTTATTTTTCACTTTGTAGTGTTTTTTTTTGGAAGTCGGTTTTTGTTTTTGTAAAAAAGTTTTTATTTTTCACTTTTTAGTGGTTCAGTTTGTAATTTATCTAAGTTACAATAACCCAATGTCAACTGCTCATCGCGTTTTACAAAATGTTGCTTTTCCCGATGCAGGGCCGTTAATTGTTGAGGAGTTCTCCTAGTAAGAACCAGGAGAAATGGAGCTCATGGTGAAGTCACCATTACCATTATTTTGATGAGCATAAACCATATTAAAGTAATCGAATCGCAACCTGTTATATACTTAGATATAATTGAGTATTTCCGATGGCCCTCTGTGGTCATCATCATCAGTTCCAGCTCACCAAATGGTACTTACCGAGAGCAAATGCACGAGTTACTATAAAACATACCGAAATCGATCTAGGTGTGCCCATAAAATTTGAGGGTTTCCCTCGATTTCCATGGGATCCCATCATCAGATCCTGACTTGATGATCATGGGACCACTTGGGACGTATACCCTTTCGAACAAAAAAAGAAAAATCCAAATCGGTCTAGCCATTTTCGAGTAATCGGGGAACATACATAAAAAAAAAAAGGTTCTGACGAATTGAGAACCTCCTCCTTTTGGAAGTCGGTTAAAAATATTCCCACAAATTAAAGGTATTAGATTCCGCAAATGAAATCTAAATATAGAATAAAACATGACCTAAATGTGTCTGCACGGACTGTGCTGGACAGACACAGACAAACGTTTCATTAGCATGCATCATACAAGCAACATCAAATGAGTACTGGAATTTTGTAATAACAGATTATATTTCAGTGATGGTAGTTTATATAAAGGAAGCCAGTGGGAAAAAACATACGACGCTAGTAATCGCCATGTTTATTTTTTAAGAGAAAGGATTAGTAAAAATATAGACTCTACTTACTTTTCGCCACCACTGAGTGGGACCTACTACGAATCAGAATTTTGTATCATGAATAAAAAGCAATATACCCGCTACTTTCTACCGGTCCATCATAGTTCAAATCTGGACAAAGTACGGGAGATAATTCTGTTAATCCTGGAAGACCCGAAAAGATGATAGTCAAGACCCGAAAAGTTTTCAAGCTTCCAACCATACATGTCCCTCCGTACTCAGTACGTATGTATTTTGCAAGACACATCCAACTTGTCCCGTATCCCGAACTTCAAAACAACTCCTCAGCGAGTTCCACTTGCCAAAAAGTGTTGACAATGCATTACCGTATAGACACAGTACCAACAAAGGCCTACGTGCAAAAATAACGAAGCCTAAATATTGTATGAGTACATACCTACCTGTTTACTAAAGCCTTCCTATATTCACGTCGGCGATTCAGACCGGCCAGCGGGTTTATTATTAGAAAAGTTTTACCTTTTCGTGGTTACAGGATTTTGATCTGCTTAAACAGGCAGGATATAGAGGAAATTGAGTTTCCTTGCATTTCGTTTCGTGATCGTTCGAAGGCTCCTATTGTCAAATTGTATACAGACCTTTCGGTGGTGTTGGTTGTCGCTTACTGGTATTTGAAGTTTTGCACGTAGCTTACATAGACCCTCTTTGTGAAGATGTTTAGTGCCAGCATTATTCACGACTGTTTGTGTATTATCCAATGATGAAAGTTGTCCACATAACATAAATTAGGTATTTGTATCACAAAATGATATTTTCATTACTCTATATAGGGTGACTGGTAATTAGTGACCGATACCTAAACACATGATTGTGCTCATGATAACAAACAACTTTTACCATGGGACCAAACCTGAAATCGCGAAAAGTAAATCAGCTGCTGGCTACATTTTGACGAGTTATGCGAACATGAATGTATGGGGCAGCTGATTTTTTTTTCGCGATTTCAGGTTTGGTCCCATAGTAAAAGTTGTTTGTTATCATGAGTATAATCATGTGTTTAAGTATCGGTCACTAATTACCAGTCACCCTATATAAGTTCGCTCCTATAAAAGCAGAAATATTTTCCACCACAATTTACGCAGTACTTAGTTCTCCATTATTACCTTGTAGTAATATGTACCTTACAAAGTTGGAAGGCTAATTAATTTGTCGTGTCGCGTACACACTGTACTGAGTAGGTGGTAGATATTAACTCTTCGTCGATTGTTTCCTGAGTAGGTAGGCAACTATCCTAATATTGTTTTTGAAAGAAATAGGCTTTTATATTCCGCGACTGCTTCGAATATTGGGATATCCAAATTAAGACAAATTGCAAAATAGATTGGTGTTCTAGTTTGGCTTATCAAGATTTATTAGCTCAAATTAGAGACGAAAGAAATAGGTACTGGAAATTTGAAGAACAATAGGGTTTCAAAGAAAATTATGTTTAAATATGACTTGTGAATTTTGTTCGTTAATGTGAAATAAAAAATGAAGATCCATGTATTTTCTAGGAGTCTCTCCATATTTTTGAAAGATTGTATGTTTCTCAACGTTATACAGTAGCTATCATCATCACCTTTATTTGCTTGTTAATATTTCCTTCAGGTTAATAGCTTCCTGCAAACAGAGGATGCCCTAAAGTGATCAGAAATACTGTCATCTTCATGTTACTATAGTAACATCAAATGTCAATCTAACAGTTGTGTAAGGTGATAAAATTAGAAGAGATGGTGAATTTGAGATCATGATGATGACATTAATGAAGTGGTTGAAGTAATTTGATGTAAAGCCTCTGTAGGTATTAGTTAAAAGCCAATTCAAGGATTTGTTCGACCAATAGAATTCCCTAATCGGCCAAATTCCAATACATCATACATTGAATTTGCGGTTGATACAAAGCTAGCTGTCTATAATCTATACTAATAATAATAATATTATAAAGAGGTAAAATTTGTTTGTAAGTTTGTAAGTTTGTATGTTTGTAAGTTTGTATGTAGGGGGTAATCTCCGGAACTAATGATCCAATTCTAAAAATTTTTTCACTGGTAGAAAGCTACATTATTCCTGAGTGCTATAGGCTATAAATTATATTTATATCATGCATATTAGCCGAGCTATCACAATTTTTGTCTAACAAGTCGGAAAGAAATACGTCTTTAAACAGACTTTTTTGCATGCGCTGCCTAAACGGTTGTTTAAAATTGAGAACAATGTATGGCAGTCTGGTCCATCTATACTAATATTATAAAGAGGTAAAATTTGTTTGTAAGTTTGTAAGTTTGTATGTTTGTAAGTTTGTATGTAGGGGGTAATCTCCGAAACTAATGATCCAATTCTAAAAATTTTTTCACTGGTAGAAAGCTACATTATTCCTGAGTGCTATAGGCTATAAATTATATTTATATCATGCATATTAGCCGAGCTATCACAATTTTTGTCTAACAAGTCGGAAAGAAATACGTCTTTAAACAGACTTTTTTGCATGCGCTGCCTAAACGGTTGTTTAAAATTGAAAATAATGTATGGCAGTCTGGTTCGTCTTAAATAATTCTACAAAAAAGTCCGCGACACCATATTTCTATCTTTTATATTTTACCTTTTATACATCTTTTATTGTTTTAAAAAAGTATTTTTTAGACATACTTACGTTTGGATGATTATTTACACAACATCACATTAATCCTTATCAAAATAAGTTATTTTATGATCACAAGGACATCATGGAGATAAGATTTGGCCTTTACAGTATGGCAATTGGTCGTACAGTTTCGGAAATAATATAAAATTACTAAAACGCTTCATACCGCTCGCTCTTGAGCAAACATGTTTAGTGCGGGCGTTTTATCAATTTTAACTATAGATGGCGTTGTGCAAATAAGTCATTTTTCTGAATTGCGAGATTTATTATTTCAATAATATCGGTGGAATACAACGGTTTGTTTTTTTGTTAGTTTGTTTGAACGCGCTATCTCTGGAACTACCCCAGTCGGATTTGAAAAAAATCTTTGTGGAGTTTTTGAGGAGGGCTATAGGCTATTTAACATCACGCTAGGGCCCTTAGAAGCCGAGCGCGAAGTAATAGCGCGGGCTGGCGATGCGGAAGGATATAGGCTATTTAACATCACGCTAGGCCCCTTAGAAGCCGAGCGCGAAGTAATAGCGCGGGCAAGCGATGCGGAAGGATATAGGATATTTAACATCACGCTAGGGCCGCTAGCAGCCGAGCGCGAAGTAATAGCGCGGGCAGGCGATGCGGAAGGATATAGGCTATTTAACATCACGCTAGGGCCCTTAGAAGCCGAGCGCGAAGTAATAGCGCGGGCTGGCGATGCGGAAGGATATAGGCTATTTAACATCACGCTAGGCCCCTTAGAAGCCGAGCGCGAAGTAACAGCGCGGGCAAGCGATGCGGAAGGATATAGGATATTTAACATCACGCTAGGGCCGCTAGCAGCCGAGCGCGAAGTAATAGCGCGGGCAGGCGATGCGGAAGGATATAGGCTATTTAACATCACGCTAGGGCCCCTAGAAGCCGAGCGCGGAGTAATAGCGCGGGCAGGCGATGCGGAAGGATATAGGCAATTTAACATCACGCTAGGGCCCTTAGGAGTCGAGCAAAAATAAAAAATGTTAGAAAGGATGCTAAGCGCAAACGAAGTAATAGCGCGGGCAGTCGTTGCGATGCGATGCGTGGGGGTTAGTGGGGGGGGGGGGGTACAAGAAATTTTACGCGGACGAAGTCGCGGGCAGAAGCTAGTCTTAAATAATTCTACAAAAAAGTCCGCGACACCATATTTGTATCTTTTATATTTTACCTTTTATACATCTTTTATTGTTTTAAAAAAGTATTTTTTAGACATACTTACGTTTGGATGATTATTTATACAACAACATATTAATCCTTATCAAAATAAGTTATTTTATGATCACAAGGACACCATGGAGATAAGATTTGGCCTTTACAGTGTGGCAATTGGTCGTACAGTTTCGGAAATAATATAAAATTACTAAAACGCAAAATAACTTTAATTCATACCGCTCGCTCTTGAGCAAACATGTTTAGTGCGGACGTTTTATCAATTTAACCATAGATGGCGTTGTGCAAATAAGTAATTTTTCTGAATTGCGAGATTTATTATTTCAATAATGTCGGTGGAATACAGCGGAAGAGTTTGTTTTTTTGTTAGTTTGTTTGAACGCGCTATCTCTGGAACTACCCCAGTCGGATTTGAAAAAAATCTTTTTGTATTTTATAACCCAGTTCTTGAGGAGGGCTATAGGCTACTTAACATCACGCTAGGGTCCTTAGGAGCCGAGCGCGAAGTAATAGCGCGGGCAGGCGATGCGGAAGGATATAGGATATTTAACATCACGCTAGGGCCCTTAGAAGCCGAGCGCGAAGTAATAGCGCGGGCAGGCGATGCGGAAGGATATAGGCTATTTAACATCACGCTAGGGCCCTTAGAAGCCGAGCGCGAAGTAATAGCGCGGGCAGGCGATGCGGAAGGATATAGGATATTTAACATCACGCTAGGGCCCTTAGAAGCCGAGCGCGAAGTAATAGCGCGGGCAGGCATGCGGAAGGATATAGGCTATTTAAAATCACGCTAGGGCCCATATAAGCCGAGCGCGAAGTAATAGCGCGGGCTGACGATGCGGAAGGATATAGGCTATTTAACATCACGCTAGGGCCCTTAGGAGTCGAGCAAAAATAAAAATGTCCAAAAGGATGCTAAGCGCAAACGAAGTAATAGCGCGGGCAGTCGTTGCGACGCGATGCGTGGGGGTTAGTGGGGACAAGAAATTTTACGCGGACGAAGTCGCGGGCAGAAGCTAGTAGACTATATAATATTATTAGTGTGGAACACTACTCAGTTGAATGTCAGGTAACATGCATTCTCCATTTCGGCCGACAGTTATTGACTGACCAGAGAGGCTCGTGGCGAACTAATAATAGCCACACGCCGCGCGCCGGACCGTTTGTACAAACACGCCTCACGCACACATTTACATCATAGTATGCCGACCGGCCGCCATTATGTGACACGAGCGACGGCGTATTAGCACTCTTCGCAGGTACTCGCACACATAGATCGGTACGGTGCTTCACTTTCGATATGCGTGGCGCGGAGTCCTCCTTTTTTTATACGTCTATGCCTGAAACTCGTACAAAACTATGCAAGTAGCTTGCATGCCATTGTGACATTCACCAATCAGAAGCTTGCATAGTTTTGTGCAACCTACATGCATGTGTATTCCCGCTCTTACATTAGTCTATCTATAGACTGTTATCACTACTATAACTATAGACTGTTTCTCTTATAGAGAAGAAATTATAATTGCTCACTGCAAGTTGAAGATTGTGGAATACTAAGTTTCACGACACGACATACATCTTGTGGGTAACTTATAGGAACCGGGAATTAGGTTCCTAGACTAACGAGTAAGCGTTAGATAATCATGGCCAGTCGGGCTATTCTGGGTAGTAATATTTATGCTTAATTCGGAGAAGAGGATCAAATATCTGTCGGTTGATGAACTATGTGCTTATGTTACCTACATGTATAATAAATTACGGGTGCTTAATTATCAGTAAGACAAGAGATGAGTCTAGAAAATGTCAAGGTTAAATCATTTAACAAACCAATGAAAGTTTCTAATTTTCAGTATAGGTACAGTCCGCGAGGTCTAAGCTGAGCTTTGCATTTGTGTGAGTGCACATAGATAATGTAGGTGTGACGTCGGGCATAGAGCGCGACGCGTTCTTTGTTTGGTTTAAAACAGGTTTATACTGCTTTTTGGCAATCGGCCTTTGCTCTTTTAGTACGAGAGGCCATGACCAAAACCATGTCGCATAGTTGTAAAACGTAAAACGATGAGACGATTGAAGATTTTGTCTTACGTAAAACGATAAGACAAAAATTTTGGTCATGGGCTCTCGTACCATTTTGGTGATCACTCACACAAATGCAAAGCTCATCTTAGGCCTCGCGGACTGTACTTAGCTATTATTTAGAATTTTTTATAAGGATGGTTGGGGACGATCACAAAATTCTTAGGTTATGTCACAAACCAAAATATTTAAGCAATCATTTGCATGTCGTGCACTTGATACAGTCGACAGAAGGAAATTGGATTTCAAATACAACTTTTAGAGCTTCATCGAGCGACGAAATTGTGACATGTGTCATGGCTACGTTTGGCTGTGCTATATGGAGGGGATTGGCTTGGATGACATCGATGACATGGTCTATATTAACAAAAACAATTTTTATTGAACCCAAAATTTTTGGGTTCAATAGAAATTATTTTTTGTTTTACTCCCACAGAATTCTAGAGTCAGTTATTTACTTAAGTAATGTCACTAGACTTTCAGCCTGTCGGGGATTTGTTTTGACAACATATCGAACACATCGAATAGCCAAAACATACATAGGTTACTGAATTTAGTCTTTTATTCCATTTTTAAACCATTACTATAACTTCCACAACGATCCAACATTTTTTAGTTTAATTATAATGTTAATTCTATTTTCCTGCAACACGCCACATTACAAGGAAAAGTACCAAAACATTACTCAAATATTTATCACCAGCAACTGTGGGTGTGCGAAAGCATACCTACCTGTGTCTAATCCTCTGAGATTTAGACGCGTGGGTCAAAGAGCAAAGTATATAAACTCCTCACAGACAACCCTGTATCATTTACAACATTACGACTAAAAGTTTAAACACGTGCCCTTTGAACATTACAACAAATTCTCAAACCCAACCTGTAAAATTTAAGTAGCATTAAGATGAAATAAACTCTTTACTTTACAACAATTACACCAATTCCGCACGAACTTCGCAAAATCTTCATTTGAATGAAAGTAAAACTGAACGTAATTATTCAGTTCTGTGAATTTAGGAACGTTTAAAAGGAGAAGCAAATGGTTGGCGCGTTTAATCTTGTCAATTATCCGGAAAATTGGCACGACCGGAGTCCATGGTGCGGTCTTACAAAGGTTTATCAGCATTAGCAGACTGGGTTGCCAGACTAATTGCGGTTACTGACCGATTAACGAAATATTTTACGTGGTCACATTTTAGGGTTGAGCTTATTCAGCGAATGTTCACAGACACTTATTGGACTCTTAAGAAGATTTCTTGATAGAATTTAGATTGAAAATCAACTAGATTGAATAGTAAAATGGGAATTTTGAACTTGGAAATGGTTATGAGAATGAAATACATTCCGGTTTATATTCGATCTTTTCATTTCCACTCGAATGATACTGGTTGAAAACGATGTAAATTGGCTTCAAGTCAGCACGTATTGGAAATAAGTTTTGATTTGCACGTGAGAATGGTATCAAGACAATCTAGTCTAGGTGCAATAAGTAGGTATTATGTGGAAGATCGAGATCATGACTTGGATTCTCAGGTAGAAATTGCTGTGAAGTTTATTGCCTGAATTGCGTCGCTCCTTCTCAGCATGAATAGTAGAAAGTTGTGAAAAGTGTGCTTTTCAGGACTGTCTTTAAACATCTGCAATACCAGGGACATCTCGGGAGCGTTAGCATTCCAGAGTCAAAGGTGAATCTAGGTATTTATAAGACCGCCTCTTCAAACCGGAACGCTGGTACACACGGCTACATATCAAGCTGTACATTTTCAGTATAAGCTGACCTCTCATTGTACGAAAATGCTATACAATACCAGATCAGCTTATACTGGAAATGTTTAGCTTGATATGTAACCGTGTGTACCGCGCCGTACCGCTGCTTGGCGGGAAAAATATAAATGGTGGTTGTACTTCCCCGAATGAACTCCTTCACAAAGAGTTGTAGGTAAATACGGTCCGGTCTTCGAGAGAATACCTTCTTGACACCTCTCAGTTTCATGTAGGTACTAACGAATATGTGTTTTGCTAATTTGATCCGGGAAATTGTCCAACTATCAGTTGGACAATTTCCCTGCTGGTATCAGGAGCGCATTCCCTCGACGGCCGGACTGTAGATTATTTACCTACAGTCTGTCTCAGGCTTTACATGCATTATTTAAATTCTCTGAACCTTACGGAGACAGACAGCGGGCGTTGACTTCTAAACGTTCATTATGTTATGTATAAGCCAATCTCGTGCAGAAATAGTTGGAGCTTACCGAGTTGCTTGGCGACGATAAACAAGACTCGCGTGGTTTCTTTTTATTTCAGTATCACGTACACAGGGAATGGTTATGGTATACGTTTGTATAAGAGATGTTCTGTTCTTGAAGAAGATGGTACTTATCGAGGAATTTTGTAGTTTAACAAAGGAATAGAATACTTTACATACTGTTTTATACTTAATTTTAAATAATTATGTGATACACCTAATTTTAAGTGTGGTAATTCTTTTGTTAGATTCTTGTTTTCAAGAATATTCCTAAAAAGTGATAAAGGTACCTAATTTTGTCCCAACTTACATCATATTGATTTTCATGAAGTGGGGTGTTAGTTAGCCCTGGGGATGGGACCCGTGGTCATACTAATTGTCACTTTGGATATGAATTAATAGTGTAATGCATGCGTTATGATTTTATGAATAAATTGCACGCAAACACTCAGTAAAACAAATTATATTGTTTGTTAAATCACTAGCTGTTGCCCGGGGCTTCGCCCGCGTGGATATCAAGTACTTCCCTATTTGAATCGGATTTTGTTCACAACTTCATGGGTTTTATTTTTTTTGCGCGGAACCCTAATTCTATTTCTAAAATAAAAGTAAGTTACTCCTTAAAGGCGTTATCTTAAAGTAGTCATATAGTTCGATTCTCGAGGAGCTCGTGGCTAAGTAATAAGAGCCGCACGGGTCCATCCGTCAGGTTAAGCTACGCTTGCCGGGGTTGGTCAGTGGATGGGTCTCGGTGCCTCGGAAAGCACGTTAAGCCGTTGGTCCCGGCTGTTATTCGTGGATCTTTGACAGTCGTTACGGGTCGCCAGAAGACCGAAAGTCTGACAACCAGTCTTACCAAAGGGTATCGTATTACCCAGTAACTGGAATGTGGAGGCAGTCGCTCCATGTAAAATACTGGTATTCTGCTGCATTCGGTTAGACTGGAAGCCGACCCCAACAAAGTTGGGATTGATAGTTCGATTCTAAACAGCTCTCAAAAAACGCTAAAACTTTAGGTATATAATAAAAAGGCGTATTACAATCAAACAAACAAACAAAAAAAAACAAACATACAAATCTTTCGAAAACAAATAAAACACAGTAACACTTTTTAATCCCAAACTTTCGCTGTTTCATTCATAAACTTTTACTCCAAAGAATCAGGCAAAACTCAATTTTGTCCGTTATGGCTTCTACGTAGATCATTATAAACTCGACAATGTTCTGGAAGCAAACCTGTAATTACTTGTAAGTGGTACTAATGAAGATCACTATCATAAGCTGAGAGAAGCAGGTTCTTTTGAGGGGGTTTAACACCCCTTAAAGTACTGATAAAGTGGATTGATAACTGATTATACTGACTAGGGGTCGAGTGACCTTGTGTTACAGATGCTAAGATGCTAATAGTCCCTGGGAAATTCTTAACTGAAGGTTGCATTTGAGATGAAGCTGCAAGCCAAAGTTAATCTATACAGATAAATAAAATTGAAGTGTCTGTTTGTAATGTCAGAATAACAGCTTCTTAATAAATGCATAATGAAGTCTTTGCTATACATATATGTTATATTGCTATATATATGTGTTAATTAAATTGAAGAATCGGTTTGTTATGACAAAACTAACAGCTTCTTACTAAATGTAAAAGTATTGTGTCTGTCTGTTCCGGCCAATCTCCGAAACGTCTGGACCGATTTTGACGGGATCTTCACTAGCAGATAGCTGCTGTTTTAAAAACGTGGGTACTGCGTTCTCAAACGTGGGTATTGCGGTTCTCTTCCCTTGTCTGTTCAAAACAGTTTCCACTACATTATAACACAGCTGTATGGTTAACTTAAAATAAATTTTCCACGTCCGACGGAAACATCTGTCCAGTTGGGAATAAGCTACGCGCGCCCTAGATGTGTCAAGAGCCCTGAACTGTGCTGAGTGACACTTCATTCAATGATTATAAGTATACTTATTCCATAGAAGAGATTTCGTTTAAGTGATATTTCTTTTCTGTTATTATTTAAATTCCATACTTATGAGAACCAATTAGAGGTTCTCGTGGCTAAGTAATAACAGCCGCAGGGGTCGATCAATCAGGTTAAGCTACGCTTGCCGGGGTTGGTCCATGGATGGGTGACCATCTTTACGTACCGAGACTCCTCCGTGCCTCGGAAAGCACGGCTGTCATTCATGTATCTTTGACAGTCGTTACAGGTTGTCAGAACAGAAGCCCAGAAGCCCAGAAGCAAGTCTGACAAGCAGTCTTACCAAGGGGTATCGTGTTACCCAGTTACTGAGTTGTGGAGGTCGATGAACAGTCGCTCCATGTAAAATGCTGGTATTCAGCTGCATCCGGTTAGACTGGAAGCCGACCCCAACATAGTTGGGAAAAGGCTACGCAGATTGATTGATTTTATGAGAACTTTAACTGTTTTATATGGATGGTTTTCCTCTGTATTTTTTTTTGTTTTCGGTGTTTTCCTTCCGCGATGATTTTTTTAGAGTATTATTATACTCTCAGCTTTGAATTCAAACCTTCCTATTTATTACTTTTGAATACAGCAGCCTGAAGAAATAGAGAAGATTGTGCTGCTCGATTTGTATGCTTTCTATTGTATAAAGCTACTATATCATACAAAAAGTAGCAGCTGCTCTCAGACACGGTGTGAAGTTGCGAAGCTGCAGCATAACCAAGAGACAACAGAATCATACCTGAGCAAGCCTGTGGCGGCAGCGGGAAAATGAGCGTAGTGGAAGACTTGCGCCTGGCGACGGCGCAGCCCAGAGACTGCGGTTTAAAGCTGCGCAGCTGCTGCATGAAGTCGCTGCACTCCATGAGCGCCACGTCAGCGAAGTGCAGGTCGCACAGGATCTGGTTCTTGAAGCGGCGCGCGCGTTTCTGTGGAAAAAGAGGTACTTAGAAAGTTAGAACTTTTTTCTTTGGGAGCTGGGTACCTACTCCCTAAGTCCGTCCGTCCATTCATCCGTCCGTCTGACTTAACGATCCATCAAAACAAGTGTAAAAGTTATTTTTTTCGGACGGGCAAAAACACATCAGGAGCAGGGACAACTGTCAAATCGTGTTGTCATTGATACTTCGTTCGGGCCCCGAACCAATCATCTGTCCGTAGGTGATACCGAGTTGGAAACGCCCGTAACGAAGGCCGAAACTACGGACATCGTGCTTAGGGAGTAGACCCCCTGGTTTGAAGATAGATTAGTTAGCCGATAAATGATAGGACCGATGACCTTGTAAAGGCCGCAGGAGTCCGCTGGATGCGGAAAGCACAGAACCGGTCGAAGTGGCGGTGCTCGGGGAAGGCCTATGTCCAGCAGTGGACGTCTTTCGGCTGAAATGATGATGATGATGAATGGTAGTCCTATTTAAAGTATTTTTGCTAGTATTACACGGGGCTGTCCACGACTCCAGCCTGATGAAATATCTAAACATTTGTTCTGCTTTTCTGATCATGTTGTTCCCGTAAAACCATCTATCCTGAAATTCCTATTGCGTAGGTACTAACCTTTTCTTTTTTTTTTTTTTTTGAGGGTGGGAAATCATCAAATAACTTCTCCCGCTCTGGGTGGAGCGGGAGGGCGTGTCAGACTTTTACTGACTAAAACCCACCCGTGTTTCTTCAGTTGCCTATGCCAGGGCCGCGGTAACCCTTTCAGACAACCCGCGACCCCAGCGGCGTCGGCCCTATTGGGCCCCGTCACTTGCTGACATCTCTTTGAGGCGCGCGTGGAACACGACGCGCCGTCGACTCGGGCCTGGTCCTTACCGGACGGCGAGCTACCCGCTGCTCACCGTCCGCAGGCCCGCGCCTACGGTGGCCGGAAATCGCCCCGCGATTCCCGCCGCCCAGGGCGTCTCCTGCGGCGACTGAGGGCGTGAGGCTGCCTCTCCCTCACGCGTTCCGCCTCGTCCTTCGCGAGCATCACTGCTTCGCAGAAGGAGGTGACGGCCTCCCATGCACTCTCGCTCCGCACCATGGCCTGGACCAGGCTCGGACGCGAGAGATCGCCGCCGCCGATCGCCTCCGTGAGAACACGGCGGTGCTCTGCCCAAGCCGGGCAGACCTCCACTGTATGCTCCACCGTGTCCTCCGGGCGATCTACACAATGGAAACACCCGGGCGTTTCCTCCCGCCTTATGCGAAATAGGAACCTCCCGAAACAACCGTGTCCGGTGAGGACCTGCGTCAGGCGGAAGGTGAGGACGCCGTGGCGCCTCTCTAACCACTCCTCAAAGAGGGGACTTATCGCCGCTATTGTGGCGTGCCCAGCGCTGGGTTGCGACAGTCGCGCTCTCCATGCCGCCATGAGATCCCGCCGGAGCTCTGTCCGCTGTACCGTGATTTCTCGCGGCAGCGGAGTTACGCCCCGGCGCTTCGCCTCCTCGCGCCACTCCCACACGTGCGCGAGGACCTTTGCCTCCAGATCCCACGGCGGCAATCCGGCAAGGAGGCTCGCCGCCTCCCGGGAGACCGTGCGGTATCCCCGGACTAGCCGGATGGCCATGACCCTCTGGGACGCGTTCAACCTGCCGGCTGGTCCCAGCCTTAGGGAACGCGCCCACACCGGTGCTCCGTAAAGGGCCATGGACCGCACGACCCCCGCGTAGAGCCTCCGGCAGGAGGCGTTTGGACCCCCCAGATTGGGCAGGAGCCGCCTCAAGGCAGCCCCAGCCCGTGCCAGTCTGGGAGCCAAACGTCGGAAGTGCTCCACGAAGTTCCACCGGCTGTCGAGGACGAGTCCCAGGTACTTCATCGTCGACCCGACTCCGATGTGAACCCCTCCCACCGTTATTTCGGAACCCGACGGTGGCGCATTCCGAGGACCATGAAAACACATGGCCTCGGACTTGTGCAAGGCCACCTCGAGTCCCAACTGCCGGATCCTCTCCACGACTATCGCAACCCCGCGTGTCGCTAGTTCAGCCGCCGCCTGGTGCGACCTCCCCTGCGCCAGGACCAGCGTGTCGTCAGCGTAACATACTACGCTGACGCCGCTTGGGAGGTCGGCGCGCAGCACCCAGTCGTAACCGATGTCCCACAGATGCGGCCCCAAGACCGATCCCTGTGGGACACCGCACGATATCTCTCGCCGGTTCCACTCTCCCTAATGACCGGGGTAGATGACGGGTAGGAGGTACTAACCTACAAGTAAAATCGACTATTAATTAAATTGCATTGATCTGCCTTTCTTATTTCCAAAAGGTGAGATGGTATATTTTTTTAGAATGGTCATCGATGATCATAGGAAAACTGAGATACCTACACGATGAGAACTGATAAAGTTCCTTAAGACGTTTGTTCCACCGCGTTTTGGGAACGGGATGTCAACGAGAAACAAGATTATTCGGCAATAGTAAGTATACGTCGGCGCCGTCATCTATTTTATCGTTGAAATCTCGTTCATTCCGTTCCCAGGCGATGGACAAAGTAACTAACCATCTAATTAGCGCATTGATATCCGACAGTTCAAACCACAAGGGTATTAGTACAAACAAAGTATTCAGTTCAAATACCTACGCTACAAATGATATCGGTGTAACTAAGTATTTTTGAAACAATGTGTACACAATCCATCTCTTTCACCAAACCCGACGAAAAATGTGATGGAATTATGTTATGTTGTAGATAATAAATTCAACGGTGAATAAAAATTACACCTTGAATAAACAACACATTATAATTGAAGTGAAGGTAATCCTTTTGGGACACCTTTAAACAATAACAGCTGGACGAAATTACAAATTTATTTGTTCGCAGTATTTCATTTTGTATTGAGATCCATTTAGCCTTTATCTGTTTTTGAATATTTCCAATTTATTTCAACGTTTCGTTTTGTAGCCCGTAAATAAAGTATTTATGCAGGTACATAAATATGGGTACCTACATATTTAGACTGTTGAAGGCAAGCAATCTTTTGCGCATCAGTAATAAATTATTTCATTTTCGCTTTTATGTTTAGCTAACCCTAAACTGAAGTCTAAGGGTCTGTTCATACCGAGATGCGACGCGCTGTGAACTGACTAACCTAACCTAACCGTACAGGGAGAACAAGCGTGATATAAGTTAAGTTTAGCTTTTAAGGAAGGGGTTGATTGAAAGTTTTTTTATTATTGGGGAAAATATAATCTACTCATGGCCATAATGCCTTGGAAGTTGGGTAAGCCTTTGGAGTGGGATGCAACCTCTGTCGACTTTCCATGTTGTTAGCATGGCGGGTTCTGTTGAGGCGGCTGCTAGAGGTGGAGAAAACTTCAGACGGTGCAAATATAACAACCATAATGGGTGGTTTGAGGGGTTGAAACACAAGGGACGTGGGGTCCGAATGCTCATTGAGTATTTCGGGACATCACCAAGACTCAAACAACCGACCTCCTAAATGACAAACCAACAAAAACTTTCATAAGTACCATCCACGAACATCCTTTATTGTTTTCCATTGACTTTGTGTTCATTTTGAAAGCTGATTAAACAATAACTTCGTTCATATGGTTTCAACCAAGGTCTCTTATTGAGACCTCTCTTATTTAATTTTGCTTTGCAGCATTCACGATGTTAGGTCTAATAATCTCTTATTTGATTGGCTATAAGTTTTTAGACTAGTACTAAGACGTTTTTATTAAACTAGCGATTGTTGTTTACGACTTGACAAAACCTGCAGATTTCTTTGTAAGTTTAATATACACATAAACCTTCCGGAATAAAATATCAAAATTATGGTGACGCGGTCACATGAACAGACACGAAAAGCGACTTCAATTTAAAAGAATATAGGTATATATTGTTTATAACTTTTGTTACCTTCGTTGTTCACGAGTGAGTTCTTTTGAGTTGGTTTTCAGGATGTCAACATATATGTTATATACTAATTTAGCTAAATAGTAAAGCTTTATTTTCCTGGTTGCTGGAGTCCTTTGTCTAATTTGTTTTCCATTCCATGATTCTGGTTTTAAGATTTAATCATAAATGTCGTTTGAATTTAAAAAGAGTAAGTACTTAGTTATGGATATTCTTTTAAAAAACTCTCTCAATAGCTTAAGACTCTTTTTTCACATCAGACTTAACAGGTACAAATCGTCACGTAATGAAAAATCGTTATGCCCGAAAAAGTAAGTTTTTCAAGTTTTTTTTTTAAGTGTCAAAAGTTTTTGTTTTAGTTATACGTGTTCCTGACGGACCGACGCCCGCACACGTTTTTTTGAAGTGAAAATGTCACTAGGCGCGTTGTGCGATTTTTGGTAGGGATTCGCATCGATATGTTACGGATTCACGTCACCGTGACACCTCAACACCGCGACATGCATAGGTTTCACTTCTGTCAGCACCATGACTGCCAATTTTTTTTATTTAACAGTTTCTGAACACACATAAACAGTCAAGAAGAAGGAAAAAGAAAAATATGTGCGAAGGTGATGGTTTGCACTGTTTTAATATGGAAAACAAGAGTAATTTAATTAGATTTTATAGAGCTTTAGAATCATATCTTCCACTCATATCACAAAATATTGATGTACTATTTCTTGACCCAACAATGTATGTAAGCTGATAGCAATTTTATCCCATTTTAATGAATAAATAGCTAAATAAATAACTAAGGAACAAAGCACTCATTACTGTTACAAAGGTTTGCCTATTATCGGGCCCATAAGAGCCTGAACAGTACCTAAATCTCTTGGTTATCGAGGATCAGTGATTGTGCCCAAAAACAATTTCCTAAAGAAATACTACGTGGAAAGTGTCGGTAGCACCTACCTATTACTTCCTTGAAATATTAACTGTTGTAGAAGATGAGTGAACTTTATACAAACATCATACCTCATACCATACCATCATACAATGTCAATTCAATTAATTTCAATTTTTGTTTTCAATTACAATGTTAAGTTTATTTTAGGATAAATTCATTTCAACTACGGAACCCTTTATCTTGCGTAGTCCGACACGCACTTGGCCAGTTTTTATATTCGATGGTGCTTAGTATTTTTTTTACGATATAAAGCCGTTTATGTAGAGACTAATTTATGAATATTTCCAGGGTGAATATGAAATATTACAAGCACATGGTACAACTTTTTACTAGGCTTTTTTACAATAATTATTTGAATTAATTAAATTTAATTTTAATTTTTAAGGGATTGGCCGAAAATTCCATTTGAACGGGAAAAGGGGAAAGAGTGAAGGGAGGCCTTTGCACTGAGGGGACATAATATATTTTACTTAATATTATTAGCTATTGTACACAATAAGTCTTATCTGATACGTAGGTAAGTACCTACTCTTTTTCGAAATTTCAATGGATACTGCAATACCACTCCCCCAAAATTATGCACTTAATTTGAGTAGAATTGTATACAGGGTGTAAGTGTAAAAAGTGGCAATCTTTTAAGGGGTCACTGTACTCATCATTATAAACAATTTTTACTATGGGACCAAACCTGAAATCGCGAAACAAAAATCAGTTTTTCCCTACATTTTGACGAATTATGCCAACATAAATGTACTGAACGGCTCATTTTTTTTTCGCGATTTCAGGTTTGGTCCCATAGTAAAAGTTGTTCATAATTATGAGTACAATGACACCTTAAAAGATTGCCACTGTTAACACTTACACCCTGTATAAACATACAAACAATAAACATTTTTTCCTTCTTTCTTTCTCAGAGTTCACATTATTACAAACAAACGCAGCATAAAATGGGAGAAGTCACAATAAAGTGAAGAAGTAACAGCCCTAATACAGGTAGTAAGACGAGCGTACAGCTGCGTCGTTGGGTGATATGTTCGCGTGCCGCCCTTTCATGCAACACTGAGCGCGGGCGCAACTTGGAAGAAAACGCGTTTGTTTCATCAGTGATTCAGGAAAATCATGTATTTTCGTATTGAGTATGTTGACTACACGATCTAGTCAGCTTGTGTCAGTTGTGTGTATATCAAGCAAGGTAAAAAAAGGCATTATGTAAGAGTAAAAAGTTGTAAAATGTCTGAAATATAATAATATTCCAATACATATCTCTGGAACTACCAGACGGATTTAAAAAAATATTTTTGCATTTGATAGTCCCATTCTTGAGGAAGGCTTTAGGCTAATTAACATCACGCTAGGACCCTTAGGAGACGAGTAGAATGAAAAAAAAGTCACAAAGAATGCTAAGCAAAAACGAAGTGATAGCGCGGGCAGGCAATGCGATGCGACGGGGAGGGTCGGGGGAGCAAGAAATTTCACGCGGACGAAGTCGCGGGCAGAAGCTAGTATAAAACAAAAGTAAGACATAATTATATCCTCAGAAAGTCGATCTACCACGGTTTGAAAAATACAGAGAAAAAGAAAAATAGAAATACCTACGTAACTTCACTGTAGCTTTTTCTGGGACTATAAGTACCGATAATGTAAGGTCTACCATAACCTAAAAGCGAATTCAGACATCTTGCGTTTACGTGACTCCACCTATTGGTTCCAATCGTAGCCAACATATTGGTTCCAGGAAAATTTATTGGCCAAACCATACCTTATTGCCTTTGCCAAATGCTGACAAATATTGGACTCCAAATGGAGTTCATTTGACTAAATTGTTCATGGCTTACAGAGGCCAATAAGAATCACATTTTATTGATCTTAGTGTGGAAAGAAAGCGTGCATGGAAAGCATTTTCCATTCCACACGATTCGCTTAGTCTTGCATTTTTAAACAGTAAATTACGATGTTTGAAGTTGGTAAATGTGCATATTACAGCGAATAAGGTTATTCTTATTTGCAGAACGCAATCCTAACTATCATACTATATCAAACTAATATTATAAAGGCGAAAGTTTGTGAGTGTGTATGTTTATATGGTTGTTACTTCTTCACGCTCAAACGGCTGGACCGATTTGGATGAAATTTGGTATGTAGTTAGCTTAAACGCTGGATAAGGCTAGTTTTTATCTCGGTCTACGCGAGTGAAACCCCGGGTGCAACTAGTACTTTTAAAAGTTTCAAATACATACATACCTAAACGGGGGTAGGTAGAAACTACAGAACGCCACCTACTATGATCCTTACGTACTCCTTTCAAGTTTCGAATAAGAAAGTATTATTATAATAAAAAAGTTTCACGCCAATATTCTCGATAACTCCAACGATTTAACTCGATTATTTCCAATCGACTCAACAAGGTCTCTTTAGCTCGAGAATCAAACTTGGTCGTTACGCTAAGAACCACTCAAAACACACTGTAGAAGCTACGAGTTTAACAGCCTGTTAATGATGATTAAAAAACTTTATTTTATGCGAAACACATCCCCAATTAACGTTCATTGTTATTTATGATATTATGTTGTAAAAGTACTAAAAAGGATATTCCACAATGACTCGTTTTATTTTCCGAATTTCAAAAGAACTGTCTTGTTTTTAGGATATTATTATATTCTTTTCAACTACGGAACCCTTCATTGTGCGTGGTCCGAGACGCACTTGGCCGGTTTTGGTGAACAGTGTCTCAATTAGATTATATAGTGCTAATAAGCCACTAAAAAAAACACAAATTTTTTATTCAATCGATAAGTGCCATTAAAATTTTACATTGGACGCAGTGCCATATTGCTCTGTGGTCATGACGTCAGTTAGTCAGTAAACAAACACTTTTTATACGCTGATCCGTTGACAGTTGACATTGACACTTTTAAATTTATACTAGTACCGTAATGACGTAATAACATGGCGGCTACTTTCATGGTGTTAGAAAACAGATTAAAAAACTGAACATTTTGAATTGAATTTTATTTATATTGTTATTTTACGAACTAAAGCTAACATTTTCCGACTGCTATTTGCCTAAGCTATCTAAATAATATATTTTAGATTTTTTCTCCTATATAGAGTAAAATACCGTATTTCTCAGTAACAGCCCGCGTTTGGATTTGTGCCCGGTTGATGGCAATTAAATAGGCTCGCCCCCTATTATATGGGGCTTAAACATAACTGGCTCAATGAGGGTGTACTACTCATATATGTATATGTATATACCTCTACCTAACCTTACCGGAAAAAAGGCGTGATGTTGTTCTATATGGAATAAAGATTTTTTCGTCCTCTCTGAAGGGTTTGGTTTCGTGGCCACGACTACGAACCGTAAAATTGGATTTTATTTTCAATATTCTTTGTGTTTATTTCAAACTGATTGAGTTCGATTTACTGTGACAGATTGGAGGTGCTCAAATCTCTTTCAACTTCGCTAGGTAGGTAGTTTGTTTATATGTCTTTCATCAAATCATCTAAGTACTATGGCTTAGCATTGCCATACAACGTGGCAATGTCTGGCAGTCTCTTGGGTACTTTACCAGTCGACAGCGATGCGGAGGAATTTTTCGACGCCATATTTTAGTTTTGGATAGTTTTAGTTAGGTAAGAATATTATATTTTTAACTAAATTATACTAAGCGGTGAGATGGGCTACGACATAACAGTGTCGTCAGTCACTATCACGGATAGAACTTGCACTGGGAAGCGTGGGGATTGGCACAGGAAAAGAGAAGCCTATGCCCAGCGGTGGGTGAAGTCGGGGATGATGATGAATATAATCACAACATGATTTCTTTTTTACAATCTATAAGTACTTATTATAAAATAAAGTCACTTTTCGTGTGTGTGGACGCGTTGTTCTTCTAAAACTACGCAACTGATTTTGATGCGGTTTTCACTATCATTTAGAGAATCAAATATTTATATAATATAGAATCTTTCATGTTTTGTCCGGTCGTAAAAACCGTGCGAAGCAGGGCCCGGTCACTAGTGAAGAATATAGACAAGACATGTAGTGGTCTCACACGGAATTCGAATTAGAATCACTCGCAGAATCCAACGCTGTTTCAACAAAAACCAAGTTGCCATACAATTTTATTGTACAAAGCATAATATTCTTCAGCATTAATTATCATCACAATATCATGGAACATCCTGACAAAAGGCAACTTTATCTAAACACTGATTCAGTACAACAGCCGTTGAGCTCGAACAAAATAAGGCAGACTTGGCTCGCCCTTTGTTTACAAGTGCTGGGAATTTTATGCACTCTTTTGAACCCTGTCTCCGCGTCTCGAATTCATTTTTCTCCTAGCGTATCGTCGTAGTTTCGGAGCCAGGTTTATTTTCCCATATATCTTATTATGCTCCGACTCCATTTTCTTCAAGACTTTCTTTGGGCGTAATTTCGTAATTTATGTTTCAGATTTTTACAACAGATACTTATTTGCTATCTGATAATTTTATACGAAAAATATTGCTTCTTTTATTATTAACACCAACGGAATATTTACCATTTCAACATGATAAATATCCCGTTTGTGTTAATAATAATGTTAGTGACCATGACAGTTTAAAAACTTATATTGCTTGTTGTAGTTTGTTACATGTATAGTTTATGTCATTCAAACATTTTCAATTATTTTATCAGCTTTATACCAATATAGAACAACAAATGTAACTGTTATAATTGAGAATCCCAAACAAAGCAAAAATTTAATTAAAACCAGATCCCTACTCAGGACGAAGTTTACAGTTTGATGGATTTATTTGATACCTGCCAGGCTTTGTAAGCAGGCCTCGATCAAAGATGTCCAATACCGCTAACTTGGGCCGTTAATACTGAACGTTCACAATTTCAAGGAGACAAATTTTCATTTAGATCATTAAGGTGATAAGTGAAATGTTCCAGACAATATTATCGGCGATATTTTAAATAAAACATTTTTCGCGGTCCAAACCTACGGTCCAGTTGAGAGGCTTTAGATTTTTTCTTTGATTTGGTAAGTAGTTATTATCGATTTTCGATCTTTTTGATTCAATAAAATGGAATTAATTGCAATAACCTACTGATACTGATACTTACTGTAACATACAAAGATTGATCACCTTTGTAAAAGTAAGTAGTGTAGTGTAGTGTAGTGTGTGTGTGTGTAGTGTAGTAGTGTTGTAAGTATGTATCACAATGATGAAACATACATTAAAGCATTTATCATAATCGACCCCTCAAGGGCCGTTGAAAATTTGTTGTATCCTAATAACTACCTGTCATATAATCCAGAATTGAAAAACATCCAAGAAAATAAACATATACCATGCAATGCAGTGAAAGTATCTACCTATATAAAATAAATTAAATTTTCCCATTTAGGTAGAGTTAATTAAAACCCATTCAACGATTTTGTAAACCAATCCAAATAAATAGAACGTCTATTTAAAAGAGCCAATGTTGGTTCCAATGCCGCTTGGCTGGCAAACCCACCAAAATTTCCTATAATTTATTGTGCAAATATGTTATGGACCGTTTGGGTACTGGTGTGGAATCCTGCCTGTTTATTTGAGGACAACATATGGAACGAGGCTTGGAATAAAAATTCCGATTGGCTTTGCGCAGATGTAAATAAATATTGATACCATGGACTGTAGGAGGCAAACGAAATATTAAATGCTTGCAGAAAGATATTGCACTAGCTTTTGCCAGCGGCTTCGCCCGCGTGGATGTCGGAAAATACCCCACGGGAACGTACTACCGGGAATTCCTTCCTCATTCCTTGTCTATATTATAAAGGGAACCTTTGTTCAAAATTTCAGCTTTCTAGGTCCAAGGGTTTGGGCTGGGCGTTGATGAGTCAGTCAATCAGTCAGTCAGTCAGGACTTCTCTTTTTATTTATATACTAGCTTTTGCCCGCGGCTTCGCCCGCGTGGATGTCGGAAAATATCCCACGGGAACGTACTACCGGGATTAAAAGTACCCTAAGGGCGACGTTCGCACGGACGTAAAAATATCGCGGTGGGATTTTATCGCGCTCTGGATTTCCAACTCTCGGTTTTGAGCCGATCTTCGAGAATCCAACCTAACAACAACAGAGCGCATCCAAGCGCGACTAAAACACTGTTGGATTTTTAACTCTCAGCGCTAAGCAGAGCGCTGAAAATGCAGTGCGCTAAAAAAACCGCCGCGATATTTTTACGCCCGTGCGAACGTCGGCTAGACAATAATTATCTTCTCGCACTGCTTATACAGGGTGTCCCGTAAATAATGGATAATCTCTTAAGGGGTCATCGTACTCATCATTATGAACAACTTTTACTATGGGACCAAACCTGGAATCGCGAAAAAAAAATCAGCTGCTCCCTACATTTTGACGAGTTTGATGTAGATAAATGTACTGGTCAGCTAATTTTTTTTCGCGATTTCAGGTTTGGTCCCATAGTAAAAGTTGTTCATAATGATGAGTACAATGACCCCTTAAGAGATTATCCATTATTTACGGGACACCCTGTATAGTACTCAAGGAGCGGCGCGCAGATTGATATCTGATTGCTGGAGGATAATAAATCTTAAAACCAAACAATAGTAAACGGAAAATTACTAACATGCATGCCTTTGAAAGCAACTTTAAAGCGAAAATATAAATCCTCTTTATTCCCTATTCCGTGGGAATTAAAAAAATATTAAGACTATGTTACTTGAAGATACGAATTACCCAATCCCTTAAATCTCTTAAAAAGAGGTAATTTTTCATAAATCAAACCCATAAATTTGAATTTTCATATCCCTAACTTAAGAAATGCTGGGATTCTCATAAAACTTTCACACCCTGTAGGATTATTTTTTAAGACAAATAGTAGGTTATGTCATTCCCCAGGATGCCATCTTAGTCTTGCCAAATTTTATCGATATCCGTGCAGTTTTGTGAATTTTAAAATCATCCCCTATTTTACGCCCTTAGGGGATGATTTTTCAAAAACGCTCGACCACATATTTCTTTATTTCCTACCAAAAGCGTAAATTTGAACTTTCATAGCCCTAACTTAAGAAATGCTGGGTTTACCTTACAAACTTTCATCCCCCATATCACCCCCTGTAGGATAATTGTTTAAGATAAAAAATAGGCTGTTGTGTCCTTCCCCAGGATGCCATCTGCAGCCTTGCAAAATTCTATCGATATCCGTGCAGTTTTGTAGATTTTAAAATAACCCCTATTTTACACCCTTAGGGGATGATTTTCCAAAAACGCTGAACCACAAATTTCTTTATTTCCTACCAAAAGCATAAATTTGAATTTTCATATCCCTAACTTAAGAAATGCTGGGTTTCCCATACAAACGTTCACCCCCTGTAGGGTTATTTTTGAGACAAAAAGTAGCATAAGTCCTTCCCTAGGATACCACCCTAAAGCCTTGCCAAATTTTATCAAAATCTGTTCGGTGGTTTAGGCGTGAAAAGGTAGACACAGACAGGTGGTACAGACAGACAGACAGAGTTACTTTCGAATTTATAATATCAGTATGGATAATTGTTATTTTCCTCGCTAGAGAGCTCCGATAAACGCGTGTGATCTCTGCTAATCATAAAGTGCTATAGGGCAAAGCGCGGCCTTCGACGCGCTATTTATGTACCGCCGCCCGCTATGTCCCTGCATTTTTAACCGACTTCTAAAAAAGGAGGAGGTTCTCAATTTGGTTGTATTTTTTTGTATGTTTTTTAACTCATTTCTCCGTCATTTATGAACCGATTCGGAAAATTCTTTTTTTATTTGAAAGGGTATACTTTCAGATTTGTCCCATTTTTATCAAAATTCAATTCTGATGATGGGATCCATGAGGAATCAAGGGAACTCCTCAAATATTATAGGTATACTATACTTAGAGCGATTTTGGTATTTTCATCAACAAATCAAGCTTTTGCATTCAGAAAGTATCATCTAGTGAAGTGGAACTGATGAAGAAGACCACAGATGGCCACGGGAACTCCTCAACGACGATAAGTAACTATTTCACGGGTAGCGATAAGATATCTCGATTAAAATAGTTAAGCGACTATGACGAAATGGTTCTGATGAAAATGGTACTATCGAACCAATCTGATGAAGAAGCCGGAAGGTAGGCATCGGAACTCAGTAATAAAACAATGTATCCTAGCCGTACTCTATCGCGACGTATTTGCCTTTTTGCAAAGTTTTTATTTGATATGGTATACTACTGAGACTGTCTCATAAAAATATCTTCAAGTTCTGATGAGTGGCTTTTGAGTTAGATTCAATAATTTAATACGTATTTTTCCCATTTAGTCTATGTGGATGATGCTCTAATTTATTTTGCAGAGTGGTATTCAGATTTGTGTGGTATAGGTACCACTAAAAAGTGAAAAATAAAAACTTTTTACAAAAGAAAACAATCGACGTGTGGTGGCAAAAAAAACGAAAATAAATAAAAAACCAAAGACACCGACTTCCGAAATTAAAGTTATTTTTCACTTTGTAGTGTTTTTTTGGCAGTCGGTTGTTTTTTTTTTTTGTAAAAAGTTTTTAAATCTGTAATATCTTCGAAAATATTCATTTAAATTACATGCTGTAAAGGGCCATATTGATCTATAGTAAATGCACAATGTATTTAAGGTACTTAATTGGTTAAGGATTAATGCTGTATTGCTTAAAATCGCTTCGTAAATAAGCCATTATTTCTAGTAAAGGATAAAAAATAGTTATTGTGGGTTATCGCTAAGAGATAGACATATATACCATCGCGGACTTTTTTGCAGACCTTTTTAAGGTGTACATTATTTTGATCTATCTCGTAGGGTTCAGCCAGCGTTTGCAATGTAAGCGCAAAAAAATGTGTTTATTTACGACATCACATTAGAATCCTCTAAAATTATCAGTGTTTCTCTACTATATTATGCATGTATTATACACATAAACCTTTCTGTTGAATCACTCTATCTACTAAAAAAAACCGCATCAAAATCCGTTGCGTGGTTTTAAAGATTTAAGCATACATAGGGACAGACAGACAGCGGAGCGACTTTGTTTTATAATATGTAGTGATATAGAAGATAGATATATATTCCACGCAATGTATCTTGGTTTGCGTTTAGTAGAAAATTATTGGAAAGGTAAATCCTACATATCCTACTAATATTATAAATGCGAAAGTTTGTGTGGATGGATGTTTGTTACTCAATCACGCCATAACGGCTACACGGATCTAGATGAAACTTGGCACAGATATATTTTATAACCTCGATTAACACATACAATACTTTTCATCCCGATATTCTTACGGGTTCAAGACTTACGCGGGTGAAACCGCGGGGCGCTGCTAGTTAGTAAATAATTTACGTTACTTTAATCCCACCCAAAACATCATGTAAAGTAGGTTACCACGACTTACACCGTCACTGTCAAAAATTTATAAGTCTAATGTAGAGCCAAGCCCTAACTCTAGAAGGCCTAGTTCAACTTTTTGCAAATTCAACATTTTGGGATTCAACATTATGCGAATTCAACATTTTGCAAATTCAACATTTTGCAAATTCAACATTTTGCAAATTCAACATTGTAGTCCAGAAGGTACAAGCCTTACATCTTGGTCAAAATATATGGCTTGGACGTTTCGCGGCCGTCGCACAGACACTCCTATGGGCTTATAATATGGTAAGAAATTAAGTCACTGGTGTTTAATGTTGTGTCATGCAATAAGTAGTTCAATGGAATGGCGCCAAGCCATAAGTAGTAATATTGTACTGATATTGCACATACATGTTAAAATCATAACCAAAAAAAAAGTTTTGCAAACTGTACCGTGTGACATATCAAATAAAAGGGCCTCAAATATATATTTTTTTTAGTCGGTGGCAAAAAAAAACGAAAATAAATAAAAAACCTAAGACACCGACTTCCGAAATTAAAGTTATTTTTCACTTTGTAGTGTATTTTTGGAAGGCGGTTGTTTTTTTTTTTATTGTAATTAAATAACAGTGTATTTTATTCTATCTAAGTGTCCTTTTGTTTCTGTATTTATTTGTATATTTAGTTAGTCATTTTAGTACCTAGTATAGTGTTAGTTAATATAATGTTTTGGATAATAAAATAAAAAGTAAAACTCAATTTAATCTATTCATTTGCATATTAGAAAATGTTCTTCATTTACTTTTGCACCCCTGAAGAATGGAAAACACCGAATCGAAGGAACAATAGGCCTACAATAGTCTTCCTAATTAGCCAAACTCATTCATCTACGTTGAATAGGCGTATGGATGACAAAGGAATAACGTTTCACTGAAAAATCGCTCGCTCGAGTATTTTGTCATTTTGGACGTATTGGTTGGAGGCAACGAGGAAAAGTGGTAGCCCAGTAAAAATGGCCGTGACTTATAAGTAGGTGGTAGGTTCGAAGCCAGGCAGGCACTTTACTTTGTGTTAGTTATTTCATCACCACTGCTCTCAAAACGGTGAAGGAAAATATCGTGAGGAAACCGGCGGGTCGTAGAACTAAAAGCTCGAACATATGTGACGTCCACTAACACACTGGGCCCACGTGGTGGCTTACGGCACAGTCCCTCTCACAGAGAGGAGGCCTGTGTCCTAGCAGTGGGAACATTATAGGCTGATTTTGCGCTATGGCGTATTGGTTTAAAAATGTGACGAAACACGAATAAAGGCGAGTTTTGAAATGTCTGTATCCGTTGCCTTTGTATGGGCCTGATATGCAATGCAAACAAAACAAACGATTGCTACAGCTTCACTAAGTTGACTAGCTGGCCTTTGTGTTTAGGAATTCGGTAGGTATGATATGCTTTGTATCCCGAGTTGAGTGGGTCGATCATGCGCTGGATCACTCCGATCACCGAGCCCATGAGTTCGTATAAAATTTTAGATATATAAAAGACAGCGAGGACGGGAACTCACTGTGATACTAGGTACAATATTTGTGCGATAATACCAGGTGCTTAGTTCGTTACATAACCAATTACCTACTCGATTTCCCGAATTTGAATACAAATTGAATATTGTTCAATTGCTTTGCTTTGATATGATCTGGGTTATGTGTAATGTAGGATATGTAATATACCTACGCGGTATGTTAATATTAAGTTTAACTTTAATGTTAATCAGCACATCAAAATAATGAAGTTAAATAATAATTATCTAGTTTCATAATTAAGATAAAAAACTTTTTCAAAAAAAAAAAAAACTAAAAAAACACTACAAAGTGAAAAATAGCTTTAATTTTGGAAGTTGGTTTCTTTGGATCTGCCTTTTAGTTTTTAGCCGCCGACTTCCGAAATTAAAGTTATTTTTCACTTTGTAGTGTTTTTTTTGGAAAGCGGTTGTCTTTTTTGTAAAAAAGTTTTTTATTTTTCACTTTTTAGTGGGTCAGTTTGTAATTTTAATAAGTTACAATAGCCTAAAAATATCAACTGCTCATCACCTTTTGCAAAATATTGCTTTTCCCGATGCAGGGACGTTAATTGTTGAGGCGTTCTCCTAGTAAGAACTAAGTGATGATTTCACCATCAGCTCCACTTCACCATATGCATTGTGACGAGCATAAATTGCTTACCAACCATATTAAAGTAATCAAATTGCAACTCCTTCTTTTTGGAAGTCGGTTAAAAATAAGAAAAAGGCCTCATTGGACTTAAAAACAATCACAAGTTTCTATCCAATTACACGATGTACTGGTCAGAGTATTTCAGTTGTTCTTCGGTTGAATCAAATTATATTCATTTCTATTTCACTTGATTTCAATATATCATTTGAAATGAATGTTGCGATCTGTTTCAAAACCGCCGGATATTAAGTACCTATAGGTGCTCTCCTTCAATCAGAACGAATATTTTCCTTGTTTCCGGAGAGGAGATGTTATTAAGTTGTCACATTGATCGTGCCCACTTTTTCTTCGTCTTGGACTGAATTATTTGAAGAAGAATTGAATTAAATATTGAAGGTTGCATTGAGAAACCTATTTCTTAACTCATCTTCTAAACATATTCAAGTAGCTGACCCGACAGACGTTGTACTGTCCAAATTACAAAATTCCCATATAAAATGCACTTTCGGTTTTCCCGAATTTTCCAATTTTTCTCTTCATAAGAACTTTCCTCGGACTAACGACTAACTTCATAAGAACTTTCCTCGAACGAATATTTAAAAAAAAAATTGCTGAATTGATCCAGCCGAGTTCTCGAGTTTTGCGCTTAGCAACACATTTAGCCGTTAACTTTTATTAATTCTACTTTTTTGTAGTAAAAGTACAAAGAACGTTGTTGTTTGTGTACAAGGAAGTTTGCTACATAAATACCTATAGTTAAAATATCACGCATATACAGGGTGACATTGAACACATGCGACAAAATTTAAGGGGGTGTTCTACGCATCAATATGAACAACTTTTACTATGGGACCAAACCTGAAATCGCGAAAAAAAAATCAGCTGTTCAGTACATTTCGACGAGTTTGATGTAGATAAATGTACTGAACAGCTGATTTTTTTTTCGCGATTTCAGGTGTGGTCCCATAGTAAAAGTTGTTTATATTGATGCGTAGAACACCCCCTTAAATTTTGTCGCATGTGTTCAATGTCACTCTGTATATTGAGTAAAGTTTTATTAGTGTGATATATATCCAGAATAATATTATTACTGCCACAAATAGAGCTGCTAACACCACCTTTGAAGTACCTAATTACGTAACATCAACCACGTGTTAATAGTATAATGGCTATTATGTCATCAAAGGCTTCTGCGAACTAACGGAAGGAAAAGCCTTTTATATCACCCTCTTTAGATATAGCAACCCATGATGTAGGGTGAATACAGCTCATTGTTGGAACAAGAATAGGGCTGTGATTGTTTATTACTATGGTAAAAATAACTATAGTGATGTTTGATGAAATATACAGGGTGTTTCTTTTAAGGTGTCAAGCCAGTGCGAGCTGATAGCAGAGTACCATACCTATCGATTTAACCCCCATATATGTTCTACGATTTTTTGTAGTTTTTATAAAAGAATAAATAAATTGAAAGTAAGGAGGAGAATGAAACAAAAAAAAAAATTTAAATCGGTCAAGCCATTCTCAAGTTATGGCGTGACCAAGGGAAATAGGGATTAATTTTTGTATACATACTAGCGGACCCGACAAACGTTGTCCTGTCTGAACGATCCTAGAATCCGACTGCAGTGCCATCTACTGGGTCTAATTGTATTTTCAAACCATCCAGGAACACATTGAAATATACACACAAATTTCATCTAAATCGGTCCAGCCGTTATGTAGGAGTTAGGTGACAAACACGTACAGAAGAATTATTTATATTAACATACGGATAAATAGTCGGCATTCAACGAAACACGTTTTGATTTTCCTGTAAAACATACATTTGGGAGATAGGACTTATACAATAAGCAGGGCAGTATGGAAAGTAGCTACTCGATTCCCTACTCGTATGGAAAAACCCTAAAAATAGAATCAAAGTTGAATGACTTACTTCATATTTTTAATCAATTATAATGAAAATGTATACTATACCACAGATTAATACAGATGATACACTCCGCAGTTTAGGCATGAAGCTACAAGTACGCGGCTGGCCCCGTCCACGGGGCTAATTCAGTAGGTCAGAAGGTATAAGAGTTAGGCGATAGAAAGAGAAGCAACATGTAGTTGAATATAAGTAGGTAATAAGCGTTGTGCAACCTTAATTGCACTTTATTGTGTCGTAGCAAGAGTCACTTTTTATTTAAATGTTTTTGCGGAGTGTCCCATCTGTGACTATACCTAGATTTTTTGCAACGAAAAATATTTGAGATTATTTTCTGTTTAAAATACATAACTCATGCCTTCTTCCCATGGGGGTAGGCAGAAACTACAGCATGCCACCTGCTATTATCCTTACATACTCCGTTTAAAATAGTTTTCTTTTAAATTACTTATCTAAGTTCTTAGTTATAATTTCTTAATTTCAATCTAAAACTCTCACTCAGGTGATAAACTGAAGCTGTCTGTAAGTGATACATAATAGAGTGCCCTCTTGTATTCATTACAATATCAGGAAAATGAGGAAAAGCTGCCTTTTTAATGTCCTCTGCTTTTTTAAAATACTTAATATTCCTTGTCATTAAGAGGTGTTAAAATGATGGGACAAAGCTTTACTTCGTGAAAAGGTCATTACGAAAAAAAAAAATACTTTCTTGTTAATAGATGGCTACTAGAGCCTGGGGGGCACTTTTTTTCAGCAGGGCATTCAATGTTTCATGTAGCTAAGAAAAACTATATTATTCTGAAAGCATAAAAAGTGAATAAGTAGATCGTTATGATGCTCACATCTGCATCTGTTTGAATTAGCCATATGTACCAAAGAGTGGATTAAAATTTTAATATTATATATTAATTTATAAAAAAATCTTTATTTGCCAAATAAAATTATAACAAACAACCTTGCACACTAAGCTTGCACAATTCAATTAAGTTACAAATAAGCAGTAAAGTTATGTAATTTTTTTGTTTGGTATGTTTCGGTACTTATTGTTGTTAGAACGGAACTGATTCACTCTGTTCCCCGTACTAGTGTAAACTGTATTACGGGAAAATTCTTATGTATATATTATACTTATGTAAAGGCAATGCTTTCACTTGTACGATTATAATTTTGAGATATACTCATAAACAACGGCCAAATATACTCGTATCAACTTCCTGAGCTGCCTCTACCAACCGTAAAAGACAATTGAACTGACTTACAAAAGTTGACATAAAATACGTAATCAATCTGTATCAAAACTGTGGCCAAAATAAATCAAATAAAACCTCATTAATCTTGAGAAGAACTTTGAGACAAGGACTACCTACTATTAACTCAATTAAGGATGCCCCAGACCTCCTCGATCCCTACTTGATTTATTACTCTCATTATTTTCTGGATATTAAGACAATTTAGCTGTTATGATGAAGATGTTTTATAACTAACTTAAGCTGATAAAAGCAATTGGAGTCTGTTTACAATGTATATTGACAAACAATGTATGTATACAGAGTAGCAATTAGGTTATCACATTAATTAAAACCACGTATTCAGAATTTACATGATTCTGGACCCACTTGCACTGAAAATTTTCGTCGGTTATTAAAAAAATCAGCTGTTCCATAAATTTTGACCTATTGCACTGTAAGAAACAGCAGATTTTTTTTAACCCCTCAAGTGTCGAATGCACCCCATGTGTGCATAAGGAAAAACCTTTAAACAGTGGTATATAAGCTTATATCGCATATATATAAACGTAAAAAACATCATCCGATGGAAAACCAATCATCATCAGTAGTTGTGAACCTATAGGGTTCGCAACTAACCCCCAACCCCCCCACCGCTGGGGTTTTGGGTCTAAAAATAGCCCAAACTCAGAACCTACGAAACATACGAAAAATTTCAACACAAAAAAAAAAAAGGGTGTCCGGAATCTTGTACTGAATACATAATTATTATGGTTTCAATTAATGTGCTTACCTAATCACTACTCCCTACATTCCACGATTTGGCGGCTAGTAGTGACTAAAAGATGGCTTTGCTAAATGGAACTTGAATGAGGACAGAGTTTCGTAAACATTGCACCCAGTGCTAGTATTCAATAAATGCTTAATGCTTTTAAATGTCTTCTCGAGGTATCCCACAGAAACTGTGTATTTTTTTGAGATAAAAATTACTATATGACGTATGAACTTAAACGAGGCTGGGAAAAAAGCTCAAGTTTAACCGTCTTACTAATAAACACAGAATAAAGTTATTCCAAATATAAACCTATGAAAATGTATGGTTCTTCCTTTGTTATTCCTGATATAACTTTATTCCGTGTTTTATTTGTAAGAGGGTAAGTATGTATGTACAGTGGACAAAACTTAAGCATGCTCACTTAAGAAATATTTCTGCGGGAGCGCGGCTACTGACAAACCACATCCTGGTATCGCCCAATAGCGTAGGTATTTAACTTTCCGGCCCATAAGTAAGACAAAAATTGCGTCCATCTGTTGCAACTTGAAAGAAGGACTAACAAATTGACTTTCATATTAATTAATATTACCTTAGTTTAGTAGATGGTGTTCACACATGGGCTAAGTCTCATAAATTGTTCAAGCCTTTGATGAACATTTCAATGGAGTGTACTATATCTAATATATCAAGTACGGAGGAAATTGCTGATCGACTAAATCAAGATTGAGCCGGAAGGTCATGATAGCGTCAGGGATTAATCACGCCAAGCTGTAGGCAGCCACTGAGGATATTCATAGTTTCGTGTACTATGTACGATAATGCATAATAAGTCTATAATGTTCCCACTGTTGGGACACAGGCCTTCTCACTCTGAGAGGGAGTGGGCTGTAATTTACCACGCGGGCATAGTGTGGGTTGGTAGATGTCACATGTCTTCGAATTTTTGGTTTTAGGACGCTCCAGTTTCCTCACGATGTTTTCCTTCACCGTTTTCAGAGCACCGTTTAACGTTTTATCTACATAAAAAAATTAAATTGAATTGTCTGTTTGTAATGTATCTGTCTGTATGTAATAACAGCTTTTTACTAAATGCCTAAGAAAGTATAGATAAGGCACTTATAAAATAAAATACTTTTTTAATTTTTTGACTGTCTGTCTGTTTGTTCCGGCTAATCTCTGAAACGGCTGGACCGATTTTGAGGAGACTTTCACTGGCAGATAGCTGATTTTATAAGGAGTACTACTTTTTTTCATGAAATTGTGAATAAATAGCACGGGTGGGCGATACAACGCGGCGGGTCGGGGGACGAGGAAGTTTTATTAAAATGTGGCTATTATTTTAATATTTTGTGTATATTACGACTTCCACGCGAACGAGATCGCGGGGCACCGCTAGTTTTCAATACATTATTTGTGTTCTGTACAGAGCTTGTAATTTTTCACAATAATAATTACATACATACTCACCAATCCATCATAACACCCTTAATGACTACACCAATCCCACATAAATCACAACCCCATCCAATTTCCATAAAATCTTGGCTCACAGCCCCTAAATAACCATAGTCCATCCGAAAAGAGATTTCAGCATTTGTTTCGTCATTCTAGTAGTGATTGATTCGCCTTCACGCGGTAATAACTCTCCGAGGGGCTTCCCACGTAATTCGTCTTTGATTAATTTAGATCAAAGTATCCGTGTCCTTGCCGTATAAGTACTGGGCTTTATTTTATATGGTATATCAAGGTCGGTGCTGTATTCATTGAGAGATAATAAGGTTGTAATGTCAGGTTTATGGATGTGGAGGGTTTATTTCGACGTGGAATTTGTAATATGTGGACAAGAAATGATATTTGCGGCTTCCATTGGAAGATTTTTAGCCTTTCTCGAAAGTATTCTTCTAGGTATAGTTATTTTTCTTCACTAAAACTATTATAGCTTTTAAGTAACATCTTATTTGTGTTACATTTTACAAGCGATTTTGTGTAGGTAAACGAAACGTTACTCAGTACTTACCAGAAGTTGCGAAAGCTTCGACTAAAATAACTTTTTAATTTTAAAAGCTCTCAAACCTTTTTCATCACGAAACCAAAACACTCTAACAGATACGTCAAGTGTCAACGAACATTAATTTTCTATGAGCACATTCACAACATTAGATGGCAGGCACCAAAAACCTCCTGACGCAAGAGAGCAAAATCCAGGCATTCTAATAATTATTTCATCATGGCTAACCCTACTCAATGTTTCAGTACAAAAGAGCAGCAGTTTGCGTGATTGGCAGCTCGATAATGTGGGGCACATTCGCCACATTAAAGCACACATTTTCTGGGAAAAGTCTCAGAATTCATAACAAAGCAGAAGGCGCGAGCATGTCAACAAAATGTATTAAGTTTTTGAAGTTAGTTTGAAAATTTTTCCACATTTTTCTGTTATTTATTCATTACTAATGTATGACAGTATAGAGAAAGAAGAGGTGGAGGAAGAGAGAGGGGCTTGTGGCTAAGTAATACCAGCCGCACGGGTCGATCGATCAGGTTAAGCTACGCTTGCCGCGGTTGGTCCGTGGAGGGGTGACCATCTTTACAACGACAGTACGTTAAGCCGTTGGTCCCGGCTGTCATTCGTGGATCTTTGACAGCCGTTACGGGTCGTCAAAAGCCCGAAAGCCTGACAACCAGTCTTGCCAAGGGTAGGTATCGTATTACCCAGTAAATGTGTTGTGGAGGTTAGATAGGCAGTCGCTCCATATAAAATACTGGTATTGAGTTGTATCCGGTTAGACTGGAAGCCACCCCACATAGAAAAAAAAAGGAAAAAGCTAGGCAAATGATGACGATGTGACAGAAAGGAGATTTTTTTTTCCCCAAAACTTGTAAAATGTAGCTAGGTTGTTGCCTTACATTACGCTGGTAGGAAGACAGGCAGATAGGGGAATGTTTGTTTTGTTTCTGAACACAGTTCGTGGCATGAAATTGTGAACGTTGGTGCCTTCTGGTTAGTTCTGTATTCTGTGGTAAGCGAGACGGCGACCAGCGAGGTGGCGTCGTGGACCTGAATCGTGAAATGATTGATGATTTTTGTGGAAGCAGGTAAAATGGACTAGGTTTACCTCAGAATGGAGGGAACTATAAGGAATTGGTTAAGTGGAATATAATATGAATGGGATTCCGGATGCAATATCCATATAAAAATAACAGGGAAATGAATGCATACAAGACTGTGGACACTTTTGGAGTTGCCCTTGAACTTTTTTTTAACAGTTTTTAAATTCCTAGTGTTTTATTATTTGTAAAATAATTTTTTATATTAAGGGCTCATTACGGGTTATTATATTGTACATTGAGTCAAATATTCTGAAAAGGGCAATGGGAGTTAATATTTTGATAGATATAGAACCTATTTCACGATGTCCGAATAGCCACTACTTACCGAATAAATTCAAAAATGGAACAGAATTTGTATGAAATTATATGTGCCAAGTATAGGAACTTAGTCGTAGGTAGTGAAACAGCCCTTAATTTTTCAGAATTCCCAGAATTTCAGAATTTGGCAAACTCTACTTTAGCATTACTATGTGAAAGCCCGCGAAATTCAAAATACTTTCGTAAAACTATAAAAAAGGAGATAATGATTTGATTTGATTTTATTAGCAAGACCAAGACTGCCATCCCAACATGTAACAACTAACACACCGGACTCCTCCGTGCCTCGGAAAGCACGTTAAGCCTTGGTCCCAGCTCCCGGCTGTCATTTGTGGATTGACAGTAGCCACGGGTCGTCAGAAGCCAGATAGTCTGACAACCAGTCTTACCAAGGGGTATCGTATGGTACTGGGTTGTGGAGGTCAGCTAGGCAGTCGCTCCATGTAAAATACTGGTATTCAGCTGCACCCGGTTAAACTGGAAGTCGACCCCAACATCGTTGGGAAAAGGTTAGGCTGATGATGATGGCCTTGTGCACTTTAGTATTACTTATGGTTCATTCAAATCATCTTAATTAATGCTAAAGTATAGTCTGATAAGTTCTCAACTTCAAATTCTTTCATCCTTCAAAATCAAAGTCTAATTTCAATCATATAAAACTGTCAAAGTCTTTAAGCAAAGAACATTTAAATAAGCACAAACAGCTGTTAGGGTGCTATAATTCATAATAACATTTATTATAGTTATCAGTAATTTGTTTACATAGTTCCACGCAACAAAAGTAAGTTTGAAGCCGATGAAATTACTATTTTAATGGGGGACATTGGTGATTCCAAATTGCTATTAAAGTGGTCAAAAAGTACCTTTGCATTTACATAGAATTCGCATTTAAAATTTAAATATCGATAACGCTACTTTTTTGAATTTGTGCCGTATTTGCGAATGCAATAAGTACATTGACTAGTTACAGTCACTACTCACTAGCATAAATATGGACAGCTCGGCAATAATATCCGAATCCATGATTCACCCATTAATAGTGCCGATTCTGTTGTGCACAAACTAAACTTAATTTAGGCTATTGCTAACCTTTTCTTTCTAATAAAACAAGAAAGAGATGGACGTAAATTAGAGCTGTCAAATTTAGTTGAACTAATATGTGGGGGACTGCAATGACAATTTTATTTATCTGTTTAGTCATGGAATATAAATTGTTTTTTTACTTTTTAGTTCGTTTTTTGGCAGGGCAGTCTGTTTTTTGATTATTTATTTTTATTTTATTAATATTATGTATGATAAAGCAAAAATACGTGTCTAATATTTTTTTATTAACTGACTGACGGACTAAATATATATTTTTTTTTTACCCAGGTATCATCCCTATTAGCACAGTATTACCCACTACAAACAAAACTATTGTAACTCGAATCATATATTGGTAAAGGAACAAAAACCTATTTCGTTAATTTGTCCACCTTTGGCGAACGCATTACAATGAAAATAGGCTATTAGCACATTGGTTGAGCCTTGAGCCGGTATCGGCTTCATCCTCATATTGGTTATCGTCCAATAAGGGTGGGTCCGGTCGCCATTAGGTTCTCCAAATGTATTTGTTTTCACGAACCCATTCTAAAAGGGTAAATTGAATGAACACTTGTTCTAAATACTGAGAATCCAATTTACGAAAACAGTCGTTATTAAAACGACTAAAGTTGGAATTCAAAACTAATTTCGATTGCAAAGTAAATTTGTACATAAAAAATGAAATATTTTCTCTAAAGATCACTTTTCAAGTTAGTTAAAATTAACCTTATCTTTGCAGGGTTTACGAGATAGAGATGATCCTGAGAGGGATTGACCCTGTTTTTTTTATTAGTATTTTTGGCTAAGAGAAAGAAAAATCGAAAAATCGTCCAAAAACGATTCTCCAATAACACATCTTAAATATAATCACAAAAATCGTGGGGCATTATAATACGAGTATAAAATCCTTTGAATGTCATACCATCACGCCTGTAATTCCCGAAGAGTTTGGCAGAAGTGTAGGTACCTAATGTACTCCCATATTTCGCAGTTATGTTAAAGGTTGTATTCCTCTTTAAATAGCATTAAAGTGGAATACAACCACAGAAGTTACAAGAAGATTATTGTTTCATAGCCAACAGCACAATCTATATTGTTTACAAACTTCTTACTTAATTCCATATTTTCGTAAAATACTTCAAACTTCCTCGTCCTCAAACATTTCAAAAGCCTTTGCTTCAGTCCACAAAAGCGTAGAAAATCCTTTGGTTTACATCAAATACTTCGCCACAGTATTGCAGAAAAGGGGACGCAAAAACCTGATCTGCATATTTTTGGAAGTCGCTTGAGTCTAATCAATAAATTTTTCGGTTTTCCTGCTTATTACTGTAACTATATAATAGGTATTTGTTTGCTTGGAATTTAATTTATAGGGTGGTTAATTTTAGTTATCAATAGCACCCATGAAATCGAAGAACCATAGGTAAAGGCCTAAGCATAAAAGTAAGAAAAAAACCTATCAGCTTATTTAAAAAAAAACTAATGTAATAGGTAACCTATACTTTCTAATAAAAAGAAACAGCACCAATTCTAAACAGTTTAAATTCGAATTAAAGAATGAGGAATTTAAATGAAGTATTTTATTACTAGATCTAAAAGTGGTGGTGCTTGGGGAAGAGGACGTCTTTCGGCTGAATTGATGAAAAGGATTGGACAAAATAGAGGAAACAGATCGGAGGAATTTCAGTTTGCAAACGATACACACTGAAAATGTACAAAGATTAATCGGGAAAATCGCTATAAACTTTTATTGAATAGGATTTAGTTTGAAGAAAAAAGTGGCGACAATGCTAATTAATGACGTCACGCGGGGCCGGTCGCGCTACTGGCTAAGAAGGGTTCCGTACCAAATCTGATTTATAAATTTTTTGTAAAAAAAAGCCGACTTTGGTGGCTTCTCATTCCTTTGTTTTTCAATATTTGTTAAAACAAAAAAATCTGTATTTATTTACTCAACGAGCTCTAACCAACGATATCCCACTCGACAGGGCAGGTCAACAATTTTTTTCGCAACCCCTTTACCCCCCTTAAAAACATTTCAAAATATTTTTTTACAATTTATATGGCTTCGGGTCAACAAGTTGCTTATACTGTGAAAATTTGAAGACTGTAGCTCCAATCGTTTGGCTGTAAAACCTGTGTGACAGACGACGGACAGAGTAATTATATATTTTTATATGACTGTGTTCCTCGATATTTTCGTCAGTTGTGGACTGATTTTGTAAATAATACGTATTTTTTCCACTAATAGTGTAGGTATCTTGATGATGTTAAATTAACTTCCTGTCACTGTTGTTTACATAGCAAGTATGGTAGGTATACGATTTTGTGCAGGGTAGGTACCACAACTAAAAAGTAAAAAAAAAAAACTTTTTTTCAAAAAACAAAAAAAAAAAACAATCGACTTCCCAAAAAACACTACAAGGTGAAATTGACTTTAATTTCGGGAGAACCGTAATTTACTAGTTAATCAAATTTTAGGGCTCTTAAAGCCGGACTTAGTATTATTACTGTCTGCAGACAGTATTATTACAAAGTTACCTCGATTTCTACGTTTAAATATTAAGAGCGTTGACTCAGTACGGCATTTCATACAAACTTTCAAGTCCTTTTTTATCGAAATGAATGAACCGATTTTAATGAAACTTCATACGCATAAGTAGGATACATAGGTCTAAAAAGTTAGTAAAGAACATTTTCTAAATGTCTTATTTAAAAAAAGATAAATGGAAATCTCTGTTTCTATGGAATATTTAAAATCGGTCTAATTTAGCTGCAACACTATTTTTCGAAAATGTTCTTTACTAACTTTTTAGACCTATGTATCTTGCTTATGCGTATGAAGTTTCATTAAAATCGGTTCATTCATTTCGATAAAAAAGGACTTGAAAGTTTGTATGAAATGCCGTACCGAGTCAACGCTCTTAAATGATGGCCATAGAAAACAGAGCGTAGTTAATTATGATCTTAATCTATAATATAAATAAAAAATAATTGCCGAATGTATGTATGTACACACGGCTTCACATCAAGCTATACATTTCCAGTTTACACTGACCTCTCATTGTAAAGAAATCCTATACAATGCGAGATCAGCTTATACTGGAAGTGTATAGCTTGATCTGTAGCCGTGCGTACGGGCATCACATGAACCCCAATAGTGCACCTATTGGGGTTCATGTGATGCCCGTACGCCTATTTGACTAATTCTTTTTTTGTTGTGTTCGTAATTGTCAGCACATGGTTTGTCTATAAGAATATGTTTGAAAAGTTGCCGGGATACTTGGGAAATTCGGCAAAACTGAATATGCATTTGCTATGGGAATTTTGTATGAAGTATTGAAATTAAGAGAGGACAACGTATATTTATCAGACTGTAATTTATTTTATTATTAGGGTTCCGTACCAAAATGGTAAAAAATAACCCTTATGGTGCGACTCAGTCTATATGTCTGTCCGTCTGTCACAGCTGGATATCTCAATAACAACTAATGCTACTAACTTGAAATTTGGAACAGTTTTAGATGACGTTACCCAACTATTTTGCAAATAAGAAAGAATATGTATACTTTTTTGCAACGGACTGAAAGGGGGTCTTAAAAATTTGATGTGGGGCTACAAGGGCATGTGAGCTATCATATGAAAGAAAGCTGTTTGCACATTCTCAAACAATTTTTTTCTTTTTTTAAGCCGCACAGTTTTCGATTTTTGATGAAAAATGTAAAAAAAATACTGTGCCCGCCCTTATCTTCGAAGTTTGCATAGAGAAAAATCTGAAATTATTCTATGTGATAGAAGTTTATGTAAAGATTTCAGGAAAAATAAAACGATTTCTCTCAATAGCACACTTTCAGAAATCAGAACGGTACCCTGGGTGCGCGAGTCCGACTCGCTCTTGACCGCTATTTTTTTTTTTTGCTTTAGATGGTAGGCACTGACCTGGTTGGGGCCGGTGAGGTTCAGCCCGCAGGAGTTGCAGCGGAGACATTCCTCGTGGTAGTGGTTGTTGTCGTACAACGGGGATGGTTCTGAAATATTACAAGTATATTAGTACATAATACTTATATCTTACATAATCAGATCAGATGATGTGTAAAAAAGGGTCTCAGAATGTTATAAGAAAAAGCTGCTTCAATTTTGTGACCAGAAAAAGTCGTCGGAGATTACAAAAATCTGGTATACAGGGTGGAATGGACATCGACGCGCAAACGTGTATACGGTATTCAGTACATCATTCTGAGCCCCCCTATACCTATAGAAATTTTTCATCGGTTATTGAAAAAAAAATATGCTCTTCCATACATTTTGACCGTGTAGGTATTGCACTATTGTAGGAAACTGCTGATTTTTTTTCAATAACCGATGAAAAATTTCTATATCCCTATACAGAAATTTTTCTCTCACAATGATGTACTTACTGAATACGTGGTAAACGTTTGCGCGTCGATGTCCCTTCCACCCCGTATAGTGTGAGACAAATTGAACCAGCTAGATGGACCGATGACCTTGAAAAGGTCGCTCGGACAGACTGGATGCCGAAGGCGGAGGACAGGGTATTGTGGCGCAGGCAGCCTGGGAGAGGCTTATGCCCAACAGTGGAATACGATGCGCTGAGTTGATTGTCTCCCATCACATCTCAAACATAAATTACCATTTGCGTGTGGTGTGAGGGCCACTTTATTAAAACTCTTTGAAAATATGCTTAGGATTTAGTGAACATTCCCAAAGAATTGTGAAAGTTGGAATCAGATTTTCAAAAAAAACTTTTCCGATATGCCTACTGCCTAAAATGTAGGTAGGTACCAAAACTTGACGAAGAAAGATAAAAAACAAACCATTATTTAAATACTTAAAATGTTTCAAGATATCGATTGTTAAGTTAGCCTATCGAGTTCTAACTCGAAACTTATGGCAGACTAAGTTGATGGTAAGTTAAAGCATCGGTTTCAATCGATAACTTTGATTACCAACTAAGTTAGGTACCTGTTTGAAGATGCGTAAACTTGAAAGCATTAAGTATGTGAATAGTCGGAGTCGGTAATTTATATGCGTGTGGTGTGAGGGCCACTTTATTCAAACTCTTTGAAAATATGCTTAGGATTTAGTGATCATTCCCAAAGAATTGTGAAAGTTGGAATCAGATTTTGTGAAAGTCAACTTTGCGAGATATGGACTGTAAAGTGGGGCCCTCAGTTCTCACATAGAGGATTGAGGGCCCACCTGTACCTGATAAACTATGGACACTACAGATAAAGTCTTTATGCCAAAATCTAAGCTTATACCAAACAAAATTTGTGAAAAAAAGATATCATCGCAAAACACTGTCCTACTTGGTATATCTTCGTTCAAAATGGGCCCTCAATCCTCACACACGTAAAAGTTTATCACGCAAATAAAATGAAACCATTAACTTAAAGCTACTGTTTGTAATCCTATAAGATACTAAATAAATTGTGAAAATTTGTGAAAGCAAGAGCAGGTCACCATTTCTTGTTGTTTGAAAGTTATGACCTTGACAAAATTCGGGCCCTCAATCCTCCATTTATTTTGTTTTCCGTTTTAATACGCCTATCGTATGAAAGATTAGACAAATACAAAATAGTCTCTTTTTGTGAAAAAAATTGTGCAACAAATTGGTGTTATTTGTTACTAATAAGAATAAGGATTAAACTAAAAATCTTAATAGATACCGAAATCGACTATTTTTGAATTGTGTAGTAGGGTAGGGTGACAATAATTTTTGACATAAGATGCTCAGAGAACAATGTAAAGCATATATTATAATACACATAGTTGTATGGGTAATTATCTTGGAGTAGTGAATGTTGATATTTAATTTTATTTAACGATTATTATGTTCCAAACATTTTCACATAAAATCGAGGAGGAGTTTTGGAGTTCAACCTCATTAGTTTGTCTATGCGACTACTACAAAGAAAAAGTACAGTGATGTTCTTTGTATTACAATAAGATGTCATGTCAATTGATTGAGAAAACTACGAAAATAGTTACTATAATATTATTATAGTCATACAAATAAGTACATGTAAGTTTGTTTTGATACATACTCATCTACCTATGTTACTGCAAAAGCCCGAACTGCGGTAAATATTAGGATTTACCCGTAAATTCTAATATTTACCAAATCTCACCGGTAATACCCCGAATTATTCTAAAACTGTCTTTAATTTCGGACTTTTACATTCGGCATTCAGTCGGTAAACCCTAGACTTTACCGCAGACACGGGTAAGGCCCTGCGTGCACTGCCGTGCCGTGTGGGAGTGGCGCGAGGAGTCGAAACGGCGGGGCGTAACTCCGCTGCCGCGAGAAATCACGGCACAGCCGACAGAGCTCCGGCGGGATCATGGCGACATGGAGAGTGCGACTGTCGCAACCCAGCGCTGGGCACGCCACAATTGCGACGATAAGTCCCCTCTTTGAGGAGTGGTTAGAGAGGCGTCACGGCGTCCTCACATTCCGCCTGACGCAGGTCCTCAGGCGCGGGCGGGCGTGTATACTCCCGTTGCCGCGCTTAAGGGCACGTTCTCACACATTATAAAAGGCCGCGTTACATAGGTAATTAATGATTTTATTGTTAAAATTATGTAAATACATAATTATTAATGTCGCGAAACACATTCTGATTAAGATACAACCTTACACTGACCTGTAAATTGTAAATAACGCAAGAAAATATGAATTTTGCGGGCTACCACAGCGCAATTACCTTAACGTGTTACCTCGAGTGCGTAAAAAAAGAATGTTATTTTTTATTAGGGTTTTAGGATTTTAATTTTTTTTATCTGGTAATTTATAAATAGTGATTAAAAAGTTTCATTTTCACATTTGTTGTTTTAATCCTTGTAACATGTCCATTCTAGTCTGTTACTTCTTGTAATACACATGTGGTGGCATCTACATCGCCACATACAAACTACGCATCACAAGGACATGACGTCCCGCAACCTGCATTGCGCAATGAGAGTTTACCGCGCGACTAGCATATAGGTATACAACAACCCGACATTAACCGTGGGGCAGTTGCCCACCAAACACAACACCCATCTGGTCGGAGGGTCCTCCCTTTTCAATAGAGGATGAGTGAACTTTACACTGTGTTCCTCATGACTCTATACACACAATACGTATGGACGGTAAAGATTTTGATTTTTAAGTGAAAGCTATACCTGCTGTAAGAGATACGCTGATCAATTAATATTTGACCCTTTTTTAATTTACACAGCTAAATGACGTCATAAAATGGCGGCTACTATTTCATGGTTTGAGAAAACATTAAAAAAACCTGAAAACTTTGAATTTAATTTTAATATTTATATTGTTATTGAACTAAAACTAATATTTTCCGACTGCTTTTGGCCTAATCTGTCTAAATAATATATTTTTAGATTTTTTCTCATATAGAGTAAAATACCGTATTGTGGTCACCCTATTTCCTAATTCAGGGAACAAAAATAAAACTCGATTTTTATTTACAATAAAGGGTCTTTTAATTTCTTTCTAGTATCGAATTTGTTGCACAATTTTTTTCACAAAAAGAGACTATTTTGTATTTGTCTAATCTTTCATACGATAGGCGTATTAAAACGGAAAACAAAATAAATGGAGGATTGAGGGCCCGAATTTTGTCAAGGTCATAACTTTCAAACAACAAGAAATGGTGACCTGCTCTTGCTTTCACAAAATTTCACAATTTATTTAGTATCTTATAGGATTACAAACAGTAGCTTTAAGTTAATGGTTTCATTTTATAACGTGTGTGAGGATTGAGGGCCCATTTTGAACGAAGATATACCAAGTAGTACAGTGTTTTGCGATAATATCTTGTTTTCACAAATTTTGTTTGGTATAAGCTTAGATTTTGGCATAAAGACTTTATCTGTAGTGTCCATAGTTTATCAGGTACAGGTGGGCCCTCAATCCTCTATGTGAGAACTGAGGGCCCCACTTTACAGTCCATATCTCGCAAAGTTGACTTTCACAAAATCTGATTCCAACTTTCACAATTCTTTGGGAATGATCACTAAATCCTAAGCATATTTTCAAAGAGTTTGAATAAAGTGGCCCTCACACCACACGCATATAAATTACCGACTATTCACATACTTAATGCTTTCAAGTTTACGCATCTTCAAACAGGTACCTAACTTAGTTGGTAATCAAAGTTATCGATTGAAACCGATGCTTTAACTTACCATCAACTTAGTCTGCCATAAGTTTCGAGTTAGAACTCGATAGGCTAACTTAACAATCGATATCTTGAAACATTTTAAGTATTTAAATAATGGTTTGTTTTTTATCTTTCTTCGTCAAGTTTTGGTACCTACCTACATTTTAGGCAGTAGGCATATCGGAAAAGTTTTTTTTAGTAAAACAAGTACCTACTAACAATGTCTTGGGTATTTTTGTCCCTAAAAATACAAGGTGAATCAACTTAACAATATATTTTCACTTGACCCAAAATTTCGTACCTACGAAAGTGATTAAATTTTCGCAGACCAACACAAGGTGCGCTTATAAAATCATGATAAGAGACTCTTAAGAAAACAGATGGGTCTTCAATTTGATCTCAGAATTAACTTTTACCTCATAATAATAATTGAGCAATAAAAATTCTATGGGCTGCCTAAAATGGTTGGGAAGGAAAAATTAATTTGAATCCTAACTTAATATTATAAATGTGAAACTGAGTTTGTTTGTTTGTAACGCTTTCACGCTAAAACGGCTGCATGGATTTGGATGAAATTTGGCACACGGGTAGGCCATGACCTGGAAAAGGACATAGGCTACTTTTTATCGACAAACCACGCGGGCGAAGCCGCGGGCGGAAGCTAGTACATAATAAGCTGAATCAAAGCTGGTGCAGCGATTGGCTGTAGTTCAAACCAGACACTTTAGGAGGCCCAAGAGTGAAACCCTTTGAATAGTATCACTTCTGCAAATATCTTCAGTAATAATTCGTCGTTTTTAGGGTTCCGTACCAAAATGGTAAAAAAGGAACCCTTATGGTGTGACTCAGTCTGTCTGTCTGTCTGTCTGTCACAGCTGGATATCTCAAGAACTACTAATGCTATCAACTTGAAATTTGGAACAGTTTTAGATAATATTTACCCAACTATTTTGCAAATAAGAAAGAAATAAAAATATATGTAATTTTTTTTTGCAACATGGGCTGAAAGGGGGTCTTAAAAATTCAAAGTGGGGCTACTAGGTCATGTGGGGTATCATATGAAAGAACGCTGTTTGCACATTCTCAAACATATTTTTATTTTTTTAGGCCACAGTGTTCGACTTTTGATGAAAAATGTAAAAAAAAATACCGTCCCCCCCCCCCCTTATCTCCGAAGTTTGCAAAGACAAAAATCTGAAATTATTTTATGTGATAGAAGTTTATGTAAAGATTACAGGAAAAATAAAACGATGTCTCTAAATAGCACACTTTTTCAGAAATCGGAACGGAACCCTCGGTGTGCGAGTCCGACTCGCTCTTGACCGGTTTTTTCTTAGGGTCTTCGTATCGTAACTATGAAGAGATAGTTATTGGTTATCCCATATTAGCTGATGAACGTTAAGTTTGGCATAGCAAGGAAATTGAAGCAACTGATGACTTAAACACTGTTTAGACGTTGCAACTTTTACTGTATCTTCAACTTCTTGCATGCAACTGCCATTAAATTGCACCGTGTAAATCATTATTTTAAAACTTTATTATAGCAACCCGAAGTTTTACATATTTTATTATCAGTCCGTTAAGCTGCAGTCTCCTAGAAGAGCGGTATGACCACCTCTAACGGCTGCAGTGATGACTGTTATGAAAGTGATGGCAGAGGCAAAGATTTAAATCGTTAGATACTTCTGTTTCGTTTTGACACCTCTGGCACACCATGACGCAGTGACTTCACTTGACTGTGATGGAAACGCTATATAATAATGTGTGAGCTCACTCTTCTCAGTATAGGCACTTTTTCTACTTTTTCTTGTGACTAAAAGCGGGGTTTGACTAAAAGTCAAATACTGGTAAAAATTACAGATATTCATGACGGCCGTTAAATTAAGACGGATCCGCTTTCCTAGGAAATCAAAGCTTTACTGAATGCACTTTACTTTGTGTATTTAATTTCATCACCACTGCTCTCAAAACGGTGAAGGAAAACATCATGACACACATCATCGCATTCATGTGACACACATCATTGCAATGCAGCATCTTTGTGGCTGCTACGCAAAGAGAGTGGGTTCGCCTATTATTAGCCGGATCGGAATCCATACAACATCTTTATAATTAAACTGGTTAGTGTCCACGACTTTGTCCGCGTGAAATTTATTGTTCCCCCGACCCACCCCGTCGCTTCGCATCGCCTGCCCGCGCTATTACTTCGTTTTCTGATTTTTTGTTTTTGCTCGGCTCCTAAGAGTCGTAGCGTGATGTTAAATCGCCTATAGCCTTCCTCAAGTATTGAGCTATCAAATGCAAAAAAAAACCGGTCAAGAGCAAGTCGGACTCGCGCACCGAGGGTTCCGTTCCGATTTCTGAAAAAGTATGCTATTTAGAGACATCGTTTTATTTTTCCTTTAATCTTTACATAAACTTCTATCATATAGAATAATTTCAGATTTTTCCCTTTGCAAACTTCGGAGATAAAGGGGGGAAACGGTATTTTTTTTTACATTTTTCATCAAATATCGAAAACTATGCGGCCTAAAAAATAATTAAAAAATGTTTAAGAATGTGCAAACAGTGTTCTTTCATATGATACCCGACATGCCCTAGTAGCCCCACTTTGAATTTTGAAGACACCCTTTCAGCACCTGTTACAAAAAAGTATAAATATTTTTATTTCTTTCTTATTTGCAAAATAGTTGGGTAAATGTCATATAAAACTATTCCAAATTTCAAGTTGATAGCATTAGTAGTTCTTGAGATATTCAGCTGTGACAGACAGACAGACAGACAGACAGACAGACTGAGTGAGACCATAAGGGTTCCTTATTTACCATTTTGGTACGGAACCCTAATTATTGGCTAATAATAATTTATAGATTTTAAAAAGCCCATAACTCGTTTTAATAAAGTGTTGCAACCTAAATTTCCTACAATTATTTTTCAAATCCGACTGGTAGAAACAAACTCTTCAGATTTATTATTAGTATAGATTATCAAGAGCACGTGTCCATTAAATAAATAAATAAAAAAATAAAAAAGTTTGTTGAACAAGGAGAAACAAATAAAACACATACACTAAACATGATAGTACAAGTGGTAGTCAAAAAACTCAGGTTGAACAGCTGGCTCCTGCACCCTAATTGCAATTAACACATTATCAATCGGAGTTTTTTTCATTTTGACAGGTCAACAACATTCATTGCGTTATTTACGTTGTCGAGCAAACAAATTTTCGAACATATGAAGCAATGGATTAGCAACTGGTTTCAAAATGATTCAAACTCCGATTGATTATGTGTTACGCAATTACGGTGCTGAACTAAGTAAAAAGATACTTGTATATCAGGAGAATAATAATAATATTGACCTTGAATGTATTCTTTACAAGATTTTATGAGCTCGTGGTGCGGTCGTAATACACTAAAATGTTAACACTTTAAGTTTAAATTTCCTAAGATCCTTAGCAGAAACTGTACATTTTCTTTCCAGTTAATTTTCAGCTTGTGGCCTTAGCACCACTAAGTTGTACTTGAAAACTTTTTATTATCTTAAACCAGCGCAGCCAGGCAAAATTACAAACCAATTTATTAAAAAGTGAAAGTAGAATTTCTCCGTTGGCCCCGCGCCAAAGGGCATTGTGATGTATCTCGGAAACTTGCCAAGAATCCAGACTTAAAGACCAAGTTATTGACGACCCCTGTCGTAACGTGTAACATACACTTAGATATTCTTTGCGGACTCGTGACACTTCCAAACATAATGCATTAGATATTGATCAGTCGTATTTCTTCTACAAAATATAAGGTAGACAATCTTGACCTTCGTTGATGAAAAGGGTCTCATCTTTTTAAAAAGGTTACTCTGACAGCAAACTGACAGGTCTTTATTTGGATGAATGAGATTTTTCTTTGCGTTTTACGAAACCAATTTTTCTGGGACAAAGTTTTGATTGATCATAGATTAAACTACTTGGCACTTTAATGCCACTCTAACAAGGTTTGGAGCCTGTTCATTGTGTTTCTTCGAACAAATTTTGATAAATGGCTCCCAGGCTGAGATATTAAATTTATAAATCTTCGGCAGTGTACTTATGTAGAGTCGATGTTGATTTAGTATTTTTTAACAATAATTTATCGTGGTTACATCGTGAGGCAACCGGTATGTCCTAGAACCAAAAATTTGAAGACATGTGACATCTACCAACCCGCACTAGGCCCGCGTGGTGGATTACGGCTCACTCAATCGCACCGAGAGAAGGCCTGTGTCCCAACAGTGGGAACATTATAGGCTGATTATGCTTATGCTAACAATAAGTTAGCATAAGCATAATCATAGTTAACAATAAGTTAGCATAAGCATAGTTATCAGCGCTCACGTAGAAAACCTAAGTGGAACAGAGTTTTTTGCAAACTTGCATTTGGCAATAAGGCTTTCTCCCGTATTACCTGTATGAGAAAGTTAACAAAAAGCTTAAAATCTACCCCTTGACAAAGTTTGGGTGCAAGAAACAGGTTCAGGATTGGCTGCTTGGGCTTAATTATGTTGAAACGGAAAATCTTTTATCTTTCAAATAATAAAGTATTTATCATCACACACACTAACACTCATCACATTCATACTTACACTCATCACATACACACTGACACTCATCACATTCATACTTACACTCATCACATACACACTGACACTCATCACATTCATACTTACACTCATCACATACACACTCACACTCATCACATACATACTTACTCATCACTTATACACATTCAATTGGTTACCTTTCGGTCCTAAGTTTAATTAAGTTTATACTGAAACCGTTGTTTTGTTAACGTAAAATATATCTTTTGAATTATTTTATCGGTCGAAAGAGACTGGATCCTGCGACACAGGGTATCCTAGTGCGGGATCCAGTGTCATACTAAATTTTTTGAAACATGTACTTACAGAAATCAATAAACTTTTTTACTTTTTTTACTTTTTTTACTTTTACAGCATTTTGATACTTTTAGCCATGGACTTATAAAAAAAGATGGACTCCGCACCACGCATATCGAAAATGAAGCACCGTACCGATCTATGTGTGCGTGATTTGAGTACCTGCAAAGACGCCGTCGCTCGTGTAACGTAATGGCGGCCGGTAGACTTACTATGGTGTGAATGTGTGCGTGCTGGCTTGTAGACATTAGCGCACTGACTTACTATGGGTGCTTCAGTTATTGTTAAAGGAGACGGCGTCCGCCTTTTTTTTTTAGGTCCATGCTTTTAGCTCAATTATTTAATTTGTATTAATGGAAATTTAAAGAAGAATGGAAAAGAAATATATGTTAGTCGATGAGAATATCCTTCAGGCCACAGACTAAAACTCCCCGCACAGGATATTCGTCCTTATACGAGTAAGAATATTAGCCGCGTGGATGGGGTGGTAGACGGGTTGACCATAGGTCCTTTACGGTTATTCCGAAAAATGGTAGACCCGTTGACCAGCCGTCCGTGAACGGTTGGATAAATGCACAGATCACACTATTCATGTGAAAACAAAGAATAACTGATACGGAGTTGGAACCCTTTTTTTTTTTTTTTTTTTTTGAGGGTGGGAAATCATCAAATAACTTCTCCCGCTCTGGGTGGAGCGGGAGGGCGTGTCAGACTTTTACTGACTAAAACCCACCCGTGTTCCTTCAGTTGCCTATGCCAGGGCCGCGGTAACCCTTTCAGACAACCCGCGACCCCAGCGGCGTCGGCCCTATTGGGCCCCGTCACTTGCTGACATCTCTTTGAGGCGCGCGTGGAACACGACGCGCCGTCGACTCGGGCCTGGTCCTTACCGGACGGCGAGCTACCCGCTGCTCACCGTCCGCAGGCCCGCGCCTACGGTGGCCGGAAATCGCCCCGCGATTCCCGCCGCCCAGGGCGTCTCCTGCGGCGACTGAGGGCGTGAGGCTGCCTCTCCCTCACGCGTTCCGCCTCCTCCTTCGCGAGCATCACTGCTTCGCAGAAGGAGGTGACGGCCTCCCATGCACTCTCGCTCCGCACCATGGCCTGGACCAGGCTCGGACGCGAGAGATCGCCGCCGCCGATCGCCTCCGTGAGAACACGGCGGTGCTCTGCCCAAGCCGGGCAGACCTCCACTGTATGCTCCACCGTGTCCTCCGGGCGATCTACACAATGGAAACACCCGGGCGTTTCCTCCCGCCTTATGCGAAACAGGAACCTCCCGAAACAACCGTGTCCGGTGAGGACCTGCGTCAGGCGGAAGGTGAGGACGCCGTGGCGCCTCTCTAACCACTCCTCAAAGAGGGGACTTATCGCCGCTATTGTGGCGTGCCCAGCGCTGGGTTGCGACAGTCGCGCTCTCCATGCCGCCATGAGATCCCGCCGGAGCTCTGTCCGCTGTACCGTGATTTCTCGCGGCAGCGGAGTTACGCCCCGGCGTTTCGCCTCCTCGCGCCACTCCCACACGTGCGCGAGGACCTTTGCCTCCAGATCCCACGGCGGCAATCCGGCAAGGAGGCTCGCCGCCTCCCGGGAGACCGTGCGGTATCCCCGGACTAGCCGGATGGCCATGACCCTCTGGGACGCGTTCAACCTGCCGGCTGGTCCCAGCCTTAGGGAAAGTTGGAACCCTTCATCACTTTTGTGCGTCATGATACTGACAGTGATTTCTCTTATGAAGGCATTGAATTTCTAAATTCTGATTTTAGTTCTAATTGTGACTAATAAATACCTACAAGTACCTGGGCGACCGAGCTCTGCTCTGAGGAAAATAGAGAAAACCCATTTTTTCCCCAAATAATTATGAGACCTAGTTATATCAATTTTTCGCCCCCGTAAGCCCCCATCGGCTTTAACGATTTCGAGAACGTGATTACAAAAAAATATTTATTATTTGTTACTGTAAAAGCTCGAACTTCGGTAAATCTTAGGATTTATCGGTAAATCCTAAGATTTACCAAGTCTCACCGGTAAAAGTCGGAATTGTTCAATAATAATCATCAATTTCAACCGGCATTCAGTCGGTAAATCTTAGGTTTTACCACAGATACCGGTTAATGTTAGTTTTCAGAGTAAAACAATGTCAGAAACTATTTATTCAACATTACTGTCATTATTATTGTTATTAGTCAAGTCTTAAAACATGTTTAACATGCTATAAAAAAATAAAATGCAGAAAAAATAGCACAAATAAAAATTACTTCTCATTATTAACACCAACTTTGGCTAAGTAAGCTAAACAGTCTTTTGTTAATAATTTCGTTATTCGGTACAATCATTATTTTTATAGTTGACACGACTATTATATTATACTTATTTCAATCTTTAATTTCGGACATTTACCTGTGACTGCGGTAAAACCACAGATTTACCGACTGAATAAAAGTCCGAAATTAAAGATTATTATAGAACAATTCGGACTTTTACCGGTGAAACTTGGAAAATCTTAACCCGTCGCACGCCAATTAGCAGACACAATAGATTTTTTATTGTTATCTGCACATCTGGGTGTCAATCGACGTTTAAGGAGTGATTTACCGCAGTTCGGGTTTTTACAGTAACATATATACAAATATTATTACATTTAAGATTATAGGATAGGATTTCTTAAAGGCTCCAAGTTTTATAATATGTATGAAATTCAATGAACTGCTCCGGAAAATGAATACCATGTCGTTGGCATTAGGTACACAGCATGTTCGGAGAATTGAATCACTTTACAAGTTAATAAAATTTTAGGGCTCCTAAAGCCCGCGTTGTATAAGGACTTGAGTCATAATATAACAAAGTTGCCTCGATTTCTATATAGAAATATGAAACGATGGCCATAGAAAACAGAGCGTAATTAATGTGATCATAGTAGAGTAATAAAGTGGGCAGTAAATAAGTATTTTCATCTTTTTATAGCCGAGGAAGTAATAGCGGCGATAATATTGATGTTACGATAGTCTATAACAATGTTGTTTCAATATTCTATGCGTTTATCGTTTTCGCCAGTTCTGTAATGGAGTTTGTTATTAAAATAAGGCAGGCGCCGTATAGCCCATATATTGGCAAGATTTTATGTTAAGAGCTTTTAATGGTTTTTTTTTATGCTGTCTAGTTGGTCATCAGCTGTTCCGTACTTTTCTTCTCCTTTTTTTTTAGAGTTCCGTACCTCAAAAGGAAAAACGGAACCCATAAACGATCAATCGTGTGTTTGTCTGTCTGTCTGACTGTCCGTCTGTCACAGCCAATTTGCTCCGAATGTAATGGACCGATTAAGTTGAAATTTGGTACACATATGGCCTTGGCATATGGTCTTTGGCTCACATTCTGTGAGCCAAAGACGGACGGGTAAAGAAAATAAATTGATTTTGAATATGGGTCACTTTTGGGGGGCAAATATGAAAATAAAATAAAAAAGTTTTGCAAACTATAAACCATGTGACATATCAAATGAAAAGCTGAGGGTCTCAAATATATTTTTTTAAATAATTTTAAAGTAAATTGTTTTAAAATTATTTAAGAAAATAGACGAAAATTTACCATTCCCTTAACCCCGAAACTACTGTGCCTAAAATTTAAATTTAAAAAAAAACACAAAAATGTTCTTTACCTGTAGATTACAGAAAAACCTGTAAAAAGTCTATGGTCTTAAAAACATAGTAAATCTCTCAATATTGTGAGTAGAAACTTACATTTACAGTTGGAATGTATGAGAGAACATGTTTTTCAACTACAATATTAAGTTTGTTCTTGGGATAAATTCAACCCAACTACGGAACCCTTCATTGTGTGTGGTCCGACACGCACTTACCCGGTTTTGAGTATCTGAATTGAAGTAAGTAATTAAAGGTGAGGAAGTAGTTCTGTCAGGGGTTTTCAGAAGAGAGTTTATTGGGTAGCAACTTCCATCTTATAAACATCAAATCAACCTTAAATTACTCTTGGAAATCTTACATTGCTCGAGGAATAAACAGTAAAAGATACAAAAAAAACTAGACTAAACTATCATCTGCCTAGCCTTTTCCCAACTATGTTGAGGTCGGCTTCAAGTCTAACCGGATGCAGCTGAATACCAGTATTTTACTTGGAACGACTGCCTATCTGACTTCCACAACCCAGTTATTGCGGGTAATATGATACCCCTTGGTAAGACTGGTTGTCGGAGTTTTGGGCTTCCGACTACCCGTAACGACTGTCTAAGATCCACGAATGACAACCGGGACCAACGTATTATCGTGCTAATCGAGGCACGGAGGGATTTTGATAGGTTAAGATGGTCAGCCATCCATGGACCAACCGCAGCAAGTGTAGCTTAACCTGATCGATCGACCCGTGCGGCTGTAATTACTTAGCCACGAGCCCCTCAAAAACTAGACTAGACTAGTCATTAAAAAATAACAACGTTGCAAAAAGATTTGAAGTTTAACAAGTATCTCATTATTTAAGTCTGTTGTACAATAAAACATTTCAATAGTAGTTTTTTAGGGTTCCGTAGTCAACAAGGAACCCTTATAGTTTCGCTATGTCCGTCCGTCTGTCTGTCTGTCTGTCTGTAAGTCCGCAGCTTAGCTCAGAGATTCTTAGTACTAGAAAGCTATAATTTGGCATGGATATACATATTCATCACGCCGACAAAGTGGTAAAATAAAAACATGAAAAAAAAATTTTTTTAGGGTACACGTAAAGTGGGGATGTTTTTTTTTTTCTCTTCTATTTTTGAAAGACCTATAAAACAACACCCCACACCATGGGGTGGTGTAGGGTGTTGTTTTATAGGTCTTTCAAAAATATTGCGGGTTTGTCTAAACAGTTTTTCGATTTAGGGATCCGTTTCTGAAATATTAAGCTTTAAAGTGCTAATTTTTGTCAGAGTCAAGTGTCCCCCCTCCCTGCCAGCTAAACGGTTAGTTTTGGATGGGTGAAAAAATTCACGGTAGTAGTATATATAACGAAATTAAAAGGAAAACTGTCACAGCTAAGTAGACCTTTCTAGTTTACGAGTAATAGTCAACCAACTTGTAAAATGTACTTTGAACAGTAAAAATTTCGTACAAATTCCATTAAAAATTACTTGTGTAACGTTGTTGGTCGCGTAAGTCGAGGAGCTCGTGGCTAAGTAATAACAGCCGCACGGGTCGATCCGTCAGGTTAAGCTACGCTTGCCGGGGTTGGTCAGTGGATGGGTGACCATCTTTAGGTATATACCGAGATTTCTCCGTGCCTCGGAAAGCACGTTAAGCCGTTGGTCCCGGCTGTTATTCGTAGATCTTTGACAGTCGTTACGGGTCGTCAGAAGCCCGAAAGTCTGACAACCAGTCTTACCAAGGGGTATCGTATTACCCAGTAACTGGGTTGTGGAGGTCAGATAGGCAGTCGCTCCATGTAAAATACAGGTATTCAGCTGCATAAGGTTAGACTGGAAGCCGACTCCGATATAGGTTGGGAAAAGGCTAGGCAGATTGATTGATTGTAAAAATATACAAAAATAAAATCATAACATTCTTATTAATAATGATTTCTAAATTAATAATATTTACGCTCGAATATCGACGGGCGGCGGCGTGCACTACGGAACCCTATTACTGCGCGTGGACCGACACGCACTTGGCCGATTTTTTTTTAGAAAGTTTTCAGACGAACTAGATAAAGATATTTTTGAAGTAGGTACAGTACGACACAACTTAAATGTAGGTAGCATAGAAAATGCATTTCAATTTTAAGGAGGAGCTCGTGGCTCAGTAATAACAGCCGCACGGGTCGATCCATCAGGTTAAGCTAAGCCTGCCGGGTTTGGTCCGTGGATGGGTGACCATCTTTACATACCGAGACTCCGCCGTGCCTCGGAAAGCACGTTAAGCCGTTGGTCCCGGCTGTCATTCGTGGATCTTTGACAGTCGTTACAGGTCGTCAGAAGACCGAAAGTCTGACAACCAGTCTTACCAAGGGGTATCGTATTGCCCAGTCACTGGGTTGTGGAGGTCAAATAGGCAGTCGATCCATTTAAAATACTGGTATTTAGCTGCATCCGTTTAGACTGGAAGCCGACCCTAACATAGTTGGGAAAAGGGTAGGCTGATTGATTTTTAATTTAAATTTTACGAATTGGTTTTTTAAGGTGTAAGTATAAGGTGTAGGTGTAAGTGTATTCATACACGAAATCTCTTAAGGAGTCATTGTACTCATCATTGTGAACAACATTTATGAAATATAAAATGAACTGTTCAGTACATTTACATAGAACAAACTCGTCAAAATGTAGGGAGCAGTTTATTTTTTTTCGCGATTTCAGGTGTGGTCCCACAGTAAAAGTTGTTCATAATTATGAGTACAATGCCCCTTAAGAAATTTCGTGTAATAATAGATACATCTTAAATAACTTCAAAAGTTATTGCATTTGCTTAAAGATAATTTTTGCAAAGCAGTAATAAAGATTGGTGATTTTGAAGGCGCACTCAGTTCCGATGGTGATCGGTTTTACGAATTTTGCCGAAGCTACATCTAAGTTGTGTCGTACTGTATTTCGTTGTCTGCCGATAAAAATGGCCTATGTAGGTTGACTCTGAGCACTTCAGATACGACGTGCGATGGAAATTGGCATCCGGAGATACACCTGGGACTTTTTTTATTATGAGTAAGGATCTGTAGAACTTTTTTTATGGACAAAGAAAAGATGAAGCAGTTATGTTTAAGTTACCACGTGCATTCTTTCTTTTATCTTATTGCTGAGAATTCAAAACGAGAGAGTAAACTGAACCTATTTTAAATTGAAAACAGATACAGAATCGCTAGAATAAGAAATGAGTAAACAGGGTGGCAGTTTAGTCACCTGCATGCATTTAGGAGGTGATTCTACCCATCATACAAAACAACTATTGCTATGAAACTCATTTCCGATCCGGGAAAAACAAAAAACAAACTTCTATTTGTATAGGAAATGCATTTATGCATTACATCTTACATGCATCGAAATATACTGACGACAGTAGACAGACTATTTCGATGCATGTATGAAAAGTTTTTTTTTTACGAATCGGATACGAGTTTCATAGCGAAAGTTGTTTAGTATGACGGGTAGAATCACCACCTTGACGAATGCAGGTGACTAAATCGCCAATCTGTCTGTATAAGAGGAAGTCTGAAAGTGATACCAGTGACTGAAAAGTTGTGTGGAAATCGATTGTGATGCGGAGGAATGAGGAAAACATCGGCAGGAAAGTTTTGAGTATGAATGTGGGCGGCTATGCGAATAGGGGAAGGCCAAAGAAGCGATGGATGGATAGTGTTAAAGATGAATAAAATAAAGATGATATGGCTAGAAAGGGAGTGACTAATAGAGAAGTATGGAAGAAAAATACATAATTTGCGACGTACCTAACAAAAAAAAAAACCGGTCAAGGGCGAGTCGGACTCGCGCACCGAGGGTTCCGTTCCGATTTCTGAAAAAGTGTGCTACTTAGATACATCGTTTTATTTTTCCTGTAATCTTTACATAAACTTCTATCACATAGAATAATTTCAGATTTTTCTCTTTGCAAACTTCGGAGATAAGTATATATTTTACATTTTTTTACATTTTTCATCAAAAGTCGAAAACTGTGCGGCCAAAAAAAAAAAATTGTTTGAGAATGTGCAAACAGCGCTCTTTCATATGATACCCCCATGCCCTAGTAGCCTCACTTTAAATTTTTAAGACCCCATTTGAGTCCCTGTCGCAAAAAAAAAAAAAATATTTTTATTTATTTCTTATTTGCAAAATAGTTGGGTAAACCTCATCTAAAACTATTCCAAATTTCAAGTTGATAGCATCAGTAGTTACTGAGATATCCAGCTGTGAGAGACAGACAGACAGACAGACAGACAGACAGACAGACAGACCGACAGACAGACTGAGTCACACCATAAGGGTTCCTTTTTTACCATTTTGGTACGGAACCCTAAAAATTGAGATAAGGGCAGGAGAATACGCGTGTTTAAAGAACTTATATTACCTTTATTAGATACTAGCTGCGCCCCGCGGTGTCACCCGCGTAGACCGGGATAAAAAGTAGTCTATGTGTTAATCCAGGGTATAAGCTATCTACATACCAAATTTCATCCAAAACGGTCCAGCCGTTTGAGCGTGAAGAAGTAACAAACATACACACACACTCACAAACTTTCGTATTTATAATATTAGGGTGATGATAAGGTGTACCCGATCGGTACAAGGCCTGAATTTGACTGCCAGCGCATAATTTCGCTGGTTCGATTCCCGTTCAGAGCCTAATTTCCTACATGAGTTGTATCTACATCTATATACTAATAAAAAAGCTGAAGAATTTGTTTGTTTAGGTATATGTTTGAACGCGCTAATGTCTGGATCTACCAGTCGGATTTGAGAAAAAATATTTAACATCATGCTAGAACCCTTACGAGCCGAGCAAAAAGAAAAAAAAATCTGAAAGAACGCTAAGCAAAAACGAATTAATAGCGCGGGCTGGCGATGCGATGCGTCGGACGGAGTCGGTCGAGAAATTTTACGCCGACGAAGTCGCGGGCAGAAGCTAGTACTTTTATAAGAGCAGAATTATCTTGTAAAACACGAAACCTTTTACACAGAATCTATCAAATAAAGTGACCACGAGTAACAAATAAAGTTTTCGTTCCAGAAATATTTGACAATAGCAAACTCGCTTTCGAAGTTGCATTGAGAATTGAGACAAGACTCGATAGGAACCACTGAACTATTGAATGAACGCTAGAACACGGTTGACAAGAGAGCATCACAATATCTATGCCATCTCGATTTTCAAAGGGTTTCGTCCCTTTGTCGTTTTTCAGTGGGGCGAACAATTATATCAAAGGCCTATCTGGATGTGATTGATAAAAGAAAGCGGAGATGTCACAGGCCGGTTGGAACTTTTTGAAAAAGGAATTTTGCGAAATTATGAAGATACTAGCTGTTGCCCGGGTTTTCGAAATGGTTTTCGATAGGGTTTTTCTAAGGCTGAGGCTACAGTAAGCAGCGATTTGCGATGCGACTGGAAGAGCGAATAACGAGAGTAATATTTGATGTACGGTGTAACCATATACGTGAGCATTAATTTATTTGTTTTAGTCGCTCATGTGTCGCAGGTCGCATCGCGGCCTAATGTAGCCTCAGCCTAAGCAGTAAATCGAAAACCCATACGATGTAAGTAACCCTTTTGAATAGCTTTAAGGGTCCATTTTGGTTATCCATTGAAAGGAATTTCGATAGAGTTTTTCTAAGCAGTAGATAACAGTGTAACATTCCGATGATGGGCATACGTTGCAAATTACCAACGTTGCATTGCTATGGTTACCAGTACAAAACCTTTATAATGAAGGTTATCTTAATGAAGGGGTAACCTTTTCACTGGATTTCAAGTATAGAACCCATTCAATGGGTTATCCATATTGAACCCTTTTACTGGGTTTCAAGGCTCTGGGACCTCATAAACAGCTTACCCCTTCGAAAGACTTAACTCTGAACCCGGGGTTGTACAGTCCCTGGTTGCCCGTGACTTCGCCGGCGTTATAATATCAGAGGCCTATCTAAATGTGATTGCTAAAAGAAAGGGGAGATATCACAGGCTGGTTGGAAATTTTTGAGAAAGGAGTTTTTGCAAATTATAAAGTATCTGTATTTTTCTTCGCCCGTGTCAGAAATTATCCCACGGTAACTTACTACCGGCATAAAAGTATTCTATAGGCCAGGTTATGGTCTGTCTGCCGTTAAGGCGGCAAAGGCGCAAAAGGTAACAGACAGACGGACAGAGTTACTTTCGCACTTATAATTTTGTAGCTAGTATGGATATAGCTTGTGAAGGCTTGCTGCCTACCCCGCCAGAAGTAAGACATAGGGCTTAGGGATTTTGAAAGAAAGTGAATAAAATAACTTATGGTTAACATCACCAGGATCGTTATAATTATGATTATTGGATCACGTTTAGGTGTTACAATATTTATTGTTGTTTTTGGGAACGATATAAAACTGATGTAAACTCAACGAAAAAAAAATTTTTTTTCTTTATTAAAAAGAACTAAAGTTCCTAATAATCAATTACAATGTAGCCTAATAGACTAATAAGCAATTTAACTTTAACTTATTATTTTACGTGATAAATTTTGTGATTTTGTGTTTTACTAAGAATAGTGTCAATTTGCAATTTTACATAATTCCGTAGCACTTTCTTAGTCTTCACGAAAAAACATGAAAATAAAAATATGTTCACAATTTTTTTTATTAAAATTAAGTTAAGTACAATATTATCTACTCACCATATCGTTTCGGCTCAATTTTGACGCACGTGATTTAACTTGTGTGGAAAAGTATAAATATTATTTTTGTATTTTACAATTATTAACTACTCAGGAAAATAGTTCTGTTTATTTTTACGCTAACATTTATTTACAACACGACTACTACTTGGTGTTTTGTTATTTTACAGTACACTTATATTTACAGGTTATATTTAGTCCTAAGTTAATATTGTTTCCCACCAATGACACTGGCTCCTGATAAGAAACTACTCTTATCACGTATACCTTTTCACGACACGAGAACAAAACATATCATAAAAATACTATTTTTTCCGAGGTTACAAACTGTGAATTGTCAAAAAATTACTTAATAACACAAACCGAGTTTCTAGCAAGTCTTTACTTTATTTTATAGGAAAATAAGATTCGTTGTAACGTCTACGTTGAAAAATTGCTCACGAAATTTTTCTCGCGATTTTAGGCTGTCAATATTATGTTATTTGAGGTTATTCGTTGTGTACGGCACGTCACTTTCGTTCTGGTAAACATGGCAGCATTCGGCAACAGATGACAGGGCGCGGGCGGGCGAGCCTGCGCCGAACGCTCGCGTTCATCTCATCTCGTGGTCCGCGCGACCGCGCTGCCAGTTCAAAGTGGCCGCCCGAAACCAGCCGGGCCGACGGTGGCGCCACTCGGGCCCCACTCCCTCGGTAAAGAGGGATTTTCACCCGTCAACCCTCTTCTTCCCGTCGGTAAAGCAGTACGGTAAGACAGAGACAAGCGAGAAGCGCGCGAATCGATTGGCTGATGAAAAGGGGCGGGGGCCGAGCACGTGGCAATGGCTGTTGTCAGTGAGTAGTGCTCGACTACTCGTATGGCGATTGAGTTTGCTGTTGTAATGCGTTTCACGTTCCGCAAAAGCTCTTTAGCGCGCGTTAGCGGAAAGTTGTTCGACGCCCGCTCGCGCTAGCGTTAACTTTAATCAACTTCGAGTAGGTACCGATTTTTAGACATAGGAAGGTACAAATATCATGAAAATAGTTCCTAAAAGGCAATACTTACTTTTAACTTTCTCTGATGTTTTGTCATTTTAAGGATTTTTACTATTAAAAACTAGCACCTTAAAAATTAAAAAAAAAGTTATCAGAAAGTAAAAAAGTTTAAACTTACCAGTTTGTGTACTGGAATCGAAGAACGTGCTAGTGGTCTCAACAGTCATGGTCCCAATAGTTCCATCTAGTATTTGCGTCGAGGAATCTCTGCGGCCGCGGGCTCGCATGCAAGCATCGTCACTTTGCGAACTTTGACGACGAAAGTTCCGGCACCGAATCATTTCTTCAGTAGTTGACTGCCGTCGAAAGCCGCGGGCTATTAGTATTTCTTCAGTAGTAGATTGTCTGCGGATCATTGTTCTCTCTGTGGGTGGCCGAGCGCATGGACTAGGATCCCGGCTGGAGCAGGAACTCGAATCTGGACTCCGAGCTCGACCCAATCTGACACATGAAGCTTGTCTTCGCAATCGACTTCGTCGCCTTGCAGCAGATGGACTCAACTCTCCACCACCAGCTCGATCTGGGCTCAGTTGTGAGCGCTCCCGCCTCGGTCTTACTGCAGAATCAGGGCTCAGAGAATCTCTTCTAGCCCTTCCTTCATCATCAGGGCCTAATGATGGCCCCGAATCCCTACGCCTAGTACCAGGTGGTCCTGTTGGATCATCAAAAGCAGTAGCTTGGCGTTGTAGTCTGCCAAGTCTGCGTTCAGGACTAGCTGCAGCCCTAGAATCCCGACGAGCTCGGCCGCATTGGGTAGTGGAGTCTCGACGGCCTCCCAAGTTCGGTGGAGAGCGGCCGCCGGGAGTAACTTGAGTACCTTGAGCTGTTTGCGACGTTTGGCAAGTCTGCGCTGTTTGGGAGCCACTACTATTGGGTGGCGTAGGTGAAGTAGGTGAGGGTGTCACAGCAGATGTAATAATAGTTGGCATTGTCATCATAGGTTGACATTCACCGTCGGAGCGGCTTGGTTCATGGATAGCGACTACAGTCACGCATGGCATATGAGTGGATGGCCCAGGATCAGAAGACGCATCGACAAACGATGGTGGTGCAGGAGTTGGTGGTGAAGTTCGTCTTTTTCTGTGGGTCGCCACAATTCGTGGGGGTGCTGCGACAGAGTCACGACGATGGCGGTGTCCATCTACTGAGTCTCTGCGTTCTTTGCTTTCCTCAGAGCCACGTCGCCTGATGCGTCGTTCTCGCGTCGGCATTATGGTTATCGAGTCTTTGCGGTCCCAGTTTGCGAAATCAGCGCGAAAATCTTGAGGTACCGCTTTTGAGTCGCGGCGCTTGGAGGCCATGGATTTGATGCCAGAATCAGCGGAGGAGTCGCGTCGGCGGCGTGGTGGTGGCTCGTGGCGCGCCCAGGGCAGCGAGCGCGCGAGGTCCGCCAGGGTCTCGCGCCGGGAGAGCGGAGCCCGCTGGCGCCGGGGCGCGCTGCCCCCGCCTCCCCACTCGCGCAGGATATCGGTTAATTGAGCCAAAGAGGAGCGGCGGCGACGAGGTCCACCTATGAGCAAATACTTTCTAATTATATTTTTGAAAAACCTAAACAGACAGTATTTTATACTGCGTACGTTCTTTTCTAAATGGGTTTTTAATGGCTACAATCACTTTGTGCTACGTACCTCTGGGTTGATTGTCGACGTCTGGCTCCGGCGGCGAGAGGCAAGACACTTGTGCTGCCGAGTCCCTTCGACTGCCCAGTCTTTGCCTCAAAGTGGATTCTTCTAAGGTAGATCGTGTGAGCTCGTCCCAGCCGTTGCCTCCAGCCCAGACCAACCCAACTTGATGAGACAGTATCGGTAGGTTGCAAACGAAACATATTGCTGTCATAGTCCTGTACAAAAACAAAAACACTGTTAGAACACTTGGTTGGAGAAATGACACAGAAAGGTTGAAAATTTGTTGAACTAACGATTTATTATTCCGAAAATTGATACCGCGATACATGGTGGTTCGTGCACCCGGTAGTCGGCGTGAATAAGCGTGAAGCGACATATCGCGCCCTTGTGCTCGCATCACCGGCCTGATAACCGAACTACCGATATTAAGTAATAACCACTCCCCTAGCTGTCGACGTGGTATTACATTATCAATAAACAATTGATGCGATACTATAACATTCTTGTCGGATTATAATTTGTATTGATTATCACCGACAGGCGCGAACTTCTTTATCATCTTATTACATTGAGGGATCAGTGAATTGGGAAAAGCTTCGTCAATTCGATTGAAAATGTTTTCCCCTACCATGTTATCGTCAGCCTTGGAGACATGTGTTTATGATAAAGGTATACAAAGTCCGTATCGCTAGATAAACGCGTGTGATTGTTATTGTTGCGGCATAGTGAGCCAACGCATGATGTTTTGATAATTTCTATCAGCCAGCTATTCGGATGAGCGAGTTCCCCTCAATGTGACTGACGATCGAGAAGCGGTGTTTAATATTATTGAAGTGGAAACAGGGAATGTGCTCAGTCGGTTGGAAATCTCTCTCGACAATGGGATCCAATTTACTCGTAAACTTAGAGTACCTTGTAATAGATAAGTGAGTACATGGGAATGAACACTTGAAGCTTCGAGTTTCATCTTCGTTATTAGATGCTGAATGATCAAAAAAGCTATTCGGTTCATTCTCATGTATTAACTTTGCATGTTATTGAATTGTCTTTTCTTAAACTACTTGACTACATAAACTATGTCCTATGTATATTGTACAAGCTATTAAAAGACCACCTACCTGAATGAGAACTTTTACTAGAAGACAGCTTTATGTATAGAGATAATTTATACAAAACCAGCTTTTTAGCTTAGTGCACAAGTTTTAGAAATTAATTAAACGGTTTCTGGTAAAAGTTCTGAAATTAACTAAGTGGGTTAATTAATTGTAATATAATCTGAAATTTAATATAATACTAAGTTAATTTTAAGTAGGTTTCTATAATTTTAATCTACAATTTATGTTTACCTGTTAATTTAGACTATTTTTTTTTTCCAACTCATCCTACCTCCTACCTACTTCTATATCTACAGTGCTATATCTTAAGAACTACTTATTATTATGATTATGTTATCTATCTATGATAAATGATATTGTGTTATGTTTATGAGTGTTCGTTATGAAGTTGTGTTTCAAGAAAAGTGCAGATTGATTTAAAAAGTTTAAAAGTTTTTATAAACAAGTAAGTATTTTTTCGGACAATAAGTAATTATTTTTGACGGCTTGAATGGTTTTCATAAGAAGATAGACTTCCAACAAAAGACTGAAAAAAAAAACTTCTGAGAAATTGAAAGTTTTGAGAGTTAGACAAAAACTGTACCTACTATTTTAAGTGTTAGAAATTATATAGATATTATCCCATTCCATGATATTTTATTTAGAGGTCAACCTTTTTAATGAAATGCTTTTTTTTATTAATAATCCGTCTAGAATAAAAAAAAAGTAACTGAAAAGAAAAGCAAAAGATTGTGTGGTAAAGCTTCGTGCGTTCGAAAGAGTAGGTATCATTCGAAAAATGTATATTATCGCCCAACTTTTATTTTTTGTTCATATTACTGAATATTTTGCTTTTAATAAATAAACTCAAGGTTACAAAGCGAAGCATGCTTGGATATCATGCAATTAAAAACTTAAATGCTTTGTACTTAAGGCAGATTTTTGATAACATGCAAGGTTCATACATGTGTTTTGCGGATGATGTTCGATGCTCATGATTTCATGCTTGGTTCAAAGTTTACATAACCATGCTTGGTTTCCAGGGACCTGTAATGGCGCAGACGAGGTGAGGGGGACTGAGGCATGTCGAAAGCCGGGTCATTAGGTCAGGGTGCTAATTGAGGGTAATTCCCATACACAATTATCACATCAAACACTTTGTACATCTGAAACAATAAGTAAAATAAATTAATCGTATAGTTGCAGAATGAGGCCGTCTTTAGTATCGCTGAAAATTGAAATTTTGTGGAAGATTAAAAATAGTCTTAAAAAGTTTGTATTGTATTTTTGTAAGTACTGAAAACAATTGTGTTAAAGTAATAAAAAAGTAAAACATAGTGTAAATTGTGTTGTTTGTTTATGTACTTAATTGCTAGAAATCAAGCATTAATAAGTATCATTTAACATACCTAGCCTACACCCACTGCACGTAACCTATCCAATTAGTAATTAATATTTAACTAGAAACCTATAGGTAGGTACCTAAAAATACCTGTCAATATCATTCATTCAAGGAAAGCATGCCATTTCCTAAATATATTCTTTGTACAAACAAAGTAAATAAACAGCATTATTTCCCCCATAATTATGTAAAGTAAGTGTAAAGTATAAATGGAAGATCCGTGTTCGGTGTCGTCATAACGTAATAAATAAAGGTCTGCGTTATGAGGTGTAAACTCGTGAAATTGTCCTGAATACATCAAATATTTGAAAACTTGACAGCAAACGGTAATTTTAGCCGATTCTATTCAACCGTTGATATTTTTTGTCAAACAACAGTTTTAGACCGAGATCCAATAATATTCTATACAAATTACAAGATAATTACTTATGTAACGTTCATAATAACTGACGTATATAAACTGGTCGTGACACGTGACTACTCAGCGTTTAGTTTTGACACGCGGACTAAAGATAAAACGTCCCAATTAGGACGTTTTCGAGTCTAGAAACTTATCTGCCTCTATAATAGACAAGACAATATAATTGGCTGTAACGCATTACTAATTTCTATTGGTATACAGGGTGTCCCGTAAATAATGGATCAAACGTAAGGGGTAGGTAGCTTACCTAATTTCCAACAACTAATTTGAATATTAAAAAAAAAACCGTTACAGTAACCAGGATATTAATTTTTTTTCGAATTTTACGATTTTGTCTTCCAGAATTAAGCTTTTTTAATGCTGTCGCTGCAAATGATGACATTTTTAGGTATGATTTTTATTTAACATTTCTGAATAGCTTACTAATGTTATAAGATACCATTTTTTTGAATACCGTTTTATTTGCCTTAGAAAAAAAATCTTGAGTTGAAAAGTTTTTTCTTTACGATGTTAGGACCAAAATTGAAAAAATTCTCCTGTAAAAAAAATGTATGACACCGAAAACCACCATTATTTTAAAAACTTGTACATTTAATAAGGTTTGCAAATTGGTATAAAACTTACGTCTAGTCTTTATCGTTACAAAGATATTGCTATGAATGTGATGAAGACAGAAAATAAATTAAATTGGTACTATTCCATTTTTTCATTTTCGTAATGGCTTATGCTTGAATGCTTGTAATCGAAGCAGGTAGTTAAGCGGCTAGCATATTCCGACCCGATGACGTCATCTGTCCGGAATTTGGGACCGCTACCTGTGGCGGAGTTGCACCTCAGTCAGCGTGAAGGGGATAGATAGCGCCGCTTTTGTATTTTTGGTAAATTGGTATGAAGTTGTACATTCTAGTCCTTGTCGTTACAAAGATAATTGCTATGAATCTGAGAGGTGCTCCAAATCAACGTTAATAAAAAAAATAAAAAAGTGTGTACATTTAAACTTTTTCTTTAAAATGTGTAACTGTAGCATTTCAGAGGCAATGTTCATTGAATTATTGAGGCGTATGAAAAGAATTAGGAGGCCGTACTAAAAAAAACAGTTAGTTCAAATAAATCGTTTTATTTGGTTTTTACAATAAATGTTCGAATTGCCTTCCCTCTACAAGAATGCAAAGTCTGCATCTCCTAATAAAGGAAGCTCTTATCCGACGGACAAAACGGCTTTGGTTTATTTCTGATGCAGCAGATTGGATGCGCTGTCGTAATTCTTCTTCCGACGTTATTGGATTCTTGTAGACCCTGTCTTTTAAACATCCCCAGTAAAAAAAATCTAGGGGATTTAAATCCGGAGATCGCGGAGACCACAAAATTGGTCCTAATCGGCCGATCCATCTGTCCGGATAACTTTCATCAAGGTGCGCCCTTACTGCCGTCGCATAGTGAGCGGGGCACCCATCATTTTGCAACCACATTGCTTGCCGTACGTCTTCTGGAACGTTTTCTAATAACCTTGGCAACTCATTCCTTAAAAAATGGAGATAATATTCGGCGTTTAGAGTAGCTGGTAGTTCAAAGGGCCCTATTATTTGCCCATTGATTATTCCCGCCCATAAATTTATTTTAAATTGATGTTGGCTCCTGTCCTCTCGCATCAAATGTGGGTTTATCAGCTGCCAACTGTGCAAATTATGCAAATTTAAATATCCATCTCGGCGGCATGAAGACTCGTCACTCCATAAAATCTTGTTAAAAAACTGCGGGTCCGCCCGAATCATTCTAAGCATCCTTTGGCAAAATTCTATTCTTGGCTGGTAATCACGCGACGTCAGCGTTTGAACACGTTGCACGTGATATGGGTGCAATCGGCACCGTTGTAGCACTCGATGCACCGTCGATCTAGAAATTCCTACGCGTCGCGCTATGACGCGAACGGAGACTGACGGATCTTCCTCGATTTCTCGAAGAATGACTTCGTCATTAACTTGTCGCGGTCGTCCTTCACGGGTACCACCAACTCCGGTGACAAGAATTCTTCCCTCAAGAAGCGCGTTATGCACTCTAATAAAGACGCGATAATCGGGATAACGAACCAGGTTCGGGTATCTTTCACGGTACAATCTTGCAGCCGCCCTGGCATTACCTCTTGCTTCTCCGTAGATAAAATGCATTTCGGCGTACTGCCGTGGCGTGTACTCATAACGAGGCATTGGGCTGAATAAGGTTTCAGCGCTACTGCACACACGTACAAGCACACACAAACGAATGTTTTCGGAGTCCGTAGGATCGCCAAGTCGTTTGTCCAATACGCAAAGAGTTCCAAATCGATAGGCAAAGCAAAGTCCAAAAACACAGCACAAGTCAAATTTTACAGAAGAAAACACCGAGCCACTGACCGGGAGCGAAAGTTGTCTGACGTAGCAACTCGAAGAGAGACTAGTTACAACTAAACTAATAAAATCAAGCAACAATGAAGCCTGTACGAGTGAAGGGCGCAGGAAAGAACAAAAGAACCTGCGCAACTTCATACCGATTTAACCGATTTACCAAAAAGCGGCGCTATCTATCCCTTTCACACTGACTGAGGTGCAACTCCGCCACAGGTAGCGGTCCCAAATTCCGGACAGATGACGTCATCGGGTCGGAATTATGCTATCCGCTTAACTACCTGCTTCGATTACAAGCATTCAAGCATAAGCCATTACGAAAAGGAAAAATGGAATAGTACCAATTTAATTTATTTTCTGTCTTCTTCATCACATTCATAGCAATATCTTTGTAACGATAAGGACTAGACGTAAGTTTTATACCAATTTGCAAACCTTATTAAATGTACAAGTTTTTAAAATAATGGTGGTCTTCGGTGTCATACATTTTTTTTACAGGAGAATTTTTTCAATTTTGGTCCTAACATCGTAAAGAAAAAACTTTTCAACTCAAGATTTTTTTTCTAAGGCAAATAAAACGGTATTCAAAAAAATGGTATCTTATAACATTAGTAAGCTATTCAGAAATGTTAAATAAAAATCATACCTAAAAATGTCATCATTTGCAGCGACAGCATTAAAAAAGCTTAATTCTGGAAGACAAAATCGTAAAATTCGAAAAAAAATTAATATCCTGGTTACTGTAACGGTTTTTTTTTAAATATTCAAATTAGTTGTTGGAAATTAGGTAAGCTACCTACCCGTTACGTTTGATCCATTATTTACGGGACACCCTGTATATCAAATCACGTCAAATTTATTTATTGAAAACAGCGCCACATGGTGAAAATTTCCCCGCACCATTTTACTAAACTTTTCAGCTTGCCAACTTTTCAGTATAGTGTTGGCTGTAATCGTGGCTGTAATATATTTGTCTGTAACGCATCACTAATTTCTATTAGTATTTAACAAACTACGTCAAATTATTTATTGAAAACAGCGCCACATGGTAACAATTTCCCTGCACCATTTGTCTAAACTTTTCAGCTTGCCAAATTTCAGCATAGTGTTGGCTGTAACGCATCACTAATTTCTATTGGTATTTAACAAACCACGTCAAATTATTTATTGAAAGCACCGCCACACGGTGACAATTTCCCCGCACCATTTTCTTAAACTTTACAGCTTGCCCACTTTTCAGCATAGTGTTGGCTGTAATATAATAATTGGCTGTAACGCATCACTAATTTATATTGGTAGGTATTTAAAAAACTAGGTCAAATTATTTATTGAAAACAGCGCCACACGGTGACAATTTCCCCGCACCATTTTTCTAAACTTTTCAGCTTGCCAAATTTCAGCATAGTATTGGCTGTAATATAATTGGCTGTAACGCATCACTAATTTCTATTGGTATCTAACAAACCACGTCAAATTATTTATTGAAAACAGCGCCACACAGTGACAATTTCCCCGCATCATTTTCCTAAACTTTTCAGCTTGCCAACTTTTCAGCATAGTGTTGCCTGAAAGTTATAGATGGCGGTGCAGTGTCCAACAAAGCTTGCATTGAGAGTACGAATTGCTACCGTCGATGGAGAGATGGCGCTAGTAGGTACATCGGTTCTTACTCCTTCCATAACTAGATTAAACTACATAGTTAAGTTTTCCTTTTCAGTTAATAATGTAATGTAAGTACTTAAAACTTAACAGTTCTCATATTGAATGAAAATTCAGTTTTACGAGGTACGATTTTAGTATTTTGCAATTTACATTATGCAAAGTCCCTGTGAAATTTAACGATTTCCGCCAGCGGAAGTTATTTAAATAGGTTCAATTTATTATTGTTTACTACTTGCACGTTTAAAATATTGCTAATAGGCTTTCTCTTTCCTTTTGCCATTATAAATTCTACCACTTGATTGGAATTTCTTATCAATTTTGTTAGTGTTTTACGACAATTAATTAGAAGCAGTAGGTAAGTTGCAGTTCTTTTCATAAGTAGTGAGAAACTATGAGGAGTCGAAACTTACAATATTATAATTATGATTTTCAAGAATTCGTACCTAAATTTAGGTGTAGGGTACCTACCTACTAAGCTACCTACTTAATTTAAGTTGTACCTAATAAAAACCTCTTTCAAAATAATTTGATACGTAAAATAATTGGCAACTTCTGTGGAAATAACAACTTGAACAGATTAAATTTTCGAGAGATGCAATTGTGGCTGGAAATAACATCTCCATTCAACTCGGCAAATATTATTAGGTTCCCGTTTCACGGCAGCTATAGGAATTCGAAACGGGAAACGTAAATCCTAGCAAAAGAGGGCTTAGCAACATGTTTCAATGACGCTACCAATTAGACATTTCACAAGCCGACTTCTCAGTTAGTTTCTCAATTAATTTTCATGTCGGTCTTCCATCTTTTGTACACCCTCCAACAGCAATTATAAAGGCAGTTTATTCCCTCGTTCGTAATAGCGGAATAATAGCATTCACTCGAGTGGTTGCTTTTAAATCTTTAACATTTTTAGAGAATAGTCCATGAACAAACGGGATTGTTGTTCAATTTAGATTGGTTTTTGATTGATGGGGACGGGTAAAGTTTTAAATGAATTTTGTTGGGTGCGTCCCGCCCGCGGGTTGCTACCGTCGATGTCGGCCCGGCCGCTCCATTCAATTAGGCCTCAACAAATAATACGCTCGCTGTAACGACATATTTTGGGCATGAAAGAGTCCATTACGAACATAAGTTAGGTACGTATAGAGTTTTCGTACGTTGCGATCAATTTCGCAGTTAACATAATTATCTAATGTAGTACGTTGGTACTTATTTAGTCGTTTTCCCGTACACAGCGTATTACAGATGAGAGTTTCGAACAACATTGAATTTTGAACGCACAAACAACTAATTTGCTTTACGAAATGTTCTGAATAAACTTACATACGGTTACAAAGTGTAACAGTTTAATGGTAGTACTCGTACAATGGAAATGTTTCGTGATTTGAGTTGAAACAGCAATTTGGATATAGCTTCATCTGAATGAAATTTTACGAAGAAGTAGATACACGTACGTACAGTACGTACTTTTACATACATATATATCACATATACGAAAAAACGCAATACTTCATGGATGCTAAAGTAAAATAAATGGTTGGAAAGATTATAATTTAAATCCAATGTTTCAGTGTCAGGGTTTATGTAAGTTTTGGAATTAAAAATACATATTACATATCTACATGATGCAATTTTTAAGGTAGGTATACAGGGTGGCCGGAACATTGACGTCCAAAAATAAAATTTCGGTCCCTCGTATCGTGGGGTATTCGAATCACCCCCATGTATGTTCCGCGACTTTTCATAGTTTTCGAGTTATGAATTTTTTTCTGAATGTTTGAAAATTTTCGACCTGACCAAACTAAAAAAATTCTAAAAAAAAAAGTAGAGGGTTTTATCGAGTTTCTTTTTTTGCAACTGAATTTTCATAAGTAGTACTTTTATGCATAAAATAATCAGCTTCGTAACTGTGATGAAAGTTATGAAAATGTTGATCTAAAGTGAAAAATTTACGTTCGGTAAATTATGACTCAAATTTTCAACTTTAAATTAAAAATCTTAACAGGTGACTTCATAATTCCTAAGTAGGCTTCAAGAATGCGCCAGACTCTCAGCTTTCATAATCATAAAAAAAATGAAGTACTTAATAGGGCTACTTTGTTTAAAATCGGCCTTCAAAGACAGCGAGGTGGAAAAATTCTTAAAATTACCCATCTGAGTAATTATTTTTTTTTGGCTATTTTCTCGTTCCTAAGGTTAATTAATGATAAGAATACTGAAAACTAACCACATTATATTCAATATTCATAATTACCACACGTGGGCGAATGAAAATCCACTGGAAGTGAGAGCTTCGACATTTCAACATCGCTTCAGCGTTAACTTGTGGTCTGGTATCCTCAATGGCGAACTAATTGGTCCGTTTGAACTGCCGTCCAGACTTGATGGAGAAACATACAAAAACTTTTTGGAAAATGAACTTCCATTGTTGCTGGCAGATGTGAATCTCGAACTCAGACGAACCATGGTGTTGCAAAATGACGGCGCCCCGTGTCACTATGCAACCCAGGTCCGAAATTACTTAGATGAAACATACCCCAACAGAGGGATCGGACGCAGCGGACCAATTAGGTGGCCTCCACGCTCACCTGATCTCAACCCCATCGATTTCTTTATTTGGGGCTATTACAAGGAAATAGCATACGCCCGAGACTGTTCAAGTGATCAAGAGCTGAGGCAGTTGATTGCAGAAGCTGAACGTGTTGTGAGAGAGAACAGAGACGCTTTTAGACGATTGCCAGACAATTTCTTACGTAGGTGTAGAATGTGTATTGCTGCTGGTGGTGGCCACTTTGAAAACCTTTTGTAAATGTTAAAAATAAATTAAGTACTTTTTTCACATTATCAGATGATAATGTGAAAAAAGTACTTAATTTATTTTCTCCATCAAGTCTGGACGGCAGTTCAAACGGACCAATTAGTTCGCCATTGAGGATACCAGACCACAAGTTAACGCTGAAGCGATGTTGAAATGTCGAAGCTCTCACTTCCAGTGGATTTTCATTCGCCCACGTGTGGTAATTATGAATATTGAATATAATGTGGTTAGTTTTCAGTATTCTTATCATTAATTAACCTTAGGAACGAGAAAATAGCCAAAAAAAAATAATTACTCAGATGGGTAATTTTAAGAATTTTTCCAACTCGCTGTCTTTGAAGGCCGATTTTAAACAAAGTAGCCCTATTAAGTACTTCATTTTTTTTATGATTATGAAAGCTGAGAGTCTGGCGCATTCTTGAAGCCTACTTAGGAATTATGAAGTCACCTGTTAAGATTTTTAATTTAAAGTTGAAAATTTGAGTCATAATTTACCGAACGTAAATTTTTCACTTTAGATCAACATTTTCATAACTTTCATCACAGTTACGAAGCTGATTATTTTATGCATAAAAGTAATACTTATGAAAATTCAGTTGCAAAAAAAGAAACTCGATAAAACCCTCTACTTTTTTTTTTAGAATTTTTTCAGGTTGGTCAGGTCGAAAATTTTCAAACATTCAGAAAAAAATTCATAACTCGAAAACTATGAAAAGTCGCGGAACATACATGGGGGTGATTCGAATACCCCACGATACGAGGGACCGAAATTTTATTTTTGGACGTCAATGTTCCGGCCACCCTGTATAGACACTTTACTTTAGTAGATTGTATAGAAGTTTTAAAAGCAGCCTGAAGTCTTAACAAGAATTTCAAAGCAAGGTATCTGTTGCTTATTTTATTTCTTACTTTGTTTATTTCGATACAATGTGCAATTTAATAGGTTCTTGCGTTTTACCGGATCTTACTACGTAAGTACGTTTGCGACTACTCGTAGGCAATTCGTGTTCATCTTAATTGTCCATCACTCTCATGCATCGATGGAGGTCTTAAGATATAGTCTATTCGCACGGAGAGATGGGCATAACAATCTGCTTGAGCTAAGGCCATCAGAGCGTTATCATGCGATATACGGTTCTCCAGATATATGTAGATTTCTGACACTCAAAGGGCTTCTTAGATTACAAACTAGTTAGTAGATTGCGTTGGAAGGTAACTATGGTTTAGATGACATGTGACGTAAAAGATTTCATTGGTTGAGATTTTGTGCGTTTTCACACAAAAGGGCGAATGTCTTAGAAATCACTAGGTACAAGCGAGGAGGAGGAGGAGCGAGGTGAGATTGAGGTCAACAGCAGACCCATTCACTAATTTAAAAAAACTCCAAATGCAGCCAAAATTCGCGCTTTATCAGTGGCTACGCTAACAATAAAAAATCATGAAGTATACCCGACTCTTTAGAAATTACTCGTATGTGCCCAAGTTTATTTCAATAAGATTTCCAGGTAATTTCTGTGTTTTGCTGACGTTAGCTCAATGTATGCGGAAAATAGCGTGTTGGACCACGGACAATGAAGGGTTCCGTAGTTGGGATGAATTTATCCCAATAACAAACAACATTGTAGTTGAAAAATATGTTAAAGAAAGAAAATACGTTCGTACGTCCTCCCATACATACATTCATACTATACTGCAAATATTTTGTACGCACAATATTGTGAGATTTACCATGTTATTTTAAGACCATAGACTTCTTAATTTTTCCTGTATGCTTAAAACTATTTTTTGTATTTTTTTCAAAAATTTAGGCTCAATAGTTTCGGAGCTAAAGGGGAAATGGTCAATTTTCATAAATTTTCTCTAATAACTTCAAAAATATTAAATTTAAAATTACAAAAAAAAAAATACTTGAAATCCTCATAACAAGCCCTTTCATTCAATGTCTGAACCAGTACAGTTTGACTGAAAACTTATTTAAATTTTCAAATATTTCCACCAAAAGTGAACCCATATATGTACCAAATAATCGGTCCTGCAGATTTAGAGTAAATAGGCTGTGACATACAGACATTCAGACACATGATCCTATAAGGGTTCCGTTTTTACATTATTAGAAAATAATTTTGGCTGCGGTATGAATATAATGGGAATGTAATGTTTTTTTTCCTGTTTTACCTTGCAATTTATTTTTAACTCTCCTAATGGGGTTTATCCTATTCAACATTTAGACCTACTTAAACCCCAAATCACATTAAGAACGACGTTTTTAATTAGTTTAGCGCTAAATTAGTGATTTTTTGTGAAAGTGGGCCAATAAAAATGCAGCAATATAAATGTTAATGGATGGAGAGGGAGAGGAAGACCAAAGAAAAGATGGAAGAATTGTGCGACGGATGATAATGATAAAAAAAGACAAAGGAACTATTGATAGAGTGACAGCTGACAGGGGAGAATGGAAGAAAAGAACGTGTTGCGCACTCCCAGTAACATGGGGGAACGAGGGCTGGAAGATGATGAAGGTGCAACGGTTTAAAGCTGCATACCTGCTGCATGATACCTGGTGGATTTGTACCTCTAATTAGAAGATTGTTTTAAGGCCCGTTCAAACACCTTTGTGTCGCGTACTATTCGCGTCGCGTGCCTCTTTGTAGGAGCCTTATCGTCTAAAGACGGGATTCGTCTGCTATCAAATCATTAAATAAAATCTATAAGTATCATCTTAGATAAGATATATCTAAACTTACCCAGTAACTCAACCGTAAATTAACATCTCTCTACAGTAAATTAACATCATAACTACACTAAACAGGTATTAGATAACTTCAATTAATTTAGTTATACTTCGCTCAGTTCCGATATTATGGTTCCACACGAGAACTAGATACTTACCTATATTTATTCAATACCCAGTTATGAACTATCAAGTTTCCTCGTCAGACAACCCTTGTTAAAACTTGATACCAGGAATATTCCAGGTAACCTCCGATTTTGAATTTCCAGTTTCAGTAACACGAGTATCTATTGAGTAAATCCTAGATTTGTGGCAGTAAAAGGCATTTCAACTGGCTTCTGAACCAGTTACCTGTTCTGTGGTAATACCGAGAATCTCCTTAATGATGTAAGGGAATAGGAAAATTGAGGCGAAAATTATTATTATGAAAATTGGAATTGATGGCTGTCAAATAATGTTGGAACGGAAAATAGCGTTATTGAAAAGTGACTTAAGAATGAATTTGAGTAGGCGTTTGATGTTCTCTGGTATAAGCTATGGTTACCAATAAGGCTAAGGGGCTGAGTCTTCCAATTATTATTGTTATCACTTAGGTAAGCAGCTTTGGTGTCTGCTTATTTTTACTTTTACTACATTAAACTGTGAGTTTTTTGTAGACAAATGTACATCTATTCTCAATCTTAATAACATTTGATGTATTTGCACTGGTTATGTCATAAACCTGTTGGAAGCCTATGTCTGTCTACGTCTTCCTACACGAGAAGAGTCTAGAGCCGTATTCTCTCAGAGAACGTTAGTCATTATTAGACAAGACTAATGTGATTACTGCTGGCTTCCCAGCGGCCAGTCTGCATCAGTTACAAGACGGTGAATAATGACGCCATATCTCATACATCAACATAATTTCTTTGGAGTTTTCTTGTAAAATGTGATGTGAAACTAGTTTAAGATATTCTAAAATGAAATATTATAATTTAGTTCATAGTAAAGAAGCAACAATCAGCTTGTAATCTAGTGAAAAGAAGATTGAGCCGTAACCGGCGAGATGAATCATGAATCTACGAATGAAAAATTATACTTACAAAAGTGTTGGAAGTAAAATAATATGGGTAGTCTATCGTAAGAAGGAGGCGCTCGTGGCTAAACAATAACAGCTGCACGGCGGGTCAAACGAAGGTTAAGCTAAGCTTATCGAGGTCGGTCCGTGGATGGGTGACCATCCATTACATATCGAGACCCCTCCCTACATCGGAAAGCACGTTACGTCGTTGGACCCGGCTTTCGATTTGTAGACCTTTGACAGTCGTTACGTTACATTAAAGATTTTTGCAAAAAAAAGTACTGACGCGAGAAATGTGTAACAGAACGTATTTTTTTTTTAAATTTTTGTCTGTCGGTTTGTTTGTGCCCGCATCACGTAAAAGCCCCTCACTGGATTCAAAATCGACTTAATTACTGAAAGACAAGAAGCTTTATTGTGATTGATATTTAGCGTTTATTTCAGCAAAAAATCAAAATCGACCAGAACCAAAAGATTTTAATTTTTGAAATGTTTACTTAACTACATTTTTTTTTACCTCATACTGCCACATTTTTTTATTAGACATGACGTATGTAGCCATGGGACCTTGAGAAAGACGAAGGCTACTTTTGAACCTCAATATTTGTATATAAAAAAGCGGACGAAGTCGAGGGCAACAGCTAAATTAGTAACTGATAATAAAATATCACATTGTCAACCTAAAAAATCGCTGATCAAACATGTTTTTATTGTCCACTCGTAATTGCGTATCCTGACCCTCGAAACAAAACAATACGTGTCAGGAACTTTACATGTATATAAACGTATCTGGAACCACTTTTCCGTTCGTTGGGCAAATAAAACGGGCTCTAAACCCTCGGGACGATTTACCTTTATGACCCGATGATCATAAACAGGTCAAATAAATGTATGGTTTGTATATTTTATGTTAGGAATGCAAGAACTAAGCCTTAATAAATTCAAAAATTGTATAAAGCGGAAACTTTGTCAGAAAGCCTTTTATACTGTCAAAGACTATATTGAGGACAAAAAGGCTTGGGATTGAGCTGCTCCAATAAATTTACACTATTAATGTTGATTTAAATAAATTTTTACATATTCTATACAATGACATGAATATTTACTTTGTAAAGTATTACTTATACTATTTTTAATTATTGTGAATGTGAAGACTACGTGGATCATTGTTTTTTATTTATTTTATCCTTTTCTCAGTTTTAGTTATAGTCTGACAGTTTGAGTAATTTATGCGGCCTACCCAAATGTCTTTTCTTTGGTATTGTTCGTCGAATCGTTAAGCTCCTTAAGTTTTGAGTTGAGCTGCACGATTACTGACAAATGCGTGCACTGACTGGACAGGTCCACTCAATCTGTGTGGTTCTTTCATCAAAAGACCATTTCAGACTGCAATCTACATGGTCTTCACATGATCTGACCAAGATTATGTCTGGACTTTAAAAGAGACTGTGACCTCTGAGTTTGTTTCGGCGTTTCTTCTCAGAGTAGTCAGATAGGAAACGTCGAACTCATCTAGTTTAAAAAAAAATATGTTTGACGTGTAAAAGTGTTTGTACAAACCTACTTACAGAAAATAAATCATTTATCATTTATCATTTATCAAGAACAAAAAAGAAAAAAAACGCTGATCGCGTGGTGCAGCAACAACAGTGAATTTTACCTACTCAGTTACATTGATCAAGAAACTTCCTTGCTGTAGGGGAAATATCGAATCCGAAAATGATATAAGCTGAGAAACAAATGAATGTTTTGTTTCAAGCCTAAAGCCGATCGTCCACCGACAGCTAAACTAAGTTAGTTTAGTAATTAGCTCGCATAGTTGAGCCAGTTTTTCATACATGTGCGTCCACATTAAACTATGTGCATGAGACTATTTTATACAGGGTGTAAGTGTAAACAGTGGCAATCTTTTAAGGGGCCATTATAACAACTTTTACTATGGGATCAAACCTGAAATCACAAAAAAAAACAGCTGTTCAGTACAATTATGTTCGAATAATTTGTCAAAATGTAGGAAACAGCAGGTTTGGTCCCATAGTAAAAATTGTTCATAATGATGAGTACAATGACCCCTTAAAATATTGCCACTGTTTACAGTTACACCCTGAATTAAGACTGTCAGCTTATCTACACTAATGTTAGTGTAGATAAGCTAACAGTCTAGATAAGCTAACAGTAAAGAGGTAAAGTTTGTAAGATTTGTAAGTTAAGATGTAGGAGGTAATCTCTGTCTGGAAGTACTGATCCGATTTCGAAATTTTTACACTGGCAGAAAGCTCACTATTGCCAAGTGCAAAAGTTCAAACTTCATCTCACACCATAAACGACATTTAAGACCAACAACAACATGATACACAAGGCATAACAAGGGACCATAGACTTACGTAATTGATATTAATTTCAACTTGATACCCTCCACGCGTTCCTGAGAAAAAGGGTCTTCACAGACAGACAGACAGACGGACAACGAAGTGATCCTATAAGGGTTCCATTTTTAGGGTTCCGTACCAAAATGGTAAAAAAGGAACCCTTATGGTGTGACTCAGTCTGTCTGTCTATCTGTCTGTCTGTCTGTCTGTCACAGCTGGATATCTCAAGAACTACTAATGCTATCAACTTGAAATTTAGAATAGTTTTAGATGACGTTTACCCAACTATTTTGCAAATAAGAAAGAAATAAAAATAATTATAGATTTTTTGCAACTGGGACTGAAAGGGGGTCTTAAAAATTTAAAGTAGGCTACTAGGGCATGTGGGGTATAATCATATGAAAGAGCGCTGTTTGCACATTCTCAAACTATTTTTTTTTTTAGGCCGCATAGACTTTTGATGTAAAATGTAAAAAAAAAATACCGTTCTGAAATTATTCTATGTGATAGAAGTTTATGTAAAGATTACAGGAAAAATAAAACGATGTCTCTAAGTAGCACACTTTTTCAGAAATCGGAACGGAACCCTCGGTGCGCGAGTCCGACTCGCTCTTGACCGGTTTTTTTCTTTTGAGGAACCCTAAAAATGCAAGCTTAATGAACTCATTGTTTCAATTACATTTTGATATTTCGCTCTTTGTGATTCTGCAGAGCATGAATTTTGATACGCCCGCCAACGCATTTCACGAACAATGTATACACTGCATTTATCAAAGAGATTTCAATATGAACCGGAATGATTATCGAAAATGTTCGCTGCTTTCATATTTCGACATAATATTTTGATATCCATTTTGATAAGTACAATAGAAATTGTTCGATTTGTTGGATTTGAATACCATTTCGGGAAAGCTTTGAAATGCAGGTTTTGTTTTAGTATTTGCGCGTAAAACGTAATACCTATTTATAGGTAGAATTTTGATTGAAATATTTGCCATGAGTTGTACGTTTTCGCAAAGCTTTTCATTACGTTTTCAAAACATAATTGGCTATTGAGAAGGTACTGGGTAATATATAAATGAGTGTTATTAATTATTATTTCCCGGTATTTCAAAACTGAAATAAGTTGGTTCGTATATTTCAGTGCCGGCATTTAATATTATTTCATTTGAATGTATTTGTTGGAAATCTAGGTTCTAACACTTCAATAAAACGAGTTACTGGCTTTTTAAAATATAAAGATTATTATTAGCCAATTGTAAGTCACTAGGAAGGTTATACGTCCGTCTTTATCAAGGCTCAAACATGAAGTAAGGTACCTAATAATAATGGTGGGTAGTATTTATATAATAAGTACCTACGATATATCGATTATTGCAGAATCGACTAAAGATTGATTTTTGTAAGTAAGTAAATCAATTATATCAACAGTATTCATATTTCATAGTGGTAACAATTTCCGAGTGCCTAGTTAGTATGCAGGTATTGCTAATTAGGTTGAAAACGGATTCATAAAACAAATGTTATGGGGTAAGTATGCTGGCTCAGAGATTCCTTGGACTACAATTCTATAGACCAGCACCCCAATTGCGTAACAAATTATCGACCGGAATCTAAATCATTTTGAAGCAAATTGCTAATCCATTGCTTCAAATGTTCGAAAACTTTATCTGCTCAGCAACGTAAATAACGCAATGAATGTTGTTGAACTGTCAATATGAAACCGATTCCGATTGATAGTGTGTTACGCAATTAGGGTGCAGCTTAAGAGCGTTTGCTCCGTACGGCATTTCATACAAACTTTCAAGTCCTTTTTTATCGAAATGAATGAACCGATTTTAATGAAACTTATACACATAAGCAGGATACATAGGTCTAAAAAGTAGTCTAGTTAGTTATGAAAATTTTCGAAATGGCCATATAAAAAAGATATTTGGAAATCTCTGTTTCTATGGAATTTTTAAAATCGGTCGAATTTGGCTGCAACCTGCTACACTATTTTTCGAAAATGTTCTTATCTAACTTTTCGTATCCTGCTTATGAGTATGAAGTTTCATTAAAATCGGTTCATTCATTTCGATAAAAAAGGACATGAAAGTTTGTATGAAATGCTGTACGGAGCCAACGCTCATACAATAATTAAGGAAGACTTGGTACATGAGTAATTTGATATTAGTGGACAGCCTGGTTGGTGTTCGGAAGCGCTACTGCTGAGCATGAAGTCCTGTGCTCGATTCCCAGGTTGAGCAAAGTATTATATTATTGGGTTTTCCCAGCAGGAATTTGTCAGTAGCCGCCCGGAGTTTGGATTTGTGTCCGGTTGCTGTAATAGACTCGCACCCTATTAGGTACTGTACTGTTATAGGTACACCTACACCTCTGCCCAACCCTTCGTGATACAGACGTCATGTTATATTATTTTACATCCAACATAAAATTGCTGAGATTTAAATATTACTTGGGCCTGTCACTTTAATTATGTCAAAATAACTGTTACTATTACATCAGTCATCATTGCGAATTTAACCAAACAAACTTGACCTATGTAAACCTTTTCTTAATTTAATGTAAACTGTAAGACCATTTTGCATTAAAAGATTCAAAAGAAGAAAAAAAATCAATGACAAAAAGAAAGATTTTAACATCTTCCTAATTTGAATAAGAAAAACTCGGAGATAACGAGGTCTAATGAATGATAAATGAAAACAAACTGTTGTAAAGCTAAGGCCTTGAGTTATAATAAAGAGGTCAGATTACGGTCTGCCGGGAGTATTTGGTAACGTTGAACATCTTTATCTTTTTATAAATAAAAATTAAACGCTGTTCGTTCATAAGCTCATCACTTGAAAACGACTGGCACGATTTGACAATTTTTAGGGTTCCGTACCAAAATGGTAAAAAAGGAACCCTTATGGTGTCACTCAGTCTGTCTGTCTGTCTGTCTGTCCGTCTGTCCGTCTGTCTGTCTGTCTGTCTGTCTGTCTGTCTGTCACAGCTGGATATCCCAAGAACTACTAATGCTATCAACTTGAAATTTGGAACAGTTTTATATGACGTTTACCCAACTATTTTGCAAATAAGAAAAAAATAAAAATATTTATATTTTTTTTGTAACAGGGGCTGAAAGGGGTCTAAAAAATTCAAAGTGGGGCTACTATGACATGTGGGGTATCATATGAAAGGGCGTTGTTTGCATATTCTTAAACATTTTTTTATTTTTTTTAGGCCGCATAGTTTTCGACTTTTGATGAAAAATGTAAAAAAAAATACCGTTCCCCCCCCTTATCTCCGAAGTTTGCAAAGGGAAAAATCTGAAATTATTCTACGTGATAGAAATTTATGTAAAGATTACAGGAAAAATAAAACGATGTCTCTAAATAGTACACTTTTTCAGAAATCGGAACGGAACCCTCGGCGAGTCTGACTAGCGCTTGTCCGGTTTTTTTAAATGTTCGTAATAGTCCGAATTAGGTTTTTTATGGAAACTTGCAAAATTTTCAAGTTCGAGAAAAACTGAACGTCCATTTTCTCTCCGATTTTTGTATGCAGTCTTCGGGTCAGCTAGTTTCATTATAAAGTAGCTGTTGCCCGCGGCTTCACCCGTGTGGATGTCAATACTTCCCTATTTGAATCTGATTTTGTTTACAATTTCATGGTTTTAATTGTTTTGTGCGGAACCCTATTTCTTTTTCTAGAGTTAAAGTAGCCTAAGTTACTCCTTAGAACATCAGCTTTACCGCTCTGAAACCAGGCTTTCCGATGTGCATGGTATGGAGCGCTGCTGTATTAGTATACAACGTGTTTCTTTTGATATCCCATAAGTCTAATGAGACCATCATTTTGAACTACTTTTTCTATGTGACCAAACATGAAATCGCGAAAAAAGAATCGGCAGTTCCCTACAGTTTTGAAGAGTTATGCGAACATAAATATAGGAAACTGCTGATTTTTTTTTTTGCGATTTTAGGTTTGGTCCCGTAGTAAAAGTAGTTGAATATAAGGGTCGTTCTCGGATATCAAAAGAAACACGTTGTAGATATCGACTACTTCGCAGTCATTTGTAGCCTACTTCAGAACGGCAAGCTTACATGACGCGAACTATTATGTGTCAGTGAGAGTCCCGTCAAAATCGGTCCAGCCGTTTCGGAGATAAGCCGGAACAGACATACAAAAATTAAAAAATATTTTTTATTGTAAGTACCGTAGTACTTTCATAAGCATTTAGTAAAAAGCTGTTATTTTGACATTACAAACAGCCACTTCAATTTTATATTGTAATAGTGTCATCGCGTTTGTATTGTATGTCGTTAGTAGTACGATTATGGAGCACGTACGGTTTGGCACAGGTTAAGTTGGAAGTTGGCAGTATTTTTACGTAGATAGGAATATTTCAAGGAGAGGAGCTCGTGGCTAAGTAATAACAGCCGCACGGGTCGATCCATCAGGTTAGCTACGCTTACCGGGGTTGGTCCGTGGAAGGGTGACCATCTTTACATACCAAGACTCCTCCGTGCCTCGGAAAGCACGTTAAGCCGTTGGTCCCAACTGTCATTCTTGGATCTTTGACAGTTTTTACGGGTCGTCAGAATCCCGAAAGTCTGACAACCAGTCTTACCAAGGGGTATCGTATTACTTAGTTTCTGGGTTATGGAGGTCAGATAGGCAGCCGCTCCATGTAAAATACTGGTCTTCAGGTGCATTCGGTTCGACTGGATGTCAACCCTTGCATTAATTTATAATATTCTAAATTATTATAAATTAATGCAATTAATTGCAGTGATTTATAATAATTTAGAATCAAATTTAATGTTTTTCGTTTTTCTTTCTTGTTTTTTTATGTGTGCAACATTTCTGTGCCTTCAAAATATTTATGTAGTGTGGCAATACACTTTTTTCTTTGTCGTTTCCGGACGCTCCCGTAAACTATCTGTTAGTGTAACTCGTCATTGTTTTACTTTTCATTTAAATACAAGTGAAATCCATACTTTACTTGTTTTATTTCAAACAATGTTTTGTATTTGTGTTATAGTCAGATAGGAAAAGCTGACCACATCTAGTTTTTTTTCAAAAATATGGCTGACGTGTAAATTGTATTAACCTACTTACAGAAATGAAATCTATATCTTTAAATAAATAAAAAAAGAAGTCCTGACTGACTGACTCATCAACGCCCAGCGCAAACCCTTGGACCTAGAAAGCTGAAATTTTGCACAGAGGTTCCCTTTATAATGTAGACAAGGAATAAGGAAGGAATTCCCGGTAGTATGTTCCCGTGGGATAATTTATGACATTCGGACGAAGCCGTGAGCAAAAGCTAGACATTTATAATGTAACATAACATCATGATTATAATCTCCGAAAGGTTAAGCAGGAAATGTGGGTGTGTATATAGTACAAACCACATTCCCCCATTTATGTTTGACTCCGACGTAATAGGGGGCGAGCCTATTGCCATCAACCGGGCACAAATCCTGACACGGGGCTGCTACTGAGAAATTCCTGATGGAAAAACCCAATATCACTTTGCCCGACACGGGAATCGAACCCAGGACCTCATGCTCCGCAGTAGCCTTGCGAACACTAGACCAAACAATGGTAGAGTTTTGTTTTAAGAACATCTTTTTACGTTTCTGATACGTTTACGATTTCTCATATTGTCCAATTTATGTCAAAACTTGTTATATTTTTGTTAAAAGTATTAATACCTACTTGAGGCAGTGTTAACAGCCTTTGTAAATCTTTACTAAATAGTATAAAACAAAGTCGCATCCCGCTGTCTGTCCCTATTGTATGCTTAGATCATTAAAACTACGCAACGGATTTCGATGCGGTTTTTTTTAATAGATAGAATGATTCAAGAGGAAGGTTTATATGTATAATACATGCGCGGGCGAAGCCGGGGGCAAATGCTAGTAATATATTATAGGAGTTGTGGCTTGGACGCGATTTTGAACGGACGTCCGTGACCTATCTCTGTGCCTCCGTGTTAAAATTCGAGTGAATAAATTCGTGATTGGTTAAAGCACCCAATTTTGGATTCCTTGTCACTCCTGTGGACTTTTTATGGCTGGGCTACGCCTTGTGGGTGTGCCGCGAAAGAGACAGCTCTAATTTTGTGTATTTCAAACTCAAAAAGCGCTTGCTGCATAGTGGGGTTTGAACCGCCCACCTCGGGATTTGAAGTCGATGGCCATACACATCGGGCCATCGCCACACTCAACAACGCTTGCGAAATAATCTGTCCCTGTGCTACGACGCTACAACGTGCTACGACGAGCGGTACCTGTGCTACGAGTCTGCGCCTACGTCATCGCTGCATTCGAGTCGCTGCTACGAGTTACTACGCTCAGCTGCTACGGCTCTCGCTTGCTTACTATAATACAGTCTGAGGTATCGGTGTTAAATAACGCTTCTAACAAATTATAATTAACAGCTTCTGCAAGTAACCGAAGGACTTAAGATGCCAAATGTCAATCGCTCGCCTCCACCCAAAGGTAAAAAAGATAAATTAACTAAAAGTCAATCCAAATCTGACCCGGAATTACCGGCTACTATGGAGGATGAAGTACAGTTGTCTCAGAATATTACCTCTAGACATAGGCGTCCCCCCCGTGTTTTGGGATCTTCCTCAGATGAGCACGATCCCTCGAAAGCTTTTCTTACGACTTTCAAGAATGATCTTTTGGCTATGCTCGAGGATTGGAAGGCTGAACAAAGTAAAACTTTGTCTCAACTAGTAACTGATGTAACTCAGTTGAAAATACAGTGTTCAAATATTCAGCAAACTAATAATGATATAGAAAAATCAATTGTATCACTCAACCAAGACTACGAAGATATTTTGACCAAGATCTCGAAATTGGAGAAAATACAGGATGAAAATAATTGCTTCATAAATAAACTTGAAAATCAAGTCCAAGATCTACAGCAAAAATGGCGTCCTTCTGCGATTGAAATCAGGAATGTTCCAGCAGCGCCAAACGAAAATGTCAATGATCTTCTTCAATTAGTTGCGCGCTTAGGACAATTTGCTCAGTTGGAAATTTCAGGCACCAATGTACGTGATATATACCGTTTACCTGGTAAACCAGGTTCTGTCAGGTCCATTTATATTGAATTTTCCTCTGTATATTTTAAAAACAATTTGATGGCTGCTCTGCGTAATTACAACAAGAAACGTTGCATTGAAGAAAAGCTGAACACCCAAAATCTTGGCATAGATGGTGAACGTAAACCAGTGTATGCCGTTGAACATCTTCCTCCGGCAACTAAAAAATTATTTTATCTTGCCCGTGAGTTCGCAAAGCGTAAACACTTTGATTTTTGCTGGGTTTCAAATGGTAAAATCCTGCTTCGTAAAAATAGTAACACAAAGGAATATCACATTGTAAAAACTGAACAATGCTTAGTCGATCTCGAATCCAGTAAATGACTATCCTTATCCTTATCTATATATAAATACTTTATAGATTACTGTCTACCATTGTATACTTCATTTCATTGTAAAAATACTGTTATACTTCTTAAGAAAAAGTGTAGTATTTCGAAACATTGTTTATTAACTGAATCACAAGTCAATTTATACCTATTATGTATTGTAAGTTCAAATAATGTCACACAAAAGTGCAAAAACTGTAAAAATGAGATAAATGCTATACCTCATATTTTTATGTCCGGTACTGATCACCTATGTCTCTTTTGCTATAGGCTCAAACTTTTTAAAAATGGCTAACAATATACTAACAATATCAAGTGATCTTGACGAAATTAATGTGGCCAATTCCTATAAATGTATGCCAGGACAATGTACTAATATTATAAAAAATCCTAGTGATAACTTAAAGGTGATCCATATTAACATTAGAAGCATAAACAAAAACTTCGATCAATTTGTATCAGTTCTAACTATGATATCTTTCCAATTTGATGTAATTATTCTTACAGAATGTTGGCTCAAGTCTTCTGACCACGTTCCTACGTTGGATGGTTATATCTCCTATGCCACTACTAATAACCCAATCCAAAATGATGGCGTTGTTATTTACATTAAAGCAGATATTCAGTGCGCAATTTCTGAACCACCCATATTAGATGCAAACTGTTTGGTTTGCAACATAGGTAACACGTCAATTATTGCCATTTATCGATCACCATCGTACTACGATCTTAGCAGTTTTTATAATAGTTTAGACAGTATAGTAAACGCTCTCAAGTCGCGCTCTAACATGGTTATTATAGGTGATTTAAATGTGGATATTAAAACTCATAGCAAAGATAAAAATACCGACAATTTCCTTACCTTTACTGCATCACTAGGTTTCTTACCGGGACATACGTATCCTACAAGGGATGAAAATTGTCTGGATCATATACTATTAAAAACACTATTGCCAGCGACAACAATTGTTTTAGAGACTTATATAACGGATCATCAACCAGTAGTTCTGTGCCTTGGACATAAAATCCGCTCTAAATCGCATAATAATAAAACAATGTTCCACCTTGACCACGACAAAATTAAAATCGATATTGATAAATGTGACTTTAGCGCTGTCATGGATGAAACTGACGCAAATTTGGCTACTGACTATTTAGTTTCTAAATTACAAAACATTATCACTCAAAATACGAAAACTGTTAAAAAAACTAGTAAAACTACAATATTAAAGCCATGGATTACTCCTGGTCTTTTGCGCTGTATCCTAAACCGTGACAAAATGCATCTTAATCTAAAGAAAAATCCGGATAATAACACTCTTTATATTACGTATAAAAGGTATCGTAACTTTTGCAACACTTTGCTTCAAAATATTAGATGTACTTATGAATCAAATGAATTCTCCAAAGCTAAAAATGATCCTAAAGCTACCTGGAAATTAATTAACTCAATGGCTGCTAAAAAATGCCACGCCCAAGTACCTGTAGAACTTCTCGAGTTGTCGAGTAATGAAATCGCTTCTGCTAATAGCGTAAATAGGTATTTTGTTAACATTGGAAGAGACTTGGCCTCAGTAGTCAGTAAAAATAACAACAAAGATAAATTAAGTGCCCCTCTCCAAATGACTCAGTCACCCAGTGACTCCATGGGCATCATTCCAGTTACAAATGAGCAAATTGAAACCATCATCATGTCCCTGAAAAATGATTGCGCCACTGGTTGGGACAATATACCATCTAAAGTTCTTAAACTCTCAAGTAAAGTCCTAGTACCGCTTATCGCTCATATATGTAACCTGTCTATAGCTGCAGGTATATTTCCAAGGGCTTTAAAGAAAGCACTTGTTACACCAGTATATAAGGGTGGGAATAGAGACCTAGTAAATAACTACAGGCCCATTTCGGTTCTAACTTCAGTGTCTAAAATTTTTGAACGCGTCCTAAATACTTGCTTAGTAAGTTATTTAGATAAAACAAAAATCATCTCGGCCAATCAATTCGGCTTTAGAAAAGGTCTATCAACGGAGGACGCTGTAGCAAATTTATGTAACAATGTGATTAGCAAGCTGGATAATAAGCAGAAATGCCTTGGCATCTTTTTAGATTTGTCTAAAGCCTTCGACACGGTCTCTATTCCCACACTTATTACTAAAATGGAACGTATCGGTATACGTGGTCAGGTCTTGAACATTTTCAAAGACTATCTGACAAATCGTAAGCAATCCGTTAGGATCGGCACTGTAGTGAGTGATGAAGAACAAATTGATTACGGCGTTCCCCAGGGGAGTATACTGGGTCCAACGTTGTTTTTAATTTACATTAATGACTTGTGTAGTCTCAAAATATCAAATTGTGATATAACTACTTACGCAGATGATACCGTTTTACTCATACATGGAGCAGACTGGAATTCTGCCAAAGAACATGCCGAAAATGGACTGCGTACAATTAAGAAATGGCTAACCGATAACCTACTTACATTAAATATAGAAAAATCTAAATTCATTCGATTTAATTTACCAAGCTCTCCAGTTTCACCCGAGTCTACTAACTTATTGAAACTTCATACATGTGCCGAGCCTACGGGCTGCGACTGTTTGTCCTTAATGCGAGTGACCAGCATCAAATACCTTGGAATAGTGTTGGATGAGCGACTTGATTGGCGTCCACAGGTGGTTGCTCTCACAAACCGTATTCGAAGGCTTATGTATATTTTTAAAAAGCTCAGATCTACCGCAGATAAATCTACAATCTACATGGTATACACTGCCCTCTGCCAGTCTGTACTAACCTATTGCATACCTATATGGGGGGGTACCTATAAAACCCTATTTCTTATGCTGGAAAGATCGCAGCGAGCAGTCTTGAAGGTGATTCATCATAAGCCTCGATTGTATCCAACCACCAAACTATATGCCGAATGTCGCGTACTGACCGTGAGGCAGCTATACATACAAAAAACCATTCTCCGAAGACACTCCTGGCTACCTCTAAATGAAAATACAAATAAAAAGCGCTCCGGTGCAGTTGTATGTCCCGGCGTTAGCTGCAGAACAGCTTTTGCAAGCCGCCAATATGAGGTCGCTAGCTCAAGATTTTATAATGAGGTAAATAAATTACTGGCAATATATAATCTGACCAAACATGAGGTAAAGCATAAGTTGAACAATTGGTTATTAACTTTGACTTATGATCAGACAGAATTACTTCTAATAGTTAAAAAGTAAGTAGGTATAATAGGTGTCTAGTATTGCTCGTATATGTAGGTGGTAGACATTTATTTATTGATACCATCATTTTTGTTTATCTTTACGGTAGGTTTATGTTATCTTTTTTAAGCAATAATTTTGTTATGTTATATTTTTATATAAGTTCAAGGTTGTGTCTAAGTCATCAGCTCACTAACTCCTATAATACAAGCTTGACTTAGTGTAGGAGTTAGAGAATTCCATATTTCTATGTGACAGCGTACAACCTCACTAAGATTTAAACTGTTATTAGTTTAAGAAATATTGTTGTACCTACTTTGATGGAAATAAACATTTATTTATTTTATTTATTTATTTATTTATTAAAAAAAAGTCGGGTTTGTTCGAACACTTATAAATCGAGAACGGCGGGACCGATTTTCATGGTTTTTGATTTGTTGTATTTTGTTTCCGTCCCGAATAGCAGATTAACTGTTAAAAACAAAGGAAAATTCACACAAAAAAAAAAATATGAAGAAAATTAATTCATACATGTAGGTAGATGCTGGGGTCTCGGGTAGTTTAAAAAAGATACCGTGGCCCTGGCATAGGCAACTGTGGGTTTTAGTCAGTAAAACTCTGACACGCCCTTCCGCTCCACCCAGAGTGGGAGAAGTTATTTGATGATTTCCCATCTTCAAAAAAAAAAAAAAGGGCAACGTCTATCGGAAATCTTTGCATTCTATTTAGAATTCCAAATTCAAATTAAGTTTCTAATCAGTTGTTCATTTGTTTTCCCGTCGTTCGATTTATTGAAATTTGACAGGACAACGTCTGGCGAGTAGTAATTTATATTCACAAAACTATTTACGTCTAGTCAGGTCAAGGTTTTTCGGCTGTCCTACTGAATGTTCCTGTCAAAATAGGGCGCTGTATATTGAAATTAATGATGCCGTGTGGGCAGTGTTTATGTACCTAACCCTTTTCCTTTTCTGGATGCTTTTTACGACTTACGTAAAATGCGTGATATGTGTTTTCTTTTATGTATACTTTACCAAATAGCTTAATAATAATGTTGCTGGACATGACGTCCTGGGTTCCCAGGTCGGGCAAAGTTTTATTGGGTTTTTACATTAGAAACTTCTCACTAACAGGCCGGAGTCCACATTTGTGCCAAATTGATGGCAATAGGCTCGCCCCCGATTACAATCAATCTGCCTAGCCTTTTCCCAACTATGTTGGGGTCGACTTCCAGTGTAACTGGATGCAGCTGAATACCAGTATTTTACATGAAGCGATTGCCTACCTGACCACCACAACCCAGTTACAAGGTAATACGATACCCTTTGATAAGACTGGTTGTCAGACTTTCGGGCTTCTGACGACCCGTAACGACTGTCAAAGACCCACGAATGACAGCCGGGACCAACGGCTTGACGTGCTTTCAGAGGCACGGAGGAGTCTCGGTATGTAAAGATCACCGTGCCGTTGTTATTACTTAGCCACGAGCTCGGCTTGCTCGCACCCGTTTACATGGGACTTAAAAATATAGCTGGTGAAATGTGGGCGTACTATAAGTACACCTCTGCCTAACCCTTCGGCGATTATAGGCGTGATGTTATGTTATGTTACATACTACCATTGTTTTTCTGACTTTAAGCGCCACTGTTGTAGTTGAAACTACCTCTTAAGGGCATATACTACCTCAAATGCCTCAGCAAGTTCCTCCGTTATGTCGAAAATACTGCAGCATTAATTTTGCAATAAAGTTGAGGATTAATGTTAGGTACTACTTATGTTAGACGAAAACACTATTCCATAAAATTTTCTCGATAGAAAAAAATCCAAAGTTACCTCCAAACCGAACAATAAACCGATGGTATTCAAAAAGTACTGCAAATTAGATTATGAAACTTTGCATACTAACTGAACTAACTATAAAGCAGCACCCTAATTGCGTAACACATTATCAATCGGAGTTTGAATCATTTTGAAACAAATTGTTAATCCATTGCTTCATATGTTTGAAAAATTTGTCTTCTCGACAACGTAAATAACGCAATGAATGTTGTTGAACTGTCAAAATGAAACTAACTCCAATTGATAATGTGTTACGCAATTAGGGTGCTGGGCTTTTTTTCAAATTACCATTGTTTTCATCGTAAAAAACAATTACCTAAACTATCGGCGCCCAGCACCGCAATCAGTCTCGCTCTCACTAAGACCTCATTTACGGAGACGCGGGACGTCGAGCGGCGCAGTGCGCGGGGCGGGCTGCGGCCCGTCAAGTCTAAGAAATCTTAATCGCTTCTCCGTAAACGCTCTCATATCCCTATGTTTGAATTTAGTGCGGGCCGCACCGCACAACGCGACGCGCAACGCCCCGCGTCTCCGTAAATGAGGCCTTAGTCTGCGAGCAGTATCGTGTGAGCGAGATAAAAACAGGTACTATAGGCTCTTAAGGGAGAAATAACGTGAACATAATAGCTACTTGTACCTGTACTAGTACTTTGATCCGTCATAAAAGACAGTTGAAGGAGTAAAAACAAAGCGAAATAACGACACATCATGTTGTAGAGACCATAAAAGTTGAAAACAACATTTTTATGGGATAGGGGGCATAGCTTTTATTGTTTATGGCTCCGTTTATTGGTTTTAGGACATCGTTGCGACAAGATAACGTGTTTTTCTCGTGAATAAGTGGCTAAATGGCTGAAACTGACGATTGGACGATTGGAAAATAAAACCGATGTTGCGAAAGTTAGCTTTTATTGATGTTTGCTTATTAATTTTGTGATAGTTGTAAATTGTAACACGTGGCTGCCTTCAAATTATAAGAGCCATATCTACTTGTTAGAAAACGACGTTTTTTGTTACATTTTTTACCTTTTTATTATTATTGAAAGCCTGCGATGTCCCACGCAGGGCAAAGGCCTTCCTACTCTTTCCACTTCTCTCTGTCTGAAAGCTACTAAGGACCAGTTGTTTTTGAGCTGCCGCGATGTCGCTTGCCATTAAGAGGGACCCATTGGCTCGTAACTTTGGCCCATTGTTCGTCTGACATGCGACAGGGCAGATGTGTCCAGCCCAATTCCACTTTAGCATGGCAGCTTTCCAAGTGACATCAGTTATCTTTGTGATGGAACGGATGGTCGTATGCCTAACCCAGTCTGTTATTTTGATACCCAGAACACTCCGATCCATAACCCTCTGGCAAACCTCGAGCGTGGAAAGAAAAAACGGAACCCTTATAGGATCACTCCTGTATGTTGTGACTCGTGTCTGCCTGTCCATCTGTCACAGCCGATTTGCTCCGAAGCTAGGGGACCGATTAAATGAAATTTGGTATACGTATGAATTTCTGTCAGCCAAACACGGTCGTGTAACGTAAATAAATTGAATATGGTGGTCACTTTTGGGGGCCAATTATGAAATTTAAAAAAAAAGTTTTGCAAACTGTACCGTGTGACATTAAGAAGTAGTAAGGATCCCAAATACATTATTTTCATATTTTAAAAATAAGTTATTTTTAAGTTATTTATGAAAATAGACAAAAATTTACCATTCCCCCGTATCTCCGAAACTTAGTCTAAAATTTTGAAAAAAATACAGAAAATAATTCTATACTTACCTATACATTACAGGAAACCTATATGAAGTCTATGGTCTTAAAATAACATGGTAATTCTCTCAAAATTGTGCGTACAAACTTACATTTGCAGTTGGAATGTATGGGAGAGCACGTTTTTCATCTACAAATTTGTTCTTGGGATAAATTCATCCCAACTACGGAACCCTTCAATGTGCGAGGTACAACACGCACATGGCCGTTTTTCTTATGCAGAGTATTTCAGACTGCAAAACTCAGGTGTAACAAATCTTTTAATCACTAACTCAAATAGTACTTTCCTATGTACCTTTTAGTACGTAGTTTTTGTTTGTTCTTAAGTATTAAGCGCCGAGGATGCGCCCGAGAGTTTCTAAACGATTTTGCACTAAGTAGTAAGTTAATTGAATTTTATGCTAATTTATTCTTGCTAATGACTCCTGTGTGGGATTAACAATGCAGATACTTTGTTAGAAGGGTGTTTTTGCTTTGGAGAGTTATGAACCTCATGAAAAGGCATGTTCAAGTATTACTCTTTATAAATAATGTTATTTCACGAATTACGAGAACGTTGTTTAAATCATCTGCAAAAAACATAAATTATCTAAGAGCCTATTAAAATTAATTATTGAGTAATTTTCAATGAAAACAAAGTTTATTGTTATTAACTTTTTAATTTTTTTTATTAACTTTTTTTATATGCGAATGTAATTTTTCAGTTTTCATGTATTTATTTTAATTTTAGTTTCTAAGATTTAGATTTTTAACTTTAATTTATAACTATGTATCAAATAATATGTTTTGCTGTGCCCTGACAGGGTCTACAACGGCTCTTAGCTCTAACCCTTTTGTTAAGATCTTGTTTTACCTTGTGCAACGAAAATAAATGAATATGAATATGAAAAAAAAAATGCTGTTTATTGCCTTGTTCTGGTGTTGTGTTCCAACTTCCCAGGTACATTATGTGTAGCTATGCCTTTCTTTAGCTGTTCAAGAACTTACAAACCCGAAATTATGTAATATTCCTGTGTTCCCAAATGCGTGTTACGAAATAATGTAGGTAATGTGTGTGTGTTGTGTATACGAAATAATGTATTAGGGCATTTTAAACTATTCGTTTGCATTCTTGGTACTAATAATCTGGCTTAGTGCACGGGGCTAACTTGAACTTAATTCCTATAAAAAAAAAGTTTTATGTTATTTTCTCTAAATCAACTGAAAACCTTAACCTCACAAGATCCTATTATTCCAGAAATGTTCAGTTCGTACGACGAAAAACTCACTGAGCAAAAACATAATTGTGTGACACTTGTTAAAACCACAACGCTTTGTTGACTAACTTAAAAAGCCCACCAGAGCAAACTAAGATCGTGTGAGGGTCCGGTTTACATAGTCATTCTAAAGTAAAGTATCCTAAAGTGTTTTGAACCCTAAACAGTTAGGTAATGCTACAAAGTTATAAACCTGGCTATAGTCTAAAGTAAGTACCTAAAGAAATAGTAAGCTACAATTCTTAGATCGAATGACTATAAAGGCTATAGTGTCAATAAATGTACCAATTTGTATATTTTTCGTTTACCAATTACAAAATTACCATTAACAGTAGAACCACACGGTATCGCGTACTGCAAAATTAAATCATTGTTAATTGGAAGCACATATTAATTTACGTAATTACTGGCCGTGGTTGCTCACTGAAAACAAACAGTATTGTTGGTGGAACAGTTTAATATATTTATACTTACATTTTGCTTAATATATATCACCAACTTCCCCTTCAGTATTGTCTTTTGCAGCATCTGTAACAATAGGGACAAAACATTAGTACGTGTGTTCTTATTTCGACTCTGATAATTTATCTTCCTAATAGTTTTCTGAAAGTGTTTTAAAATGTTTTAAATATAACTTCTGTAATTTTATAAGATTAATTGTTCGTAGTTTGGTCACCCAATCAGCTCTTTTTTTTAAATCCGAATTAACTACTTTAAAGTTATTTTAAAAAAAGGGTTACTCTTTTGTTTCTTCTGTGGCTATCATCCATCTAATCTTCAGAGTTGTCGACTAAAAGTCGACATTAACGAGGTACAACTTCGGCTTACTTACAACAACGGCAACTTATGTTTGATGTAGGTACGTACCTACAGCAGTCGAACTTACACATAGCAATAAATTAGAACCTAACGGCGAACTAGCAAAGTAATAATTTACTGACTATTTTGTAACAGAAGTTCAGAGTTAAAACCCTACACAGTTGTTGCTATTTAGAAGAAACTTAGGTCAGACTACAAATACTAGGAGCACAATGGAATGAGTTGAATACAATAGGAAGCGAAAGTTAGCTACTTCAGAGCGCTTTCAGTATTCTATTCAATTTTTTAAAATAACTGTTTTTATAGAGTACACTACTAGTTAAGTAGTGTAAAACAAATCAAACCCGGTTCCCACCGCGAGGGACTCCGTTTAACTCACAATAGTAAACTGCATACTATTGGGCTATTTGTTTGTGGAAATCAGTCATCATATGTCAGTCTGTCAAGACCCTTTTTCTCAGTATCGCGTGGAGGTATCAAGTTGAAATTAATATGAAATACGTAAGTGTATAAACTCTTAGAGTTTTAAAAAAATGAACCTTCTCAGTCAACGCAATAAAAAATACGGCCATTTATGCGACATATTTTGATACTCACAAGTAAATCAAACCTATAGGGTACTTCCCATTGACCTAGAATCATGAAAAAATATTGGGCAAATGTGGTCCAAGCGTCGCCAAGCATGAATCATATACCAAATGAAAGTGTACAATGTACTGTTCAAACATGCAGAAGGGCATCAAAATCTGTCCGAGGGATTTCGAGAAATGATGAGACAAAAATAAGCTTTATTTTTGTCTTAGAAGTTAATACTGATTATTATTATTTTTTTTCACTGTCAATGTCTTTGACATATCTCGGGGCCCTGGGGTCCCGGACCTTTGGAAGTCGTACGAGGTGCCGAAGCCAACTGTACTGTGCGCTGTGTACTGTGCGCTCGGCCCCTGGCCGGAGGCTTTAAGCACGCTTAAAGCATCCACAGGATAGTCCGGTTAAGTAGTCTCGACCTCAATGGTCAACTACAAGATGCCATACACAAAAAAAAAGCACGAACACGGACATATTATTCCTACTTATATAATAGTTAATACCAACAAAACGGGACTGGCCGCTAGTAATTATTATTATTGCTCTTGCAAAGCCGGTAAGCGCACGTATATAGGTTGCTGCGCCCAAATGGCTGTAGTGTGGTTCTTGGGTTTTGCTCGTCACCAAGAAACCATACATTGACCCGCAGAGTTTTTGGATTCAGTAATTATTGACGTCTGAAGCGAACTCAAACTCAAACTCAAAGCATTTATTTCAAATAAACCAATTACAGGCACTTTTGAATTGTCAAAGGGTCGGTCTTGGGTCGGTCAGTCAGAAAAATGAAGCTAGTTGCCCATTCCAAAGCGTAGATCCTGGAGAAGAACGGGCAAGAAACTCCACGGACACTCTTTTCAATCAAATATTTTACATAATATTGGTTACATCGTTCATATTGAAAATATAGATGTGAGGACAATGTAGAAAGACGTGCACGTTAAAAGCGTCCGTAATGAAAAAGATAAAAACTAAAAACAACTAAATTAAAAATAAGCCGTGGCAGCTAAGAGACGACCAGTCCCAACTGACGGCGCCCGTTCACGAACATGACGCATGGATCAGCACCAATTAGCTCAACCATTTTGAAGGGAACTTAATGATCCAACACACACGCCACCACCAGCGAGACATTTGAGTGAGCATGACATACTCTCAACCGCCAGGGCACATTCAAGTCAGTGAAAGACGAACCCAGTAAAAGGTAGCTTTATATTAGCTACATAGTGCTCACACATGTGCTATGCAATTATACAATATTAAGAGATTGAATTTACACAATGCAAAGAAAATTTTCTCTTTTCTTGATCTTCAGCAGCTCCAACAATATTTCCGAATGCTAATCAATTAGTTTAAGCGTCCTTGTGGAGCAGGACCAGCATTTAGCCAAGCATTTTTGTCAGCAATGTAATCTCCCAACTTATAATATGCCTGGCTGCATAGTGTGCGTTTTATACATGATTTAAATTTCGTTTCATTTAACTGGAGTATGTGCGGAGGTATTTTATTATAACATTTTAAACAGTACCCCATGAAGGATGAGTCTACTTTAGCTAGTCTGAAACCTGGTTGAACTAAATGGTCCCTATTTCTAGTCCTATAATTGTGTCTTTCACCTCTTTTACCGAAAAGATTTAGATTTTTCCTTACGTACATGATGTTTTCATAGATATATTGACAAGAACATTTCTTGTTTTCTTTTATCCCTTGTTTATTTTAATGGTGAAGTAGGACCAAACCGAAAAGATGATCGATTAATAATGATAATAATAATTAACATGAGAATCAATCCAACACACATTATATTCGGGTGTTCTCGTCTAGCTAACGAAGAGTACTTGCATAGACACAAACTTGTAGCCAGAATTATCCATCAGCAACTTGCGCTGAAATACAGCTTTGCAAGAATCGGAAGTGCCGTACTATAGGTATGTGCCCGACGCAGCTTTCGAAAATAGAAATATCTCATTGTACTGGGATCGATCCATCATCACTGACAGGACTAATTGTTGCCAATAAACCTGATATAGTGGTGGTGGATCGAATAGAGCGGCGCTCAATGATTATTGACATAACGACGGTCCCGTATGACAGAACCTCGTGAAAGCCGAGAAAGATAAACAAATCAAGTATCTTGACTTGGCTCGCGAGGTTGTCGACACACATGTGAGATGTGGACTCTGCCATCATTGCAGATAGTCGTATCAGCCAATGGCATAATTGCCAAGAGCCTCGACCAACATCTAAGGAGGCTCTCGTTGGGCAGCTGGATTAAGGGCCTGATTCAGAGAGCGGTACTCCTGGACACGGCGCGCATTATTAGGAGGTTCCTCTCTCTAGAGCCCTGACCGCTAGTAGCTTGGACCCTGTTCCAGATACCGGTGGGCTACTTTTTTATATTTTTAAATGTTTTTTTCATATATTTTTAAGAAATGTTTGAAAATGTATTAGTTATTAAATGTTAATAAACGAAATGAAAATAGAAGATGATATAATTAGTTTTAACTATAAATACTGAAAATAATAATAAATATATCCGAGAATGTCGCTAAATAAAATAAGTAATCTACATATTATTATCTTCTAAGGCAAAAATAAACTTATCACTACTCAATGATGATGATGATCAACAACGATGATTATAAAAAGATGATGCGAAGATTTTTAACTTTACACACGTAAGACTTACATATAATAATTAACATACCGACATTGTAGCAAAATATTTAAAAATCTATCATTACTCGATGATGATGATGATGATGAATAATGATGATTATAAGAATAAAGTCATGATTTTTAACTATAATTAATAAGAAAAAACTATAATAATACTCGACAATGAAACAAAATAAAAAATCCGTATTATTTTCTGAGGCAAAAATAAGCTATGATTTCTCGAAACCCCTCGGACAGATTTTGATGCCTTCTGCATGTTTGAAAAGTACATTGTACCCTTTCATTTGGTATATGATTCATCCTTGGCGACGCTTGGACCAACTACCATACATGTTTGCCCACTATCTTTTGGTAAGAAGCAAGGTCTCACAGCACAAGTAAAGGAAAAAGTCAAAAAATTGTTAATTTGTAATTTTATCACGTAAGAAAATATTTTTTTGGTATTACAATGTTAAGTTTGTTTTTGGGATAAATTCTTTTCAGCTACGGAACCCTTCATAGTGCGTGTTCCGACACGCACTTGGCCGGTTTTTTTTTTAAATGATTTTCGTTTTTGTGTTAACCATACATTTACTTCAGTTTCTTAAGAGATATGCTCAGAGTAGTTGTTTAGGAAGACCAGTCCTTATAAAGGCGTGCCGAAAAGATCCTCTAAGGTCAATTATTTTCCGATACATTCAAACATCATAGTTACATAAAGGTTCGAAAGAAATTAAAAGTGTACTTTGTAAACTGACGTCATGTTTTCGAGATGCTGTGGAATGTAGGTGTCGTTTATCAAAGTAAAATCCGAGGCCCCTTTAATTATGAACCGAGGCCCGACGCCAAATTTCAAGTCCTCTAGATCACGCCCTTCGTCTTTGTAGTCCATTCGGAAATACACGAGGAAAAATATTTTAAACGCCGGTAGGTATATATTTTTTTCGTTAATTGGTTTGTTACTGGCGAGTTTGAACGACGCACGCCCGACTCGCGAAAACTTTGTGTCAACTTTTTTGCTGACGGTGATAAATTTATAATTACATTCCACAAGTTTGTAGCAAAACCGCCACAAGATGTGCGAGATTTTTCTATTGAATAAATAGTTAATTTGTAATATATGTCGTGTATGTTCATTTGTGTTACTAAATACCTATTCTGAAATTACATTAGTTAACAATGAATTATTTTATTTATGTGGAAATAACATCAAATTGGAAACAGGATTTGAATAGATTGGACGGAATCGTATTTTTTCAGTAGTTTTTTTGTGACGTGAACGTAACATTCAAGAAGATAATGTCACAAAAAAAAATTAAAAATACTGTACATAAAAAAAATATGTGAATTTTTGAAGCCGCACCGTCAGACAACTGTAAATAATTACAAAAACAAAAAATCGCAGAACATACATTGCATGGGATATTTTGGAATACCCCTGGGTATAAGAAATTAAGATTTTTCTAATTGGTGTCACTATTTGGAACAACCTGTATTATGTGTAGCATAAAACATCAGCTTGTTATAACGGTACAGTTGTCTGAAGTAACGAGAACGCGGTACACAATTTGCGACGTAGTGCACGTTAGTTTAAAGATTTGCGACGTAGTGCACGTTAGTTTAAAGTTTGAGGAATTTATATTCATATCCGACCATAATCTATCTCCTATCTATTCTATTCTTATAATAAAATGCTGCTGCCCTGCAACTTCGTCTGCGTTTAGTTTGTGTTTCATAATTTTTAGGGTTCCGTACCTCAAATGGAAAAGACGGAACTGTTATAGAATCACTTCGTTGTCCGTTTGTCTGTCAGTTTTTTTCTCAGGAACGCGTAGAGGCACGTAGGTCTACGGTCTATTAGAACTCTAAAAAAATCAAGCTACTAAGTCAACGCAATAATAAAATACGGCCATTTTATGCGATATATTTTGTTTCTCGCAAGTAAATCAAAACTTCAAGGGTACTTCCCGTTGTTCTAGAATCATGAAATTTGGCAAGAAGCAAGGTCTTACAGCACAAGTAAAGGAAAAAGTCCGAAAATTGTTAATTTGTAATTTTATCACTGCATAAAAAAATATTTTCAAGTATGTCAGTCTGTCAAGACCCTTTTTTTCAGGAACGCGTGGAGGTATCTATTTGAAATAAATATCAAATACGTAAGTCTATACCCTTTCTAGTCTATAGACCCTTCCAGATTCTAAGTAAACACAATAAAAAAATACGGCCATTTAAACGACATATTTTGATAATCGCAAGTAAATCAAAGCCGCCCTGCGCGTCTGTGGTCGCCCAGCTTCGACATACGAGTTGTAGGTAGTAAGTTTATGTAAAAGTGACACTTTTAATTAATGGACTTTTGTAGCTGACCGTACATACATATCAATTTCAACGGAACTCTCAATACAGTCGAAATTGGATTTTTAAACAAAGGATATGGTGGAAGCGAAATAAAGCAAAGAGCTTGACTCCTTTCAACGGAATTGGCAGAAATACTCAGGCTAGTGCGCGTATGTAGGCGTCGAGGAAATTACACAAAGCGAATTGTGGCGAATATACTCGGACGGAGTGACCGCACCAAGAGGATGGGTGACCATTGTTCATGGCCAGTAACGATATTGCCATTCGAATATTAATTTGTAGATTGAAAGTGAAAAGTGCCATTCTAAAACGATGATTGAAAAGTCAAAAATGTATTGGATTGACATAAGTTACCAAATAGCTTATGTGAATCCTTTTGTAGAGTTGTACAAGGATCTTTTTGGTACGGGAACAAAATCGGAACTAACGCCGCCATATTGTTTTTAGGATTCCCTATCTTGCAAGGAAAAAAACGGAACCCTTATAGGATCACTTCGTTGTCCGTCTAACTGACCCTTTTTCTCAGGAACGCGTGGAGGTATCAAGTTGAAATTAATATTAAAAAAACTTTTTTACAAAAAACAAAACCGACTTCCAAAAAACACTACAAAGTGAAAAATAACTTTAATTTCGGAAACGGGGTCTTTGTATCTGTATTTTAGGTTTTTGCCCCCGACTTCCGAAATTAAAGTTATTTTTCACTTTGTACTGTTTTTTTGGAAGTCGGTTTTGTTTTTTGTAAAAAAGTTTTTATTTTTCACTTTTTAGTGGGTCAGTTTGTAATTTATCTAAGTTACAATAACCCAATGTCAACTGCTCATCACGTTTTACAAAATATTGCTTTTCCCGATGCAGGGACGTTAATTGTTGAGGAGTTCTCCTAATAAGAAGCAGGAGAACTGGAGCTCATTGTGAAGTCACCATCACCATTATGCATTTTGACGAGCATAAACCATATTGAAGTAATCGAATCGCAACCTGTGATATACTTAGATATAATTGAGTATTTCCGATGGCCATCTGTGGTCTTCATCATCAGTTCCAGTTCACCAAATGGTACTTCCCGAGAGCAAATGCACGAGTTACTATAAAAAATACCGAAATCGATATAAGTGTGCCCATAAAATTTTAGGGTTTCCCTCGATTTCCATGGGATCCCATCATCAGATCCTGACTTGATGATCATGGGACCATTTGGGAAGTATACCCTTTCGAACAAAAAAAGAAAAATCCAAATCGGTTCAGCCATTTTCGAGTAATCGGGGAACATACATAAAACAAAAAATAAAAAAAAAAAAAAAGGTTCCGACGAATTGAGAACCTCCTCCTTTTTGAAGTCGGTTAAAAACGTAGGACTATGGTCCCTTGGAGCTCTAAAAAAATCAAACTTCTAAGTCAACGCAATAAGAAAATACGGGCATTTATGCGACATATTTTGATGCTTGCAAGTAAATCAAAACCGACATGGTACTTCCCGTTGACCTAAAATCATGAAATTTGGCAAGAAGCAAGGTCTTACAGGACAAGTGAAGGAAAAAGTCCAAAAATCTTTAATTTGTAGTTTAATCAATTTTTTTTTGTGGTTACGAAATAAAATGTGCAGTTGCAGAATATATATGACGTATATCAATGTATGGGAGAACATGCTTTTCAACTACAATAGATAGGTTGTTTTTGGTATAAATTCTTTTGACTACGGAACCTTTCATTGTGCGTGGTCTGACACGCACTTGTCCGGTCTTTTTCAATATTATTTCACGAAACAATTTCACAAATCTTTACCAACAACGCCCCCCGCGTCAATGTCATTCAAACGCTAAAATTTTCTTTTAGCATTGTAAGTATCTAGTTGTAGAAATACGTATTACTTTGGAAGCCACTTACTTTTCAAGGGCCTCAGCTGTCTTTCTGATTGTTCTACTGCAAACAATATTCGTTTGACAAGAGGAACAAAACATGAAGATGCAGTTGATGGTTCACCCATCCTCGGCCTGACATATGCAAGAGCAGCTTAACCTGAAGCTGCTGTTATTTTTGCTACGACCCTTTCTATCCTTCTATTTATAGAAAAAACTGAAATGAACAGCACTATAAAACTAGCAAAACCGATATCTAGTTTTTTAGCTCTGAACATTTGGAGTACGTCCCTCAGTGCTTTGTGTATGAAAGAGTACAAAGAACAAAGGGTGTTCCAATTTCATTCACTTTTTTCAATGGCACGGAATATTGTTGATGGTTTGGTGAAAAATTGCATATCAATCAATCCAATTTCGAGAATTCGGACGAGGATTAAGGCTCGTATTTATAATCAAAGTAATTACTTGCTACTAAGTAATTTCATACTTGAGGGTAGAATTTTTAAGTAAAGAAAATGGTGACTATTACTTGGCTAATAAGAATTCTAAGCTTTGACAGTTCTAACTTCAAGCAATTACTAAACTATAGAAAGAAAATCATTGCTTGAGCAATTACTTCTACTTAAGTAATTACTTTTACTTGACTATAAATACGAGTGTTAGACACTTAGGGGATGGTGCACTTTGATGAATTCTTATTTATGTATTTATCTATTGAGCAAGGCACACCAACGACATATTTACAAGGGTAATAACAATAGGTAATTCAGTTTTCAGTTCAGTTCAGTTTCTTTGAGAAAGAAATAAAAAAGTACATTAATCACAAGAAACTTACTAATAATACCAGCCTATTATTGTATCACTGCAGGGCCAGGGCCTCTTTCCATATACAGGGTGTAAGGGACAGCCCTCCGCAAACTGATAGGGTGAATTCAGTGTGTCATACTAAGAGAGAGAAGAACACTAGAGGAGAAAAAGGTGTGCTCCACGGTTTTCCTTGATGTTGCATAGGCTTTCGATAAAGTATGGCACGATGGCCTCATTTATAAACTAAGAATAATGCTGCCTCAACAATTTTCAGACATCATAGAGTCCTATATATCCAATAGATTGTTTAGGATAAGACAAAGAAACGCTTATTCAGACCTTAGGCAGATAAAAGCTGGCGTACCACAAGGTAGTGTACTTGGTCCGGTCCTGTACCTTCTATACACCTGCGATATTCCAGAGCTAGAAAACAATTTCATTGCAACCTTTGCTGACGACACAGCTATCATGGCTGTTGGAAATAGTCACGAAGAAGCCGTAGAAAAGGTTCAAGAGTCCATAAATCGTATCTATGAGTGGACTGCAACATGGCGTATCAAACTTAATGAAAGTAAGTCTGTCCACATTGACTTCACCAATAAAAAGCCACAATATTTCCCGGTGTTCATGAATAATCAACCAATACCATACGCGAATACTGCTAAATATCTTGGCATGACCCTGGATGCAAAATTGAGATGGAAAGAGCATGTCAAAAAGAAAAGAGCCGAATTAGATATTAGATACAAAAAAATGTGTTGGCTACTTGGTAGACAGTCGCCATTGTCACTATCTAATAAAGTGTTGTTATACAAACAAGTTTAAATGCCCGTATGGACCTATGGTATTCAGCTCTGGGGCTGCACCAGCCAAAGCAATCGTCAAATCATTCAACGATTCCAAAACAAAGTGCTCAGGGATATAGTCAACGCGCCCTGGTACATTAGAAACAGCGACCTCCACCGGGACCTCAAGATGGATTTCGTAGACATAGTAATAAAAAAATATGCAGAAGCTCATGAACACAGACTTCATCATCACGTGAATGTCGAGGCGATCCAACTCCTTGACATCACTGAATTAGTGCGAAGACTAAAAAGGATAAAACCTTTTGAGTTAGTTTAGTGCAGTGTGAGTGAACCTAAACTATAGTGAAAATGCTGACTAAAGAACACGTGAATTGAGTGTCTTCCCATTAACTTAAAGTGAATAAGAAAGACGTTATTGGACGATTTCTTAATTTTATAGTTACTTAGCAGTTTAAGTTATATTTAAATTACTTATTAGCGAATAGGCTAGATTGTAATATAAATAAAGTTTCACTACCCGTGGTACTTTATAAATAAGGAAAAAAAAAATACTAAGATGACTGGTACATAAATTTTTTTCAGGAACGTTAAGGGAATCCAATAAACCTGATTTGTTTGTGTTTTTGTGCACAAATTGGAGCGTCTATTACTGGTTGGGAGGGGTAGGTAATATGTATGCGGTGAATTCGATGAACTCTGTAGCTAGACAGAAAGTGAACAGCTGATTTCACGCGTCGTTGGTTAGAGTATTTCAACATCCATTGCTGGTTTTTTTTTGCAGTTTTTTTACATAAATGGAGTGCTGCGAACACACAATGCAATTTTACATTGAAATAATGAAAATGTAACCGAAAAAAAAATTGAAAAAATGAAAATTTTCCTGACAAAATTTCCAGTGGAATATGATTCAAAATGAGGAGCTGAATGCACCCTGTGAGTTTGCGGAGGGCTGTCCCTTACACCCTGTAGAGAAGCCACGAGCATTGATCACCCATCACACTTGCTCAAGACGGGTTGGCCATTTCAGACTTATATAAACTGTAAGTCCAGGTTTCCTCGCGATGTTTTCCTTCACCGATGTCGGTATTGTCTACGAGAAGCTTTTAGAAAAACATTTTGCTACAAACTCATCACTAGCATGTAAAAGTCTAACCAGCTTGTTCCATGAAATTCAAACCAACATTTTAGAAGCGAAAGTTTGGATATTTTGCAACTCAATCATGCCGAAACAACTGAACGGATTTTCATGAACACATACACGAAGTTCGACCTGAAATGTTTTAATACACACGTGTGTACCTAATACTTTGTTGTATTTGGGTTTTTCTATTGGTGTTTGGTCAGAAGCCCGAAAGTCTGACAGCCAGTCTTGCCCTACAAAAGATAATCATAACCTAGCTAGATTCTTTAAAAAAACATCATTAAAATAATCGACTAACATTAAGTTCCGAATTTCCTCCAGGATCTATTAAAAATTGTGACTACGATTATGTTCCGAATTTCCTCAAGGATCTATTACAAATAGTTCGTACAAAAGCTGTAATTGAACAATTTAAACGTTGGTAAAAATCAGTGATTAAAATTAAGAATAGCAGAGGAGCGGAGTCTTATGATCGCTCATCTTCGGAACGACATCAATTTAAAAATTATTTTCTACACTATCTAAGTAAACCTCGATTTAGTTCCATGTTTTCTTAAATTTCAACATAAATAGACACAAATCCATTCAAAATTTATTGTTTTTAAAGTTACAAAACCGGAAACAAACCTGAGTCTATTCAAAATGTCCCTAAAGTTTCCACAAAAGCTATTGAATAATTTAAACGTTGGTAAAATCAGTGAGTCAGTGTGGGAATTAGCACAGCGTAGGAGCGGAGTCTTGTGACACCTCTCACCAGCGGAACAATTGAAATAGGCATTCCAATTTCCTGCGAGTGATGGCTGTTCCCGGAAATAGAAATGTTTTTAAACGTTATTTTTAGTTGCGTTCGCTGTTCTGTTCATACTTGGATTGATGAATGAGTGGTGTTTTGTTCGAATAGGTTTTGACGTACCTTGTGAAGTATTTGATTTGTTTAGATTTTAGCTGCACAGTTGGTTTGCAATTTTTTGTGCGATAGACAACAAATCAAAATAAAACCCTTTTGACCGTACATTGTGCCTAAACAATTTCACGCCCTGTTTTTATTTATATAATTGACTAGCTTTTGCCCGCGGTTTCGACCGCGTGGATGTCGGAAAATATCCCACGGGAAAATCCTACCGGGAAATCCTTCCTTATTCCTTGTCTACATTATAAAGGAAATCTCTGTGCAAGATTTCAGCTTTCTAGGTTCAAGCGTTTGGGCTGGGCGTTGATGACTCAGTCAGTTAGTCAGTCAGGACTTCTCTCTTTATTTATATAGATAGATAGTATTGGATTATGATTTTAGGCGAACAGACAAACAGGCGCTACACGCGACGCAAATCGCACGCAACACAAAGGCACCGAGTGTCGCGCGACGAGCGGTGCCTTTGTGTCGCGCGTGATACGCGTCGCGTGTCGCGCCTGTTTGAAGGAGCCTTTAAATTTACATAATCATTGTATTTTAGTAGTGATATAGCCAGAAAATTTTCAGAACCTTTCACAAATTCCTCAAATTCGTAAAGAAAGAAAGAAAGAAAGAAAAACTATTTTATTCCCGCGAAAAATGACGCACTTTCAATTTTTACATAATCCTAAAAAATAAAAAACAATTGGGTAAAAAACAATCTTGCGGTTAAATGTTTACTACAATAAGTTTTACCGACTACTTTCTCTTACAAAAAACTTAGAAGCTACCTACTAGAACTTGGCGAGTGGGTAAAGTGAAATCCTTATTAACTGTTTGTCGTGTAATGTGGACAATTACTTCGCAACAGTTTGTCCCCCCAAAATAATTACGTCCCAACTTGTGTCGACGAGGAAACCTTGTGAGTTTTTCTGATAACCGACATTCTTGGGTCTTTTGTAGGCTGTTACAATATGTTCCTCAGATAAGGGGACAACATAATAATATTTATAATAACTAGCTCTTGTCAGCGGCTTCGCCCGTGTGTATGTCAGAAATTACCTCACGTGAAAGTACTACCGGGATAAAAAATGCTACTTTTTTTATCCCGGTAGTACTTTCACGTGAGGTAATTTGTGCTATTCCGTGCCTCGGAAAGCACGTTAAGCCGTTGGTCCCGGCTGTCATTCGTGGATCTTTGATAGTCGTTACGGGTCGTCAGAAGCCCGAAAGTCTGACAACCAGTCTTACCAAGGTGTATCGTATTACCCAGTTACTGGGTTGTGGAGGTCAGATAGGCAGTCGCTCCATGTAAAGTACTGGTATTCAGCTGCATCCGGTTAGACTGGAAGCCGACCCCAACATAGTCATAGTCATAGGTCGTAGGGAAAAGGCTAGGCAGATTGAGTGCTATTCCAGACTATAATGTACTAGCTTTTGCCCGCGGCTTCGCCCGCGTGAATGTCGGAAAATATGCCACAGGAACAAAAATATTGAGATAACTTCTGCCCGCGACTTCTTCCGCGTAAAATTTCATGTTCACCCAACCCACCCTGTCGCATCGCATTGCCTTCCTGCGCTATTACTTCGTTTTCGCTTAGCGTTCCTTCTCTCTTTTTTTTGCTCGGCACTTAAGAGTTTTAGTGTGATGTTAAATAAGCCTTCCTTAAGAATTGGGCTATGAAATGCAAAAATAATTATTAAAGTCCGACTGGTAGTTCCTGAGATTAGCGCGTTCAAACAAATAAAAAAAGCGTGTCAGCTCCGTCGCACGGCTGGAGTTTACTGCTGTTTTTTGTGTCGCTCCGAGTTTCCGACTTTCTATTTTTCAGTCATTTCTGTCGGGCTGGGTTTCTTTAATGAATCAGTGCTATACAAAAAGCAACTTTAAGGTGTAAAGGCACTTCTACCTCTTCCCCCTAATCTCTCTTTCACCCTTCCTCTCTCTCTAACCCCTCCCCTTCCCACTCTCTTACCCTCCCCATCACTGCACTCTTTCACCCCCCTCACTATCTCCATCCCCGTCTCCCTATCACCCCCTCACCACATAACTTTCCCGCTAACCTCCCCGCCCCGTCACACCTCTTCCCTTCTCCACACCCTCCCCCTCACTATGCTCTCCTATCCCTCGCCACCCCATCATCTTCCTCCTCAGCCTCCTCATCACCACCCCTACCCTCCCTCTCTCTCACCACAATCTCCCCTTCCCCCTTTCCCTCCTCACCACCCTCTCCCCTTCCCCTTTCCCTGCTCACCACTCCCTCCCATTCCCACCTTCCCCTCTACCCTTCCCTCTGGGGAAAAAACTATTAATGACAAACTTTATTACTTGCTTAGGCAAGTATTTGTGCCAAGTTTCAACTTAATTAAGCAAATGAATAAGATTTTTCATATAAACTATATTCCCTGTTTTCACCCCCACAGGGATACAATTTAAAAAAATCGTTTGTGAGATTTCCGTAACTTAAAAGAAAGATTATTTACACCAATTTTCGAGTTAAGCCCCGCAGTAAAACCTGCCCTGTAAAATTGACTACCCCTTTTCAACCCTTTAGGGGTGGATATTCGAAAAACCCTGTTACACGTTATTCGTCATTTTTGATTTCAAGTATAAATACTGAGTTTCGAGTAAATCGGAACGTGCGTTAAAATTCCTACATACAAACTGTGAGACCCCCAATCCCTCCTGAGGGGGTAGTTTAGAAAAACTAAAAATGACAAACTTTATAGTTTATGTACTTAGATAAATTTTCATGACAAGTTTCAAGTCTATTAAATCAAGGACTAAGATTTTTCATACAAACTTTGGATCCCTGTTTCACACCTTTAGGGGTTGAATTTTGAAAAATCCTTTCTTAGTGTACCCCTAGACTTCATAAGGAACCTACGTGCCAAATTTGGAATATCTAGGCCCAGTGGTTTGGGATGTGCGTTGATACAAACTTTGACACCCTCCAATCCGTCCTGAGGGGGTAGTTTACAAAAACTAAAAATGGCAAACTTTATAACTTACTTAGATAAATATTCATGCCAAGTTTCAAGTCTATTAACTTAAACAATTAGATTTTTCATACAAACTTTCATCCCCTATTTGTCCCCCTTAGGGATGGAATTTCCAAAAATCCTTCCTTAGTGGATGCCTACACTGTATAAGGTATCTCTGTGCAAAATTTCAAGTCTCTAGGTCCAGCGGTTTAGGCTGTGCGTTGATATATCAGTCAGTCAATCAGTCAGTCAGTCAGGACTTTGAATTTTATATATATATATAGAAGATATCTGTGCCAAATCTCATCCTGATCCGTTTAGCCGTTCTGGCGTGATTGAGCAACAAACATCCATCCAAACTTTCGCATTTATAATATTATAATAGGATAATTTGTATAAAAAATTAGGTATCTATTAAGGCCGTGTCTTAACCGAAAGCGACAGTATGGCGCGAGTAATTATGAATATGGCTTACTCGTGCGATGAATCAAGACGCGATTGTACGTCATAATTTCATTCGCGACAGTCGCCATCTGTTAGAACAAAGGGCTACGGTGTCAGCTAATATTTTTTCATATAAACTTGCGTACAAAAGAGGAACTAAAAGACAGGAATGACAGGTTTCCAATATTTTGGAGTGCATTTATTTTTGTGTCTGTGTGTGCTCGAAAAAGGTCTGTTAGTATTGTCGATACCTATTCAGAACATGTGCATAATATATACCATACTATCGACCCAACCCTGCTTCGCACTGTTTTCATGGCTTGACATAACACGGAGATTTCTTTATTATGTGTAAATTTAACATTAATGTTAAACATTAATGTTAAATTTACACCTTCCCGAATAAATTCCCTAAATTATCGTGAAAACCACATTAAAATGTATTGCGTAGAATAGAAGAACAATGCGGTCATACAGACAGACACGAAAAGTGGCTTTAATATGTATATGTCGCAGTAAGATGGTTGTAGCCGTGATATTGGGCGGCGGCGATCTCTTGCGTCCGAACCTGGTTCAGGCCATGGTGCGGAGCGAGAGTACATGGGAGGCCGTGACCTCCTTCTGTGAAGCAGTAATGTTCGCGAAGGAGAAGGCGGAACGCGTGAGGGAGAGACAACCTCACGCCCTCAGTCGCCGCAGGAGGCGCCCTGGGCGGCGGGAATCGAGAGCCGATTCCCGGCCACCGTAGGCACGAGCTTGCGGACGGCGAGCTACCCACTACCCGGACCTGGGCCCGGGTCGACGGTGCGTTGTGTTCCAAACCAAAATGATGGGGTTCCGATAGGGCCGATGCCGCCGGGGTCGCGGGTTGTTCGAAAGAGATACCGTGGCCCTGGCATAGGCAACTGAAGGAACACGGGTGGGTTTTAGTCAGTAAAAGTCTGACACGCCCTTCCGCTCCACCCAGAAAGGGAGTCAAGTCATTTGATGAATTCCCATCCACAAAAAAAAACCGGTCCAGTGCGAGTCGGACTCGCGCACGAAGGGTTCCGTACCATATTATATGTTTAACAATCGCAAAGATAACTTTTTACTTATTTTATAATGATACTGTGAATTACAAGGTTATTTTTGCAGTTGCAGAAAATCACCCATGTTTAAACAAAATACCTTATGAATCGCCGTTTTCGGTATTGTTGCTTAAATACAGTATTTATGGTACCAACATGGTATAAAGAAGTTTCAAATTCCTAATTTGTTTAATTGTTGCGCTAGTGCTCGTACAAAAATGGTCTAAAATTTACAACTTTTGCGGCCGCCTATTTCTTAATTTTAGAAGATAAAAAAAAATATGTTTGTACTCTACTCAATGAGTTCTAGACGATGACACCCCACATGCTAGATTTTTTTTTTTTCAAAATTAAAAGTTTAGTGTCTCGGGACCGACCCCTTAAATTTTTAACTTTGCTTTTGACAGCGGAGGCTTAGTAAGTTTGTACGTGGTTGTCTGATTTCATGGATTTTAATTTTCTTGCGAGGAACCCTAATTATTTTTCTAAAATAAAAATAGCCTTAGTTACTCCTTAAAACATCAGCTATATGCCGTCAAAATTGGTGAAAATTCGTTTGGCAAGTTTCCTAACTTGACTCAAAGTACCATTTTTTTAATCGGACTGCGCTTTAAAATTCTTCTATACAAACTTTAACATCCCTAAACCTCATTATTACTTACTTATGCAAGTATGTGTGCTAAGTTTCAAGTTCATTAACCAAATTAATAAGATTTTTAATATAAACTGTATCTCTGTTTTAAAATCCTCCGCTATAAAATTAACTTTTCACCCCTTAGGGGTAGATTTTTGGAAAACCCTGATACGCGTTAGTTTTCATTTTTGGTCTCAAGTATAAAAACTGAGTTTTGAGTTAATCGGACCGCGTGTCAAAATTCCTCCATACAAACTTTGACTCCCCCAATCCCTCTTTAGGGGGTAGTTTAGGAAAACTCAAAATGATAAACTTTATAATTTACTTAGATGAATATTCGTGCTAAGTTTCAAGTCTATTAACTCAAGGGATAGGATTTTTCATACAAACCTTCATTAGACCTATTTTGCCCCCTTAGGGATGGAATTTCCAAAAATCCTTTGCTCGCGCAAGTTTTAGTTTTATTAAGTTTTTTTTTACTATAATATATCCGACCGCAGTTTTGAGCTATATTTCCTTCCTCTCCCCAATTCCATACAACAGAGCGAGAAGGAATGTATATCGCCCGCGCCAATCAACGGCATCTCCGCTGCAGCGATAGCCAATCGCTGCATACCTTCACTCTGACTTGAGAGAAATTCTCGAAGGTTAAAAGAGTCAGTGCTACTTCAACCCGCTTCCGCTAACCGCACCGCTCCGCGCCGCAAAGTAATCCGCTACTTTATAAAAAAATCAAAACTATCTATTCGTAAGTGTTGGCCGACACAAGTGTAACATTTAAAGACCTCATGTAAAAGTGCACCACAGTGAAGAAAGAAAATCAGTGAAGTGGGACATCTATAAAGGCTGTCCTTGAGTCAACGCTCACCATCCAGAAGATTCCCAAGTAAGTCCATCCATCCCATTTTCTCCTTATAAGATTCCCTTTAGCTCAATTCTGTGTGTCGTGTCAATTCACCGCCCCCCGCAAAGGTCCTTCGAAAGCCGCGTCAAGCTTATCACCATAAGTTTTTGGTCCTTCGAGCCGGATTCAAAGAATCATCGATAATATATAGGTCTTATACCTAGGACTTAGGTCAAAATACCTAAAGTACAAAGTTCATAAACCGCCATATTGAACGCGTTCTTACGTTCGTTCATTCCCGCTAGATACATTATTCATTGAGAATTACTGTATCAACTTAATATTTCGCCTATTGCATTGAAATAGCATAGGTAAATATTCAAACCGCTAATTATCGTGAGTTAGCTCGGCTAACTTACCTACAACATATATTCAACCGCATTCTTTTCTTACACCCGCTTAGAATAAAATAATTATTCTAGGTCTACCCGCTATACTTAATATTTTCTACGCTATATTTTCTAGTATTATTCCAACATGGAAGATCTTAAAATGAAAGTTAAATTACTTTATGCTAAAAATCAAGCAATCTATGAACGTTTATCGTCATTATATGAAGCTTCTAAGAAAATAAATACCACTAGTATCGAGCTTCGTTCGGTGGAAACATTCATGGCGGACACGGAGATACTCTCAGTCACTCGTCAAGAATTTAGTACCAATTTAGATAAAATAAATACATATTCTTTACAATTAAATCCTGATCATAAAATCGATTATAATAGTCTAACATCTTACGATGGAGTATATACTCGCGTAGAACGAGTGCGATCACTTATCGCCGCGAAGTTTTCAAGGTCATTGGACGACTCAGCGTCTAATGATAACGCAAAACAATATAAAGGCGCGGTCAAACTGCCGCCGATTCAAATTCCGTCCTTTGATGGTAAAATTGACAACTGGCCTGTTTTTTATGAATCATTTAAATCAAATATCCATAGTAATTTAAACCTTACAAATTCTCAACGTGTGCAGTATTTGATAGGTAATTTAAAAGGAAACGCATTGCAAATTACCGCCGGAATTATTCCCTCGGGTGATAACTATACCGCTATCTGGAACAGTTTAGTTCAAAAGTATCAAGATAAACGAGCATTAGGCTCACATTACATGTCTAACATATTAAATATTAAACCCGCAACTAATAATTCCGCATCTTTGAATAGTTTCATTGAAAGTTTTCACGCGTCCGTTTCCGCTTTAGAACAATTACAAATTAACGATTTAAAGGATTTTATTTTGCTAAATTTAGCTTTGAGAAAGTTAGACCCTGCAACCGTACATTTATTTGAAATGCATAAGAGAGATGAGGAAATTCCTACTTATACGGATTTCGTTGAATTTATAAAATCGCAAGTTAAAATATTGGATCGCACTATTTCATCTCGAACCGCGTTAGTGAGTAACAACCCTAATAGAAATAATTCTTCTCGTAATCAGTCACGTGATAATACAGTGCATACTTTTGTAGCTTTTGATAATAATCAAACTTGTTTGTATTGCAATAAAATTGATCATTGTAAACTTTACACTTGTCCAACCTTTCAATCACTCTCACCCAATTCGCGTTCGGATTTTATTAAAAACAAACGTGGATGTGTAAATTGTCTTAGTGTAACGCACACTGCTTCACAGTGTAAATCTATACATACTTGTAGGACGTGTAACAAAAGACATCATTCTCTTTTACATCTAGAACACAGTTCGCAGCCGCCTAGATCTGTCTCGATCTCGACTGACGCTGCCACTAGCTCCGCGGATTCGCAACAGGTGGCGCTGTGTGCGTGCTCTCGCGTCGGAGGTACAAACACACCACGTACTACGGTACTTCTGTCAACTGCACAAGTTTATGTCGATAACAAATATAACAAATACGTTTCTGTGAGATGTTTAATAGATAACGCTTCGCAAAATAATATAATTACTTCTGCTTGTTGTAAAAAACTACAATTAAACATTATACCGCTTTCAAACTCCGTTATAAAGGGTGTCGGAACCTCTTCGCGGCCTATCATAGGTTACGTTGAGACAACAGTTACTGCTAAAAATAAAACTAATTCTTTTAAAATTACCGCTCTTGTTGTCGATTGTATCACGGATAACTTACCATCTCACTTTGTTGACACTTCTGCTGTGCAACATTTGTTTGATTTACCGCTCGCTGACCCACTGTGGCATGTACCTGGTGAGGTTGAATTGCTTCTAGGGGCAAAACTGTTCCCGTATTTATTACTTCACAATAAAATTATCTCACCTACCGCTCCGTCCGCTATTGAAACCGTGTTTGGTTACATTCTTATGGGTGAGGTACCCGCTAGTTTATCTAATGATAATTATAGTCCCGCTGAATTAAATACCGCTTCATATTTTTCTACCGCGCTAAATATAGATAATACTCATTGTTTTCTGTCTTTAGACAAATCTTCACATACATTTCGGAATATCGAAGAAATACCTTCAAAACCTTTTGTGAGCCCTACTGAACTGGAGTGTGAACAGCTGTACGTTTCTACTGTGTCACGTGACTCCAGTGGTAGGTATTGTACCGCGTTACCATTCTGTAAAAATCCAGATTCACTTGAAAATTCTTATGCTGTCGCTTATCGACGTCTAATTAATTTCGAAAAAACTAAGCTTCGCGACCCTGTTTTGCGCGCTAGTTATAATGAAATAATCCAAGAGTATATCGATCAAAATTATTTAACTGAAACTACACCTAGTTCTGTTGATCAGACTGTAGGTTATTACATACCGCATCACCCTATTATTAGGAATGATAAACAAACCACTAAAGTTCGTATCGTTCTTGACGCAAGCGCTAAGTCTCATAATGGCGTGTCATTAAATGACTTGTTACACACAGGGCCGAATTTACAGGCTGACATATTTTTATTACTTTAACATTTCCGCTTGTTCCCTATTGCAGTTACAGCTGACATAAAACAGATGTATCTTCGAATAGCTGTTATTGATGAGCATCGAAAATACCAAAAAATATTGTTTTGTTTTAATACAGCTGTTCTTTTGTCTAAACTAATTAAATTAGTTTATGACACTTACCGCTCTCGTACCGCTATTAATAATATATTTGCCTTTTCCGATTCTACAATTACGCTTTCATGGATTCATTCCTCACCGCACAAATGGAACATTTTTGTTAGTAACCGCGTCGCTAAATGTCAAGAAAACCTTGATCCTAAGCATTTTTATCATATTAACGGAAAGGAAAATCCTAGTGACTGTCTGTCTCGAGGTCTACTACCTGAACAGTTACTAAACCACGATTTATGGTGGCATGGCCCTGAGTGGCTTCTGCGTCCAACTGCTGAGTGGCCTATTACTCCTTTTGTTTCTTCATGCAACGAACAATTGCCTGAATTTAATAATAAAACTCTAACATTCGTATCTACCGTATCAGAACTCAATTTAATATATAGTCTTTCACAAAATTTTGCATCATTAAATAAAATATTGCGCATAATTGTATACATTCTAAGATTTTTACGTATTATTCCTTATGATAAGTCACACAAGATAATTACTGTCCGTGAATTAGCTACCGCTGAAATTTATTTGATTCATTGTATTCAACAATTTAATTTTAAAGATGTTTATGATGAAATTAAAAGTAAAAAACTTCGCTCACAATTTAAAAAACTCGATCTCTTCATAGACGAGCATAATATAATTAGAATCGGCGGCAGATTGTCAAATGCGAACCTTCCTTATGAAGCTCAGCATCCCGCTCTTTTACCTAAACATGACAATTTTACACATGTTCTAATAAACTATTATCACCGCATTTATTGTCATGCCGGTGTAAGCCTTCTTAGTTCTCTGTTACGCCAAAAATATTGGATCCTCTCTTCTAGAGGTGTCATCAGACAAAGATTACATGCATGTAACTTTTGTTTTAAAGTTTCTCCTTCTCACCCCAGCCCAAAGATGGCTGATTTACCCGCTTGTCGCGTACAGGAGACTAAAGCTTTCGTTCATACGGGTGTGGACTACGCTGGTCCCATTAAAGTTACGTTATGTAGACGCCGTGGTCAGAGAAGTCAGAAGGCTTACATATGCTTATTCATTTGTTTCGTTACCAAAGCAGTTCATATTGAATTGGTTACCGACGTGTCATCGGACACTTTTATTTCCGCTTTCAAAAGATTCATTTCCCGCAGAGGACCTGTCTCTTATTTATATTCCGATAACGGAACAAACTTCGTTGGAGCCAAGGCTCAACTGCAAGAACTACTTGTTAACCGCTACCGCATAGAGTGGAAAATGATTCCACCCCGCGCTCCCCACTTTGGAGGGTTGTGGGAATCAAATATTAAATCTATTAAAACGCATTTATACCGTGTTATCGGTTCTCAACTTCTTACCTATGAGGAGCTTTCGACTGTTCTCACTGAAATTGAGGCAGTTCTAAATTCCAGACCGCTCTGTGTCCTGAATGAGGATCCGTACCCAGAACCGCTTACTCCCGCTCATTTTATAATGGCTTCTCCGTTGACTTCGTTGCCTGTCGTGAATGTTCCCGAAACGTCGAAGTCTCTAACTTGCCGCAAAAAATTGCTTGACCAGATGGTTTGTAGTTTCTGGAGAAGGTGGCGTATAGAATATTTACATAATCTTCAAGTTAGACAAAAATGGTTGAATGCCGCAGACAATATTAAGATTGGTACAGTGGTTCTCATACATCAGGATGATGTCCCTCCTTTACGTTGGCCAATGGGTGTAATTACCGAAGTTTTTCCCGGCAGGGATGGGACAACCCGCGTTGCTATGGTGAAGACATGCAGTGGCTCTTTCAAGAGACCCGTTGTCAAACTATGTCCTTTACCTTCTCAATAACATCACCGCGTAATTAAAACCCTAATTTAGCTGTAGTTAACATACTTAAAAATATTTTTCTTTTTTTTCCTTTGTCCGCTCTAATATAATTTCTTTTCTTTTGAGAATACTACATATCCTCAAAACCGGGCAGGATGCTCGCGCAAGTTTTAGTTTTATTAAGTTTTTTTTTTACTATAATATATCCGACCGCAGTTTTGAGCTATATTTCCTTCCTCTCCCCAATTCCATACAACAGAGCGAGAAGGAATGTATATCGCCCGCGCCAATCAACGGCATCTCCGCTGCAGCGATAGCCAATCGCTGCATACCTTCACTCTGACTTGAGAGAAATTCTCGAAGGTTAAAAGAGTCAGTGCTACTTCAACCCGCTTCCGCTAACCGCACCGCTCCGCGCCGCAAAGTAATCTCATGTAAAAGTGACCTCATGTAAAAGTGCACCACAGTGAAGAAAGAAAATCAGTGAAGTGGGACATCTATAAAGGCTGTCCTTGAGTCAACGCTCACCATCCAGAAGATTCCCAAGTAAGTCCATCCATCCCATTTTCTCCTTATAAGATTCCCTTTAGCTCAATTCTGTGTGTCGTGTCAATTCACCGCCCCCCGCAAAGGTCCTTCGAAAGCCGCGTCAAGCTTATCACCATCCTTCCTTAGTGGATGTTAACACTATATAAGGTATCTATGTGCAAAATTTCAAGTCTCTAGGTCCATTGGTTTGGGCTGTACATTGATATATTAGTCAGTGACTCAGTCAGGACTTTGATTTTTTTATATATATAGATTTACCATGGTATTTTAAGACCACAGACTTCTTATAGGTTTTCCTGTAATCTACAGGTATAGAACTATTTTCTATATTTTTTTCAAAATTTTAGGCTCAGTAGTTTCGGAGATAAGGGGGGGGGAATGGTCAATTTTCGTCTATTTTCTTAAATAACTTTAAAACAATATATTTTAAAATTATAAAAAAAATATATTTGAGACTCTCATAGTAAGCCACGGATATCTATGTAGTAAGCCCTTTCATTTGATATGTCACACGGTACAGTTTACAAAACTTTTTTTTAAAATTTTCTTATTTTCCCCCTAAAAGTGACTCTCATATTCAAAATTCATATATTTATTTTAGCTGTACGTGTTTGGGTCACAGAAATCCATATGTGTACCAAATTTTAACTTAATCGGTTCATTAGATTCGGAGCAAATTGGCTGTGACAGACGGACAGACAGACAGACACACGAGTGATCCTATAAGGGTTCCGTTTTTTCCTTTTGAGGTACGGAACCCTAAAAAAGGCGTGTTATAGTTATATCCCTAGGGATATAGCTCTCTACCGTAATATTTATATGAAAGCGGTTCATAACTATCTTACTAGGAATATAAGTATTAGGGCACTACAACCAAATAGGCTAGGTTAGGTTAGAATTGTGACCAATTACGCGCGAGCCGAGCGAGAGAAGCGAGCGGTGCCGTGTCAGTGGCCAGCGAGCGCTCGAGTCGAAATTGGTCGCAGTAGCAAAATTAGGGCACGACAGTTTTCATATAACTATAATACGGTAGGTAGCTTTATCCCTAGGGATATAACTACCTATATATCACGGTTACAACAATCTTACTGCGACATATGGTTAAACTGCTCTTAGGTATATAGATATGTTATTAAGTTAAAGAACATACCTGATTTATAATGTATATGATAAAGATTCGTTGTGAAACAAAGATACACACACTAAGCTGTAATCCCAACCGAAAAATCAACACTTTCAAAATAGCCGTACAAAAGCGTGAAGTAAATAAAAACAATGTTTAAAAGGTTGGACGGCTTTCCCGGTACTTTTAGCTTCCATAAATAAGATGCATTTTTAATCAAGCGAAAAATATACATACAAAAACAACTCTACATTGCGTGCCAAAAAGTTTTATTAACGCTATATGGTTTCATTTTAGGCAAAGTCAGCAAGTCCCTTGGAAACTTCTGGAATATTCAGCGGAGCGTCTGAGCGGAACCCAGCATGATATATTGACGGCTTTCGGACACCAACCTGCAAGCGTTTCTCCTTAAAAATATTGGGTAAGACTTGGAAATAATAGGTCTGTTAGTGCACAACGTATTATGTATGACTTACATACCGTATATGATTTTCTACACAAAAAACTTTTTTACAAAAACAAAAACCGACTTCCAAAAAAAAACACTACAAAGTGAAAAATAACTTTAATTTCGGAAGTCGGTGTCTTTGGATCTGTATTTTAGTTTTTTGCCACCGACTTCCGAAATTAAAGTTATTTTTCACTTTGTAGTGTTTTTTTTTGGAAGTCGGTTTTTGTTTTTGTAAAAAAGTTTTTATTTTTCACTTTTTAGTGGTTCAGTTTGTAATTTATCTAAGTTACAATAACCCAATGTCAACTGCTCATCACGTTTTACAAAATGTTGCTTTTCCCGATGCAGGGACGTTAATTGTTGAGGAGTTCTCCTAGTAAGAACCAGGAGAAATGGAGCTCATGGTGAAGTCACCATTACCATTATTTTGACGAGCATAAACCATATTAAAGTAATCGAATCGCAACCTGTTATATACTTAGATATAATTGAGTATTTCCGATGGCCCTCTGTGGTCTTCATCATCAGTTCCAGTTCACCGAATGGTACTTTCCGAGAGTAAATGCACGAGTTACTATAAAAAATACCGAAATCGATATAGGTGTGCCCATAAAATTTGAGGGTTTCCCTCGATTTCCATGGGATCCCATCATCAGATCCTGATTTGATGATCATGGGACCACTTGGGAAGTATACCCTTTCGAACAAAAAAAGAAAAATCCAAATCGGTCTAGCCATTTTCGAGTAATCGGGGAACATACATAAAAAAAAAAAAAAAAAAAAAAAATATTCCGACGAATTGAGAACCTCCTCCTTTTGGAAGTCGGTTAAAAAAATAAAAAATATCGTGACTCGTTAGCTTGTATCAAAGGAAGGTCAAAACAAACTGTTTGAAATTATGATATGGATATAATGTCATTCTTTGATTCATAGTACCTAGTTTTATTGACTTGACTAAAAATATTTTTTGTCGGTCATTTAGGTTATTAAAAAACATTGGACACGTATTTTTTCTTTTTTTAAGTAATCAAAAGATTACGGCGATACATTGAGTTAAAATGTGGCATGACGTCACTCCTTGCCAGATTTTATTCGTAGTTTGTTATGGTATAACTTTATTGCGTTTTTATCTAAGTAATTTTTTATTCCTTTGTAAATCATAATAATATGTATATTTTCTTTTTTTCATGTATCAGAGCATGTGTACTCGATAATGTGTAAGCTGTGGTTACCTGTAATTGAGTTATACGCATTACAGGATAACGTATTTATTACGCATGTTTATTACTGTAGAAGATAATTGTAATGTATCTCGTTGGTAATCTTTAAATAAATAAATAAATATTTTTTTATTAATATGTTATAGCAAAAAATACGTGTGTAATGTTTTTTTATTATCTGACTGACGGACTAAATAGAATTTTTTTTTTATCCAGGAAACATCCCTATTGTTATACATCTACACTATCCGAAAAAAAAACATCAAACGAAAACATAAAACAATGAATCTGTAGCTACAATCCTGTAATTAAGGTTCGTTCTTTCATCTAACAGTAGTATTGTTAGAGAAACCAGATAAACAATGAAATTAACCTTGGATATCAAACATTTACAGGAAAAACTTTTCCCGTTGTCATGAAAGAGGGAAGAGAGGAGGAAGGTGCAATAATAACACAATTAGTAGGTATAGTTAACAGTTGGGGGAAGTCTTAGTTCTTTAATTAATTATGTTGCTATGTAGCTGGCAGGTGATTGAATGAGGCTTTGATTTGGCTTTGTTACTAACTCCATTGTAGTTTCAGGACAGTTTTGACCTTCAGTCTAAATTAAAAACTGATTTATTTATGATTTTTGGCAAGTACTCTGATTAATCGCATGGTACAGTGGGGTGCAACAATTGGGTAACCCAGTTGTATTCAAATTTTAATACAACGAGGGTACCCAATTGACGCAGCCCACTGTACCTACTCGTACATAATTCTAATAATGACTTTTAGCTACCGACCGTTGTTGGTTAAAACGAACACTCGTTTATTTTTGCTGAGCTATAAAAGCTACAGCTCAGCATATTGCTGACCTTTTAAAAGCGTTTAAAAGAAAATAAAACAGTTTTCCCGAGGGACTTGTCAAATATTAAGTACGACAGTTTAGTAAAACGGTTTTGCATTCAAGACATTTTAAATCAAATTAAAGCTCCGAATAAACGAATTGTCGCTACTTAGGTACCCAATTGATGCAGCCCACTGTACATTAAAATATGGCGTGAAAGTACTTCAGTGGTCTTGGTTTCACCTTATCAAAACACTTAAGTCGATTGAGAAGTTCCTGGAACGACTTATTAAAACTGTGATGTATGTAAGTAGGCGCTAATATTGTACATGTCAGTTTTTGAATACAAAGCCAATGAACGGACGTGTCGGTGTTTTATTTCTCGCACTTGCGGCTAAGAACATTACAGTGGCGACGAGTGGATGGATTGCGTGTATTGTACGGTTATACATTGTGTTGGATAATGTCTATCGGCAAAGTGAGCGAATTTGACGTAAAGACGGGAGTGTGGTCGTCGTATATAGAACGACTGGACATGTACTTTACGGCGAACGAGGTAAAAAGTGAGCGTAAACTACCTACGTTGATCGCGGTTATGGGGGACGAAGCATATGAATTACTAGTAAATCTAGCAAGTCCTAGTAAGCCGTCAGAGTTGAAGTACGAAGAAGCCGTCGATTTACTGGCACAACATTTACAGCCAGCACCGTCAGCGTTAGCGGAACGGTACAAATATAGACAAAGGCGGCAGGGGGCGGAAGAAACTATAGCATGTTATGTCGCAGAATTGAAAAGGTTGGCGCGGTTTTGCAAGTTCGGTTCCAACCTAAGCGAAAACCTGCGAGATCAGTTCGTCTGCGGGCTTAGAAGTGACACGATACGTCAAAGATTATTTGCGGAGGATGACGCTCTGACGTATAATAACGCAGTCAAACTGGCGACTTCGTTAGAAGCTGCGGAGCGGAACGCGGCGGTGGTAGATGCAGCGGGGACGGCTAGCATCAGAAGGGACAGCGCGGCGCAGTTCGGAGACATGCACGCCATGGCCGTAGCGGGCGGCGGCGGGCGGCGCTCGGACGCGAGCGGAGGCAGCTGGCGCGGCAAAGGAGGCCACGCCAGAGACCATTGAGGCCATTGATAAATACTATAGGAAAATGGAAAATAAATGATACAAATGAAACTGTCATTGATTGATAGGACTTGGGTTCCGTACAATAATTATTAATGAATATCATTACTCATCCCTAAAACAGATGAATGGATTCAGGTAAGTAGGTATATTAATTTCAATTTATTTTGAAGACTAGCTTCTGTACCCGCGGCTACGTTCGCGTGGTAGTGGATAAAAGTAACCTATGTCCTTCTCCAGGGTTCAAAATATGCCCATACCAAATTTCATCAAAATTAGTTCAGCTGTTTAGCCGTGAAAGCGTAACACAGAAACGTACAAAAAATCAAATCTTTTCTCTTTATAATAATATATTAGTTTAGACTAAACAATATTTTATAGTTAAAAGTAGGTATTATTCTATTCACTAAATTTAGTTGCTTAAATTATTTCCTTTGACAGTTTGAATTATTAATTTTATTTTACAAGTTATAGATATAGCGGGCCACACCTACAGGAAAATTGACCATTCCCCTCCAATCTCCGAAACTGCTAGCCTAACATTTTAAAATAACATGGTAAATGTCTCAATATTACGCGTACAAACTTACATTTGCAGTTGGAATTTATGGGAGAACATGTTTTTCAACTACAATGTTAAGTTTGTTATAGGGATAAATTCATCCAACTACGGAACCCTACATTGTGCGTAGTCCGACACGCACTTGGCCGGTTTTTAAAAGAATTTAATCTTACCCTGTTACTCGTTTTTTGCTTTTGTAGTTATGTAACAAAGCCAGACGAAAGAATATACGAATACGGGCTATTATTCTCTCTGAATAAACTTGATCCATTACCTACTGAATTTATATTTTTCTAAGCTTTTCCGTAGATTAACAATAGGCCCAAAGCTCTGCAAACGTAACGTTTTCTTTGCTATTGTAGTTTTGTGATTTTAAAATGATAGCATTTGTCATATATTATGATATCAACTTATAATATTATTTTACAAATTTATCTATATAAAATATCTACACTAATACAGCTGAAGAGTTTGTTTTTTTGTTTGAACGCGCTAATCTCTGGAATTACCAGTGAGATTTGAAAAAATCTTTTTGAATTTGATACCTCAATTCTTGAGGAAGGTTATATGCTATTTAACATCACGCTACAACCCTTAGGAGCTGGAGCAAAAAGAAAAAAAAAGTCAGAATCAACGCTAAGCGACAAAGAAGTAACAGCGCGGGCGAACGATGCGTCGAAATATACAGGGTGTAAGTGTAAACAGTGGAAATCTTTTAAGGGGTCGTTGTACTCATCATTATGAACAACGTTTACTTTGGGACCAAACCTGAAATCGCGAAAAAAAATCAGCTGTTCCCTACATTTTAGATAAGTGAACATAAATGTACTGAACAGCTGATTTTTTGTTCACGATTTCAGGTTTGGTCCCATAGTAAAAGTTGTTCATAATGATGACTACAACAACCCCTAAAAAATTTCCACTGTTTCCACTTACACCCTGTTTAATAAAGATTATTTTTTATTTTATAGGGGTGGAAGGGGTGCTGGGATTTTTAGGAGAAAAAATATGAAATCACGCGAACTATGTTGGCGGGATAAGTGCTAGTATTTAATAAAACCAGGAAACTTGTCATAAACTCCGAACTCCTCTTGCAAGCGAATTTTTATGTAGCATTCCAAGTCTTACGAGAAGAACGAAGTTGTCTGCCACAAATAATACAGTCACAGAGAAATACGGTTTAGACATGTGTAAATGTGTCTAAATTCAACCTGAACATAAAGCACGAGGTCAATTTGCTGGAATTGAATTTCCCAGTGACATTTCTGCAACCCAGCGATGAAAATTTCGGTGTGGATTGGTGCGTTTTAAACAGATTATTGATGGGGCCGAATCACGATTAGATTTTCTGCATCCGTTGGCACTACACCTGCGAGAAGTGCCGTGGTTGGCCCGCTGATCTGTTGAGCAAATCTTGTTAAATACACCGGTGAAGCCATGGTGGATATTTCGTGAATTTTGGTGGATCCGGTTATGGTTTGGTAAACTTATCGAGGTAAACTTATTGGCAATACTGCATGATGTGTTTACGTGGCCAGGGTAGAAATGGACTTATGATGTCAGCATAGACGCTAACATACAGGATGAAAAAAAGGATCCATATAATGGCTAGAATATGTGGCTTTCGGCTTCGGAAAGTGTCTTTTTACACGGTATCCATTTCTTTTACTTTTTTTTCTTTTTTAGGGTTCCGTACCTCAAAAGGACAAAACGGAACCCTTATACCCTCACTCGTGTGTCTGTCTGTCTGTCTGTCTGTCTGTCCGTCTGTCACAGCCAATTTGCTCCGAATCTAATGGACCGATTAAGTTGAAATTTGGTACACATACTTATGGATTTCTGTGACCCAAACACGTACGGCTGAAGTAATTAAATTAATTTTGAATATGGGGGTCACTTTTAAGGGCCAAATAAGAAAATTAAAAAAAAAAGTTTTGCAAACTGGACCGTGTGATATATCAAATGAAAGGGCTTACTATGAGGGTCTCAAATATATTTTTTTTATATTAAAAAAAAAAAAATTAAGTTATTTAAGAAAAGAGACGATAATTGACCCTTCCAATCTCCGAAATTACTGAGCCTAAAATTTTGAAAAAAAAAAATACAGAAAATAGTTCTTCACCTGTAGATTATAGGAAAACCTATAAGAAGTCTGTGGTCTTAAAATAACAGGGTAAATCTCTCAATATTGTGAGTACAAACTTACATTTACAGTTTTAATGTATGGGAGAACATGTATTTCAACTACAATGTTAAGTTTGTTCTTGGGATTAACTCATCCCAACTACGGAACCCTTCATTGTGCGTGGCCCGACACGCACTTGGCCGGTTTTTTTTATTTTTTCTTGGACTTTATAAAACACTAGCTTATGTCAGCGACTTCGACCGCGTGAAATTTCTTGTTTTAAAATAAAATATGTCCTTGACTTGTTATTACTGTAGCTTCTTATTAGTGAAAGAAATTTCGGAATCGTACACGTAGTTCCAAAGTTTACCCCTACATACAAACTCACTAACTCTTTATAATATTATTAGTATAGAAAAAGTTGTTTTCCTATCCGTCTGCTTGTCCGCATAGTTCTTTTAAACTACACAACAGATTCTGATACAGTTTTCACCATCATTAATTGTTTCTATTTAATTTACATTAATAGGAATTACCTAAATTAAAATATAATAATAATAATAATATAGTGCATACAGGGATAATCGTCGGTTGGTGCCTCATCATAATTTAAAATTGTCTAAGGGGCCTCTGCGAGTTGGCTTCGGACCCTCGTATGCCTTCCAAAGGTCAGGGACCCTCGGGTCCCGAGATATGTTAACATATAAAATAATAATAATAACATAATAATAATAAAATAACTTTATTGATACTAAAAACCTTCGTTACAATAAGTAGTACATAAAGGTAACAAAAACAATTGATTGTAAAATGGTGTCTGGAATGGTGGAGACCCTGCCTCCTAAACTAGGGGAAACCTGTGCCTTAGGAGGCAGGAATATAACTATTGCCGTAGGAGTAGATTATCTACCAAATGCAATTGAAGCGATAATTGACAATATTTACTACAAATAGACATTGATGGGCATTGATCATTTGCAATTGGATCGATTTAATCAAAAATGTTCCAACCCACAACTTCGACAATTTCGAGTTTTTTTTGACCAAAAAAAAGGTAAAAAAAAACCTGCAAATAAGGTATATTTTAACATAGGTTTGTGTGGTTTGGAACATTTTTGCTTAAGAGCGTTAACGTCACGCACGCTGGCAACGTCACATTTCCAAAGGTTTTTCGTGATTATTTTAATAAATTTAAATCATAGGACAATTTCCTCTCTCAAATTTTTAGGTCGTTGGTATTTATAAGTATGTATGCTATTTTTTGACAGTAATTTTGGTATTTACTATTTAGAAAATAGAATAATAGAAAATAATTGACAATATTTCATTTTCTAAGAGTAAATACCAAAATAACCGTCACAAAATAGCATACATACTTATAAATACCAACGATTTAAGAATCTGAGAGAAGAAATTGTCATTTGATTTAAATTTATTAAAATAATCACAAAAAACCTTTATAAATGCGACGTTGCCAGTGCGCGCGACGTCAACGCTCTTAAATCGGTCCAATTGATTTTTAGGACCCTTTATAAAATCAAGAATGTTGATATAATAGCTACCGTACCCTATCAAGTGTGACTATTAGTACCGCACCACTGAGTAAAAATGTGTGTTTGTATCAGAAATACGTCGAAGCTTTGAGCTCCGTCTGGCTGCAATATAAAAATAAGAAGCAAAGCGCAATGCATTAGCTGTTACTAATGCGATTCCCGTGTCTACCAATAAAATGAAATTACGATACATTCACGATATATCGAAGAAAAATATGCCTGAAGGCAATTAGAGATACATTTATGTTGAGTGAATAAAAGTGTATATAAACTTTGATCAGAGTAAGGGCTAATTGTTGTCAGATAACTCTTATCTGAAGAATACATATTTCAATTTGACAGCTTTTGTATAGAAAATATGTCAAACTGTCGTATTTATTCTTCAGATAAATGATAACTGACTTAGTAGAAGCATTTTTGTTGCGCTTCATTTATGGTGCAAATTGCAGAAGCATTAATTGAAGTCTATGTTTACATAACGTTTTTGAAAGACAGTGTTTCAATAATGTTTTTTTTATAAATTTAAAAAAAAGTTATTATTCAAAATTTCTAAGGTGGCCAATTACAAGTTTCCACTTATGTAAAATTGAAAAACCTGCGTAAACAGCAAGGAACAAATATGTAAACACTCGAACTTATAAAAAAAAATGTGCAGTCGGGGGATCCCCGTCAGGAACGAAGTTCCTTCTCACGTATCAATTAAAACAAAAACAAAATTTTCGCAGCCACCATCTTGCAGTTACATTGTATCGTCACTATCAGCTTTAACACCCTCGAAAACCATGAAAACGACACCCATTAAAACTGGTGTTGAAATAAATGTAAATAAATAATCAAATTGTTTAAGCAAAATTAATTTAGCAATAAGTATCACTTTCTATTATATTAACAAATAATAGAAAGAGAAAGAGAGAGAAAGTCGCATGGAGGGGGGGCATAACGCTTTTTCGTTACGTCACAATTTCTGCCAGTTTACTCCTACCACAAGACGCGTTAAAGAAAAAACGTTTTATGAAAATGAACTGAAATAAAAAAGAAACAGTTACTTAACATTTTTTTTTTAAATTTCTGGATGCTATAGTCTGATTAACGGTAACATGATTTTATGTGATTATAAAATCTCACTAAGAACGATATCATACAGATACAGATCTGAACTAAGTTGGAATAAATATTCCAACTTAGTTCAGATCCGTATGAAATCACGTAAAATATGTGAGAGTTGTGGAAATCCTTTCATAATAATAAAAAGTTATGGTTTCCTAGAAGTAAGGTGGCCGCCACATAGCGTCTGCAATTTACTAGCGAATGACGTCACTAAAACGTTATTTATGAAAATAAGACGTGTGTGTGTGTGTTTTCCTAGAGAGAGTTTTTTTTTACCGCAAAGTCTAACATCGCTGCCATTATTTTCATGACAACCGTCTGCGGCCATTATGTGGCGGCCACCAGCTCATCTAAGAAACCGTAAGTTAAGAGTTGAGCTCAATTATCTCATTACCAGAAGATATTTATCGCTCTTTAACTTTCCTAGCCAAGTTTAATTTCACGGTCTTTTTGGATTAATTACTCATTTAATTTGAAATTAGCAAGAAAACTGAAGAGTTTCAAATTCCCAAAGAATCCTTTTTACAATGTAATTGGATCTACTTACTTGTTTTACTTCTGATTTTAGTTAATCGGCGTTTTCCTTATTAAGACGACTGACGAAACGGTGTTATTGTTTTATTTTGCGTAGGACTGATTTAACCAAAGTCAGTTATCTTTTTTTTAAACATAAAATTGACGTCTGACAGTTTTTGCATGTAAAAACTGTGAATAATAAAAAAAATATTCGCTGGATAAGGCATAAACTAGGTATAAAAGTTCGGTCAAATTTAAATATTGTTCACATTTTCTTCTAGAAGAATATCGAGTCTAGTCCAGCGGCAGCGGTAGCAATTCAGGCAAATCTTTTTTTTTCACCTGGCTATGTATCATATAGGTATACGATTGAATCTTGAAGACCTGCACTGGGACACACCGTGTGCAGACGAAGTTGAGCGTTATAAGAACCAAAATGAAAAACACTGTGGACTTTTATCCGCGCGCGTTACGTTTGATGTGTGCAGAGGATGTGCGGTAAAAGTGTGTTCTCAAAGAAGTGTAAGTAAAAATCAGCACCCCTACTCACTATGGCGGGCAACAAGTAACGCGGTCATGTTGAAACTGAATTGTCGTAAGTAGTATTTACAGAGTTTCACACATATTAGGTTTAGGTTTCTAAATACAAACATTCAAGTTGTGCTGAACCACTAAAGCTTTGGCCACTGGGCAAGACAGCGCGCGTCGATTGTTTTAATAATTAAGAAGTCACGCGATTATTCGCGCCAGTACAAGTTATATAATTATATAGTTATATTATTATTAATTACAGTACAGTTGACACAATCGGCGCTAGCGCATTTCGTCCCGCATCAGTTTGACCTGTTTGAAGGACCGCTAGTACAGTCGCTGTCAGATATTGTAGCAGACAAGGTGAACAAATACTTCTGAACAATTTAAAATGTCAATAACTTCCATACACTACAAGTTACCATTAATATCTGGACATTCAGTAATTCATTAATGTCTGAGCAGATGCTTGTCAATAGTTTCTATACACACAACTTACTAAAAATATCTGAACACACACAACGTCAAGAGTAGGTATCCAATATCTATTTTCTTTCAATAGTTTGACATTAACATATCAGTTGTATCTTAAACAAAATGATTTTCCATACAATTTTAATTCCCTTTTCATCGTATTTATACCACAGATACTTAGTGTTGGTTTTTGGTTCGTCCTATAAATCACGCAGTAACGAATTAGGAGAGCTCAGTGTTTGCGTAGAATATACTTGACGTTGTAAGTGTTCAGATATTTTTGGTTAGTTGTGTGTATAGAAATTATTGACAAGCATCTGCTCAGATATTACTGAAGTAATGAATGTTTGGATATTAATGGTAACTTGTAGTGTATGGAAATTATTGACATTTTAAATTGTTCTGAAGTATTTGGTCACCTTGTCGGCTACAATATATCTGACGGCGACTGCACAATAACTCGTGTGTAAGCTATTAGGATAAACTACATCATCAGCTAAATCCAGACTCGTGGATACACTAATGTAAATCCCGTATCTCAGATATCTTACTAAGAGTAATTACTTTTATCACATAAGCAATTCTAAGTAACACGAGTCCCAACTTCAGAGAGATAAGTACCACTTTGGAGTTAAGTAAGTACTTGAAACATTTATGCTAACGCCTGCTACAAAGTAGTAGGTACAGTCAGCGTCTAAATTTCATAAATATCGGGACGAACAGACTGTTCAAAATGATCTCAACAACTAAGAAAATTAAACTTCATCTCAATTGGATAAAATTCTTTAAACAGTTGTCGTGTACTGTCTTCATTCTGAAACATTCTTTGTGTCATTGAGTTAATATTTCATTTTCATAGTTGTTTAGATAATTTTGATCAGTCTGTTCGTCACGATATTATTGACACTGACTGTACCTACTCATACTGTTTATATTTAAATGGAGTAATGAACGAGATGTCGGTCAGGTATGAACGGAGATAGTTCGTGTAATCCTTCATTGTTGTTGTATAGTCACTATTACAAATGGGTTTAGAATAATATAATTTGAATGTAATGGACCATACCTAAATCGCGAAAAAAAAATCTGCTGTTTTACACTTATGTTCGCATAATTCGTCAAAATGTAGGGAACAGCTGATTATTTTTTTCGCGATTTCAGGTTCAATCAACCACATACTTACGTCAAAATCTGCCACTATGTTGGGGTCGGTTTCCAGTCTAACCGGATGCAGCGGAATAACAGTATTTTACACGGAGCTACTACCTACCTGACCTCCACAGCCCAGTAACTGGGTAATACGATACCCCTGGGTAAGACTTTCGGGCTTCTGACAAACCGTAACGACTGTAAAATATCCACGAATGACAATCGGGACCAACGGCTTAACGTGTTTTCCGAGGCACGAAGGAGTTTCAGTATGTAAAGATGGTCACCCATCCACGGTTCAACCTTATGGATCGACCCGTGCGGCTCTTATTACTTAGTAAATGATCCAACTAATAATCTCTAACATAGCTAACAAACTAATTATTATTGATACGAGTATCACGTTCAAACACGGACTCTTTATGATATTTGTGTAGGGTGACGGCCTTCCGAAGTTAAGCAAACTCATTTATCTGTGGTTTCCCGCTTGGAGCCGTGCCGTCCCAACCGTGTGTTTTATTTACCTATTTTCCTTGCAAAGTCACCGGAGTGTGTATTTTGTCGGCCAATTTTCTGCTAAAATACGTCGCTCTTTAAAAGTTGTAGAGATGAAACAAATAGGTGGAAAATTATATCTTTTTCCAAGTAACCTAGGTATTAACTTTAACACTCTTTGTATCTTTTAAGTCTTTATTAACTTCATAATCATTCTATGTCCCACTTTTATGCGGCTCAAAGCGCAGTAATGTAGCCTTGTCAAAATTATGTTGGGGTCGGCTTCCAGTCTAACTGGATGCAACTGAATACCAGTATTTTACATGGAGCGACTGCCTAGCTGACCTCCACAATCCAGTTACTAAGACTGGTTGTCAGACTTTCGGGCTTCTGATGACCCGTAATGACTGTCAAAGATCCACGAATGATAGCCGGGGCCAACGGCTTAACGTGCTTTCCAAGGCACGGAGGAGTCTCGGTATGTAAAGATTGTCAACCGTCCACGGACCAACCCCAGTAAGCGTAGTTTAAATTGATCGATCGATCCGTGCGGCTGTTATTACTTAGCCACGCAAGCCCCTAAATACCTTACTACCTCTCAAACACAAAAGGGGGAAAATCACGAAAAGATAAAAGGCACTTTGCTAAAAAGATAATAATGCACACATGCCCGCGATGTGCTCATAAAGCATTCATGTTTGTTTTAGCAAATTATTATAAAATCATGCATGTTCATTTCTGTCGTATCTTGTATGTAAATAAGGCAAATTTTTGATTACTCTTTTTGAAGCTGCCTTTGTTCGAAACAAAGAAGTTAACAACAATGGTATTAACAGCTGAATGGGCTGTTTTTTTAGGAAATGACTGAACGTTTATGCTGTTATTGAGCGCGAAAGGTGGTGTTTACAACGTAAGAAAGTCAGTTTCTTTAACCCCTCAAGTGTCTGAGTTTGGCAAATTTTAGACCCAAAACCCCAGCGGGTGGGGAGGGTTGGGGGTTAGTTGCGAACCCCATAGGTTCACAACTACTGATGATGATATGTTTTCCATCGAATGATGTTTTTTACGTTTATATATCTAAGCTTATATACCTATTATGTAAAGTTTTGTCCTTTTGCACACTTGGGGTGCATTTGACCAATGTATCAATTTAAATTATATGGAAATGAGCCAGTTATAATGCATTTTCTTGCTGACCGTACTTCCCTTTAGGTGTGAGCGTATGAGCAAAGCCTTAAGTTGATTGATTGCTTGATGCATTTACTTTATGCCACAGGTAGCCACTGCATTACATTGTAAAACTTTTAATGGGTTTAGATAAGTAGTGAGTCTGAGACTAACATTTATTTGTTGAAGTCTCAGACTAAATAAAAAATAAAGACATATAGCGCTGAGAATTATACAGTGAAGTATGCTCAAAAATACACCTCGCTCTGAGCATAAATGCTCACACGCACACATTTACAACAAACTACAACTAAACTACTCCTCACTAAGTGCACAACACATGTTTACGAAACCAGCCTCACGTCACTGTTGACGGCGCCTTGGTTTTTCATTTAGTCTGAGGCTGAAGCTTGGTTACATTTAAGTTTTGAATTTTAACTAGATTTACATAATTATCTTGAGAACTTACCTAATGGCGGTGTGATATTATTTGAGCTCCCGATAAGAACTTCGATATTAAGCTGTGTAGTCAGATATCAGATGGCGTTTCCTCCCTCTTCATCATCTTTTGATGAGGAGTGAGGAAACCCTTTGACTAAAAGAGTGATGAACATAAATGTTGATGAATGGGAAGGGAGAGGAAGGCCGAAGAAAAGATGGATGTATTGTGTGAGGAATGATAATTATGAAAGAGAAGGGAATGACGGTTGACAGGGGAGAACATAATATAACATGCTTTATCTGTTTACAACCTTTCAATATAGTGAGTTAATTAACGATTACACCTACTTAATGAGTCGTTAACTTTAATGAATGTTAATGAATGCGCCGATAAGATATCCAAAATTGTGTACGTAACATCACCAAGGTAAATAAACCATAAAATATACGTTTATATAAAACACTTGTCTCGTCAATCATTAAGTTTCCTTTTGGTTTATGTAAATCATTTCAACTTAAAAAAAAAAAAAGTTTTATTGAAGAACTTACGTTATGCGGGCACTAAGTTAATTTGTTAGAAGTGAAAGCGGGTTTTGACAAAGTTAAATTATGTTGGGCGAGATACCGGCAAATTTAAGGCATTAGCACAGTTATTTCTTATCGGCATGGCGTCAAACTTAAGGCGACGATAACCGACTTTTAATGATTTTAAACTGAACATCACGAGTAGTGTTAATGATTTAAAAAAAATATATGTAAAATTAGAGAATTTTTTTTAATAACTTAATATGTGATAAAATATTCACATATTAAGTTATTAAGAAATTACAATGAATATATTTATGTTATATAGTGTAATTAATTTGTAAAGTTACTTGAATAAATTAAATTGAATTGAATTAAATAAAAAACTGAGAATCAAGCAAAAACTATCCAGCATATTTTTATGAAACGTTCACCATTTTAAAGATAGTTAAATTATTTATCTACACGTGTTTTATTATAATACCCTTTATTTTAAGTGTAATAAATAAAAAATGCGTCTAATTTGGCCTGCAACGCGTTGCGTGAGCTCAGCACAGAACTCGCAGGCTAACCACTCAATGCCATGGGCATTTATCTGCGTCTTAAGGAGATTTGGTTGATAGCGACCGTGTTAAGTTAGTATTAGTTGGTTGGTTGGTTGGTTGGTTGTTTGTTTGTCTTATTAAAAATAATGAGAACCAGAACTATTCCATTACCTATACAATATGTAACTTAAATAACGCACAACCTCTTAAGGGGTCATTGTACTCAGCAATATGAACAAGTTTTACTATGGGACCAAACCTGAAATCGGAAAAAACAGCTGTTCCGTACATTTATGTTCACATAACTCGTCAAAATGTAAGGAATAGCTGATTTTTTTTTGCGATTTCATGTTTGATCAGATAGTAACAGTTGTTCATAATGATGAGTATGTCGCAATGACCCCTTTAGGGGTTGTGCGTTATTAAGATTCACCTTGTATTTATAGATCAAACGAGAATGGCAAAAAAATAAAATTACAAACTGAAACCCAACTACGACAAAACCGTCACCTAAAAAAAATAAATTACAAACTGAAACCCAACTACGACAAAACCGTCACCTAAAAAAATTAAATTACAAACTGAAACCCAACTACGACAAAACCGTCACCTAAAAAAAATAAATTACAAACTGAAACCCAACTACGACAAAATCGTCACCTAAAAAAATTAAATTACAAACTGAAACCCAACTACGACAAAAACGTCACCTAAAAAAATTAAATTACAAACTGAAACCCAACTACGACAAAACCGTCACGTAAAAAAAAATAAATTACAAACTGAAACACAACTACGACAAAACCGTCACCTAAAAAAATTAAATTACAACTGAAACCCAACTACGACAAAACCGTCACCTAAAAAAATTAAATTACAACTGAAACCCAACTACGACAAAACCGTCACCTATAAAAATTAAATTACAAACTGAAACCCAACTACGACAAAACCGTCAAAATAAAAAATAAATTTACAAACTGAAACCCAACTACGACAAAAACGTCAACTAAAAAGGTATAAACAAAGACATCGACGTCGATTTTTTTCGTATAGCCGGAGTCACACGTAATATGGTATCATCTGCCTAGCCTTTTCTCAACTATGTTGTGGTTGGCTTCCAGTCTAACCGGATACACCTGATTACCAGTATTTTACATGGAGCGACTGCCTATCTGACCTCCACAACCCAGTTACTGGGTAATACGATACCCCTTAGTAAGACTGGTTGGCAGACTTTCAGCTTAACGTGCTTTCCGAGTCACGGAGGGGTCTTGGTATTTAAATACCAAACCCATCCACGGACCAACCGCGGCAAGCGTAGGTTAACCTGATCAATCGACCCGCGACGTTTGACGTGGTGACGTTACTCCGGCTAGACAAAAAGCGGACGTAAATTCTTAAAATTAAAAAAAAAAGTGGCAACCTACTAGGAAAAAACCAACCACAAAACAACCACATAAAGTAACTCGAAAATAAATGCTTTCAAAGAACATTACTTATTTGGTCAACTGTTCAACCATTAAAGGAGCATTTTAAATACGGTAGCTTTTTGTAACTCCGTTCCATAAAAGAGGATAATTAATTAATGCAAAATGTACCGCTGCAACCATTAAGAGCATACATAAATATTTACTGAAGTACTTTCATAGATTTTAAGTTCCCACCACCGTTTCTGGCGTCGCCGCCGTCGTCGGTCGGCCATAAAATATTCGTAGACCGTCTACGACTGTAGCATATTGACGTAGCACCCTCTACGCCGTAGAGGGCTACGCCGTAGCAGTAAATCATAGTTGACGGTGCAAATGGGGAAAAATATTACTCCATTAAGTTTAAAGGAGTTACTTGGGAACATTTGCAATCAGTACGGTTCGTGTTGTTCCCAAATAAAGAACGGCAATAATTACTGCTCATAAATTACAGGCACTCAGCGGAAACGTTTGACATTAATTTTATTCTCCTTTTGTTGAAATTGGTGCTGTTTTGTTGAGACCAAAATACTACAGCGTTTTAAGTACATGTAGGTTCTTAGAGATAAACCATTCTAAAAATGAACGCCCCTCCACAAAACGTGATTATTTCAATGTGTGAGAGGAAATACTTATTGCAACACTTTACTTGTGTGCGTGCGGAGACTTAGTGGACAACTAATCGTGCGATAAGTCCAAGTACTAGCATTGTACAGCGGGGAGCGCGCGCTTTGTATGGAACGTTCGCTCTGCCGCGCGTTCGTGTCATTTAGGCCGTGCTGCGCTGCGCGCGCAGCGCAGAGTACATGAAAACAGCACGCCACGCGGGCGCCCGCGCCTTGCGCCCGCCTAACGCAGCGCACGGCCTTATACACTAGTTGGCCGACAAATCCGGCTGTTCGGTGTTTGGGCAAGTTGGGTAGGTACCGTTTAAATAAAAAAAACTGTGTTATTCTGTATGTTTTTATGTATGTTAGTCTGTAAAGTATTTATTTAGTTTATTTGTTCACCGTACACATACTTCAAAAAATATCTTTAAACAAAAGCAACTGTAGATTTGTAAGAAATTAACTTACATATAATTATGTTATTTATTTACTTAGTTCAAAAAACCACTGTCTCTCAAAGACATGAGTGTCTGCGGAAGGTTCCGGTCTCTTATTGTGTAGGAGTAATAAATGGATTAAAAGATAAAATAAACCTAATATAGCGCCCGCAATATTTTCTTATATTAATCCTTACTCAACCCTTCTGCACGACAGACTAACACACACATGTTACAAAGGTATATACAACATACAAATAGGTACTTTGTTCTTAAACTACATCAAAAGTAACATAGACTTTTGTTATATTGAAACCTAAAAAAGGCTTATGCCTACTCGTACCTACATTTATTAAAATGGGTTTTAGTCTCTTGAAAGAAGTACCTAGATGCTTTTATCATATTTATAAAATGGTACGTTTAAGTGCCGCTCAATATGTTTTTATAGACACAGTCTTTTGTCGAACGAAGGCACTTAACAAAATATTGTTGAAGTCAGACCAATCAGAGCGTGGGTCTTCAAATTTAGAAGAAGAAAAACCCGGTCATGTACGAGTCGGACTTGCACTTGAGGTTTCCGTAACACCGTGCAATATTTAACACTACATATTTAAAAAAAATCATTTTACCTAGAAGTAGGTACCTGTTTAACTCGTAAAAAAGGAATATCGCGATAAGACCCGTTCTCGATATTGTTTTATAATGTGTACAAATCGCGAAAGTGTAAATATATTATTTGCTGTTATAGGAGCTTGTGGCTATGTAATAATAGCCGCCCGGGTCGGTTAAGCTACGCTAACCGCGGTTGGTCCGTAGATGGGTGACCATCTTCACATACCGAGACTCTTCCGTGGCTCGGAAAGCTTGTTAGCCGTTGGTCCCGGCTGACTCGTGGATCTTTGATAGTCGTTACGGGTCGTCAGAAGCCCGAAAGTATGACAACCAGTCTTACCAAGGTGTATCGTATTACCCAGTTACTGGGTTGTGGAGGTCTGATAGGCAGTAGCTCCATGTTAAATCCGCTAAATCTGCATCCGGTTAGACTGGAAGCCAACCCCAACATAGTTGGGAAAAGGCTAGACAGATTGTTTTTATAGCGGCAATAGAAATACACAATCTGTGCACCATTCGGGGGGGACGGAACCCTGAAACGAAAAGACAAAATTGCTGTAACAAAAGCCTGTCGTACCTTTCTACGAAATGATTTAAGATCTCATTATTTCTGCAACAGATACTCACGAACATCGCAACTGAACGAATGATTTAGTCCGAAACCTGGCTGTACTTGATTTATTTAATATGAAGTTGGAAATAAAATAAATTATTTCGTTGCAGAGAATAATTTTTCATAATGAAATGAAATTTTAATTGCAAGAATTGTAGTACATTATAGAGGTTCATTCCCGATGGCCACCACCTGTTTGGCCACCACTGGTGGACAGCGAAACAACTTTAAAAAATTATTCCCGTTGTCCACCACTGGGGGACAGCGGCACAACTTTGTAAATGATCATTCGCCACCACTGGTGGACAGTGACACGGATTTTTAAACATTCCCTATGGCCACCACTGGGGGACAATGGCACAACTTTTGATACAATTCCCACTGGCCATCAATTTAAATTATTTTATCTAGAGACCGGTAAAGGATAGCTTAGGTATATATACTCACGGATTTGGTTTATGAAATTATTTTTAAAAAGAAACAAAAAATACATCTATTCTACTCTACTCCCTCTACTTGCGCATACGCAGCATGCGTCATTATGACTACGTCATTAGTGCACTCACCGCTCCCGTAACCGGCCATGTCTGATTTAAATACTAGTGGTTCCAGTTCATCAGGAAAAGTGCATTTAACATATATACATAGAAAAGGCGGGACAATTTTATTACACGGAGGACATGAGAATAAAATAAAACGAAAACATAAAAGTGGTTTAATAATCTGGGAGTGTACTGACAGGAAGAAGAACAAATGTAGAGGACTTATCAAAATCAAGGTAAGTCCCATAGAAAAAAAAAAGAGGACTCCGAGTTTGCGCAAGTAGAGGGAGTAGAGTAGAATAGATGTATTTTTTGTCTCTTTTTAACATTGTGTACTTTTCCCTCATAGCAACACTTTTTGTAAATATCTTGATGAAGTGAATAGTTTCAAGATATAGTAATAATAACCAGAGCAATAAATAAAATTTAACTTTAGTGAATTATAATAAATTAAACTAAGTAGGATATAAACAATAAAATAAATATTAGTTTATTATTATTACGTAAGCGTTTGAATTGGAAAGAAATAATTTCATAAACCAAATCCGTGAGTATATATACCTAAGCTATCCTTTACCGGTCTCTAGATAAATTAATTTTTTAAAACATAAATCATAATTATTAAATTGAGAATAATAATGTCAAACATTTGTAAAATTATATATATAAAAAAAGATATTAATTAATTACTTATGTCACTCTTTAAAATTTAGGAACTCATTCAAAGAATAGAATGATTGTTCTAAAAGCCATTTGAATAACGCTGTTTGAAAGCGATTGATTGGCAGTTCCCTATACGATTTCGGTAATTTATTATATAACCTTATAACCACAGGAAAGCAACTTCTGTGATATAATTGGCTTTTTCATAATATAACATCATGCCTATATTCCGCGGTGGGTTGGGCAAACATGTGCTTAGGTCTATGGTCTAGGGTATGTAAAAGGGGGCAAATCTAATAATAAATAAATCTAATACAATGTAGAATAATTTAAAGTTAAAAAAAAGCTAGGTAAAGTGGTGTTTTATTGATACATTTTACTTAAAAAAAAAGATAAAGATTAAGATTTTTCTTAAAAAAAAAAGTAATTAAAAAAACTAAAAAACCCGACTGCTACAAAAACTAAAACTGAAAAGCTAAAAACAAGCCCATTTTAAATTTAATAGAAGTTGGAAGCAGGCGAGACCCGTTTGAGTTTGAAAATATAAAAATGGAATGGGTCCCGCCTGCTTCCAACTTTTATTAAATTTAAAATGGGCTTGTTTTTAGCTTTTCAGTTTTAGTTTTTGTAGCAGTCGGATTTTTCAGTTTTTTTAATTACTTTTTTAATTTCCAGCTTTTTAGTTTACAAATGTGAAATATTTCACAGACGATTTAGTTAAATAGTCAAGCCCTCGAGGTCCTAACTCTGCTCTAAGCAAATTTGTTTTATCAAAATTCAATTTGTCACTTCGAATTACTTTTAATCATATAAGTTGTATATATTTTTGTAATGACCCTTAAAAACCCTTTATTTTGATACCCCACTCGATGGTATTAGAAGACAAAAAAAAATCGAACTCCACAATATGTCATCCCAAATCCGCCATTTTACTTTATTTTTGATGTTAATGTAGCCAGTGACACTCGCGCCACCAAGACAAATCTAAAGACGTATAATTTATCCAAATCCGTTCATTCGTTTAGGAGTTACGAGAGAACAAAGAAACGGACATACATACATACCTACATAAATACTTACATACAGGTCAAATACATAACCCTCCTTTTGGGCTTCACCGCAGTCGGGTAAAAACACGTTCATTCTCAAATTATTGACAGCGGTTTTTTTCTTTAACTTATAATTTATGAGGACACACTGTTATTTCTAATCATTACTGAGTTTATTTCATCGTTCAGTTTAAAAGTTATACCGTTCTGTTTACACGGGGTCTCAGCACCGAACAAGAATTTTAAAAAAAAATCCTTTTTTTTAGATTTTTAAAATTTTTTTTTTTTTTGTCGGCAAAATTAAGCATAGATTCCCCATTTTAATATTTGCACGTGATGAAGACTCGCACTGTATTTATCTCTGGTAAACGAAACATCTTTTTGCATCGGTGATAAACTGCATCATAAATCTAGTAGAAGTTGACAATAATTTTGATGTACTGTTAGCAATATCTCGGCGAGCTCATCGCGGGACCAATTTGTAACGACGCACCTGTGCCTCGATAGAGATCAAACAAGCTACTATAGGCACTGAACACACCGTCTTGAGTTACGTGCCTACTTATCTCGGCATAAAGGTAATACTAGATGCTTGTCATCCCTAGCTTGACGTCAATGTCAACTGTATAAAAGGACGACCCTTTTTTTCTATGGAGGTACTTTGAATTATGTAAGAATTTGTGACGTAAAACCTTGACTATCTTTCGTAGATGTTAAGGGCCTGTTCCACCACTTACAATTAAGTTCCTATTAACACTTACTTGGCAGAAAATTTCATACAAATTCCGTTCCATTTTTGAATTTATTCGGTGAGTAGTGGCTATTCGGACATCGTGAAATAGGACCTAAGTCTAACACATCAATCTGTGGTATTGATGTGTTAAGAAAAAAAAAACAATACTATGTAAATACGTACCAATAATAGCTTCGAATGTTAATGTTGATCTGTAACAAAAAGAAAAGCATTGTTAAATATTTTATCATTTATCACAAACCATTATTCCAATTCTATTGACAAAATTATATCCATCTTTTAAGGCACCAGCCTACGGTAAAAGTCTTCGTTGTCGGGAATACACCAGCCATATAGTAAAATACAAAACTTCCAAAGAACCCAGAAGAAAAGACGTGCTGATGATTATGTACCCCCAAATGTGATGTCTAGATTGTGTAAACCCTTTTTTGAGCTCCGTATATTACTTTACGTACCTACCCACTTATGCAAACACACAATAAGTCACACACCAAATAAAACTGTGCTGAAAAAATAATAAATGATGCTGGTTCAGCTCGTTGCGCCCTATTTTATTTTATACAAAAGAATAGTTTCCATATTTTTTACATTCACTGCGGGAAACACATCTGCACGCTAAAAGATTTGCAGACACCGACAAATTATGAGCATAAAAGTACGAGAGCTGTGGAGCCACATCTTCTTGCTTCTTTATATTTTATCATGAATGAATTAACCACTGGACCCAACATAAATCACACCAAAATATACAAATGTATGAAAACTCGTTCAACCACATTACATTTGATTAAATTTTGTGAAAATAACAATAAATGTAATAAAATAATATACTTACGAGTGAAAAGAAATAGTGCTGCTTCCACCGCTATAGATTTTACACCATTTAGTCATTTTTGGGAGATGTTTTGTTGACATGAAGTGCTTGAGACTGACGCAAAAACAAGCTACCAAGGCTACAATTTCCTGGTTACCGACAAGACCGGTAAAGGTACGTCCGCATATATGTCGGATACAGTGGTTAACTTGTTCATGTATTTTATTTTAGAAATATAGCTAAGTGGGTAAAGTCTGGAACTAACTGTTAGGGAAATCGACTAGCAACTTAAGAGGCCGTAGACGAAATTTTGCCGATTTCGCCGACTTACGTGATTTTACAGACGCGATTTTACAGTTATTTTATACTATTTGTATAAGTTTTAATGCACAAAATGAAAGATCATTTCAATTGTGATCTAATGTATGAGTTACTTTTTTATTTTTATTATTTACTTTTGATTAATCGACCTAAACCGGCGACTGTTTTGTGAATTTTTGCTGTAAGAGGTTTAGAATATCACATATTTACGAATTGTTTTGACGTCTAAAGGGTATGGAAAAATTACAGTGTATTTTTGTGAAAGTTTTATATACAATGTATGAACCACTTTTTACAACTTTCATATAAAATTTTTAAGTAAAAAAATACTCAACTTAGTCTAATTTTTGAGAAAATTGGTAAAGAATTGCTTTTGATTTCGGCTACTTAGAACTATCGTTCATAAAATAAAAACAACAGAAAATAAACTTCAACTCAAAATCAATCCATTTCCACAAAAAAAAAAAGGCAAAAAATTAAAAACATTTGCCATTCAAAAATCTTTGGAAACAACCTGATTCTCGCACCAAACTCCACGTAAAATAAAAATGTAGCTCATTCATTAGATTATAATCGAAATGATCTTATATGTTGTGCATTAAAACTTATAAGAATACAGTATTTTGACTATAAAATTACGTCTTTAAAATCACGCAAATTAGCGAAATCCGGCCCCTTAAATTGTCCGTATAAGTATTTAAATCACAGTAGTCATTTTGTTAACAGTTGTATGAAATGACTAACTCGGCAAATTAATGTAGGGTGTAACCATTAATTTCTTTGATTGTACCTACGTAATTGTAAAGGGTCAGTTTAGCAACGATGGTATAAGGTCATAAATTATATAGGCTATCACCTATAACAGTATTTGAAGCCTGCGAACTAAACCCAATTACGCTTAGACAAAGTTCAAAATCGTATTCAGATCTCTCGATCTTATTCTGGACAGCCTGTAGTGTACCTACTGTGGTTAAATAATAGATAAAACACGAGTATCACTCGAGTGTTTTAAAACCTTTATGTGCAGTTTCATTCACTACTTTATCTACTCCTACACATTGGGATTAAACCTACTAAATAAAAGATCAAAGTTAAAAGAGTAAGGGCCTGTTTCGCAGATAATTTCATACAAATTCTGTTCCATTTATGAATTTACTAGCTTTTGCCCGCGGCTTCGCTCGCGTGGATGTCGGAAAATATCCCATAGGAACGTTCATGTGGAAAACATAGGGCCGTCCGATATAACAGTGCAAACTCAAATGGCTACGATATGTCGTTACCGTGTAGGTATAGTAGGCATAAAGCTACCAGTCGGCATGATTTTTTCCGACATCTTCAACAGTCGTCGTCATATTTCAGACAATTTACACAAAACCATAATGAATTACACTGAATCACTCCGTTCATTGGAGAAAACCGTATGAAAATCCGTTAGGTACTTTTCGACATTATCGCATTCAAACAGACAGACTTACGCGGCGGGGGGACTTTGTTAATTACTTAAAATTTACTATGCCAGTCACGCTCTAATAACAAATAACTTTTGTCCGAGTGTCCACTCGTTCAAATAATTTCCTCCTAAAAACGTCGAATGAAATAAAGACTAAATGTTACCTCAAGATTCGAACTATGACTACATTTCCAATCCCTTAAATCTCTTAAAAAGAGGTAGGTACACAAACATTTGTCAACCCCTTTTGTACCCCTTAGGGGACGATTTTTAAAAAATGCTGTAAGTACCTATATTTCTTTATTTCCTACCATAAGCATAAATTTGAATTTTCATATCCCTAACTTAAGAAATGCTGGGTTTCCCATACAAACTTTCATCCCTTATATCACCCCTTGTAGGATTATGTTTTAAGACAAAAAGTAGCCCATGTCCTTTCCCAGGATGCTATACATGCCTTGCCAAATTTTGTAAAAATCCGTGCAGTTTTGTAAATTTTAAAATCAACCCCTATTTTTTACCCCCTTAGGGGATGATTTTTCAAAAACGCTGAACCGCATATTTCTTAATTTCCTACCAATAGCATAAATTTGTTATCCCTAACTTAAGAAATACTGGGTTTCCCTTACAAACTTTCATTCCCTATATCACCCCCTTTTGAAAGTATCCTATGTCCTTTCCCAGGATGCTATATAAAGCCTTGCCAAATTTTGTCGAAATCCGTGCAGTTTTGTAAATTTTAAAATCAACCCCTATTTTACGCCCTTAGGGGATGATTTTTCAAAAACGCTGAACCGCATATTTCTTTATTTCCTATCAAAAGCATACATTTTAATTTTCACGTCCCTAACTTAAGAAATACTGAGTTTCCCATACAAACTTTCATCCTCTATATCACCCCCTGGTGGATTATTTTTGAAAACAAAAGTAACCTATGTCCGTCCCCAGGATACCATCTATTGCCTTGCTAAATTTTATCGAAATTCGTTCAGTGGTTTAGGCGTGAAAAGGTAACAGACAGACAGACAGACTGAGAGCCGGCAGACCAACTCGTTTCACCTGTGGAGACACCATACTTCGAATGGGTCCTAAAACTGACCATTTCTCTTACCGTTTTTTTTCCGCAACAATGTTGCGCGCATCATAGCTCTGAAATGCAACCACTCAGAGCCGGCAGACCAACTTCTTTCGTCTGCGGAGACGCCATACTTTCAATGTGTACCAAAACTGACCATTTCTCTGATCGTTTTTTTTTCGCAACAATGACGCCTCTTGTAAGCGCTATAACTCGAAGTTGCAACCACTCAGAGCAGGCAGACCGATGTCATTCGCATTAGGGGACTACTCTACAACCTATCGAAGTAAATGTAACCGTATCCATGATCGTTATGAAAAATCCTGTGACCTCTTAGTCTAATCGTGAAATCAAAATTGCTTTGGCTTTGGAATCAAAATATTTTATGCGCTCCATTTCCATTAGAAAAAAATAATTGATGGAATGTCCTTGGTGATATTATTAACTTTTTGGATTTGCCCTGTATCATATTGCTAAAAAAAATGTTTCATAACATTATTTTGTTAGTGAAAAAGTGTTATAAATGATTCTATTTTTAATATGTCAATATAAAATCGTTTTGATGTTTATAATTCGAATTTTCCAATATGAGAGCAGATAAAAGAATTCTGTCACTTTTGGACGAGTATCTTCTAAATATTCTAAAAACTTTGTAGTCAAATAATGTAACCTCTGCAACGAGATGCACAGCGGTCAAGAACCTTCAGTTCTTTCAACTTGGGCTTGGTTCACGAACTCCCTTTGAGCATTTCAAGTGTACATTTTACATCAACCTGCTAACATTCCATTACCAGCGCTTATTGCTTTTATTATGACCTTCAGTTTGTTCTCATTTTATTGGCTCTCTCTTGTTTGCTATTTAATTACCTTTGAAGTAATTATAAGGTACATTTCGGCGGTATTCGTCATCAGAACATTTTCCGGTTTCAACGACCTTGTGAAAAGTGTCGTATAACAAAATTGTGTTACCCAAAGGAATTTATCCAAAAAACAGTACATATTTTTAACCTACCGAAACCATAAGTACCTATGTTTCATGGGGTCAAGAAAGGCTTCAAAATTTATCACAAGTTTTAAGAATTTATCTTCCAGATAAGTTTCTAAGACAGGAAATTTCCTAGAGGTGAAAATGGCCGTTAGTGTCGAGTTAAACAATCATGGTAACTATAACACAGTACTTACCCACTGTAGGCGTACCTATTAGATAAAGTAAACTCCACTATATCCTATTACAAGACTTAAAACCGGTCAAGAGCGAGTCGGACTGGCGTACCGAGGGTTCCGTACCATCATATACATTATGTAATTTTTGTTGAAGATTTCTGAAAAAGTGTGCTATTTACAGACATCGTTTTATTTTTCCTGTACTTAATCTTTACATAAACTTCTATCACATAGAATAATTTCAAATTTTTCTTTATGCAAACTTCGGAGATAAGTGGGGAATAATATTTTTTTTACATTTTTCATCAAAAGTCGAAAACTATGCGGCCTAAAAGAAAGAAAAAAAATGTTTGAGAACGTGCAAACAGCGTTCTTTCATATGATACCTCACATGCCTTAGTAGCACCACTTCGAATTTTTAAGACCCTCTTTCAGTCCCTGTTGCAAAAAAAAAATCTTTCTTATTTACAAAATAGTTGGGCAAACGTTATCTAAAACTTTTTACCATTTTGGTACGGAACTCTAAAAACTATGTATGTCAACGAGAGAGAAGCAAAATGAAGCGATGAAGTCAGACTTTCTGTAAATGGATGTGCCATTTACAGAAAGTCTGACTTCATCGCTTCAAGCGTAGAGACACCTCAGTTAGGAACGTACTGGTTTTAAATGCGTTTTCTACTAAAGGGAGTAAGCACCACCATTTATTTTCTACCCTCGGGATTTGTTTAAGAAATTCTTGTTTTTAATGAAAACCATGACAAGGAAGTACTGAGAAAAAAAGATAAGGAGTACTGTTCAATGCCAATTTCAGCAAAAAATATATTTTTTTCTCCTCTTGGTAGTACCTATCCGTTTAAGTTCCGTTTTGAAACGGTTTTCTTTTACTGAAAGCAAAACCGTTTACTGCGAAATGATTCAAACGTTATCCTTTGCAAACAAAGTATTATTATTTATTTTTCGTCTGATAAATAAATAAAGTGCACAGCCAACACGGCCCTGTTTATTATTTTAGACAAAATAAAGTTACAAAAGCAACCACCCATTAACAGGTACAAAAAAAAAAAAAATTGGTCGACCATATAAGTCTTCAATCCTCCGCAATATGGCACATAATTCCGTCGTCACATGAATAGCATCACACAAATCAATACCATGATAATATCGTTGCACAGCATTCAATAGGCCTATGAAATGGATGACCATTACCTTTGTGACGCGGCGCGGCTTTCAACCACTTCTGTGGTGGCTCACTCCGGCTAATTAGTTGCCAGTTCGACTGAATGAACGTTCCAATCTCGGATTACATGGCTACGTTCATTATATACGGGTCCGGGATATGAACGTCGGCTTCTAAGTCATTTAAACATTTGAAACCGGTGGGTGCGATGTATCGTTATTTTATGCGCTGTTTGCTGAGTAATTTGGTGGTGGTTTTTGTGGGGTGCCGTAGTGAAATCGTAAAATTATGTCCGCGGCTTAGCGACAGTATTAGGCCCCTTTTCATTAACACTAGGAATCAACTAAATTAACGTCTAAATATCATTGCACTGCAGGATTTTCAAAATCTCGGCGCTGAGTCGAGCGTTGAAAATTCAACAGTGCTTCTTCGCGTGTCGATGGCAATCTAAATGGTCCATCAGTTCCTGTAATGTGCAGCTAACATGATATGACGTGTCCCATAGTTTGTAGAACAGCACCACATTTACACTCCAAGGCGGAGTTGTTTATGAATCTCCACCTGAACTGGCTTTCCTTGCTTCAGCCAAAGTCCGGAGTCCGTTTAAAGACTTCCAGGTTACCCAAGGCAGCTCATGTTCAGGTGGAAGATCTTCAGCAGATGGAACGAATAGTTTGGGTAAGGAAGCACTGTCTCTCTACAGCTTTAGTCTTTCTTTTGATCGTTGACCAGTGAGTCTTTTTCTGTTAGTGGAAACGGGTATTGGAATCTAAAAATCAAATCCTTAAAAACAAACTACAAACCAAGATTATTTGGTAAATCAATGTTTTGAAAGAAAATGCTACTATAAAATATAATGAAATCTATTACCTCGTTGCAACATTTATTCACAAAATATATATAACTAGCTACGCCCCGCGATTTCACCCGCGGAGACCGGAATAAAAAGTAGCCTATGTGTTAATCTAAGGTAGAAGCTATCTACACACCAAATTTCATCCAAATCGGTCCAGCCTTTTGAACGTGAAGAAGTATCAAACATACAAATACACACACACACACACTCACAAACTTTCGGCTTTATAATATTAGTGTGAAGTGGGATATCTCTATTTCTTGCTGTGAAAACGTGAAGTAATAAGATCTGTTTCTAAGAAAAATTAAACACAATTAATCAGTTCGTACGCTGTAAAAGGTTAATTTATTCTTAGTGTAAGGTAAGATTAAAAGAATTACCCAGTCTCAGAACTACCTGAGTACCTACACAGAGTTTATTTATACGTAAGTACAAATGAGTAGGGTCTAACAAATTCCTCGCATCATGAAAGCAAATAAAATAAAGACCAAAAATAAATGTATCCATTAATAAATTAGGTACCTAATTTATACACTTTTTGGGTAAGGAATGAGAAGTTAACTAGGTAACTAGAAAATTATTATGAACATTGTTGAATATTTGTTAGGATCTAGCAAACCGGCCCTGCTTTGCTTTCAGAGTTTTTTCGACTTGGCAAAACATCGTGATTTCTATAATTATGTAAAATGCCTATGCATTCCACAACTTTCCACGACAAATCCTTTACTGTCCAGGCCGCTCGTTTGTGGAATGCATTGCCCGTTCAAATAAAACTCGCGCAGTCGTTACCTATGTTTAAGAGGCTCGTAAAGGAACATTACTTTTCGTTGTGATCTTGTTCTCGTAACGGTAAAATTAAATATCTTTAGTCTTCATTAATTTTCGTTGCTTAAATATTTAGTATGTATGTATTTATGTATCTGTTATTTAGGATATGTATGTATCTATTTTAGTATAGTATTGTATAAGTAGGTACTTATTATTTGCACCAACAACAGCCTCTATCCATGTAAATCACTATCCATCCTAAGGTTGCCTGGAAGAGATCGCAGAAAGCGATAAGTCATTGTATGTTTTGTAGTGTATAGGTTTTGTTTTGTCATGTATTTTTGTGGTGTACAATAAAATATATATAAATAAACTAGCTTTTGCCCGCGGCTTCGCCCGCGTAGATGTCGGAAAATATCCCATGGGAACGTTCATGTGGAAAACATAGGGCCGTCCGATATAACTATGCTAAACTCAAATCGCTACGATATATCATTGCCGTGTATGGTGGGCTTAAAGCTCCCAGTCAGCATGATTTTTTCCGACATCTTCAACAATCATCATCATATTTCAGCCAATTTACAAAAAAAAACCGTAACAAATAACCACTGAATAACTCCATTTGTGAAAACCGTATGAAAATCGTCGTAAAAAAGTCGAATGAAACAAAGACTAAAATGTTACCTCAATAAGTCAAGATAAGGAATTAGAAATGTAGTCATAGTTCGTCTATGACTACATTTCTAATTCCTTAAATCTCTTAAAAAGAGGTAGGTACACAAACATTTTAATATTATTTGTGAATCAATTTAAAAATCCACCCATATTGTACCTTTGGGGATGATTTTTCAAAAACGCTGTACTATAGTAGCTACAGCTACATATCAAGCTACATTTCTCGGGACCCTGGGGTCCCGGACCTTTGGAAGGGGCATACGAGGGGCTGAAGCCAATCGCAGAGGATCATAAGATTTTTCTTAAAATGATGGCACCAATCCACGATTATCTCCGCACTATGCAAGTGTACCCAAGAACATCCCCCGGTTGGTGTAGAACTATTACAGGATATGGAAACAAAGATATTGGTATTATTACTATTTTCATTACTAAACAATAACCTTCCGGAATAAAGTCTCTAAATGATAGTGAACACCGCATCAAAATCCGTTGCGTAGTTTAGAAGAACAACGCGGCAACACAGACAGATACGAAAAGCGACTTTAATTTATAATAAGTATAGATACAGATGTAGAATATACAGGGTGACTTTGAAAACATGCGACTAAATTTAAGGGGGTGTTCTACGCATCAATATGAACAACTTTTACTAAGGGACCAACATCGAATTCGCATAAAAAAATTACCTTCCCATATTATAGTTAAAGGTGCACCCTTTTGTAAAAGAAGGTCGGATTTTTTTTTGCGAATTCGAAATTGTTCACATAGTAAAAGTTGTTCATATTGATGCGTAGAACACCCCCTTAAATTTTGTCGCATGTTTTCAAAGTCACCCTGTATAGATTAAATAAAGATTACTACAAATACTTTAGAAAATACATCTACCTAACTGAAAATTGGCAACTCGCCATACACACACGCTACGAGTACCTTATACTCGGAATTCATATTAAATACTGATTGATACGCAGTTCAGAAGGCCTGACAAGTACCTAATACCTTGTAAATTCATCACTGATAAATGATTGTTCGAGGTGAAACTGACGTAGGCTTTTGTTTTCGTGTGTATGGCTAGTAGAAATAAAAGCACGTCTTTTCTATTAATAGAATGTATCCTTACCTACCTTGATACTAGATTTTGCCAGCAGCTTCGCCCGCGTGTTTCCTATGTCGGAAATTACCTCACGGGTACATACTATCGGGATAAAAAGTATCATATGTGTTAATCCAGGTTATAAATTTCATCCAAATCCAAGCAGCCGTTTTTGCGTGATTAAATAACAAAGAGCGAGCCATGCTTGACATAACCCTACTAGATCGAGTGTGTAACACCGAAATCCGTTGTTGGTCGAAAGTCTACGACACCGAGGACAGGGCGATGCGCCTCAAGTGCTATTAGGTGGGACATCTAGTTAGACACGGAGATGGCCGATGGAGTAAAACTGTGACCGAATGGTGGCCAAGTTTCCAGGGCCGTCCAAAAGCTGCTGAATAATCAGCTGTTCCACGCATTTGGGTCGCGTAGGCATTGAAGTCTTGACCAGCTGATATTTTTTTCTCGATTACAATGTTGGTCCCATGGAGAAAGTTGTTCAGTTTGAAGGTCTGTACCACACCCTTAAAGGACAATGCTCATGGATGTATGGAACCCCGTACCATGCTACATAAAAACCAAAATTTATTTTTTATAGATTGCACTTATCATATTAAGTCCTATAAAAGTTCTTTTTGTAAACAAAGCTGGGTTTCAGAGTTATTTTTATCAAAATTTATTTTTTATAGATTGCACTTATCATATTAAGTCCTACAAAAGTTCTTTTTGTAAACAAAGCCGGGTGTCAGAGTTATTTTATAAAATCGAAAATAACCTAAAACTAATTATATTTTGTCGACGCTACTTACTAGTGACGCATTTTATATAGATAAGTCATATATGAACGAACATTACTGCTCTAAAATACATAAATACATTCACAAAATACAAACAAGTTCTACTTCTCAACACACAATACAATAATTAATTAATCTCAACTCTTAAAAGCACAGACGAACGTATTCGTTAGCGCCAGCGCAAACTTAGCTAAATGTCAAAATGTGCCAGCCGGGATTTAGGGATGTGATCGATAAATCAAAATCTTTAGAGTAAGAAAATCGATTATTTTCCAATATTTAATTCCTCGACACATAACGTCGCAAAAATTATGAAAATAATTACTATAAAATGTTGGTCTTGATGCGCGAGACTTTTTGGTACTTATTACTTTTGGTAATTCTCCTTTGACCACACCTTTCCGATATATTACCCTGTATAAGTAAATACCCCGCAACGAGTCAGCCTCGCCATCACCTTTGCTGACGGGCTAATCCGTTCACCATGACATAAACAATTTCTTTGTAGTTCGTCTCAAAAGAAGAGATTACCATCGACACGCTAAAACAAAAAGATTATGAATGAAGAAAATCCGCTAGGGCAGTAAAGTCAAGGCTTTTATAAATCAAGTAGACCATCTGCATTCACTTTTATTATGTCAAAAAAGTACGTCAGTAAGTCAGACCGTGTTAAAGGTGAAAATAAAATAAATAAAAATAAATCTTCCCCGTATTTACAGAATTTAGTTCCCAAAAACCTGTTATGTGGGTGGAACAGACAAACAATGATAAGATCTTCCATTTTTGTGCGCCGCATCACGACGACGGAGGGAAAACAAAAAGTTTTTATCTCATCCTCTCTTTGAAGATAGCATAGTGGAAACAAATATACCCTGTTTGAAGTAGAAAGCGAAACTGATGGTACAAGTTCCGTATTTACATTGTTTTATGTGAAAAATTGCCGATCAAATGGCAGTATTTGGTTTACTGGTGTACGTGACCACGGATTGGTCGAGTTTGTTTTTGTCTTTTTAGGGTTCCGTGCCAAAATGGTAAAAAAGGAACCCTTATGGTGTGACTCAGTCTGTCTGTCTGTCTGTCTGTCTGTCACAGCTGGATATCTCAAGAACTACTAATGCTATCAACTTGAAATTTGGAACAGTTTTAGATAATATTTACCCAACTATATTGCAAATAAGAAAGAAATAAAAATATATGTATTTTTTTTGCTACATGGGCTGAAAGGGGGTCTTAAAAATTCAAAGTGGGGCTACTAGGTCATGTGGGGTATCATATGAAAGAGCGCTGTTTGCACATTCTCAAACATATTTTTTTTTTTTTTAGGCCGTACAGTGTTCGACTTTTGATGAAAAATGTAAAATACCGTTCCCCCCCTTTATCTCCGAAGTTTGCAAAGATAAAAATCTGAAATTATTCTATGTGATAGAAGTTTATGTAAAGATTACAGGAAAAATAAAACGATGTCTCTAAATTGCACACTTTTTCAGAAATCGGAACGGAACCCTCGGTGCGCGAGTCCGACTCGCTCTTGACCGGTTTTTTTTTAAGTTATGTTTGGTCAATGAAAATCGTTTCTATGTATGTCAAATTGTTTTTATTGATTCTACCTTTATTTATTTATTTATATTTGCATAAAACATGGTATAAAAAGGTGTTACATGATTTCAGGATGAGGTCATACATATTTTGCTTAAGACTAAACATGCAAAGCATGCAAAATTATTAACACAACATAATTATGTTCAAGGTATTCCTTAATGCTATAAAAATTATTCTCATTTAGCCATTTATACAAGTGAATTTTAAACAGTCTGCTATTTAGTAATTAAATAAATAAATAAATATTTTTGGACATTTCACACAACGCCATCTAGTCCCAACCTAAGCAACCTAATGCTTGTGTTATGGTAACGAGATGGCTGATAAACTACTTATATACATTTTTTTTTTTTTGTAAATACGTACATATTATAGATAGAAAAACACCCAGACTCGGAACAAATACTTGTAGGTCGTACAAATATTTGTTCCGTGCGGGAATCGAACCCGCGACATGCTGCGCAGCAGTCAATCCCTCAACCACTGCGCCAACCGTGTCGTCAAACATACATGTTTCATATAGATATAGTGAGGGTAGAGGTAGCAAACCGAGTTTTTTAAATATTGGTCGACAAGATACGTGCGATGGAATGCCCTGAATAGCTCGAACACATTTCTTTTGAGCGATAAATGCCCTGTTATGGCCGGTACTATTTCCCCCAACAATTAGTTTATTGTATTTTCAAAAGTTGGTATGGTGGTGTTTGGAGAACCAAAATTTCTAATAATATGTGACATCCACCAACCCACATTAGGCCCGCGTGGTGGATCGTCGTCCACTCCCTCTCACCGAGAGGATGCCTGTATCCCAGCAGTTAGAACGATAAAGGCAGATTAATTATGCTTATGCTTACCAACGTCATTTAGGCTAACTACGAGTGTGTTCCTATACATAGGCACTGTCAATACGATTTTATTGTACATAACAAGAAAAAAAGACGCAAAAGTTTCACAAATCTAAATAAATAAAAAGAGAAGTTCTGACTGACTGACTAATTGACGGACTCATCAACGCCCAAACCAAACCCTTGGACCTAAAAAGCTGATATTTTGCACAAAGGTTCCCTTTATAATGTAGACAAGGAATAAGGAAGGAATTCCCGTTAGTACGTTCCCGTGGGATATTTTCTGACATCCACGCGGGCGAAGTTGCTGGCAAAAGCTAGTAAATAATAAACGATTTGTAACAATCTGCTGGAGAATTATAAAAAAAAAAATAAGCTATACATCACCGTCAAATAGACTGATTTTATTCAAAACCCGGAACGACAAACAATATAAAACCTTGCGGAATAATAAAGGCAAGCCCTAGAGATGAATTTACATAATAAAGAATAGTTTTACCGAAGGTTTGGGGATACAAATATCTGTGCATAATCGAGCACTTTGTGGAGGAATTGAATCCTACCTACTACTCCATTAAGTTCACTTTGGACCTCACTCAGCTTACCGCACCAAAAAGCTTGTTGACAGTTTTTGGGAAACCAATTAGTGTGTGTTTCTTGTGGTTAATTTGCATAATAAATGTAATGAATAAATAAATATTAACATTAACAGAACTAATTTTTAATTTTTATAATTTAATTTTCACTGTCAGAACAGGATATACTGTCATGGCGGCTCCAGTGTCGTTACTTTATTTTCCGTCAAATCCGCTTTTTTCACATTGTTGTCTGTACACAAACTTAATTTAATACTCTCAGATCAACATTTTTGTTGACCTCACAACATTTTTTGGTAGATGTCATATGTCTTCGAATTTTTGGTTCTAGCCGGTTTCCTCACGATGTTTTCCATCACCGTTTTGAGAGTAGTAGTGATTAAATTATTTACAAAAACTCTGTCTGTTTGTCTGGCTGGGTTCGAACCCATGACCTACAATTTGTAGCCAGCATTGCATTGCTCTCATGGGCCTCATTAGAAGGCTGAAAGTCACTAGGAAGGCTTCCCACATGGTGGACCGATGACCTTGTGAAGATCGCAGGAAGCTGCTGGATGCGAGAAGGACAGAACTGGTGGAAGTGGCGGTGTTTGGGGAACATTTATGTCCAGCAGTGGACGTCTTTGGGTTGAAACGATGTGGATGATGAACAAAAATAAAAGAGAAGGTCTCTGGAACGAGATAGTCAATGCACGGCATGTACCGGTTTTGCCGCGCAGCATTGCCGCGCGTACATTTGTCCATACGCCTAGACATAGCGCGGGAGAAATTGTGTGCTGCGAATGCCGCGTGTTGCTGCGTGCACCTTCCGCGCTCTGTTTGGACATACATATTATTCTTCAAGGCGTCGCGGCAGACCCCGTAGAAGATGGCGGTACGAGTTGGACAAAACAAACAACCGGGCCGTGGTCCACGTTAGCCCTGGATCGCAAGCACTGGAAGTCATGGGGAGACCCCTATGCTCAGCAGTGGGATGATACAGGCTATCAGTAACGTATACTAACTAAATGTGATCATAATAATACTAAGACGTTAGTTACACCTATGTCAACAGTGAATTTTCATCGACCGTGTCCGTGTCCGCAAAGCTTTTTTAAACTGAACACCAGCACTGTCCGATATAAGCATGAAAGAGAAATAGAGTGTGTCACTGCGGGTTTCCGCACGCAGTGTGCGGGACTGCGGGTCATCACTCAACTGAGGGGAACAGGTTAATATCGTGCTTACAGGCGGGAAGGTAAATTATCATGTATTCTGCTAGCATAGAAATTTATTTAAATCTGTTTTTAAATCTCATGTCTAAACTGACAGTTGTTGATAACAGTTGTTACTAATGAAATTATATACTCTCTTCTCTCTTTTTCTCCCTCTGTTGTGGGATGTAACCGGTGTCGACACCCTAGCGCCATCTCATGTGCGTACGGCGTGCTGTGCTGCCTCCGCTGCTGCGGCTGCTGAGCATAGATATTTTTTTAAGCATAGAAGATGTGATTGATTATTATTATTATCATAATGTTGATTATTTTTAATAGAAAACACAGATATTTAAAAACAAATAAACAGCATGCTTAGCATGACCACCATAGAAACGGGTTTTATCGACGGAAAAATAGACAAAATAGAAGTCTCGTGTAGAAATATGTCTACGCTTTCTACGCGTCTAAGCATGTCAATGTGTAATGTTGTCTATTCTTCCATCGTCAAAACGTCGACATGCTATGCGTGCAGGTATTTTTAATTGTCTACTTTCTTTTGTCTTAATTATGGTATGCCCATGTAGATCACGCAACCAAACATGTCAGTTTTAGGTAGATACGCGACCACTGTATATGAGAGCACTGTATAAACTGCGGACATACGGAACATAACTGCTGGGACACAGGCCTCTTCTATATGAGATGGAGCGGGCCATAATCCACCACGTGGGCCCAGTGCGGGTTGATGGATTTCACATGTCTTGAATTTTTGGTTCTAGGATATGCCTGTTTCCTCACGAAATTTTCCTTCACAGTTTTGGGAGCAAATGGTGATGGAATAACTTACACAAAGTAAAGTGTCTGCCGTAACTGTCGTATTTTTATTTAGAAAAGTTAATAGCAATAAACTTTGATGTCACGCGAGGGTATTTCACCGAGCGAAGCATCTCTTCATCAAGTCTGGCAAAATTTGCTATCGTCTGTCTGTTGCTATCCTTTACAGGTCGTATTTTATACAGGTTTAACGACTCTATAGTCTCGAGGGGTTGGATCTAGAATCGTTTGGCAGGAGGAGGGGGGTGAATGGGGTGAAAGTTGGTAGGGGTTGGGTCCCTGATTATAACGCTACCACTCTCATTACAAGGTAATGCATATTTTTTTAGAAATTAATAAAAAATATTTCTAACCTCAAATAGGATAAACAGTGAAACGAAATGTCAAAATGGGCGATTGACAACCAAATTTGTATCAATATATTGTCTGCGGTGTAAAATGTCGTGTAAAATACGTGAAACGAAACGCAAAAAAAAAGTCAGTGTCATTCAACCTAGAAATTCTGCTCAGAAGGAAGTTAGTGTGCACCCCACTTTATAGTTAAAATAGGTCGAATCTGTCCCAAAACCGAATCGGGGCACCCCGACTTTACGTAGTCTTTTGGCTGGCATACTAGAGTGTATATAAAAACCGGAGGCGCGGAGGGAGAGCAGCCCCCGCCCGCTGTAACAAAGGGTGCCTGTCCTTTGCTACGTAAGGGCAAAGGGGCTGCACTTCCCGCAGCGCCGGAGACGTTGCAGAAGCAACTTAAGTGTTTAGAGGTTAGGTTACAATAATTAGTTTTTTTTTTCAAGAATGGTGCTTACCTTTACATGGGAGTGGTGGGGGAGGGTGCGTTAGGGTACCCCCCACACCCCCCTCAACCCCTACTTCTGCCATACGATACTAAAAGTAACTTTAAAGTGTTTTGAGGTTAGGTTACAATAATTAGTTTTTTTCAAGAACGGTGCATTACCTTTTCATGGGAGTGGTGGGGGGGCTCAGGGTACCCCCCTCCACCCCCTCCACACCGCCCCCACCCCCCTCCTCCTGCCAAACGATTCTAGATTTTAACCAAAATACCCGACGACAAAAAAAAACTCCAAAAAGGTGCAAAAAGAGAACTACTGGATATTTTCGCCTTATGAAATCCGATTTCGATGGTTATTTTTTTATTTGAAAGGCTTTAAGTTGGTCTCATAAAAAATTGGTGAAGATCTGATGAAAATAAAAAGATGTTATTTATCCCGTTTTAATAAATAACTTTAGAGGTATATTAATTGTTACAAAATAGTTTGTGCTCGCGAGGTCTACTTTTTGCAGAACGACTAGTTTAGGTATAAGAAATTGTATCTGCAAAAGCTGCTGTCACAAATAATTGATTGAAGTACGAAGTTTCTTGCTGTAGAATGTACGTACTAAGTGCCTTGTTAAAGTTCTGTTGTCAGCTTACTTGTTGAGTAGGTACATGTAGGTACCTACAAGTTGTATTCTAGTACAACACTAGACTATTATAACTTGAGAATGGGCAAAGTTAGATATGAGAGTATAATCTAAGAAAATGAAATCGAAATCTCTAACCTGAAACTAGATAGCTTTATTTGGTAGCTCAAAATGATAAACATTTATTTATACATACCAGGCATAATCTTAAAAGCTTTTTAAAACCAATGTAAGATGTTTGATGGAGATGATATGGCTAGAAAGTGGGTGAATACTAAAATGACGACTAACAGAAAAGTATGGAAGTAGAAAACAAGCTGTGATGACCATAAATAAATTGGGATACCTAAGGGGAAGAAAATGATGAAGAGGTTTGATGAATGACCTTGTAGAGACATGAGGAACAGCGTTTAAAGTTTACTCATCCTCTATAGAAAAGGAAGGATCCTCCGACCAGACGGGTGTTATGTCTGGTGGGCTACTACCTACCCAACAGATATCGGGATGTTGTATACATATGCCAGTCGCGCGGGAAACTCTGCTTGCGCGATGCAGGATTTGTGTGACGTCAGGTCTTCTATGCGTAGTGTTCGCATGTGGGATTGTAGATGCCGCACAACCTTATCTCTTTTCTTGGAAATCTCTTTTCTATATTCTTCATCTGCCTAGGTTTTTTCCCAACTATGTTAGGTTTAGCTTCCAGTCTAACCGGATGCAACAGAAAAGTAGTATTTTACATGGAACGACTTCCTATCTGACCTCCACAACCCAGTTACTGGGTAACACGAGACCCCTTCGTAACACTGTTTGTCAGACTTTTGTGCTTCTGACTAGGTACCCGTAACGACTGTCAAAGATCTATGAACATGCATTCCGAAGAACGTGTTTTTCTCTGTTCTTCATAACAATCATTATTCAATGAACATAGCATAATACAGTCTCAGTTACCGCTCAAACTATACCTAACAGCCGACTTATAGTCAAGCACAGTTGCTTCCCTCGATACTAGTTAAATCCCTATACAATAGCGTATTGCATTTACCATTTACAATGGGGATATTGCAATTCTGCTTATGTAGTAGACAGGCCTTTGTCTAATATGCTGCTTTGTGGTTCCTAATCTAGATTAATATTTTTGTCATAACATTATATATAAAATACTTTAGGTTAAGGGTAATACGAACAAAATACCTTCACAATAAGGTTTAATTTAAGATTATTTAATACCAAATGAGACAAAAGGAGTATGTAAGGATCGTACCTGGTGGCGTTCTGTAGGTATCGTGGCTGGTGGTGTTCTGTAGTTTTTGCCTACTCCCATGGGAAGGAGGCGTGAGTCTAAGTATGTATGTATTTAACACCATTTTTAAACAAACAAGTTTTAATGAGTCTTTGTCTATAGTACCAAGTACTGGTAGCAAGTACTAACCTCGCCCAAAAACGAAAAAAACAAAACGGGCAAAACGTGGGCGTTGTAGAGGAAGGTACACCTTTGCCTAAGCCTTCGAGTAGGTAATAACAGGCGTAATATTATGTGTTATTACCCTTACTTCCGATACATGGTATGTAGGAAGATTCGTGAGGTTTTAATCGCAAGAAGTCCCTTACAATAACCGCCCTTTTTCACGAAGTACTACACAAAATGACTGGTTTAGTTCCGCCTCCGCTCCCAAAATTACTAATTTGTTGTTACAACAATTTAACCCACTGTCATAAATATCATGCCAATAAAAGAAGAAGAAAAAAAATCAGACAGTCATGGGCACCGCTGACAGAAGTGAAAACTTAAACGTAAAACTATGCATAGCATGCTATGTCGCATATCGGTGTCCTTGACGTGAACCCATAACATTTCCACCTACCAAAAATCGCTCAAAAGTTTTCAATTCAAAAACCGAAATCAAATTCAATGTTCAGTCTAAGCAACCAATACCTATTACCAGTATTACCGAAGAATACCTGACCTCCTCAAACAATAAAATAAGCTTGAAATTTTCAAAATAAAAAGGCACAAAATATCTAGAGCATGCACGCACGGCGTACCTATATAACGTGTGCACGATGCGCACTGACCTGTCGCACGATTTCACGCTGTTACAAGTTTAAAACAACGCTGGTCCGAGTTGTACGCAGCCTACAAGTACATGCACGACACATCAAAGGGAAGCGCCGAGACACAGGGATCGGTGAATGGACAAGCCTTCGATTCTGAATGGACTTTGAATTTGAATTTCGAGCCTTTGGATTTCGGCCTTTGGTACTGGACCGGGGTTTGACGTGTTTTCAGTCTTGGGGCCCGTTCATACAGCGATGGTCAGTATAATATTTTACGGTAAAAAGTTGGGATCACACGGCAGGTTCAGACTTCATTTGTTTTTAACCGTACCTATAAAACAGTCGCATGATGACGTGTGTTCCTAACTTTTTACTGTAAAATATCATACCGATCATCGTTTTGTGAGCGGCGCCTTAGAAGAACCATTTTACAGATAGTGTATTTGATGTTAATAGTCCTGTAGGTTTCGGTCTCTGGGTTTGACGTCTTTGTGTGTTCAGTCTTAGATACATTCTACATAGAGTGAGTTAGCCGCTCCTTTATATAGCCGGCTGCCTTTGGATTCCGGCGTTGCAAAGACCTCAATACGCTTTGACATGTTTTTTATGTATTGAGTCGTAGGACCCTTCCACAAATAGTGAATTGGACGCTGTGATCCTATAGATAGCCGGCCTTTGGGCTTTGGGTTTTGATGTCTTTATTGTGAAATGAGTTTAGACTGCGCCATTCCTAAGATGTTGAATAAAACGTTGGTTTTGTGTGCAACGATCTCTCGGTTTTGATATACATACATAATTGTGTTCGATGCTTATGTTATAAATAAAAACAAAATCAAAAATCTATTTCAATTCAAGCACCCTATAGACCTTCTTTCAAACACTACAGAAAGTTTCTAAGCTGAACAAGTAACCAAAAAAAAAGCTTTCTCTTCTATCCCACAGTATGTCACCCGTTTCGATCTACATCAGCTGTTGTCCGAGAATATAGCGGGTACAATATGACGTCCGCATCGCTCCTAAGTACACTCTTGTATATGGACATTTTGCTATCCCCTGTTATTAACAAAACCCTCGTGGCTATGATGGCCATACTGGATATATCCACTCAAAATGATAATTATATGCGTTATAATATTGCATGACCGATATTGAAGGTTGAATGTGTTTAAATTATCAAAATGGCCGTTTGATTTTCGCTGAATAAGGTTGGTGAGCTTTGTTGTAATTGATTTAGGTTAGGCTACAGGTAATTGAATATTAGCTTAACTGATTGATACCCGTACACGGAAAAGGCGAAAAACGAAGGAGAGAGGAGAACATGATAAAACTTACAGCGGACAAACTGACTGGAGGGAAGTGGCTTGAAATAGAATTCAATGGATACACAATATGCGGCTGAACATGTTAGAACTATTTCTTTACGTAGGTATCTGTTATTATCCTGCATGCAATGTATCATGTACACCATGTTTAAACAAATAAAATTTTACTTACTTACTTACTTACTTACTTACAGCTCAAAGAGGCCTTTGCCAAGAGACATGCAGAATTGACTAAGACGTATTTTAATAATATACAACCAACAGAGAAAGCAATTCAGAATAGAGAGGCTTACAATAATCTATACACTAATAATAAAGCTGAAGAATTTTGCTTGTATGTTTGAACGCACTAATCTCTGAAACTACCAGTCACATTTGAAAAAATATTTTTATATTCGACCACCCAATTCTTCAGGAATGTTCTAAACTATTTAACATCACGCTGCGACCCTTAAGACCCGAGCAAAAAGAAAAAAAAGTCAGAAAGAACGCTAAGCGAAAACCAAGTAATAGCGCCGGCGCGGCGGGCGATGAGATCCGACGGGTTGGGTCGGGGAACAAGAAATTTCACGCGGACGAAGTCGCGGGCAGAACCTAGTTATATAATAATAATTGAATATAGTGTAAGAACGTTATGAGGAAGCCGCTCATAATTGGTTAAAATAGTAACAGCTGCATGAGAGGCTACCATCATTACAATTAGTATACTTTCGCTGGGTTATGATTTTCTCACAAAGAGAATGACGCCCGTATCCTCTTGTCTTATGCCCCGGTTTCTTGAGAATTCTTAAACGGAGTTTAAACTCTCAATAGCTATGGATTCCACAAAATTATCTATGTAAGTGAATTCCTTCCTTATGTCCGCTTTTTGAGGTCCTCAGATAACCCTCGATAGTAAATTCACTCGACTTTTAAGCTAAATTCTTCCATATCGAAGTGTTTAGAAACACGATATTGAACCAATAATCACTAACGAATGGATAAACCTCCGTATAAAAACCTCAGAAACTGCCCCATTAGTCCGTTCTGTGTCACGATTTCTGAAATTCTACATTAAATACCACCAAATTGTAATAATGATCATAACAGTAAACAATTTCATCCAAATTGAAACTATTTGCAGCTCGTAAATAAGTTTCAATGTAATTAATTAAAGTATGTTGGATGTTGAATCGCTAAATACTTGACCCAGCAAAATTAATACTCCACCCAGCATGCATTTCATAAATTAAATTTGAATTTAAATAGCACTTTGCCCGCGACTTCGTCAGCGTGGAATTCGTACTATCCTTTAAAAAAAAAAACACCCCCTCCACCCCTTTGAAACGTATAGTTTTCCAAAATTAATTTTTACGATCTATATTTATATGTATGTATTAGGGACAATTTTTAAGTTTATAGTTTATTTTTAACTTTTATAACAGGTGAACGGAGTAGAAGTCTACGGCATACCTAGTTTTTTAAAATAAAAAAAAAAATATTGAAATTCAAGTCATAAGCAGGGTGCAATAGGATTTGAATTTCAATATTTTTTTTACGATTTATATTTTTTTTCTAAAAATTTCTGTTTTTATTGTTCTAGTATGAAAAGTTTACTGCAAATTTGTAGTATTAAGATATTAAGATATTTAGATCAATTTCTGTCTAAGCTATTAAAAAAAACCGGTCAAGAGCGAGTCGGACTCGCACACCGAGGGTTCCGTTCCGATTTCTGGAAAAGTGTGCTATTTAGAGACATCGTTTTATTTTTCCTGTAATCTTTACATAAACTTCTATCGCATAGAATAATTTCAGATTTTTCTCTTTGCAAACTTCGGAGATAAGGGGGGAACGGTATTTTTTTCACATTTTTCATCAAAATTCGAAAACTATGCGGCCTAAAAAAAATAAAAAAATGGTTGAGAATTTACAAACAGCGCTCTTTCATATGATACCCCACATGCCCTAGTAGCCCCACTTTCAATTTTTAAGACAGTTCAGTCCCTTTTGCAAAAAAGTATAAATATTTTTATTTCTTTCTTATTTGAAAAATAGTTGGGTAAACGTCATCTAAAACTGTTCCAAATTTCAAGTTGATAGCATTAGTAGTTTTTGAGATATCCAGCTGTGACAGACAGACAGACAGACAGACTGAGTCGCACCATAAGGGTTCCTTTTTACCGTTTTGGTACGGAACCCTAAAAACTAGGTATAAAAAAAAATATATATACCCAATTTTTTTTCAAGACTGTAAAAAAAGTCATCAGGTATACTCGTATAGATAAAATTGCATACCGGTGAATATACAAATTCATTTTAAACTACCCAAGCTTCATAATGATCCCTTTCATTGTAATTAAAATTTAATTTTAAAATAACGTAAAATCCAATCTGTACAGAGTAAGAATTTAATTCAACCTTGTGTAATTAAAATTAATTGAAATGAGAGAATGTAATCGTTTATTATTAGTTTCACTGGAATTTATTTCATTCAGATAGGTATTTTTAATGAATTTTTATAAATACTCCTTTATTTGTCAAAGCAATTTTAATTACTTAAGTACCTACCTATTATTAGAACTGATAATACTGAGCGCTTACTATTACTTTGCAGGTAATCTAATAGTAGGTAGTATCAAGTCGCTTAACTTGTTAATTGCATCGATCAAGTTCAATCATTGACAAAGTGACGCCTTCATGTGATCATTTAATTTGCATGTAACTAGAAGCCAAAGATTGAAGTACTATAAGTACAGTGTGTAGTAGTAGTGTAGTTCTATAGAATTGTGAGGTCTAGTACGTCGATTCTGTAAAATTCAAACAACAACTCGTTCACTATCACTTCGCATCACTTCTGCTCATTTGTTTTTTATTTGACACTTTGAACTTAGAATGTCAATCAAGAAACTCACAGCGGACAAGAAACTCAGATTCGAAGTTTAGAATGAGGTCTTACAGAATCACACGACTGCATGCCATTTCTCATGTTACCCGACTACCCAGAAGTTGTAGAATAACAATTACACAGAAGGAACCTAGAAACATCATGGATCATCCCTGGTGACCTGTAATAGAGGTTTTTATATAAAACTATATACCTCAAGCACCAGTCTCTAACAAAGTTTAAGTCCTGGCACTAATGTTAAAGATTAGCATTAAGTAGATCATTTGTGAACAGAAAATAAACGTTTATACAGGGTGACAGGGAAACTCGACGTATTTCTTGAAAGGGAAATAGAGGTCATTAGCAACAAATTAAGTCCAGTTAACTAGAGGTCAAAATTCGATTTTCGAAATTTCGGGAGAGATTTCTGAGATTATGTAAGTTTTGGGCAAGCATTTTATTTTTTTATCATCACTCATTTTTCAGTTTTCAGAAAAGTATCAATTAATTGTTTAGAGTGGAGCAGTTTTTTCATAGTTAATTGTTTTTGGTAACAGGTCAGAAAATTTCAGCTCGGAAACAGCTCAGTAACCATCCTGTTTTGACTTCTAGTTAACTTGACTTAATTTATTGCTAATGACCTCTATTTCTCCTTTTAAGGAATAAATCGAGTTTCCCTGTCACCCTGTATATATCAACGTGCCTGTAATTTTCTCTTTCACCACAGTGTAATCAATTCGGCGGGCCCATTATGTCTCACAAAACGCCCGATGACTAACTACTTGTAGTTACTCTGTGGTACAGCTGGCTAAACAATCAACCTACCCTGTTGCCGCCTATAATCTTCAAAGCACCCGTTGATTACTGCCGAGCTACGTTTATACGGGCCCACAGCTATACAGTACAGACCCAGTTTATATTGTACAAACGACCTTGCCTTGGTCCTAGATATTTTCTTGTAAGATGTAAAAAACTTTTTGTTCGCCTGAGGGCGGGCGTAAACTAAAAACCGGCCAAGTGCGTGTCACACTATCACGCACAATTAAGGGTTCCGTAGTTGGGATGAATTTATGCCAAGAACAAACTTAACATTGTGGTTGAAAAACATGTTCTCTCTTACATTCCAACTGCAAATATAAGTTTGTACGCACAGTGTTAGGAGATTTACTTTGTTATTTTAAGACTTTAGACTTCTTATAGATTTTCCTGTATACTATAACTATAAAACTATTTTCTGTGTAATTTTTTTAATTTTAGACTCCGTAGTTTAAGGGCCGAATGGTCAATTTTCACATATTTTCTTAAGTAACTTTAAAAATCTTTATTTTAAAATTAAAAAAATATATATACTTGAGACCCTCACAGTTATTTGTTACAATGTGCAAAACTTTTTTTTAAAATTTTTTTATTTGTCTCCCAAAAGTGACCCCATATTCAAAATTAATTTATTTACGTAACACGTCAGTGTATGGTTTACAGAAATTGATATGTGTGCCAAATTTCAACTTAATCGAACCATTAGATTCAAAGCAAATTGCCTGTGACAACAGACGGCTGCCCGTCTGTCACAGCCAATTTGCTACGGAACCCTTATACAGACACACAGGTAATCACCTGTGTCTCTGTCTATCTACATAGACACACGAGTGATTCTAAAAAGGGTTTCGTTTTTTCATTTGGAACCCTAAAAATGAGCTGTTTTTTAGAAGAAGTCGTACTCGTGGTACTAAAAGACGAATGGAATTATTTTATTGTTTGTCATTATTCGTATTGGGGTTTCAAAAATGGTATAGGAATGTAACTTTGCTGAAATTATGTAAAAAGTTATTTTCTTTTTAAAACTCGAAAAAGCTTAAAGAAGTTAACCCAAATGCCAATGACGGTATTGAACAACCTCTAAAAATGCACCAAATTGGCAAAGATTTCTTACCAGAAAAACCTAAAAACACGTAGAATTAAAGTACAAAAGTAAAAGTCTTTGGCGGCTGCGCTTATGTGGTCACTGAACCAAATCAAGACCTCCACCAATGTGACCACTGTACTGTACAGATGCCCTTCATTTATTTCTAAAAAAACATTACGTCTAGAAATAAGTTCTCGAAATGACGCAACAAAGGCACGTTTTATTCGCAAAGATTCTCGCATCAAAACTCAAAAACATTGTTCAAAATCCAAACATATTTCATAAAGCCTTTCAAAGCTGAATATTTCAAAAATTCCATTGCTAACGAAATGTTCTCTGAATCAGATTCCCACGGAAATCTGTTCCGAATAATGAGTTGTATTTACTACTGTGAATTTAGAAGAGTATTTACGGGAATATGCGTTAATTACAAAATTCACTTTAATGGGTAAATAGTTTTTAGTTCGTACTATTATGTTGGACTGCTTCGATGGTCTAGTGGTCACAAGTGCTACTGCTGAGCTTGAGGTCCTTTTTTTTGTGGATGGAAAATCATCAAATGACTGGGTCATTCATTCATTCATTCTGACATCGCTCTGGGTCGAGCAGGAGGGCGTGTCAGACTTTTACTCACTAAAACCCACCCGTGTTCCTTCAGTTGCCTGTGCCGGGGCCACGGTGTCTCTTTCGAACAACCCGCGAACCCAGTGGCATTGGCCGTAACGGACCCCATCTCTGCTGACATCTCTTTGAGGCGCGCGTGGAACACTACGCGCCGTCGACCCGGGTCTGGTCCTTACCAGACGGTGAGCTACCCATTGCTCGGCTGTAGCTCGCCATCTGGCAAGGACCAGGCCCGGGTCGACGGCGCGTTGTGTTTCACGGGCGCCTCAAAGAGATGTCGGCAAAAGAAGGGGTCCCATAGGGCCAATGCCGCTGGGGTCGCGGGTTGTTTGGAAAAGATACCGTGGCCCTGGCATAGGCAATTGAAGGAACACGGTTGGGTTTTAGTCAGTAAAAGTCTGACACGCCCTTCCGCGCCTCCCAGTGCGGGAGAAGTCATTTGATGATTTCCCATCCACAAAAAAAAAACCCATTGCTCGCCATCCGCAAGCCCGCGCCTACGGTGGCCGGGAATCGGCTACAGATTCCCGCCATGATATGACATGACATAATGGCATGAGGTCCTGGGTTCGATTTCCGAATCGGGCAAAGCGTTATTGAGTTTCACATCTGGGATTTCTCAGTGTTGATGGCAATAGGCGCTCGTCCCCTATCACATGGGACTTAAACATAACTGCCGAAATGTGGGTGTATTATACACTGCTGTCTAACCCTTCGGTGTCATACAGGCGTTTTGTTACGTTACTATTTTGCTACTGCTGTTTAAAGGCTAAGTCACACTCCATGTCAGCGTACAATTACGTTTGCTCAACGTGTAACCTCTATTTAAACTTTACATTGTTACACACCGGCTCCACCAAATACTCGTTTCATTTGGTGCAAACCCGCCGTTAGTTTGCAAACAAAGACTTTGTAACTACCAAATTATTTACCGTTTCAATGAGTTATGCAATGAATTAACGAGTTTAAACTGAAATCCGTTAAGCTCTCTTGTTTACAATACAAATTGTTTTCATATTTACATTATTTACTTTGATTTCATGAAATGAAAGTTTCACACTATTTTTTGTACACATTTTATTGTTAAAATAATCCGTCAAAGCGTGACTAAAAGGCCTTAGCTTGTGGTATTTTGCTTTACGATACCATTATCATCTTTATTAATGTATAAAAATAAAAGTCCTGACTGACTGACTGACTCATCAACGCGCAGCCCAAAACATTGGACCTAGCAAGCTGAAATTTTGCGCAGAGGTACCCTTTATAATAAGGACAAGGAATAAGGAAGAATTTTTGTTCCAGTGGGATATTTTCCGACATCCACGCGGGCGAAGCCGCACGGGACGTGCTAGTTTGGTCTATTTACGTACGCCCGGGGGCAAACTGTAAGTCACAAGCTACAGTCCTTGAAACAAGATTCGTCTCCCATTGCGTGTTTGAATCTCAAGGCTTTACATCTTATATGCAACTGGGAGCTGTAACTTAAGACGGGGCTACATCCTATTGACCTAATCTTGTGCAAACTGGTTTTACCAGCACGTGCAGAACAAACTCTCGTAGCCCGTTGGTATGACTGGTTGAGTAAACTCTTTACTCCCGGGTATTGAGAGTAGGATAGAATAGATGGTATCGTCATCGGCCTAGCCTTTTCCGAACTATTTTGGAGTTGGCTTCTAATCTAACCGGATGCAGTGGAGTACCAGTATTTTACATGGAGCGACTGTCTATCTGACTTCCACAACCCAGTTACTGAGTAATACGGATACCCCTTGGTAAAAGAATAGTTGTCAGACTTTCGGGCTTCGGACGACCCGTAACGACTGTTAAAAATCCACGAATGACAGCCGGTACCAACGGATTAACGTGCTTTCCGAGGCACGGGGGAGTCTCAGTATGTAAAGATGGTCACCCATGTACGGACCAACCGTGGCAAGCGTAGCTTAACCTGATCAATCGTACCGCGCGGTTGTTATTACTTAGCCATGAGCTCCTCTATAGAATATAGGGAATATATCTTCTTTTTTGTACATCATGCTCTTTTACAATATTTAACTAATTCTATGAGTACAATGGCTGTTTTTTCTAAACTGAAACGAACGAGTAACCAGCGGTAGATTAGCCAAAATATTATCCAAGATTTTGTAATGTACAGAGGTTTAGGTTTGTTTGTTACTAAAATCGTGTACCTGGACTGGACTAAATTATAGGTACCCTAGCTTCCTCCCGCGGCTTCGCCCGCGTGGTATGTCGATAAAAAGTAACCTATGTTCTTTTCCAGGTCATGGTCTACCCGCATGCCAAATTTCATCCAAATCCATTCAGCCGTTTTAGCGTGAAGGCGTTACAAACAAACAAACAAACTCACTTTCGCATTTATAATATTAGTTAGGATGTAATACTTTCCCTAGCATGCAAGTGAAACCGCGCGCAAAAGCTAGTTGTTCTTAAAACTTCATGCAGTAAGTAATCCTTTTAGCTTCACCGTAATGGGAATGGTAAGCTGAGCGTAAATTTCATTTGCAGTGTTATAAGTACACAGCACAGTAATATTTCAAGCGATCATTCAATAAAATAAACAAAAATCAATCAGTTAATCCTTTATGCTGCTTTTATTATGTTCATATTTTAGTACCCACTCGTTGTTAAATAATACAAAATCGTCTCACTCGTTGTTAAATGAATTTTGTATGATTAAATGTATTGTTTTTTGTGTACATAAAAATAAAACAAATTATATTTACATTTTTGACACAACTACAAAAATGTAAATATAATTTCTATATTTTTAACAATTTATTAGTTTATATATTGTAAAGAAATAAATGTATTAATCTTGTTATTTGCTAAGAAATTCATAGCAGGCGCTTTCCGGTAAAACATTTATATGTTACTAAAAATCAGTAAGTGTTTATCTAAAATTGTAGATGTTATCTCGATATACAATAAATATACATTTGTTTATATTATGACCTGTGCATAATCAGCGTGAAATAACCGTTATTTTAAAGTGGTCCTGCTGGAGAGTATGCTCTGTAGCATGACCACTTTTAATTGATATTTTCCAAGAAACTAACAATATACAATTTTTGATATTAAGCTACAAAAATATAGACATTATCTACATTTTATCCTGTAATTTGTACATAATGTAGTCAAAGTGGTTCTGCTGCGGAGCATGACATATTATTTGAAACAATTCTCAACGAGTTTTGTAATTTAATAAGGGCCCTCTGTCAAGTTCAGTTAAACGTCAGTGTTAACTGTCAGTTAACACTGACGTTGACCTATTTATCCAAGTGGTATTTGCGTAGCAAAGCAAAATTTCATATTTCTGCGAAACACAAAGTCGATTATTAAGCACTGTCGAAACTTCTAAGAGCGACAGTTCTACTTAATTCATCGTCATGCGACTATTTTCTCGATCAAAATGAACTCAAAATTAATAAAAGTTAGTCAGGATTTTCTGGCTTGCCAAGAGAAAATAACAAAGAGTGTTAACTTTGTTATGAGCAGGCTAATCCAATGTGTTACCAATGGTTTATCCCACGCGTGACATGTTGCAGCCAACTACGTCAATTAGTCGTCTAGTTAACAACCTAGTCTTTGGAAGTAGCATTCGCCGGCCGCTGCCGAGGTACCGCTCGCTTGGCTCGCTCGGCTCGTGCGCGGTAACCTAACTTAACCCATTTAGGTCGGGGTGCCCCGGCTTTGCTATAAACCGGTTTGGCCTAGGACAAACTAGTTTTGCCTGCAATCGGGTTTAGCGGTAACTTATGTCAAAGCTCTTATACTGGTATGCTCGTAAGATTCTCGCATAGCTCAAACCGCTAAAGATGAATTCGTCGTTTTTCAAGTATGTCCGATTGTCCGTGTGACCGTTTCTTTCTACTAAACCACACAATGTATTTTAATGCGGTTTCCACCATACTTTACAGAATTTATTCCGGAAGGTTTATGTGTCTAATATAATAATACATCAACTAAGATATAGCACAGAATGAAACGTGTCTGAAACAAGTTACAGAATGTAGTAGGTGTAGTACCTACACATAGGTAAATACGTATATTGGAACGTCAGTCTGAGAATTTCCGACCCAGAATCCGTCCAATATGACGTCACTGAATGTATGCAGTAATTGCGATGTAGACGTGAGGATGTTTTGGGATTTATGAAGTTATATTTCGGGATTGGATCGAATCCGGAACGATTGTGTTCCACGCGCGCCTCAAAGAGATGTCAGCAAGTGACGGGGCCCAATAGGGCCGACGCCGCTGGGGTCGCGGGTTGTCTGAAGGGGTTACCGCGGCCCTGGCATAGGCAACTGAAGGAACACGGGTGGGTTTTAGTCAGTAAAAGTCTGACACGCCCTCCCGCTCTACCCAGAGCGGGAGAAGTTATTTGATGATTTCCCACCCTCAAAAAAAAAAAAAAAAACAAAAAAAAAAAAAAAAAAAAGGGGGTCCGGCAAAGAAGTTGTCGACAAGAAAGACAAGGCAAAAGATAGGACAATTTTATTTGTTCAATTTGATGTGGCAATGTGGCCACGATATTAGCCGTAGAACCGATGACCATTGCAGTAGACGTGTTTTTGAGTGGAGAGCGCGAATCGGCAAACGTAAGATAAGACGCCCGTAGGCTAGGGGGAGCGACGATCTTCGCAGGGTGGCTGGTAGTAGCTGGATGAGAGTTTTCGAGGATCAAGCTGAATGGCGTACAATAGAAGAGTAGGCCTCTCCCAGCAGTGAACTGCTATAGGCTGATGATGATGATGATGAAGTTATTATGAAGTTATATTTTCTGATATAATATAGTTACGGCAGTTGCAAGCTTCAAAACAACAACAAAAAGCGTCTAGCTGAATTCTGGTAAACCTGTAACTGTTACAAACATTAAAAGAGAAACAAAGAGGCAATAAAAATAGAAACATCAAACGTGGTTTGAATATTTATATAACGGATGACCATCACAAACATCACACACCGCAGATTCGAAACAAATAACGTGACATGCAATCAAAATATTTTGTTTCGTTTTGGTATCGAATTTCAATATGACCTCGACGAATGTCATTCTGACACGATTTAAAACTGATTGAAGAAAAATATCGTGAAGAAATGTTCCAGAATCATAAATTAGAAGACATGACGTGTATCAACCCGCACTAGGTCCGCGTGGTAGATTACGACTTCCTCTCACAGAGACAGTCACAGCAAATCAATCTGCCTGTTGAGGTCAGCTTCCAGTCTAACCGGATGAAGCTGAATACCAGTATTTTACATGGAGCGACTGCCTATCTGACCTCCACAACGCAGTAACTGGGTAATACGATACCCCTTGGTTGTCAGACTATCGGGCTTCTGACGACCCGTAACGACTGTCAAAGATCCACGAATGACAGCCGGGATGAGTCTCGGTATGTATCGATGGTCACCAATCCACGGACCAACCCCGGCAAGCGTAGCTTAACCTGATGGATCGACAGAAGTAAGTATAATTATGTTACACATGAAGTAAAACGTCCCTCCATCAATCCGAGACATTTCTACTTACTTTTATAAATACAAAAAGAACATCCACAAAGGTTCTGTAATTACCCACAAAACAACTTCAAAGTTCAAACACTAGACCGCAACTACCAGTATTGCTACTTCCAATATTGCGAGCAAACATCAGCCCGACTTGTTGCTACTGATTCGATCCCGGAGCGCTCAGACTTACTTGTTGATATCGAGGAGTTATTTATATAGCCCATTGCAGTGGAATGTTATGATCTGGGATCGTACATCTTGGGTTTTATGGTCGAGGATAAAGTTACGGGTATTGTTCATCAAAATATGTTGGGATACAATCAAGTTTAACCTATAACCTTATCGAATACATGATTATAGATTACTCCTTACTCCGTGGCTAAGTAATAACAGCCGCACGAGTCAATCCATCAGGTTAAGCTACGCTTGCCGGGGTCGTCCGTGGATGGGTGATGGAACCATCTTTACTCACCGAGACTCCTCCGTGCCTCGGAAAGCACTTTAAGCCGTTGGTCCCAGCTGTTTCGTGGATCTTTGGCAGTCGTTACGGGTCGTCAGAAGGCCGAAAGTCTGACAACCAGTCTTACCAAGGGGTATCGTATTACCCAGTATCTGGGTTGTGGAGGTCAGATAGGCAGTCACTCCACGTAAAATACTGGTATTCAGCTGCATCCGGTTATACTGGAAGCCGACCCCAACATAGTTGGGAAAAGGCTAGGCAGATAGATAGATTTCTCCTTACTCCGTGGCTAAGTAATAACAGCCGCACGAGTCCATCCATCAGGTTAAGCTACGCTTGCCGGGGTCGTCCGCGGATGGGTGATGGAACCATATTTACTCACCGAGACTCCTCCGTGCCTCGGAAAGCACGTTAAGCCCAGCTGTTTCGTGGATCTTTGACAGTTGTTACGGGTCGTCAGAAGCCTGAAAGTCTGACAACTTACCAAGGGGTATCGTATTACCCAGTTACTGGGTTGTGGAGGTCAGATAAGCAGTCGCTTTATGTAAAATACTGGTATTCAGCTGCATCCGGTTAGACTGGAAGCCGACCCCAACATAGTTGGGAAAAGGCTAGGCAGATTAATTCATTTCCTTACTCAAAGTTGAACCCAAAAAATAAACTACGCATATTTCCCGCAAGGATCACGCATGTTTTAATTGTTACCTTATTTACTGTACCTATAATCTATGCAAATAAAGGCTTATTTACTTGATTAAATCTTTTTTAAACAACGTGAAACTTTTAACTGAAGATCGCTACGACAGATATGGCGTAGCGGTTACCTCACCGCATAATCGCTACGCGAGTACTACGCCGTAGCATCTGTGAGAGCCTCTTGGCGAGATGACAATCTCCGATAGCGGAGGAATAAAAATTTCACTTCAATACGGAACTGACATTTACGGACGGATCACGTGACAGTTCGAAAGGTTATATTAATCTTGAACATTTTATTGGAGTGGCCGTGTTCTGTGTTCCTGATCATTCTGTCGGAGATGACAATCTTTTATTTATTCATTCGGTTAAACCTGAGTTATATAGTAAACAATATTATTTTTAAATTAATATAATTATAAGCCTAAGGTTTTCAGGAAATTTAAGATCAACCTTATCTTACCTAGTTCTCAATTAATTTGCACATGTTTTATTGATTACTTTTGTGACTTACGTCTACGTAAAATTAAATTGGAAACCTTAGCGTGACATCAAATGAGTGTTGCTGAAAATGTTTCAAAAAAAGTATATTTTAGTGGCAACTTCGTCTGGCAATTTCAGAAATAGATATGGCTTGCAGCAATTTATTTAACACTCGAAAACATTATTACTGTTATAAACGTTTTTTTGAACGAAGTCCTATGATTACCTATTTAGATTGAAAGTTACCTATTCACAGTGTATCGAAAGACGCCACTGAAACATCGTGTTTTACATCAGAAGTCTTTATCACTTGGCTACAATATACCAAATGTAAGTTCATGTAGAACGCTATATTCAGTAAATAATTTTGTGCTACCAAATAGCTCCAATTTCGACGCAATAACATGATGACAAAAAGCCCAATAAACTAGAATAGAACTACAATGCATCATGTGCTGTTATTGACAGTGACGCATATCGTTTTTAATTAACACTATATTTTTTACCGTTAACCATTAATTTTCGCGCCATTTTAGAACAAAAAGCATTCTTTCCGTTTTCGACAGTTTTGTGTAATGTAATTTCCATCATAATTGAACAAATATCACGCTGCGTATAGCCACAGTTTAATAAAGTAAACAGTATTACATCTTCAAAGAAAACGGCCGAGACAGCGCGCTTCGAAATCTCACTATAAAGGTCATAGCACACATATCAACTCGGAAACGGATCATAACCGTATCAAGTCGAGCCGTTTAGTATTCTTTGTATGAAACTCCCTACTGAAAAGCATACTAATCGGAATCGTAACGTAAACGATTCGCCTCAGGACAAGCTCGACAAGCTCACGAGCCGCGGTGTGGCGCGTGGTCAACCATCGGTCCCCGCGCTTACGGCTCGTCGTCCCCGTGCTAACGCCTCTCCGTCGCCTCGCTTGCGTCTCTTCGTCCACCCTTGCCCTTCTCACCCCTTCCGCGGCCTGCCTGCCACACACTATTCTCATAGAGTAAATTTTTTGCTGTCGTAACCTAGTCCACCAATTTTTCTAGTTCGTTGGTCATGAACTTTTTACTCTTATTTTTTTAAATTTTCAGTATCTGTTTTTGACGTAAGCGCGGCGTTGCCTAGCTGTAGCCGAGTCGATGCATTGGAGCTGCTGGTCCGCTTTGGTTACGTGCTTACGTTAGGTTGACACCTGTTTGACGGCGCGGCGGCGAGGCGAAAGGCGATACGGTGACGATACCTTTCCGAGTTGATATGTGTGCTATGACATTTAACCCGTAGGTAAGCAACAGTTCGAGTGCGCTGCAGTTATATACCACAGGTGACATGAGGCGAGTGTGAGTGAGAGAACATGCGCGAAAGTTCATAGTGCCTATGTTCGGACCTGCCAAGATATTTCAGCCGTAATGTAATAATGTTTAAGGGACCATTCAAATTTTTGAAACGTGAAGAATTCGCAACCGAGACCAATTGGATATTAAATATTGATTGAATTTTTGTTTGCAGACTGTGAACGTTATTATTACGTAATACAAAGTTTAAATTATTGTCGTATTGATGTCCCCACACCGTGTATAACGAAAGATTCTATACCAACTACCTACATAATGATTAATAGATAGAAAGATTACTCTTTATTATGCACACCATAAAAATTACAGACTAATAAATGATTATATTTCTGTAAGTAATTTTGTACAAACACGTCTTACACGACAAAATATATTAAGTACCTATGTTTTAATACTAGTTGAGTTCGGTGTTTCCTATCCACAGATTACTATATTAGTAGCTAGCTATTCCTATCCGACTACTCTGAGATTAAAGAACGAAACAAACTCAGTCTAATTAAGTCGAATCAAATCACAAGACTAGCATATCAATGTCGTCGTCGGATTGTATAATATGCCGTAATACAAAACATCTAGCTGAAATACACAATGAAGATGTTTTCTATTACGGCGGTTAATTGACGTTCAGCCAAAATGTATTACGGCTAAATAAACGTACGCCGTAAAATATGGCGCGCCGCTTAGGTTAGGTTAGAACTGTGACGAACCGCGCGCGAGCCGAGCGAGTAAAGCGAGCGGTGCCGTAGCAGTGGCCGGCGAGCGCTGCTTCCAAGTTGGTCGCAGTTACTTGACTTGTTTACCCTATATTTTGATCTGTTTGCAATAGGGTTAGTGATTGGCTGCCGTTTTGGCGAACGTATCATTATGAAATTTTGGCTGAACGTCAATCAGCCGTGATAGAAAACAGCGCCTTTATGTATTTCAGCTAGACGTTTTGTATTATAAAATTTGGCTGCGACATCCACACAACGTGCTACGCTCCAATTTGTATGTAAATTCCCGATACGACCTACCAACGTAATACCTACGTATTGTACCTATAGTAACAGTGTGAAAGTAATAAAAATCAGTTTCCGCAGTTAACGAGCGTGTTAAGGCTCTTAACATAACACTTAATCCGGCTTTCAGGCTTTCAACAGGCGTCCCTCACGAGGCAGCGATTTCATTAACATATCTTGACACGTAACTTTACTTGCGTGCCGGACGGAGAAGAGAACGTGATGATTGTGAAACATGCTACTGCGTGGGTTTTTACTACTGTTTTTTTTAGTTTGTTTTACATTATTCATCATCAATTTCCTGTCCTTATTCCAATTTATCTGTTTCATTTTATTCAGATTAATTTAATCCCTACTTAATTATTAAATGCGAAGGATAACGTGATGATTGTGAAACATGCTACTTCGTGGGTTATTATTACTGTCTTTTTAGGGTTCCGTACCAAAATGGTAAAAAGGAACCCTTATGGTACGACTCTGTCTGTCTGTGTGTCTGTCCGTCTATCACAGCTGGATATTTAAAGAACTACTAATGCTATCAACTTGAAATTTGGAACAGTTTTAGATAACGTTTGCCCAACTACATATTTTGAAAATAAGAAAGAATTAAACATATTTTATTTTTTTTGCAACAGGGACTGAAAGTCTTAAATAAAACGATGTCTCTAAATAGCACACTTTTTCAGAAATCATCAACAAAAATTACACGGTACGGAACCCCCGGTGCGCGAGTCCGACTCGCTCTTGAACGGTTTTTTTCACTTTATTCATTATCACTCTGCCGTCCTTATCCCATTTTTAACCGACTTCCAAAAGGAGGAGGTTCTCTTTTTTTTTTTTTTTTATGTATGTTCCCCGATTACTCGAAAATGGCTGGACCGATTTGGATTTTTGTTTTTTTGTTCGAAAGGGTATACTTCCCAAGTGGTCCCATGATCATCAAGTCAGGATCTGACGATGGGATCCCATGGAAATCGAGGGAAACCCTCAAATTTTATGGACACACCTATATCGATTTCGGTATTTTTTATAGTAACTCGTGCATTTGCTCTCGGAAAGTACCATTCGGTGAACTGGAACTGATGATGAAGACCACAGATGGCCATCGGAAATACTCAATTATATCTAAGTACATCACAGGTTGCGATTCGATTACTTTAATATGGTTTATGCTCGTCAAAATGCATAATGGTAATGGTGACTTCACCATGAGCTCCAGTTCTCCTGGTTCTTACTAGGAGAACTCCTCATCAATTAATGTCCCTGCATCGGGAAAAGCAATATTTTGTAAAACATGATGAGCAGTTGACATTGGGTTATTGTAACTTAGATAAATTACAAACTGAACCACTAAAAAGTGAAAAATAAAAACTTTTTACAAAAAAAAACCGACTTCCAAAAAACTCAAAAAACTCTTTCAACTCTTAACGGCTGAACGGATTTGGATAAATTTTGGCAAAGATAAAAGTTTTTTATTGGGGTAGTACGTTCCCGTGGGATCATTTTCGACTTCTTCGCGAACGAACTTACGTGCAATAGATTATGGTGCTGATGGTCTGGGTTGCAAAAAGAGAAACTATAAAGCAATTCGCACAATTTCGGTATTTGTTGAACTAAATTCGTATGTCAATATTTTCTGATTTATTTAGAAAGTAGAGACTTGACATTATAAAAGTCACATTAGTTCGTTCTAGGTTAATAGCTTTTGAACCTGCTACATGATAGTTTACCTAGTCGTGCCACCACAACATTAACAATTGAAAACTCACAAAAAAAAAAAATGTTTTACTAACATCATAATGTCAGGCGCTACAGTAACTTTGTTCTAATTAATATTTAACTGCTTTTTTTGACACCAAACGTGTTTCATTTTCGTACGGTCCGACCACGGAGTAGAATTCTTTTCTCCATGGGTCCGACGAATATGAAATTTTATGACGTTTTGGTTTATTGAATTGGACAATAATATGTCCAAGTGTACAGTAAAAGTAAAATGGTAATGGTATGCTAAATGGTTTTCACATACAAATTTTGACTTATTTTATTAACCGACTTCAAAAAGGAGGAGGTTCTCAATTCGTCGGAACCTTTTTTTTTTTTTATGTATGTTCCCCGATTACTTGAAAATGGCTGGACCGATTTAGATTTTTCTTTTTTCGTTCGAAAGGGTATACTTCCCAAGTGGTCCCATGATCATCAAGTCAGGATCTGATGATGGGATCCCACGGAAATCGAGGGAAACCCTCAAATTTTATGGGCACACTTATATCGATTTCGGTATTTTTTATAGTAACTCGTGCACTTGCTCTCGGAAAGTAATATTTAGTGAACTGGAACTGATGATGAAGACCACAGATGGCCATCGGAAATACTCAATTATATCAAAGTATATCACAGGTTGCGATTCAATTACTTTAATATGGTTTATGCTCGTTAAAAAGCATAATGGTGATGGTGACTTCACCATGACCTCCAGTTCTCCTGGTTCTTACTAGGAGAACTCCTCAACAATTAACGTCCCTGCATCGGGAAAAGCAATATTTTGTAAAACGTGATGAGCAGTTGACATTGGGTTATTGTAACTTAGATAAATTACAAACTGACCAACTAAAAAGTGAAAAATAAAAACTTTTTTACAAAAAACAAAACCGACTTCCAAAAAAAACTACAAAGCGAAAAATGACTTTAATTTCGGAAGTCGGGGCAAAAACCTAAAAACACAGATCCAAAGACACTGACTTCCGAAATTAAAGTTATTTATCACTTTGTAGTGTTATTTTTGGAAGTCGGTTTTGTTTTTTGTAAAAAAGTTTTTTTTTACAAAAATAATTCGTGACGCCTATTTTCCTCTCAGGGTTGGGCAAAGTTTTTATTAAGTACACCCGCATTTCGGCAGTTACAAATATGTTTAAGTCCCATGCACTACAGGGCGAAGATTCAACAGGGCACAAAACCAGACTCCGTAGTCTGTATTATGACTTATGATATGAGGTAGGTTATCTCAGTGAAACCACCTTTTCAGTAATAAAGTTTATTTGGAAGGTAAAACAAAGTAAGAAAAAAAAAATCCAAATCAAATCATTTATTTGCATAGAATGTAGGTATTGTACAATAAAGTTGTTATAAAAAAAATATATTGAGCCGGGTACATTCTGCCTGAGTTTTGGCATGCAAAATAAACGAACGAAAAACCCTTAAAAAATTATATCGTGACTGCACGCGACCGCGGTATGCTCTGATTGGCCGAGATTATATTCGGGTTGCTACAGTATTTTATTATTAAAATATATTTATGAATTTCCTCTATCTCGTTCGGTCAAGAAGCATCTTTAAAGTCTACTTAACAGAAATTCTACGTAAAGTCTTCATAGTCAGTTGAGTTCTGAGTCTAGAGTAGAATCAGAATATTACCTATTAAGTAAGTAATAAGTCCATCTTTTAGATGGACGAGTTTCCAGAACAAGCTTAGTTGAAGCTTTCATGGAAAGTTACTGCAATATCTAATAGTACTTAATGTGTTCTTGTGTCACGATTATTTTAGTTGAATATTATTGAATTTTCCATAGGAAGTGAAGTGATGGCAGAAGATATACTGCACCGACCCCAATTAAATTGCCATAAAGGCAAGAGAATGATGATGATGATTAATGAATTTCCATACTTAATATACTCATTTTAAAAAAAAAACCCAGCCAAGTGCGTGTCGGACCACGCACAATGAAGGGTTCCGTATGGATGAATTATCCAAAAAACAAACTTAACTTTGTAGTTGAAAAACATGTTCCATACAGCGTACGTCACGGTCAATTCTGCAACTGCAAATGTAAGTTATGTGATAAAACTACATGTTAACGATTTTCAGACATTTTCCTTTATTTGTGCTGTGAAACCTTGCTTCTTGCCAAACATGATTCTAGGACAACGTACCGTATAGACTTTGATTTATTTGCGAGATTTAAATTGTGTCGCTAAATAGCCGTATTTTGTTATTGCGTTGACTAAGGAGCTTGATTTTTTAGAGATCCAGGGCACCTCTCCACTCTTTCCTGAGAAAAAGGTCCTTGAAAGACAGACAGACGGATGGACGGATTAACAACAAATTGATATAAATGAAGTACAAGGGTTCCATTTTTCCTTTTGAAGTACGGAACACTAAAAATAATAGCATTGTGTTTATAAATGTTTTACATTAAGCATTAAGATAATTATTATGATAACATTTTATTAAAATGATTGTTCCTTTACACTTTACACAGATAAAATAAAAATACTGTTTTTGTTTTTGCAATAAAGTGCATAAGTGCAGGACGATGTTACAAAGTGTACCCTCTGTGACATTGTTAGTTAGTGAATTGAACCATCCCCGGTGATCCGTTGAGCATCTGGGCACTTTGGATTTACCTTCCATCAGATTTATATCCCTTTTAGTCTTAGGTAGGTACCTATACCTACTTATAAATACCTAGGAGGAGCTCGTGGCTAAGTAATAACAGCCGCACGGGTCGATCCATCAGGTTAAGCTACGCTCGCCGGGGTTGGTCCGTGGATGGGTGACCATCCTTGCATAGCGAGACTCCTCTGTGCCTCGGAAAGCAAGTTAGGCCGTTGATCCCGGCTGTCATTCGAGGATCTTTGACAGTTGTTACGGGTCGTCAGAAGCCCGAAAGTCTGACAACCAGTCTTGGTATTGATTACCTAGTTACTGGTTTGTGGAGGTCAGATAGGCAGTTGCTCTATGTGAAATACTGGTATTCAGCTGCACCCGGTTAGACTGGAAGCCGACCCCAACATAGTTGGGAAAAAGCTAGGCAGATTGATTGACTTATAGTTACCTATAAGTAGATACAAAACCATACTCCAATTTTCTTCAGTTCTAAAGTCAGGTAAAAATGACTGAAAAATAACAATAATGAGTACAAATTCCATGTCATCATTTTATCGATTAACTACAGCTTTAAATCCGGTATTAAATCGACTATATAGCCCGAGGCTATCAAACCTGACCTTAACGCAATTACGGTTAAACGGATATTTTATACTGCAAAAGCAATCACCACGACAATAAAGGTTTCAGAAGAAGAGGCTATTTACATAATTAAATCAGAAGACAATCAGATCCTCTTTAATATGCAATTCTGCTAAAAGAAGGCGGCAAGTCGAGTGAATTGTGTAAAAAATGGAAATTGATAAAGTTGTTAAAATGGTGAATACTGTAATACTCATTCTTGACCTACAAAAGTATCTGCAGTTAATGGCTATTTTGAAAAGAGAATCATGATTTGACTTTGGCTTTAAAATTTTTAAACAAAAACATAACATCACTCCTGTATTTTTAAGGGTTAGGCAGAAGTGTACTTATAGTACCGCCACATTTTGCTAGTTATGTTTCAGTCCCATGTAATAGGGGGCGGACTAATAATAACAATTTTTTTTTGACTGAGCTTTTGTTTTCTTCAGCGTCATTTATCACTAGTCCACAATCCACTAGTTCACTTGATGAATGGGCATAAAGTAGGCTTCGATGAAGCTCTGATGCTCTGAGCTCATCTGATGAAGGTGGTTGATACCCCAAACTGTTTGGTTTGTAATATGAGGGAGGACACCTACCACGCTTTGGTGGAGTGTGCTCGGGTTGGGGCAGAACCATGGCAGAACGGAGATTTTTGGAATCAGAAGCGGGACTTAGTTTAAGTGATGTTGGCACGTGCAATTTGATTTTGTCTAATTCAACATCCCAATTAGCTATTAGGTTAAGTATATTACTTGATTGTTAAATTAATTAAGTTAAGATCTTAGTTATTATTTACCTGTTTTGTATCTATATGTATATTGTTAAACTAAGAGGCTGGCATAATCGCTTAGCGATTATAGCCTTTTCCAAATAAAGATAAAAAAAAAAAAGATTAAACTGAAAAATAACATCGTGAAAAAACATTATAAGTAAACTTTGGGAAAATAATTATTTATCAAATTGACTACTGACATAAATTGTCCTTTTATTCAAACTTGTTTTTCCTGTTCTGTGTATGTATGTCATTCCTTGACAGTTGTATGAAAGGCCTAAAACACTGCAAATTAACGTCTTGTGACAATTTGATAAACAATTAATTTCCCTGAGTTTACCTCCAACAAAAAGCAAAGAGCACACGCCCACAATAAAATTACATATGTTTACGTAATGTTTATGTACCCATAATACTGCGTGAGTGATAGTAAAACAAAGTAATGTTCTCGGGAATGCGGTAGGTAATATGTGGCATAAACTATTTTTGGAACTCAGACGACATTACTCTGAAAGGCAAACATGGCCGAAACGTCAAACTCTCAAGAGTAAAGTCGAAGTCACACGGGTATACTCCGCTACAAGGATCCTAAGCGCGCGAATGACATTGACAGGGGACACTACTGTTGGTAAAAACATTTTTGCAATTGTTTTTACGGTTCCGTACGTGGGTTCCGTTTTTTCATTTAGCCTTCTGAATGAAACAGTCGGGTAAAAACGGAACCCTTATAGGATCACTCGTGTGTCTGTTTGTCCCAGCCAATTTGCTCCGAATCTAATGGACTAATTAAGTTCAAATTTGGTAGGTATACATATGAATTTCTGTCATCCAAAATAAATGTAAGAAACAATTTTAACCCCTCAAGTGTCGAATGCACCCCATGTGTGCATAAGAAAAACCCTTTTTTTGTTCGGTATATAAGCTTATATCACATATATATAAATGTAAAAAAACATCATCCGATGGAAAACCAATCAAATCATTAGTTGTGAACTTATGGAGTTCGCAGCTAACCTCCCCTCCCCCCCCGCGTGTCAAATGCACCCCAAGTGTGCAAAAGGACAAAACTTTACATAATAGGTATATAAGCTTAGATCACGTATATATAAACGTAAAAAAACATCATCCGATGGAAAACATATCATTATCAGTAGTTGTGAACCTATGGGGTTCGCAACTAACCCCCAACCCTCCCCACTCGCTGGGGTTTTGGGTCTAAAATCAGCCAAACTCAGACACTTGAGGGGTTAAAGGGAAATACTTACAGCATTTTCTTATTATCACCTACTGGATGAATTTTCAATGAAAAATGCCGAACGAAGGGCAAAAATTAACAAAAAGTGAAGAGTCAGATATCGGTTTAGTTAAGCTCATGTTTGGCTTCGACCTAAGTGTGCCTTCGATATACATCAAATTTTCAGCATTCGAAAAGATGCTCGTGGAAATAAAATCTATTCGGATATATCAAAATCACATTTGGAAATGCTACGGGAATACGATCTGTGTCACATTCATTAAGGAATATTCTACGTTTGATATTTTTCAGGGTTGGAATATCATTTCTAAACAATATGGAACAGTAATGTTGGTTTATGTGTTAGGGGAAGGGCAGATTTAATTTATCTTTTGTAAGCTACATACATGTAGGGATAGATTATAATGGTTTCTCTTACGTTCGTATTTCGGGTACCTATTGATCAGGAACAACCACTCCGGGAATTGATCGGAAAGCTTATTAGGTAAATCCAAAATAAACACGTGAGTAAAGCCGTGTAGGTATCCATTTTTATAAAAAATATTGACCATCTTCATTATTTTTTTATTATATATTTTTTTGGAACTGAGATCCACTTTTTAGGGTTCCGTACCTCAAAAGGAAAAAATGGAACCCTTATAGGATCACTCGTGTGTCTGTCTGTCTGTCCGTCTGTCACAGCCAATTTGCTCCGAATCTAATGGACCGATTAAGTTGAAATTTGGTACACATATGGATTTCTGTGACCCAAACACGTACGGCTAAAGTTAATAAATGAATTTTGATTATGGGGGTCACTTTTAGAGGGCAAATAAGAAAATTTAAAAAAAAAGTTTTGCAAACTGTACCGTTTGATATATCAAATGAAAGTACTTACTATAAGTAGAATAGAATAGAATAGAATAGAATAGAATAGAATAATATAATATTCAGTATTAATAATTGGTAAAATATTAACATAAAATCTTAGAAATAATTTACAAAGGTAATATAATGTAAGGTGCCTGTACTAGGATAAACCTGTATCACAGGCGGCATGAGCTTCTATATGGTAATTGTAGGACTTACTATAAGTGTCTCAAAAATTTTTTTTTTATAATTTTAAAATAAATCGTTTTAAAGTTATTTAAGAAAATAGACGAAAATCGACCATTCCCCCCCTCCCCTTATCTCCGAAACTACTGAGCCTAAAATTTTTTTGGAAGTCGGTTGTATTTTTTTGAAAAAACTTTTTATTTTTCACTTTTTAGTTGTGGTACCTAGCCCACAAAAGTTCTAATACCACTACCTGCAAAAGAAACTAGAACATTATCCACACAAAAAGTGGGGAAAAAAATACGTATTATTGTAGCTAACTCAAAAACTACCCTAGCAATGTTAATAAATTTTATATGGAACCAACTTTGGGGTATACCCTAACGAATAAAACAAACATTTTTCAAATCAGGCGACTCTGTAAAAAGTTATGCGTGGTCAAATAAAAAAAACGTGTCGAATTGGGAATTAATCGTCGGTTAAAAAAATGGATTTTCATTCATGAAACACATCACTGAAACTTAGTGTTTTTTTACCTTAGCCAGCGGCCGCCAGTCTCTTGGGTACCTACATTACCAGTCGACAGCGATGCGGATGAATTTTTCGACGCCATGTTTTACCTACAGTCTGTGAATAGTTTTAGTTGAGTTAGGTTCTAATTTTGTTGTTTTTATAAATTAATTAGGTATAAGTTATTATTTACGTAAATATTATAAAACTCAGTTTTAATTGTATCATAGTATCATTCATAGTCAGTAGAAGTTATTTTATTTTTCACTAGCTTTTTCCCGCGGCTTCGCCCGCGTGGATGTCGGAAAATATCCCACGGGAACGTACTACCGGGAATTCCTTCCTTATTCCTTGTCTATATTATAAAGGGAACCTGTGTGCAAAATTTCAGCTTTCTAAGTCCAAGGGTTTGGGCTGGGCGTTGATGAGTCAGTCAATCAGTCAGTCAGTCAGGACTTCTCTTTTTATTTACATAGATAGATAGATGTATGCATATTATTGAAATGATGAAACAATCATAACAACGTTCATTCAATGAATTATTCATTTCATTGAATGTTTTTCTTTCATAATGAAAATACAACACGTTACATTTTATTTATTGATTGCTTTCACATTTATTTTTGTAATGAAAGAATAATAAAAGTTGTTCTGGTTGGTGCACACGTTACAATGTTTTAGTAGCAACCTAGCAACTAAAAAGTCCTAGGGATTTTACTACAAACAAAAAAAAAAAGATTTCTACGAACTGAGAAGCTCCTCCTTCGTTTGAAGTCGTTTAATGAGACTTACGTTATTGATAGCTATACTAAATATTATAAATAATTTGTGACTTTGTATGTAGGGGTAATCTTCGGTACTACAGATCCGATTCCGAAAATTCTTTCACTGAAGGGAAGCTACAGGATTGTTGATTGTCACAGATGGTTATATTTTGTGTTGAAACAAGTTTCACACGACGAAGTCGCTTTCAAAAGCTAGTTATTTGTACCTACAGAAGATGTATCCATAAGACATCGTCTTTAGGTATAAATAATAACTACGTAGTGCTCCGACACCCAGTAAGATTAAAAGTGCTCGATAAATGAAATAATAATAAAAAAAACCGGTCAAGAGCGAGTCGGAAGTAGGATATTATTGGGCACGCTAATCCACATTCGCTTCGCTCGTGGAGTTGCGTGCTCCAATAATATAAATGAAAGGGACTGAGCATGAAATCCTACATAATGCAGTAAAATACTGGTTCGGCGCGTATTCCACACGATGAAACAGAAATATTTTTCAGTGTGGTTTGGGCGCTACTCCGCATTTTGAATCTTGTATAAATGAAATCTTACATAGTACAGTAAAATACTGGTTTAGCGCCTATTCCACCGATCGGAAGGTGAAATATGAATTCCTACATCGTAAGGAAGTATAATACTGGAACGGCGCCTACTCCATTTCGGCGCCTATTCCTCGCGATGATACAGAAATATTTTTCAGTGTGGTTTGCATGTAACACATTAATTGACTCATTATTATTAGCAGGGAAGGTGTTATAAATAATTGATCGCAGTAATTTAACGCTACATTCGATCTTTACTACTGTAGTGAGAAGGTTGAATTATCACGAAACTAAATACACCTGTCATAACTAAGTTAACTACAATGCATGACTCAGTGAAATCTGATTTAGAAGATATTTGTAATAAACTTATTATCAAGAATTCTAGTGGCGAGGTTATATTTATTCAAGATTTGCAAATTGGTCAGAAAAATACAGATAACGGTTCTTCAAAACACCAGAACAGCTATACAGCCCAAACAGAAGATTTGTTCCACCGACAGATACATGATTCGGTTAAATCTAATTTAGAAAACACTCACTATCTTATATTGAAGGACAACCATGGTAAGGTTGTTCGTACATTTGCTCGAGTTAGCGACAATGAGTTATAAATGTCAACGTAATCAATAATTAACTCATTATTAATATAACCGTTCAAGCAGTCGTCATGAAATTTGTAAAACAACCACAATCGTTACACGTAAATAAGCTTTGTGTTCATTCTCAGGAGACTGGTTTACGTCATGGAGAATTATTACCTAAATCGGTACGATGCATCATTTGTGGACCGTCAAATTGTGGAAAAACTAATTTATTAATTGGTCTTCTTATACACGAGAATGGCTTAAGATTTCAAAATGTTTATGTTTATTCGAAAACCTTGCAACAACCCAAGTACGTTTTTTTAGAAAAAGTCTTGCAACGAGTACCAGGCATTTCATTTCAGAAATATCATGAAAATGAGCAAGTACTGAGTGTTCAGACCGCAAAACCGAATTCAGTAATTGTATTTGATGATGTTGCTTGTGAAAATCAAAGTAGTATGCGTGATTATTTTGCTATGGGGAGACACAAGTTCATCGATTGTTTTTATCTAAATCAGACGTATAGTAAAATCCCTAAGCAGTTAATAAGAGACAACGCAAATCTAATCGTACTGTTTAAGCAAGATGAAAGAAATATGAGACATGTTTATGAAGAACACGTCAACACTGACATGACATGGATTGAATTTCGTGAAATGTGTTCTAAAATATGGAGTATACCTTTCAATTATGTTGTAATTAATAAAGATTGTTCCAAAAACAAAGGATGTTACAGAAGTAAATTTGACACGTTTGTAGTCTTTGACTAAGAACACGAATACATATAAAAGGCTGTTACCTGCTTGACATTATTATTCAACTTACGACACTACATCAATAACACACAACCACAATCATTACAACCTATTTTACCAATATGGAAAAATCCTTGAAACGACAAATTGTTGATGCGGCAAAAGCTGTAAAGATAAAAGTACGAAAAATGAGAGATGCTGAGATTAACAATAAACAAGCACTGGAGTCTGTTTTCAAACCTGTAACAGAACCTCTAAATCTAATTGCTAATGCTAGTAAGCAAACTCCTCTACTGCGTGCTAGTGATGATTTTGCTGATGTTCCGTTTATTAACGAAACTGTGCAGAAAGAAGGAACCGGTAGCGCAGAAAGTAACGATAATAATGGTGATGAAGACAAATATGAATCCGATATCAGCAGTGCCTCTTCTTATGAATCAGTAGTTGACAGGAATCAAGATTGTGATACGTCATCCTGGTCATTATCTTCAGAAGCGTTGGTAGATATTCCATTTGGGGTTAGAGCAGAGCGCGGGAAACTGATGTTAGGTTCTGCTTTCATAACGATCAACGATCAATACATCACCGTGGCTGGATGTAAATACCGAAATACACCTGGTTTAAAACAGTTATTGCTTAAGAAAGATGTAGACTTAAGTTTGGTTACAGATAGTGATATGCAAAATTATAAGTCGATGCTAATTGATACAAATGCACATCGTCGAGACTATGAGCCAAGTAAGCCAATAAAAAGTAATAAAGGTCAAAAATATTTGCAAGTTATTAAACCTCTTTTTCAATTGAAGAATGCAGTTCAGGGAAAGGGTCTACCGTTACTAAAAAAGTGGAGAAAAAACGTTGATTTAGTGTACTGGGATGATCCTAATGAATTAGTGGAAAGGTTGAAATTATTAATTGCATCTAGAGATGCTGGCAACACAGGATTAGATAATGAAATTATATCTATCATTGAAGAATTGCGTGAAAGTAAAGTTATAAATAAATAAAAAATAAAAAATGTGTTTATTTTACTATCAGCCTCTCGATACAATACACCTTAAACATGAACGTAGACAAATTCGGACACTACATTCACAAAAGACTGCGTTTATCAGAGATATTTGAGTTTAATGAGAATGCATTGTTAAAATCAGAAAATGGAGATTTTGATTTAAAAACATCAAGACTGAGAGGAATTAGATCTCCAGTAGAAGCAGACGATGCTGTGAACAAGGATTATGTAGATCGAATGATTGCTAACACGTTAAAAGAATTAAATAATCAGGTTGTGAACAAGGATTATGTAGATCTATTGAATGCTAACACGTTAAAAGAATTTAATAATCTGGCTGTGAGCAAGGATTATGTAGATCGATTGAATGCTAATACGATTAAAGAACGTAATAATCTGATTGGTGCATTGCGTTCTCAAATCATAAAAGATGCAAAGACGACAGTTCAAGCTACTTTAAAAGATAAGATACCTGAGGTTTTAACTCATTTGCAAGATAAGTTTTATACTAAAGCAGAGTTACATAAATTACCTCAAAAAACCCCGTAATGGTAAAACAGCAAATTGTAAATGAAATACACAAAGCTGCACGAAGAAATTTCTTTCGACGTTCTGTTATTCTGAAAGGAATCCACGACTTATGGCAAGCAGATTTGATGGATATGCAAAACCTGAAAAAGTATAACAAAGGTTACAGTTTCATCTTAGTTGTGATTGACTGCTTCTCAAAATATGCCTGGGCTGAACCGTTAAAATCGAAAAATAAATTTGATGTTACCCGTGCATTCAAACATATACTGCTTAGTAGTCGTAATAATCCTGTTAACTTACAAACTGATATGGGGACAGAATTTTATAACATCACTTTTCAAACACTTATGAAAAAGCACTTACTCGACGTTTTCTACTAAAAAAGCATCAATTGTAGAGAGACTTATTAGAACGGTAAAAAATAAATTATATAAACATTTTAGTCTCATTGGAAACTATAAGTGGTTAGGTCTACCATTGAAAGATACATTGAAGAGATATAACAACACAAAACATCGTACCATTCAATTTAAACCGGTTGATGTGAATAAATGTAATGAACAAGTAATCAAAGAAAATATAAAAAAAATAAAAAAACATGATTTAGTACAGTGGAAGCCTAAATTCAAAGTTGGTGATTGTGTTCGTATAAGTAAATACAAACATAGTTTTGAGAAAGGTTACACTCCTAATTGGTCAACTGAATTATTTATTATAAAAAAAGTAAATAAAACTATACCAGTAACATATCACATAGAAGATCAACGAAAACAAATCGTATTAGGAGCTTTTTACGAACAAGAACTGCAAAAATCTAACTATCCTGATGTTTATTTGATAGAAAAGGTTTTGAAAAAGAAAGGAAATAAATTGTATGTCAAATGGTTAGGTCTAAACAGTGCAGAAAACAGTTGGATTGAAAAAACTGCAATAATGGACTAAGATATTATATAACCATTTTTCATTTGAAATGCTATCATTATAATTTGAATTATGCAAGGAGGTGGACTAGTTAACAGCATAATTAATAATCTACCATTCGAAGTTCATTTGCCAGGATACAATTATTGCGGACCAGGAACCAAACTTCACAAACGCTTAGCGCGAGGTGATCCAGGTCTAAATAAGCTAGACGAAGCTTGCAAGCAACACGACATTGCGTATACAAACCATACAGACTTAGCAAATCGTCACAAAGCCGATTTACAACTACTTAATATGGCTAAACAAAGACTTAAATCAAAAGATGCCGGGAAAGGTGAAAAACTAAGCTCTTGGCTAGTGAACAAAGTTATGAAAGCGAAACTAAAGTCTGGATTAGGCATCAAAACATTTAAAACCTTAGTTTCAAAAATAAAATCAAAAATTAAGAAACTCAAACGCAAAGATAATAAGACTTTAATAAAAGCAGCTTATTTAACCGCAAAAAAGTTATTTTCAAACACTCATCATCGAATCCGAGTACCCCGAGTAATACCCCTACCAAAGACTGGAGGAATTCTACCTTTAATTCCAATTTTCGCTGGTTTATCGGCTTTAGGAACTTTAGCTGGTGGTGCAGCTGGCATTGCAAAAACCGTCAATGATTACAAAGCAAGCAAACAAAATTTGCAAGAAACAGAACGACATAATAAAGCTATGGAGGCTTTAGTGTTGGGCAAGGGTTTATACATTAAGCCATATAAAAGTGGTAAAGGATTGTTTATAACATCTTCAAAAAACTGAATAATATGCTACCCAATCGCCCTCTAACTAATATAGACATCCGAAAGTATTCAAGAGACATCCCATATTTTCGTGGGGTCTACATGAAGGATCAACTACCTCGGAAGGCGAAATGTATTGAATGTGGTATCGTTAACTTAGACGATTCTAAGAACGAAGGAACGCATTGGGTAGCTTATGCTAAAGTTTACAATCACTGTGAATACTTTGATAGCTATGGAAATTTAAAACCTCCAATGGAATTGATGCAATATTTCAAAAATTGTAATGTGTTTTATAACTACACAAGATATCAAAAATTTAACGCAATCAATTGTGGTCATTTATGTTTAAATTATTTGTCAACTTTTTGGAATAAAAATGTATTATAAAATATATGATTTTCTTTAATTTCAATCATTTGCAAGATGTCGCTCACTTTGTCTATAACTGGAGACTCGTCAGTGTTAACTACATACTATCCTAATACGTTGCAACTAGATGGAGAGTATGAGTGTGCTTTATTGCACTTTTCAACTTTTAATTCTATTCCAAACATTGATAAAAGTAATAATAAGTTCTATTATGGTTTTAATGAAGTTATTGAAATACCGGAAGGCACTTATGAATTGCAAGATATCAGCGATTATTTAAAATCCGAAATAAAAGATGCAGCGATCAAACTACGGTGCAATAATAATACTTTAAAACTACAATATTCTGTACAAAAGACATTAATTTTATCAAAGAAGACTCTTTTAGAAGACTATTAGGATTTAACAAACAAATCTTGAAAGCAAATAAATGGCATGTGTCACAGTCTCCAGTAAACATTCTACCTACGACCGTAGTCAGGATTGAATGTGATATTGTAAGCGGTTCATATGTAAACGGTGAACCAAGTCATATTATTCACGAATTTGCACTTAATGTACCACCTGGATACAGGATCATAGAAATTCCTAAGAACGCAATATACTTTCCAATCAATCAAAAAAACATAAGCTGCATACACATCAGGCTGATAGATATAAACAACAGATTAATTAATTTACGTGGTGAAGAAGTGCAGGTATATCTGCATCTCAGAAGAAAAAAATGATTGATTTCAATAAAAATGTGTCTCAACAAGTAAAGAATATCAGTTCTGTTCGAGCTACTTATCAAATAAGACCTGCCTCTAAGAAGAAAATAAAATTAACTAAAGACAATAAAGCATTCCTTAGAGCGATCGGATTGTTAAAATGAATATCTTAGACGTTTTATCCGCTCCGAATTACGATAATACTATAGAAGGAATCGAATTTCATTCCTACAAGCCCTATATAACGAGTTTCAACAGGAACGATGAAATCCGCATACCTATCAATCAACAGGACTTGTACATATTACCATCAGCTAGCACCCTATATCTGGAAGGAACTGTTATCGTTAGCAAAAAAGATTCGAAGGACCCAGCTACTAGTGTCAATTTCACGAACAATGCTCTACTCTACTTGTTCCAAGACATTAGGTATGAGCTAAATGGAGTGGAGATTGATAAAATAAAAAATGCAGGTATAACAACAACCATGAAATCACTAATTTCAATGACCGAAAGTGAATCAAAAATGTCTAATGCCTGGGGTTGGAATATTGATGGCATAAAAAATATCCATGGAGGAAGATTTTCTGTCTCTATACCACTTCGTAACCTCCTCGGTTTTGCAGAAGATTTTAAAAAAGTTGTGATAAATAGTAGACATGAACTGATATTATTACGAAGTAACACTAATTTGAACGCTGTAAAACTTAATACTGGCGAAGTAGTGGATGATGTTCAGATCAACAAAATCATATGGCGCGTACCGCATGTTAAAGTATCAGACAAAGAAAAAATTGGTTTGTTAAAAGTATTAGAGAAAGATCGCCCACTTCAAATGATATACAGAAATTGGGATCTGTACGAATATCCAGCCTTGCCTAAAACTACAAAACATACCTGGTCTATCAAAACTTCATCTCAAATAGAAAAACCAAGATACATTATTATTGGTCTACAGACAAATAGAAAAAACAATGCAAGTTCTGACATGTCTCAATTCGATCACTGTTATATTCGAGACGTTAGAGTGTATCTCAATTCAACCTATTTTCCTTATGAAAACTTAAATGTGAGTTTTGCTAATAACAGAATCGCTTTATTATACGAGCAATACACCAGATTTCAACAGTCGTATTACGGACGTCGCTCGGAGCCCATACTAAGCGAGAAACAATTTAGGGATTTAGCACCGCTGTTTGTAGTCGATTGCTCTAGACAAGCTGATAATCTAAAGACTGGACCTGTTGTGGATGTGAGGGTAGAAATTGAGAGTGATTCAGAGATACCAGATCAAACTTCAGCATACTGTCTCATTCTGAACGATTGCATTGTTGAATACAAACCATTAAGTAACATTGTGAAGAAGATATCATGAACGCGGACCTCATCATTGTCGAACTCCAAGGATTCAAAGATTTAGACAATAATTTTATCGTCAAGGAAGTGGCCATAGTAAGTAATGAGCACACACAGACGTTCTTGGTTAAACCACCGCATTCGTTTTATTATTTAACTCAAGAAGAAAAGAAGCAAGTGCGATGGTTGGAAAGAAATCGTGGAATTTTCTGGAGTGAGGGCTATATAGACTACAGAGAGTTCCAACACGTCATCGTACCGTATTTAAAAAATAAAAAAATTATTACAAAGGGTTTGGAAAAAATAAAGTGGATTAAAGACATGTGTGCAAACTGTGAAGTGATCGACATAGGTGAGAAGGGATGTCCTAATTTTGCAACATTAAAGAAAAAGTTCTGTAGAAATAAAAGTGATTTTAACTGTGTGAACCATAAAATGAATTGTGCATTAAATAATGCGGTGTGTATTAGAAAATGGTATGTTGATAATAATATGTCTGTATTTAATCTATTTTAATTTATTTTGTCATACCTATGCAGTTAATAAAAATGATTAATTAATTTACTTATGGTTGTTTTATTTAAATGTTTTCAGGGTAACTTAATCATCAAACTTTAAATTAGCTGCAGCAAAATGATATTACTTACAAAATTTGAAATACCTACATCATGATTTAAAACGATTTATTGTAATAAAAAAACTGTTAGCAAATAAACACTATATTATATATCATTAGACTAGAGCTAATTTAGAGTTCGAGTATAAATAAGTACCTAATACAAAATAAAACATAATTTAAATTATAAAAGAATATAATTTTATTTACTTTTTCATATTATTTACAATTATTAGAAACTAATTATAACTACCTACCCATTAATAATAACAACTGCCACTACATAGTTTATTTAATGTTCGCTTTGTGTATACCTACCTACATTCTTAACTTACAAACTTGTGATGTATGAACATTATTCCGATTGTATAAAAGAAATTAATAGTATCTACATACAAAAGTTAATTACGATAAAACTTAAATATTTGATATTTTAATAATTTATACATTTAAAACCTAAGATGAATAAACACTAAAGAATAAGAAAGCAAATAAATGTCAAAACTTTTGCTGTACCAACTAGATTATACAAAGCAATTATTATTATTTTTTTTTTAACTTACCTACTTACCTACCTGCTAAGTTAACTACAGTAAAACTTACATATTTGATATTTTAATAATTTATACATTCAAAACTTACTCAACATAAAAACCTAATATGTATAAACACTAAAGAATAAGAAAGCAAATAAATGTTACATACCTAATAATATTACTACAAATCTTACACATTATCTTATGAAGTAGGTACTTACAAAATAATGACACATGTTAATAATAACAACTGTCCCCACAAAGTTTTCTCGATATTTTGTTAATTAACGATTGCGTTTCCTCCATTACATGGTCCACCAATTCAGTCACTACATACTGCGCACTTAACATTACCACACCCTGATTGTCACTTGCAGGTTCTTGCTGTTCACTGATATCCAACACTTGTACCTGGATCAGTCGTAAACCTTTTTTCTTCTCATTGTTTACAACGTATGATTCACATGTAGGCAGAGATGACTTCTGTTTTAGACACTCCCTTCTGGCTCTAGGTCTCTTGTTGGCGGGTCCGTAGTCTCGTCTTCTAGGTTCCATATTAGCAGGTGTTTGTTGTTCTGGCAAATCTGGGATATGCCAGCTTAAACTCGGAGTCGGAAAACCTTGAGCGTATTGTGAGAAGTCGATAATATCTGGAGAATCACACATTATCAATGATCTGAAACAAATGAAATAATAATTAATTATAATTACATAATCAACATGATGCAATAATGTTATAAATACATGGGTACTTGTACAATACTTACAATTCGTTTCGTTTTTATTCAACGTGATATGACTGCTCCGGCTAACTGCCTTGTGATGTATGATCAAGTAGTTATATTAATAAGAAATGCAAACTCCTAACATTGCACTGTAATCAATTTCATGTTTTATCACGTTCAACCTGATGGGCAACATGAAGCGACAAGTGTGCGAACGGTATTGTATTACACAAACCAGTCATCGCAATGCGCTTTGTCAGCGGGAGTGGAAATGAAACAGATTTATGAACTAAAATATTATATTTATTTAAGTACATGTTTAGTAGGTACATACATTTTTTACAGTTCGTTCAAGCGATTTTGACTTGTATTGCGTTGGTTGCGTGAAAAATTACAGCTGCAGTGAACGGTAACCACGTTTTTTGCTTTTAATACCATCCTTATGCCTACTGAATAGAAGTCAAAATCGGTTGAACAGACTGTAAAAAGTTTAAATTAATTTATGTCTAATCATATTTCAAATAGAATATACACTTAAAATTATGGTAATGCATTACATAAATATATTTGCATTACCCCAAGCTAAAGTAGATACTTTATCAAATGATAGCAACCGTTTGTCATCATTGCTTGAAAGTGCGATTTTATTTACGTCCTGAGTGAATATTTCATGTTTTATTGACCTAAACAATACATTTTTTTTGCGAATAACATTGCAATTATTGTACAAAACATTTTTATAATCTAACATATTAAAATTTTTGGTTATACATTTTTTTGTACCTTTTGCCTTTTTAATAGTTTTGTTTAACGTTTTAATACAATAAAGCTTTGAGCGCAGTCCTACGAATTCTTTGATAATGTTACCACCCATTTCATCCTTAAACAGTCCTGGAACCTTCTTATTAATAATTGGTAAGTTATAGTCATTGTTACAGTCATAATTACTGGTATCAAAATATTTTAGAAAATGGAGCTTGAAGTCTTTATAAACGTCATTGCTCTGTACATCATATACTAGACTATCTGTGTCAGTATAGCACAATTCAATTCGGTTACCATAAAAAGGTTTTATGATAGAGTAGTGAAAGTCATACATGTGAGTCTTAGATAATTCTAATACTGCAAACCCTATGTATATTGGTTTATTAAGTATAATACGCACAGGTTTCATTTGGATTGCCACTAGATCATCAGAAAATACAGAGGCGCTATGAAAATATGGGCTGGCTATCAATTTTTCAGCACAAGTAGTCTTTTTTGTTTTATTGGTCGAGTCACACCACTTGTTTACTAACTTAACGTCTATTCGATGTTCATTATTTTCCAGCGTCTTTCCAAAAATACTATTGTTCAATAATTTGAAAAAGTCTTGTTCAAACGTTGACTCTGCTTTTTGCCGTAACTGAGTGTTAATATCAATATATTGCTTTAAAAAACAACTTTGCTTAAATGTAATAGCGCGATGGATCCTTCTCAATACTAAACCGTGCTGTAAACATTTTTTTAAATGTATGTAATGAATAACATAGTGATATTTATCGTACAAATTTGGTATTAACTTTTTATTCTTACCACCAGGTGGCAAGCATTTTTCTGGACAAAAGGGAAAGTCATTGTGTTCCATGTGTAAATTCTCCGGATATATTAAATCAACTTCAAGAATGTATCCGTTTTCTGCAGTATCACTGATATCTGCTAAGTTCAATTGTAAAAAATCAATTTCTTGTCTATTCATAAATCTAAAATCGGAATAAGGTAGGGATTGACACATGCTATAACCATATAAATTGTTACAATCTAAATAAATGATAAATGAATTTGGACGAGTTGGATCGTAAGTATCTAAATATTTATGATTGGCTTTGACATGTCTTTTGGAACACATACAAACTCCTCCTCGAATACCTTTTTGTATCATTCTAAAAATTTCAACATCACTAATCAATTCTAATTGAACTCCTGTTTTTAAAAGCATTGCATCAAAAGATAGACTTGGTGCTGTAAGATAGAACGCGGGATCGAGATTGTAATGCAGTTTACAAGTTTTTCGAAAATTTTCAAATACATCTGTTAGCAACAGAACATCTGTTTTGAGATATAAATCTGTGTACATACCCATGTTTTGAATATTAAACACTGACCAAACAGACCGAGCGTGCTCATAGTCTTCGTCGGTAATTGTCTCATTAGTTAAGGAGTTGAAAAAATATTTTTTAGAGGGTAAACACGTATCTTCATAACGTTCCCATTGAGACATATAGTCATATGGATACACTCCTTTACGAGTGAGTAGGTTAAATTGTTTTTTATTAGGAAAATGAGATTTCAATTGCTTAAAGTCTTGGTTTTTCATTGTACTAGCCAACTTTTCTAAGCTAGTTCCTAAAAACTTGAAAGAGTCTACAAACCGAACCTGAATGCTTTCCCCAGTAGAAATCGGAATAAACTTAGTGAATGAAATATAGTTTTCTTTTGTTTTAGGTATCACTTTAATAGATCCAGGAGCTTCACCTAATTCTTTTATGAAAAGGTGGCAATCGTAACCGGACAAATTATGAAAAAATACTGGCAAAAATGTTGGTATTTTGTATTGTAAGTTACAGTAACTATGAGCTGCGCCACGATATTTACCAGTCAAGTGACAATGATCGCGAACCCTGTCGCCGAACAAGAAGTGTTCACAAATATGACATGTTATCGCGTTTTCAAAGTCACGAGCATTATCATTTGAATAAATCATAGGAACACTATTTTGTAAAATATCGTAAATTTTTTGTGCATCTTTATGGATAGACTTTACAAAATTTGATACACAATCCGAACCGCGATAAGAAAAGTAACGATTGTGGCATTCATCTAGCGTACACGTTATATGATAAGCGTAAGCTACAGGCACATGTCGCTGTCGTGTTACAGTACTCGCCTTAGTGGGGTCAGGGTCACAAGATTCATACCGTTCTAGCATTGTTTCAAAATCTGCGTATATAACAAATGGTACGAATTGCTTTCTATTATAATTTTTAAACTGTATGAAAGAACCCTTTGGAGGTAGTTCAGTGGCGACACCTCCACAACTATGTGAATTAAGATTATCACATGAATTAAAAAACATTAAACAAACGTCACAAAAGTACAGTTTACTGTGGTGTTTTGTTATTTGATTCTTAACAAGTCGCGACAGGTCTTTAATGAGACAGTAATGTGACAAATCATTTCTTTCTAAATAAAGTAAATGAATCACCTTTCCGTTCAAAGCTTTTGGTTTGTAAAGCGGTCCTATGATAGTATTGTTTTTTAAACCATAAATGTAAATGCAAATTTCGGGGTTATTCATTTCGAACCGCGCAATATCTGAGAAATTCACTGGAAATGACATGCCCTTTACATTTAACACGTTACGAAAATCAGGGTAAGAAGATACTCTTTCAGAATGAGTCTTAGCTGGATATAAAGCAGCTACAACAGACCATAAAAAACAATAGTCATCATTATTGCGGATATTAACACATGCTTTTTTAGATTTTATTGCAGAAGGCAATTCGATAAAGCCTGAACCACGCAAAGGTTGATATTTGTTAACATTGACTTCCAAATGAGAACTGCTCAAGAACGTCCATCCACTGTCTCGATCCTGAAATTCTTCTTTTTAAAAGTATTTTTGACTTGAGACAATAGTGAATCAAATTCATAATTCTGATGTAGAGTTACGTTTTTTGTGGCAAATGATTTCATCTCCTGAGAATCATTTTTAAACATTAAAAACAAAGCAAAATATTCGAAATTAACTTTTATACAAGTATGATCTTTAAGAGACATGTCAATTAAAGTTTTAATTCTGTCCAAATTATTATTAAGAAATGGTTCCAGAGAACAATTCTCAGATGGATCGGTAATTCTATAAGAAGCTATACGATTACGAAATGCAGAATGTATTATTTCAACACCTTCACAAAAATGCGAAATGTTTTTGTTTTTATGATTAGTACTACGTAAATGACCTATCCAGTGACTGCGCTCAACTGATGTGTTACAAACGGTACAGAAAGGCATTTTAGATTATAATTACGTCAACTAATTTTGTACGCTTAATTAGGATTAGATTATCAATACTAGTAGATTCTGCAATAATCAATACAATTAATTTGGTGTCCCCAGCAATTTAAAGCCAACTTATTTTAAATTCACACTATCCCTATAAAAGACAGGCTCGGAATTGTCAAATAATTCGTGAGTTCGTCTCATAAACCTTTGCAGCCCGTCCCACTGGGGAGTGTTGCGATCTAGTTGTACTTTTAACGCGACCTGGGCTTTCTTCTATCGTTCTTCCATGGGGGTAGAGACAACTTCGTCTTTCGAAAATACCTTGATTTCCACGTAGAACTCTCCTGTAAGGTCTGCCGCTCGCCGTACTTTGCCGTTGGCAACACGGGTGATGAGCGATGAACCGAAGTCCCCGCTTGAGGTCTTCGTCTTTTGATCGTCCTCCAAACCAAAGAGGTCCGTGCTCAAGATGCCTCTTTTACTGTAAACAATTACACATTTTATTTATAATAATTTGCATTTATTTCTTAAATAACGAAATTAAGGAGTATTATACACCTCTGTTGAATTCTATGGGGAATTAATAGCGTAATACATATTGGGATATAATAATTTCATGTAACTGTCATCATTCCTGCATTGAATATGATCGGAAATTGATTTACAGTTCTAAATTCACTAACCATCATGTACCAGTGCGTATATCATTTTAAATTACCACAAACACCTAAACATAGAAGCAGCAATATAAATTACCTTGACTTAGAGTCTGATGAGTAGTCGGCGCTTTCAGGTGCTTGGCGCTTCACCACATTTTTCTTAGGCTGTTTTTTCGTCACCTTGGCTACTGCAGCAGTAGGCCTTTGTGATTGGTATTCTGATTCCGTGTCAGACCTTAAATAGAACACACTAAGATTAATTTTTTAACTGTAACCAACCTCAATAATTATGGAGAGGAGAATGTTAATGGGATATAGATTACTAGAAGATGGCATGGATGGTATGATGGGGATAGTTACGTCAGCCAGCAGGTAAGAACCAGGTCCGTAGCTGACTAGCGATTAATCACATTATCAAATTAATTTGATGACAGTTAGACCAGCCGGCAGGCAAGAACCAGGTCCGTAGCTGACTAGCGATTAATCACATTATCAAATTAATTTGATGATAGTTAGACCAGCCGGCAGGCAAGAACCAGGTCCGTAGCTGACTAGCGATTAATCACATTATCAAATTAGTTTGATGATAGTTAGACCAGCCGGCAGGCAAGAACCAGGTCCGTAGCTGACAACTATGTTAAACTTAGTAGGTAGTACTTACTCACATTTTATAGTTGTAGGATGATGTAGATCACTGGAAGATACTGGAGCGAATGTAATTTTATGATTAAAATTCGTTGGTTTTATACATAAAAAATACCATTTCAGCAATATTTACCTCATAACAAAATTAAACCTTAACTACAATATTCACGGTTGTATGAGTAATTTATGATACTTACGTCTAATTAATCCGTAGTGATTGAAAACCTTTCTGTCAAATTGCAATTTTCGTGAGAAATGAAATACAAAACTAGCTTCTTACCTCGCCGACAAAGGTGAAGCCGATACCATGCTGTTACAATAGGTATTATTATAAAGTATGTATGTTTGTTTAATTAACCTTGATATAAAATTTTGAATGACATCACACTCATGAAAATAATAAAATGGCATTTTTGAGAGCCAGAAATCAGGATATACATAAGTAAGTAAGTAAGTCAGTCGTCGTTCGCGCGTGAATGTGAGCGTACGTACTACTAGCCTAGGTATATGTACTTCGGTGCAATGGCGTCAGATATTGTGAAATGTGCAAATTGTAATATAGTGATAAATGAGCTATTAGCGTTTATACAAAACAAGGCGGATGTTATGGATGAGGTTTCCCTCACCCGGATATGCAGTGATAGTTTTCCAGACAGTGAAATTGTGGCGGCGAAGTCTCTGCTTTTCGATTCAGTTCCAAACTCAAAACGGAAAATTCGTAAATGTAAAGGAAAAGGTGCACGGGATATCGAGGATATCATATGTCTTCTGAAGCTCACGGATCCAGAGATAGTACCTATCTTTGTTGCGCGTGATCTACAAAAACTACCACCGGTTACGTTTGACCATATAGACGCGACGAAACTATTAAAGGATATTCTAGTGCTACAAACGGATATCAAAGCCTTAAAAAATGACTGTGCGACAACGTCTGAACTACTGGAGTTAAGAACTGAGTTAGACAATTTAAAGAGTGCCTCAATTGTACACAACAATTTTGACTTTGTCAATAGAAGACGGGGCGCATTTATTGAAGATATACACAACTTCGACAGTGGTCCAATGGCTTTACAACAGCATTCAATTTTAGAAAGCAATGATAAATCCCCGAAATCCAGGTCGCAATCGATTCATAGTGATTATTTTCCCAAATATGTGGGTGTACAGAAAAAACTGTTATCTACTCCAGAGATCGTTAACGATGCGAATCAAACAGCTGGAGGTGCGAGCTTGGCGGTTAAAATAAATCCGAGCGATGCTGTCTCACTCGCGCAGCGGCTCGACAACATTAGTGATTCACAACCACGTGACTGCCGGTCAACCCCTACCGCGAGTTCTAATCTCATTAACTCGAACGTAACCACTAATATCTCGCCTGCACCGCAAGGAAATGAGCGTAAGTCGATGGCAGATGTTTTGAAGGCGAGTAATAAGTGTAAAGAAATGGTAGGGGAAAAATGGAATGTTGTCACAAATAAGAAGCACAAGAAGCCCTCATCTCGAGGAAAGATGGGAAAAGCGTACGTAGGTCCAGATGGGAAATTTAAGGCAGCTATGATCAAGGTACCATTGTTCATATCAAATGTGTGTAAAACCACGAATGAGAGTGATATTATTGCTTATATTAAAAACAGCACACATGAAGATGTAACTTTGTTTAAAATTAACAGAAAAACAGAAAAGAGGTACAACTCCTATAAGTTGTATGTCCCCAAAACGAAACTAGAACTATTTCTAGATAATGAGTTATGGCCCGACGGAATTACGTTTAGACGTTTTGTAAATGAAACCTACAAGACGAAGACTGGCATAATTAAGCAAACATTGACACAATAATTAATGGATATTAGCAATTATCAGACGAGTAAATTTGTAAGTTTTAACTGCAAATCAGTGAAGCGATCTGTTGAGGCAGTTAATTTTCTGTGTCAGTCAGCTGACATAGTTGCCCTCCAGGAAACTTGGCTGCTTCCTCATGATATACCCTATCTTGGACAAATTCATAACGATTTCGAGTACACAGGAAAGTCAGCGGTTGACACCTCAGCAGGAATATTGAGAGGACGACCTTATGGTGGTGTTGCGATCCTGTGGCGTAAGCGAGCCTTTGAATCAGTAACGGTAATCAGCTGTGTAAGTGCACGGTTAACGGCGATTAAGGTTTCACTCGGGGACAGGTGCATAATAGTATTCAGTGTTTATATGCCGACTGACTCGAGTGAAAATCTGTCAGAATTCACAGAGTGTCTAAGTGAAGTGAGTGCAATTGTCGAATCTAGTAACGTTGAAACAGTTTACATACTTGGCGATTTCAACGCACACCCCGGTGAGTCTTTTTGTTGTGAACTTTTAGAATTCTGTAACGAACAAAAGTGGAGGTGTGCGGACATTGAAAAATTAGGCTTAGAATCAAGTAGCTATACCTTTGTCAGTGACGCGCACGGTTGCAGGCGATGGCTTGATCATTGTGTCGTCACACAGTCTGCTTGGTTAACGATTACTGAGATAGGTATTGTGCACGATGTATTCTGGTCTGATCACTGTCCCATATTTGTTGAGTGTAGGTTAGAAAAGATTAAGCCTAAGTTAATGGACCGTAAAACATCACGTAGCAGAGTAATTTGGGGCGAGAGGGATAGTGATCAAATAAGCGTGTTCTATGACGTGTGTAATAGTAAGTTAAAGCTGATTGATTACCCTCAGGAATTTGGTTTGTGCAGTAATGGACACTGTGATAATACTGAACATAGGGTAATTCTTGATAAGATGTATGAAAGTATTGTTACTATTTTGTCAGAAGCTGCGGTACAGAGCCAAGTAGAAACTCGGACCCGTAGACATGTTGGCCGTGTTGTTGGGTGGAACAAGCACGTGCGAGATGCTCACGCGAGGGCGAGGCTTAAGTATCAGCTATGGGTATGGTACAATAAACCAACTTCTGGAAATATCTACAACGACATGTGCCTGACACGAAAGCTGTTTAAAAGCAAGCTAGTGTGGTGTCAGACTCATCAAGAACAAATTAAGCTTGATATTGTAGCTTCCCTCCGTAAAGCCAATAATTTTCAAAAGTTCTGGAAGGCTACTAAAAAGTTTGATGTTAGGCCTGGCCTTCCTGTGAGTGTCGGTGGTGCTGATCAGCCGGACAGCATCGCCGGCATGTTTATGGATCACTTTAAAGTGGAGTCACCGCTGGGTTCATCGTTGCGAGTGCTCGATGATGGATGCTGTCGTGATTCTGATCTGGTTCGTTTTTCGGCCAAGCAGGTGTCAAACACCATTAAGAAAATGACGAGAGGGAAGTCCCCGGGTCACGATGGTTTAAGCATTGAGCACTTGCAGCATGCCGGTCCTCACATAGCTAGAGTGCTCGCTATGTTTTACTCTCTATGTATGTGTCATTCGTACCTTCCCAGTGATCTCATGCGAACTATTGTCGTGCCTATTATTAAAAATAAAACGGGTGACGTTGCTGATAGGTGTAACTATCGACCCATCTCCCTGGCTACTATTATCGCGAAGGTACTCGACAGTCAGCTGGACGCTCGGTTGGATAGCCTATTAAAATTACACGACGCACAGTTTGGGTTCCGTAATGATCTTGGCACTGAAAGCGCGATTCTCAGCCTGAAACATACGGTGCAATACTATACACATCGTCGAACACCAGTGTATGCTTGCTTTCTAGATCTCTCCCGTGCGTTTGACCTTGTATCATACGAGGTTATGTGGAAAAAGCTGCGGGAGAAAAAAGTGCCAGCGGAGCTGTTGCGTATTTTCCAGTATTGGTATTACAATCAGAAGAACAGGGTGAGATGGGCCGATGGGCTTTCTGTCTCGTACGGGCTAGAGTGCGGGGTTAGACAAGGAGGGATAACATCACCAAAACTGTTTAACCTCTACATAAATGATCTGATCGTTGAGCTCAGCAGCAAGAAAATCGGATGTCGCATTGATGACGTTAGTGTCAACAACATCAGCTACGCTGATGATATGGTGCTGCTGAGCCCTACGGTTAGAGCGCTTAGAGAGCTGCTTAGGTGTTGTGAGGGCTATGCTCGAGAGCATGGCCTAGTTTACAATGTTAAAAAAAGCGAGTTCTTGGTCTTTAAGGCTGCCGGTGCTAAATGTCCTGAGTATGTGCCCCCGATTAAACTGAATGGGAATGATATGTTGCGAGTGCACCAGTTCAAGTACTTGGGGCATTATGTAACCGACGACCTTAATGACCAAGTGGATATTGAGAGGGAACGTAGGGCGCTGGCAGTCCGGTGTAACATGTTGGCTCGCAGGTTTGCACGCTGTAGCAAGGCAGTCAAAGTAACGCTTTTTAAAGCTTATTGCCAAGTGTTTTACACGTGCAGCCTTTGGACCAACTATACTCAGCGGACTATCGGCGCCTTACGGGTCCAGTATAATAACGGGTTCAGGATGTTGATGGGGCTGCCCCGTTTCTGCAGTGCATCAGGCATGTTTGCACAAGCACGCGTCGATGACTTTCACGCCATCGTCAGACAGAAATCTGCCTCTTTGCTCTGCAGAGTGCGGGAGAGCTCCAACTCCATCCTGAAGACCATAGCGGGGAGGTACGATTCTCCTTTGTTAGGTGATGTTGTTCGAAGATGCATTTCGAACAACAGCCTTGTCGCTAAATAGTTTATATTTACTAACATAGGTATAAGTTATCTTTTTGTTTTCTTTTTGCTTACTAACCCATATGGATGTTGCTTATCCGAATTAAAGATTATTTTATTTTATTTTTTTATTTTATAAGTATGTAAAATCCTTACAAAATTTGTTGTATGCAGAACAATCAACGTGAGCAAACTCGCGTTAAAAACTTAGTTAATTTTATGTTGCAGTTAAACTCAAAGCGAGTGTAAAATCGTCATACTACTAAAACTAACAAACTTTAATAAATCCTTTCATGCAAAGGATGTCGGTTTCTAAATTCAGCAATGGGAATGGGATGGGCTTTCAAAGATTTCCTAGACTATAACCAGCTAATTACAAAAAAAAAAAAAAAAAAAAAAAAAAAAAAAAAAAAAAAATAAGGAAAGAATCACTCATTTATAATAAGCTAGCGGAATTGGTAATATTCTTATTTAAGAAACACCCCCAGTTTGACGAAAATCATTAGGTATAGGAAGTTCGCGCAAACTCGAATTTTAATTACGGACTACAACATGTACAGCGATCGTCTTACAATACAATAAAGTTCGACTAAGCAAATTAATGCATGATGCAATGTTGCTGACTTCGACATTGTAAATGATAATGTATACACACACAACGGCTGCCTGATACGTTTATCGTCAGGCGGTTCACGAATGAGTACAGTGCAGCGGCGAACCGTTGAACGGCGCAACACCGTTTTGACATTGGCTATACGGCAGTTTAGACGGGAAACGGCAAGTGTATAAGTATGCGAAGCCAGCAGTATGCTCCGACAGCAGAATGTGAGAGAACTACTCAATACATTATTTGTATGTACGGGTAAGGTTGTATCGTCTGTTTGAATTTAATTTTAAATTAAAATTTGGATGTCCTCGAGCCAATCTGGTCACTAAAATAGAATGTGCGTGCGTGGATGCCTGTGCGCTATTTCTTACTTTCGTGGAGAGACGTGAGACAAACTGTCCCATATTTTAGTTTAATGTTTACGGTATCCTAAAGTTCAGATATCCTTGGTACCCCAATCTGGGGTCATAGAAATAGAATGTGTGTATGCCTGTAGGTGTATGCTTATTCTTGCTTTATGAAGAGACAAGAGGCAATCTGTCCTGAATTTTAGCTTACTATTTTCATATAGTTCGATTAGTTAACAAACTGTGTGTGAAATTTCTTGTTATAAAACTTGACAACCAAAGTAGTGGCTTAGTGCTCAATCCGAGAATCTGCTGTAGTTGATCGAGGTAAAACATCGGTATTCATTAGTCACTATAAACAAATAGTTCACTTTATTAAACTTTCAGACCAACAGCTAAAAGAGTTTAACTTTTAGTTACATAACGGTAAACGGTAGATTCGCAGGGATCGACCTAATGCAACCAAATAAGATTTTAAAAGTGGAATAGGGCTTAAACCGCAAAGTTTGTAGATCCATCATTTATGTTATTAGCTATTTCTAAACCACTTTCGTTCCATTCGCAACCAAAAGTGATTCAAAAAGTGGAGTAGCGCCCAAACCACACTGACAAATGTTTCTGTTTCATCGCGACGAATAGGCCGAAGTGGAGTAGGCGCCGTTCCATTATTTTACCTCCATATGATGCAGGATTTCATATTTCACCTTCCGATCGGTGGAATAGGCGCTAAACCACATTAGGATTTCATTTATATTAGTGGGCATTCTAATCCCACCGAGAGTGACAAGGCGAACAGAGTGAGCCGATGGAACGGCAGGTGTGGATTAGAATGCCCAATAATATCCTACTGTCGGACTCGTGCACCGTGCGTGGTTCCGTTCCGATTTCTGAAAAAGTGTGCTATTTAGAGACATCGTTTTATTTTTCCTGTAATCTTTACATAAACTTCTATCTTATAGAATAATTTCAGATTTTTATCTTTGCAAACTTCGGAGATAAGGGGGGGAACGGTATTTTTTTTACATTTTTCATCAAAAGTCAAAACATATGTGGCCTAAAAAAAAATTAAAAAATGTTTGAGAATGTGCAAGCAGCGCTCTTTCATATGATATCCCACACGCCATATTAGCTCCACTTTGATTTTTTAAGACCCCTTTCAGTACCTGTTACAAAAAAAAATATAAATATTATTACTTATTTCTTATTTGCAAGATAGTTGGGTAAAGTCATTTAAAACTGTTCCAAATTTCAAGTTGATAGCATTAGTAGTTCTTGAGATATCTAGCTGTGACAGACAGACAGACAGACAGACTGAGTCACACCATAAGGGTTCCTTTTTTACCATTTTGGTACGGAACCCTAAAAACTTTAAAAAACTTCTATAATTAGAATAGTGTCATATCAAGTCGAGACCGATAACAAACTTCGAGGTCACATAAACCAAAAATGTTGCCAACATATTATTATATGCAAGGACGGTCCTAAATAATTCGCTCACAGCATTCCTGAACTCGACCCTTGTCATAGAAATATACGCAAAATTATACCGAGGTCACACAGAGAATGTTTAAAGAAGGCGTAGTAAGACCACCAGTATGTACCCAGCCTAATATAGCCTCTCATAAAAAGATTAGGATCATAATTATTACGACATGTACTCACTCTATGTAAGAATTATGTGGCTTTGTTTAGCCACTTTTGGCACAATGATTAAAATAAAGGTGTAAATGTAGTTGTATGTTATAGGAGTAATTATAAAGAAACCTTCGCAAAATATCAAGTTTCTAACGTGAGAGACGCAAATTAAGCGATATATATGAGGACTAGTGTTTCATTACACAATGTAATTTGTCTAGGTTTATACAAAGTGATTTTGAACAGTAGCAAGATATGTATATATAAACACCCTTTCCCACACTTAGTTGATCCAGCAGTGAGACAATGCATTATTGACTCCACCTTTCATGCGGAATAACTTGACTCCGGTTTCATATTTTTCGAGCGGAGTGGCAACATCGCCTTCCACTTGGCGACGTTGCCAAATATATTTGTATAAATATATTTATACTCGACATTTTTTTTACTCTAGCATCTAAACAAAAGTGGATCCGTAACGGTCAATTTTTTTATACTCAACAATACTTTTTGGCTCCGAATTTTATCTGAAGACCAATACTTATTGGCTCCATATACAGTGAATTTCGGATACTTCTAATAATCACTGTAATTCTGATTTTAGACTCCTTGCATAAAAATGATATAATTTTCTACCTACATAAGTTGATCCACTCGATAACCTATACGCAATGTTTCATACATTGTTAGATCCACCTTGACTAAGAGGTGCGGCACCGCGGACCACAATACTATGTGGTTCCATTTTATACTCTCCTTGCAGAAATGCATACATACGTTGATCTACTCGATTTTATATTCTCATTGCTTCATACGTTGTTAGATCCACCTCGAATATAAGGTTATAAGTACTATGTGGTTCCGTTTTACACTGTCGTTGCAGAAATGCATACAAACGTTGATCCACTCAATTTTATATTTTCATTGCTTCATACATTGTTAGATCCATCTCTAACCTGAGGTTATAAGTACTATGTGGTTCCGTTTTAAACTCTCCTTGCAGAAATGCATACATACGTTGATCCACTCGATTATATTATATTCGCATTGCTTCGTACATGTCAGATCCACCTCGAATTGGTTATAAGTAGTATGTGGTTCCGTATTATACACTCCTTGCAGAAATGCATACAAACGTTGATCAAGCAGATTTTATATTCGGCTTCATACATTGTAAGATACACCTCGAGTATGGTGGCGGATCCAACAATGTATGAAGCAATGCGAATATAAAATCGATTGGATCAACCTAAGTATGCATTTCTGCAAGGAGTTTTTTCAGTTCTCTACGTTTAGCGGTCTAGGCGACCGAAGTGTCTGTACAAAAACGCCACCATGTCAGTCGGACTCCAGGACCAGACCTCGAAACTTATCCTTCTGCAGCGAGGGGTGAGACAGGGAGACGTTATCTCTCCGAAACTGTTCGCCGCTGCACTGGAGGATGCCTTCAAGGTTCTGAACTAGAAAAGCCTAGACATCAACATCAATGGCGAATACGTCACTCACCTTCGGTTTGCCGACGATATAGTAGGCATGGCTAAGACTGAGGACCTCAGTACAATGCTCGATGACCTCAGTGGAGCTTTCGAAAGAGTGGGTCTTGAAATTAACATGGGTAAGACATGGATTTATGGTCACGTCAAATGCCCATGTAGCACCCACTCTCATGAAGATCGGAGACACTACACAGTTGTGGAAGAGTATGTTGCTTAGAACAAACTGTCCAGTTAGGTAGGTCCAATTTCGAGAAAGCGGTCAATCGTCGAATACGACTCGGCTGGGCAGCGTTCGGGAAGACATAGTCCAAAGCATTGCCAAACTTAAGTGGCAGTGGGCAGGGCACATAGCTTGCAGAATCGATGGCCAATGAGGCCGAAAGGTTCTGGAGTGACAGCCGCGTACCGGAAGACGTAACGTTGGAAGGCCTGGAACAAGGTGGACCGATGACCTTGTAAAGATCGCAAGCAGGAATCCGCTGGATGCGGGAACCACAGAACCGGTCGAAGTGACGGTGCTTGGGAGAGGCCTATGTCCAGCAGTTGATGTCTTTCAACTGAAATGATGATGATGAGGTATAGAAGATAATAGAGAAGCTTTTGTGACCTGATGTTATATGTGACAACACCATTAACAGTGAAGCATTCTGACAGTGACAGCCCACAATGGCGTAGTTGGTTAAGATACCACCTATCATGCCACAGGCCGTGGGTTCGATTCCATCCCATCCCATCCCATCCAGGACAAACATTTGTGTGCAAGAAGATGTCTGTTTGTCCCGAGTCTGGGTGTAATTATCTATAAAAGTATGCATTTACAAAAAAAAAAGTGTGTGTGTCAGCTCCGACGCACGACTGGAGTTAACTTCTGTTTTTGTGCCGTTTCGACTTTCTATTTTTCATCATGTCATTTCTGTCGTGCAGGGTTTCTTCAATGAATCAGTGCTATACAAAAATCAACTTTATGGTGTAAATGCAAAAAAACTGATTGATTGATTGATTGAAGACGCTCGTCCTTCTCACCCCACCTCTAAGCCCTTCCCTATGTCCCCTCTCTACCCACCTCTAACCACCCCCTTCCCCTTCCTTATTTCACCTCCCCTCCCCCTCCCCTTTCAACCCCTCATCTCCCTCTCACTCTAACCCCCCCAACGCATCCCCTTTCCCCAAACCTGCCCCTCCTCTTTCACCACTGCCTCCCCTCCCTTTCCTCCTCCCTCTTCCCCTCCATCTCCCCTCCCCTTTTTACTACTGCCTCCCCTCCCTTTTCCTTTAAAACATCCCTCCTCCACATCCTCCCTTTCATTACTCTACCCCTCTCACCACTCCTCGCCCCTCCCCTCTCCTACTGACCCCCTCCTTGCTCACCACCCTCTCCCGTTCCCCCTCGCCCTCTCCCCTCTCACCAGTACTCACCACAACCTCCCGATCTCCTCCTCCCTCTATCCTCCTCCCCTCTCACCTCCTTCCCTCTCACCCCCTTCCCTTCACTATCTCTCCTTCACTACTCCTTACCCTCACGCATCTCCTTTCCCCGAACCCCCCCTCCACCTTTCACCACTGCCTTTCCTCCCTCTCCCCCTCAACATCCCCCTCGATATTCCCTTTTACTATTGCCTTCCCTCCCTCTCCCCCTCAACATACCCCCTCCACTTCCACCCCCTCATTACTCTATCCCTCTCACCACTCCTGCCCCTCTTTACCTTACCATCCCCTCTCCTCCTCGCCCCCTTCCTTAACACCCTCCCCCGTTCCCCCTTGCCATCTGCCCCCTCACCAATACTCACCACACCCTCCGAAAACGAAAAGGCAGAACCGTATTCGCTTCTCAAGTTAATGTCGCGATAGCGGCGGCACGCTGCACAATGCAAGAATTAGTTTGTTTGAATACCATCCAAAAACTATCTATCTATATTAGCTAATGAAACAGCCCGTGGCAAATGGTGCGCTCTGATTGGCTCATTTGAATCGGATCAAGTAGTGCTAAAATGCAAAAAAGGTGGATTTGTATAAAAATGTCTTAATTATTATTATTACTCGCGTTAACACTTGTGGCTCCAATCAGAGCCACTTACGTATGGTTTCACTGGCATTGGATCAACAAATACCACCCGGATCAACAAGTGAAAACGGATCAACAAATTACTACTTATATGGCACGATGGAGCCACAAAGTGCCCATGGGTATATCTATATATATATATATATATATATATATATATATATATATATATCTGCACTGTACTATCCCATTTCAGGGCAAAGGCCTACCTCCCCCTTTTCCACACAATTCAATCTTTTGCTAGTGTCGGCCAGTCCTTTCGGTAGGAGTCAAGTTCGTCCCGCCATCTTCATCTCGGCCTGCAGCGATGTCGTCGTGCGTTTAGTGGGACCAAATCAGTGTTTCTCTTTATAGTCTATTTGTCATCTGACATGCGGCAGACATCTGTCTGTGTAAACCAAGATCACGGATGTTACCCCGTCCCCGTCCCGTCCGTGATCTTGGTTTTGGCCGATACAGCACACCTTTCGGCCAAAACTCTTCCTTGAGGAAGAAATAATAATAATAATAATATATTATAACTATGTTATCAACCTTTCATTGTCTGTTGCTATCAGCTATCCTGTCTTTATAACTGCACGTCACTAAGACGTGACTAAGAAGATATTACAGCCATTTTGTCTTTTGGAAATACGGCTACAGAAACACAATCACGTAACATACATACTACCTACTAGACTTCATTGATTATAAAATTCATTACATTCTAATCCTAAAATACCCAAAGCCTAGATCAGGAGGCGTTGACCTATTTCATGCGGTCAAACTTCATCTAAAACATTTTTTTTTTGTAATCTAATTTAGCCCACGCTCTGTCTTCAGACAGATACTTAGTTCAAAGTCAAACGTGACATTTTACACATTAATAACATATTAAAAAACTTACTTTGTTATTTCAGTTCATTAAATAAGTAATATTAGGTCTTTACCTATGAAATTGCCGTTCTGCAGTACTGGCCATTTCAAATCAAAATAATTTTTGTTTGGCTAAGAATTCTAATTTCAAATTAATTTTATTTTAAAAACATGGATTTTTTTTCCAAAAGTAGTCATTTGTTTATTGATTAGTGTTACATTTTCATCGCATTTCAATCTTTTTCGTCATCAATTCATCATGGATACGTTAAAAATTCGAGTAATTATGGAATATGAGTACCGTCGTGGCAGCAACGCGGCACAAGCGGCACGCAACATCAACGACGTTTACGGAGCTAACACTACAAACCAACGCACCACCTGTTATTGGTTTGCTCGCTTCCGTTCTGGAAATTTCGACCTGAAAAATGAACCTCGCGGTCGTCCGAAGACTTTGGTCGACAATTACGAATTAAAGGCGATTGTGGAAGCTGATGATACACAATCTACGGCTGAATTAGCAGCAGCTTTCGACGTTAGCGTCAAAACAATATTGGTCCATTTGCGTCAAATTGGCAAGGTAAAAAAGCTTGACAAATGGGTGCCCCACGAACTCAATGATCGCCAGCGCGAAGTACGCGTCGAGACGTGCCTTGCACTGCTCAACAGACACACAAATGAAGGAATTTTGAACCGCATTGTTACCTGCGATGAAAAATGGATTCTGTTTGATAACCGCAAGCGCTCAGCAAGTTGGTTGGATCCTGGTTCAGCACCTAAACAATGCCCTAAACGAAAACTTACCCCTAGAAAAGTGATGGTCACTGTTTGGTGGTCTAGCCGGGGTGTGATTCATCACAGCTTGTTACCAAACGGGGTGAGCATTACTGCAGATGTGTACTGTGAAGAACTGAACACAATGATGGAGAAGCTGGCACATCTCCAACCAGCATTGGTCAATCGCTCGTCTCCGCTGCTCCTGCACGACAACGCGCGACCTCATACTGCACAGCAGACGGTCTCCAAGTTGCAAGAACTGGGGTTGGAAGCTCTCCGTCATCCGCCCTACTCACCAGACCTTGCGCCTACAGACTACTACTTTTTCCAGAATTGGGATGACTTCTTGGCGGGAAAAAAATTCAATACCCGAGAGGCAGTACAAAATGCCTTTGAAGAATTTGTTGCCTCCCGACCAGCTGATTTCTTTAAGAAGGGCATCAATAAACTGCCACTGCGTTGGCAAAGATGCATTGATTGCATGGGTGATTACTTCGATTAATACAAATAAAAAATACATGAAAAAAAATCGTTTAAATTTTTTCATACAAAACGGCAATTTCATAGGTAAAGACCATAGACTTATAAAAAAAGATGGACTCCGCGCCACGCATATTGAAAGTGAAGCATCCTACCGATCTATGTGTGCGTGATTTGAGTACCTGCAAAGACGCCGTCGCTCGTGTCACGTAATGGCGGCCGGTCGGCATACTATGATGTAAATGTGTGCGCGAGGCGTGTTTGTACAAACGGACCCGGCATACTTACTGTGCTTCACTTTCGATATGCGCAGCGCGGAGTCCATCTTTTTTTATAAGTCTATGGTAAAGACCTATTATTTTGTTTGTTACATTACAAAAATTATTCAGGTTTATTTTCGTTTTATTTCTTAATTGATCATTTTCATCTTGGTTGCTAGTATCGTCACGTATCGTCTACAAAACGGACCACGACAGTCATTATTATTTTTAAAAATGGACCCCCAATGAAACTAATTGGTGATCCCTAGCCTAGATCTTCCGAAGTTAGGCAAACTGCCCCAGTGTACGTATACACTCTAGTGGTTTAATATGTAGGTACAGTACGCAGTGTAGCTCTAGACCCACTCAGTGGGGCACCGCAAGCTTTGCTCGGATGGGTTTTAAATAGCGTACAACATTTGGTAAGTACGGTCACAAGAATAAATAATCTAACAGTAGGTGCGCAAAATTCAAAAGTGTTTTTCTCGTGAAATAAAAATTTAAACTTTGAGAAAATACTTTTTTCATAATATTTATGTCCCAATTACGTTCGGCTGCTATCGGGGATACAAGAAAAACCAATATGATTTTATTTAAAGGTTTAATTAAAGTAAGTATTACAGTAAGTAGGTAAAAACTAGGTTACGTGACAATTGTTCGATGTGAGAAACAAGAGTGATTCACAAATACACTAAATCAATAATCTTCAATCCCACGCCATCAGATTGCTGAGGAAGCGAATCTCACGGTATAAAGCACAATGCGGTGTTAATCATCTTCTTAGGAATTTGGGGTTCCGCAGGTGGCAATGTAACATTTCTACCTATTTTAGTTTCGATGAAACTACATTATATTCGTAACAATATAAAATATCTATCAGTACTTTAGGTGAAAATCGCTTTTGAATTGGATAAAGCCAAAGATAAAATTATTTTCTTGACAGTAATTTAACTAACAATTTCACGTGTAAACTCAAATTTCATGATGCATACATTAATTTCATGAAATCTATTAATTTTTGATAAAAGTAATGTCGCGCAACTAATTTCACTATCAAATGCGACGTGAAACGAGTGTCACGAAAGCACATTTGTACGATAATATTGTACATTGCAAAATAAAACTTTGATGCTGAGCATGATTTCTGTGATACTGTAGAACTCACGACACTAATTGCAGTTGCACTGTATCAAAACTAGTTTTCTGAAATTAATTTTACCATGCATGCAATTTATTTATTTATTTTGTTGACAATATATACAGGGATATTGGTAAAACACCAGCAACCTGTTAAAAGGTCACTGTACTCATCATTATGAACAACTTTTACTATGGGACCAAACCTGAAATCGCGAAAAAAAAATCAGCTGTTCAGTACATATATCTACATCAAACTCGTCAAAATGTAGGGAGCAGCTGATTTTTTTTTCGCGATTTCAAATTTGGTCCCATGGTAAAAGTTGTTCATAATGATGAGTACAATGATCCCTTAAGAGGTTGCTGGTGTTTTACCAATAACCGTGTATAAGGCCGCTAGTAACTGTCACAATAGGTACTAATAATGTTGTTAATGTAAAACGCCGCAAGATATTTATGCTCGTGGCTGTACTTGATGTTCATGTTTAAATAATCACGTGTCCGCTCCGGACACGTGATTATTTAAACTCACTCAAGCACTGAACCATCAAGGACTGAAATCGTTACTGAGACCCTTTTTAGGGTTCCGTATCTCAAAAGGAAAAACGGAACCCTTATAGGATCACTTCGTTGTCTGTCTGTCAGTCTGTCAAGACCCTTTTTCTTAGGAATGCGTGGAAATATCAAGTTGAAATTAATATCAAATACGTAGGTCTATGGTCCCTTAGAGCTATAAAAAAATCAAGCTTCTAAGTCAACGCAATAAAAAAATACGGCCATTTATGCGCCATATTTTGATACTCGCAAGTAAATCAAAACCTATAGGGTACTTCCCGTTGTCCTAGAATCATGAAATTTGGCAAGAAGAAAGGTCTAACAGCACAAATAAAGGAAAAAGCCCGAAAATTGTTAATTTGTAATTTTTTCACACAAAAAAATATTTTCAAATTTGTCAGCCTGTAAGACCCTTTTTCTCAGAAACGGGTGGAGGTATCATGTTGAAATACATATCAAATACTTACGTCTATAGTCCCTTGCAGCTCTAAAAAAGTCAAGCTTCTAAGTCATCGCGATAAAAAAATACGGCCATATATACGACACATTTTGATACTCGCAAATTAATCAAAACCTACAGGGTACTTACTTCCCGTTGACCTAGAATTATGAAATTTGGTAAGAAGCAAGGTCTCAGAGCACAAGTAAAGGAAAAAGTCCGAAAATTATTAATTTGTAGTTTTATCACATAAAAAAAAGTTTTTTGTCCGTAACAATGTTAAATTTATTTTTGGGATAAATTCTTTTCAAGTACGGAACCCCTCATTGTGCGTGGTCCGACACGCACTTGGCCGGTTTTTTTTTGTGGATGGGAAATCACCAGATGACTTCTACCGCTCTGGGTGGAGCGGAAGGGCGTGTCAGACTTTTACGGATTAAAACCCACCCGTGTTCCTTCATTTGCACATGCCAAGGCCACGGTATCTTTTTCAAACAACCCGCGACCCCAGCGGCATCGGCCCTATTGGACCCCATCTTTTGCTGACAACTCTTTGAGGCGCGCGTGGAACACAACGCGCCGTCGACCCCGGCCTCGGGGTCTACTCCCTAAGTCTGTCCGTCGTTCGAATTTACGATACAGTACGACAACGTTGAGAGGGTCGGTCCATCGTTTATCTTCGGAAAAACCGAACTTTGCCGAATTAAATGTGACTGGTCCGATAAGGGACAGACGGAATTAGTGCGTCAATCTATAATCATTTTGGTGGGAATATATGTCAATTTGTTTTGGTCGATATTCACATTTTATTTGCTATACTTCGGTTTTTCTGAAGATAAACCACGGCATAGGACAATTTCTGTCAAGGTTAAGTTACAGAGTGATTCGAAATTTAAACTATTCCGTAGTTGACATAAATAGGTCATCATAGAGTATTTCGATAATTTCTAAATTAGATAACTTATTATGATGTAAGTACCTATTTATTAATTTGCCTAAAATTATCACAGCCCATTTAAAGTTTAGACTTTGAGAAATTAGAATACCCATTATAATCTATCATAAAAAGAAATGTGTTATTTTTAAAAACCTTAGAAGTAAGTTAACGATCTAAAGACCATTCTTCCCCGGAGCTGGAAACTCCTGCGCTATGCGGTACACCACAATTTACCGTCACAGATTTTGTGTACAATCTTTTGCAGTTAAAGCTCGGAGCCAACAGTTTTTTGCAAGATGCAGCTGTGACCGCAACGAGGGGCTTTAAAACAAAGTAAGGAATTTCGAAACTCTAAATTCTGTTGGCCACAAAACTTTCTGCAAGCTTCAATTCCTACCAAGTTGTGGTAGCTTAATTAAGCGTCTGTTTTAAGAAAAACAAAGAATATTTATTTATTTCAGCTAGAAAAGACACACATAAGAAAAAAAACACAAAACACAAAAAAAAAATGTTTTTTTGTTCTGTGTTGTGTTTTTTTTAAACAGCAAAAGTAACACAAATATATACCACAAATCATAATTATGGGTAAGTACGTAATTATACAAAAATACAAACTGCCATATGTCAATCACCTTGTTCAATTAGTCTTTTGTACGTACTTAAAAGGATCTACGCAGCAGCAAAAAAAAATTACGGTTTTTTATTTTTTTCGGCTCGCGCTGCGCGTGCTGTTTCAGAAATTCGCTACATATGCTTACAATATAGTCGTTCCAACTCACGCGCTCTGATTAAATTGAACCACCCAACGCCTAGCGCCCACACAAATCTGCACTTAACCACACAATAATACCAAGTAAGTGCCTAAATACACGTCAGTCTGTCACTATTGACTCTCAATGTTACACTAAGGATCTTTCAGCTGATTTTATCAGCCACGGAAGTACTTGACGTTTTCTCTCATGGTGACAAGGGTAGCTACTTTACTTCGATGGAATCGCACTTCTTTTTTAGGGTTCCGTACCTCAAAAGGAAAAAACGGAACCCTTATAGGATCACTCGTGTGTCTGTCTGTCTGTCCGTCTGTCACAGCCAATTTGCTCCGAATCTACTGGACCGATTAAGTTGAAATCTGGTACACATATGGATTTCTGTGACCCAAACACGTACGGCTAAAGTAAGTAAATGAATTTTGAATATGGGGGTTTTTAGGGGGCAAATAAGAAAATTAATAAAAAAAGTTTTGCAAACTGTACCGTGTGACATATCAAATGAAAGAACTTACTATGAGGGTCTCAAATATATTTTTTTTATAATTTTAAAATAAATCGTTTTAAAGTTATTTACGAAAATAGACGAAAATTGACCATTCCCCCCCCCCCTTATCTCCGAAACCCAGCAGTTTTCTTAAAATTTTGAAAAAAATACAGAAAATAGTTCTATACCTGTATATTACAGGAAAACTTATAAGAAGTTTGTGGTCTTAAAATAACATGGTAAATCTCTCAATATTGTGAGTACAAATCTACATTCACTGTTGGAATGTATGGGAGAACATGTTTTTCAACTATAATGTTTGTTCTTGGAATAATTTCATCCCAACTACGGAACCCTTCATTGTGCGTAGTCCGCACTTGGCCAGTTTTTTTACATATTATTTTCTAAGAAATATTGCTTGGTACAGAGAAAAATACTAAGGCAACCTTGTGTTGTGTTTGTATTTATAAACAAAGCATAAAAATATTAAATTATTTTTTTATGAATAGAGAATAGGTACTGGCCATTCAGAAAAACTCAAATATTTAAAATTGGAACGAGAAAATCTTGGAAAAGAATTTTGAAAACTTTGTGGCCGTAGAAAAGCCGATACCGTCATTAATTAATTCTTAATTAATATTACAGAATGAAGAAAACTCCATACCAGACGAGTTTCCTTAACCTTGAAACCTTTTATAGAGTGAAGTACCAAAATTGTAGATTCAATTTAATTGATATGTAGGTTGATTTTTGGCATCAGATGGCAATTGACAGAATTATGGCAATCAAGAAAGGAAGCTCCAATAGCTTCCTGCAGGTCATTGTGGAGAGGCCAGACTGCCCTTTTCTGATCCAGTGGTCCCGTAGACATACCTGCGGGCCCGGTGCTGAGGAAAGATATTTAAATTAATGTTTTATGTAGAGGATAAGTTATATGGTCATGTTTTAGTTTATTTTTAATTTGGTTTTGATTTTAATTTTGAGTTTTGATTTAATTTTAATTTAACTGATTTATTTCATTTGATATTAATTTAATTTTAATTAAAGTAATTTATTAATTTGTTTGCATTACATGGCAAAAAATTATCTATATTGAATTGGGCGATTCCATTATTTTATTTTAATTTGGATTTTAATTTATTTTGATTGTGATTTTAATTTAATTTTGATTTGATTTAAATTTAATTTTGATTGTGATTTTAATTTTGATTTAGTTTTTATTTTTATTTTGATTGTAATATTGATTTTAATTTTGATTTTAAGTTTAATTTTTACTATCTATGACTTTGATTTTATGATGTATTAACATAGCTTGTAAGTTCTCATACTAACTAATACAATATGGATGATTTCCGAAATAAAGATTTGAATTTGCTCTGCAATGTACTAAACGGGAATACGGGAATAATAGATGACGTCAAATTAATTATTTTCTTTGCCGAAACCAAACCATTGACAATCTGCACATTGCCTACGGAATCTCAATCTATAGTCAATCCACGTAGGTGTATCAATCAATCACAATCAATCTCTGTGGTTGCAAGCCTTGGGCACACCGCCCCATCTGGTCCTTTATCAATCCGTTTATTGTTTTCTTGCTGCTTTGACAATACCGTGTACCATCGGCTTTATGGTTTTCCTCACTGTCCCTTTGGCAGAAATTCTATTCGTTAGGAGTATTGGGGAGTGGATGAACCTATTAATGGTTTCATGTGCGGAGCAAAGCATAAGAAGTCGAAATATTTCTCACTAGCTTTTTCCCGCGGCCTCGCCTGCGTGGAAGTTTCAAGTCTATTAACTCAAGGGACAAAGAATAAGATTTTTCATACAAACTTTGGACACCCGTTTCACACCTATAGGGCGTGAATTTTGAAAAATCCTTTCTTAATGCACCCCTAGACTTCATAAGGAACCTACGTGCCAAATTTGGAATCTCTAGACCAAGCGGTTTGGGCTGTGCGTTGATACATCAGTCAATAACTTTTGCCTTTTATATACCGGGTGTGCCGTAAATAGTGGCCCAATGTTAAGGGGTTGATACAGCGTATATTCAGCTGTAACATACCACAATTTGAAACATTTTTTTTTCCTAGGTCTCAGAATACATTTTTTTTTTATACTGACAACTCGCTTTAGTATTTTTTTTTACGTTTGCATATGCCAGCACATGCATTTCACAGTTATAAACAAAAAACCAAAAGAGAATGCCGAGGGGCAGTAGCAACTTGCGGGGAAGCGTGTCACAACCAAATTTAGTTCATAAAATTACTTATTACATTTTTTTATCAGATTTACGTTTTTGTTATGAGAAAGAGTCCCGGATTTCGGACATCAAAAATAAAAGTATTTTTTTACTTTGTACTTATGTATTTTCCACGTATAATCATGTCAATGTCACTGCCATTGCACTTTTTTAATATTTTTTATTCATGACCATAGATACGTGCATAAGTCTTTCAGTCGGATACATAGATGGTTTATAACAAACGTAATATTACAATACACATTTCCCAATGTTGCTACTACTTAAAAAAATATAGCAATATACACCAACAAACAACCAACCACAAACCACAAACCAACCACAAACATTTAAATGAAGAATATAACTTATGTAGGTAAGTACCATACCGATTTGCTTTTTAGTACCTGCGTGATATTAGGTATTGTATGTTAGGTTAGGTTAAAAATAAAATCTTTAGGTCACGCTTCGCGTCATAACAATTTAAATTATTATTTTGGAATACATTTTATACATTTAATTTTATTAAAAGAGGACCGATTCAAAAAGAGAAAATGACGTTTTTATTGTGACGTATTGCATTTGTTTTTTGGCCGATTTATATTATTATCTGTAATTCTTTGGCGCCGTCACTAAATGACGTTACTTTCAATGTTGGTTTCCTTTGGTTTCATTTATGAACTATTTCAATATAATTAAAATAACGAAAACGGAGGTTCAAGTGCTTTTTCTTAACGTAGTCTTGCAGGCGACGGCAGCAGCAGTGCCGCCCGACCGCAATTCATGGGTGACGCACCGACACCTACTGGTTTCTCTATGAACATAATATCACCACAATCAATACAGAGTATTTGCCTCTAACTGGTCATGAAAAGTATTAACTAGTAATAACAATATTTGTGTAGGGCGGATATAGTTTCAATTGTACATTTTTAATTGTCGTCGATACATTATGTCAGTCTGCCTAGCCTTTTCCCAACTATGTTGGGGTCGGCTTCCAGTGTAACCGGATGCAGCTGAATACCAGTATTTTACATGGAGTGACTGCCTATCTGACCTCCACAACCCAGTAACTGGGTAATACGATACCCCTTGGTAAGACTGGTTGTCAGACTTAGGGGCTTCTGACGACCCGTAACGGCTGCCAAAGATCCACGAATGACAGCAAGGACCAACGGCTTAACGTGCTTTCCGAGGCACGGAGGAGTCTCGGTATGTAAAGATGGTCACCCATCACGGACCAACCTTATTTCTCACTAACTCCACTATTTCGAATCAGTCACTTTCACGAACCTAACCTCAAAATATTAAGTAGGTAAATGGCAAATAAATACAAACTGCGGGATTCCATGTAAAAAACAGTTACTAATATAGGAAGAGCATTAAATTCTCCTCTAAATACACTGGGTTTGGTTGTGACACCGGATTTTTCGTTTGGTACTACAGGGCGCCATATAATTGAGAACATTCTCCTTTAAAAAATACAGCCAAATTAGTAGTTTAAACTTTTTAAATAATAATATAAAATATTTGATTCTGAGACTGGAAAAAAATGGTTCAGATTGTGGTATATGATAGCTGATCATACGGTGTATCAACCCCTTTACGTTGGACCACTAATTACGCCACACCCTGTTTATAGATTATTTTATATTATACAGGGTGTAAAGGACAGCCCTCCGCAAACTAACAGGGTGCATTCAGCTCCTAATTCTGAATCATATTCCACCGGAAATTTTCTCAGGAAAATTTTCATTTTTTCAAATTTTTTCAGATTGCTAAAAAATAGTATTATTAAACTTACATTCAAGGCAATAATACTAATTAATATTGCATATCTCTAGATATAGGACGTGGTGCGAATCCGGTTCACACAAATTCTTAAACCGGATCTACGGAAATTTAAGGAGCTGAAGCTGGACCCCGAGATTCGATCTTAGTACACTCAAGATCAAATTAAGGTAGGAAAAGTGACAACCAAACCACTCCTGAAAACCACCTGGAATTTGTACAAACTTCGAGTATTTGTGAAACACTCGTAGAACTAAATTCTCGTTACCACAACTCTCTATAAACAACATTAATTTTCTTAATTGAGTTCTCAGATTTTCTATTAAAAAGTCCGTCAGGATTTGATACCAAAACGAATTTTAAAACAATGGAAGTTCCTATTATGAACTTGGATTCGGTAACAATATTGATATTGTGATGCAAGTAGCAAAATAGTAGTATTGTGGTGCAAAAAAACTTTTTTACAAAAAAAAAAGTGAAAAATAACTTTAATTTCGGAAGTCGGTGTCTTTGGATCTTTTTGGTATTTTAGTTTTTTGCCACCGAAATTAAAGTTATTTTTCACTTTGTAGCATTTTTCTTGGAAGTCGGTTGTTTTTTTTTTTGTAAAAAAGTTTTTTATTTTTCACTTTTTAGTGGTTCAGTTTGTAATTTATCTAAATTACAATAGTCTAATGTCAACTACCCTTCGACGTTAATTGTTGAGAGTTCTCCTAAGTAAGAACCAGAAGATCTATCCTTCTATGGGATCCCCTCATCAGATTCTGACTTGGTGACAATGGGACCACCTCGAGACCATACACTTTCAAACAAAATAAATATTTACAAAATTGGTCCACAATTGACGGAGAAATCGGTGAACATACATACAAAGAAAACATACATAAAGTCGAACATATTTATAATCTCGGAAGACGGTTAAAAATAATAGAGAAATAGTCTTAATTAGTTATTACCTATTAAGATACCTAATTACTTAATTATGGTAACTTTACCTTAGCATTCCATGTTGGCAAGTAACATTTGTGTCTACTCATATTGTTGCCCCTTATTTTTACTAACCCATCACAAAAAGTGATCAGAGTTTTGATTAGGTTTTCAGCAAGTAGGTTCTAGTGAAAACCCCACTAAAGCTGAAAATCATAGCTTATTTTGATATTCCCTATCTAATCTAGTGTTGGCAAACATGGTAGAAAGCTAAAGGCAGTGATTGGTAGTTTTTCAGCGCACTCTCTTTCATCGTGCTATTCTGGTTTGTTTGTTTGTCGATGGATGAACCGTTCATCCATGTTGAAAAATGTTTTATTGCAATCAATTTAAGTTTAATTTCAGTACATACTTACTTACATAGGAACCTACTCTTTACTAGCTCTAGATGAATTGAGATCAGTTTGTGTTTGTGCTCTAAAAGGCAAAAGTAGTGTGTTATTTATACAAAATCTGTCATCATAGTTCAAGTTGGCAGTGCATTGGTTTTATACCACAAAAAGGAACAACGTTTTAAATAATATAAAACATAGTTGAGTTGGAAGACTTGCTATCTTACCTACATGTCGCAGCCAAGTTGCTTAGTTAGCCTTTCAGTTAACTTAACTTGGTTTCAGTGACCAACCACGCGCGAGTCAAATTGATCACAGTATCTAAGCCGGAGCACCCGGACAGGTTAGGTTAGAACTGTGACCAACCGTCTCAACGTCAGCGATGAATTCAAGTTTGTATCTTTAAAACATTGGTAAACGTGTCGTGTATTTTACAGAAAAAAACGAAGGATTGACTGTGTGAAAGATTACATGGCCAGTAAAGGTGTGACTGCCGCCAGGGTTGCGGGTTGTTCGAAAGAGATACCGTGGCCCTGGCACAGGCAACTGAAGGAATAGGTACGGGTGGATTTTAGTCAGTAAAAGTCTGACACACGCTTCCTCTCCGCCCAGAGCCGGAGAAGTCATTTGATGACATCCCATCCACGAAAAAAGAAGAAAAAAAAAGCTACCTACCATATTCTCAAACCTACAAGTATTCCGTTATGTATTAGGTACTGGGATATCCTTATTAATTAGACTAAAGTATTTGAACAATGAACATCCAGTCTTAACATCTTTTCAATTCATTTTATAATCTTGCCTCTAAAGGGAAATATAAAAATGTTTGCTTTTCGAGTGAATTATGTGGAAGCCAAAAGGTACGTATATGTCATCGTTCCTTTTATCGTTTCTTATGAAGAAGAATTAAGAAGAAGGCTAAAGGATAGGCATTGCCAGGTACAGATTATCATTTAGTAAATGTACCAGTAAAAACAAAATATTGTTCACCCACTAATGAACAGTCTTGTCAAACCTTCGAGGTCAATGAACCGTATTTATTTGAATTAGGCTTGCTTCAGTGAGCTACTATTGTCCCTAAGATTTATGTTGATTAACAATTACTTAATGAAACAATCCTAGCGAGTAGGAATATTATAATGTTGTTGTGTTTGTGGTCAATGAAACTGTAACATAAGGATTGGCAGATTAAGCGCAATCCCTGAATTATCATCAGTTATAATAATAATAATAACCTTTATTTCAGACCACAGATAATTCAAACAGTATAACTTAAAACTAATATTAACTTGTCAATAACCTTTTAGAGGCATGAGGAACAGGGTGTAAAGTTCACTCATCCTCCATAGAAAAGGGAGGATCAGACGGGTGTTGTGTCTGGTGGGCTACTGCCCGACGGTTGATGTCGGGACGTTGTATATATGCTAATCGCGTGGTAAACTCTAATTGCGCGATGCAGGTTTGCGTGACGTCATGTCATTGATATGTGGCGATGTAGATGCCGCCACATCACTCCCCTCTGGAGACCGGAGGTCGATAGTGGGCTGAGTCGTGTATCTTGCGATGCTTGCCAGTGCCAGTTGTGGTTCCAGTGAGTCGGAACCGGGTGCCGCATAGTTCACGGTGAGTCGGAACTGTCTGCGGTGATATCCCGGTGAGTCGGGGTGGCGCTGCGTTATGCTCCAGTGAGTCGGAGTGTACAGCGCTGGGTTGAGGCTGAAGGTGATGACCAGGAATGCGCGTCCGCTGCATGCTGGTGGTCAGGATACCTGTTGAAGCCGTGGATGCTGGCTGGCTGTGTGACTCGCCGCTCGAAAGCTTGAGGAAGTGGTGCTGATGACGTCACGCTGATGTAGTTGCACGAAGGCTGCGCTGACGTTCATGCTCGGGGTCACCAGTTTAGAGGCATGAGGAACAGAGTGTAAAGTTCACTCATCCTCTATTGAAAAGGGAGGATCCTCCGACCAGACGGGTGTTGTGTCTGGTGGGCTACTGCCCGACGGTTGATGTCGGGACGTTGTATATATGCTAATCGCGTGGTAAACTCTAATTGCGCGATGCAGGTTTGCGTGACGTCGTGTCATTGATGCGCAGTTCATATGTGGCGATGTAGATGCCGCCACAACCTTTTCTTATTATACATATTAGGTAGTTATATTATTCTTTCAGCCCTCAAATAACCAATATTTTACAAACCCACAAGAAGAAACAAGTAATCCTAAATATTCTTAGCAAACACAGGTGTATTTTTTTATAAACAAGCTTTTAGTGGTTTGAATATCATCTAGGATCAGAAACTATGTCAAGACAAATCAAACGAGCCCAAACTCATTAGGGTTGCGTCGCTTTATTACTGAGTTCCTGTGGTCACCTTCCAGCTCCATCTTCAGATCAGCTCAATGGTACCAAAATATTGCATTGTCATCGATTTGACATACGTATGCCAAATTTCAGCTCAATCGTACACCGGAAAGTGGGTCAAATTTAACTTGAAAATTTTGAAAAGGACAACTTTCATACGAACATTGCAATAAAAACTTGTAAAAAGAGATGTTAATAATGGTAAATAATAAACGCTACCTATCAAAAATATTTTTCGCCAATAATAAACTAGCCAGCACCTGGCGCTCCGCAATCCGTAGATGAGTATTGAAAAATTATCCGTGGCTGAAACGGTTTCCAATTCGATGGAATCTCTCTAAAATCTTAGACAAGATTTTACTGCCAAAACTCCTTTTAATCTTAAAAAAATCACCCGGAGCTTTTCCTTTGAACATAAAATTTATAAATGCTTCGAGAAAACTTATTGCTTGGCGGTTATATAAATGCCTCTGTGCCGGTAAGATAAAATCTGAATGTAAAATGATCCCTTTCTTGTGGTTTAAAGAATTTAAAGTGAATGCTTTTTAAATGTTATTGGGTTACTCGAATATTCTATTATCAGCAAAGTTCGGAGAGTAGGTACAAGTTGCAAACTCTTAATCTGTTCTTACGATTGGACCTAGGTTTATAGAAATATGAGTGTGAATATTTAGTAGATATTTAAGAGGTCATTATTGACCGAGCGAGCGAAGCGTCTCTGCTTCAAGTGTTGTCTTTCAGTTGGTACGGTCAGCAACAGAAGTCGGTTAACACAGCTACTTTTTAACATCATCTAAATTAACACAAAATGAATCGATAAACTGCTTTTTTTTCGTTTAACTGTTTGCAGTTAATGTTCTTAACTTCCGATTTGAATTAAATATTTCGCTTAATAATTAAGATTAAAATACTGCAGGTGTTAATCGACTTTTGTTGCTGACTGTACTCCTCTACAGCCGTATTTTACAACCTTTTCGGACATTTTCCTTTACTTGTGCTGTGAGACCTTGCTATGATTCTAGGACGACGGGAAGTACGCTACAGGTTTTGATTTATTTGCAAGTATCAAAATAATGACGCCTAAATGTCCGTATTTTTTATTGCGTTGATTTAGGAGTTTGAAGAGCTCCAAGGGACCGTAGACCCGCGTATTTGATATTAATTTCAACTTGACAGCTCCCCAAGTTTTTGAGAAATAGGGTGTTGAAAGACGGACAACGAAGTGATCCTATACGAGTTCCGTTGTTTCCTTTTGAGATACGGAATCCTAAAACAGCAAAATATTAATAAACCACAGCTTTTAAATAGCCATTTTAATATTTACTAGAGTGCCAGCATAGTATGATCGAGCTAAATTAAAATGTTCAATTAACAAGCTCCAGGAAAATGAAAATAATGACATGAAAATAAGCTATCTACGTTTTTCATAATTAAAAACAACTAGGTAATTAGATTCCGTTCTGCTGCGTTGTTGATTAGTTGCAGTAGCTTTTAGAAAAGTAAGTATTTATTATTATTTTATTGAGTGGTTTGGTCAGTAGTTAATTAATTAGTTGAATATCTCAGTGGTCCTTTGAAATGGCTGTTTGATGAAATCGGACTTTGAAAAAAAAAAAATAGTTGTATGTGGCTGTCATATCATATAATATAACACACACAAGATAGGCAAATTGTGAGTACTGTCATGTCTTGCAGCTATTGAATGGCATGCATTCAATCAAAATCAAAATCTAAATATTTTATTTCACATAAACCTACATGGGCACTTATGAAACGTCAGAAGCTAGGTGCACGGTTCCAAATTGGTCTTTCCTATGGAGAAGAGCCGGCAAGAAACTCCATGGTTACTCTTTTAAAAATAATTGGCTTTTACAATATTTTCAAATAACAGTGTTAATAGGTATGTGAGGACAATGTAGGCCTTTAACAACTACCAGGTCCTTAACAAAATAGAAACGTAGTAACGAGATGGCTGATAAACTAATTATATACATTTTTTTTTTGTAAATACATACATATTATAGGTAGAAAAACACTCCGACTCCGACTCGGAACAAATACTTGTAGGTCGTACAAATATTTGTTCCGTGCGGGAATCGAACCCGCGACATGCTGCGCAGCAGTCAATCGCTCAACCACTGCGCCAACAGTGTCGTAAAAATAATCAAAATAATCTGTTTAGAAGATTAATAAAATAATAAAAATAAAAACCTATGACATGACTCAATCGAACTTCTTTCCCATTTTGCGCTTCTAAAAATACTATTGATCGCTAATATTTTGAACTTCAAATAATTCCTATTTTGGGGTGTTATAAATACTAAATAATAATTCTCGACGTTGATGTCGTGGTGGAGCTTGCGCTCTCCGAACTCACGGTCTATGCTGGTAGAGTTTACTTTACCGGAACTTGTCTAGGGTGAGGAGCCAGACCAAGAGAGATACATACACCCACAGGGCAGCATTTGGCGAGATGTTCGGCATTAGCGACCCCACGAACCCTATCTCCCGGGAGAAGTCATGTTCCTCATCTCTGACTTGGCTTTATTGACTGGCTGGAGTGAACACTGACGAGGAACAGAGCTCCCACCTCTTTCTTGCCTTCATTGGCCGGCTTGACTGATGATTCGTTAGAGCAAACGCACAGTTCTAACTTAACTTAACCCCTTAGTTAGAAGCTTAACCCATTTGTTTGGGGTGTCCTGGCTTTGTTACTGTGACCAATTCAGCTTGCGCGTGGTTTTTCACAGTTCCAACCTAACCTAACCCGTTAGTAACTAACTAAGCTAGGATACCTCGACCAGGGTACTCTAGCTTAAAAAAGAAGCTCAATTATTAAAAAAAGTGTGCATCAATAGAAGCGCAAAAAGTTTTTAGGCTCAAATCCGGACAAGTAGCAATGTGACTTTTTCAATAAAATTGATATGTACCGAGTACAATACACACAATTGATATGTACCTTTCCGAGTTTATCTTGGACATTATTTGAAATCAGTGAAGGAAAACATCGTGAGGAAGCCTGGGTTTGTAATTAACATAAGTCTGAATACAAACCAATCACAAACCCCTTTTTAACAGGCACGTGCCGAAAAGTGCACAGTCATGTACCTTTCAGCTAAAAACTTCGTTATTTTTTAGTGACAGACACATCAGTATCAATCATTGGCGAAAAATACCTGAAAAATTAAACTGTAACTGAATATGTCACAGGTAAATTGAATTTCTAAAATGTGGGTGTACTAAAGATAGATACACGTCTGCCCCTTAACCCTTCGGGGTATAAGGCGTGAAGATAATGTTAAGATTCGTCGCAATAAAAATTGTGTTATTAAGAATTACCTATTAAAATAATATTATTTACTAGTTCGATAATTGATTACATTTTTCAAAAAAGCATCTTTGCATTTAACATTCTTAATAATTTGGTTACGTGTGAGCGAAAGAGATGACAAAATGCGACAGCCCTCTAAAGTTAAATTGAATTTCCTTTGACCAACAGTGTAAGGGTGACTGAATACAGGTATCTACCGCGTTTAGAATACCTGTGGAACTGTGATCTTGACCCAATACAGGAACTGCATTAGCTACCGGTAACAGGTTTAGGTCGCTTGCACCTTGACCTAAAACTCTTGTCCTAGTTACACGGGAAAACCGGGAGATGACTATCTGCTGGTTCTATTTACAAACCTATATTTTAATTTCCGTTATGATAACATGGTAGGGTAGGTAATGTTGAAGAGAAAGAGGCTTCAACATTCGAAATGTAAGGCAAATGTTGCTGATCGTTCTTACCATGGGAATACTATTTACAAAACTATATTTTAATCTCCGTTATGATAACATGGTCGGTAATGAAAATTACTAACGGAAGTTAAAGATCTAAAATGTTTTGGTTGTAGAGAAAGAGGCTTCATCATTCGAAACGTAAATTGTATGGCAAATGTTGCTGAAGTCAAGTAAAGGTAAACAAGACTTTTGAAAAAAATTCCGAAATTTTAGTAGGTAATAAAAAAAAAGGTATTTTTAACCGATTTATAAAAAAGGAGGAGGTTCTCAATTCGGATGTTTGTATTTTTTTTTATGTTTGTTCGCGCATAACTCCGTCGCTTGCCAACCGATTTGAATTTTTTTTTTTTTTGTTGGAAAGGGTATAGGTACTTCCCAAATGGTCCCATTTTTGTCAAAATCCAGTTCTGATGATGGGATCCTGGAGAAATCGAAGGAACTCTTCAAATATTATAGGCACACCTATAGCGATTTGGGTATTTTTTATAGTAGCTCGTGCATTTGCTCTCGGAAAGCACCACTTGGTGAAGTGGAACTGATGATGAAGGTCACAGATGGCTACCGGAACTACTCAATGATAAATATTTCACGGATTGCGATTCGATTACTCCGCTCGTCACACAATGCGTGTGGTGAGTGGTTGTTGAGGAGTTCTCCTGGTTCTTACCAACAGAACTCCTCAACAATTAACGTCCCAGCATCGGGACAAGCAATATTTTGTAACATGTGATGAGCAATTGACATTAGACTATTGTAACTTATACAAATTTTAAACAGACCCACTAAAAAGCGAGAAATAAAACCTTTTTAACAAAAAAAAAACCGACTTCCAAAAATCACTACAAAGTGAAAAATAACTTTGATTTCGGAAGTCGGTGGCAAAAAAAAAGAAAGTAAATAAAAAACGAAAGACACCGACTTCCGAAATCAAAGTTATTTTTCACTTTGTAGTGATTTTTAGAAGTCGGTTTTTTTTTTTGTTAAAAAGTTTTTATGAAGGTTATTAACACAAACGGGATATTTACCATGTTTACTGGAAAACAACAAAAAAATAACCAACAAAATAAACAAACAACCAACAACAATAACGGAACATCGGAATATCGGGAACTCAAAAACAGTAAACATGGTAAATATCCCGTTTGTGTTAATAACAGAATATAAGTTTTTAAACTGTCATGGTCACTAATGACCATGACAGTTTAAAAACTTATATTTTGAAGGTTTTTGTAGCCTTTCTAAAACTCAAACTTATTATTCAGAGTTTATATCCTATGAAATCTATCACTGGAAACCGTCCTTGTAAATCTTTTTGATGTTCACTATCTATAACGTCTTGCCGTGTCATAACTGTCTACTCCACCAGTGCTACAGGATATTTATAAATGTCATGAACATGCTTCAAAATGTCAGAAACCTTTTAAATTTTCCTGAGTTTATGCACGAGTAATTTTTATCTAGTTTATGAAAAAAATAGCCTGTTTTTTCCATAAAATCCAGTAATTGATTAGTCGCTTGCACCGAAATGAAGTTATGTCTCTGTAATAAGTTTAGCTGCAAAATATCTGACCGTGGAAAATAAAATACCGCGCGAGGTGCGAATATTCTGCGAGCAATTTATTGCAGGGAGTTTTTACGAGGTTATAGTTAATTTTTAGGGTTCCGTACCAAAATGGTAAAAAAGGAACCCTTATGGTGTCACTCAGTCTGTCTGTCTGCCTGTCACAGCTGGATATCTCAAGAATGCTATCAACTTGAAATATGGAACAGTTTTAGATGACGTTTACCCTACTATTTTGCAATTGTTTTTTTTTGCAACAGTGACTGAAAGGGAGTCTTGAAAATTAAAAGTAGAGCTACTAGGGCATGTGGGGTAAAAATCTGAAATTATTCTATGTGATAGAAGTTTATGTAAATAAACACACACGTATGTGTCTCTAAATAGCACACTTTTTCAGAAATCGAAACGGAACCCTCGGTGCGCGAGTCCGACTCGCTCTTGACCGGTTTTTTTTACTTTTAATGATAGTCTGTGTCGTCTCTGAGATTTTTTTTCTTATCAAACATGGTCATGAACATGATCTTTAATAATAACTTTAATAACTTACCAAGATTATGTTTGGAATTGACACCTCGTCCAGTTATTAAAATGTGATTGACGTTAAAAGTGTTTGTACTAACCTACAAACAGAGATAAAATCATTTCTAATTCTAGCAAACCTGTTTGTAGCAAACCAGAAAAATTGGGAATCCATACTAATATTCCGTAGATTATTTTTCGGTTTATATTCTCAAAATCTTCCATTTACGATACATAATTAGAAAATAAGTTACTTGGAAGTTTTGTGCAAAAAATATTGAATATTTTTTTATTAATTAATTAATTATTTAGCTCTGAGCCTATTTATTTGCTTATTTGATTATTCATGCCTGTTTGTGATTTGCCACCACATGACGTCATTGTATGTTAGACCATTATTAATTAGTCATGTGATGACGAGTTGACGCATATTATTGAATATGGCCAAATACTGAATATTAAACGCTAATCCATGTAATAGTAATATTGAATGTTGACTTGCTCTGATAATTTTACGATCACCTACCTAACAGTAGAACATTATTTACATAATAACCCGTTTATTACAGAAAAAAAAAAAAAAAACCGGTCAACAGCGAGTCGGACTCGCGCACCGAGGGTTCCGTTCCGATTTCTGAAAAAGTGTGCTATTTAGAGACATCGTTTTATTTTTCCTGTAATCTTTACATAAACTTCTATCACATAGAATAATTTCAGATTTTTGTCTTTGCAAACTTCGGAGATAAGGGGGGAACGGTATTTTTTTTTACATTTTTCATCAGAAGTCGAAAACTATGGGTCCTAAAAAAAAAGAAAAAAAAATGTTTGAGAATGTGCAAACAGCGCTCTTTCATATGATACCCCACATGCCCTAGCAGCCCCACTTTGATTTTTTAAGACCCCCTTTCAGTCTCTGTTGCAAAAAAAAAAAATATAAATATTTTAATTTCTTTCTCATTTGCAAAATAGTTGGGTTAACGTCATCTAAAACTATTCTAAATTTCAAGTTGATAGCATTAGTAGTTCTTGAGATATCCAGCTGTGACACACAGGCAGACAGACTGAGTGACACCATAAGGGTTCCTTTTTCACCATTTTGGTACGGAACCCTAAAAAGGTAAACACTACGTGTAACCCCACCTCCGAAATGTTATTATTTCTCGATAATTTTTGTCAGTCTCGGTTATAATCGGGTAAGTTTAGCAATCTTCGGCTTCATGTGCCGAACTCGCGAACCCAATTTGGTTTGAAATAAAGTTTTTAGTAGCCCAATGGTGTATCGTGGGACACTTGAGAGGTTAATAACATGTTTTATACATAAGTAGGTTCATGTTTTATACTGAAAATCTGTTGTCTGGTTTGCAAAATGCTACGATAAGAGAAGAATTTTAGTTGGATCAGACTTGCTCAGAATATTGGTCACGAACTAACATATTCTTAACTCAAGTGCTATTAATATAATGTTAGTCGGTACACTAGCCACAAATTCGGACAAATGTTTTGATATTTGTCCGAATTTGTGGTCGGTGGTCCGAATTAATAAGTATGACAAATTCAGGCTCTTTCTTTTGTTGGTCGCTAAGAAATAATGGTCATCATATGTATGTATTTGTAAGTGTATTAGTTACTTAATTAAGCTACATAGAATATGCGGCAGCAAAATATTACCCAAAGTCATTAGGACTATTCTATTTGGGACTTAAGGTTCAAAAGTAGTCATAACTGACTATCCTTTGGAACTTAAGTCCCAAATAGAAGGTTGTGTCCATTGTATCCATCGATCATGTCTGGAGTTGTTAGATAACCCTTTATGTGCCTGTCATAAGAGCAACGTTTGTTGGTGCAAGGATGTTCTACTGAAGTTAAGGACTTTTGACAGGAATTTGCGTATAACCTAACCTTTTTTTTATGTTCCGATGTGGAAAATCCTCCTGGATGTCCTCCGTTCTGGGGTGGAGAAGGGGTCTGTCAGATTCTTATTGACTAAAAACCACCCCGGTATTCCCTTCCTACACTTGGACCGGGGATCATGGGAACCTGTGCACCTACCCCGATCCCCGGCTAGTGCAGGCCCGCCTATGCGGGCCACCTTCAGGCCCGCGGGAGGATTGAGGTGTAAGACCCCCTAACCTAACCATAAACCTCAAATAAATAATTAAATAAAATAGCCTCACAGAATATTTTGCTTAAAATTCAAGTTCTTTGTACAATCTCAAAAGCAGATCTAAAAATATTTTATCTAAACAAGAAAAACCCCATTTATCTAAGGACACACGAGTATCTAAGGTTGGATTGTAAATAGATTCTACGTAAGTAATTCCATCCCTCTTTTGTATTCACAAAAATAAACCTCACGAAATTTGGGGATGATAAGAGAACGGGGATGGGAGCCCCCTGGTGGATAATAAAACATTTTGCGATAAATTGCACAGTCGTGTACACAGGCCAAAGGAATTAAGTAACCAGACACGCACACTACAAAACTATATCCTACTGTACGTACTGCTCACAATGACAGCCTCGCACACATCCCATTCATAGAGTGAGTGCGCTGACGTCTTTTAAATGATAGTGTAACATAATTTCGCAATGTAGGATAGTTGCTCTCGTGGCGCAACAGGTAAGCATTCAACCTACAGTGACAGAATGATCTGAGTTCGAGCCTCGAGTTTACTAAAATATTATTTTTGAGATTTTGTAATTTAAAATGAATATACTAACTGAATAAAGCGATATTCTGACCAGTTTGAGAATCTACCACAAGTTTCTCGCCTACTTAAAATTATTTCCCAGTTTAGAAGCTAACTACCCGCTTTAAAAATATATTCCTGCCTTTAATTGTGAACTTATGTAGTCAGTCTGCATTAGCAACTACACATCATACTCTTTCTTTTGCACTTGAAGTTTGTGATTGTGATATATTGATTAATTTAGACCATGCATCATTTAACAAGATTTCAAAAAGCTCAGATTATTGTTTTGCATGAGAAAAAAAATATTTCTATTAGTGAAATCGCAAGGCGCCCAATGCTATCGGTGAGTGAAATTATTATTAGAATGTATTAATTTATTATGTCACCGTGATCCCACCCAGTAATTTTATTATGATTGTCTGTTGTATCTCATTTAACGAATTGTGGATATGAATAGTTGAATCTAATAGGAAATGACACCGGAATAGTTGAATTTAGTATAATGAGTGGCTATTCAGTTAACAAATAAATACAATTTTTGTTAACTGCATAGCCACTCATTATATCGATAATTATTTAATCATTTCCATTATTGGTTTACACAGTATTGTAGTAATAGTTTTTTATCTGTGTTTTGTAATAAAATATTCAAAAATAATGAATATGTTTGTAAATGATTAGATAATAATAATAAAATACAATTTTAAAAGATTTCATTTTTTATCTAAAATATTTAAAAATGTAAATTGCATGTATGGTAATTAAACAAAGGATTTCTATTCTAAATAAAGTATAATAATATTGTTTAATACTTTTTAGAAAAAATAAAAAATCATCATTATATTATATTATTTGTTGTTTGTTTTTTTTATTTGTGTCATTATTATATTATATTATTTTTTATTTTTTATAAGTATGATATTATGTATTTCCTAGGTCACTCGCCCTGCCTTTTTATTTCCATTTTATCGTATTATAATTTTTATTATTACTGACCACTAGCCTTATATATCAATTTTATTTAAGTATATAAATATATATTCTCTGCATTGTATTTATATTGTGTAACTTTTATTTCTTAATTTATAATTTGGGAGGTGTATGTTTAGACCTAATATTTTCACTTTTTTTTTTGTAGAGAAAAACCGTTTGACTGTGGGTGCATTGTCACTGAGACAAGCGAAATAAACCGTCGCCTGCCTGGACCGACACCATTGGCTTACAGAAATGTTTCGCCTCGGCATCGTGCGTGAGATTGTTGCCACCCATACATCAGATCCATTCGCTTAGACCAGCATAACAGCAGCAGCACACAACGTCATTATGCAAACTGTACGGAACCACCTGCAAGCAGACGGTTTGACATGTTGCAAACCGACGCGTAAAATTTTGTTATATACCGTGCACCGTCAAAATTGCGGAATATCGGCACTTCGATTGACAAAACAATGTCGTCATAATTACTGATGAAAAATGTCTTCGTCGAAAATCACCACCGACTTATCGTAACATACATATTATATACTACCTTTAAATTTCAGACATTTTAACGTTTTTAAATCTATTATTTTCCTAGAAATAATTAATAATGGTTGGTAATAATTATAATACCTACTGTTCCCGATACAGGTGGTAAATGTTTTTATTTTAATTTTAATTTTCAAAAATGTAGGTAATTCATATCTGTATATAACTGAACTAGCGACCCGGCCCTGATTCGCACGGTTTTTACGACTTGTTAAAACATGAAGGTTTCTATAATATATAAGTTAAATATTTATCATGATAGTGAAAACCGCATCAAAATCTGTGGCGTTAGAAGAACAACGCGGCTACACAGTGTAACAAATCTACTAGCCTACAGAAATAAAAGGGGGCTAAAGTAAGACTTGAAACAATATATTAAATATTAAAAGATAAAAAATACAGACCGGTTTTTAAAAAACACATCCTACCTAACACACACAGTTATTTAACGCGAAGGTAGAGGTTAGCTTGAAGTAGTAATTTGAGTAAGTCCAGGTTAGGCAAACACGCACGGATAGATTGGAAGAGGAAGATATTGAATTGAATCGCTCCGATAAATTAATGGTTATTTTCTATAACCCTCCTTTAGGGATCGACCGCAGTCGGGTAAGTTTTAGTCACTGAGTTAGTTATCCCGGTCGAAGAATACTTTTAGGAGATGTTTCGTTTATGACTTCCGGAGCAGAACTCACTCGTCTCCGAGTCTTCCATCCATCGATTCATCAGCGTTTTTCAAAAACGTCTTCCAATTTCAGATCCTTTCCACATTTGAAGCTTTCCGTCATCAGAATGCCAAACGCCACAGTCAATGCTTGAATCTGCCAGTAATATACGTTGAAAAACCTCTAACCTCTTCGATGAATTTCAAGTGTGTGTGGATTAATTTTATAAAAAGTAATTTATGATACAGCTATTCAATAATAAATCAAAATTATCTATAAAATACAATATTTGACCTAACATATTGATAAAAAGAATTTAGATTACATAAATCAAAAGAAACGTTCATAGTCTATGCCATTATGAAACTCTATGAAAGATAGTTAGAAGAAAAAGTAAAGACAGCCTGACGTAAGTGTCATAACAATGAAAAATACCTATAGGTGTTTTTATTTCAGATTTTAAAGAAAACGAATTGTTTTAGACCAATTCACTAATTACAATGTAAAAAACAAGGAGATAATAAAAATGGATGCAAATGTAAGTGTAGTAATGTAGTAAGTGATGTAGTGTAATAAATAAATACTATATTTCCCCATCAACCCCGAGAAAATTTTCAACTCAATTGAAAATTTTGAAGGTTAAAAATATTACAGCATTCACAAAACGTACATACTTCATTCAATCACACCGACATCTTACGAAGTTAGGTCAGGTAGGATTCACATTCAATGATCACTACTCAACCTGATAAATCAATAACAGTAGGCTTATTTTCGGAGTTGTAATCCGCTCACGTCTAAAACCATTAATAAAATATATTTAACAAGGGCTTATTTTTATGGAGTTGTTAGCCGCTCCAGAAGATTCAAGGTTTAAGAAAAACCTCAAGTTTAAGAAAACTTAAGTTTAAGAGAGAAAACTCAAGTTAGTTTGAGTTTAAGAATAACCCAAGTTTAAGAAAAACTTAGTTTAAGAGAGAGAACTCGTTAGTTAGAGTTCAAGTTTAAGAAAGGCTCAAGGAAGACTTGAGTTTAAGAATTAGAGGATATAAGAATACCTCTAAGGATAGAGAATGCATTAGGGGCTTGTTTAATGAGTTGCTACCGCTCAGAAAGAAAAAAAAAATTGCATTAGGGGCTTATTTAGGGAGTTGCTACCGCTCAAAAAGAAAAAGGTGGAATAAGTTTTTACCGAATAGTTTTAAATGAGAGAGGGAGTATTTTAATGTTGAAGGTGAAATAATAAGTTTAAAAAAAAATATTCAAGTAAAAAATTAAAGAAAATATCTCAAAAGAGAAAAGATATCTAAAAGGTCCTGGGAAGTTGTTTAAAAGTTCAAAGATAATAATTCTATCCATGGTTAAAGGTTAATGTTAAATAGGATTAAAATATTTTAAAGGGAGGTAAGTAAGGGTTAATGAGTGCAAAAGACGACTCAAAGAGAGTGAGTGCTAAAGGCGACTCGAAGGGAGTGACTGCTAAAGACGACACAAGAGAGTGAGTGCTAAAGACTACTCAAGAGAGTTTAAGAGGTCTCTTAATATTTAAGAGGTCGGTCCCTTAGTATAGAAGAGGTCCCTTAGTATAGAGGAGGTCCCTTAGTATAGAGAAGGTCCCTTAGTATAGAGGAGGTCCCTTAGTATAGAGGAGGTCCCTTAGTATAGAGGAGGTCCCTTAGAATATAAGAAGTCTAAGAGGTCTCCCAGAGGGTTTAAGAGGTCTCCCAGAGGGTTTAAGAGGTCTCCCAGAGGGTTTAAGAGGACTCCCAGAGGGTTAAGAGGACTCCTAGAGGGTTAAGATGACTCCTAGAGGGTTAAGAGGACTCCTACAGGTTTTAAGAGGACTCCTAGAGGGTTTATGAGGGCTCTAGAAGATCCGAATTAATGATGCGACTATAAAATAACCACAAACAAAAAGAAAGGCACAGAGGCACAACGAAAGTTGTATGTGTGTAAGAGTGTAGAATAGTAAAGTATTTGTAATAGGAGTTATATAGATATTAGGTTTGTATAAACGACTATAGGATATTCTCCTATAGTACGTCGAAGAGTAAACCAAACCCCAACTTGTAAGTGACCACGGATGGTTTTAAGAACACTCACAAGCGAAGAATGGGTGCGATTACCAGTGGGTAAACGTAGTGGTGTGCAAGTGTGTGGGGTGCAGAATAATGATGTAGAAGTAGAGAGTTATGTGTAGGTGGTAACGATTACAGGATATTCTCCTATAATACGTCGTAGAGTAAGCCAAACTCAACTTGAAAGTGACCACGAATGGTTTTAAGAACACTCGCAAGCAAAGAATGGATGCCAATTACCAGTGGGTAAAGGAATGTGTGTGGGGGTGTAGTATAAGTTTGTTAAGTATGTGCTGAAGATGAAAGTAAGTTAGTATTAGACCTACCTAGAACCTAATACATGTTATAAAAAAAAGACTAAGCCAAATAAGAGTCCGAAAAGAAATAGTACTACAGATAGTTTATTTTAGAATTTTGAAAAAGATTTGAAAGGGCTAGCTTTGATTTTATATTGGGCGCCAGACTGTAACAAATCTACTAGCCTACAGAAATAAAAGGGGGCTAAAGTAAGACTTGAAACAATATATTAAATATTAAAAGATAAAAAATACAGACCGGTTTTTAAAAAACACATCCTACCTAACACACACAGTTATTTAACGCGAAGGTAGAGGTTAGCTTGAAGTAGTAATTTGAGTAAGTCCAGGTTAGGCAAACACGCACGGATAGATTGGAAGAGGAAGATATTGAATTGAATCGCTCCGATAAATTAATGGTTATGTTCTATAACCCTCCTTTAGGGATCGACCGCAGTCGGGTAAGTTTTAGTCACTGAGTTAGTTATCCCGGTCGAAGAATACTTTTAGGAGATGTTTCGTTTATGACTTCCGGAGCAGAACTCACTCGTCTCCGAGTCTTCCATCCATCGATTCATCAGCGTTTTTCAAAAACGTCTTCCAATTTCAGATCCTTTCCACATTTGAAGCTTTCCGTCATCAGAATGCCAAACGCCACAGTCAATGCTTGAATCTGCCAGTAATATACGTTGAAAAACCTCTAACCTCTTCGATGAATTTCAAGTGTGTGTGGATTAATTTTATAAAAAGTAATTTATGATACAGCTATTCAATAATAAATCAAAATTATCTATAAAATACAATATTTGACCTAACATATTCATAAAAAGAATTTAGATTACATAAATCAAAAGAAACGTTCATAGTCTATGCCATTATGAAACTCTATGAAAGATAGTTAGAAGAAAAAGTAAAGACAGCCTGACGTAAGTGTCATAACAATGAAAAATACCTATAGGTGTTTTTATTTCAGATTTTAAAGAAAACGAATTGTTTTAGACCAATTCACTAATTACAATGTAAAAAACAAGGAGATAATAAAAATGGATGCAAATGTAAGTGTAGTAATGTAGTAAGTGATGTAGTGTAATAAATAAATACTATAACAGACAGACATGAAAAGCGACTTTATTTTATAATAGATACCTAAACGAAATACTTAATACTTTCACAGCATATTTAGCCATAATAAATTAAGTCGGCGGTACTGTGTAGGTAGGAGTGTGTGAGTGATGTTATTGTTACTGGATCAGATTATATTTGTTATCTATGTGACATGTTTATTCACTCCGCCCATTGTTGTATACATATTATATAATGGTATAAAAAGATGTAATAGCATGTTCTAAACATATTGTTGTATTTATAATAAAACATGTTCACTTTTGATGTTCTTTTTTTTAAATAAAGATATTTATTAAAAATTGTTTTATTTATTTAAGCAATTTTAAATAAATAAAACATTTTCTTAACAAAAATTGTTCTAATTGCTTTAGCTTAAAATAATAAATCGCAAAAAGAATCATCACTTCAGAGATTTGAACTCACACCGTAGTACTCAGAAGTATAATGCCTTATCCGTTGGGCTACGAACGTTTAAGTTTTCAACGCGAAATTATGTTATACTATAATTGAGAAGACATTAGCGCACTCACTCGCACATGAACGCGATGTGTGCGTGAGGGCATTGTGTGCTGTACGTAATGAATCGTTTTAACAGTAGCAATACAGTTTTGTAGTGTCACGCACACTACAACACTGGTTACTTATCTCTGTTGCAGACTGTACCTGGCTGGCTTGACATTTATTGAACCAAACAGGTAAAATATGTAAATAATAATAATAATTTTGATGACCTAGTTTTCTGCAATAAGTTTTGTACATGGTGTTATGGAAAAATATAAATGCTTCGCTTATTTATGTATTTTGCTTTTATAGTTATGTATTATTTATTTATTTTATTTATTCATTTAAATAATGCATATTGACTATTAACAAAGTTAAAATTTACGGTACTTAAGGATGATGCGCAGTGGTAGCCCGCGAAATTATTATTTTTTTGGGTTTTTTGTAATTTGCAGGTCCGTGTCAGGTTGTATCTTGATCAAAGTATGATACGCGGCAATAAAACATTTGTATTTACTTATATAATTTTACCCATAAAAATCATCAGTACATCTCTCTAAGTTAGATTTCGTGCAGATTCGTTAGATTTCGTTCGTTTGAAGAATCTGCACGAAATCTAACTTGATGAGATGTATTGATGATTTTTATAGTTAAAATTATGTAAATACATATGTTTTATTGCCGCGTATCATATTTTGATCAAGATACAACCTAACATGGACCTGCAAATTGCAAAAAACCCAAAAGAAATTGAATTTCGCGGGCTACACAGCGCAATCACCTTAAACAATTTCATTCGAACATTTTGAAATAAAAACAGAAAGATTTGCATATTTTTAAACAAGTGAACAAGCTGTGTTTTGTTCAACGATACATTGTAACAAATCTACTCGCCTACAGAAATAAAAGGGGGCTAAAGTATGACTTGAAACAATATATTAAATATTAAAGGATAAAAAATACAGACCGGTTTTTAAAAAACACATCCTACCTAACACACACAGTTATTTAACGCGAAGGTAGAGGTTAGCTTGAAGTAGTAATTTGAGTAAGTCCAGGTTAGGCAAACACGCACGGATAGTTTGGAAGAGGAAGATTTTGAATTGAATCGCTCCGATAAATTAATGGTTATTTTCTATAACCCTCCTTTAGGGATCGACCGCAGTCGGGTAAGTTATAGTCACGGAATCAGTTTTCCCGGTCGAAGAATACTTTTAGGAGATGTTTCGTTTATAGCTTCCGGAGCAGAACTCACCGTCTCCGAGTCTTCCACCCATCGATTCATCAGCGTTTTTCGAAATCGTCTTCCAATTTCAGATCCTTTCCACATTTGAAGCTTTCCGTCATCAGAATGCCAAACGCCACAGTCAATGCTTGAATCTGCCAGTAATATACGTTGAAAAACCTCTAACCTCTTCGATGAATTTCAAGTGTGTGTGGATTAATTTTATAAAAGTAATTTATGATACAGCTATTCAATAATAAATCAAAATTATCTATAAAATACAATATTTGACCTAACATATTGATAAAAAGAATTTAGATTACATAAATCAAAAGAAACGTTCATAGTCTATGCCATTATGAAACTCTATGAAAGATAGTTAGAAGAAAAAGTAAAGACAGCCTGACGTAAGTGTCATAACAATGAAAAATACCTATAGGTGTTTTTATTTCAGATTTTAAAGAAAAACGAATTGTTTTAGACCAATTCACAAGTTACAATGTAAATCTTTATAAAAGATAAATAAAAATGGATGCAGTGTAAGAAATTGTAGTAAGTGATGTAGTGAAATAAATAGATACTATATTTCCCCATCAACCCCGAGAAAATTTTCAACTCAATTGAAAATTTTGAAGGTTAAAAATATTACAGCATTCACAAAACGTACATACTTCATTCAAATACACCGACATCTTACGAAGTTAGGTCAGGTAGGATTCACATTCAATGATCACTACTCAACCTGATAAATCAATAACAGTAGGCTTATTTTCGGAGTTGTAATCCGCTCGCGTCTAAAACCATTAAAAAGATGAAAAAATAAAATATATTTAACAAGGGCTTATTTTTATGGAGTTGTTAGCCGCTCCAGAAGATTCAAGGTTTAAGAAAAACCAAGTTTAAGAGAGAAAACTCAAGTTAGTTTGAGTTTAAGAATAACCCAAGTTTAAGAAAAACTTAGTTTAAGAGAGAGAACTCGTTAGTTAGAGTTCAAGTTTAAGAAAGGCTCAAGGGAGACTTGAGTTTAAGAATTAGAGGATATAAGAATACCTCTAAGGATAGAGAATGCATTAGGGGCTTGTTTAATGAGTTGCTACCGCTCAGAAAGAAAAAAAAAATGCATTAGGGGCTTATTTAGGGAGTTGCTACTGCTCAAAAAGAAAAAAAAAATGCATTAGAGGCTTATTTAGGGAGTTGCTACCGCTCAAAAGAAAAAGGTGGAATAAGTTTTACCGAATAGTTTTAAATGAGAGAGGGAGTATTTTAATGTTGAAGGTGAAATAATAAGTTTAAAAAAAAATATTCAAGTAATAAATTAAAGAAAATATCTCAAAAGAGAAAAGATTTCTAAAAAGTCCTGGGAAGTTGTTTAAAAGTTCAAAGAAAATAATTATATCCATTGTTAAAGATTAATGTTAAATAGGATTAAAATATTTTAAAGGGAGGTAAGTAAGGGTTAATGAGTGCAAAAGACGACTCAAAGAGAGTGAGTGCTAAAGACGACTCGAAGGGAGTGAGTGCTAAAGACGACTCAAGAGAGTTTAAGAGGTCTCTTAATATTTAAGAGGTCCCTTAGTATTAAAGAGGTCCCTTAGTATAGAGGAGGTCCCTTAGTATAGAAGAGGTCCCTTAGTATAGAGGAGATCCCTTAGTATAGAGGAGGTCCCTTAGTATAGAGGAGGTCCCTTAGTATAGAGGAGGTCCCTTAGTATAGAGGAGGTCCCTTAGTATAGAAGAGGTCCCTTGGTATAGAGGAGGTCCCTTAGTATAGAGGAGTTCCCTTAGTATAGAGGAGGTCCCTTAGTATAGAGGGTTTGAGAGGACTCTTAGAGGGTTTAAGAGGACTCTAGAGGGTTTAAGAGGATTCCTAGAGGGTTAAGAGGACTCCTAGAGGGTTAAGAGGACTCCTAGAGGGTTAAGAGGACTCCTAGAGGGTTAAGAGGACTCCTAGAGGGTTTAAGAGGACTCCTAGAGGGTTTATGAGGGCTCTAGAGGATCCGAATTAATGATGCAACTATAAAATAACCACAAACAAAAAGAAAGGCACAGAGGCACATCGAAAGTTGTATGTGTGTAAGAGTGTAGAATAGTGAAGTATTTGTAATAGGTGTTATATAGATATTAGGTTTGTATAAACGACTACAGGATATTCTCCTATAGTACGTCGAAGAGTAAACCAAACCCCAACTTGTAAGTGACCACGGATGGTTTTAAGAACACTCACAAGCGAAGAATGGGTACGATTACCAGTGGGTAAACGTAGTGGTGTGCAAGTGTGTGGGGTGCAGAATAATGATGTAGAAGTAGAGAGTTATGTGTAGGTGGTAACGATTATAGGATATTCTCCTATAATACGTCGTAGAGTAAGCCAAACTCAACTTGAAAATGACCACGAATGGTTTTAAGAACACTCGCAAGCAAAGAATGGATGCCAATTACCAGTGGGTAAAGGAATGTGTGTGGGGGTGTAGTATAAGTTTGTTAAGTATGTGCTGAAGAGGAAAGTAAGTTAGTATTAGACCTACCTAGAACCTAATATATGTTATAAAAAAGAGACTAAGCCAAATACGAGTCCGAAAAGAAATAGTACTAGAGATAGTTTATTTTAGAATTTTGAAAAAGATTTGAAAGAGCTAGCTTTGATTTTATATTGGGCGCCAGACTGTAACAAATCTACTAAAAGACTGTAACAAATCTACTAGCCTACAGAAATAAAAGGGGGCTAAAGTATGACTTGAAACAATATATTAAATATTAAAGGATAAAAAATACAGACCGGTTTTTAAAAAACACATCCTACCTAACACACACAGTTATTTAACGCGAAGGTAGAGGTTAGCTTGAAGTAGTAATTTGAGTAAGTCCAGGTTAGGCAAACACGCACGGATAGTTTGGAAGAGGAAGATTTTGAATTGAATCGCTCCGATAAATTAATGGTTATTTTCTATAACCCTCCTTTAGGGATCGACCGCAGTCGGGTAAGTTATAGTCACGGAATCAGTTTTCCCGGTCGAAGAATACTTTTAGGAGATGTTTCGTTTATAGCTTCCGGAGCAGAACTCACCGTCTCCGAGTCTTCCACCCATCGATTCATCAGCGTTTTTCGAAATCGTCTTCCAATTTCAGATCCTTTCCACATTTGAAGCTTTCCGTCATCAGAATGCCAAACGCCACAGTCAATGCTTGAATCTGCCAGTAATATACGTTGAAAAACCTCTAACCTCTTCGATGAATTTCAAGTGTGTGTGGATTAATTTTATAAAAGTAATTTATGATACAGCTATTCAATAATAAATCAAAATTATCTATAAAATACAATATTTGACCTAACATATTGATAAAAAGAATTTAGATTACATAAATCAAAAGAAACGTTCATAGTCTATGCCATTATGAAACTCTATGAAAGATAGTTAGAAGAAAAAGTAAAGACAGCCTGACGTAAGTGTCATAACAATGAAAAATACCTATAGGTGTTTTTATTTCAGATTTTAAAGAAAAACGAATTGTTTTAGACCAATTCACAAGTTACAATGTAAATCTTTATAAAAGATAAATAAAAATGGATGCAGTGTAAGAAATTGTAGTAAGTGATGTAGTGAAATAAATAGATACTATAACATACACCATTAAAGACGTGGGTAGCGGGTATCCATCACATTCTGTCACCCAACATTGGGTGATCGATCTTTTAAAAAGTTACATTTACGTCCGTCAGCGTCACTATACTGGGTTGGTGACATTGTAATGGATGTTCTCACAAACATGGAAATATTTCGACGAAAGAAAGTATTTGCCTTTGCAAGTAAACTGTACCGTATGAAATTCGTGAAAAGTCATTCGTCTAATATGGCTTTTTTGTGTTTAAGGCATCGCTCATGTGGTCTAATATATAACTAAAAAACCTGGCCAGAGAATTTAGACATGAATCAAAACAAAAATGAAGTAAATTTGATTAGTAGTTCTCCAGTAGTAGGTATGCATACTAACGAACAGACAGACAAAAAAGACGATAATTATGTCTCTCACACCTTTGACCAATGATGGTATACATGTCGCAACCAACTTGCCGAATTGATCGCAGTAACTAAGCCAGGGAACCCTGACCAAATGGGTTAGGTTAGGTTAGAACTATGACCAACCGCGTGTGAGCCGAGCGAGCGAAGCGAGCGCTGCCGCGGAGCAGCTGGCGAGCACTACTTCCAAAGGCTAGGCTGTTAACTAAGCGGCTAATTAAGCTAGTTGGCTGCGACATATCTACCTATAAGATAAATGCACATCTATTGAAATTCAGTATTCGAGTCTGTTTTTAGTATTTGTTGTCAATAAACGTAATCACATTTCATACAGTTCAGAGATAGATTGACATGGCTATTATTTGATGCATTTAATTATTCAGTTGAATACTAAAATCGCAATGCAAGTTTAAAATAATGTATTATTATTCAGTTGAATACTACAATCGCAAAGCAAGTTTAAAATAAGGTATTATTATTATAAGCCTGTGTTGTCCCACTGTAGGGCAAAGGCATCCCTTCCCTCTTTCCACTTTTACCGGTCTACTGCTATTGCGGGCCAAAATACCCGGTAATACTAACAGTTATTATTGTTGTTGTGGTTACCAAAAATCTCTCGTCAAACTCAGCTCGCTCGTCAAACTCGCTCGTCAAACTCAGTGCAAAATATTCGATAGTGTTTTAACGATTGTATCCGCTTGAGTAGCGATTCAATCTACTAGCTTAAATTCTAGCTAAAGCAGTGATCAAATTGTTTTTTGGTTCATAATATTTTAATTTTATTTTCTGTCAATTTTGCGGTTATTGATATGAAATAAATTATTATCGTATGGTATTTATAAAATTAATACCTCTGCCAAAAAATTGCACATTGCCTGAAAAAAGAAAAATCATGTATCAACTGGTTGGTATTTCCAACTTTTCAGCCCAATTTTTCTTAGCCACATATTTATTTCTTACTACATCTTTGGCTCATTTGTGCTCTCACAAGTAATGTACAAATATGTGTCGGAAAATTAAGGGTGTGGTATAGACGAACAAACTGAACCACTTTCTCCCGGGGATCAACATCGTTGTCGTGTATATACAAAAGGCTACTTCCTACTATGTATATACAAAGTTTTTCAGACTATTAGCAGGCAAAGCTTTCCAGCGGTTTCCATAAATGGTTTAGTAAATTGAGAGCACCGCAAAGTTGCGTCGACTCCTGAATATTTATTAACATTATTGAAGCTGTTACGGAAAATTAAATTTCATCGTCACAGTTTTATAACAGCGGTAGCGAATGGAGCAACAAGTTACTAGGATTGTCATTTTATGTACCTAGCTGATTTTAAAATTACTATAAAACGATTTAAGAATAGTTGTTTGTAAAATAATGAGTAATCAGAATCCCGAAAGTCTGATAACCAGTAATAATAATATTATACTTGTTATTTTATAATAATAATAAAATAACAAGGGGTACTGGGTTATAGAAGTCAGATAGGCAGTCGCTCCATGTAAAATACTGATGTTCAGCTGCATCTGATTAGACTGGAAGCTGACCCCAACATAGCTGGGAAAAGGCTGGCAGATGATGAGTAACAGAGTGCACTTATACCGCACTCTGTTACTCATAATCTCATCATCTATACCGAAGAAACACATGCAGTGTTCACCAAGGTGCTAAGGCTAGTAAAATAGTTTATTAGATGGTTCATAATTCATACTAATTGTAGACATGTAGGGCTGGCTGATATGACCACAGTGGATGTATTTCGACAAAAATAATAAAATGTAGGTATGCGACGCTTTTTTTTTTTATTTTTTTATTATTAATTCACAAAACTGATGTACAATCACAAATGCAATGAAGTAATTACAACAGGTCTGATTGACATCTACTAGCTGTGAATCTAGTATGCAATTTTATGTTAAACACTTACTATTAAAATAAAAAAAGTTAAACAAAACTTACGAATTGTGAACTTCCAACAATTACATAATGAAAAGTTTTGGGAAAGAAAAATTAATGTAAACATTAATAAAGTAGTCCTAACTGAGTCTATAGAACCAGCAAAGCCATCCATTTCACCACGACTGGGGTTTGCAAGAGAAAGCATGCGGCAAATGGGCGAAAAATGACCTATATTAGTTTGACTATGAGGCAGGACGAAAGTCTTACGGTTAATTAAGCGGCTACTACTTAATACATATTCAATATAATTCATATAAATTTAATTTCAATCATTTACCTATACATCTATACATAATCTTCTATATCTATAAAAATCAATGCCACTTTTCGTTGTAATTTTATAACTCAAGAACGGCTGGGCCGATTTAGCTGATTTAGATTTTGAAATGTTTGACGTAGTCCAGGGAAGGTTTAAACGATGAGAAAATTGGAAAATTCTGGAAAACTGAAAGTGGATTTTATATGGGAATATTGAAACTGGGACAGGACAACGTCTGTCGGGTCAGCTAGTATAATATAAATTGAAGTCGCTTTTCGTGTTTGTCTGTGTGACTGCATTGTTCTTCTAAACTCCACAACGATTTTGATGGGGTTTTCAACATCATCTAGAGCATTTATTCCGGTTTATTTATGTATAGAATACATTAAAATTAAATTTGCATGTATAAAGAAACGATATTTTGTCAAGTCGTAGAAACGCGAGGCGCGAGTCAGAGTTTTTTATAATTCATTTACCCCCAAAAAGTTTCCTACCAAAGCAAATTCGTGTGTTCTCCGAAAAAATCCACTCATAATATAACGAGGCAACAATACATGTCCCTAAGCAATACGCAGCCATTAAAAATTACCTACCCACTTCGGATCTAACATGGTCTCGAGCTAAAAGCATCAAAGGCGTCACGTCTTTTGCCTCGGCTCGTTTTGTTTGCCGAACGTGAAAATATTTTTCTTCATCGTAAGAAAACCTCGAATAATAATAATCCTTAAACAAATTTATGGTACACTCTTGAGAGTTCATAACACAGAATGTGATTGTAGTCTGTGAAACGAGTGTAAATAGGCCCCTTTAATATTACAAAATTGTGGAAATATTTATATTTTTCTGAATTAATGGTTGAAAAACATTGACGTTGCTTAAAGTTAAGACAAGCTTCTTAGACGTAATAAAAAAACTTTTTTACACAAAAAAAAAACACTACCAAGTGAAAAATAACTTTAATTTCGGATTTCGAAAGTCGGTGTCTATAGATCTATATTTTAGTTTTTTAACACCGACCTCCAAAATTAAAGTTATTTTTCTCTTTGTCGTGTTTTTTTTATTGGAAGTCGTTTTTTTTTTTGGTAAAAAAGTTTTTTATTTTTCACTTTAGTTATGGTACCTACCCCACAGCAATTCGTATACCATTGCTTGCTATGTAAACAACAGTGACAGGAAGTATTATAACATCATCAAGAAAGATGATTAAATACGTATTATCGAAACTAACTCAAAAACTACCCAAGGTAAGACAAAAATTGATATGGGACCACTGCGCAAGCTCCTCCTCTACCAAATGAAAAATCGGTCCAAAATTGACGAAAATATCGATGAACATAAATACATACAGACAAACATATAACTTCCTCCTTTTTTAAAGTCGGTTAAAAAAACTATTCAATAGCGAGTCGGGCTCATACAATTATGGTTCCGAACCAATCTACGCAGGCAGTCTGTGGAACGGTCGTTGGCCCGCCGTAATTACTGTACTGCGCGTAATTAATAAACTTGCGCTAGCTCCTAAACTATACATTTAAATGGCATAGTGTCAAATAAAAAAATTATCTACAGTAAGATTCAGCTAACTAACAATTTTTATTTGATGCCGGCTTCTGCCCGCGACTTCGTCCGCGTGAAATTTGTTACCCCCACCCACCCCGTAGTACGTCCGCAGTTTTATTTCGTTTTTGCTTAACGTTCTTTCTGACTTTTTTATTTTTGCTCGGCTCCTAAAGGTCCTAGCGTGATCTTAAATAATCTATAGCCTTCCTCAAGAATTGGGCTATCTAAGGCAAAAGATAAGAATTTTTAAAATCCGACTAGTAGTTTCAGAGATATTTATTTATTTAAATAACATACAGCTAAAACAAACAGATCAAGGACAGTACATTAGTCTGAAAGACAATTACAGGTCTCCACTTATAAAAAACAGAGAAAATAGAAAAAAAAACCTAAATTCTAAGGAAATTCACACCTAGTTACTAAGTATAAAGCATAATTGCTATGCGTTCAAACATATAAAAACACAAACAAATCCTTCAGCTGTAATATGAGTCTAAATAAATTAATAATAATTATGTAGGTCAACAGGCCTTCGTAAGTATGCACCTATTTTTGGTTTTTTTTTTTCAGCAATTATAAGTGTCGCAAACCACTATAATTTTCCTTTAAAGTATGAATAATTAATTACCATTTATTTATACTAAAATTAAAATTTTAATCTGCTGGGGATAACACTATTGATGCCTCATATTAAGCTCCTTTCACCTAAGTTTTCATGGTGAGATATTTACAGAGTAGCACTACGTACGGTCGTGTTGTTTCTTTCTTTGATCCCTAAACACGATACTTTTTGCCAAAGGTTTCAGAGGCTTTTCGGCGGTCATGGTGTCTTTTTACAGGATCCTTACAAATTGGCGTTATTTGTTTTAACTATTTGACTTGCTTTTGATGTATACACCGAGGGCTTATTTTATATTTGTTGATTAAAATAAAATTAATGTTTCTTGTAAAAGTGACTTGGTATTTTATGCTTACGAATCAATCAATGAAAGCTCGGTTAGTCTGCTGATGAAAAGGCAACCTAGTTTAGTCAAATTAACTGATAAATCAAGAAGTTACAAACAATAGTTTAAAACAAACGCTATAGAAGTTCGTAGGGAAAAGTACATTCGTACATTCCCCTACGAAGGGAATAAGGTAGTAAAGTAAGGGAGTAAGGGACTGTTGAAGAACACTCCCTTCGCCCACAGACGAAATCGGGCGTGAAGTGGAAGGGCTGTATAACATTAGATCGGGAAAAAAGTTCTTTCGTATTTTATACACAAATTCAAGACATTTTTTGCATAGTTTATTTACATTTTTTTACAATATAATAAGTGACATTTGCCAAATAGGTCAAAACTGTTTTGTAGTCAACCCCTAACTCTTCAGCTATGTCGTAACTACTAATATCTTGCTCCACATTTTCAAAAATGTCGTCGACCTTATCCGTAACAGTGCGACCACAGAGGCGACCAGTGAGCTGCATCTTTGACATCAAAATTCCCGGACTGAAAATGCTTGAACCAACTTTGTGCTACTTTTACTGACACTGACACGAAAATTTCTGACGTTTATGAATCGTTCATAAACGTCAGAAATTTTCGTGGCTTGTGTTGCATTTTTACCTTTTTCGTAATTTTTGTTGTAATAAAACTTCAAAATGTTTTTCGAATTTCTGCCATAGATTCACTCATTTGGCGGACAGAAAAACAATTGAAAAATAGCGGGAAATTCTACTTTAAAAAAAAAAACATCTATCTAATGGTATCAGAACCAGCCAGATACAAACAGCACAGCAAAAGAGATTTCACAACAACTTTATACCTATAAATAAAATACGAAAAAACTTTTTTCCCGACTAGGTATTATGCTCTGTAACACTAAACCTATAAACTTATTCATAATACTAAGGTATTCTGCTTACCCAGTAAGATCTTCTTAGTCGAGTACTTCATTACGAAGGAACCCAGTAATGATATACTTACGTAAACCTTAAGTATATCACACTGTTGTTTCAGTGTTGGTCTTAGAACTTTGAATTTGCTTCTCATTAGCAAATTGCGTGGGTAGCATTATCCAAGGGACGGGTGCTTAAAGACGTTATCAATTATTATAGAATTTAAGCTTAGAATATATCTCATTTGTTTAACATCCGTTTAATATAATGGCGCAGAATAGACTTTCAGAAGTGGTCCTCGTGTTAGTGGTTCAGCAGCTTCAATTCAATATCATCAGGATTGTATTTTCAGATATTTTAGGGTTCCGTACCTCAAAATAAAAAAACGGAACCCTTATAGGATCATTTCGTTGTCCATCTGTCTGTATGTCTGTCAGTCTGTCAAGACTCTTTTTCTCAGGAACACGTAAAGGTATCAAGTTGAAATTAATATGAAATACGTAAACTTAGAATCCCTTGAAGCTCTAAAAATATCAAGCTTTTATGTCAACGAAATAAAAAAATACAGCCATTTATTATTATTATTATTATTATTATTATTATTATTTTTTAATTTAGCAAGAAGCAAGGTCTCACAGAACCAGTAAAGGAAAAAGTTCGAAAATAGTTTGTATTTTTATCACATATTGTTTTTTTTTTGCGATTACAAACCTAAAAGATAGTGGGCAAATGTGGTCCAAGCGTCGCCAAGGATGAATCATATACCAAATGAAAGGGTACAATGTACTGTTCAAACATGCAGAAGGGCATCAAAATCTATCCGAGAGATTTCGAGAAATGATAGCTTATTTTTGCCTCAGAAGATTATTATTATAGTTTTTTCTTGTTAATTATAGTTAAAAATCATTACTTCATACTTATAATCATCATTATTCATCATCATCATCATTGAATACTACGGATTTTTTATTTTGCTTCATTGTCGAGTATTATTATAGTTTTTTCTTGTTAATTATTATCGTTAAAAATCATTACTTCATACTTATAATCATCATTATTCATCATCATCATCGAGTAATGATAGATTTTATATTTTGCTACATTGTAGGTATATTATTTGTTATAGGTAGGTATTACGTCTGTATAGTTAAAAATCTTCGCATCATATTTTTATAATAATCGTTGTTTGGTATATGACTCATCCTTGGCGACGCTTGGACCAACTCCCATACACGTTTGCCCACTATCTTTTGCATTTGGAGAATTGACCGTGACGTATATCAATGTATGGGAGAAGAATTAAGTACAATGTTAATTTTATTTTAGGGATAAATTTTATTCTTTTCAACTACGGAACCCTTCATTATGCGTGGCCTGACACTCACTTGGCCGCTTTTTTTTGAGTCACCATTTACGAATTGAATTTACTATACCTATTACGGTGTAAAAAAATGTAAGTACAGGCAATTTTAAATGGACCACTAAGCGAGTTTGCGGCCCAAAGTTTGAGCAAAAAAATAAATTGACTTTTATGTACTAAATAAGTAAACGTAAGAAAGTACTCGATTGAGTCGCGACGCTGCGCGTCTCATCGTAAGTGTTCCTGTCATGAATAAAATATTTACCTACTTAAGATAATTCCCTATTTTAAGAGGATATATCGAAGCTTGTTTAGCTCGGTGTGTAAGTGAAATGGCGTTATGGCTGTCTAGTTTGACGTGAGAGATAGAAAGACTCTCACGCGCACCGGAATTTATGAAGACAAAATGCTACACTTAAATAAATTTTTAGTTTAGCAAGTTCTTAAAATATTTAAATACCTTAGATTTAAAGCAAATTTTACTGCACTATAAGAAACTGTTTACGTATAATCGTATAAAACAAAATAGACGGTGCTACTTTGGTTTTTTTTTCTATAGAAAAAATTTCAAGTAATCATGTTTCGCAGTAGACAATTTATTCAAATAACACTTACGGAAAATCCAAATGATTTAACCATACATTTGGTTTTATAGGAATTTTAAAAACACAAAATTATCGCTGTATCCCCTTAAGACAGCGACAGACAATAAGCTTCCCGTTAAATGTTTGATCGATGCTCTCCTTCTAGAGAACAATTAATGATAAATCTTTTGTTAGATTTCAGTATGTATAAAAAGTGCTTAGTAAAGCTTTAGCTAGAATATTGAACTAGCCAGAAGTCTAAGCTGAGGCTAAATTATAAAGAAACAACAAAAATATCGATTCCATTGACAAAAAAGTTTAGGTATTTTTTATTATGAAAAGTACTTGAATAAAGAGCTTACAATTGAGCGTTTTCAAAAGATTGAACGTTACTCTCTCGCTGTGGAAAGCTTTTGTATACCACGAAGTGGAAATCGGATACTTGAAAATGAAATGTTGAGTTCTTTCAAGTAATGTGGCTACGTGCTACGGCGTAGACACGAACGTAGCCGGCTGGGACTGCTACGGACTTTTTATGAGAAACTATTATTTTGAATTCAAAAGGAGATTCAAAATGAATAATTGGACTCAAAGATATACTGTTCATAGTTAGATACATAATTTGTATCAAATTTCGTAAAAAAAAAATGTAAGTAAGCAATTTTTTTTAAACAAAATTATTTCTGATATAAAATATCGGTGTCGATCATAAATCATAATACTCGTACACTATCAAACTATAAAAAGTATTACTTAGATTTAAAAAAAATACATATATTGTAGTGGACACAGTATTATTACCCTTATTATACAATAGGACACCGGATAACGTGTCACGGCTGAAAGGAATGCCGTCCAGTAAATCACTGTACACTTGAGGCCCGATAAATAATCTTCGGTCGGTATCTCATACATTCCTATCACATTCGCGTCGATTTGTAGGCCTTTCTTATTTCGGACAGAATTGATGGGCTCGTTTGAATATCAGAGAAGTTCGGTGTTCAATATGCGAGAGAATTTATGTCGGTACGTTTTCCATGGCTGGTTGTTTATTTGGTCGTGAGTGTAAAATTATTTTATGAGATTGTTCACCGTTTTTATCAAACCTGTAGGTTATTATGTTAAATGACATTATTTTTTCGTTTGTTTTGGCGGATAATTTTATCGAATAATCTAGGTTGCTATTTTTTATAAACAAGAATATTAGCCAAGTGGCTTGCAATACCCTCGAGAATATAGACTTAGTAGTCTGTACCTACCAATAAACTCTTGTAAGTAAAAGAGAAAAACCACATTTAAAAATCAGAGTTCTATGCTGCTAATTACATTCATTGTTTTCATAATATAGTACCGTAAGTGTATTGGAAGCAAGATTTATTTATGTAAGGATTTTTTACTAAGTTGAGATATATGGTTTTATATGAGGTGGTAAGGAGGAGCTCGTGGCTAAGTAATAACAGCCGCACGGGTCGATCCGTCAGGTTAAGCTACGCTTGCCGGGGTTGGTCAGTGGATGGGTGACCATCTTTACATACCGAGATCCCTCCGTGCCTCGGAAAGCACGTTAAGCCGTTGGTCCCGGCTGTTATTCGTGCATCTTTGACAGTCGTTACGGGTCGTCAGAAGCCCGAAAGTCTGACAACCAGTCTTACCAAGGGGTATCGTATTACCCAGTAACTGGGTTGTGGAGGTCAGATAGGCAGTCGCTCCATGTAAAATACTGGTATTCAGCTGCATCCGGTTAGACTGGAAGCCGACCCCAACATAGTTGGGAAAAGGATAGGCAGATAGATAGATGAGGTGGTAAGGAGCTCGTCGGTTCGTGGATGGGTGACCATCATAAAAAGACGTCACAACGTCTATGTGACTTATATCTTTGTTTACAACAGGTGAACGTAGGTACTGATTGTCGGACGATGGTATATGTCCGTCTCTTCTTACTTATCGAGACCCTCCGTGCCTCGGAAAGCACGTTAAACCGTCTTTAGGTCCCTGCTGTCATTCATAGATCTTTGACAGTCGTTACAGATAGTCAGAAGCCCCACTTGAAGGAAACTTGAAGGAAATAGGTAAAAAACAAAAGCTAAAATGTCCGGCACAATCAATTTTCCATTACCACCGAAGTGACAAACTCCGAATAATAATAATAAAAAAATTGGTTGATAATATCCAAAAAGTTTAGTGTAAGTGGTCGGTATTATAAGGATTTCTTGGCAGCTGTAATATTCCACGTGGAAATCCCAGACAATACTTAGACAAAGGCCAACCAGGATTAGGTATCGTAAGTAGGGGTGGTTTATAAAGCCCGTTCAAGCAGGTATAAAAGAGCTTATTATATCATAACAGTGTGGGAAAAACTCTGTGAAATTCTTAGGTAAAAAGTTGGTGTTTTTAAAAGCAATTTTAGTAGGGTGTTGGACATTAATAATTAAATATTGTGGAGTGAAGAAGACGTCGAAGTGAATTTGCTCTTATTTTAGCACTTAGTTGCCACTTTTAATTATCTTAGATACTGCTTTTAACGGCATCGGTTTATAATTATTTTTGACTTGTTTGTGGCAAACTCAAACTCAAAGCATTTATTTCAAATAAACCAATTACAGGCACTTTTGAATTGACAAGGGGTCGGTCAGTCAGAAACATGAAGCTAGTTGCTAGTAGGTTCCTATGGTGAAGAAACTCCACGGACAACTTTTAAAATCAAAATTTTGCTACAAAATATTGGTAACATCATTCATGTGGAAAATTTACATGTGACAATAATGTAGAAAGTCGTGCACGTTAAGTGTCCGTAATAAAAAGATAAAAACTAAAAACAACTACACTCAACACAAGTCGAGGCAGCTAAGAGATGACCAGTCCCAACTGACAGCGCCCGTTCACGAACATGACGCATGGCTCAGCACCATTTAGCTCAACCATTTTGAAGAGAACTTAATGATCCAACACACACGCCACCACCAGCTAGACATTTGAGAGAGCATGACATACTCTCCAGGGCACATTCAAGTCAATGAAAGACGTACCTACCCAGTAAACGGTAGCTTTATATTAGCTACATAGTGCTCACATATGTGCTATGCAATTGTACAATAATAAGAGATAGAGATTGAATTTAAACATGCAAAGATAGTTTTCTCTCTTTCTAATCTTCAGCAGCTCCAACAATATTTTCGAATGCTAATCAATTATTATAAGCGTCCTTGTGGAGCAGGACCAGCGGCGTTTAGCCAAGCATTTTTATCAGCGATGTAATCCCCCAATTTATAATAAGCCTGGCTTATTGGCATACTCTGTTTATTTTATTCAAATTATTTTTTTATGAGAGTCGTGGTAGTAAGACTGCTTACAACAGTAGTTACTTACAGACTTATGTAGATAGTACTGAATCTCATCAACTATATCGACGGCCGCAAAGTATATACGGTTATCTACAAAATCATGATTTTACACGAGAGCGAGCGTTTTGAACGCAAAACTGTGATAAATACCTAATAGAAGAACAAAACTATATTTTTCTGTTTTACAACATTTAGTTAATAGGGCATTACCAAGGAAATGTAAGGCCAATTACTGTAATTGTTTTTTTTCCAAAAAACGGTCGATACCTTTATCTACTTGGTACAAAAAACAAATAACTAAATGAGTCAACTGCCATATTATATCCGCTTCTATGCGGGACTTCTTAATTGCTCAAGCTTAATATAATTTTAAATATTAAAACAGATAGGTATTACTATTCTTTTGTATTTTACATTGTTGATTGCAATGATAAATAAGGTAGGTATGTAATAACTGTCCTTATTTAACTATTATTTGTAACGCCGAAATGATTTATTATTGTTGTTGCACTAAAATAACGCAATATTAAAAAGCAGACGTTAAAACGGCTACATAATATGTGACTGATATCTTTGTTTACGGTATAAATGTCCGTGTCTACTTCGTCACTTTGTGAACAAGAGGTGTACCTAGTTGTCGTTATAAACGTGACTTAATAATAGTAAAAATTGAGAATTGAACAGAAAAAATGCTATGTTAAAACAATTAATTCTCACTCGAATTATGAGAAAAAGTGAATTTCGTAAAAAGAGCAGTTGACTCTTTGTACTTTGCTATCATAGATATTTACAGATCCGTACCTACCTATCTCTCTAGTTTGCACGAGCTGAATAAGAGTAGTTCATCCAGTGATGAAGATGATGATGCCAGAAAATTGCTTTATTGTGGCTACACCCAACGCTTTAGGTACTCAATTATTGAAGACTAGCTGTAGGTACCTCGCGATTTCATCCGCATAAGTCTCAATCCTGTGGGAATATCGGGATAAAAAGTATTCAATATCCTAACCCAGGCTAGACCTGGGTTAGGATGTGCCAAATTTCAGACGTCTTAGCGTGAAAGCGCAAGAAACAAACTCACTTTCGCATTTATAATATTAATGTTAGGATGAGGCAACATATCTTTACAAGTGTCGTGTACTATATACTTTCATCTCATATTCAAGGGCAGCTAGGTACTCATCCTCTGCATTATTTAATAAGCCGTCTAAAAGTTTGACCTACTTACCAATTCACGTTCTTCTCATTATGATCGAACATCTGAAACAAACGTAAACTAGAATTTATATGTGTATTTAAGTTTTTAAAGCTGTTGTTTTTAATATTTACGATACCGTACTGGTAAAGCTTGCAATAAGGAGGAACTAAACAACATTGACAGAAGTAGTTCTGAGAATCTCAATTTTATCCGAAATGTATGATGGAACTCCTATTATTAACATTCGTCGAAAAAGTCAATCAAGCAAGGAAATTATAGAACGACTAAAAGCACTCATAAGCAATGTCCGTTCAGACCCATGTCAAAACCATTGTTCGTTCGCTTTCAAGGGAAAATTCAATATCCCACAAATCTCCATTGATCTTTTATGCATCACATATTTTTGTGTCGAACTTGCCTGTTCTCTGTTTATTCCAGTAACATAACAATGGAATCTGTGAGGTACTTTGTGACCTTTGTCGTCAGTGACGAGACCTTTTTAATTGATAAATGAATTGTTAATTAGGTGTGACTTTGACTTTGAATTTGTTCCAGATTTGGAACCTACCCAAAATAGTAACCAGCTGTCAACGTTTTAAAACAACCTTGGATTTGCAAATAATTGGTTTCTGTTATTATGTTAACGTTTGCCTGTTCTTGTACGAGACAACTCATTGGCAATGAATCCAAAATATGAGAGTATTGCTATGAGTTATTCTAATATGGAGTGCCACATCAATATATCAGCTAAGTTTAAAGAGATAGGTACAATTACTAGAATTCAATTTCATATATACGAACATGGTATTCTCGAAAACATGCAACATTGAAATCGTTATTTCACGAGAAAATCGTAACTATAAGTTACTATTTTCTCGTGACTATAATTATAATCACGAGAATTCAACATTTCGTTGTAAAAATATTTTTCACAGCTTAACTTTATTAACATTTTATAGAGAGAACAAGAATCAATTAAAACTCTCTACAAGCTTAAAAGCTTTTCAAGTAATTCTTGGTCTCTTAGAAACAATATTTTTATTACAAGAAATATAATGGCCTCCATGTCTCACTGGAACTAAATCCAACATAACATAATATCACGCCTGTATTCTGGGCAGAGGTGTACATAAGTACGTCATTTTGGCAGTTATGTTCAAGGACCATGTAATAGGTGCCGAGCCTAATGCCTTCAGCCGGGCACAAATCCAGTCTCCAGGCTGCTACTGACAAATTCCAGATAGAAAACCAAATTACAGTTTTCCTGACCTCAGGATCGAATCTAGGACCCATGCTCAATTGAACAGACCAACAAGCAGCCAATGGGGAAGGTCGTGCAAAGCTAATTGTAGATGGCGTGATCATAGCTGGGTCCCTAGGGCCTATAAATTTGGTTTTATTTCACTGTTTCAAGTATTTACAAGTATTTGACGTGGCTTGTCAGAATATAAAACCTTAAATATTTCCTCGTAACCACTTTCTTCAAAATGCTTCGAACTCTGTTTAATGTCTAAAAATTTTTTACGAATAGTTTTAATCCACAATCTTCTAATTTTAGGGTCTTTCGGGTGGACTCTAATTTCAGAGTATTTAGGAACACAATAACGCGTCATTTTCTTAAAAATAAGATAAAACCTCCTCACGCCTTGTATTATTAGCTTATGTAGGAATTAACTACGACAGCGCCATTTTGACAGTTGCCTTCCCCATTATCACGAAAGTAAAGAATAAATAGTTTATTTAGTATCCTAACACCAGTCAATCAATCTGCCTAGCCTTTTCCCAACTATCCCAACATCAGTCAATATTAAAAAAAAAAAATATAAATAAATACGATGTAATATAATTATGATGATGATAAATAAGATGTATGAGAAGTAGTTTCGGAACAGCTTCGAGGAAATTGGCAGGTCAAGCGGTTATCAAAACTAAAACTAATTCGTTTAAAATAATGTTCGGCAGGATGGAGTTTGCCAAATAATTGTATAGCTCCGGAATTTTGGAGCTAACGGTTTTGAGAGCAGATTATGATTAATTTTCTAGATATCGCGTGGTCATTCCATTTTGGTTCGGATTTGGTTTTTCAATGGTATTTTGGTGGCTTCTACAGACTCCAATTTTATTACAATGTTTTCGTAGATCTACACGAGACATATTATTATGAGTGGTTAATTCCTAATAGGTGCGGTGTCAGTCTAATGTTAGAACCTAAGCTAGCTTTTCTGTACGGCCTTTGCATTAAAATAACACCTTTTGCCGTCAGAGAGGGTGTTTCGCAACAAAGATTTATTTATAGGCTGAAAAGGTGCGATACCTTTACGATTTTTCTGTAGCAAAAATGGTGAAGCACCTAGTTTAATGCTTTCATAACGTCAACGTAACGTAACTTTTTTTTTCTATGGGTACCCACCTAGATTGAAAATACCAAAACTCGTAAAAATATGTCAAACCTTCTAAAAACGAAAATAGTAATAAGTACATGACCTAATTGTGAGGAGCTCGTGGCTAAGTAATAACAGCCGTACGGATCGATACATCAGGTTTAGCTACGCTTTCCGGGGTTGGTCCGTGAATGGGTGACCATATTTACATACTGAGACTCCTCCTACTCCTCCGTGAATATTTGACAGTCGTTATGGGTCGTCAGAAGCCCGAAAGTCTGACAACCAGTCTTACCAAGGCGTATCGTAACCCAGTAATTCGGTTGTGGAGGACAGATACGAGTAGGCAGTCGCTCCATATAAAATTCTGGCACTCAGCTGCATCCGGTTAGACTGAAAGCCGACCCTAACATAGTTGGCAAAAGGATAGGCAGATTGATTGAAATGAGATGTAGCCAGATTTTCCTTTACAATCACTAGGTACAACAAAAAACCGGCCAAGTGCGTGTCGGACTACGCACAATGAAGGGTTCCGTAGTTGGGATGAAATTATCCCAAGAACAAACTTAACATTATAGTTGAAAAACATGTTCTGTAATACATTCCAACAGTAAATGTAAGTTTGTATAATATTGATGGATTTACCATGTTATTTTAAGACCACAAACTTCTTATAGGTTTTCCGTAGAACTATTTTATGTATTTTTTTCAAAATTTTTGGCTCAGCAGTTTCGGAGAGGCTCAGTATTTTCGGGGGGAATGGTAAATTTTCGTCTATTTTCTTAAATAACTTTAAAAAGATTTATTTTAAAATTATAAAAAAAAAATATTTGAAACCCTCATTTGATATGTCACACGGTACAGTTTGCAAAACTTTTTTTTTAATTTTCTTATTTGCCCCCTAAAAGTGACCCCCATATTCAAAATTTATTTATTTACTTTAACCGTACGTGTTTGGGTCACAGAAATCCATATTTGTACGAAAAAACTTAATCGGTCAACTAGATTCGGAGCAAATTGGCTGTGACAGACGGACAGACAGACACACGAGTGATCCTATAAGGGTTCCGTTTTTCCTTTTGAGGTACGGAACCCTAAAAATCATAAACATCAATTTAACAACGATCCACAAGGCCCATAACCCAGTAATCACACACCTAACACAGGTGAACACGAAACAATTTCAGACTACTCCGTACCAAACACGATTCCCGCCTGGTCACGTATTAAGATATCACAATCGCCAACCCGGTGGCGGCGGCGGCGCCTCTACGAAAATACCGATAGTAATTCCATTATTGTTACTATCAATTTCAGAGAAATAGGACGCTATGGGTATTTACCACAGAATTTGTAAGGTTTACCTTACGTCTAACTGATCGGTAGGGACGTATAACCGTTTGTAAGTATGGTAGTTATTACACACAAGTTTGATAAGCCTTTGGTAAGCGATTAGACGGCTGCTGATTAAAATCAGCATCAGGCAGCATCTTTCTTGGCATTAATGCTAAAATGAACCTTTTTGGTACAGTCGTGAGGCACACACTGTTTTTGTTAAAAATTATAGGTCAGAAAAGCCCTAAACTTGATGTTTTTGAACTATCATAAATTATAACACCAATAATAAAATATTCAAAAAAATAATCACAAAAAATATCAAAAATTGGGAGCGATTCTGGTTGGTAGGTAAAGCAGTCGTCGAACCGCTAAGCTATTAATTTGCTTTGTTGAAAGTCGACTAAAATAGCCGTTCTTATTAATATGCCATGATTGATTGCTTAGCTCCATATAGGTATAGCGAGATGAAATCATTACCTCCGTTCAACGTTAAATCTGTAACTATCTGGAATGTTCTAACCCCTTAATTGACTACGCACCCCTTAATTGGCACGTGTTTTTTTTGACAAGGTTCGGTAAACTATAAAGGAATACAAACATAATGCAATATTGCTCATCCCCTATAGCAAATAGCGATGAGCCGTTGGTCCTACTGGTTAGTGGAGGTTAGATAGGCAGGTTCACCATGTAAAATACTGGTATTCAGCTGCATCCGGTAAGACTGGAAGCCGACTTCAAAATATTTGGGAAGTGGCTAGGCAGACGATGCAGCTGAAGTAGATTAGGTATAAGTTGTTATTTATGTACAGTTATTTTAATTCTTAATCTGACAATATTAGCTCAAATAAAGTTTTAAATCGAAAATCATGACTGACACAGATTCTATTAGAATACGAGCTAACTTACTTTAAACATACCTTTCACCTGCACAAACATTCCACAAATATTAAACCGAAAATTCTCACAAGGGCAAATTAAATCTGCATTAAGAAACTCTTGTCCTAAATTATAAGGAAATTTAATTAAGAGCTAATCCTAAAGGTGTACAGCATTTGGGCGAAACCATGACCAAATTAAGAAGACCCAAGGGATTCCTTCGCCGCCATCTTTGTTCAACAAAATTGGAGGACCAAGATACTGTAATGGTTTTTGTTAAGGTGGTTACCGCATCCAGTCTTTTGATTTATCGTTCTTACCGTCCGTGGCCACCTGAGCTGACGACTTTTATTGACCATTACATGAAAAACAACTCAATTTATGCTTTATAAAATATGAAAGCGTTTAGGTTTATAGAGTGAGAAAATTTTGCTGTTTATGACGAAACGTTTAGTGCATTGTGATGATTTAATACATCTTTTAAAAGTATTCAATTATATCTCTAAAGATATCATGCTGTGGACCACCAACAGTTTTCGTTTTGTCTCCCAATGGAAGCATTTATTTAATTATTGGTTGGGATTGTGTTTTCAGAATCCTAGCTATGATCATTTTTTTTTTACACTAATTATAAAAACCTTGCACCTATTACAGAAGAAGGTCGTAACTGGATTTAAAAAAAAACTTTATTACAGTTCACATTTTTTTTATTACAAAATCCGTTCTTACTTTGATATCTAAAACTAATTTACCGACTTTTGAAATCACAAAAAGAAGTAATTCGCAGTAACAACTTTGCCGGCTAGTCGATGATCGCACTCCAGTGAAAGAAGGTAGCAGGACCACGTCCTTTGATCTACGGCCCCGCAACGAAGAAACTTTAATAAAATGATTAAACTTTATGCCTCAGTGTTTATGATTACTTTGAAATACTTAACGTAATTTTCGGTAAAGAAAATAAGAACTTGTAGGTACGCCAAACTTTTTACGTATCGCTGAATTTATTAATCCGTTTTTTAAATGGACGTTTTTCATGTCATGGTTTGTTTTTGTTATTGAAGATGCTTTGACATCGAACGCATATTCAGCCTATAATGTCCCCACTGTTGGGACACAGGCCTCCACTCTGTGAGAGTGAGTGGGCTGTAATCTACCAAGCGGGCCCAGCGCCCAGTGCGCGTTGGTAGATACCTACCAACCCGCACTGAGCCCAGGCATGTCCTAGAACCAAAAATTAGAAGACAAGTGGCATCACAATGTGTCTTCGAATTTTTCTAATCATGATAGTTTCCTTCACTGTTTTTTTTTTTCAAAAGACTTACTACCTGCAAGTCTTTATTGAAATGCATTAACTAAAGGCAGTTCACCCACCCACTAAACCACAAACCCACTTCAGCAAAAACATTGTCCCCACGAAGTCCTAACAAGCCCTAACTGTGTGAGTACGGCGGATACTGAAAACAAAACATTACCTCCACAAACTGGGCCACTCATGTACAGTTAGAAATTATGAGCAAGACTGTTTATACGGACAACTATGTACTTGTTCAAGAGGGCACGTACTTCAAACAAGCCTTCGTAGATAATATTTGTGTTGGCGCCACTAATTCTCGTCTTCGTTACGGCTTGGTCGCGTCGCAGTTTCACCAAACAATTTGAAGTTTCGCGCAGTAAACACAAATAGAGACATGTTCGTCTTTTGATTGTTTAGTGTCAGACTATAAATATGATCACTTCATCAGGGCGTGTGATTACTTGACAGGGTAGTAGCCCCTTAAAAAAATAGGCCCTTAGTCTTAAGGGCCCATTTCACGATGTCCAATGGAACAGAATTTGTATGACATTATCTGCCAAGTAAGTTAATAGGAACTTAATCGTAGGTGGTGAAATGGGCCCTAAACTTTTTAAGAGGTCATTGTACTCATTATTACGAACAACTTTTAATATGGGTCCAAACCTGAAATAGCGAAAAAAAAATCAGCTGTTCAGTACATTTATCTACATCAAACTCTTCAAAATGTGATGAAATGATCCCTTAGAGGTTGTTGGTGTTTTAACAATAACCCTGAATATGTATTTTATATCTGTAGACTTTGAACGCTTTTTCTTATGAACCTAAGCGGTATCAAGCGACACTCAAGGGGTTCAAAATTATTCCTTGCTCCGCCATCCAACCATGCGGCCAATCACAGCGGAGGCTAGTAATCGACGCAGGAGATATTGTGGTGCACAAGTGTGTAAGACGCAGATGCAATATCTCTTCGCTCACTTTCATAGCCCGATGTGACGGCAATCCGACACAACCAGAGAGAGGTCAGGTGCGGGTACCAACGGCTTAACGTACTTTCCAAGGTACGGCGATATCACAACGCCAACTTCCTAACTCCGAGCAGCTGCTGAAAAATTCCTAATGGATAACACTTTTTCCAAACCATATTATCTGCATGCTGAAAGTCAATTAGTGTGGCCGTTCAACTTCGAAACAAAAAATAAAACAATTTATGGTTTCCCTACATGAAAATGTTGTGTTAAAAGAAAAACTAACATTTCTTCCATAAATCAAAAAACCAGTAACGATGTTCTATTACCTTTATTCATTACTAGCTTTTGCACGCAGCTTCACCCGCATTGTGATCGGAACACACACACACGCACACACGGAAACGTACTACCGAGATAAAAAATATCCTATGTCCCAGAGATGGACCAAAAGGTTGACCACATGGGCAGGTCCACAAGGCGAAAGAAGGAGAGGTAGACCTGTTGCTGGTTGGGAAGATGAGCTCAAGAAAACAGTCTGCCCCAAATTCAAGTAGCCCAATCTAGAGAGGACTGGCTATCTTTGGAGGAGGCCTTTACCTGCAGAGGGGTTCTTGCAGATAATTAAATATTTAACATAGGATTAATATTAAAAGTTATGTAAAAATCAACTAACTAAATTTAAGAACTAAACTTAATTACTAACAAAAATCTATAATACTAACATAGAATTTAACTTTTCATTTGTAATCTGCAACGAAATATAGGGCTTTTTATTTTTATTTTATTTTATTTTTATTTATTTACGTCCTAACCCAGGTCATGGTCTACCCATGTTCCAAATTTTATCAAAATCCGTTCAGCCGTTTTAGTGTGAAAGCGTAAAAAACAAACAAATAATCAAAAACACTTTCGTATTTATAATATTAGTTAGGATTAAGATTCACAAAGATCTAAACTTTTCTCGGTCAATAGACCTCACTTCAACCAAGCCCATTTAAAGATATTTACTGCCTGATAATAGTCCGTTTTACAAATTTAAGCGGACCTCTATTTAGTGTGTACCTTTGAAATTAATTCAGGAACAGTTCAGGGTAATCTTTAATTGTGTTAACTACCTCGTTTGGAAGGTAATTCGAGTTTAGATCGTCATTTTCCTTTCATTCATTAAGTATTTGTATATTTTATCTATAACTGAGTAAGTTTGGATTTAAGATCACATAAAGTACCTATTGATCGACAAACTGTGCAGCTTATGAAATTTAGAGGCTCAACTCAGCGCTTTTTCGAAGAATATTGTAATGATGGGTAAAATTTTAAAGCTTTCATGGAATGAAGTCTCGTCTGCTATAATAAATAAGCTCCTTATTTTAATTCCCGAGTATATATATTATGATGAAAACAAAAATGAAAACGCATGCGTGGGTTTAAACTGTAATTGTTTTTTCCTAACTTTCATCAAGACACTTCAGACGCATAAAAATACACACATACATACATAAAACTCACGCCTTCTTCCCATGGGGGTAGGCAGAATCTACAGAAAGCCCTGCTACAATCCGCAAATAAAATGACGCACAAAAAAAATTATTTAATTATTTTTCAAGTCAAGAACGTTCAATATCAAACATACATCCATATCAGTACTACAGTTGCACAGTACGGAATCCCTGCTGATATGCTCTTAAAGGGATTTGCGGTTCACATAACCCGGCTAAGTCGTTCAACCAAACGACAAAGTGGATTGTAACGGTCACTCAGTAAGTCAGTACGTATAATCTGCGCTGAGTGATTTTTTTGATACAGCTTTACTATTAGAGGGTATTAATGCTTTCGGTTCTTATAGTATTGATAATTATAATAATGAACGTGCACTAGACTTACCGCCAGTAACCTATAATTCTGAGATTTTTACACAGCTCAAATGCAGTATTGTTCTCCATCTCGCTTGATTTCCATCCATTTAAACATCGCTTTTAGCGATAATACCGCCATTTTGTCACCTTATCTAAAATTTCTGCATTTATATTTGTAATTCGTATGGTGTACATAATAATAGTATTCTATTCTATTCTATTCTAAGAAGTGTTGGTCTTTCGATATACTTTTGTGTCTGAATAACACTTTTGGTCAATCAATTCTTGCTGTCATTCTTTATGTGAGAAGAATGGAAGATAAGTTCGAAGTTTATTTTTATTGGGACCTCAGCTAAGTCATAAATAATAGGTCTTTACCTATGAAATTGCCGATTTGTATGAAAAAATTTAAACGAATTTTTTTCATGTATTTTTTATTTGTATTAATCAAATTCAAATTCAAATTCAAATTCAAATTTATTTATTAATAATCAGGCAAACAAGAACAGATTGGACGGTGACCCCCAAACCCCAAAATCGAAGTAATCACCCATGCAATCAATGCATCTTTGCCAACGCACTGGCAGTTTATTGATGCCCTTCTTAAAGAAATCAGCTGGTCGGGAGGCAACAAATTCTTCAAAGGCATTTTGTACTGCCTCTCGGGTATTGAATTTTTTTCCCGCCAAGAAGTTATCCAAATTCTGGAAAAAGTAGTAGCCTGTAGGCGCAAGGTCTGGTGAGTAGGGCGGATGACGGAGAGCTTCCAACCCCAGTTCTTGCAACTTGGAGACTGTCTGCTGTGCAGTATGAGGTCGCGCGTTGTCGTGCAGGAGCAGCGGAGACGAGCGATTGACCAATGCTGGTTGGAGATGTGCCAGCTTCTCCATCATTGTGTTCAGTTCTTCACAGTACACATCTGCAGTAATGCTCACCCCGTTTGGTAAGAAGCTGTGATGAATCACACCGGCGCTAGACCACCAAACAGTGACCATCACTTTTCTAGGGGTAAGTTTTCGTTTAGGGCATTGTTTAGGTGCTGAACCAGGATCCAACCAACTTGCAGAGCGCTTGCGGTTATCAAACAGAATCCATTTTTCATCGCAGGTAACAATGCGGTTCAAAATTTCTTCATTTGTGTTTCTGTTGAGCAGTGCAAGGCACGTCTCGACGCGTACTTCGCGCTGGCGATCATTGAGTTCGTGGGGCACCCATTTGTCAAGCTTTTTTACCTTGCCAATTTGACGCAAATGGACCAATATTGTTTTGACGCTAACGTCGAAAGCTGCTGCTAATTCAGCCGTAGATTGTGTATCATCAGCTTCCACAATCACCTTTAATTCGTAATTGTCGACCAAAGTCTTCGGACGACAGCGAGGTTCATTTTTCAGGTCGAAATTTCCAGAACGGAAGCGAGCAAACCAATAACAGGTGGTGCGTTGGTTTGTAGTGTTAGCTCCGTAAACGTCGTTGATGTTGCGTGCCGCTTGTGCCGCGTTGCTGCCACGACGGTACTCATATTCCATAATTACTCGAATTTTTAACGTATCCATGATGACGAAAAAGATTGAAATGCGATGAAAATGTAACACTAATCAATAAACAAATGACTACTTTTGGAAAAAAAATCCATGTTTTTAAAATAAAATTAATTTGAAATTAGAATTCTTAGCCAAACAAAAATTATTTTGATTTGAAATGGCCAGTACTGCAGAACGGCAATTTCATAGGTAAAGACCTAATATATACGGTTACAGTTTATCTCGGATAGCCATCGACATTTATATATGTTGTTGAGTGAGACCGACTGTTACTGTCGGCTTGCTTTAACGTAGACTGTTATTGTCGGTTGCTATAACGTAGACTAATAATGTTGGTTAGACTGATGTCTCTCCTCCGGTGTTTGCATGAGCGATTAGCTCATGACGCGCCCGATTTAGCAAGTCACCAAAGTTCGTACTGGGGCTGACAGTATCGAGCGAGACTATTTCAATGCAATAAAGTGGTATATTTTTGTCGTTTAGGTACATTTTTTGTTTATATTGGTCGTTTATATTCAGAATAATTGTAAATGCCACAAACTGCCTGTAAACTTTAATAGTAGGTAAGTATCGAACTTTTTATTGTGATTAATATTAGATAAGATTTAAGGGCCCTCGCCCACGGCGACTTTTTGTAGCGATGCTGTCGCGCGTTTACGAAATGCGCGACTGCATCGCTACTAACGCGCGTTAGTCGCATTTGCAGCGCGCTACAGAAGCGATGCCAACGCGCTACTAATGCGCTACAGTATCACGAGTGTATCGATGCAAACGCGCGACGTGCTAGTGCACGATACGGCAACGTCGCCGTGGGACGGCGCGTCACGTCGGCCGACGTGGCTCGATTCGATGCACTCGCTGTTCTATGTGTGAAGAATGTAGCAGAATTCAAGTCACGGCGACGTGCAACGTTGCTGCGTCGTGACGTGCATTTTTACGTTACGTTAACGTAAATTTGTACGTCACGTCAAAGTACCGTCCCACGTTACCGCACCGTTCCACGTTGACGACGTCGTGACGTGGAGTTGTGGACAGGCCCTAACTCGAGGCGATAATATGTTTAACGCTTCTCGAATCTACGCGATAACACGAGGATCTACTCGAGACACAATGGCTTTTTAATTGTTTCTTTAATTATACAAAAGGTTAAACAACTACTTCAGCTAAGAACAAATAAAGCTATATAATATCATTCATGCCAACTTAAATTCTTATGAAAAAAATAGAACTTTGTCAAAGTACAGCTCAATGCAAAGTATTTCGATAGAAGTAATTTAAATCTCATCTAATATTAATCACAATATATACAAAAACACAATAGAAAAAGTTCGATACCTACTATTAAAATTTACAGAAAACTTGGTTTTATTCTTAGTCTCGATTACTTTAGAAGTTTAGAGAATTCTAAACAACGTAGTTCCAAAGTTTAGTGTCACTTGGGTCATGTAAAACGAAAGACACTAAACTCGATATATACCGTCGACGCGGCGACGGCATCATGTCCGTGCTCTCCGAGGAATAGGTATAGAGGTGCACTTTCGTCGAATGACAGACTTACGAGCGGATATCGACGACGATCGTTTCGGATGGTGCTGTAGGGAAACGACCCTTTTCTCGAGTTTAGAGGTCACAGGTTGATTTATATCCCGTTACAGAATTTATTTTTTTATTTTTGCACATATTCAAACACCTGTGCAGGATTTTTTTAAAGTACTGTTAGTAGAGGTTCTGCTTGGATGCCTTTCCCATGTCGGGAAACTTATCAAACATTCATTCGAATTTTTGATAAGTTATTGGCATATTAGGAGACAAACAGTATTTCATACTAGCTGACCTGACAAACGTTGTCCTGTCCAAATTTCAATAATTCATACAAATTTCCCATAAAAAATGCACTTTCAGTTTTCCCGAATTTTCCGATTTTCCCGGAAACTTTTCAAGTTTTTCTCTTCATAAGAACCTTCCTCAGAGCACATTTAGCCATTAAATTTTATTTATATAGATTTAGAATAAAAAGTATGAGAGTGAGTTCCGTTGCTGACAGACACGTTCAAATATTAACGTGATTGATAAATTTAATTATCGAATTGCAAGTCTATAGGTATGTGTTTCCTTTTCTAAAGCCAGAACCACGGACCTAACAAATGGTGGTCTCACATATTTCTACTGTCTACTGAGTCTGCTCTTGACTCAACCTCGCCTGATAAAGAAAGCGAAAAATGGTCTACGATGGAACGAGCTTAGTCAGATGACTCCTATTCACTCTGCTTTATAGGTAGACGGCTTAATGGTAGGAAGAAATAAAGATGTCTTCGTTACACACTTTGACTGTACAATTAATACTCGTAAATGAGGAAATACGCTAATTGCGACTTGCCGGTACATCAACTTAGCGCGGACAGAACTCTACAGTGCGTTTAAAAGTTTGATGGTAAAGGCAGCGTACGTAAAATATGCTTTAATAGTGCCTCTAGTGCATATTATAAGTGCCTTCCACACGCTGCGTCGACGAGTAGATCCGCGTGCGAGTCAAAGCTTTTAGAGCTCCTTTTTCTTTGACACTTGATTTAAAATTTGGTAGTGGACCAATAGAAATGATACCTGCGTAAAAAAATAAATTATACCTATTTAATCCGTCAGTCAGTTAATACAAAAATATTAGACACGTATTTTTGCTTCATCATTTTAATAAAAAAATTACTTACTTATCACGCATTACAGTTGTGGAGTGGGGGATCGCTACATCACTTCAACGTATAAAATCTAGCTAGGCGTGACGTCATGCCATATTGTAACTCAATGTATTGCCGTAATCTTTTAATTAAGTAGAAAAAGAAAAAACACGTATCCAATATTTTTTAATAATCTAAATGACAGACAAAAAAAAATTAGTTGTCATCCCTATATTGCCACACAGGCTTCCATCCATACTACACTTAACCACTTAACAAACAGGCCTTCTATTATTGTTTCAGTGTGCTCCAATGGTACGGAGAATGATAGTTCGAAGCAACAGTTTCAAAAACAAATGGAAATTAGGTCAAACCCTTATGTATTTAACGTCAAAGTTTTCGGTCTCCAGAAACTTTGTGAAAATTGGACTCCAAAATAATACATTATAGTCATTAGCATTGTTCTCGAGTAACGGAACATTGCAACTGTATACTTAGTAAGTAATTAAGTAATGATAAATAGACCTTGACTAAAATTAATAATTCTAAATAACGAAAAGTGCTTTAGATAATAAATTGATTGTCAAAACGATGGATATTAATGAATATTTTGTTTGACTTACTGATGAAGTTTGGGTGGCAGTTGGCTTGTATCTTTCTGTGTCTAATTGCCTATCGGCCTATATAAATTCAAGTGAAGCTTTAGATATTTCAATCCACATAAAGTAGTAAGCGTAATTTTGCTCATTTCTCTGAATTTAGACATGAATACTCATGTATTCATGTCTAAATTCAGAGAAATGAGCAAAATTACGCTTCCGAAACCGAACCGAATATCCGATCTATAGTTATCATTAACTATAGATCGGATATTCAGTTCCATACGTATTTAGCAAAAATTTAGGTGTGGCTGTTATGGAATGCACTTTTGTATCAAAAACATCTCGGGATTCCGGGATCGACAAATTTACAGTTCTGATTATAGAATCAAATGTATGTTTACTTACGTTTACTTAGTTGGCTGACATAGAATGCACTTTTGTGTCGATCGTAAAAACCACGCGATTCCGGAATTAATAAACTTAAGTAGTATTTTTGTCTATAGAATCGACGCTAGCTAATTTTGTAAAATAGGTTGCCAAACTGGCAATGCAAACGTCAGGATAAGTAATTTTCAAAATTAATTTCAAGTAGGTACCTAAACAAGCATACGAATAGTTATGTGATCCCGGTGGCTCGGTATTTTTAAATTAAATAATACCACATAATTAGGAAGTCGTTTCCATATCATGTATACAATTAGTTGAGCATTCCCAGATTTTCTGGAATCTCGGGAATTATATAAAGAAAAAAAAAATAAGAAGCCGCTTCCATCTTTTCTTAGCAAAAATTACTTTAAATAGGTTAAATATGCATCCGATTATCCAATCTCTGTACAAAACTTTAAAATAAATATTCAATTGTACAAGCAAATTGAAAGCCTGCTTCTTTTAAGGTCGAAAAAAACTTACGCTGTATTCCTTCTACAAGTTTTTAGGTAGATAATTATTGTAACAAGTACCTACCAAAACATTTACATTGGAATTTTACAAAAACAAGTTCGTTATATCTCCCTTAAATTATAACTCTATCAGCATTATTTCTATGCACAATTTCCACGCTGCTTTTCCCCATTCCCAACAAAACGCCTAACAATCAGATAACGTAATCTATACAAAATTTCCACTCGAGCGGTTCCCGTTAGCCGAACGTTAGGACTACATTATATTGTGTCGTCGCTAATTTTAAACACATGTGCGTTAATTTTCCAGACCATTGAATATGGCGCGTTAATACCATTTATGATCATGAATAACCCAGATTGTATGCAAAGTGAATGATTGAGTATCGACTAAGATATGAACGTCTTATTGTTTATTGAAATGTCTTGGTTTGGGATACGGGATAAAGTTTAGATATAGTTTGAGTCTATTTTTGATTTAGTAGGGTTTTGTGCAAAAGATTTACCGATGTAAGGACATACAGGTTGTCCCGTAATTAATGGATAAACTAGAAATAGCATAGTTATAATAGACCTTATATATTATGATATTTACCGTTTTAAAAAAATACAAATAAAAATATATCCCAAGCAGTAATTACCAAGATTTTTTTAGAAAAAATACTAACCTTTTTGCATTCTTGTTCACCGCGACCACAAATTAATGAATTCCATGGGTTATTTGTTATTATTTTGTGCGTTGACTATGCCGCCAGAGAGGCACTAAATAATATGAAATTGCACAGTATTTTTTTCTAAGAAATCGTGTCTTAGGTACTACTTGGGATATACAATTTCCCTATAACCAATTACAAGAACATAATAAATTAAGTGTTTCTTTGTAAGTGAAGCAAGTTTGTAAGTTGACAGCCGTTGAAGATCTATTTTTCTTTGTATTTTTTTTATAATGGTTATCCATTAATTACGGGACACCCTGTATAATCGAACAAGCTTTTTGGTATAGGTACTTTAGATAGGCAAAATATTTACACTACAATGCCACTACTCTCAAAACGTGCCGGAAAACATTGCGAGGAAACCGACATCTCGAAGATACAAAAATTCGAAAACATGTAACATACCTCTCGCAGAGAAGAGACTTGTTTCCCAGCAGTGGGAACGTTATAGACTGATTATGCTTATGCTCATGCACAACACTATAAATATTATTTATAACACATTTGCTCGTAAAGGGTCTCTTATTTCACGAATTTCAATATCGTAATGTATGTCATTACGTACTTGTGCGTAATGACATACACGTAAAACGTAAGGTATATCAAGATGCTCCGTCTAAAACGAACGGTAATTTTTAAATCTTAGCAAAGAGTTTTTATGTCAGAAAAGTGGTCAACATTTTATGAATAAAATTAACTTTGGGATATATAATATAAAAAATAAACATTAATTAAATAATTAATTCTTTAATTTAATTAATTTTGACAGTAAATTGCAACAACAACAAACAAAAACAAAAAAATATTAATTTACTTTATTAGTAATACTGGCTGTTTTTGTGCCTTTGCTTTAAAAAAAAAGCGCTGATGCTCGCGCATCGCTAATTTGTGAACAAATAAAAATTATTCCGCGCGCTTTTTCTTTTCGCTGAAGTGTATTGTTTTTATTTGAAAATGTCGTCAAGTAATGATGAATTTATTAATTCGACACCGCCAGAAGTCTCAGAGGCAACGAAAAAGGCTACTCTAAGCCTCTTGCCTGAAAAATCGCCCGATAGATACTTACAAGCGTATCAAAATTTCATCTTATGGAAAACAAGCACAGATACAAAAGTGTTTTTAAAGATTTATTCGTTTAAGAAAGTCCGAGTTTTATTTATTTCCTCGCAAATATGTTATAAAACGTCGTATGACATACGTGCGCTTTGATAATTACAGTCTCTGCAGTCTAGCAATATCGCCTCGCTTGTAATTTTCAACTTCAATCAATCTGCCTAGCCTTTTCCCAACTATGTTGGGGTCGGCTTCCAGTCTAACCGGATGCAGCTGAATACCAGTATTTTACATGGAGCGACTGCCTGTCTGACCTCCACAACCCAGTAACTGGGTAATACGATACCTCTTGGTAAGACCGGTTGTCAGACTTTCGGGCTTCTGACGACCCGTAACGACTGTCAAAGATCCACGAATAACAGCGGGGACCAACGGCTTAACGTGCTTTCCGAGGCACGGAGGAATCTCGATATGTAAAGATGGTCACCCATCCACTGACCAACCCCGGCAAGCGTAGCTTAACCTGACGGATCGACCCGTGCGGCTGTTATTACTTAGCCACGAGCTCCTCCTTGTAATTTTCAACTTACCGCACTTATATCATAATGTACTATTTTGGGTTGTGGGCGTAACAACTTTCTAGCTTATGGTATAAATGTGGTGTAATAGAATGACTACTCAGCACACTCACAACTCTTGTTTAATTACCTACATATATGCCTGCATACCAAATATTTTTTTCGACTGTACCTGTGGGTTTCGAAAGCAAATCGGACACTTTTTCTCCTGTTGTAATTTGTAAAAACTACAAACAGATTATTTCTAAAAAAGAAGGAGATCTGGGGCCGTACTATATGACGTGTTAAAGCCATCATGATTTCGTTGTAAAAAAGGATGGTGCTTTCGGTCGTATATCCATCTCTCTCTCACACTAGAAAAGTAAGCCCAAGCAAAACAAGCGGGATTCACCTTAGTTTGAGTTTTAAACAAAATAATTTGTCGATATAAGATTTGTCATTCCGTTCCCGTCGAAAAGCTCAATCACCCGGCCAAGTGTGACAGCATTAAATAATATGAAAAATAGAGCATCAACACAATTTTGAAATAAGTAAGTAGTACCTAGTAACCATTGTGATGCTTCGAATTATATCAAAAAACACCAATCAATCTGCCTAGCCTTTTCTGAACTATGTTGGGGTCGGCTTCCAGTCTAACCGGATGCAGCTGAAAACCAGTATTTTACATGGAGCAAATGCCTATCTGACAAAAAAAAAATGTTATATCAAAAAACACCATGGTTGTCAAAGTACCTATAGATACGAAAATAACGAGCACGAAATATCAACAGAAAAAGGTAAAGAATCACCACTTCCAAGAAGAATATTCAAAGATGATTGGGAGGTAACAATGGCGTCTGCCGTTTGTATAAATTAACAATACGCCACACAAGGTAAGGTACGTTAAGAAGAAATCGATATAAGCTCTTTCTGAAAACAGTAATATGATTTCCTTTGCCAGGTAAAAATAAGCTTTATGGAAGGGTCGATTTTTTAATGTTGTTTTTGCTTGTCATGGTGACTTGGCTGTACGTATATGACGTTGTTAAGTATTTTTCCGGAAATATTTTTGTGCTAACGTTTCGATGAGAATATTGGCGATGTTTTGGGCTATTAGAATCGGCTTATTGAAATCGTGGTAAAGTAGGGTTTGCACGAATGTTTAGGGTGAGGGAAAACGTTATTGACATCCTTATTTAGGCCTCATATTCTTCCTACATAAGTATAATTATTATGCTCTTGATAGGGTGTTAACTCATTGTAATAAATTCAATCAATCTGCCTAGCCTTTTCCCAACTATGTGGGGGTCGGCTTCCAATCTAGCCCGATGCAGCTGAATACCAGTATTTTACATGGAGCGACTGCCTAGCTGACCTCCACAACCCAGTTACACGAGCTCCTCATTATAATAAACAATTATGGGTATTGTTTTATAGCTTTTGACAATAATGATAAAAAATCTGCAATTACTCAACCCGTAAGTAAGTTTATGTTACACACAGTTTTATTTTGTGTACAAAACACAGTAAAGTTGACACTAAGCAAATCATCTAAATATCTAATTATTCTCCCAAAAAATCTCAATCACAACAATAATAAATTTATTGTCATGTAGAATGTTGGACACAAAAAGGCAACCACAAAAATTCTAAAAATTCGACCATGAAAATATTTGAATAATTCCTTCTTTATTTTTACAGCTGATCTTTCACATTAATCATTCACAATCGAGTAAAACTTTTGTATAACATCTTCGAGGCCAAAGCCAAAGTGTTGAATCGCCTTTCAAGGCCTAAGACAAAAGCAATTTTTCATCTTTTTATTTCGCGTATATTTGAAGGCTTACCGTGATCACGACAACCATTATTCTTGTACCAAGGGAAAGTGGTAAACGAGGCTATGTATTTGTGTCACAGATGTGTTAGGATTTAGATGTTTTGCTGCAAATATTTTAGTGCCACGGAGATTTAAAAAACCGGCCAAGTGCGTGTCGGACCACGCACAATGAAGGGTTCCGTAGTTGGGATGAATTTATCCCAAGAACAAACAACATTGTAGTTGAAATACATGTTGTCCCATACATTACAACTGTAAATGTAAGTTTGTACTCACAATATTGAGAGATTTACCATGTTATTTTGAGAACACAGACTTCTTATAAGTTTTCCTGTAATCTACAGGTAAAGAACTATTTTCTGTATTTTTTCAAAATTTTAGGCTCAGTAGTTTCGGGGATAAGAGGGGGGATTGGTAAATTTTCGTCAATTTTCTTAAATAACTTAAAAACAATTTATTTTAAAATTATAAAAAAATATATTTGAGATCCTCATAGTAAGCCCTTTCATTTGATATGTCACACGGCACAGTTTGTAAAACTTTTTTTTTAATTTTCTTATTTGCCCCCTTAAAGTGACCCCCATATTCAAAATTAATTTATTTACTTTACCCGTACGTGTTTGGGTCACAGAAATCCATATGTATAGCAAATTTCAACTTAATCGGTTCATTAGATTCGGAGCAAATTGGCTGTGACAGACGGACAGACGGACAGACAGACAGACACACGATCCTATAAGGGTTCCGTTTTTTCGTTTTGAGGTACGGAACCCTAAAAAGTGGGGCTCGTGGCTAAGTAATGACAGCCGCGTGGATCGATCAATCAAGCTAAGCACGCTTATTCCGGGACACCTCCGTCCCGGCTGTCATTCGTGTATCCTTGACAGTCGTTGGACTCGTCAGAAGCCCGAAAGGTCTGACCACCAGCTTTACCAAGTGTGGAGGTCAGATAAGCAGTCGCTCCATGTAAAATACTGGTATTCATCTGCATCCGGTTAGACTGAAAGCCGACCCTGACATAGTTGGCAAAAGGCAATGCAGGTAATGATGGTGGGGTTTAAGAACAAAACACCACAAAATGTGAGTTGTTTTCTATGATAAATGAATATTTTGATGTTTATAAAATGAAATAATTAGAAAACATACAACTGTAATTAAGAGGATGATAAGTAAGTAAGTAGATAGTATAATATAATCCCACTTTGAATGCTGGTTCTAGCAAAAAAGCGATGCGTATTGAGTTCCGAGTCGTGGTGCGTTGCGTCATTTGTCCTACTTGACAACGCATTTGACCGAGCTTTGTAACACATCAATCTTATAATGGTGCGTGTCATCTGCTCCACGAATAAATGATTCAATTAACTCAGCCATAGGCATTTCCCACGCTACGACACTCACGAGTATTCCAGTCTTTCCCAACATTGTTTAAGTTCATTCGTTGCTCCATCTTGTAAGTATTCTGCACCATTTTATTAATATCAATTATTTTTTATTGGGTTTGTAAATACAAAATAATTAAAAAGATGTTGATTAATTAATGTTCTATAACTTATTGCATAAAATTTGCATAATCGTAACTTTGACTGCATTACTTATATTGAAAGTTTACATGTTGTTACATGTAAACTAACTTAGAAGAGAACAAGAAAAAAAGAGAGTAAGAAGAGGAACAGAAAATATGAAAGAAAAAGAAGAGGAAGAAGAGAACAAGAAGAAAGAAAAGAAAAAGAAGAAGAGAGAGGAGAGAAGATGCTTTTTGACTTGAAAACGACTTTTCGCTCGATGTAGGTAGGTACTAATGGTAAGTTCAATATTTCTGACCGACAAAAATGTATGATTTCAACCGCTGCACGCTGATAACTACGAGACTTTTAATGCTAGAGCATTCAAACAATTTCAAGGCAGGCACGCGCTTGCGCACGACCCTCTACTTTTCACTATGTATCAAAATATAAATTTGTATAGCACAAAAACGTGTTCAACTAGGTCAGTTATTCTGGTGTCTTTATCAAGAGTTGACAAAGCACTACCAGGACCTTAAGATAAAAAAACAGAAATATTGGCCAAACTAGCGTTAAAAATTAATATGAAGTTGACAATAGCAAAACAATGTCGGATATCGTTTCATATCGCCCGTAAATCTGCTTAAAAAGAAAAAAACCCGGTCAAGAGCGAGTCGGACTCGCGCACCGAGGGTTCCGTTCCGATTTTTGAAAAAGTGTGCTACTTAGATACATCGTTTTATTTGTCCTGTAATCTTTACATAAACTTCTATCACATAGAATAATTTCAGATTTTTCTCTTTGCAAACTTCGGAGATAAGGGGGGGGACGGTATTTTTTTTTACATTTTTCATCAAAAGTCGAAAACTATGCGGCTTAAAAAAAAAATTAAAAAAATTTTTAGAATGTGCAAACAGCGCTCTTCCATATGATACCCCACATGCCCTAGTAGCCCCACTTTAAATTTTTAAGACCCCGTTTCAGTCCCTGTTGCAAAAAAAAAAACGAATATTTTTATTTATTTCTTATTTGCAAAATAGTTGGGTAAACGTCATCTAAAACTATTCTAAATTTCAAGTTGATAGCATCAGTAGTTCCTGAGATATTCAGCTGTGACAGACAGACAGACAGACAGACAGACAGACAGACTGAGTCACACCATAAGAGTTCCTTTTTTACCATTTTGGTACGGAACCCTAAAAACCTTGATCGAAGAAAGCTTGCATCAAAAGGAATGTAATGAGCCAACTAAGTCTAATCTCGTACATAGCTGCGGCAGTATCGGACCCCGCAGTAAAATTTCAATGTGTTTTCACGAAAACAAACGACACGGATTCGATTTATTGTAAATATGTACTTACCAATACCTACTACAATTTCAGGTTTATACGTAATACTATAATAGTAAACAATTATATCACATTTCGCCAATGCTACTATAATTAATTAATTATGTACTGAATTATGTCATGCCGAAACAAGGCGCTTGTCTAGTCTACCTTAAGGTGACGGATAAAGGGTGTCTAATGATATTCCTAAGCTCGGCTTAATCACGTCTTAACTGACACTGATCACAGGCGGTTCGCCTTGTATGAAATTAATTTACTCCTTAGTCTTTGGTAACATACATAGGGTTTAGGGTTATTTAAATACATACGTGTTGGATCATTTAACGAATCCATACATCAGGTTTCATACCTTAGCTGCCACGGCTTATTTTAATTTTAATTTTGAATTGTTTTTTTTTTTTTTTTTTTTTTATTACGGACGCTTTTAACGTTCATCGTTCTCACATGTATAATTTCAACATGAATGATGTAACCAATATTTTGTAACTATATTTTGATTTAAAAGAGTGCCCGTGGAGTTTCTTGCCCGTTCTTCTCCATAGATCTACGTTTTGGAATGGGCAACTAGCTTCAACTTTCTGACTTACCTACTGACCGACTCTTTGACAATTCAAAAGTGCCTGTAATTGGTTTAATTGAAATAAATGCTTTGAGTTTGAGTTTGAGTTTATAATTAGGTATACAATTGCTTTAATAGGTTCTTTATTTCCATTTTAAATATGTCACGACACAAAATAATTACCACTTTATGAAAAGTAAAGAAAGAAAAAGTAACGATATTAATTCTAATTAATGGCTTGGAGTATGAGTTCTACTTTTACTGAAATAATAAAAAATGACAAATGATGAAACATTATTTTGAAACTCATATCTGAAATATTCATTTGTGTGATTGCCTGATTCGGTAACATTACAAAGCGTAATGAATTGTAGGTCTAATGAAAACAGTAAACTAACTTTCATTAGGTAAGTACCATCAAAGTTATAATATAGAAGACTAGTGACCCGCCCCTGCTTCACATGGTTTTTACGACTTGACAAAACATCAATATATCTTTATTATTAAGTCTTGTGTTATTTTCTTATTACTGTTTGTGTGTTCCAGAATAAATTCTATATATATATTTTTTTTTATTCAATCTGCAATCAGTCGCAAGACTATAAACAGACGGGTTAAGTGGATATGGCGTTTCGGCGAAGAGACCAGTGTCTCTACTGCCTTTTTAAAGCACATCCTTCCTTTTCAGCCTTTTAACAGTTAGGGAAGGTTTTATTAGATTTTTGGCCAGGGTATTTTGATGAACTGAGAGCCGGTCAAAATTCTATATGCGATTGTGAAAACTGCATAAAAATCCGTGCGTAGTTTAGAAGAACAACGCGGTCACATAGGTACCTATTGATATTGATACTTATATGTCACCGTATGATTGTGAACACCGTAAATTTATAATGTATCTCGCGAGGTTGTAAACTGTCGATAAACTGTCGAATTGTGAACTGTACCATACTGCTTACAATACAACGTATTAATTTTCGATAGTTTATAATATATCCATGTCAAACCGTCAAATTTTGAACGAACCTGCACTTACCGATAGTGTTCACAATCTGACAGATTTTATCACTCGTAAAAATTGTGAACCGTCCCTGATTGGTAGGTGGTCGCAGTAACTAAGCCAGGGTACTCCAACCAAATGGGTTAGGTTAGGTTAGAACTGTGACCAACCGCGCGCGAGCCGACCGAGCGAAGCGAACCGCGGCCGGCGAGCGCTTCTTCTAAGTTGGTGCGTTCGTCGCATACAAGTTTGATGCCAGTTCACAATTTGTCTGTTTGCCATGGATAGAATATATTAAACTATTGAAAATAATGCGTTAAATTGTAAATGGTTTGTTGCAGTTCACAATTTTTCGATAGTTTATAATCTCGCGATCGCAAACTAACGAAGTTCATAATCATACGGTGACTTATAGAAGTCACTCATTAGGTATAATACCTACGTTCTATATTTAACAATGTACCTACATCAGCAGCACAAACAAAAGATACGCGAACGCCGAACATCGAAAATCGCTACGGCAATTCGAAATTTTAACAAGAACATAACGAGATGTAAAACTTAATTCTCACATGCGAAAATTCTGCAATATATTCGGGTTATGAAAATTTTGTTCGACAAATAAATCGACCCATACAAATTCGGGCACGTTCTGAATCCCACTCCAACTTCACGAGAGCAAACTTTATTGAAAAGAACCGATTTTAGCGAGTTGCTTAACTTGAATAACGATAACAAATATTTTGCTTGGGTATTGTTGTAGTAAGTATCGATTTATTTAAAGTCATGCTTCATTTGTTTGGGAGAAAACTTAGTATTTGCTCTAGTTTTGTTGGAATAATTTAGTTTTCCATACGAAACTTACACAATATTATATTAATTGAACTACTTTTTTCGATTTTTACGGCTCCGTATCTCAAAAGGAAAAAAAACGGAACCTTTATAGGATCACTTCGTTGTCCGTCTGTCTGTCTGTGCCCTTTTTCTCAAGAATACGTGGAGGCATCAAGTTGAAATTAATATCAAATGCGTAGGTCTATCTATGATCCCTTGGAGCTGTAAAAAAGATATGCTCTGAAGTCAACGCAACAAAAAATACGGCCATTTATGCGACATATTTCGATACTCGAAAGTAAATTAAGGGCCTACCTAACCTATCGTTGACCTAGAATTAAAATCGAAATTGAATTAAATTGATAAAAATTTAGCAAGAAGCAAGGTCTCACAGCACAAAGGAAAAAGTCCGAAAATCGTTAATTTGTAATTTTAAGACAAAAAAAAATTTTTAGGATAACAAACTTTTTTCAATTGGAGAATTGACCGTGACGGGAATCATGTTTTTCTACAATGTTAAGTTTGTTTTTGGGATAAATTTCTTTTAACTACGGAACCCTTCATTTTGCAGGATCCCACACGCTCTTGGCCGGCTTTTTCTCTATTTTGATTGATAGAAAACCCTTTATTTATAAAAGAAGTGATTAGCGACCGTATAACCTTACATTTTCACGTTTAAACGTCTCTTAATACTATTTTAATCAATGTTTATAAATAAACCCCTTACGTTTTATGTTAATTAATTCGGTAAATTGCCTTATATATAATCCAATATCACGTTTCCTAAGAATGTTTCAAAATCAAAGCCGAGCGTCATTTCACGATACAAAAACATTTCACTTTAGCCGGAGGGCGCAGTGGTAAAAAAACTTAGAAAATTTTAACGAAAATATATGCTGTGCAAGAATTCTGATATTTGATTTCAGGCAAATCCCAGCGCGTTTGTAAATCTTTTTATTTGATACGTCGGCGTCGCTGGGTGTCGTTCCGCTGTGTACACATTGCCTTATTTGCGCTTGGGACAGGTGTTTGACACTTACGATCTCGGGTAACACAATGTGAAACTTGTGTAAATATGCTATTTGGTTTTCATTTTAAAACTGAAACTGATTTTATTATAATACAACATCTGTATTTACAAAAACAATATGTCCTAATTTCGACCTCAAAATTGTTTTGACCTTTTTGAAGGACAATATTATCAACCTCAAGTGCAAAATAACTAAAGTAATTTCGTCCCCTTCGAAACACAGGTATTTTGTTAGCATATAACAAAATACCTGTGTGTTTCGTAAATTAAAACGTTGCTCAGCAAACTATACTAATTAAGTGCACAGCGTGTAAACTAATATTGAGACTACAAAACAACTTGTTTATTATTCTTGTACAGCTTGCAATATTAATTTGCAATATTAATTGCGTTTTATTCAAATGTTTTGAAATTCATCAAAACAGTAAATAATAAGTACTTAAAGCATCTAAATAGTGTATTTGTTCAATTTAAATATTAGAATTCTCTAATTCTAAAATAAAAAACAGAAACTCATCAAAACCGCAATGATTTCAAATAAAATAAAACAAGTAGGCAACCTATTATAGGCTACGTCTATAGGTATTTTGATTTAGACTCACTTTTCATTCACAATTAGGTAATTAACGTTGAACTAAATAACCCCTGAGCATGTAATCCAAGCCGACCTTACAAAGTCGTTTGTAATTAAAATTCTCAAAGAATAAAGCCATACTAAATCTGCAATGTCAAAATTATATTCGGCGACGACGGCATTTCGAAGAAAAAAGAAGATTTTTAAATAATAAGTACCCAGACCTTTTTGCCCAAAGTGGCGGGGCGGCGTCCCACTGGGAATTCTTTTTACAAGTTGAAGAAGACCTGTTTTGTTATATTTGAAACCAGACGACCTATAAATGGGATCGTTCAGTGGTAATGCTATATATAAGTCTATATTGATTTGTGGTCCAGTAAAAGGGTACTAAATATGAATCTAGATAATATAATTTCATAGTGGAGCTTTTGGAACCTTAATGGGCTATTATAATTTTGTTAAGAGAGGAAAATTGAATCGTAAAAATGGTGGGGGAGCATTTTTTAACATTGAAGTTTTCCTGTTATTTTATTCGCGTAATGATTACTCATTTCATTCAAACTAAAGTGATTTAATGTCGAAAACAGAACTTGACTGTTCTCAAATATATCGTTACGACGAAGTTTCAGTAACAAAGCACAAGCAAGCACATGACTTTACAATATATTTGTATGTATTGTGTGTTTACGTGTGTTCATATATCTGTGTACTATGTGTGTGTGCCACACAATATTGTATGAAATCCAGTTGATGCGGTTGAAAAGAAATTGATGGAATGCACTCAGAAAATCATTTCTCGTTGAGTTTGTAGCATTTTCCGGATTCATAATTTTATGATTTCTTGTTTATATCTTGCCACTTCACACTTTTCAAAGAATTATTTAGTGGAATTGAAAAATCTTGAATCTTGCCGTTAATTACAACAAAACCCGTTTTGGAACCAATGTCACTGATCTCGTAACCTCAACGCTACTCAAAAACGAAAGAACGGATTCATACAAAGGGCATTTCGGCTTAACACAATTAATATAACTTTCTAAAATGTTCCCCGCTCCATTGATGGGATAATACAAGCATTGTCAACTTCTAAGGCATCCTGACAATAGCAGCTGTGGGTCGGATGCCATTTTAATTAATACTAAACAGTATAAAAGGTGTCGCCAAACGTTTACGGTCTCATTTTGATTTATAAAGTACGAACCACGATGTGGTTTTAAACTTTTTGGGAACAATAGGATTACTGTTTGGAGGTTAACTTGATGTTTTGTATTCAGGAATTTAGTTTTTGGAGTTTTAAGCCTTATATAAATTATAGAAACTTTTGTTTTGATTTTGTGGAACAGTTATGATTTCAGATGTACATACCTACTTGTTATTTAAATTCATGTGAACATGTACTTACCTGTACCTACCTTATACGTATATTAATAATATATTTCATATTATCAATCATCTTTATTTGAATAAGGCTCAAACTCCTGTAAAAATCGCAGCAACCTTACGAAAAATGAATTTAGATTTAGCCTGAGTAGAACTTACGAAAACTAAACTCAAACGTTCCTTCACTGACCCGAACAAAACGAACCATTTGTAAAGGAAAAACTGTCCCATATTTACGTCTGACAGGTAACGTTCCAATATGCTTTATGGAATTGTCACTCAGTGAATGATTTTGTTACGTTCGATAATGTATTAAGCAAAACATACATGTCATACTATTGATGATTGAAAAACATACTTAATTTCAATAAGCGTACAATGCGATTCAACTAAGAATAGGAACGTCAATGACCTCTAACTATCAACTGAAGCTAGAAATATACGGCTTGCAAAGTTTTGTAGTGTTATCCTTATCCATTTTAGTTCTGTTTTTGGAATTTGTTTTTGTTAAAATATGTCACTGACTTTGCAAATATGTAAACGAGGTGTTGTTTTGCTAAATCTTCACAATATGGCGCAACGTCATTCCTATTCTTAGTTGAAACGCATTGTACGAATATAAAGCTTGCTTTTAGGTATTCCAATATCAACGAAGTTACTGACATCTATACAAAGAAATATAATATTTTGATTGTCTTTAAAAATTTTGGTTGAAAAGACACTGTCCGTACTAATTTATTGAAGTGTTGAAAACTGGAAAACCACTGGAGTTTGTTTGTTTATTACGCTTTCACGTTAAAACGGCTGAACGGATTTGGATGAAGTTTGGGATTTAGGTAGATCATGACCTGGATTAGGACATAGGAAATTTATCCCGGTAGTATGTGAACAATATTCCTGAAAAATTACTCTTTTGAAGTGAACGGAACCGCGGATTCAGGTAGTATTATTAAACATCTCGTTTAACTAATGACGTATTCGCGAAAATACCGTTCAATTCGATCAGAAAATCTTCTGAATTCGTAGAAAAGATTCAATCTTGTTGACTGGTATTTTTTCGGGTCCCATCCCAAATTGATATTTAATTACGTTTCAGAGATCACTGGTTTTGTAAAAGCGGCCACGGCTTACTAATCAGACTAAGACATTTTCTGTTCACGTTGACTTGCATTGTGTCAACAAGATTTAATTTAAATAACGTACAGCCTCTTAACGGGTCATTGCACTTATCATTATGAACAAATTTTACTATGGGACTAAACCTGAAATCGCGAAAATAATCAGCTATTCCCTATATTTTGAAAAAAAAAAGAAAGAAAGAAAACTTGTTTATTCTGCACAAATAAAACGCACATAGACAAAGAATAATAATAAAACAAGAAGACAGCACACTCAAAAAGCAATATGAGCAAAAGCCTCATATTTAAGTTCGCAAATATTTTTTTTTTATTGGTTGGTATGAGACCAAAGACAATTTACACGTCTACATTGCCTCTGCTCTGAGTGGTGCTGTGTACTTGTGACACTAGTAAGTAAAGACTAGTTGAAGACTTATACGAACACAAATGAAGGGAACAGCAGATTTTTTCATATAAACAAGTTGTTCATTATGATGAGTACAATGGCCCCTTAAGGGGTTGTCCGTTATTTAAATTATTGAATGACTCTTTCATCAAATCATGAGATTTGGGGCCAATTCTAACTTATGGAGTTGTATTGCTGATTCTAATGATTATAATAGTAGTTGTTGTGTTGTAGTATGAAACTGTTGCATAATGAGGGGTATTAAAACACGAGTGTGTACTTATTAAATGAGTTTTTAATACCTAGTTATGTACAGTTTCATACACTATACTTTATCTACTCTCATTCATTGAGATTGCACCTAAATAAAAAAAATCCCAATAATTTCAGTACAACAAAATGTAGGAATGGCGCCAAAACCTAGCACATTACCGAGCATGCGCTAAAGCGGGCGATGCCACGGACAAATTTTTTGTTTAATGCTATGAAAATGGCGCGCCCCGCATATTCGTTCCATTAAACAAAAAATTGATGGAAACTCCTTGGTCATATTAACTTCTAGGAATTGCTCTGTATTATACTTAATGGGTAAAAAAATGCTTTAAAAGATTATTTTGTTACAGATAAAGTGTATAAATTATGATTCTGTTTATACGGTATTGTGTTTACAAAGTATGTCAATATAAACTCGTTTTGAAGTTTATGATTCGAATTTTACGACATGAGAGTAGACTTTGTACATGTAGATAGTAGCACATAATTAATCTTGGTCATTGGAGCCCTCAATTGGAGCGGACTGTGCACAAACATAATAGGTAATTACGATTTGGACGACCTGTTGGGTGCTATCGATAATAACCATTATTATACAACCCAATGTTGGACTGAATATTGATCCCAATATTTGCTACAGTTTAAGATTAATATTCCAATATTCTTTAACGGCCATATTTTGCAATTTGTGACCCGTAGTGCCATTCGTGATTCTAGCGTTCGATTAAAATCTTCCACAAGAACCACAAAGAATTAAAAAGCAAAGTCAGTTTTCTTAGAATGGATTATCATGGACCCAGCTTACCTACAGTAAAGTATTTTAAGCTAGAAAACCCTTGTACTTGACACGGACACATGAAAATAATCTTGAGAGTGCTTCCCAACCAGATGGAAACCCTACTTACCCGTAAGAATGGGATTTTGCATATAATTCACAGAATAAACCCATAAACCTACACTAGGATGCTCTCAACAATACCAAAGTGTACAGTTACCTCATAGACGTATAAAAAAGGAGGACTCCGCGCCACGCATATCGAAAGTGAAGCACCGTACCGAACTATGTGTGCGTGATTTGAGTACCTGCAAAGACACGGTCGCTCGTGTCACGTAATGGCGGCCGGTCCGATACATGATCTAAATGTGTGTGCGTGAGGCGTGTTTTTACAATACATACTGTGCTTCACTTTCGATATGCGTGGCGCGAAGTCCTCCTTTTTTATAAGTCCATGAGTTACTTTCAATATTTTCGCAGTAACCAGCCAATCTATTCTGTAAAAATATCACCGTAAAATTACTTAGGTGAAGTGAGCGTGAAGTGAGCGTGAAGTGAGCTATCAAAAGTGTCAAATCCTAGCATCAGATGGAATGACAGCTCAGTTTATGATCACTTCACCTAAGTTTTCACGGTGATATTTTTACAGAATAGCACCGCAGGTTCTATTTGAATTCATAGCACATTCTGGCTTGTCATCAAAGTTCGAACCATCAAAAGAATTTCTGGCGTAATCTCCTTTCGTTTACTGATTGCTGACAAGATTTGAGGTGAATCGGTAAATGTGGAATATTGACTTGAGTGTTTTGGTAATCAATCGACTGGATGATTTTGTGGAAGCATATTTAGGAGATTTGTTTATAAATCGTGCTTCAATTTTGAAATGTTGTATTTCAGTGAGAGCTTGGAGTCAAAAATATTGTAAATATTAAGGTAAAATTAGGTTTGTTTTTTTAAATAAAGTGATAATTAAATGAATATTAATATTATGTCAGCATTTTAGATGAAAAAGGTCGGCAAACCGCAATTCATTCATGTTTTTATCTGATAATATTATCCCATTGTCATGAGATGAGGTTGCTAAACCTTGACCCGAAAATTATTCGGTGTACTTATATACATATATTTTCAGTGGCCAAGCCAAAGCCTAAGGATGGACATGACCTATTTAAAACACGAAAATGGTTACGTATTTTTGGCACAAAATAAGATTTCCTCACACGATAATTTAACAATTTACTCGTAAAAATGCACGAGGTGGGATTTGATTAATTATTTACATACTTATTACTTATCTGATTGGAATGCTGGGCCATGAACAGACGGATGAAAAAAGATTGCATGCAGCGGATATGAATGTTAAGATGGGTGTGAGAACTGTGTGGAGTGACGAAAATGGATAAAGTAAGAAATGAGTATATATGGAGAAATTTGAAAGTGGCGCCAGTGACAAAAAAGTCGAAATCGTTGGTCTTGGTATGGGCATGTGTTGAGGAGGGGCGAAATGCATGTGACTAAAGAGTGATGAATATACAAGACATGTTAATTGATGGAGATGGAGAGGAAGGCCATAGAAAAGATGGGTGGATTGTGTGAGGAATGATATGAAAGAGAAGAGAGTGAATGATAAGCGTGACGGTTGACAGCGGACAATGGAAGAAGAAAACGTGTTGCGCCGACCCCAAGTAACATGGGATATAGAGCAGGAAGATGACCACTTCATACATAGTCAATTAGCGGATCAAATCGCATTAAATATTTGTATAGATAATTCAAATTCATCCAAACAAAGCTAGGACTGACATTGTTGTCAACACTTTTAGATTATTTTGTTTAGCTTTTATAATAGCATTTTTATTTTAAATTGCTTGCATTGCTTGCAGCTGCACCCTCATGGAAACAGTTTATTTTTAAGACATAAACTGTATTTTGGAGTAACCTTTGTTATTACATTGGTGTACTTAGTCGTCTATACATAAAACTTTGTGGTGAATCAAAGTAGCCTCCGCGAGTGGTGATACTTAAATGTACACTGCAAAGGACACCATGGAGACTAGCCAGATGGACACTGGACACATGGAGACTGGACACTTGGACAGTCAGCCTCATCACCATCTTGACATTATTTTGTTACTACAAGAGATACAGTATAGAACAAGAATTTTGACAATCAGTTGCCATTGCATCTATGATATTAGGTGTGGATGCAAATAAAGTAGCCCGTGTTTAATATAATTAGTTTTTGTTTACACTAAACCCGAAAAGGGGTCATTGTGCTCATCATTTTGAACAACTTTTACTATGGGACCAACCTTGAAATCGCGAAACAAAAATCAGCTGTTCCAGTACATTTTAACGAGTTTAATGTAGATAAATGTACTGAACAGCCGATTTTTTTTTCGCGATTTCAGGTTTGGTCCCATAGTAAAAGTTGTTCAAAATGATGAGTACTGACCTGACCTCTTTTAGGGTTTAGTGTAAACAAAAACTAATGTTGTACTTATAGTAATTTTTGCTCTAAAAACTTGACAATAATATATGTTTTTCTATTTAATACTTGCGGCCTTTACAAGGTCATCGGTCTACCTTGTGGGAGGCCTTAATTCCTTCCTCCCATCAACTGGATGCGATGCTTGGGGGAGGCCTATGTCCAGCAGTGGACGTCTTTCGGCTGAAATGATGATGATGATGATTCAATACTTTTCTACACTTAGGTACAGTTGATTATTTATATTTTAATCAAACTCACAAAAACACCTAGCAGAACAATTTACTGTACACTTATTATTCATTGTTTTTGAGAGAGTAATTTAAAAAATATATCTGTATGTGTTGCCCCGAAGTCATCAAACATAGGCAACTTTTCTCATTTATACTTTTTCAGAGCACGCACAAGTAGTAATGAACCTACTGTCAATTACATTGGCGTCTGTATTTGGTTGTAGCGAGTTGTTTTATTTTACTGGAGACGTTTTTTGTGGGATCTTGTGAGACTCTCATAGTTTTGTTCAAGATATATTAGTGTTGTCATAGCATTATGTACTTCATTACTTACGTTTTAATAAATGATAAGAACAAGATATACAGCTGCTACGAAATAATTTTTGTTTTAATTTAAATTTTAGTCTACATTGTCTGGATTTCTTCTTCAGTCTTAAGTTGGCAATGTATTTGTCCACAGAATACAAGTACAAGTAAAGAAGATTCACTCCGCAAAATCATTTCAATAAATAGCGACTCTTGCTACGACACAATAAAGTGCAATTCAGGACACACAGTGTTGATTACCTACAGTCTGTTATAGTCACCTAGAAGTTGCCTCTCTTTCTATCGCGTAACTCTTATACTTTCTGAATTGTTAGGGTTGTCTTCTATTACGACGCGGCGCATGAGCGAGTATCGAACTAATGTGCGAGCCGGTCGGTGCGCGGCAGCCCACACTAAATTAGCCCGACAAGTCGAGCCCGCGCGTACTTGTAGCTTCATACCTAAAATGCGGAGTGCGCCGGGCCTGATTAGGCTTGAAAAAATCTGCGGGGTAGGTACTTAATTGCGTAACACATAACATAGCAATCGCTCGCAATGCCTTTCATTTGACAGTTCAGCCACGTTCATTGAGTTATTTGCATTGTTGAGCTGACGATTTTTTCAAACCTGCACTGGATTTCAAAATGAAAGACATTGCGATCGATTGCTATTTTATTTGTTAGGAGCTCGTGGCTAAGTAATAACAGCGGCACGGGTCGATCCATCAGGTTAAAGTTCGTGGATGGGTTACCATCTTTACATACCGAAACTCCTCCGTGCCTCTGAAAGCACGTTAAGCCGTTGGTCCCGGCTGTCATTCGTGGGTCTTTGACAGTCGTTACGGGTCGTCAGAAGCCCGAAAGTCTGACAACCAGTCTTACCAAGGGGTATCGTATTACCCAATAACTGGGTTGTGGAGGTCAGATAGGCAGTCGCTCCATGTAAAATACTGGTATTCAGCTGCATCGGGTTAGACTGGAAGCTGACCTCAACATAGTTGGGAAAAGGCTAGGCAGATTGATTGATGCCTTAAGCACACAAAAGTGCAGAGGTGGGCTTAATAATATTACTTAAAATACTTCTAAAGGTATTTTAGTAATATTTAGAAATATTTTAAGTAATATTTAGAAATATTTTAAGTAATATTTATAAAACCTTTAGAAGTATTTTATGTATTATTATTTTATATTATTAAGTACACTGGTCCGCGCCGGCCGCAACGCACCCACGGCACGCAACGGATTTCGGTTTGCTTTCATATAGCACTGCGTCCACTACCGGTACCGCCCGCATTTTATTTCTTCATACTTATTAAGTTATCTTAGCTTAGGTATTAGTTGCAACTCTAACATGTTAAATATTGTATCTACCTTTCGGCCTTTTTTATTGTAAACCTGTTTCTTTATGTTAATTTTGAAGGTGCAAATAAACGTTTTTTTTTATTATTATTTTTCCCTTTATTTCATTTATGTACATATCATTTACATTTTTAAATATTTTTATAAAAACAAAAATAAAAAAAACATTTAAAAATATAAAAATAGTAGCCCACCGATATCGGGAACAGGGTCCAAGCTACCGGCGGTCAGGGCTCTAGAGAGAGGAACCTCCTCACTATGCATGCCGTGTCCAGGAGTACTGCTTTCTGAATCAAGCCCTTGATCCAGCCGCGCAATGAGAGCCTCCTGAGGTGTTGATCGAGGCTCTGTGCTATTAGGCCATTAACCGTAACGATTATCGGTACAATGATTGCAGAGTCTACGTCCCACATGTCGACAACCTCGTGTGCTAAGTCAAGATACTTGATTTTTTTATCTTTCTCAGCTTTCACGAGATTCTCGTCATGAGGGACAGTGATATCAACATATTATTATTATTATTATGTGCCTTGACAATTCTCGGGACCCTGGAGTCCCGGACCTTTAGAAGGCGTACGAGGGGCCAAAGCCAACTCGCAGAGGCCCGTTAGACGCTTTCAATGAAATGAGGCACCAACCGACGATTATCCCTGTACGCACTATGCAAGTGCACCCAAGGACAACCCCCCGTTGGTGCAGGACTATTGCAGTATATCGAAATAAAGAGATTGGACTATGGATTTGAGTGGGTAAAGTGGACTGGTTGCCTAGAACTATGAAAGGACTATGGCCCCTGCCGGATCAATGTTTTGTAATACACGGATAAAATGGCAGGGGGTGACTTGCACACACAATAATGGGCCCCCAAAAAGGTCGCTAGCACATATTGTCGTAGCGGCAAGGGGGCAACATGTCCTGAGGTGCTTGTGAGGAGTGGAGAGGTATCCCACGGTTCTCAGAACAATCCCAGAGCCCGGAAGATGGTCAAGATCCCTACAAACACTTACTGGAATACTTCCTTCCTCCGAGCACGTTTGCTCTTGCGAATCTCCACTCAAACCGGCCAATAAAGGCAAGAAAGAGGTGGGAGCTCTGTTCCTCGTCAGTGTTCACTCCAGCCGGCCAATAAAGGCAAGCGAGAGGTGAGGAACAAGACTTCTCCCGGGAGATAGGGTCCGTGGGGTCGCTACTGCCCAACAGCTCGCCACATGCTGCCCTGCGGGTTTCTGTATCTCTCTTGGTCTGGCTCCTCATCCTAGACCTGTTCCGGCAAAGTGAACTCTACCGGCACAGACCTAAAATTCGGAGCGCGCAAGCCCCACCACGACGTCAACGTAGAGATACGGAGGTGGGGTTATTATTATTATTATTATACAAACAAACCAAAATCGTTGCGTGCCGTGCGTGCGTTGCAGACGGCTCGAAAAAGTGGAGGCTCAGCTTCACTGTACTCATTTATGTCACATTCACATAATCCACCCATAATAAAATGATGAGTTGTCAGAAATTTGACAAGTTTATCCATGCACAACGCAAACTAACTTCCCTACACGTAAATTAATAAAGTTTATGTCGCGAACCCGTGAACGTATACAATACATTTACTATATAAATGTACCTACGTACACAGATCAGCTGCGAAATTGAAGCAGACAGGACGCATAACGTTCATTAATCGTGACAATGCCTAATTATCTAGTTAATTATCCCACACGAGGTGATAGTCATCATGAATAATGTATGGGTTCACTGTTTACTGTTAGGTGATGTAGTTACGCCCTTGCTAGGCTTCTATTTTTCTTCAAATTGGGCTATTTATACCCACGTCAAGAATCAAAGCATGTCTTCCAAGCAAATATACGCATAAACGTGATGCCGGGTTGTGGGTGATAATGATCATTATAGCCACATCATCTTCAAAAGGCATAAACAACAGTCAGCCGCAGATTAGCTCTACATTAAATTAAATTAAATCTACAGCTCATTCATTCCTTCTCTATTTTCACATCATATACTACTACTATTGGAGTTGTAAAATTTTGGTCATATTACTTCACTAATGGCAATGGCCGTTTACGTCCCTAGCCCAGTTTACGCCTATAATCACTCCAAATAAGGTGGAAAGATTTACCGCAAACCGTAAAAACGTGTACTTAATCGCGAATCGATCCCCCGGGTCTGTCAAACGTGACCGGAGTGAATGACTGGTTTTAGGGTTCCGCAAATGAAAGACTTTTTTAGTCTGCATTCAGTCTTGAAAGCTCTACTCCAAATCTGCTCTTCTGACTAAATGTTTAAACTATATTGTTGGCGTAGCGATTGGTATTTCTGTCGCGTTTGTCTTAGTTTGAAACTATCTAAATCCGTCCGTTGGAGGCATCCACTGGAATATCCGATGTGTTAAGCTAATATTGTATCCAAGTCAAAACTATTTTACGGAATTTTCGTAATGAGCATAGTGATCATGAGAACGTCCTGTTGGAATTAGGCAGCCAGAGTACAGAAATGGCCACATGGGTAGGTATAGAGTATTGCAGAATAAAACAGACGGAGAAAAAGCAGGAGTGGTGAACCCTAAATACGAGAATCGATCACACGCCTGGCATTTTCCTATTTTTTGTGCCCAGGATTTGATTTATTCTGGTGATGTTACAGAAGTTGGGCTCACACAAAAACGTTCTGTTTCTATTCTGAAAATGATGAAAATTCTGAAAAATCTGTGCGAGATTACCTATTGAAAAGCTCTTTGCTTTCAAATCACTTAGCAATCAGGATCGTTATAATTATGATAGTTCTCGCTGTATAAATAATTACAGGTCCACCTCTGTTAATAATCAACCGTATTAATTAACAATGATTAATAGTAAAACATTACAGATAATGTTGACCTTAATGTAACATTTCATGAAACTATACTTTGATGTCAGGGCAGAACCACGAAGTATTCAATGACAAATAGTAAAATAAATCGAAGAATATAAAAATCCATGATTTCTGACTAAAATGTAAACCCGACTAGGTAGGCCTCCTCTCACCGAGAGGAGGCCTGTGTCCCAGTAGTGGAAACATTATAGGATTACGCTATACCTCAATGCGTTGGCATAGAAAAGCGCAACGCAAACAAAATAACACCACAAATCGTTTGACTTTTCATAATAAACTGAGCGGACAAACCTGCTTCAGGAATTGCATTCAGTTCCGCATTCTTAATTTATTCAACGATTCTTTGCGCTCTGTTGCATAAAAACGACGTCACCGCTTCCAGCCCAACGATAGGTAACAAACCCGACATGGACACTTTCCGCGAATCCTCGTCGACAAATATTTTCGCGTTTAACGTACAATGTTTACTCTATTCAGAGACGTTTTTTGTAAAATGTAAATATACTGTACTTCCACGGTTTTTTATTCTGCGACAAAAAATGGCTGTATATAAAATAACGAACATTTTTTTATTATGTTTCGTATCAAATATAAGCACTGAGGCGAATGGACACCGGTTTTCATGAAAGTAAGTAAATAGCTGACGGCAAATATTTGCCCAAGCTTTTATGTCCATCTGTTAGGATCGCCGTTTATTGTATGATTATAATAAAGTGTGAGTCTTTATAATGTGCATATAATATATCGAAATGAGGTAAGCTATGCTTAATTTTCTCGACGGAAAAATATTTTAAAAAATCTAAAAAAAAATATTGTTTCTTCCTGCTGAAATATTGTAGTAGCAGTGTGCAAGGCGTTTCTTTAACAGTTGATAGAAAATGTGATTGAGTTATAAACGTGGTATTTTCACATAAATAAAGCTAATACGATGTAAAATAATGTAGAGTCACAAAAAATACAGGGTTTTATTGGGAAATTTTACAATTATTGTAAAAATTTATGAAAAAATACCTAATTTTTATTAAATTTCGTTCATCGTGTATAAAAAAATACGTTATTAGCAGATGTCGTGACTAACTCAAGGAATGACGTGGTATCGAAGTATTGAATTGTTAAGTGGTCATAGTGAATTAGGTCCCGCAGCAGTTATCTCTTAGTAGTACTACAGGTGTTTGCCGCAAATTCGCTTTATCTCTTTCTATACAGGGTGGCCGGAACATTGACGTCCAAAAATAAAATTTCGGTCCCTCGTATCGTGGGGTATTCGAATCACCCCCATGTATGTTCCGCGACTTTTCATAGTTTTCGAGTTATGAATTTTTTTCTGAATGTTTGAAAATTTTCGACCTGACCAACCTAAAAAAATTCTAAAAAAAAAAGTAGAGGGTTTTATCGAGTTTCTTTTTTTGCAACTGAATTTTCATAAGTAGTACTTTTATGCATAAAATAATCAGCTTCGTAACTGTGATGAAAGTTATGAAAATGTTGATCTAAAGTGAAAAATTTACGTTCGGTAAATTATGACTCAAATTTTCAACTTTAAATTAAAAATCTTAACAGGTGACTTCATAATTCCTAAGTAGGCTTCAAGAATGCGCCAGAATCTCAGCTTTCATAATCATAAAAAAATGAAGTACTTAATAGGGCTACTTTGTTTAAAATCGGCCTTCAAAGACAGCGAGGTGGAAAAATTCTTAAAATTACCCATCTGAGTAATTATTTTTTTTTGGCTATTTTCTCGTTCCTAAGGTTAATTAATGATAAGAATACTGAAAACTAACCAACAAATAGTTTCAGAGTTGGGTAAGAAAAGTTTTACGTAAAAAGTGGTTTTGAATAAAACACAGATGATAATGTGAAAAAAGTACTTAATTTATTTTTAACATTTACAAAAGGTTTTCAAAGTGGCCACCACCAGCAGCAATACACATTCTACACCTACGTAAGAAATTGTCTGGCAATCGTCTAAAAGCGTCTCTGTTCTCTCTCACAACACGTTCAGCTTCTGCAATCAACTGCCTCAGCTCTTGTTCACTTGAACAGTCTCGGGCGTATGCTATTTCCTTGTAATAGCCCCAAATAAAGAAATCGATGGGGTTGAGATCAGGTGAGCGTGGAGGCCACCTAATTGGTCCGCTGCGTCCGATCCATCTGTTGGGGTATGTTTCATCTAAGTAATTTCGGACCTGGGTTGCATAGTGACACGGGGCGCCGTCATTTTGCAACACCATGGTTCGTCTGAGTTCGAGATTCACATCTGCCAGCAACAATGGAAGTTCATTTTCCAAAAAGTTTTTGTATGTTTCTCCATCAAGTCTGGACGGCAGTTCAAACGGACCAATTAGTTCGCCATTGAGGATACCAGACCACAAGTTAACGCTGAAGCGATGTTGAAATGTCGAAGCTCTCACTTCGAGTGGATTTTCATTCGCCCACGTGTGGTAATTATGAATATTGAATATTCCGGATCGCTCAAATCGTGACTCATCTGACCATAAAACTTTATTGAAAAATCCAGGATCCTCTTGCTCTTTTCGTAACATGGTTTGGCAAAAATCAACGCGCAATTGGTGATCTGTAGGCAGTAAAGCTTGGACTCGTCGGATGTGGAACGCGTGGTATTCTTCATCGTGAAGAATGTCTTGGATAGAAGTCCTTGGGATGTTCAGAGCACGAGCCATACTTCTCGTACTCGTAGACGGATTTCGCTGAACTTCTTCCAGCACCATTTCTCTGCGATCCGGGTTAGCTCTAGGGATTCCTTCATGACTGCCGCGTCGACCAGGAATGCGGCCTGCCATCAAAGTGTTGTGCGTGTTAATAAAAACACGATGGTCGGGATATCGCTCAGGTTGCGGCCCACCACGACGTTGAAGTTGTTCGCGATACAGTCGCGCTGCTTCATGGCCGTTTCCTTGTCCAACTCCATAAAAATAATGCATTTCTGCATATTCACTTAACGTGTAACTCATTTTTTACACTTCCACGTAAAAAAAGTCCAAATCAGAATGCAAAACACAGTCCAATAAACGAGCAAATTAGTCAAACAAGTAGGCAGCGGAGTCCGTGGGCAAAGCGAGTGTGGTAAAGACAAAATAGCGACACGCGTATAGCAGTAAACACAATGTGAGTACGACTGAGGTACTTGTTTTGCGTTGGCTTCGGTTGCGCGCCTTGCGTGAGAGAGATAGCAAAAATTCGGTCTCTTTTCCTCTCGGTCCATTGTTATTGCAGGTAAAAGAGTTGCACCCTCGTTTACAACCCATAGTCCACGAGAACGGATCGCGCAAAATTCATTAAACTAACATTTAAAAAAATCTCCGTGTTTAAATCTTAGCTTTCCTGCAGTCATTTTTGGTTAGCAAACTAAATAACCTTAGGAGCGAGAAAATGGAAAAAAAAAATTATTAATCAGATAGCTAATTTTAAGAATTTTCCACCTCGCAGTCTTTGAAGGCCGATTAAGGCCAAAGTTAGCCCCATTAAGTCCTACGTTTTTTAATGATTATGAAAGCTGAGAGTCTGGCGTATTCTTGAAGCCTACTTGAGAACCATGAAATCACCTGTTTAGATTTTTAATTTGAAGTTGAAAATTTAAGTCATAATTTACCGAACGTAAATTTTTCACTTTAGATCAACATTTTCATAACTTTCATCACAGTTACGAAGCTGATTATTTTATGCATAAAAGTACTACTTATGAAAATTCAGTTGCAAAAAAAGAAACTCGATAAAACCCTCTACTTTTTTTTTTAGAATTTTTTTAGGTTGGTCAGGTCGAAAATTTTCAAACATTCAGAAAAAAATTCATAACTCGAAAACTATGAAAAGTCGCGGAACATACATGGGGGTGATTCGAATACCCCACGATACGAGGAACCGAAATTTTATTTTTGGACGTCAATGTTCCGGCCACCCTGTATAATAGTGGTTATTGTGAGGATAATGCTCAATCCAATTCCCTTTGTTTATGCTGTCATGACACGTTGATCTTTTTTTTTATAATTTTTGGTTGTTTTATTTTACCATCTGATATCCTGCCAGGCAGTCGCTCCATGTAAAATATTGGTATTCAGTTGCATCCGGTTATACTGGAAGCCGACCCCAATATAGTTGGGAAAAGGCTAGGCAGATTGATTGATTGATCCTGCCCGCATGCTGGTTTGTATGATAAGCATAAAAAAACTAATTCGCTTCGCTTTTCATAAAGTATTGTTCTTCTAGTGTACCTACATGTGTTATACTGTTCTACTGAGTAATTATAACATTCGGATAATTACTGTCATTTTACTGAATAAACACTGTCAGAGATAAACCTAATGTCTATTTATTGTATGCGTTCATCTCTCCGGACGTAATGAGAGCCTCAAAGGGATGTCGGCAAACTTTTTCTAAACACGAAAAGTTTATATTTTTATTTTATTTACAACAAATGTATACTGCTTATAAACAGTAAAATATAATAATGTTTTCAACAGTTGAGAATGCCTTGTTGGTATTGTAGTGGCGTGTGCTACTGCTGAGCATGAAGTCCTGGCTTCAATTCCCAGGTCGGGCTAGGTGTTATGGAGTTTTTCCATTAAGAATTTCTAAGTAGGAGCCCGGCCTGGATTCGTGCCCATGGCAATAAGTTCGCCCCCTACTTCCATGGGATTTAAATATAACTGGTGAAATGTGGATGTACTATAGTTACACCTAACCCTTTGGTGAATACTAGCGTCATGTTATGTTTATTTATAACAAATGTATACAACTAATTCATCATCATCTTCCTGCCCTTATCCCATGATACTAGGGGTCGTCGGCGGCGGCGATCTCTCGCGTCCGAGCCTGGTCCAGGCCATGGTGCGGAGCGAGAGTGCATGGGAGGCCGTCACCTCCTTCTGCGAAGCAGTGATGCTCGCGAAGGAGGAGGCGGAACGCGTGAGGCGGCGGCGGGAATCGCGGGGCGATTTCCGGCCATCGTAGGCGCGGGCCTGCGGACGGTGAGCAGCGGGTAGCTCGCCGTCCGGTAAGGACCAGGCCCGAGTCGACGGCGCGTTGTGTTCCACGCGCGCCTCAAAGAGATGTCAGCAAGTGACGGGGCCCAATAGGGCCGACGCCGCTGGGGTCGCGGATTGTCCGAAGGGGTTACCGCGGCCCTGGCATAGGCAACTGAAGGAACACGGGTGGGTTTTAGTCAGTAAAAGTCTGACATGCCCTTCCGCTCCACCCAGAGCCGGAGAAGTTATTTGATGATTTCCCACCCTCAAAAAAAAAAAAAAAAAAAAAAAAAAAAAAAAGGGGTCGGCGCAACACGTTTACTTCTTCCATTCTCCCCTGCCAACCGTCACGCTATCATTCACTTCCTTCTCTTTCATATCATTCCTCACACAATCCATCCATCTTTTCTTTGGCCTTCCTCTGCCTCTCCATCCATCAATATGTATATTCATCACTCTTTTAGTCAAATGCGTTTCGTCTCTCCTCATCACATGCCCATACCAACCCAAACAATTTCCTTTTAACTTTTCTGTCACTGGCGCCACTTTCAGACTTCCTCTTATATACTCATTTCTTACTTTATCCATTCTCGTCACTCCACACATCCATCTCAACATTCTCATCTCCGCTGCATGCAATCTTTTTTCATCCGTCTTCTTCACTGCCCAGCATTCCGATCCACAACTAATTAAACAGTAAAATATAATAATGTTTTCAAGAGCTCTGTAGTTAAGAAAGTATTTACATAATTTATAGGCGAACGGAAAACGTAAATTCGTTATAAGCTTGAATTATCCGATTCGGAATCAAGGTTTCACAATTAATGGCCTTAATTGCTTGTTGAATTTCGATTGTAAGTACGTAGCATTTGATTGTTTCAAGATATCTGCTGTATTGGAAAAGGTGAGTTTCGAAATCTTAACTTTTTTTGGGGACGCCTTTTATAAATTAAGTTTTTATTTATGTCAAGTTTTATGGATAAGACGATTTGTCACGTAGGTATATTGTATTTAGGTAAGTAGTGCGACATAGTTTATATTCAGAAAACCGGTAATGAACTGTGCCAAAGGAATAGGTTGAACTTCAAGTCATATATCCCTTTTTTTTTTGCGTAAACTCAAGTTTGGTTTGGTGCTTACTGCTGCTGGTGATGACTTGAGGTTAAGCGTGGTGATTATGCAAACTATCAGAAGTTTTTTCAATGGTAAGGTACAGGTAATTAGGACGATTATACTTGTAATTAATATCCATTGCGTTTGTTTACGTCAAAGAAGCACAGTACCACCTAATGTGAACACAAGTTTAGTTCAAGCAACGAACACATGAAAGCTATAATTATACTGTCGAGACGCGAAAAGCATTGAAGCATACCTCTTTAACTAGCTATACAAATATATGTTCTAAGCTCAAGGTAGGCACACAATTTCTGTGTCGAACGTAACCAATTCTCGACGCATACTATCCGGAACACACAGTAATGGAACACTCTTAATAGAATGCTTTGTGTACCAGTCAGAGCAGGAGTGATCAATTAATATCATCTTTGTACACGTGCTTTATATTTTAGTGTAGTAGGTGTTTGTTGCTGGTTGTATAGCCAAAGTACTAAGAATATCGTCGTAAATCGCCCTAGGACCAATAATCATCTGACTAACATAATAAATAGGATTTTGTTCGTCATGTTGATTATTAAAAAATATTGGACACGTTTTTTTTCTTTTTTTACGTAATCAAAAGATTACGGCGATACATGGAGTTAAAATGTGGCATGACGTCACTCCTTGCTAGATTTTATTTATACTTAGATCGATAAAGTTGTGACGTAGTGAGCCCCCACTCAGTTTTGGGTCGTGGAGGTCAGATAGGCTTCATGTAAAATACTGGTATTCAGATGCATCCGGTTAGTCTGGAAACCGACCCCAACATAGTTGGGAAAAGGCTGGACAGATAGATTGATTGCATCTCAATAAAAACTTCTTCAAAAACTGAATGCTTGGAACATGCTACGTGATTTGGCGTAGCCGCTGCAAGCTACGCCTGGCTACGTCGTAGCACTCGCGTAGCGGTCTTTACCAAAATCATTTTTAAACGACGAACACAAACATAACATCACGCCTTGTTTCCCCAAAGGGTTAGGCAGAGGTGTACCGATAGTGCACCCATACCATATTTCACCAGATAAGTTTAAATTACATGTTATCAATAGAAAAACACAATAACACTTTGCCCGACCTGGGAATAGATAAATGATACTTATAATTCAGTAAATTGGTTATAAATAACACGGAGGAGCTCGTGACTAAGTAATAACAGACGGACGGGTCGATCCATCAAGTTAAGCTACGCTTGCCGGGGTTGGTCCGTGGATGGGTGACCATCTTTACATACTGAGATTCCTCCGTGCCACGAAAAGCACGTTAAGACGTTGGTCCCGGCTGTCATTCGTGGATCTTTGACAGTCGTTACGGGTCGTCAGAAGCCCGAAAGTCTGACAACCAGTCTTACCAAGGGGTATCGTATTACCCAGTGATTGGGTTGTGGAGGTCAGATAGGCAGTCGCTTCATATAAAATACTGGTATTCAGCTGCATCCGGTTAGACTGGAAGCCGACCCCAACATAGTTGGGAAAAGGCTAGCCAGATTGATTGGTTATAAATAACACGTCACTTGAAATGTTATCCTTATTATGAAAGTCTTGAAATAAAGAAATAAGGAAACAACCGAACAACAATTCAATAACCATTCCAGCAAATCGAAATTGGAACGTAGTATCGAGAAAATCCGCAGCATCCCGCGCTTTGTGCAAATAAAATACCAAATAACTGTCCCAATAACCGAGACGAAGAAGCAACAGATTGCTAAGGCAGGGTAGACTGTATCAAATCGATATAGCCGTACGATAATCGGGCCATAAAGACCCCTTCCGACGGGCTGTTCTTCTCGACCCATTTTTATGACTCGTCGTTTATCTTGACGTGATGCAAGACAATACTTCACTGAGTATTATGGAACAGCCGGTCGATTCTGTAAAAATCTCACCGTGAAAACTTAGGTGAAGTGAGTTTGTTTTTGCTAGGAATTGACACTATTGACAGCTCACTCCACGCTCACTTCACCTAAGTTTTCACGGTGAGATGGTTACAGAATCGCACTGCAGGACAATACTTCACTGAGTATTATAGATGTTTTTATGTGAGTATTCCTTGGGTTGGTTTGGGGGATTTTAATAATGTGGCTGATGTTTGAGAAAAAACTTTAAAGATTATGGTGTGTTTATATTTCATGGAGTTTGTAGGATTATTGTTGCAGTTAATTAAATTGTTTTTATTCGTGGAATGACATCTGAATCTTTGTTACAGAAACGTTTGGGAAGACCTATTTTGAGTACTTAAACATTGGTAGGTAACTTAATTATCCTAACTAATATTATAAATGCGAAAGTGAGTTTGTTTGTTTGCTACGCTTTCACACTAAAACGGCTGAACGGATTTAGATGAAATTTAGCACATGGGTAGACCATGACCAGGATTAGGACATAGGATACTTTATCTCGGTAGTACGGTCCCGTGGTATAATTTCCGACGTACAGTCAGATAAATTAGTTGCTAATCAGATTGACATCCTGCATCAATAGTCACTTCATACAACTGTCAAAGAATCACTGTTGTGATTTGACATTTGATAAACGGATAAATTAATTAAATAAAAAATACGTTTATTTATCTCTCTCTCTTTGTTTCTCTCTCTATCTCTTCATTTTGTTTTTATTCTCAATTGGTTATCAATTTGCTTAACAGTTTATTTCCCTGACATTACATAATTTTCAAATACGTACATCATTAAAAAAACCCATTTTCTTCTAGAATTTAACTTCTTCTGAATCAAACTCATCATTGCTAGACGAATTTATCTTAATTTTGAAAAATGTTCAACAAAAGTTCTTACTCCAAACGTTTTCCGTAACAGCAAAGCTTCTTAGTTCTGATAAAACGCGAAAATTTGTTCCAACACATGTTACACGATCTATGTTTTAAAACTTTTACCAGTAGGTACCTTATACTTACTGTCACTTCTGAGAGCAGAACAACTGGTTTCACAAAATCTGAATTTAAAAATTAAAGGATGTTTAATTTCTCCAAAATGGTATACCTATCTGTATTTCTATGCTTAAAATAAAATTGGGGAAAAAACTCAGTTTTGTTTCACGCTATTAATAAAAATAGTTTCCTAAAAGTTCACAAAGCAGTTGGTGAAGAGAAACCTGACAAAACCACACACAAAACCAAACCATACACGAGCTAAAAAAATATTTATGTTTTTGTCTTAAAATGAAACAAACTATGATTTAAAAACGGGCCAAGTGCGTGTCAGACCATAGTTAAAGAGAATTTATCCCAAAAACAAACTTAACATTGTAGTTCAAAAACATGTTGTGCCATAATATACGTCACGGTCATTTCTCCAACTGCAAATGAAACTTTATAATAGTAATCGCAAAAAAATATGTGATAAAACTCTATAATAAATTAACTATTGTCGAACATGTGAGATTTTGCTTCTTGCCAAATTTCATGATTCAAGGTCAAGGGGAAGTACCCTCCCGGTTTTGATTTATTTACGGGTATCAAAATATGTCGCATAATGGCCGTATTTTTTTATTGCGTTGATTTAGAAGCTTGATTTTTTTAGAGCTTCATACGTATTTTATTGTTATTAAAAGCTTTTTAAAAGCTTTTATTTAACTTGCAATGTATGTATGTATGTATGTTCGCGTGGAATCTTGCTACTCAATTTTGAAGCAGATATCTTCAACCGATTGAGCTGAAATTTTATACATACGTTTAGTTTGGATGACAATACACGATAAGCTATGTGACGTCATTCTAAATCTAATATGGCGGACCATCCAAAATGGCGGAGTAGTTATTTTTAATGCACTTCTGCAATATGGGTATCAAATGAAAGGGCTTGCCCAGAATAGGTAATTAGAAAAATATCCGAACTTGTGACATCTCTCTTAATCCTATATGGTGGACTTTTGAAGTTTTTATGCTTTCCTATAGTACGGGTAACGCTTCGTTACTAGTTACTAGTTCCATTTTGAATGAATCTGAAAATAATGGAAATAATAGTGAATTTTTTATCACTAGTTCCATCATGGAACTTGTGAAATTTTAAGGGTGTAAAACACTAGAGGTAAAGAAAGAAACACTTAAAACGATAATGAGGTCAAAATGAAAATCCAAGATGGCGGCTGCTAAAATTTCCTAATTTTTCGTCATGGGCGTCGTTTCCATGGTTTTAGAGGGTGCTGAAAACGATACCGATGTCAAAATGAAAATCCAAGATGGCTGGCGGCTGCTAAAATTTCCTAATTTTACGTCATTGGTGTCGTTTCCATGGTTTTAGAGGGTGCTTAAAACGATACTGAGGTCAAAATGAAAATCCAAGATGGCGGGTGCGAAAATTTCCTAATTTGTCGTCATGGGTGTCGTTTCCATGGTTTTAGAGGGTGCTGAAAACGATACTGATGTCAAAATGAAAATCCAAGATGGCGGCTGCTAAAATTTTCTAATTTTTCGTCATGGGTGTCGTTTCCATGGTTTTAGAGGGTGCTGAAAACGACACTGATGTCAAAATAAAAATCAAAGATGGCGAATGGTAAAATTTCCTAATTTTTATGACACAATTTATATGATCATAAAAGCTTGTCGCGAGGTTTGCGTAAGTACCTATAAGTATTTAATTAAACTGAAATTTAAAAACAATTAACTTGGCAGATTAGGTTTCTCAATTAACTAAGTACTAGTTTATTTACACAAGTAAATCGCGCGAAAAACTTTTATGATCATATAAATTGTGTATAATGAGGTTATAAGTTGATAGTTAAAATTTTAAAAGAAAATTTTATTTTCTTCTTTTTATAGCATTTAAATAAAATCTTTTTTAAAAAAGATTTTTTCTTTTAATTTATTTATAATATTTTTTAATTTTAATGTGAAATAAATACAACAGTTCTATGATATTCAAATAACAATCTCTCCCAAAATCCTAGGATTAAGTGAATAGTATTGGTATTTTAAATTAAATAAAAATGTGATTTATACAATATTCATAATCCATTTTCAGTGAACATTTCAGTGAGTAAAAACAACTGAATAAAGACCATACAAAATTAACTGAATAAAAATTAGGGTCGCACCTTCTGTGCGTATATTGGAACAAATACTCGTTAACACCATGCTATTGAATCACGAATCATATTTAAAGTCTATTGTTCCACCTAACAAAGCTCAGTACTGGTCAGTACATGGAACTCATTCATTTCATAATTATAAAGCAATGCTTGCGATCTTTGACAGGAATTTCAATTAACAATATCGAATTGGAGAACGTAGGAAGGTATTGAAATTTAAATTTGGAACAGTTTCAACAGAATTAATTTTCGTGATGCATTCCAATAATTAATATTTCGTGGAAATACTGATATTGATAAACAAAGTATATGACGCGTATCTTTTACGTAGTGGAATTTAATGATGCAGTAGGTACTGCAATTTAATGATGTAAATATTGTATTTATAAACAGTAAAGGATTAATTTTCAGTAATTAATACGTGGTATGGTCTATGTTTATTTAAAGCTTTCAGTTTCCAATCTGTTAATAATGAAATTTTACAGAAGCGGAGTTATTTTGGACTTCCAACGTGTTGGTCGGCAATTTTGTCGTGTTTGCACCCTGCATAGGAATTCAGTTTATTTGAGCCTTCCCCCTAATGAGCATTCACCCTTTATGAGTATTTGCGTAGGCATTTACGTAGGCAAATGCATGGTTTCTGAGCCAAATAATAAAGGCTACTCTAAAGAGAAATTAACACCGCTGAAAATGAGTCGCCGAAATAAAGCTGCTTTCGGTTTCACACAACATTGTGGTTAACTTACTGGGTGGAAAATCAGTCCAAAATTCAAATTTAAATAGTCAGTATGAACTACGCAAATAACGAGTTACTCGTCTGGCCCTTCCCTAATTAGATTTCGCAGTGAACTGAAAGTAGTAAGGGTAATTTTCCCATTTTAATCCGAGAGCAAAAGTTTGAGTTCTCAAAAATAATTACGAGAATTGTTTAATGAACGAATGACGTGTACCTACTCTAAAGTTACTTAACCTATATTAGGAAAGTTTCAAGGTCACATTTGTAATGAATTTTTAATGTTTATTGGCTTTGCAAACAACCTACATAATTCGATTTGAAGCAACATCAAGCATTCGTATAATAGCTCTGAAATGGCATAGAGTGCTTACTGTAGATGGGAAAAGTTGTTGATGACGAGAAATAAAATGTGTTCGACTTTTTTATATATTTAATTGGATCCAGAGTAGCTACTATTTTTTTTTTCGTTGAGAATTATTTTTCGGGCCATGACCTAGTTGTTTTCGATACCTAGGTATGAAAAATTGTATTTACCTTTCTTTGTTAGGAAAAGCTGCAGTGTGAGTGTCAAAGTGGTGCAGTTCCACAACCCAATATCAATCTGCTTAGCCTTTTCCCATCTAAGTTGGGGTCGGCTTCCAATATAACCGGATGCAACTAACTAAAGTATTTTACATGGAGCGGCTGCTTATCTGACCTCCACAACCCAGTAACTGGTTAATACCATACCCCTTGGTAAGACTGGCTGTCACACTTTCGGGCTTCTGACAACCCGTAACGACTGTGAAAGATCCATGAATGACAGCCAGGACCAATAGCTTAACGTGCTTTCCGAGGCACGGAGGAAACTGTTCCACAAAGGATGGGACATTTTATATGGTGTCCAGCTCTACAAACAAATATCAACCTGCTTAACCTTTTCCCAGCTAAGTTGGGGTCGGCTTCCAGTCTAACCGGATGCAGCTAAATACCAGTAAATAACATGGACCGACTGCTTATCTGACCTCCACAACCCAGTAACTGGTTAATACGATACCCCTTGGTAAGACTGACTGTCAAACTTTCGGGCTTCTGACAACCCGTAACGACTGTCAAAGATCCATGAATGACAGCCAGGACCAATGGCTTAACGTGCCATTATTTGTGGAACAGTTTCCTCCGTGCCTCGGACGGAGGAAACTGTTCCACAAATAATGGGACACTTTACATGGTGTCCAGCGTGTCCTGTTGTCTGCACCTAACTGGAACTGTTGGAAGCTACTGAGGGTGCCAAATTCTGGGCCGACTCTGTTTGGATTGCCATTGACACGGTGAGAAGAACAATGTTTTGGCTCCTCACACAGGTGTTGTTACCTAGCGAAGGAGTCAGGTCTTCACTTTGCTTGTAAACATTTTTTATGGCAATAAAGAATTTTTATTTTTATTTATTTATTTTAAGAAGAAGAATGGTGAAGAGTTGCTGATGATGAACATTTATTGTATTACCAATCGTGAACAAATTCACGATTGGTAATAAGATAAAACTTTGTAAACCCTTGGAGAAAAAAGCAGTTACGTACCGTAACTGAACATATTTTTCTCCGCAGCATTATCGCAAAATTGTGGGAAAATTACTCTGGAAATGACATAATTGTCATCCATTATCATCCATAAAACATTTTTAACGGGATTTAAAAATAAACCGCTTTACTTATTGCAACATTATTCTTTCATTTTTCCATTAAGGTTAATGTTTTACTAACATAAGTGTTATTTTTCATCATCTTATTATGGACCCTCTTAAGGGGGATGTGCTTAGATAGCCCGCGAAATTCAAATTTTCTTACGTTTTTTGCAATTTGCAGGTCAGTGTCAGGTTATATGTTGATTTAAATATGATTCGCGGCCGTATCTAATATGGCTTTACAGAATTATAATCATTAGAATCAGCAATACAACTCCATAAGCTAGAATTGGCCTCAAATCTTATGATTTCATTAAATAGTCATTCAATAGGGTAATATGAACGTAAAGAGTTGTATTGATGATTTTTATGATTATATTTCTATAAATAAATAACGGCCGCGAATCATATTTAGATTTACATACAACCTAATACTGACTTGCAAATTGCAAAAAACGTAAGAAATTTAGAATTTCGCGGGCTACGCTGGAGCTTTCGCCTTAAGATTTATTTACCTATTTACTATCTGTTGTCCACGATTTCGTCTGCGAGCCTGGATAAAAAGTAATCTATGTCATTCTCATGGTCTACTCATGTGCCAAACATACAAATCCTTTCAGCCGGTTTAGCGTGAAAGCGTAACAAACATAGAAACAAAGTTTCGCATTAATAATATTAGTTAGGACTAGCTGTGTTCCACGAATTCGTTCGCGTGGATGTCGTAAGATACACAATATACTAAAAATGTTGCTGCTTTTTTAGTATATTGTGTATCTAACGACTTCCACGCGTACGAAGTCGCGAGGCACAGCTAGTTTTACATAGATTAATAACTGTCGATACATTAACCCTGTCAGAGCACTGCAGAATACAATGTTGGTTTGCTGTTGAGTTAAGTTGAGTGAAAACTTATCAAAACACAGCATGGAGTAGGTTTTAAGTAGTACAATACAAAAGAAAACGATACAAAATATGTATACTTAGATGGCATTATTAAATGATGTCCATATTTTTTAACAGTAATAAAAATACTCAGATTTGGTCATATTTAAAGCAGTAGGTATAAAATAAAATAAAAAACCGGTCAAGAGCGAGTCGGACTCGCGCGCCGAGGGTTCCTTTCCGATTTCTGAAAAAGTATGCTATTTTGAGACATCTTTTCATTTTTATTGTAATCTTTACATAAACTTCTATTACATAGAATAATTTCAGATTTTTCTCTTTGCAAACTTCGGAGATAAGGGGGGGGGGGATGGTATTTTTTTTTTACATTTTTCATCAAAAGTCGAAAACTATGCGGCCTAAAAAAAATAAATAAATGTTTGAGAATGTGCAAACAGCGTTCTTTCATATGATACCCCGCATGCCCTAGTAGCCCCACTTTAAATTTGTAAGACCCCCTTTCAGTCCCTGTTGCAAAAAAAAATATAAATATTTTTATTTCTTTCTTATTTGAAAAACAGTTGTGTAAACGTCGTCTAAAACTATTCCAAATTTCAAGTTGATAGCATTAGTAGTTGTTGAGATATCCAGCTGTGACAGACAGACAGACAGACAGACTGAGTCACACCATAAGGGTTCTTTTTTACCATTTTGATAAGGAACCCTAACAATCATGTCAGATAGTTATACTTACATTACATAATTATAGTGTAAATCACGAGCACACGTCATGGCTTCTGTGTCACTGCCATAAGGTTTAAATTGCATTGCAATAAAGCCTCCAAATATCAAGTGGTATTTAATTAAAGCTGTGATATGAAACCGTCAGCTATTCTTAGCATATCGGTACAACCGAGTTATTGGGCGGCGGAGGGCACAGTCGTTTTGTGCAAAATACTAATATTCAGCTGCATCTGACTCGACTGAAATGAAATTCAAAAATAAACGCTTAGCTGAACATTACTGAAAATATTTAACATATAAATAGTTGTAGCCTATATAACATAACATATCAACACAAAACACACCTGTATTCCTTGAAGGGTTAGGCAAAGGTATAGGTACAGTAGAGTTCATTAATATATTGGCCCTTTCAGGCTTCAAAAATATATGAACGTCAAAAAGTTCATAATATTGTGACTATAAGTATCATTAAATTGTGGTTAAGATTTAGATTCATTAATATGTGACTGCTTTTTAGGGTTCTGTACCTCAAAAGGAAAAAACGGAACCCTTATAGGATCACTTCTTTGTCCGTCTGTCTGTCTGTTTGTCCGTCAGTCTGTCAAGGCCCTTTTTCTCAAGAGGAGAGGAGGAGGAGTGGGGGGGGAGGAGGGTGGAGGTATCAAGTTGAAATTAATATCAAATACGCAAGTCTGTGGTCCCTTGAAACTCTGATAAAATCAAGCTTCAAAGTCTACGCAATAAAAAAATACGGTCATTTATGCGCCATATTTTGATACTCGCAAGTAAATCAAAACCTATAGGGTACTTTCCGTTGTCCTAGAATCATGAAATTCGGCAAGAAGAAAGATCTTACAGCACAAGTAAAGGAAAAAGTCCAAAAATTGTTCATTTGTAATTTTTTCACACAAAAAAATATTTTAAGTCTGTCAGCCTGTAAGACCCTAATTCTCACAAACGGGTGGAGGTATCATGTTTAAATGCATATGAAATACGTAAGTCTATAGTCCCTTGCAGCTCTAAAAAAGTCAAGCTTCTAAGTCATCGCGATAAAAAAATACGGCCATATATACGACACATTTTGATACTCGCAAATAAATCAAAACCCGTTGACCTAGAATTATGAAATTTGGCAAGAAGGAAGGTCTCAGCAGTCTCACAAGTAAAGGAAAAAGTCCGAAAATTATTAATTTGTAGTTTTAACACATAATTTTTTTTTTTTTTGTCGGTAAAAAATTAAAATTTGTTTTTGGGATACATTCTTTTTAGGTACGGAACCCTTCATTGTGCGTGGTCCGACACGCACTTGGCCGGTTTTTTCTCAGTAACATGAGTAATGCACACCATATATTATTGAACCATTCACATGAGCACATATTTTTGAGGTTCTATAGAATTTATTGAGCTTTCCAACGCTCACAATATTTTGAATCCTTGACAGTGTCAATATATTAATGAACTCGACTGTACCTATACATGGTACCTAAGTGTAAATAGTGGCAATCTTTTAAGGGGGTCATTTTACTCATCATTATGAACAACTTTTACTATGGGACTAAACCTGAAATCGCGGAAAAAAAAACCAGCTGTTCCCTACATTTTGACGAATTATGCGAACATAAATGTACTGAACAGCTGATTTTGTTTTCGCGATGTCCCATAGTAAACGTTGGTTTTTGGTCACATAGTAAAAGTTGTTCATAATGATGAGTACAATGACCCCTTAAAATATTGCCACTGTTTACACTTACACCCTGTAAATAGTACACCCACATTATTTTCTCAAGTTATGTTTAAATCCCATGTAATAGGGGGCGACCCTATATCAATAAGATTAATATTACATACTAGCTAGATACTAAATAGTCCGGTCAAAATAGACATAAAAGTAGTGGTCAATTAACACAAATTCCGACAGAGCTAAATTTTGGTAGAGACATTGGGTACACCATTAACTTACCGTTTACGAGAAAAATCCGAAAATCCTGAAAAATTTTGACATTTGACCCCCAATAACTTTTTTAGCACACATGGGATCCATGGGGACTTTTGACACTTTATTTCTAATGGTGTACCCAAGGTCTCCGCCAAAATTTAGCTCTGTCGGAAATTTTGTTAGTTGAAATGTCTATTTTGACCGGACTAAAAATACATCAATAATCACATCGATATGAATTTCACTTCAAAATATATTATAAAAGCACTTATAAATTCACAATTTAGTCCACCGAAGAAATTATTACCTTAGGAATTCATGAGAGAATAACATTTTCAAGAGGGTTTTACTCAGATACTTCAATTTTCACAAATATCTTGAAGTAGCCTATTATGCACTCAATTTTAACAAGGGAATAATACTTTCAGAATTTTCATTTCATTGCGCAAACAAGAGTATCTAAAGAATAAAAATGAAGCAATAAATAATGCCTGCCCATGGGTTCCATCAACTGAAATCAATTCTCGTAATGGACTCCCATTTTGATTTATAGCACTTTGTTTTACAATATCCGAATGATGATTTGGGGAGCGATGGAAAAAATAAAAGCTTGACGAATTTTTTTAAACTTCATTGCTGTTGAATTGATTCAGAGACATTTAAATACCTTTTTTACCTTTTATTTTTTTTACCTTAAAATATCTTTGAATTGAACTGTCGTGCTATTTCATGTAAGTAAATTATTGGACCCGTTTTTAAACCACATTGCGCTCACTACAAAATCCAGGGCAAAGCATTAGGGCTTTGCCCTGGACTTTGTAGTGAGTGTAGTATAATTTTCAAACGGTAGGCGAAAACATCATGAGGCACCCTAGCTGCACTTAAAATGATGGTCTAAAAACGCATCGCCGTAGTGACCAATGTATGTTTCTCCGTGAAAAAAGACCTAAGCCTTATAATTTTATTATGAGTAGATCAAGAGCACAACATAAAGATAGTACAGATCGTAGGTAGGGTAGTATGGCGATATAGAAAAGACGACATCTGCCTAGCCTTTTTCCAAACTATGTTGGGGTCGGCTTCCAGTCTAACCGGATGCAGCTAAATACCTGTATTTTACATGGAGCGACTGCCTATCTGGCCTCCACAACCCAGTTACTGGGTAATACGACACCCCTTGTAAGACTGGTTATCAGACTTTCGGGCTTCTGACGACCCGTAACGACTGTCAAAGATCCACGAGGAACGGAGGAGTCTTTGTATGTAAAGATGGTCACCCATGGCGATAGAAAAGACGATATTAAAGGATTTTACTTAATACCATTGTATAAATATAATATCGTACAAAGAAGTTCAACAAAGTATGTGGGACATGTAAGAATTGTGAAAATACGAGTACGTCCACATTTATGTAGGTACTTTTTATTTGCAAACTCTTTTGCCGTCACCTATAACATTGCGTCCCCAGTACTATTAGGGGATAGAAATGCCAATATAGAAGCAAGCTCAATTTACGTAATGGAATGTTCGTTTGAACATTGTTGAACATCCTCTGTTTTACATCACGTAAAAGCTTAACGTTAAAACTAGTATACGCAAAATGTCACATAAAAATATACAATTCGACCTCATACACCCTTTTAGGGGTTTCGTTTTTTGCCCGCGGCGTTCGGTCGTTGTGGTGTGGTATGTTTTGGGTAAGAATATAAATAATGCTGACTATATAAATATGATGGTAGTACGGTTTGTGTACCTACAATGTTTGCAAAGGTCAATACTATTAATCGTTTATTTTTTCTGCAAGTAGATCTAAACTAATAGAAACACCCATCTTCTCGCATCTTCAAATACAAGAAGTTTTAAGAATGATTACTTTTTTCAGAGAGCATAGTTCAACAACAATAAAAATTCAGAAAGTTTAACGAAGTTACTTTTATTTTGTCTCATAACCATTGTTTCACTGCAGAGATACTATTTCACGAACTTTCTGTTTTTTTTTTAATTTGGAGCTACTCGTTCTCGAAACTTGATAGCACTTTTATCCCTACAAGTTTATTTCCTCACATACTCTCTTAAAAACGTTCGTATATAGTATAAAAAGTACGTTATACGAGAAAAGACTAGACGGATGATTATACAGGGTGAAATTGAAAACATACCACAAAATTTAAGGGCGTGTTCTACGCATCAATATGAACAACTTTTACTATGGAACCAAACCTGAAATCGCGAAAAAAAATCAGCTGTTCAGTACATTTTGACGAGTTATGCGAACATAATGTACTGAACAGCAGATTTTTTTTCGTGATTTCAGGTTTGGTCCCATAGTAAAAGTTGTTCATATTGATGCGTAGAACACCCTCTTAAATTTTGTCGCATGTTTTCAATTTCACCCTGTATAGCTTCTATACAATCATCTCCCCGAAACTTTTCGTCACCCATCCCGCAATATTTGAAAACCAAGGTTTTCAACCAGTGCGTCCTGCCCGTTATGACATACGGTGCTAAAACGTGGACACTGACGATGGTCCACAAACTCAAGGTCGCTATGGAGCGGGCTATGCTTGGAGTTTCTTTGAAGAATAAAATCAGGAATGAAGTTATCCGGAAAAGAAGCGGAGTAACCGACATGGCTTGCAGAATAAGCAAACTGAAGTGGCAGTGGGCTGGCCATATTTGTTGAAGGACCGATGGCCAGTGGAGCAGACGAGTCCTGGAGTGGAGACCGCGTATCGGTAAGCGTAGTGTGGGACGCCCCCAGCTAGATGGACCGACGACCTAAAGAAAGTGGCTGGGACAGACTGGATGTGGAAGGCGGAGGACAGGGTGTTGTGGCGCAGACTGGGAGAGGCCTATGTCCAGCAGTGGATCGCGATAGGCTGAGTTGATTGATACAATCATCTATATAGCCTTTTCCCCAAGAGATGAGATTTAACTTGTATGTGTGGTGAAAACTGTAAGTATAAGTTGGTTGTTTTTAAATAAATAAAAAAAAATAAAAAAAATAAAATAAAAAGATGTGGAGTCGACTTCCAGTCTAACCAGATGCAGCTAAATACCAGTATTTTACATAAAGTGACTACCTTTTTGACCTCCACAACCCAGTTACTGGGTACCACTATACCCCTTGGTAATACTGGTTGTCAGAATTTCGGGCTTCTGACTACCAGTAACGATTGTCAAAGATCTACAAATGACAGCCGGAAGCAACATAAAGTAAAGGCTAGGCAATGATATGATATATGACTGCCTATCTGACCTCCACAAACCATTTACGGATAATACGATACACTTTGGTAAGGCTGGATGCTAAGATTCGAGCTTCAGAAGTTCTTACTACCCGTAACGACTGTCAAAGATCTACGAATGACAACCGGGGCCAACGGCTTAACATGCTTTTCGAGGTACGGAGGGGTCTCGATATGAAATGGACGATCGCAAAGTTTAACTTAGCCACGAGCCCCCTGAAGCGTTCGTCAATACAGTAATGGTTACGCATACATACATTTTCCTCAAACTTGTTTTTATGTGTTTGTGTTTTTTCTTATGTAGAAAATACATAGAAAATTTTCTTTATTTTTCTTGGTTATCAGTTAATTAATAAAACCTTGCAGTCATTACAGTGAAACAAGAGAGGTGTTTGATCCATCGCTTCGGTTCTGAATTTGCATCGCAACGAGTGACGGTGATTAAGTTACCGCGGCCAGGGCCTGCTCGATCACTAATGCTTATTGAATTAAAACCTAAGTCAATATAGACGACGAACTCGCTAAACATCGCTCCTATTGATTTTCGGCGTACTTCGTAAAATTTTACACTGTTATTCGTTTGTGGTTTTTGCTTGTTGATTTTTGATGTTTCATGTTTACACAAATTGGTTTGTGGCCTTTTGAAGAACAGTTTGTGGCAAAATATTTTGCAGACGATTTAAATCTGATGAGCACGGCCCCAATTTCCTCTTAATCATTTTGACTCAATCCTTCAATTTAGTTTCAAGATAACAGCCATCGAAAGAGAAAGTTTCGAAACCTAAGTAAGGTGTACAATAAGAACAATTTTCAGCAATAGCATTTTGACTTGAAAATCGTATCATATTGGTTTTCAAACAATCTCAATACAACACACTTAAAACAGCATCATAAAATCGTGGTCTTTATTCTATTTCCATCACAAATGTGGTGTTTCTCGTAACAACATTCACAAACAAATGACGAGAGAACAATGAAAGGCGTGTTTTGATTAACTGTAACGTTTTCTCCGGTATAATGGGTTACAATAGGGTTGAGAATGGGTTGAAAGTAAAGTTTGTGCCTATTCCCGACCCCAAGGGGCGACTCAATACTCGCGCAAATTAATTCTCATTAATTTCTTAGGAGTTTATACACAGGGGCCCAGTTAATGCCTAATAGCACCTGAGCTGGGATGTCTTTTTAAACGATTCATGATTACTTACTTTATAATTATAGAGTACTTAGTAGAGTATAATGTAATGTTTACAAAATATTTGCTTGTATTTTTTTTTTTCAATTCATAATAATATATTATGTACTTTCTGAGTTTATCTTTGACATTACTGACATCGGTGAAGGAAAACATCGTGAGGAAACCTGGACTTATAGTTATTATAAGTCTGAAATCACCAACCCGTCGTGAGCAAGCGTGGTGATCAATGCTCGTGCCTTCTGTGTATGAGAAGAGGCCTTTGCCTGCAGTGGGATAATAATAGGCTGGTATTATTGTTGTTTAGTTTTTTTATAGGCCTGAAACAAAGAAGCCTAAGCATCCTCATATCACATAATAATTCTCTTTTATTCTGTGGTTTTATCTTTACAGCCTGACGTTTTTGAGGCCTGCGATGACATGCTTCTAGTTATTAAATTTTCCATCATAACCCTCAGATCGTTCTAACCTATGGTGCATAAAGTTAGTCATGTACTGAACAGCAAAAGTCCAAACTCAAGATTTGCCAACGGGCAATGGAGCGCAGCATAATAGGCGTCAAGCGTACAGACCGAGTTAGAAACACCACCCTGCGCTCCATAACTCAAGTAGCAGATGTTGGAGTAAAAACAGCCAGGCTGAAGTGGGAGTGGGCCGTACACGTCGCACGAATGCACCCGGAGAGATGGGCAAAGATCGTCACTCACTGGACGCCTGAGGGAGGACATCGCCGTCGAGGCAGGCCACGGCGAAGGTGGTGTGACGATCTGATAAGGTTTGCAGGGCCAACATGGCCAGAGATCGCACAAGACAGGCAGGTTTGGAAGGAAATAGGGGAGGGCTTTGCCCAGCAGTGGGACACAATGTAGGCTACTACAAACAAAAAATACCTCTGATACCCTCCTCCATATGAGCTTCGCCGCAGTCGGGTAATAAAGCAATGACTGAAACTTTTGTTTGTATAGTAGGTATTTTAGTATAGTAGGTAGAGGAGCTAAGTAATAACAGCCTCTAGGGTCGATCCATCGGGTTCAGCTACCCTTGCCGGGGTTGGTCAGTGGGCGACCTTTACATACTGAGACTCCTCTGTGCCCCGGAAAGCACGCTAAGCCGTTGGTCTTTGACAATCGTTACGGGTCATCAAGAAGCTCGAAAGTCTGACAACCAATCTTACCAAGGGGTATCGTAACTGTTACCCAGTTACTTGGTTGTAAAGGTCAGATAGGCAGTCGCTCCATGTAAAATACTGGTATTCAGCTGCATCCGGTTAGACTGAAAGCCAACCCCAACATAGCTGAGAAAAGACTAGGCAAACTTGAGTAGGTATTTTTGTAAGTGTGACATAATTCTAAGAACAACCCCTGGTTTTACTATGAAAGGAAGTTTGAAGTGACTCCTAATATTACTTACTTAAAATTTGATACAACAGAGGTCCTTGAACATGACTAATGTAAGACAAGCTGTCACTTAGAAGGTCGTCGGTGAAAGCGATTTATTTGACGAGGGACCTCAACTTTGAGGGTACATGCGCATAGAAATTAATTAGGCCATGTATTATAAATTAATTTACGAAATAATTATAATGAACGCTATATTTATAATGTTTTGAATTTATAAGATGGTTTTATGTTTTTATTGTCAGGTTTTACTATTACTTAGTTGAATTCACCGTAATCATTGCGTTTTAAAACTTCGTTATTAGGTTTGTAACATAACATAAAATTACGCCTGTATTCATCGACGGGGTAGGCTGTGTTGTTGCCAAAGTACACTGATACACTCATATTTCGCCTACAGACATATTTATTTAAGTCTCATGTAATAATAGTGACCCTATGACCATCAATCGGGTACATATCCAGACTCCGGGTTGCTACTGAGATCACACTAATATTATAAGTGTGTGTGTGTTTGTATCTTTGTTACTTCTTCACGCTCAAACGGCTGGACCAATTCGTATGTAGATAGCTTATACCTTGGATTAACATAGACTACTTTTTATCCCGGTCTATGCGGACTAAACCCAAAGGCAATTCAATTAGACTTGTGTTTAATCGAACCCCAAATAATTAAATTGCCATTTTCACTCCTAAAACTATTATTTGGTTCAAAAAAAGAAGCGCAATCATTATACTCGCATCAGATAATTATATAAAGATTGCACTTCTTCTTGTGAACCTAATAATATTTTTAGGACCTAGATACTAAATAGCTAAGTAACTGTGACCAAATTGGATGTAGCACTCGCCGGCTGCTGCCACGGCACCGCTCGCTTCGCTCGGCTCGCGCCTGGTTTATTACACTTCAAACCTAACCTAACGCATTTGGTCGGGGAGCCCTAGCTTAGTTACTACGACCAATACGGCTCGCGCATGGTTGGTCACAGTTGTAACTGGTTTGGTCGGGGGACCCTTGCTACCCTAGATAAAATGACAAAATGAAAATGAAAAGATTTGAATTTATTATTAAGGCTGAATGTTTTGAAACCATAATCATAATAAACTAACTGTTGCTATGAGGTGCATAGTAGGTAGGTACCTATGTCTAGTAGGCATGCTAGCTAAGTAATTAGGGCTAACCAAGCCGCGGCCTGATTACTACTAATAATGAATGTCTATCATCCAAGCATGCCAAGCAAATAGATATATGTGCTATTAGATAATAGTAATTTATGTTGGTACATAATATCAAATTCGGAAAGCACGTTAAATCGTTGGTCCCGGCTGTCATTCGTGGTTTCGTGGATCTTATACAGCCGTTACGGATCGTCAGAAGCCCGAAAGTCTGACAACCAGTCACAAGGGTATCGTTTTACCCAGCAACTGGGTTGTGGAGGTCAGAGAAGCAGTCGATACCCCCCGGTAGGTTCCCGCATTGTCGAGGCGGGGGGCTCAGTAGCCATGGCTTGGCCACCCACGGTGAAGCGAAGAGGAACTCGAGGAGCGGGCCGCTCGTCAGTATTTTTGCCGATAAGCCAACGACGTAGCGGCCAACAAGTAGGTTGCAGTGCCGCTTGGGCGACATCGTGCCCGTGTTCCCGCCATAAGCGACAGAGGAGGACACCGTGGGGTTTTAGTGGGTTAGAGTCCCACATAACTGCACTATCTCCCCGTGGTAGTGCAGAATGCATGAGCATTTCTCCATGCAAAAAAATAAGATAGGCAGTCGATCCATGTAAAATACTGGTATTCAGATGCATGTGGTTTGACTGGAAGTCGACGAAGTGGAACATGCTAAGCCGTTGGTCCCGGCTGTCATTCGTGGATCTTTAACAGTCGTTACGGGTCGTCAGAAGCCCGAAAGTCTGACAACCAGTCTTACCAAGGGGTATCGTATTACCCACTCAGTGTTGGGTTGTGGAGGTCAGATAGGCAGTCGCTCCATGTAAAATACTGGTATTCAGCTGCATCCGGTTAGACTGGAAGCCGACCCCAACATAGTTGGGAAAAGGCTAGGCAGATTGATTCACGTTAACGTAAATACAAATAACAGGTATAAAGGCAAATATATATATATAAAGGTCAAAAAAGAAAAAAATACGTGTCCTTTATTTTTTAATAATCCACAAAAATGTTTAGTCAATATCCCTATTGTATTAAAGCCAAGATAAGGTGTTATATGACAATATACGATTTGTGATTTTAATCAAAAGCAAAGTGAATTTGATACAAACGGAGTATATTGCAACTAATCAAGTTACTAATATTGCGGGATTATAATTTAATTTCAGAAATTATACCTACATCGAAAAGTTTAGGGGACCATAACTTTTAGTGAGCTCTATATTTAGGATCGAGATTTAAGTTGAAAGCATTTCGTCCACGATATAACTCTTGTTCTATCGTGGCAAATAATTTCAGCGACTCATTTTGAGCAATGCGAATCACGGTAGAACGAAGCGAAACGAAACGAAGCTAAGTTCTTTTTACTTCGCTTATTTGAGCTACCGCATCTTTCCATAATTCGGTTCACACTGCTAACTATGATCCGAAGTATGAAAAGACGCAGTATCGAATTTATTCCTATATTGGAAAATTTTCCTTTCTGACCCTAAAATCCAAGAAAACATCGACATGTATACCACGTTCACAAAACCATGCGGCGCAATTGACAAGAGGAAATTGAGTAAATCAAAATTAAGTGAGTGATCATCCGATGTTGCTTCGTAAATATGATTTATATAAAAGCTTTATAGCCTTCGCTGCAGGTATATATGGAGTAAATAGAATAAAGAATTATTGGCTTTACGTCGGCAGCCTGGGATGTGCTATGGTAATGGATGGAGAGGATTTGTTGGCTGCACTGAGTACCTACCCTTTTACTACGCAGAAAATTTTTTGTTTTATTTCTAGGGGAGATGGCTACAAAGAATTTTTCTAGAGGAAAATGTAAGTGGAATTGTTCGTTATTGGTTATGTATTTACTGACCGAGATGGAGTATACATACATCTTCCATCTCATTTCATTATTCTTCATTAATAAACTTGAATTATATTTTCATTCGGTCATAATTCTACCATATTCTATCTATATTTACCTACCAGGTTGTATAAATTGTAACTTATACACTGAAAATTGAATCGTGTTTACTTATGATAACTGAGTTTTAACTGTAGGTATGAATAATTAACATTATATTTGATTACAAACGTATTCTCTGGTAATATATCTCCATTGAAGTGTAGTTACCACATCCTCTATCGAGCGCAGTTTAATGTAAACGTAATATTTAATTAATACGGCTGGTACATATTTAACGTTGCAAACAGTTTTATTAATATTGAAATGAAGTTCATGTTTGATTTAAGGCTGATTTACACGGGGTCAGAAGCTAACTCCAAATAAAGTCAGAGCTGGTGCCGAGAACTGACTCCACTGTTTACATGCGGTCAGTAGTACGTCGAGTTTGGAGTCGGCAACTGACCCTGTGTAAATCAGCCTTAATGCTGGTGATTGCTAATCTTCTGTTGCGTTTAGGTCTGCCAAAACAAAGTACCTACCGACTATAGCAAAGCAATGGCCAAAACCTTTTGCCCACTGATTTCAACTGACCTAACTTCAGCTGTTGAAGTTATCTCTCATCTTCTACTTATTAAAAATCATACATTAGGAGGGCTGTCGTATTTTATCACCCCTCCCGCTCATACGGGACCAAATTTTTAAGATGAAAAGATGTTTTTTTGATAAATGTAATCAACTAGCGAACTAGTAAATAATAATAATAAATTTAATAGGTACCTAATGATTAAAAACATATTTATATTGTGTTATCTAATAAACTCAGCGCAAAAAATATTATCTATTTTTGAGATGAATGAATTTAAAAACCCAAAAATTCAAAACCTATGAATTTTTAAAAATCCTAAAAAGGGGATGAAAGTTTACATGGAACGGACTTTTTGCCGATAGGACATTGCTGTCATTAATAATCTCTTACTCAATTTACCGGTTTCGGTTTTAGATTTGTATAGAAAAATCAATCAATCATGCCTTCAATGTATGTAAAAAGATATCCATGTATTTCGATACTACGTCATGTAAAATCATATTTTACAGTATAATCAGGGAAAGGGAGTGGGAAAGTATTATATAGGTTCCGTATTACATTTACGGCACGAACACCGAACCATTGCGGGGAGTATTTGGAGGTTAGAGTATGTACCTACCTATGTGATGCTTTCATCAACACTGGCAAAAAAGAACTGTAGGTAACGTTCTAAAATTAATGTTGGTGTTAATTTTGAGTTTGTTGCAATTCATGATGATACGTAGGGGTTTCTCTACGAGCATTTTAAAATGCTCGTATACTTGATATAAAATCCGTCACTTCATCATTGATAAAAAGATCGTCTGCCATGCCGTACGCTGACATGCACCGACCCTTATACTTTTTGGTACAAGTATTTTCTCACAAAAAAAAAATAGACACTGTACTCATTTTTAGGGTTCCGTACCTCAAAAGAAAGAAACGGAACCTTTATAGGATCACTTCTTTGTGCGTCTGTCTGTCAAGATACTTTTTCTCAGGAATGCGTAGAGGTATCAAGTTGAAATTAATATCGAATACGTAGGTCTGTAGTCCCTTCGAGTTCTAAAAAGATCAAGCTTCTATGTCAATGCAATAAAAAAAATACGGCCATTTATGCGACATATTTTGATACCCGCAACTGTCGCAAGTAAATCAAAACCTATAGGGTACTTCCCGTTGAACTTAATTAAATTTGGCAAGAAGCAAGGTCTCTCAGCACATGTAAAGGAAAAAGTCCGAAAATTGTTAATTTTTAATTTTATGACATAAATTATTATTTTTTTGGGATCCAATGTTTGTTTTTGGGATAAATTCTTATCAACTACGGAACCCTTCATTGTGCGTGGTCCGACACGCACTTGGCCGGTTTTTTTTTCAATTCGCAATAGTCATAGTTGTATGTCAAACGTCCCTAGCGTCCTAGTCCTTTAGCATCCCCTGGGACGCATCAATAGCTAGCTATGTTTTGAGCTCTATATTTTCGTAGCTGCCCACTCCAAATCTAATCTAACAGGGGTCAAGTAGTGGGTGTAGTGCCGCGATGGCAGGTTCATTCCCATCATACTAATGTAGAGTTGAGAGGCCCGGGCATTTGTTGGAAGTGGCTGAAAGTGGTTTCAATACACATTGTGAAAGGTGGCTCAAGAACCAACACAAATTGTAATTTAAGGAAGCTTCTACAGCTTCATTTATTATACGGTAAAAAATACCGAATCATTGTTTAGAATTCTGAATACAAAACTTTTTGCAGTACCTCTTGGCATTTAGCTTAAGCAAAGGCTTCTTTAATGCAAAAACTTTTTGAAATGACAGAAGTTATATCGTAAGGTTTCGACAATTTTTAGGGTTCCGTACCTCAAAAGGAAAAACGTAACCCTTATAGGACCACTTGTTTGTCCGTCTGTCTGTCTGTCTGTCTGTCAGTCTGTCAAAACCGTTTTTCTCAGGAACGCGTGAAGGTATCAACCTGAAATTAATATCAAATACGTAAGTCTATGGTCCCTTGAAGTCCTAAAAAGATCAAACTAGAAGTTTGATCTTTTGAGTCAATGCAATAAAAAAATACGGCCATTTATGAGTAATTTTTTGATACTTGCAAGTAAATGAAAACCTATAAGGTATTTCCCGTCGTCCTAGAATCATGAAATTTGGCAAGAAGCAAGGTCTCACAACACAAGTAAAGGAAAAAGTCCGAAAATTAAAATTATTTTAATTTGTAATTTTATCACATAAAAAAATATTTTCAAAGTGGTCAGTCTGTCAAGCCCCTTTTTCTCAGGAACGCGTAAAGGTATAAAGTTGAAATTAATATCAAATACGTAAGTCTATGGTCTCTTGAAGTCCTAAAAAACTCAAGCTTCTAAGTCAATGCAATAAAAAAATACGGCCATTTTGCGTCATATTTTGATACTCGCAAATGCCGCAAGTAAATAAAAACCTATAGGGTACTTCCTGTTGACCTTGAATAATGAAATTTGGCAAGAAGCAAGGTCTCCCAGCACAAGTAAAGGAAAAAGTCGGAAAATTGTGAATTTATAATTTTATGACTTAAAAAAATAGTTAATAAAGAGTGTTAAGTTTGTTTTTGGGATAAACTCTTTTCAACTACGGAACCCTTCATTGTGCGTGGTCCGACACGCACTTGGCCGGTTTTTTCCGTATGTGGAAACTTAGAAAAAGTTGAAGAGTTCTGAGCAATGTTTTGTGTACAGTGGGCTGCATCAATTGGGTACCCCAGTTGTATTAATGCAGTTTACATAACTAGAAAAAAAATGACAGCTACACTACACATTTAGAATTTGAACCACGTCACGTGCAAAAAGTTAAAGAGTCTTTAAAATGTTAAAATAAAGAATTACTATGAACTTGCTTCGCCCTGCCGTTTCACCCGCGTAGAACGGGATAAAAAAACGTACCAATTTTCATCCAAATCGGTCCGGCCGTTTGAGCGTGAAGAAGTAACAAACACAAACACACACTCACAAACTTTTGCCTTTAAAAATACCACATCTCTTAAAAGGTTCGGCCGTGAAAACTTTCGGAGAAAGTCGTTGAATTTCAGCACGTAAATTTTAATATTCTTTTTTTTTTGCACGTGGTCTTACTTCATATAATACAATATCTTTTCTTCCATGAAAACTGACAGTCTATAGGTACCGATTTAGTCCTTCTGTGAGACCGTGACGGTTCAGAAGGAGGCTGCCGAGCGGGATCATGAGAGAGCTAATCCTGCTCGGAGGAGAATGCGTCGGGGAGGCAACCGCCTCGATGCCTAACACGCTGAAACCCCACCTGCATCCTTTAAGGCAGGCGGGAATTCGTGGTCACGGGCGCTCAGAGTGGGGACTGTCCGCCCACTGAGTGACCGAGTGAGGGAAGACGGCGCACAGTGGTCACCTGCTGCCTTGCACATTTGCATAGTTAGGTTTCGGGGATTACAGCCCTTTACAGTCTCCCCAGAGATGTGCCCTAACAGGCGTTGCACAGAGGGGGAAATGAAATGAAATGAAATGAAATGAAATGAAATGAAATGAAATTGTTTATTCTGTAACTAGGACATCGAAATCACTTTTACACGTCATAATTTTTTTTTTTTTTAAATAAGCTAGATGAAGTCGACATTTCCTATCTGACTACCCTGAGAAGAAATGGCGAAACAAACTCAGGGGTCAAAGTCTCTTTTAAAGTCCGGACATAATCTTGGTCAGATCATGTGAGGACCATGTAGATCCAGTCTGAAATGGTCTTTTGAGGAAAGAACCATAAAAATTTGAGTGGACCTGTCCAGTCAAATTTGTCCAGTAAAACCTGTCCGGCAAGCATTTGTCAACAATCGTATAGCTCAACTCAGGATTTCAGGAGCTCAATAACTCGACGAACAATACCAAAGAAAAGACATTTGGGTAGGTCGCATAAAGTACTCAGAAATATCAGACCATCAATAAAACTAAAAAAGAAAAAAAAAAAAAGATCCACATAGTGCTCACATTTACAATAATTTTCATTTTTGAATAATTTACATTAATTTTTTAAACAAACGTTTGTCATTTCGTTTATTATAATGAGTTTTGGTTTATATATATTACAAGGTTGAGCGAGTAGCTCAAACCCAAGCTTTTTTGTCTTCTAAATAATCAGAAATTTTATAGTAGCCCTTTTTACAAAGTTTGGTTTTAATGCAGCTTTTAAATCGTTTAATGGGCAAGTTTCGAATGTCAATGGGAAGTTTGTTGTAAAAGCATATACATTGACCCATGAACGAGTTGCCTACTCTGTGGAGACGAGTGCGATGTACAGCAAGATTGTGTTTATTCCTAGTATTTAAACTATGAATATCGGACATCTTCTTAAAATTGGATATATTTTTGTGTACATACAATAGATTTTCAAATATATATTGAGAGGCTACAGTCAGAATATTTATTTCCTTGAACTTCTCTCGAAGGGAATCCCTTGGACCTAGATTGTAAATGGCTCGAACAGCCCTTTTCTGTAAAACAAAGATAGTGTTAATGCCCGCACAGGTTCCCCAGAGAAGAATCCCATAAGACATAAGGCTATGAAAATAACTAAAATAAACAATTCTGGCTGTATCCACATCAGTAATCTGTCGAATTTTTTTAACAGCATAGGCGGCCGAACTAAGCCTTCCTGATATTTTTTCTATGTGTGGGCCCCATTGCAATTTACCGTCAATGGTTATTCCGAGAAAAACCGTCGACTCAACAGGGTCCAACTCTATTCCATTAAGTTGAACATTGGTAGTTAGCTGCCTGACATTTGGCGTTGAAAATTTGATTAGTTTAGTCTTTTTTTTCATTCAGTAGAAGATTATTTACATTAAACCAATGGACAACCCTAGAGAGTGCATCGTTAACTTGTTCAAAGTTGACTAACTGACGTTTGATTTTAAAAATGAGGGAAGTGTCATCTGCGAATAATACAATCTTGTGATTGTCCCTTATGTGATAAGGTAAGTCATTTATATAAATAAGAAACAAGAAAGGACCCAGAATTGAACCCTGTGGAACGCCCATAGTGACCGCAGATCCTGCAGATCTCTTGCCATTAACATCTACCCTTTGAATTCTGTTGTTCAGATAAGAAGTCAGAAGGTCGAGAGCCCTGTTCCTTATACCATAGTGGTACAGCTTCCTGATGAGTGTATCATGATTTACGCAATCGAAGGCCTTAGACAAGTCACAGAAAATGCCAAGAGCATCCTGCGACTCCTCCCAGGCCTCGAATATGCTCTTCAGTAATTTCACGCCCGCGTCTGTAGTTGAACGACCCTTTGTAAAACCAAACTGTTTCAGATGAAGTAAATTATGTTTATTGAAATGTCCTAACATTTGTTTTAAAATTATTTTTTCAAAGATTTTGCTCAATGTAGGTAATATCGAAATAGGCCGAAAATTAGTAGGATCAGTCGGGCTGCCAGATTTGAACAGTGGAATCACTTTGCTAAGTTTCATCAGATCAGGAAATACACCAGATGCAATACAAGAGTTAAAAACAATTGATAAAAAGGGTGCAATAATATCAATTATTGAAGACATGGTATGTACTGATAATCCCCAAAGGTCAGCAGTTTTTTTTACCTCGAGATCTTTAAAAGAATCTATAACGTCTTTAGCGGTAACAATTGCGAATTTAAAGTGTTTATCACATTCTGGTACACATTCTTTTTATTGAGTAAGCAGAAGTGGAGGACGACGATGACAGAGTTTTGGTTGTTATAATGGGAATATTAGTGAAGAAATTTTCAAACTCAGTAGCCACCTCCACGTCTGCCTTAATATCTACATCATTGACTTTTAGATGGAAGTCACGATTCCGAACTGTCGTTCTTCCCGTTTCTGAATTAAAAATATTCCAAGTTGTTTTAATTTTATTTCCAGAACATTTTATTTTATTTTTAATGTGTATGGCTTTTGCTGACGAACAGGCTCTTTTAAAAGTTTTAGAGTAATTTTTAACAAATTCTTTAAAAGTTTCATCATGGTTTTACGTTTTTTCATGGTACAATTCATATAATTTCTGCCTACTTTTATAAATACCTGAGGGGCAATTCCCGTATTTTTAACAACGTTCGCAATATCATCTCAAGACTCAATCTGTCAAAACGTTTTCAGTTACGAGAATTGTCCATCAGATGGCCAATTCTCGTACTTAAAAACGTTCACAATCTCATGCCAGCGTCAATCAAATGTCAAAAATGTAGGTAAACGCTATACAATTTTTGACAGATTGAGACTGAGTTGAGATTGTGAACGTTGTTAAAAATACGAGAATTGCCCCTCTGGTGTTGCCCAATCACTAAATATAACGCGGTCACAAACAGGTAATGTTTTTGATGTGAATACCTTCCCAAACTCACAATTGATGAGGTTAAATAGTATAGTATAAGCTTGATCCGGGTTGGTGTGATAAGGCAAATCTGGTAGTTTTTCTATTAAATTCTTTTTAAATTGTTCTAAGCGACTTTTGTTTACCGGAACAAAACTAACAAGTTTTCTTTGAGCTCTGACTATTTTCTGAGGGAAAGTGACTAACTGGCCACAGTGATCAGAGTCCAACTCATTTATAATTAAATGGGTAGAAGGTCTTGAGTTTGAAAAAATATTGTCAATACAGGTAGCACTAGTGGCAGTTATTCTAGTCGGCTCAAAGAATGTATTGTACAAATTATATGACTTTAATAAAGTTACAAACTTATTTACAGTAGGTGATGTTTCCAGTATATTAATATTGAAATCTCCACAGACAACAACTGTTTTATTACTGTTACAAGTCTTTAATAATACTTCTTCCATATATTTCTCAAAAACATCATATGAAGCACATGGGGGCCTGTACACGCTCATTACAATGAACTGCTCAAGCTCAATGCAAGCTATTTCAATAACTCGCTCAACAGAGAGGCTCACTATATCCTTACGTTCTTTAAATTTCATATTGTTACGAACAATTATTAGAGATCCACCACGTATCATATTAACCCTGCTGAATGAGCTGGCAACCTGGTGGTTGTTAAAGCTGAACATGAACTGGTGGTCTTTTAACCAATGTTCAGTTACACAAAGGATATCAATATAACTACAGTTCATGAACAGCTCCAATTCTAATTCCTTACCTATCACACCCTGTATATTTTGATGAACTATTTTTAGAGTATTATTATCACATTTATTTAAGGTACTATAATTTGATGGGCGTGCTAAGAGAAAGACTTTTTGTAACATTTAGATGATTTAAATCAGTATTTAAATTTTCTTCATTTATTAAGCAAGAGGTTTCCTCTATTGTCCTAATTTCTAATTTAAATGATAATCAATGTCATTAGTTGCTGCCAAATTATTGGCAGAATTATTTAAAATGTCATTGCATTGCTCAAAAGAAGCAAGTTGTTTAGCCAAATTTTTGGCTGAAATAGAAAAAAAATATGATAGCGACACAGCTATCTGTCTTTTGAAGTAGTTAGGAAGATAGTACATAACAATATTATATCGATCTATCTCTTGTCAAATACAAATTATTACCAACATAATTGTTAGTATCAACTAAATGGAATAGATTATTATTGAATGTCAAATTATGTAGTGTCATGTTTATTTCAAATCTTAACTCATTTTCTTCCTGTGGCAAACTGTTACTATATGGGAATGTAAACAGTACAATTTTTCTTAAACTAAGATTACACAATGTTCTATAATATTTTAGCAATTCTCCTTTGTTCACATTTCTCCTATTACCCATAAAAATTAATAAAGTAGTATCCTGGTTAAAGTTACATTTAATAATTTGTTTCATAATATCAAACAAAGAACAACCAGGCATACAGTAGTTTATTATGGAGTGTCCTGGATATTCATCTGACAACAAGTGGCCTAAGTCCTTTCCAATCTCATCACAAAATAATATAATATCATTATTTGTAATTTGTTTACAATGTTTCTTATTGCAACTATCAATAGCAAGAAATGTCAAATTAACACAGGGCTGCGGTAAGGTGGTATTGCAAGTTGTCAATGAATGGTCCGGTGTAGGTACATTGGACGGTGTCTGACAATGCTCACAGATGTTTGTTTGTGAGTTAACCAGCTCATTCATTGCCAACACAGATTCCCTCATTGCAAGTTGTCAATGAATGGTCCGGTGTAGGTACATTGGACGGTGTCTGACAATGCTCACAGATGTTTGTTTGTGAGTTAACCAGCTCATTCATTGCCAACACAGATTCCCTCAACAGATCTTCGGAGGTATTATATTTATCAGTCAATAAACTAAGTTTCTCTTGTAGATGGTCAAGTTGAGATTGCAAGTCCTGTGTGTCAATGTTGTATTTCCTAGTGCTTTGCTCCAAATTAAAAGAATAAATATCTAATTGTTTAATTAAATTACGGAGGTTACGGATTGGTCTTTTGAGAGGTAACGGTGACCCTTCCATGTGCAGATGATGAGCACCGGGGTGGTCTTAGTGAGGTAAAAATCCCACACTCCCCGGTCTTTTCCCAAAACCCGGCCCCCCCAAAAGGTGCCCCTTTTGAAGGTTTCCCCCAAGACAGCAAAAAAAAAAAAGTACCGATTTAGTAGTTATTCACGTTCGTACAAGTGTCTAACGCCGGATTCCGGAACAAGGCACGCAAAGTTGTGTTATCAGTCCCCGGCGGCGTCACGAACATCTTTATGAAACAATGGGTAATCATACATTCGTATGAGATACGGTTCAAATGATGTATGATACAAGCGCCGTTACTAAGCAGCTAGAAATAGTAATGAAATGGTATTAGGTTGGATTTTGAGGCTTTTGTGGATAGATTTTGATACCAAATGGATATAATTCATTCTTCATTTGGGGTCGGCTCAGTATAGGTATCTTCTTCTTCCATATTCTATTAGGCATCATCTCAGAAGTCACCCCCCTTTCTATTATATATTTTCTTTCACACAGTCCATCCATCATTTCTTTGGTTCCCCTACTCTGATAGAGCAGCTATCCACATTCGATACTAACATAAAAGATTTAATGATTTGTGAACATTAAGTCGAAATAAAAGTAATGTCGGTCCATTAACCGAAAGTGTAAAACAATACAAGTACCAGGTATAAAAATACTAGAAGTACAAAAAAACCAAGGCTTTATTCGTTTTTGCACTTCAATTACGAAGAAGTGGACCAAAAAAGTGGCCATTTTGTTAGATAGGTATACACACTAATGACCCAAGGGACTAGTTCTTTTTCAACAGAATTGAGAGCAGATAATCTTGGTATCGAGCTTCGATAAAATTAAGGTTTAGTCTGACAGTAAATCCAGGCTTAATGTGCGATCATTGCTTCGCGAAGTAAGAAGGCTGGCTTCAGAGTACAGACTTTAATATACGCTGATCAAAAAAGCTTTGCACCAGTACTGAACAGGTGGGTAATATGCCTTATTGGTATAACGTGTGAGTTGCTTCTCAGCTTATCAGATGTTATAAGCACTAGGTAGGTACGTAAGATATATTCAACACTTTTTTTTTAAGAATTTAAATAAAGAAGAATGGTAGGATACATTTATGATCATCTTTACATACCGAGACTCCTCCGTGCCTTGGAAAGCACGTTAAGCCGTTGGCCCCGGATATCATTCGCAGATCTTTGACAGTTCTTACGGGTCGTCAGAAGCCCGAACGTCTGACAACCAGTTAAACCAACCCAGTAGTTGGGTTGTGGAGGTCAGATAGGCAGTCGCTCCATTATAAAATACTGGTATTCAGCTGCATCCGGTTAGAACGACGCCAACATAGTTGAGAAAAGGGTAGGCAGATAATCTGTATCTGTATCTAATAACTGCGTTTTGCTTGATTGAGTAACAAACATCCAAACATACAAACTTTCACATTTATAATATTAAGTAGGAAGTAGGATACACGCTGCATACATACTCGTAAAAATGTTAAAATTATGTATAGACTTCGGCAACAAGGCTTAAAAGTTTTAATTTGTCTTTGTTAACAAAAGTGTAAGTGTTGGGGTAGACGGGTTCTTGAGGGGAAACTGCAAATCGGCAAACGTAAGGTAGGACGCCCTCAGGCTAGGTGAAGCGACGATCTTCGCAGGGTGGCTGGTAGTAGCTGGATGAGAGTTGCAGAGAATCGAGCTGAATGGCGTGCAATAGGCTAGGCCTATGTCCAGCAGTAGACTGCTATAGGCTGATGATGACGATGATGATCATGATTTTATTGCTCTGAGCATACCTTTTTACATAATAGACAACGCCATGAATATATTTACTTTGGAAAGTATTACTTATATTATTTTTAATGATTGTGAATGTCAAGACTACGTGGTATTCTTTTCTCAGTTTTAGTCATAGTCTGGCAGTTTGAGTAACCAATGCGGCCTACCCAAATGACTTTTCTTTGGTATTGTTCGTCGACGTCGACGGTCGTCGTTAAGCTCCTTAAGTTTTAAGTTGAGCTGCACGATTACTGACAAATGCGTGCACTGACTGGACAGGTCCACTCAATCTGTGTGGTTCTTTCCTCAAAAGACTATTTCAGACAGCAATCTACATGGTCTTCACATGATCTGACCAAGATTGTGTCTGGACTTTAAAAGAGACTGTGACCTCTGAGTTTATTTCGGCCCTTTCTTCTCAGAGTAGTCAGATAGGAAACGCCGACCTCATATCTAGTTTTTTTTAAAAATATGATTGACATGTAAAAGTGTTTGCACAAACCTACTTACAGAAAATAAATCATTTATCATTTACAGAAAACTTTAATAAAGTCAAATAAGTGACACGAAACATGAGTGAGACAATTAAGTAGGTACCTATTTTATATGCAAATGAATTTAATTAAATCGTTGACATTTCGCTACACCCACTATCACGAGCTCATTTGAATATTCACGCCTTGTTTTATGTTTACTTTTAATTATAGATAGGTAGGTCTGACAGAAAAAAGCTCTTAACGTCTGACACAGCTTTCTGGCCTATCTCCGCTACGCTTTCAAGGACACTCAACGCCCAAAGATGTCTATTTAATCTAACTAGGCTGTACTGACCCACTGCAAGGCAATAGCCTACCTCTCCTTTTTCCACACAATAATTCTGCCAGAAGACGAGGTACGTGCCGAGAGTGCAGTTACTGAAGTCGCGCTGCAACGTCAACTTCATGGAGTTTGTGGTGCGTGTACCGAACTGTTATCTGCACCTCATCATGAAAGAAGACTTTTGGTCACAGGATGTGGTTTTCCGTCGCTTCCGCGGATAAGTACCACAGGACAGCACAAAGTAAAGCTAGTGCAAACTGAAGTGCTACTAACATAGTCTTAAACCTTATTTATTAACATAAGTTTTGTTTATATTCAAATATGTATATTTAGGTTGAGGTATTTATCTATGTTGGGCCTGTGTCGCCTGAAATAAATGGTTTATTTATTTAATTTTGTCTTTTGTAGTGTCAAGTGTGTAATAAGTATAGATTTAACTAAGTATCTGTAAACTTAAGAAATAGGCACTAATAGATATAACCTACAATATTGATGATAATATAACATCTACTTACGTTGTAAAATTACGTACGTTGCCAAATGGTCCAATTACGTCAAAATGACCGCTATTTGACTACCCTGGATATTCCAGTAAACTCGGCCATTCCAATTTTCAGGTACTTAATCTGTTTGAAGTCAATTTAATGAGCCGTCTACTGCAGCAGGCAACGTTTACTTCACTATTGCTCGAATTTTCCTTTCATTTTATAGGTTTGTATTCCCCTGTGTATCAGATGTTTCATAAGTAGGTATTTTGAAATGGTTCAATTAGACTTTACCGTTAAGTCTAATTGGCTTTCGAAGTCGGAAAATGTCAAATGGATCATTATCCTTATTGCTTTTATTTCAATTCCACATACATAGAACCTATATCTCTTTCTTCCGTACATCTGTATCAGACATCCTATCTAGTGGGAAATATTTAACTGATCCTCTAAAAACTTACTAACCATCTAATGATGCAAACTTTTTGAATGAATGGAGCATCTTTTTAAATTTCGCTAGACCGCTACGTCCAAGTTGGTCGCAGTTACTTGGCTAATTAGTATTTTTAGGACCCCAAAATAGGAATTATTAGAGTATCACAAAAAGAAGCGCATTCATTATATTTGGTGTTCCATCATATTCTTAGGAAAGCAAAATTGGAATTACTTGAGGTTTGATTAAATACAAGCCAAAGAAACGACCTATTTGTTTACCCAATACAACATAAATAAAACTTCGAAAATAGCAACATCACCCGCATCAAAAATCAAAGGATTCTCAATAGTATTGAGTTGATCCGCCACTTATCCCAGTATCTATTGAGAGTACCGTTCAAAGATCGCGAAAAGGAGATTTCACATTTAAGATATCACTTTGCCATTTTAAAGTTCACTCCACATTTGACGGTTGTCGTGTCTTGTGTATATACGTACCGCCAGCAATTTAATTTTCTTGCGATTGTAATCCTCTTACGGAATATTACTGTTTTGGGTATTTGGTTCGATGGCTTAAAATATTTGTGGTTTGATGTGTATTATACGTATATGTTGTTATTTTGATTAAATAACAGGTCAGGTGCGGTTAACATACTATAGAAACCACAAGATTGGGATAATACCTTCAAAGACCACATTTGAGCTGTTTTTGATAGGCATTAAAGGTGATGGTAAAGTTGTAGGTTTCTTTCATAACATTTATTTGGTGGCAGTTTATCATATTGTTTATACAGGGTGAAATTGTATAGATGCGACAAAATTTAAGGGGGTGTTCTACGCATCAATATGAACAACTTTTACTATGGGACCAAACCTGAAATCGCGAAAAAAAAATCAGCTGTTCAGTACATTTAATGTTCGCATAATTCGTCAAAATGTACTGAACAGCTGATTTTTTTTCGCGATTTCAGGTTTGGTCACATAGTAAAAGTTGTTCATATTGATGCGTAAAACACCCCTTTAAATTTTGTCGCATCTATTCAATTTCACCCTGTATAGGGTGTATCTATTCATACACGAAATCTGTTAAGGGGTCATTAAACTCATAATTATGAACAACTTTTAGTATGGGACCAAACCTGAAATTGCGAAAAAAAACAGCTGTTCCCTACATTTTGACGAGTTAAGGCTCTTACAGACAGAGGCGATATCGCGTCTCGACGTGTCGCGTAGCGGTGTTGCGACTCGAAAATATCCTTTAAGCGAACATAAATGTAGGGAATAGCTCATTTTTTTTCTACCAACCTGCACTGGATTACGCCCCACTACTTCTCACCGAGAGGAGGCCTGTGTCCCAGCAGTGGGAACACTATAGGCTGATTATGCTTTGCTTATGCTTGTCATATATTGTTTAATAACATTCTTACATATCGTCATTACATACTGACGTATCTGACATTTTGGACTAAGCCGATAGCCGACATATCTATAGTATTTTGATACATTTTCCAAGTCGAATTGATCTGTAGTATCGGCGAATCTGACCTATGCCTTACGGTCTCCATGATAGTGCAAAAATCGAGACCGATATACCTAAAGTTAAAAAAAAACCCGGGCAAGTGCGTGTCGGACCACGCACAATGAAGGGTTCCGTAGTTGAAAAGAATTTATCCCAAAAACAAACTTAACATTGGATCCAAAAAAAAATTTTTTTATGTCAAAAAATTACAAATTCAAAACTTTCGGACTTTTTCCTTTACTTGTGCTGAAAGACCTTGCTTCTTGCCAAATTTCATTATTCTAGGTCAACGGGAAGTACCCCATAGGTTTTGATTTACTTGCGACAGTTGCGAGTATCAAAATGTGTAGCAAAATGGCCGTATTTTCTTATTACGTTGACTTAGAAGCTTGATTTTTTTAGAACTCTAAGGGACAATAGACTTATGTATGTAATATAAATTTCAACTTGATATCTCCCCGCGTCCTTTAGAAAAAGGGTCTTGACAGACTGACAGACTTGAACATTTTTTTTATGTGATAGAATTACAAATTAACAATTTTCGGACTTTTTCCTTTATTTGTGTTGTATGACCTTGCTTCTTACCAAATTTCATGATTCTAGAACAACGGCAAGTACCCCATAGCTTTTGATTCACTTGCAAGTATCAAAATATGACGCATAAGGGCCGTATGTTTTTATTGCATTGACTTAGAAGCTTGAGTTTTTTAGGACTTCAAGAGACCACAGGCCTACGTATTTGATATTAATTTCAACTTGATACCTCCACCCGTCCCTGAGAAAAACGGTCTTGACAGACTGACAGACAGACAGATAGACAGACGGACAAACAAGTGATCCTATAAGGGTTCCCTTTTTTCCTTTTGAGGTACGGAACCCTAAAAAGAAAAATAGCTTGCCCTGTAAAATTTTCTTTAAATCAGTTACGTCACTTAGTTAGATTAGCGACGATATATTCAGAATTAAGTAAACAGTTTCATTGATATAGCTATTTTTTTAAGAGTATGCTTAGATGGGTTGGTCATGTTGAGAGGATGAATGAAAGGTGACTAAGGTATTTAAGGGACGCCCTAGGAAGACATGGAGTGACCTTATTTTTGATGTTCTTCAGAAAGGTCAGAGGGGCTATAACCGTATTTTTAACAACGTTCGCAAAAATTGTATAGCGTTTACCTACATTTTTGACATTTGATTGTCGCTGGCATGAGATTGCGAGTTAAATTTGAACGTTTTTAGGTACGAGAATTGGCCTTCAGGTGCATAGTAACCACAACCGGCGTGCGTGTATGACCTTGTCGATCGGAATCTGAATCATTTTGAAGCAAATTGCTAATCATTCAAATGTTCGAAAAATTTATCTTTTCAACACCCTTATTAACGCAATGAATGTTGTTTCTCTGTCAAAATGAAACCAATTTCGATTGGAAGTTCCGACATAATGAGGGTGCAGATAATAATAATAATAATAATAACCCCACCGCAGTATCTCTACGTTGACGTCGTGGTGGGGCTTGCGCGCTCCGAACTCTAGGTCTGTGCCGGTAGAGTTTACTTTGCCGAAACAGGTCTAGGGTGAGGAGCCAGAACAAGAGAGATACAAAAACCCGCAGGGCAGCATGTGGCGAGCTGTTGGGCAGTAGCGACCCCACGGACCCTATCTCCCGGGAGAAGTCTTGTTCCTCACCTCTGGCTTGCCTTTATTGGCCGGCTGGAGTGAGCACTGATGAGGAACAGAGCTCTCACCTCATTCTTGCCTTTATTGGCCGGCTTGAGTGGAGATTCGCAAGAGCAAACATGCTCGGAGGAAGGAAGTATTCCAGTAAGTGTTTGTAGGGATCTTGACCATCTTCCGGGCTCTGGGATTGTTCTGAGAACCGTGGAATACCTCTCCACTCCTCAAGCACCTCAGGACATGTTGCCCCCTTGTCGCTACGTCACTATGTGCTAGCGACCGTTTCCGGGGGCCCATTATTGAGTGTGCAAGTCACCCCCTGCTATTTATCTGTGTATAATAAATAACATTGGTCAGGCAGGGGACATAGTTCTACCATAGTTCAAGGTACCCGATCCACTATAGCCACCCAAACCCATAGCCCAATATGTTTTGTTTCCATGATCTGCAATAGTCCTGCACAAACCGGGGGTTGTCCTTGGGTGCACTTTCATAGTGCATACAGGGATAATCGTCGGCTGGTGCCTTCTCAACATTTAAAAGTTGTCTAAGGGGCCTCTGCGAGTTGGCTTCGGCCCCTCGTATGCCTTCCAAAGGTCCGGGACCCCAGGGTCCCGAGATATGTCAAATAATAATAATAATATTCTTTATTGTTCTCTCATAATCACAAACACAGTACAAAGTCAAGATAACACTTAATAGAGACTGGTACTGGACTGGTGGACTGGTGAGACTGGACTGGTATGTACGAACGTAAATTTAAGTATCGTAGCAGATTGCGTTCTGTAGTTTCTGCCTACCCCCATTGGAAGAAGGTGTGAGTTTATGTATCTATGTGTGTTTTATTTTACATTAAACTCTCATAAGAGCAAGTATTAAGATAGGCGTTCCCCCAAGCATAAATAGTCCCCTTTACAAATCGTAAGAAACAATCCAGCCAGAACTAATAATACACACTCGTAATTAAAAATATAAAATATATTTTCACTGACAACACCGTCACAAAGTTAGAGAACGTTCACACAAAAAGTACAGCACATCAACTTTCTACTTGAACTATTCAAAAAGCGAAGAAAACGTCCGTTCAAAGGTTTCGTGTAAAACATCTCCTATTGTACCTTTGAGAGAGAGAACAAAGGTTGTATTTAGAGAACAAAGTGTAATTAATATTTAGTTTCATGTCTTTGTTTAAACATGCAAACGTTTTGGGTACATTTTAACTCTTTTATTTTGCATTCGTCACTAGCAGAGAAAATGTATGAGCTTTTAATTCAAAGTTCCAAGTGAATGCTATCTTCTAAGCACACAAGTTAATATTAATATCTTACTTAGATTAGTTGGCAATGTTTTATCGCAATGAATGCTGCCTGCGCAGTGAATTTCAGTAACTTTTCATGCGCCAACTCTAGTTTTAATTAACTAATGTTTTATGATTTATACGAGGAGCTCGTGGCTAAGTAATAACAGCCACACGGGTCGATCCGTCAGATTAGGTTACGCTTGACGGGGTTGGTCCGTGGATGGGTGACCATTTTTACATACCGAGACTTCTCCGTGCCTCGGAGAGCACGTTAAGCCGTCGGTCCCGGCTGTCATTCGTTCTTGACAGTCGTACGCCCACCATACGGTACGCCACCCATACGCCCAGTAATATCAAAGTCACTATAGTTCCGTAAACCGTATAACGCCCCAACCCCCAAGAGTTACCCGATAAAATAGACTAATAATAGGGTACTTTGAATCCCGGTAGTACGTTTCCATGGGATATTTTTGAAATCGCAAACCCGTCTTAAGCAAGCTAGGTGATCAAGACTGGTGTCTTTGAAATTTGAAAAACTGCTCTATAGATACTTAGTATCTACAAACTTTTCTGCTATGTTAATACACTTCATGTTATTAAAACATCCACTCACAATGCAGTACATTCACTCAATGCCAAATACGAAGTCAACCCAAAACTCGGCCGTGACTCAGATAAAATGCGCGTTTTCTCAATATTTTTGTATTTTCCTTCCCAAAATAAACGGGTAGCGGTCTTTTGAATACAAAAGGCTACGGTTTCAATATACATCAAGTAAATGAGAGGTTGAGCTGTGACGAGGCTTTTTTGCTGAGTGCAAGGGATACTATGTTTTATTAGAGAACTCATGCTGTAATGTGATTACGGCTCTTTGAAACTACTAATGCATCGTTTTTGAAAAGGAAAGCTGCCGTAGTAAGCGATGTGCCCGGACTCTGGATTTGTGCCCGGTTGATGGCAATGGGTTCAAATCCGGGCAAGTAGGAACCGACGATGTGACTTTTTCAATTCATATGTACATTCTGAATTTATCTTGGACATTACTGATATCGGTGAAGGAAAACATCGTGAGGAATCCTCGACTTATTTATACGAGTATAAATAAAAAGAGAAGTCCTGACTGACTGACTGATTCATCAACGCCCAGCCCAAACCTTTGAACCTAGAAAACTGAAATTTTGCACTGAGGTTCTCTTTATAATGTAGACAAGGAATAAGGAAGAATTTCCCGGTAGTACGTTCCCGTGGGATATATTCCGACATCCACGCGAGAAGTGCTAGTAGTTAACTCTGAAATCATCAACCCGTCGTCGTGACTCGTGAGCAAGCGTGATGATCAGTGCTCGTGCCTTCTCTATAAGAGAAGAGGCCCTTGCCCTGCAGTGGTACTATAAGGCTAATAGGCTGGTATTATATTATTATGGCAATAGGCACGCCCCCTATTACATGGTACTTAAAATTCTGTGTAATATTAGTGTCAAAATTATTCATAACACATTTCAACATTTTAATCTGAAATTGACAATACTGGAATTCAATAGGCAAATCATTTTTATGATAAACACAATACATTTTCTGATATTCAGCTGTATCTGGGTAAGACTGGGAGCCGACACCAACATGATAATTTAGAAGGGCTTGGCAGATTATCTTTCGCTACAACCTTGGCGCGGTAAGGTTCAGGGTTGGACCCCACTGAATTTATTGTCTTAATTATGTTATGAAAAGTTCCCAAAAACTTAAATTTCTTTTTGTTTTTAAAGAATAAAATATATATGAAATAAAAATAAAATAGGGTCATCTACACGCCGGTAGCTTGAACCCTGTTCCCGATTCCGGTGGACTACTATTTTTTATATTCTAATAATTAAAAATGTAATATCACACTAATATTATAAAGGCGAAAGTTTGTGAGTGTGTGTGTGTGTGTGTATGTTTGTTACTTCTTCACGCTCAAACGGCTGGACCGATTTGGATGAAATTTGGTACGTAGATAGCTTATACCCTGGATTAACACATAGGCTACTTTTGATCCCGGTTTATGCGGGTGAAACCGCGGGGCGCAGCTAGTAAATGTATATTAATGAAATAATGGAGATAATAATAAGAAAGAATACAAGACACATACAATTACATAAAACAAATAAGTTACCACCACACATTGTTGAATGCAAATAAATTATTGAGTACCTATTGAGATTTATTTGGTACAAACTAAAATGTTATAAATAAAATAAAATATATTTATTTGGCACAGACTAAAATATACATATATATACACACAACATATTCTGCAAAATAAAAACAAAAAAAAAAACATTCCACACGGTTGCGCCAAATAGAGGCTGAGATAGGGGTTTGGGGTTTCTGTTCTCTATACTGATATCGAGGGCCAGCTACTTGGCTTCCTTTTTTTTAATTATGGTTATTCTAAATTGGCTAGCTAATTTATTTTTTGTGGGGTCATCTACACGCAGTTCACTTGAAATAACAATATCAGTTTAAAAAACTGTTTTTTTTGTGTAAACTTCGCAGACCTGATGGGTATCGATATCTAAAGACGACAAACATAAAAAAAACTGTTTTATCAACTCATACTTCAAGTAACAATTCTAACTGCGGTCGGCGACCTCCCAAAAAACACAAAATCTTTTTATTTTATTGTGGTTATAATATATTGACCCAGCGCGTCTGCAAAGTTTAGCTAGCCATTTAAAATAACCCTGTATCTGTTTCCCCCTTCTAATTTTTTCGCTACAAGATGTTCTTTACGAAAAAAGTGTTTCACCTACATTACATAGATCAATGACGCCTCTAAAACAATTGTTTCGACAACCCTACCACGGTTTGCTGTCATCACCACACCCAATGCAAAGGAAATTGAATAGCGATCGACTTGAAACTTCCCGAAGGGCATGACCTGATCTCTAATAGGGCTGCTATAAATTCGCTGGTGTGTTATTGAAATCGCTATTGAATGTAATGGTCCATGTTTCCAATGGCGACGTCAAAATTCATAATAATATAGAATTTGTGTTATTATGATTTATAAGCTGTATGTACAGTAAGCCGCAAAAAAACTGTAGACAATTAAATTAATTCTTGATTTCAAAAAAGTCTAAAAATTTGATCATAAAAAAGTCCTAGACATAGTAAAATTATTATTTTAAAAGTCCTAAGTATTGGTAAATTGAAAACCTCGTATGTTCGTTTGCGAGTTTGTGTTTGAGTGAAAGTTGCAAGGTTTTCTTTCCAAAAATGTAATAAAATAAAAATATGTAAAATTGCATGTCCGTGCTTTTCACTCTAAGGCGACTAACGTAAAATGCTTTCCACTTTCACACTCTTTCTTTTCACAAAACTTACAAACTATATCGTCACTTACTACTAATATCCTCCAGTTTAATCGGCAGGTCGGTTGAGTACCCACAGAAAGATTTATAATAGATATTTTGTCTCCATTGTACAAAAATCAACGGTTTCGGACAAAGATTTATTTACGGCTACCCATTTTGCTGAATGAACGAACTTTAGTCCGTCCACCGACATACCCTATCTCCTGTGACTATGAGGAGTACTTACTGAATTAAAATTGAAGATAATATTTAACGTGACCACTTTTTACCCAGAGCTTTATCGAAGACTTGGCCTATGATACCAGTGCAAGAGTGAAATAAGTGGCAGTAAAATAAAATACAATTTTCACGAGTCTAATAATAATAATAAGACGTGTTACAATTTTTTTTTTCAAGATTTCATTTTGCCATATTACAGCTTTCTAGTATTAGGGTGCGTTTCCACTGTTGCGGAGCTGGGCGGAGCGGAGCGGAGACGTGCAGGAATCTTCCAATTACAGACGAGACAAGAGACGCGATGAGGATTTCAACCATTATGATTGGTCGATTCCTGCACGTCTCCGCTCCGCTCCGCCCAGCTCCGCGTCAGTGGAAACGCGGCCTTAGGAGTCTCTGAGCTAAGCCGCGGACAGACGGACTGACAGACTACAGATGGACTGGGGAAACTATAAGGTTCCTTGTTGAATACGGAACTCTAAAAACTAAAAGAGACGTTATTTATGATCTAATATCACAAATTAAATAATTATCTCCTGCTTCATATCTAGATTCCTGTAGCTTTCAGTAAAATAAACAAAGGAATAAAATTAATGACAAACAAGAAAATTAATGCAATTCCTGCTCTCAAAATCCTGTCATTGAAATACCGGAAAGCAAACAAACCGTTGGAGTTCGAGGTAAATCTTTACTACAGTATGACATAACTTAGATGTACCTTACATTTGAAAATTTGCATTCATTCATTCCAATTTTACGAATGTATTTGGTTATATGACTTTACAAGTTATTGCGCTTGCGTAAAGATCGTTTTTGCCTAAAGCAGTAATAAAGATTGGTGATGTTGAAGGCGCACTCAATTCGGATGGTTATCGGTTTTACGAATTTAGCCGATGGTACGTCTAAGCTGTGTCGTACTGTACCTGAAAACATACTACTCCCAGAATTCCAACTAGGGCAATAAAATTGTTTCCAGTGTTTTTCTCGTAAAATTGCGCTTAGCTTCAGCTTAGCATAATTAGAAAAACTGTGTTACAAAAAAATACAACCGACTTCCAAAAACAACACTACAAAGTGAAAAATAATTTTAATTTTGGAAGTCGGTGAAACTGAAAACTATTAAAAACTTTCAGTAAAACTTTTTATATTTTTTTCTTATTTGCCCCCCAAAAAATAAATGAATTTTGAATACGGGGGTCCCCCGTATTCAAAATTCATTTATTTACGTTACACGTCCTTGTTTGGGTCACAGATATTCATATGTGTACCAAATTTCAACTTAATCGGTTCATTAGATTTGGAGCAAATTGGCTGTCACAGACGGACAGACAGAAAGACACACGAGTGATCAAATAACGGTTCCGTTTTTTCCTTTTGAGGTACGGAACCCTAAAAAGATAATAATTGAGCATTCACTGAAATCAAAGTTTTCCTGACATTTAATTTTTGCGTATACCTACCTACTACTGAAGTCAACGTTCTAAAAATAATGTGAAACGTCTAGAATATAAGTAGGTAAGTAATTATAATTCATCATGTCTGAGAACAATCAAACAATTTTTTAATGAATAAAAAAGAAGCCAAGAATTTTTCTCAGAATCGGTAAGAGATTGTTACAAATTGCGAAAATAGATTTTAATAGAGGTTTCCCTCACCCACTTTTATAAATAGGATCAATTTTCTGACCGCTTACATCGTAGGTAAGTCCTATCGTCGCATAAGATTGCGTGCTAACAGTCCCTCAGAGAATATCGCTATTTACTCAAACGCCTTCGCCATTTTATCTCTAATGAGTCCCATTTTATCCGTCTCGTAATTGATTGGATTAATAGATAACTAAGTATTGCCCTCGCATACTTTAGGAACTATTTATGTTTTTAATTCAACCGGTATCGGTTAATACTTGTGCGGCGGCATCTACATCGCCACTTGCGATCTACGCATCACACTGACGTCTACTACTACTAGCGTAGGTATGTAAAGGTAATTATACAACGGCCTAACATCAATCGCCGGCAGTGGCCCACTTTTCCATGGAAGATGAGTGAACTTTACACCCTGTTCCTCATACTTGTAATGCCACAATTTCATCGAAATCCGGCCATCCTTTTTTGCGCCTTTTTTTCTTTGCGTTAACTTAAATTATCCTGACACTCGGCAATACTGTAGATTCCCACTACCGAAAGAATTTTTGGAATCGGATCAATAATTCCATAGATATAAACTTACAAATACCTCTATAATATTTTACCAACTGTCGCATTTACCGTGTTGTTGGCACTTTACGTGTTACGATTCTGGTTTACATTGGATACGTACTTCCATGTTTCTCATATAATTTTATAGAGCTTAGTTTACGAGGTGAACGAAATGAAAATGTTTTCTTAGTAGATAATAAAGTGAATTTTATTAAAATTTGTCGCGATAAAGTTGGAGACAAGTGAAAACTGAATTTGGTTATGTCAATCACAGAAGAAGTGTTATCATTTGTTTTATTAAAACTAAAGTTAGGTACATAATTGAATTTTCTTTGTCTTCGACCATATTTCAATAGCCAGATTTATAACTTTTATCTGAAAGTTAAATATGTCATTTTGACATATTTTCCATACAAAAGCTGTCAAATCGCCATATTTATTCCATAAATAAAAGTTACCTGTCGATTGAAGAATTAGCCCTAAATAATAGCAATTTCATTTTTAATAGGTAATTATGAGCATAGTTTGCAACTAGAAGATACTTCAAAAATCAAGTTGTTTAATCTGAACGTACCTACCTAAAAAATATTCGTCCTTCAATTAAACATTAATGAACAACAAATGCTGAATGCAGGCAAAACAAGAGTAAAAATAAGATTGAAATTGCTACAACATAATACGAGTATTCAAATGTATCAAATTACTTTCCATTTTTACTTATTTGTGAAACGAAACATCATTAGGTAGATGCACGCGAATATGTAATAATAAGACTTCGTGAAAGACGAACCAATGCGCTGTTCGAATCGGAACATTACTTCGTTTTGTCTATATTTTCTGCTTTTCCCTTCGACTACGACATAACATAGTATTTTATTCAATGCCTTTCTCACAATTTTCTCGTCCGTGTGTAAATAATCTAATTTTGAAGTATCTTTACAATTCAATTAGATCTTGTATTGTGATTGAATTGGTAATTGGAATAGAGACCGCAGAATTACAATTCCATCATTTATAAAAAGATGGCCCTATTTCTCTTCAATATTAAGACGTATACTTACCTAAAACAATTATGCGGCTTCCTTTCTTGATTGAAATGTTTGAAAAAAAAATTGCCGCACGACGAATTCGAACCAAATTTCCATTGCAAAAATCGTAAGTCGTATACGATTTCAAGGGTCGATAAACTCCACTAGAGATTGGTCAGCGAGGCTAATTATTAAAATATAGTAAGTTATTTAACGTCCGTTTTAAACTGAATTAAAAAACTTCATGATGACAATCTTATCGCTGCCTGCGTCAGGCAGGTATTTTTAAGGCAACGATTTTCGTGTTTCCTTCCCTGACCTGGTAAGTTCATAAATTAATAGCTCTTTAGAGTTATTTTTATGTTAACGACAGAATATTGCAAACATTTTTCATTATGCATCGCGTACGAGAACTTTAATACAGCGAACTATTTTTATGGTGTAAGAAGATTATGGAAAAAAATTAAAATATTTCCTAGTTTTAATATTTAAAAGTTCGAAACAGCAAAGAATTTAATACTCAGGTATAAACGTGTTCTAGGTATTTAATAGAACTTATAGCTATAGGTAGATAGTTTGAATACAGGACTGCAAACACACTGTCTAGGTAAGTTTGCATGTCATTCTTACGGAATTAATAAATTATAACAAGTTCAAAAAGATATATAGATATTCCCTAAAAGAGCAATTACAATTTTATGTTGTCATAAACCGTAATAAAAAACCTACTAAATATAATGGACAAAGAAAGACTTATTACGTTACGTACTAAATGTTTGATTCTTCTCAAGTCTTTACAACTCAGATTCTCAGATCATTAGGTTTAGTTGTCTGGAGCCCTAATTGAAGGATTATCCAAAACATTACTAATACGTTTTTGTTTTTAAAACCTATTTTTTCAATACCCATTTCGAGCAGCAGTTTCACTAAAACTAAAACCAGAATACGCGTTTTAAAACCACATCCACTAAATGGATGCTGCAAACATCACAGTAGGTATTAATGACCTAGTTACCAACCAAGATAACCTACTTCACTCGGTTACCTCTATCGTGCAAGGGTTAAAACAAAACACATGAAACCGATGGGGTATAACATCCTAATAACGTAGGTACCCGACACAACAAAGCCGAAGAACTTTGAATTTTAATCCACAGATATTTCCAATTTTCAAAAGTGTCAGCCAGTTTTTGTGGACTCTTTTTGCTTCCCGGTTTGTCCTTTTTCGGTACCGTTGAACATGCCCCGGGCGAAACATGTCCACAACAATAAAACTTTTCATCCGATGACCGCCGCGTACTTTTCAGAACAAGTTCGGTTTTTGCGTCACTGATGTTTTTACCAAATGAAGAAATGTATTGAGATCAAACAACACTGAAATTCTCATGAAAGGTTCTTTAGGTCCAAGCCTTTGACCGGAAGCAACAAATACAATAGATAATCCGTAAGCAGGTTTCAGAAAACTTTACACAATAAATTCATAACACGATATTTTAGCACAAAATTTAGCGTTTCATGAGTTCTTCGTACAAGTCTCACTATTTTAGATAGATAGATAGATAGAATACTCTTTATTATGCACACCATAAAAATTACAGATATAAATGTTGAAATTTTACATAGGGTGACACAATGGGCGGTCTTATCGCTAAAAGCGATCTTTTACAGACAACCTTTGGATGGATTATGGGGAGAAAGGAGAGAATACTGTAGGTAGTCTGTGGTGTACCATATATACATACATAAATACAGATACTTATATAAATATATACTTATATATACGTTACAATGGCGAAGCAGTTTGTTATTTTAACAATTAAACAAACTGCTTCGCCATTGTAACGGGCAGTTACAAAGTGAACCATCACTAAAATAGCCCTCCAATTTAGCGAGGAGCTTAATAAGTACCTGGCAACACGAAAAAGCACTTAAAACATTAAATATGGAGGCAAACCGTAGCTCCGTCAGTTCATATCTGCGTTCACGCGGTAACACCACGAAATATTAATGTTGAGCGGACACCTCTCTCTTCATTGTATCGAAGGAAACAACCAGTGCCGAATGCTCACAATCAATCTGCCTAGCCTTTTCCCAACTATGTTGGGGTCGGCTTCCAGTCTAACCGGATGCAGCTGAATACCAGTATTTTACATGGAGCGACTGCCTGTCTGACCTCCACAACCTAGTAACTGGGTAATACGATACCCCTTGGTAAGACTGGTTGTCAGACTTTCTAGTCCGGGCGTTTGCGTTGCAAATACAAAAGTCATAGTAAGCCGGCTCATGTTGACATGGTTAATTGATCTTGTATGACTGATAAGTGAACCGACCGTCAGCTGCTCAAGTAGCGGTGGGTTTGGGAGTGGGAGGTTGCAAAAGTTGTAAAAAAAAAAAAAAAAAAGTCATAGTACGCCGGCTGAAACCTTTTCACATAAATAGTTGACATCATACTGAGCTGAAAAAAAATAGTCAGCTGCACTGTGGAAGGGGGAATATGCGTCAGCTGCTCACATGAAGTTGTAAAAAAACACGTAAATACAAAAGTCATAGTAAGCCGGCTGATGTTGACATGGATAGTTGATCTTGTATGACTAATAAGTAAACCGGCCGTCAGCTGCTCAAGTAGCGGTGGGTTTGGGAGTGGGAGGTTGCGAAAGTTGTAAAAAAAAAAAAAAAAAAAAGTCATAGTACGCCGGCTGAAACCTTTTCACATAAATAGTTAACATCATACTGAGGTGAAAAAAAATAGTCAGCTGCACTGTGGAAGGGGGAATATGCGTCAGCTACTCACATGAACTTGTAAAAAAACACGTAAATACAAAAGTCATAGTAAGCCGGCTGATGTTGACATGGATAGTTGATCTTATATGACTAATAAGTAAACCGACCGTCAGCTGCTCAAGTAGCGGTGGGTTTGGGTGTAAGAGGATGCGAAAGTTGTAAAAAAAAAAAAAAAAAGTCATAGTACGCCGGCTGAAACCTATTTACATAAATAGTTGACATCATACTGAGCTGAAAAAAATAGTCAGCTGCACTGTGGAAGGGGGAATATGCGTCAGCTGCTCACATGAACTTGTAAAAAACACGTAAATACAAAAGTCATAGTAAGCCGGCTGATGTTGACATGGATAGTTGATCTTGTATGACTAATTGTTAGTATACTCATAGCTTTATGATACATTAATATTTTTGTATCCGGGCAACACTTTCTCTCTCTTCCGGGTTTGCGTGGCGAGCATACAATAAATATTTCTCAGTGTTTTGTAATTCTATAAATAATAAATAAAGAACCGTTTCAGTACTAAATAGTGTTTATTATCAATCGACCAATTTCTTAACATGGTAGCAGTGCTTGGTTACTAAAAATACAACAAAGATTGCAAAAGTTCAAGAAGATTAAAAAGTTCGTACACGTCAAGTGAACAAAGAAAATGGAGCGTGCAAACAACCAAATTATAATACCGGTATTCGACGGCAAGGAATATGCCAATTGGAAAATCCGATTGATAAAGTATTTACAATTCAAAAAGTGCAACGAGGTTATAACCTGCAAAATTGATAGTGCTGCTGATGTCAAAGAAAAGGAAAAATGGCTGGAAAAGGATGTTCAAGCCACTAATTATATTTATGGGGCGATAACAAATAAACAGTTAGAATACATAGCGGAATGTGAGTCAGCTTATGATATTATTTGCAAATTCGATTCGATGTACTTGAAGGCATCGACATCATTACAAATAGTTTATCGAAACAACCTTGAAAATATTAAATTGAAAAACTATACGGAATAAAATTTATTTTTCGACGAATTTGAAAGATCAGTTAATGAATTAAAACAGGCTGGTGCTAGTATTAGCGAAAGTGAGAAATTAAATTACATGTTGAGAGCATTGCCAAATGAATATAGTCACATTGACGACTTGATAGACGTATTACCAAAAGAAGACAGAACAGTAGAATACCTAATGAGCAAGATAAAACTAAAATATTTGGCAGTAAAACAAAATACAACTCAAGGAAAGTCAGAAGCTCTAGTAGATAAGTCAAATGCATTTAAAACTGAAACGAAGTCGGCCCCAAATTCAAATCTATGTTTTATTTGTGGGAAACCAGGCCATATGAAACGTAACTGTTGGTACAATCGAGGACACCTAAATAGAGGTACAAATTCAAATAGAGGAAGAGGTCAAAGTCATTCAACTCATCGGGGACGTGGTCGTGGATTCAATAATCATGGTCGGGGAAGAAATTTTAATCACAGTGCATCAAATACACAGAATGAACAACATAATTTCCATACTTCAGTTATTCAAAGCAACAATACAACAAACCCGGAAGAGAGAGCACCAAACTCTAGTGAAAATAAGTCAATTAATAATGAAATTACATGGTTATTGGACAGTGGATGCACAGATCACATTATAAATAGTGATGAATATTTTGAAAAGTCAGTTTTATTGAAGAATCCAGTTAAAGTCAAAGTTGGTGATGGAAGAATGCTAAAAGCAACAAAGGTTGGTGACATCAAACTATATTTTCCTGTTTATGATTCAAGGTCACATGTAACTGTGACAAATGTGTTCTATGTTAAAGAGATGAAGGCGAATTTATTAAGTTATGCAAGGATCACAGATAATAGTAACACAGTAGTATCAAAAGGACATTGGGCAAAAATTTACAGTCCAAATGGTAAATTAATGGCAATAGCACAAAAAGAGGAAAGGTTATACAGAGTGATCAGTTACATTGAAAATAGTAAAATACATGCAAATGTGAGTAAAAATACATTGACAGTGAAGGAAAAATTACATCGTACACTTGGACATGTCAACTTTAAATATTTGGATTTTATGTGTAAAAATCAGTTGCTTGAAGGAATACCTAAAGAAATAGAAGCAGAGTATATGAAGTGTGCTATATGTATTGAGAACAAAATGCATAACTTACCTTTTAAAAATAATAGAAGAAGAGCTGAAGATATATTAGACATTGTTCATACAGATGTAAACGGGCCACATAACACAATAGGATACGATGGTGAAAAATACTTTGTGACATTCATAGATGATTACAGCAAATTGGCAAAAGTTTATTGTATTAAGACGAAGGATCAAGTCGCAGACTGCTTTCTAGAATATGTAAATGCAGTTCAAAATTTAACTGGAAAAATGATAAAAGAATTAAGATGTGACAATGGGAAAGAATATATGAACAGTAAGATGTATAGTTTTGCAAGAGAAAAAGGAATAATGATAAAGGCATGCCCACCATATGTACACGAGTTGAACGGAACTGCAGAGAGATATAACAGGACTATAATGGATATGGCTAGATGTTTACTAGCAGAAGCAAAAGTAAATAGATGCTATTGGCCGGAAGTGATTAAAGCAGCAGCTTATCTAAAAAACAGGAGTTTGGCAAACACTATAGTAAGGAAAACACCCTATGAGATATTTTTCAACAAGAAACCATCACTTAAAGAATTAAAATTATATGGAAGTAGAGTTTATGTCAGAATACCAGAAGAAAAGAGAAGATCAAAATGGGATAAAAAGGCAGAATTAGGAATATTACTTGGATATGTTGAAGTTGGTTATAAAGTATTAATAAATAATAGAATAATAGTTGCCAGACATGTTGATATTATAGAAGAAGATGTTATGTGTATGGGCAACAATGAAGATACAGATTCAGAGGAAGAAAGACAAGAAAAAGAAGAAATAATAGAACAATTTTTACCGGAAGAAACTCAAATAATTAATTCAACTCATGATGAAAACCCAAAGAATGATTATGACAATGAAGATAAGGCACAGGGAATAACAAAGAGACAAACCAAACGGCCAGTCAGATTTGAAGAAGAATTCGGATATCACTGTATTTGTGCAAACTTTTGTGATGCTATGATTCCAGGTACATTTCAGGAGGCGATACAATGTGATGAGGCCAATCAATGGAAAGATGCAATGGACCGTGAAATGACAAGCCTTGTTAAAAACAATACATGGACACTAGTGAGTAGACCAGAGAGCAAAGAGATTCTAGATGTGAAGTGGGTGTACAAGAGAAAACCAGGTAACATTTTTAAAGCTCGCTTAGTAGTTAGAGGTTTTCAACAAAAGGATAATATTGATGATACATACTCACCTGTTGCCAAAATGCAAACATTAAAATTGTTATTATCTTATTCTTGTCAATATAGTTTACGTATTCATCAAATGGATGTAGAAACAGCCTTTTTAAATGGAAAAGTAGTGTCAGAAGTTTATGTTAAACAGCCACAAGGCTACGACGATGTTTCAAATAAAGTTTATAAATTAAATAAAGCGTTGTATGGCTTAAAAGAAAGTCCAAGAGCTTGGTATGAATGTTTTAACGATTTTATTAAAATACTAGGTTTCTATAGAAGTAAATATGATTATTGTCTTTATGTAAAAAGGGAAAACAATGTAACAGTCTATATACTTTTGTTTGTCGATGATTTATTAATTTGTTGTAGAGATGTAAATGTAATTAATGATATTAAGAAACAACTGCATAATAAATTTAAAATGAAAGATTTAAATAAAGTGAAAAGCTATATTGGTATAGACATTGACTATAATTATGATAACTCTATTAATGTCTTAACATTGTGTCAGAAAAACTACATAGCTTCTTTAGCAGACAAGTATAATATTAAAAACTCTAAATTGTATAAAACACCAATGGAACTTAATTTAAAACTATCTAAATGTAATGTAAATGAGGATGTTAAATTTAGGAATTTGATAGGTGCACTCTTGTATATCAGTCATGGTACTAGGCCTGACATATCTTACACTGTTAACTATTTAAGTAGATTTCAAAATTGCTATGACGAGACACATTTTAAATATGCTTTGAGAGTTCTAAAGTACTTGTATTTAACAAAAGATCTGAAATTAACTTACAAACAAAGTCTTAAAACTGAAAATATTGTAAATTGTTATGTAGATGCCGATTGGGCAGGAGATATCATTGATAGGAAGTCAACTACAGGTTTTATTATTGAATTATTTGGAAATCCAATTTATTGGAAATCTAGGAAACAAAGTTGTGTAACTAAGTCTTCTACCTTTGCAGAATATGTCGCATTATCTGATGCTGTAACTGAGATAACCTTATTAAAAAATGTAATAAGTGACATGTTTATTAAGATTTGTAGACCAATTAGAATCTATGAAGATAACTCAGGAGCTCTTGCTATAGCTAAATATGGTAATTTTACTAAAAATTCTAAACACATAGAAGTACAATATCATTATGTTCATGAAAATTATAAAAATAAAGTTATTGAGATTGTAAAAATTGATTCAGATTCAAATGTTGCAGACATACTTACCAAATCTTTGGGAAAAATTAAATTTCTTAAGTTTAGACTAAAGCTGAAATTAGAATAAAATGTTTGAGTAACTTATATAGGAAAGTTAATAAATAAATAAACAAGAAAGATAAGTAAATAAATAACTAAGTAAGAAAGTTAAGTTGTTAATTAAATAAGGGGTTTTTAAGTTTACTTTTATAGTTTGTTAGTATTTAAGATAAGTAATACATGTTAAAGAAAGAGTGCAAAACACTAGTTTAAATAAGTAGTATATAAAAAAAGAGTAGAAGTAGATATTTTAGAGTTTTGTTAGTGAGTACTTAATTTAAGATAAATAATACATGCTAAAGAGTGTGCAAGCTATTAGATTAAATAAATTTTATGTAAAGGAAGAGTTGAGGAGTAGGTATTTAAGAGTTCAGATAAATAATGTTGCCTAGTATTGATGAAAGTAAATAAGTGTAAAAGTGTTAGTTTGGATAGGTGAAGAAAAAGTTTAAATTCATTGTTAAAAGTCTATTACAGTATGTTAAGTGAATATTATTAAATACATAAAATATAAATGTAAGGAGGCGTGTTAGTATACTCATAGCTTTATGATACATTAATATTTTTGTATCCGGGCAACACTTTCTCTCTCTTCCGGGTTTGCGTGGCGAGCATACAATAAATATTTCTCAGTGTTTTGTAATTCTACAAATAATAAATAAAGAACCGTTTCAGTACTAAATAGTGTTTATTATCAATCGACCAATTTCTTAACACTAATAAGTAAACCGACCGTCAGCTGCTCAAGTAGCGGTGGGTTGGGGTGTGGGAGGTTGCGAAAGTTGTAAAAAAAAAAAAGTCTTAGTAAGCCGGCTGATATTGACATGGATAGTTGATCTTGTATGACTAATAAGTAAACCGGCCGTCAGCTGCTCAAGTAGTGGTGGGTTTGGGAGTGGGAGGTTGCGAAAGTTGTAAAAAAAAAGTAATAGTACGCCGGCTGAAACCTTTTTACATAAATAGTTGACATCATACTGAACTGAAAAAAAATCGTCAGGTGCACTGTGGAGGGGGGAATATGCATCAGCTGCTCGCATGAACTTGTAAAAAAACACGTAAAATAAAGTTATGGTACGCCAGATGAAATGTAACTAGGTGATTGTTTAAATAATTATGAGTATGTAAAATCATATCGACGCGCGGGGCAATCTTCCCCCCGTGTAAATCCGAGCTACGCCAGCATTTACTCCGCACGTCGTACATAGCGCACCTTTGGAGCCATGCTGACCTTGAAGACCCTTCTCAATTGTCGCCCACTGACTGGGGAAGGGAAGAAAAAGAAGAGAAATATATCTTCAAATGGTTCGAAGCAGATCAAGTACCCCAGTCATCAGTCACGAGAATAACGGATGATAACAGCGAAAATATTGCCGGTATGGATTTTTTGTCAGTGACACTTTCTTTAAGCTAGCATATTTCTGGTAGCCTAATTTTAATGATTAAAATGTTCATTACAAGATGATGGTGAAGAGGATCGAGCTCAAGAAGTTGAACAAGATGAAGAGAACGTTTTAACAGAGGAGAGTTCTGATGATGATTTATCAGAGAACGATTATGGTTGCGATACCAGTCATAAAGAATAATTTCTGCAGTCATTAATTTTTATATTTCTATTCCTATTTCTATTTCTTTACATTAAATGATTATATTTCCTTTTTACAGTCAATATTATTTTATATCATGCATTTCGTTTAAATATCCTAATCCTAACTAATATTAAAAATGCGAAAGTAAGTTTGTTTGTTTGTTACACTTTCACGCTAAAACGGCAGAACGGATTTGGATGAAATTTGGTACACGGATAGACCATGACCTGGAATAGGAGATAGAGTCTGTGCGGAAAGAGAAGCGGCGTGGCGTAAAATGGAACTAACATTATGTATGACTACTAAAAATTTCATCAAAACAATTATTAACACAGAATCTAAAAACATTATAATATTCTAACACAGCCTCATAATAATCTAGACGTTATATAATGTCGCACTATAATGTCGTAACAGTGTTGACAACATCACAAATACGGTAATTAAGCACAGCTGCGCCACCACATCTTAAGCCGCTTCTCTTTCCGCACTGACTCTAGGACACTTTTTATCCCGGTAGTATGTTCCCGTGGGATAATTTCCGAAATACACGCGGGCGAAGCCACTGGCAAAAGCTAGTATAAAATAAAACAAGAAAAAAAAACAAAATGTTTTCTTACGATATAGTTTTACACATGTCCCGATATTAGCATTTAATTACCACTATGCCGGTTGAAATTTGACAATATGATAGTTTAATAGTTACGTTTACAAAAACTATCAGTCAGCTGGGTGCGGGCAGGGGAACTCTGTCAGCTGGACCCTGAAAGGTACTGTGCATTGCTCGAATAATCTGTATCTTTACTGCGCCAGCTGACGGTCTTTCCACCGCTACGCACGCAGCTGATTGTTGTTTTCGTACTTTAAATTATTTAAACAATCGCCTAGTTAAATTTCATCCGGCGTACTTTATTTTACGTGTTTTTTTACAAGTTCATGTGAGCAGCTGACGCATATGCCCCCCTCCAGAGTGCAGCTGACGATTTTTTTTCAGTTCAGTATGATGTCAACTATTTATGTAAAAAGGTTTCAGCCGGCGTACTATTACTTTTTTTATTTTTTTTATTTACAACTTTCGCAACCTCCCACTCCCAAACCCACCGCTACTTGAGCAGCTGACGGTCGGTTTACTTATTAGTCATACAAGATCAACTATCCATGTCAATATCAGCCGGCTTACTAAGACTTTTTTTTATTTATTTTTTTACAACTTTCGCAACCTCCCACTCCCAAACCCACCGCTACTTGAGCAGCTGACGGTCGATTTACTTATTAGTCATACAAGATCAACTATCCATGTCAACATCAGCCGGCTTACTATGACTTTTTTATTTACGTGTTTTTTGACAAGTTCATGTGAGCAGCTGACGCATATTCCCCCTTCCACAGTGCAGCTGACTATTTTTTTTCAGCTCAGTATGATGTCAACGATTTATGTAAAAAGGTTTCAGCCGGCGTACTATTACTTTTTTTATTTTTTTTATTTACAACTTTCGCAACCTCCCACTCCCAAACCCACCGCTACTTGAGCAGCTGACGGCCGGTTTACTTATTAGTCATACAAGATCAACTATCCATGTCAATATCAGCCGGCTTACTAAGACTTTTTTTTATTTATTTTTTTACAACTTTCGCAACCTCCCACTCCCAAACCCACCGCTACTTGAGCAGCTGACGGTCGATTTACTTATTAGTCATACAAGATCAACTATCCATGTCAACATCAGCCGGCTTACTATGACTTTTTTATTTACGGTTTTTTTACAAGTTCATGTGAGCAGCTGACGCATATTCCCCCTTCCACAGTGCAGCTGACTATTTTTTTTCAGCTCAGTATGATGTCAACTATTTATGTAAAAAGGTTTCAGCCGGCGTACTATGATTTTTTTTTTTTTTTTTTTTACAACTTTCGCAACCTCCCACACCCAAACCCACCGCGGGTGCGTCAGCTGACGCTTGGTTTACTTATTAGTGATTCGAGAACTACTGAAAAAATAGGCAATCGATCGGCGTAAAATGGGTACCTGAAATGCAACGGTACCTCCCGGACTATTCGGGCTTCTGACGACCCGTAACGACTGTCAAAGATCCACGAATGACAGCCGGGACCAACGGCTTTCCGAGGCACGTATGAGTCTCGGTATGTAAAGATGGTCACCCATCCATTGACCAACTCCGGCAAGCGTAGATTAACGTAATAACAGCCGCACGGGTCGATCCATGAGGATCGACCCGTGCGGCTGTTATTACTTAGCCACAAGCTCCTGCCGAATGCTCACAATCTATACTAATAATTAAGCTAAAGAGTTTGTTTGTTTCTTTGAACGTGCTAATCTCTGGAACTATCAGTCGGATTTGAAAAAAATGTTTTGCATTTGTTAGCCCAATTTTCGTGGAAGGGTATTTAACATAACGCTAGGACACTTTTGAGCCGAACAAAAAGAAAAAAGTCAGAAAGATCGGTTATGAAAACGAAGTAATAGCGCGAGCAGGCGATGCGATGCGCCGGGGTGGATGATGGCTCGGGGAGACAAGAAATTTCACGCGGACGCAGTCGCGGGAGAAGCTAGTATAGAATAAACCGGAAGGATTCGATCATAATAATTATATGCCACACAGTATCCAAAAACAAAAGAAACAGCAGGTATAGTCCGCGAGGTCTAAGCTGAGCTTTGCTTTTGTGTGGGTGCAAATAGATAGTGTAGGTGTGACGTCCTGACTAGAGCGCGACGCGTTCTTTGTTTGGTTTAAAAAAACCGGTTTATACTGCTTTTTGGCTTTTGTTCTTTTAGTACGAGAGGCTATGACCAAAACCATGTCGCATCGTTGTAAAACGTAAAACGATAAGGCAATTGAAGATTTTGTCTTATGTAAAACGATAAGACAAAAAATTTTGGTCATGGGCTCTCGTACCATTTTGGTGATCACTCACACAAATGCAAAGCTCATCTTAGGCCTCGCGGACTGTACCTGCCTCTCTTCCAATATTTTAATTGACCTTTTGTGATGAAAAATGTTGTCTCCGTTCTGTCACACGCAGAAGTTAATATAAAACAGACGAATATAAAGAAAGGTCGGACAAATATCAAACGACACTTTTAATCAAGACTATAGTTTCTGTTGCCCGAGTCGTACACACGTTCGCGCCTTCTGGTTTGTTTTGTATTCTTTGTACAAAAGTTATATTGCAGTTCAAACTGCCCCAGGACCGGACAACTAGAAATCACACTTACTCAATATTAGTTTGAAACTGTTATTACTTCTACGAGTAAATAATGATTCAGTCTGTATTTGGGGAGATGTCGTAAGTACCTATTAATTGGAATTTTGTTTGTTGATGGTCGGTTAATGTTCACAGCCGTGGGATATGAAATGCGATATCGGTTTGTTTTCACGTTCAATAAGTTGAGAATATTTTCAGTTGAATTCTGTATTTGGACTAAATATTTGATTTCATTTATGCAGTATCATTTACTGGTTCGTACGAAAGCATTCACGAATAGCGCTATATTGGCTTCCCTATTTAATTCCCGAATGTCTGATAAGTAGTACCTACGTACTTTTATTTTGGAAGCAAATACTTCACTGCAATATCATTCATAGGTAAATGACAAAAATAGCGTGTATGTATGTCAATTTTAGAGCAGTATACGTATGGCCGTGGTGGGATTGTGCTATTTTCACTCAAAATTCTCCGTCAATGTCACCTTTCCCTCGTACCTCGTTCACCTACACTTCGCCATTTTCTTTTGACCCACTCACCAACAAATTATCATATTTTTCGTTGAAGATCAACCTTCGTTGTTGAGACTATATTATGTATACTTACTTGGTGTGTTGGTAACGCACCTCATTATCTGGGAATAAAAAAAAAGGATTTTATTATTTTTTGTAGGAATAAAAATGTATGTGATATTTTGAAAGTAGGTATGCATATTCAGCCTATATATAATCTTCTCACTGCTGGCACACAGGCCTCCTCTCGGTGAGAGGGAGTGCAGGGACATAATCCACCACGTGGATCTAGTGCGAGTTGGTGGTTGTCACATGTCTTCGAATTTTTGGTTCTAGGACATGCTGGTTTCCGCACGATGTTTTACTTGACCGTTTCGAGAGCAGTGGTGATGAAATTCAATACACAAAGTAAAAATTCCTGGCGTACGAACTCACGACCTACAATTCCACTGTGCCACCACTGCACCACTGCTGAAAGTAGGTATACAGGTACATTTAGCACAAGTTTTCCCAATTTGAGAGTTCGCGGTGTACCGGACGTGTTGAAAGACCTCCATTATCAGTTAATAGACGCGTTTCGAAGGAAAAGGGTAAGCCTTTGTCCAGCGAGGAAATTACTAAGCGACCAGGTGATTCAAATTTATGCAAATGTATCCAAATAAAGTTGATTATTAGGTATTACGTCATTGAAAAACTTTCGGGTATGTACAACCAAGTTATAACGTATGAAAGGCCCGTTCGGACCTTGTGTTCGGATTACAAAGAAAAGCACTCACAATATTGAAATTTTAAGGCTCTGTATTTTCACTTTCCATGTTTATTATGCTTGTTTTAAAACCAGTATTTTGTTTTGTGCCAGCAAAAATATTATTCAGTAACATGAGTGAATGACATTTGATACCTGAATGCAATTTCGCTGTAAAAATTGTGAAAGGAAAATTGTAAATAATTATATGAAATAATAGTGCGTGGGATGCCCATTTTTTATTTGATTTATTCTCGCTTTAGGGTTACACGAGCATTTAAAGTTTATTGAAAAAATAGCTTTTGCCCACAGCTACGCCCGCGTGATGGATGTCGGAAAATATCCCACGGGAACGTACCACCGGGATTAAAAGTATATCATGTGTTAATTCGGGTTATAAACTATCTGTGTGCCAAATTTCATCCAAATCAGATCTGTCGTTGTTGCGCCAATCCGGAACATACATCCAGGCAAACAAACAAAAATTCTGAAAACTTTTCGGCATCAGACTCGTTCTCACCACACCTCGTAGCAATTACTTTTTTTTTCAAAAATATTCATTGTACAGTTTTGACTTTGTAACTATTTTATTCTAATTGTAAATAACATTTTGCGAATTTTAAAATATTTAGGTACAATTGAATTTACTATGCAAACTCGAAAAACGTATACTAAGTTATGGCGATCAACGTAGTGTTATTTTACCATGCTAGCTGTTAGACCCCTATTCCGGAATGCTATGATTACAACTAGATTCTGCCGTGTGGTCTGTAAGACCTCATTCTAAACTTCAAATCTGAATCCGCTGTGAGTTTCTTGATTGGCGTTCTAAATTCAAAGTGTCAAATAAAAAACAAGTGAGAAGAAGTGATGCGAAGTGAGAGTGAATAGCGATGTGAGATGCGAGTTGTTGTTGAATTTTACAGAATCGACGTACTGTTAGAGATTAGTGTGAAATCTGTCAGTTTTAAATCGAGACTCATGCTTGAGTATCATTTGAGAATACGGGCCCCAAAGTGTAGTTTTAATATTTAATTGCTTTTGCTTTTGGCATTATACCTAACATTTGATTGACGAGTCTTTTGAATTAATAATTGAGCAGAGTCCAGTGGCGGTAGAATAATAATGATTATATTTTGGCCATCAATTTAAATGTCAAAAGATTATTTATACTGATAGACGCTATGTAAGCAAAACGTAGTGAATTAAACTTGGGATAAAGTGATTTATGCTAAATTATTTAATAAATTGATAAAAGAAGAGTTTAGTACTTAATCAATCTAGCTTTAATCAATCAATCAATCAATCTGCCTAGCCTTTTCCCAACTATGTTGGGGTCGGCTTCCAGTCTAACCGGATGCAGCTGAATACCAGTATTTTACATGGAGCGACTGCCTGTCTGACCTCCACAACCCAGTAACTGGGTAATACGTTACCCCTTGGTAAGACTGGTTGTCAGATTTTCGGGCTTCTGACGACCCGTAACGACTGTCAAAGATCCACGAATAACAGCCGGGACCAACGGCTTAACGTGCTTTCCGAGGCACGGAGGAATCTCGATATGTAAAGATGGTCACCCATCTACTGACCAACCCCGGCAAGCGTAGCTTAACCTGACGGATCGACCCGTGCGGCTGTTATTACTTAGCCACGAGCTCCTCCTAGAATCAATCTAGCTTTAATATGTTTTTAATAAAAAGTATTATATGACGTGTATTTATGTTAAACTGGGGCCTTAGTGCGAGTTTTTTTATTTACCTACTCTTGTACCTACCGTACTCTTACTCTTGTATTTGTACTGAAACTGAATAAGCGCCGTCTGGTGCCTATAGTGGGAAATACAACTATTCCACACAAATTGACGTAAGGTAACGTTAAAGTAAACGCGATCGATCAAGCATAAAAAGTCGTAATAAGGCCATGTTGTGTTCGTGACAATGAAACATCGAGATTCAAAGCAATTCAACATATCCTTGCAACGTGTAAGTACTAATTATGTGATGCAATAATACCGTACGTTACTTAAACAAATAACACAATAATATTTCAATAACATTTGATCCCCCTATAAATCTGTAATACCATAAACGAATGAAAGCACTCCCTTATTTTCTTTACCAAATAAATAATGTAATATAAATTAGTAAACGAAGATTTCTGCGATACAATATACCGAAATACACCCGTGAAAAATAAGTCAGAACGACTGCAGCAGTCAGAACGAGACGCCCATTGAATTCTCAAAATATTATCACTAGGTATGGAACTGTCGGGTGTTTTATAAGGCGTAGAACTTTCAATGGAAATAAAACACAGAAAAACGTTTTTAATATCTATGAAAATGGCTTTATTTGACAGATAATTTTATGGCATTAAAGTTTGAATCTGATTTCGGGTATGTGGTCGCCGCGGCTGACGCGAAGGCCTAATTAAATGAAAGCATTTTTTATTGGCTTAATTTACTCAAAGAATCATGACTAATTTCACGAAATGGACCTGGAAAAAATCTCCCTTTATATATATACATAAAATATGGAAAATCACCAGCTGAAATATGAGAAACTGTGTGATACAACTATTTACGTACTATTTAATATTTCGACAGTGTCCATTTATTTCTAGGTTTGAATCTGTCGCGACTACAATTTCTCTATTATTTAATTCTATATATTTCTTTGTCTTTGTCTTTGTCTTTGTCTATAGAAGAGCTGTCGCTGATATTTCTCATGTCAATTATGTTTTCTGGATTTTCCATCTGGAGTGCTAAATAAGAAATGGACACCATTTCTTATTTAGCACTCCAGATGGAAAATCCTGTGTGGCTCTAAAATATTCTGTATTTAAATTGTCCCAGCTTGCAGCTGTCCTATGATAGATCTGTAAGTCAATTATGAAAACTCCATTTTTATCCGAATGTTTGCACTGAGGAACATCTACTGAAAATAAAGTTGAGATTTCACACAAATGGACAGGCTTTTAGACTGCTTTTAGACAGGACAGGCTTTTAGACAGGTTTTTATTCGGAATACAAAAAAAATTGGCAGTTAGCGACGCCGACAGATGTGAAAACTTAAACGTAAAACTACGCATCGCATGTTGCGGTGTCGAGGCGCCTAAAGAAGGTTTCACTTCAAAAAGAACAGCAGAACAGAAATGATGTTTATTTGGGAGCAGACAGATCCAATGAGAAAAGTGACAAGAATAAATTTGAATGTAAGTTCAATGACCAGAACGACTCGGTAAATAACGTACGTAAATGATTACAGAACTTTTACAGGAGAATACAAAATCAAAGGTGTTTTATTGCTAAGTTCCTTACAATCTGTTCTACAAAAAATATTTTAACACCAATCCGCACGATCATCTCCACAATTTATAAACATTTCCCAACTCAAATCTGGATAGCAAAAGAAAAAAAGCAGACGTTTTTTTATCGAATTCGTTGACCTGAGAAAATATTTGCCGAAGTAGAAAAGTTAAGAAATAATGACACCAATGATTAAAAAATCTCGCTGCGAATAAGAGAAAAAATACTGTTCAGAATTTCGTGTCGGATTGTGAGAGAGACGGTGAGATAAAGTAAAATGGATAGGATCACGGCCGAATTTAATATTAAACACTGATGCTTTTTAACACCTTTTGCGTTTTAACAAATATTAACGCTACCTGCGAGTTATCTTAAGGTGCTTTCGCATATTTGTCGTTAGTATAAGCAACGAAGACGCTACGTAATAGCGAAGCTAACGCCGCGTCAATGTGTCGTGTTATCGATGTCACAGATAAATAAATAAATATAAATATTCTTGGACATTTCACACAACGTCATCTAGTCCCAAGCTAAGCAACCTAATGCTTGTGTTATGGTAACGAGATGGCTAATAAACTACTTATATACATTTTTTTTTCTTTTTTTGTAAATACATACATATTATAGATAGAAAAATACCCAGACTCGGAACAAATACTTGTAGGTCGTACAAATATTTGTTCCGTGCGGGAATCAAACCCGCGACATGCTGCGCAGCAGTCAATCGCTCAACCACTGCGCCAACCGTGTCGTCGATGGATGGATTAGATGGATTGTTGAACCCACTGTTTTACTTAACCACTAGCTGTTTTACAAAACAGTTCCGTTATGTAAAACAGCTGAACGATGTTTAGCGATTTTCCATAATTACTGAACGTTAACACGCAGAATTGCATAAACGTTTTACATTTATCAAAGCAGCGGGTCAACGATTAGAGATTACGTAAAACAGCGTGAAATTAAACGTCAGATTGCAGATTTTAGTCCCAAATTTTGTCACTGGCAGCTCTATGTGTCTCAACAATAATGACGTGCAAAACAGAAATAATTAAAATATGAGAAAATAATGATTTTAAGGAAAATTTTAACATCAAGTTATCAGAGTTTTATGAAAATGCTAAAAATATAAATAGCCGAGTAACTGCGACCAACTTGTAGCGCTCACTGGCCGCTACCGTGGCACCACTCGCTTCGCTCGTTTGGCTCGCGCACGGTTGGTCACAGTTCTAACCTAACCTAAACCAATTGGTCACGGTGTCCTAGCTTATACTGCGACAAACGCTTATTGTGACTGATAAGCCATTCTGTATTACGTCTAAACGTGAGTAGCAGTTTTGTTAAACGTAACGCTTTGACAATCCAGCTGAATGTGTTTTACACATTGGAGCTGTTTTTTAAAACAGCTAGCGGTTATGTTAAACAGCGGATTCGACAAACTATGTTCGAAATCGATACAATATGTCTACGCGACGACGCTAGTCCAGTGTACTGAAAATTTAGGTGCAGCGCAGACGACACACTTTTTGTGCGATCGAGTCTGTGGCGCACAAAATGTCTGCATGGCATGCAAAAAGTCCGTCGCGCATTTTACGCAGACTCAACGCACACGACGCACATCTTCGATCATTCTGTCGGCAGAACTGTAGGCTACACTCACTGTAGGGACATAGACGCTATAGAAATCCCCCACTAACGAGTGCAGATTGCACTCTAAAAGTGTGCGCCGTCTGCGTTAGCGCGCGTTGAAGCTAACGCACTTTTGTGTGGCCCGGCGCGGCGCGATCTGCCAGAATGACACGGATTTTTTGTGCGCCGGACTTTTTGCGCGTCGTATGCGTAGGTTCTATTTTCTCAGACTAAAAAGTGCATCACGGATAGTCTATCGTCTGCGCTGCACTTTACGCAGCTCTAATGCGACTTCAAGGACATACATAATTTTCATAGCGTAAACACTCTCAAGCTCCAAGTCAGTTTTGTTTGTAGTTATTACTAACAATACCTACAAGCTACTTTCTCGTGCAAAGGTATTAAGACTCCCATTACTCTTCATAACTTTGTTCGAGCCAATTCGATCAGTAATAGGGGCCTTAATCCCAGTCTGTTGGAGATAATAAAAGTCTACCTAGTAAGAATGAAGACATGTATTTTTTTAACAAACCAATTTCCATAATTAAATTACTTCGCTCTTCCATTTCCTTCATAAAATTAATGTTAAAGTTATATTAATATCAATCTACCGTTTCCCCCTAATGTATGTAATAAAAAATGTTGGCCATTTGTCCACGGATCCACCATGACAGCGCCATTATATTAGGTAAACACTACGCAGGTTATGTTGTATCATATTTTAGTGAAGGGCCATGTCTTGCTCGACGATAATCGATATAGTGTAGTTTGTCCATCTATTCGTGTTCACATCTGTAACTGCTTCGTTGATCTAGTGGTCGCAAGTGTTACTGCTGAGCATGAGGTCCTGGGTTCAATTCCCCGGTTGGGCAAAGCGTTACTAGGTTTTTCCATCTGACATTTCTCAGCAGCAGCCCGGAGTCTGAATTTGTGGCAAAAGGGTCGCCACATGGGACTTCAAAATAACTGGCGAAATATGGGTTGTGGTGATTTTTAGAACTATAAAATGACTAATAGACTTACTTATTTGATATTAATTTCAACTTGATACCTCCACGCACTTCTGAGAAAAAGGCCTTGACAGACTGACATGCTTGAAAATATTTTTTATATGATAAAATTACAAATTAAAAATTTTCGGACTTTTTCCTTTATTTGTTATGTGAGAATTTGCTTCTTGCCAAATTTCATGATTCTAGGTCAACGGAAAGTAGGTACCTCACAGGTTTTGATTTACTTGCGAGTATCAAAATATGTCGCATAAAGGGGCGTATTTTTTTGTTGCGTTGTCTTAGAAGCTTGATTTTTTTAAGACTCCAAGAAACCATAAACCTACGTATTTGATATTAATTTCAACTTGATACCTCCACGCGTTCCTGAGAAAAAGGGCCTTGACAGACTGACACACTTGAAAATATTTTTTTATATGATAAAATTATAAATGAACAATTTTCGGACATTTTCCTTTATTTGTGCTGTAAGACCTTGCTTCTTGCCAATTTCATGATTCTATGTCAACGGGAAGTACCCTATAGGTTTTGATTTACTTGCGAGCTTGCGAGTATCAAAATATGTCGCATAAATGGCCTTAAGTATTTTTATTGCGTTGACTTAGAAGCTTGATTTTTAGAACTATAAAATGACTAATAGACTTACTTATTTGTTATTAATTTCAACTTGATACCTCCACGCACTTCTGAGAAAAAGGCCTTGACAGACTGACATGCTTGAAAATATTTTTTTATATGATAAAATTACAAATTAACTATTTTCGGACTTTTTCCTTTATTTTTGCTGTGAGACCTTGCTTCTTGCCAAATTTCATGATTCCAGGTCAACAGGAAGTACTCTATAGGTTTTGATTTACTTGCGAGTATCGAAATATGTCGCATAAATGGCGGTATTTTTTTATAGCGTTGATTTAGAAGCTTGATTTTTTTAGAACTGTAAGGGACCATAGACTTAAGTAGTTATTTGATATTAATTTCAACTTGATACCTCCACGCGATCCTAAGAAAAAGGGTCTTGACAGACTGACAGACAGACAGACAGACGGACAACGAAGTGATTCTATAATGGTTCCGTTTTTTCCTTTTGAGGTACGGAACCCTAAAAAATGAAAAATATTAAAATATTGTATTCTAATTTATTATTGAAAATTCATTGTGACGAGCTTACGTGACTTGACGTTTGAACCGCGCTTTTGCTATATGTTACTAGGTAGTTTTTGTTATTAAAGTGTTGAATATTGGTTTCGCAAAAGTCCTTTGCCAATAATATTCTCACGTATTGCATTTAAACTCTAACCATAATCGACTTTTGTTTTATAGACTATCGATAAAATTACCATCGAAAGTATTTTCGACCATCCCTATCACCTTTGTAACTGCTGAGCCAAAACTACATTTATTATAACGCGGCAATTTAGAACACAAAGCAGGATCACCATTCTATGTGTGCTTAGTCGCTTAGCAGTCCCATCATTGTTATTTCGGTCACGGATTTGTCGTACGTCCCTAACGCCATTCTCCTAATAGCAACAGAATGTATGATTGAATCTTTGTTGGTCATTGAGTTTGCTGTATCATTTGCCTTCACTATAGTTATGTGAGCCTAGTACTTTTATGATAGTTTAAGACGTTTTCAAGTGTAATAACTATTTAAATAAAATGCTGTTCATTGGTAAGCGCATTACTTAAGAACGGCTGGACTGATTTGGTTATAATAATAATAATATGAAAAGAAATTTTGTAAAAGTTTATTTGAAAATTTTCAAATTCGGGAAAACTGAACGTTTTTTTTTTCAATGGATTTTTTGTATGTGCTATTGTTCGGACAAGACAACGTCTGTTGAGTCAGCTAGTTACTTAATAAAAATCAAATTCATTCATTCATTCAGTGACAGACACGCACAGCCTAAACCGCTGAGTCTCGAAGCATGGCACAAAAGTTCCTTTTAAGTCAGTTTTAAGTAGAACGAAAGTGAACTAACCCTAAGGAAGGATTTTTGAAAATACACCCTTAATGGGGTTAATTTTGTATATTGTTTGTAATTTGCCGAAGGCGAATTCCCATACTCGGCTTGTATTTTCAGAAGTTTAAAAAATCTTGTTTTATTTAGACCACTTTTTTTCAATATACATACATAGTCCAGTAACCTTAAACTTCAGATCTTGCGTCAAATCCGATAGTTCTGATTTTTTGCTGACTTGATAATAATCCAAGTTTGAGACGTCGCCTACCACAACCTGAAAATTTAAAAAAAAAATCGCCTTTATTTCAGTTATTGGCAATTTTAAGCCTAAAGAACTAAATGATAAATGGTTTATTTTCTGTAAGTAGGTTTGTACAAACACTTTTACACGTCAATCATATTTAAAAAAAAAACTAGATGAGGTCGGCATTTCCTATCTGACTACTCTGAGAAGAAAGGCCGAAACAAACTCAGAGGTCACAGTCTCTTTTAAAGTCCAGACATAATCTTGGTCAGATCATGTGAAGACCATATAGATCGCTGTCTGAAATGGTCTTTTGAGGAAGGAACCGCACAGATTGAGTGGACCTGTCCTACTAGAATATATGATACTAGAACTGCCTATGTTGACCAATAGTTTTCGAGATAAAGCCTTTCAAAATGTAGTTTTTAGTCTCATAATGGAGCAAATTCAGTATTATTTAAAAAGGAACTGCTTAGGTAAAACTAGTCCCTTAGGCTTAAAATCTTCAAAAACTGAAATATAGGCAAAAAAATTCGCAGTATTTTCGATTTATGACAAGGTTGCGGTTGGCGCTCGAGGTCTCAAACTTTGATTATTTATTAGCCCAACATCAGAAGCAAGTCAGAAAAAAATCAAAATTACCGGATTTGACGCAAGGTTCCTACCCTTTCAGGCGACAAGGTTACTGGACAATACATAAGGCACGTAAGATTTTCCCAACTTATTTTCTTTCACTTCACCTCGCTTCGTAACTCACAGGTTTTGTTATTACCTCAAAGCTCTAGTTTTCGTCGAAAACAATATAGCATTGGTTAGGGTCAACAGTAATGGAAAATGTATTACTAGCTTATTCATTTTCCAAGGTAAATAGCAAAGTCCAATTGAGAATACAGAAAGTTAATAACGTCCAACTCCCAATGGACTGGCCAGATGAACTTCGCTTTCTGCATTGTTCTTAAACCAAAATTATAGGTCCTTCTGCTTATTTTATTATTATTTATAAATCTAAGTAACAGTACAATGTGACATTACATGTGTGAGCCACAAATTAAGCACTGCACTTTTTCTTAGGGCTCAAAACTGCTATTGAATTTTTTGTTCGCTCGTTATCCTATTGGACATAAAATAGTTTATTGTTTCAACTGTGAAATTCTGAATATTTTTTGTAAGCGTTTGCGACTGTGATACATTTAAAAAAAATAGCTCATAAAATGAGTGTTATTGTAACAATAATCAGCAGCGGTGTTCAATGCTACCTTTGGACATTGACTCAGCACGCGGCCCAGATAAAAATAAGTGATTTCGTTGCATCTAACACGCATGAAACACAAAGATTTTGTGCAATAGTGTGTGTTAGGTAAATGTAGTATATAAGCGGAATCTTTATGCAAATAAATCAGATTAGAATTTTATATTCTTGTCTCATTACCCCTCACTGTGGCCAAGACACCTTTAGCCGTCTCTGATCAGTCTCGTGAGTCTGCGGGACTGGCAGTGAGTGTACCCTTCCCGCACCCTGGATTCCTGTCTACTGTCCGTCTGTTACCTTAGGTCGCATGGTGCAGACATCCTGAATTTATTTATATATTTATTTATCACATATTAGGTATATGGTAGGTTAGGGCTGTAGGGCTTATAGGGCTTAGGGTCGTAGGTACCGTTAGGCTTGTAGGTCTTAGTAGGTTCCCGTAACTTATCACATAGCTACATGTACCATCGCACCTTTAACAGTATTGCGGCCTTACGTGACATCTGTTAAGGGTGGATGTACAAGCGGTTTAATAAAAGTTATCCAAGTGACACTGATTCTAGACAAGTACTCGGTAAATAATGTGATTCCAGTGTACACCGCAGCGGCTTGGCGTCTAAAACAACAAAACAAGATACGAAGATCAACATTTTGGATATACAATGTTTTTTACGCCACGCGCGCCGCTGCCGTATCCCGAGCACAAAGTATTTAAGCAATAAATAAAGAAATAATAACAAATAAATAAGGGATTTTATAGCTACACTAATCAATTCCAAAGTAATTAGTTAAGAGGCAGATATTTGCCAACGGCCTTGAGTGCTTAGCTTGCGTTTTCTGTGCTGAGCACACGCAAAGCGTCGTACATCCACCCAGTATTAAGACTCGCCCATCAAGGGGCGCTGTCCCAAATTAGACGCATTATTAATTTATTATAATGCAAACTAACAAACAAAAATAAACAAACAGCAAATGTTGTTTTTTAATGCAATAAACATTTTTTTTTATTATACATAAACAAAGGGTATTTTATTAAAACACGTATACTAAAAAACTTTTTTACAAAAAAATACAACCGACTTCCAAAAAAAATGCTACAAAGTGAAAAATAATTTTAATTTCGGAAGTCGGGTGTCTTTGGGTCTGTATTTTAATTTTTTGCCACCGAAAAAAAAATGTTTATTGCATTAAAAAACAACATTTGCTGTTTGTTTGTTTTTGTGGGTCAGTTTGTAATCTAACTAAGTTACAATAACCTAATTAATGCCAACTACTCATCACCTTTTACAAAATATTGTTTTTGCCGATACAAGGACGTTAATTGTTGAGAAGTTCTCCTAATAAGGAACCAGGAGAACTGGAACTGATGGTGAAGGCACCATCAACTACACTTCACCATATTCATTGTGACGAGCATAAATTGCTTAGCAACCATATAAGTAATCGAATCGCAACCCAAGTGAAATACGTATTATTGAGTAGTTCCGATGGACATCTGTGGTCTTCCTCATTAGTTCCACTTCACCAAATGGTGCTTTCCGGGAGCAAATGCACGAGTTACTATAAAAAATACCAAAATCGCTGTAGGTGTGCTTATAAAATTTGAGGGTTTCCCTCAATTTCCACGGGATCGCCTCATCAGATTCTGACTTGGTGACAGTGGGACCACCTCAGAACTATCTACTTTCGAACAAAAAAAGAATTTTGAAAATCCGTCGACAATTGGCGGAGTATTCGATGAACAAACATACAAAAAAAAAAAAACATACAATCATCCGAACATAGTGCCTCCTCCTTTTTGTGAAGTCGGTAAAAATGGTGAAGGTTTCATCAAAATACGCTTGTTAGTTTTTGCGTGATTCTCAGTTTTTTATCCGCGTTAGGCATAACTTTACAAATTAATTACACTATGACTGTAATATAAACATAATCTAAAATTATTATTATTAAGTTATTAAGAAAATGCTTTAATTTAACACATATTTTTTCCAAATCATTAACACTACTCGTTTAGACGTGATCTTCAGTTTAAAATCATTAAAATTGTTTTATTAAGTGTCGCGCTTACAAATATACCTAATTAGTGTTTTCAACAAATTCGAACTAACTGCCTATTTGTAGTCGTTATTGTCTTCATAGTAACAAACTGCGAAATTTAATCACTATCTACAAACAAACAGCAAAGTGAAACAGACAAATGACGAATATAACGCGAAATCTGTTACTGTAATAGGTTGGTTAACTTATTACATAAATGGCTGTTTTTGAACAAGATTTTAGTTACAATTTTGTATAATTTTGTTATCATATTAGAGTAGTTTTTCATTTTTTCAACGCAATATTTTACCAATATTAAACTTATTCAAAAGAAACATTCTGTTTATTTTCTTACAGTTCAATTGAAACTCTTTCCCAAAAGACGAATATTGACATTCTCCATAGATACCAAAATGTAAATAAGACAAAATCTAATATTCAATGGGAGTACTCGTCAAACAAAATTCGATTCTGGTAATCCTTAAAAGATAATCTTCACTCAAAAATTATCATAAAGAAACAGATTATGGTAATGAAAATCGGATACGATTAAATAATATTTTTATTCGTAAACAACGTTATTTTGTCAAACAATCTAACTTTAAATTATTCTGTAAGAAGGTTGTTATAATGAGGCTAAGGTACAGGTAAGGCCAGTTTGATTTAAAATTCCGTCCTGCGGTACAGAAATAAGATCATTTACATTTCTTGTGGGTGAACCAGTGTTGAGAGAATTTTCTGAACGTTTGGCTTCGGACTAAGGGTACGGGAAAGAGTACTTTAGTAGAATCTAAAACTCCAAGAAAATATTATGCAGCCATATTTTAATTTAGCCACTTGGACGTCCACGGGTACCAAAGTAACACTCTCTGCAGTCCACGGACACTATTGTTGTCAATTTCAAAGTTGTCGAAACGGTGAGAAAGATTTATTCTTTCTTTGAAAGTAAAGCGTCTATTTCTATGTCATTCTAATAAACTACGAAATGCCTGTAAGTAAAACTACTCTCTGCAGTTTACGGACACTACTGTTGTCAATTTCACATTTCGCGGTACGGTCGGTCACACGGATTTGTCGAAACGGTGAGAAAGATTTATTCTTTCTTTGAAAGCAAAGCGTCTATTTCTATGTCATTCTAACAAACTACGAAATGCCTGTTTGTGAGCAGTACTACACTACCGGCCATGGTTATAGTGAAAAAAGCGTTGAATGTCACGTCACTCATGGTACGTGGTTGTGTTTTGTTTTGACCCACTCTTCCACTAAACTGCAGTTATGTACCCCCTTATTCATAAAAAATTTAAACGCTCTACAAACCTAATTTAGTTAAAATAGAGTTTTGTCAATTTCATTCGAATTATGATTTGAGTTTGAAAGAAGAAGACAAAACACTATTTTAACTAAAATAGGTTTATAGCGCGTTTTAGTTTTTTATTAACAAGGGGTTTAGTGTTTGTAAATCGGTCAATATTTCAAGGACGTTTTACTGCATTCTGTGATCGTTTTAGATAGAATATTATTATGACCATTTGGAACAAACTAACATCCGAGCGACAATGCCGTATTTCTCTTGATGTTTATTTGGAAGCGCAATAGTAAGCAATGCTAAAATAAGTTCGATAGCAAATCTGGCATCCATAACATCAAACTCTTCCTAAATCATACACTCTTAGGCCTACTTGCACGTTTAGTCGGATTAAATGAATAAATGTAGAGTTTGTAAACTCAGAGTTAGTGATTAACATTTTAACTTTTGTTACTCATTGCGCCACTAAAAAGTAACACCGGGTTAGTTAATCTGGCATTAGTATTTTTTGAGTTAGCAACATTGCTGAAGAATTGCAATGTCTTTCCTCTGATTATATGTAATCCGATCAAAAATGAATGAACGGATTTTTTCGTTCACTGGGTTTCACTGGGTTTATTTAAAAGTTTAACCCTAGGTTTACGTCTTAACTCTTAACTCGTAGATGGTGGCGCAAGATGAATTATTTGATTAACCCTGAGTTACCTGTTAACTCCCGAGTTATTTAGCTTAACCCCATGATCGCGCAAGTGGCCCATAACAATTAGTATTCTACATTAAAACATGTCACTCTACTTCATTATAAAGTGCGTTTTCAAAGAATAGCGTTGGGGTAACCGAATTAATATTAATGAAGGGAAAATAACCTAAAGGCTTGGGTGCTGGGGGTGGGGGAGGGCAGCGGATTCAAATCCGACCGTTGAAGCATGACCCTATTGCTAGTGAGCCTATTCCTAGTACTGCTTGCAAGAAGATTTTTATACATTTTATGTACACAAAAAAAAAAGTTTATTATAATAATATGACAGACACTCTAAGGCACAATCTTACAAAAATGTATTACAATGAATATTGATAACTAGGCCTGTATTTTGGGGATCAATGTTCAGCAAGACAGCATTTTTTTGAGAATCTAGCATAACCGGCTGCAGCGGAATACCAGTATTTTAAATGGAGCTACTGCCTATCTGATCTCTACAACCCAGTTACTGGGTAATACGATACCCCTTGGTAAGACTGGTTGTCTGACTTTTGGGCATTACACACATAACCTGATTGAACGACCCGTGCGACTGTTGTTATTTAAAACCCACAATATTTACCCATTATAAGCCTTAATTCTAGCCCTACTGCACCCAAACTCATACAGGTTGGTATGTGTGTTGTGCATCGTCTACTCTCAACGGAGACGACTTGGAAAATTATTCCGCTCTAGTATTTAGGTTGATTGTAGGCAATTAGCTCAGCATCATAGGCGCATACTTCATCATCATTCATCCTTTGCGCTTTCAGTGCGGCTGAAAACTGTAATGCAGCATCTATCTACATTTATATCTAGACTAATAATAGAAGAGTTTGTTTTTAGGGCTCAGTACCAAAATGGTAAAAAGGAACCCTTATGGTGCTGTTTGGCTGTCTGTCTGTCTGTCTGTCACAGCTGGATATCTCAAGAACTACTAATGCTATCAACTTGAAATTTTGAATAGTTTTAGATGATATTTACCCAACTATTTTGCAAATAAGCAAGAAATAAAAATATTTAAACTTTTTTTGCAACAGGGACTGAAAGGGGTCTTGAAAATTCGAAGTGGGACTACTAGGGCATGTATGTTTGAACGCGCTAATTTCTGAAACCACCCAATTCTGAGGAAGGCTACAGATTATTTAACATCACGCTATGGCCTTTGAAAGCCGAACAAAAAGAAAAGAAGTCAGAAAGAATTCTAAGCAAAAGCGAAGTAATAGCGCGGGCAGGCGATGCGGTGCTAGGGACTCGGTGGAGTAAAATTTGACGCGGACGAAGTCGCGGGCAGAAGCTAGTCTATTAATATAGAAGATGGCGTCGTATGTGGGGCACTAATGACTAGTAACGACTAGCTGTCTCAAAAAAGTTGTTAAAGTGAATTAGAGATTATGTTTACCCGACTACGGCAAAGCCAAAGGAGAGTTATGATTTTAACAGGCTATGTAGATGTATGTTGATCTGTTCCCTCATAACTCCTAAAATATTCGTCATATTTAAAGCGACGCGATATGTTACTCCGCAGTTATAGGTTTTAAACGTAATTACTCCTACAGATTACACGGTGACTCCGGTTATAGGAAAACCGATGTTTTTTTGTTACGATATCGTGTTTGCAACTTTTTAGTTGGCATTTTACTTGTAGATTTCAGTTTTTAACTAGTCTAGTCGTTGCCTTACAAAATCGACCTTAAAATGAAACATTTTCACACCTCATAAATGCTCAGAATTTTGTCGCAAAGAGAAAACGTGTCTCTCAGAGACCCGAATACATCACTTTGATAAACCGCGAATGTAAACATCAGAGGTCACTTTCAGCGAGAATTTCTCGGTTCCAATTAGGATTGTATATACTTGCTGCTTCTCGATTCCCAGGAATTCGTAGATTTCATTTGTTTTTACTCCGAACATTCGATGTTTGCAAAAGTGTCCAATGATGACTTCGTTACTTCCCTTGTTATTTGTTTTGTTCATTAGCGGATTTGGATAAAGAAAATAAACGCTGTTTACTGTTTGACATTCTTCATAGTTTACAAATATTTCGGGTATCCAGTTACAGTTTTTTTTTTTGTTATTTTTTTTTTCTTTACTACGATTGTTCAATTAGCCTAGCCTTTTCCCAACTATGTTGGGGTCGGCTTCCAGTCTAACCGGATGCAGCTGAATACCAGTATTTTACATGGAGCGACTGCCTATCTGTCCTCCACAATCCAGTAACTGGGTAATACGATACCCCTTGGTAAGACTGGTTGTCAGACTTTCGGGCTTCTGACGACCCGTAACGACTGTCAAAGATCCACGAATGACAGCCGGGACCAACGGCTTAACGTGCTTTCCGAGGCACGGAGGAGTCTCGGTATGTAAAGATGGTCATCCATCCACTGACCAACCCCGGCAAGCGTAGCTTAACCTGATGGATCGATCCGTACGGCTGTTATTACTTAGCCACGAGCTCCTCTCTCTTCTTTACTACGATTATTAAGGAAAATAAAATGTATTTGTCCCAGCCAGCTGGTTTAATTAGGTCTTTGGTCAACCGTCTAGCTATTTCACTAAATGCCGACATTCAGTCAACGGCCTTTTGCTAAAATTCTTAGAAATCTAAGGAAAAGTTTGACTTAAAGCGTGGCCTTCGATAAAATTATCGTGAACAACTAATTTTTTTAAAGAAATTATGGCCCGGGTCGTGTTTGATCTATCGATTACTGTTTACTTTGTACCTGACGTTTTAAGGCTGGTAGCACTTTAATAAACTACTTTTACTCAAGTAATCTGAAAGTTAAAAACGTATTTTCCATTTTGTTGATCGTGTCTGTTACTGAAGGTAATCAAATGAAAATTCAGTAAAAGGTTAAATCTTTTGAACTGTTCATTTTATGATTTAAGTTTGCTGTGTAGGCTTCAGAATGTCGAAAAGATTAGATTTTTAGCAGGTAAAGTTATTTCCTTTTTGAAATACTTTGCATTTCCTTTATAATCATTATAGTTGCAGAATATGCCTTCAATCCACAGATTATACACACATGTCGGTATACCACTGGTCCAGACCTGAATAAAGGCTAATGGTCGGTCCACGCCTGCATCGTGTATGTTAATACAACCAGAAATTGCTTCACACGAACAGTTCACAATGTTGTAATAATACACATCAGAATTCTCGAGGAATACATTTCTCAATGTCTCTCATGTACTTTGTGATAAAGGTGGTTGTTGCATTTCACGAACGCATTACAAATATTACCTACAATATTTAGGTATATTGTTTTCTCAAATGTTCTTTCTCTGTTCTTTCAAATGTGTTGACGGTAAATAAGTAGGTTCTTTCACAGTTTTCCGAAGTAAAATCTTCTTTTTCTGTTGCCCAAGAAGAGTTTTAAAACATAAAAACTTCTTACTTAAATAAATTTTTAAGTAAAATTCATACTCAATCCAGTCCATCTTTTCTGTTGCCCAAGAATACTTTTAAAACATAAAAACATCTTACTTAAATAACTTTTTAAGTAAAATTCATACTTAATCCAGTCCATCTTTTCTGTTGCCCAAGAATAGTTTTAAAACAAAAAAACCTCTTACTTAAATAACTTTATAAGTAAAATTCATACTTAATCCAGTCCATCTTTTCTGTTACCCAGGAATAGTTTTAAAACAAAAAAATTTCTTACTTAAATAACTTTATAAGTAAAATTCACACTTAATCCAGTCCATCTTTTCTGTTGCCCAAAAAGAGTTTTAAAACATAAAAACCATTTACTTAAATAACTTTATAAGTAAAATTCATACCTTAATCCAGTCCATCTTTTCTGTTGCCCAAGAATAGTTTTAAAATATAAAAACCTTTTACTGATGTAACTTTATAAGTAAAATTCATACTTAATCCAGTCCATACTTTGTCAGAGAGAGAGAGAGATCTTTAACCCTATTAACAACAGTATTCATAAAAAAAAAGTATAAAAATATTCCCATGCAGTGGCGTAACTACAGGGTGGCAAGTTGGCAAAATGCCACGGGTCCCCAGCCGGAAGGGACCCCGGTCAGAGGAGAATGCCAACTCCCAACATTTATTATTACACATTTAGTAAAAAAAATAGTTTTGTCTTTAATTTATTTAAGTTACCTATTACCTCTACTTAGTTGCATACACAAGTAAATAAATGTAGGTAAGTACTTACCTATTAAAATTTCAAAACATTTCTAAAAAAAATGTTGTAACCCAACTTTTAGAAAGAATGGTCCAAATCCAATTAATACCTACTAATATTCTTGGTTCAGCTTCTTTATATTGGGGGTGAGGGAGGGGGGGTGAGGCGATGAATTTGCCACGGGCCTCTAACGGTATAGTTACGCCACTGTTCCATGTTAGTAGATACCTACACGGAAAAAAAGGATTTCTTCTGCGAAGAATATCAATATTCTCAGAAAAATTGTTTCAGTCCAAGTAAATATTTTCTTAACTTAAGTAAATGTACTCAGTCGAAGAAAACCCGTTTACTCAAATTAAGAATAATAAATACTTGGTTTTAATTCTTGACTTGAGCAAATATTTTTGATTCAAGACTATTACAATCTTAATTGAAGAAAATATCTAGTTTTTACTGAAGACTTTAAAAACTTTTCAAAACAAGATAATGGTGTTTTCATTCAAGAATATATTATATTTACTTTAAAACAGTTACAATATTTTTGACCTAAGATATACATTTTCTTAATCTAAAAAATTTTTACTCAATATAAGAATATGATAGTCTTATTATGAATATTTCATTTAAATTATTGTTTCTTGATTCAAGAATAGAAAGGTGGGTAATCTAAACCAATGTTTTTTTATTGTTAGTTTTGGTTGAAGAAGTTCAAATTACTTCCAGTATGAGTTTAAAAAATCTAGTTGTAATATACTTAATTTAAGAATATATTATTAATCGAAGAATAAATTAGTCTCATTTCAAGAATACTTTTATTTTAACTGGAAAATATTGACTTACTTGAAACCAACACTTTTTTTCTTGTACCAATAAGGTGTATTTTCTTGATTCAAAGATTTCGCTTATTTTTGACTCAAGAAGCACTTTATTCTTAGTTCACGAGTTTCTACATCTTCTTCTAAAATGTTATTTGTTTCCTTACAAGAACTCAAAATTCTTCAATACAAAACAATATTGATTTGCATGTCAAGAATAATGTATTTTCGGTTGAAGAAGTTCAGATTCCTTCCATTAAGAATTTAAAAAATGTAGTTGTATATACTTACCTTAAGAATATATTATTAATCGAAGAATAAATTAATCTCATTTCAAGAATACTTTTATTTTAACTGGAAAATATTGACTTATTTGAAACCAACACTTTTTTTCTTGTACCAATAAGGTGTATTTTCTTGATTCAAAGATTTCGCTTATTTTTGACTCAAGAAGCACTTTATTCTTAGTTCAAGAGTTTCTACATCTTCTTCTAAAATGTTATTTGTTTTCTTACAAGAACTCAAAATTCTTCAATACAAAACAATATTGATTTGCATGTCAAGAATAATGTATTTTCGGTTGAAGAAGTTCAGATTCCTTCCATTAAGAATTTAAAAAATGTAGTTGTATATACTTACCTTAAGAATATATTATTAATCGAAGAATAAATTAATCTCATTTCAAGAATACTTTTATTTTAACTGGAAAATATTGACTTATTTGAAACCAACACTTTTTTTCTTGTCCCAATAAGGTGTATTTTCTTGATTCAAAGATTTCGCTTATTTTTGACTCAAGAAGCACTTTATTCTTAGTTCAAGAGTTTCTACATCTTCTTCTAAAATGTTATTTGTTTTCTTACAAGAACTCAAAATTCTTCAATTTAAAACAATATTGATTTGCATGTCAAGAATAATGTATTTTCGGTTGAAGAAGTTCAGATTCCTTCCATTAAGAATTTAAAAAATGTAGTTAATATATTATTAATTGAAGAATACATTAATCTCAATTCAAGAATACTTTTAACTGGAAAATATTGACTTAGTTGAAACCAAGCCTTTTTTGGTTATAGGTACTAATAAGATGTATGTGGGATTGTATGGCAAAATAAGCGACCAGAATCCTTGTAAATACTGCTTGATAAATACTCCAATAAATAAATAATAAATACTTTCTCACTCGCACATATATTTCTCACATCCTTTCATCCGTTAATTTTATCGAATTCTGTGCAGTTTTGTGAATTTTAAAATCAACCCCTATTCTACCCCTTAGGGGATGAATTTTCAAAAATCCTGAACCGCATATTTCTTTATTTCCTACCAAAAGAATAAATTTGAATTTTCATGTCCCTAACTAAGAAATGGTGGGTTTCCCACACAAACTTTCATTCCCTATATAAAATAAAAAAAGTAGCCTATGTCCTTCCCCAGGATATCATCTATAGTCTTGCCAAATTTTATCGAAATCCGTTCAATGGTTTAGGCGTGAAAAGGTAACAGACAGACAGACAGACAGTTACTTTCGAATTTATAATATTAGTATAGTATGGATGCGCTCACTCATCACAGATTGCGCAAACTATGTGCAAGGAAAGAAAAATCTTTTTGCCAACGCGATCGAAGCCACGGGCAAAAGCTAGTAGTTAATAATACAAGGTACTCAAGGGTGGTTATAGTGGATTGAGTACCTTGTATTATTAACTATACCAGGTACTCCATCCACTATAACCACCCAAACCCATAGCCCAATATGTTTTGTTTCCATGTTCTGCAATAGTCCTGCATCATCCAGGGGTTATCCTTGGGTGCACTTGCATAGGGCATACAGGAATAATCGTCGGTTAGTGCCTTCTCATAATGTAAAATGGTCTAAGGGGCCTCTGCAAGTTGGCTTCGGCCCCTCGTACGCCTTCCAAAGGTCCGGGACCCAAGGGTCTCGTGATATGTCAAAGAATAATAAATCATTTATTTGCATAAAACATAGTAGGTATACAATGGTGTTAAATATTAATAAAAAGGCATAAACAGGTACAGCTAGGACAAAAAAATAGCATAGCATAGCATGCAAAATCTTTGGGTTTTTGAAAATGTGACCCTTCTATGGCATCAACATTTTTTATCCATAAATTCTTTTATACTTTATAAGTTACACTCATTTAACCACTCGTTGTTAACTAACCAGGTACCTACTTACCCACATCATGTTCACAATAACTACCTACTAAGCTAGCGATTTAACCGTTAATTAACCTTATCTAGATAGAAACCTATAGTATTTACTAGCGCCTCTACCCGGCTTCGCCCGTTTTTTTGGTAGGTACGAAGATCGACAATTGTTTTTTTCGACCTCCCCGGAGTTCATCGTGATAAGTCTTTTAGTATGGCTAGGTAGGTAAAGTACCCGTCACGAGAAGCTATAAATTATGTAAGCAAACATCTGTTACTAAGTAAACATTTTATACTGCGAGATAATAATAAATTGACCATATTCAATCGACATGAAATATAGACGGGTTATATGAAAGTAACAACCTATTTAATTTAGTCGGATCATATTTTAACGACGCAAAGCGCTATCGTTTGTGTTTCTTGGTACCGGAACGCGTCCGTCGCAGGGATTGTAAACTATCGGGACGCCATTTTGAAATAAACGCGTCATTCGAGTTTCGAATGCGTTTTGTTGGTCCAAATTTTGTGAACTCCTGAACACTTGTTTACAAAATTTATAGCTTCTCATGACGGTTACTTTAGGTACCTATACCTATTTACGCATAATGAATATAAGTAGGTAAGCTAATCAACATTATAAACCTTCCTCTTGAATAGGTAATCATGGAGTAGGTAGGACCTACTTAGTTACGGAGAAAAACGTGAACAGACAGCCGCGGCAGGGTAGGCACACTTTGCCTTTGGTACTTTTTACTTAGGTAGGTATTTTCTCTAAAACTAAAAGACCTAGGTAGGACTGAACTGTAACCTGAAGGTACCTATAAAACAACTTTGGATAGGTAAGTAGGTACCTATGATCTTAAAACCAAGACTTTTTGTCTTAACACAAGAAGACACTTTTTTGGAAATCCTTTTCATTTTGCTCAGACGTTACCTATGATTTTAAAACCAAGACTTTTTGTCTTAATACAAGAAGACACATTTTTAGAAATTCTTTTCATTTTGCTCAGACGCAGTGCTGCAAGCAGCAAAAAAAAAAAATATTTTCACAAAAAAAAAAACGAATTGCTTTTTTTGTCAAAACCAAGTTTATATTTTTTTCCTTACAAGAAAAACAATAGGCAGGGAAATAAAAAAGTTTAGCGTAGTTTATTTTACTTCTCTAAAAACTGTTTACACATAGCAATGAAAAATACCTCGAATTTGGGAAACTAGGTAAGCTTCCAAAAGTTGAAAACCCAATGAAAATCTGTTCCGTAGTTTTCGAGTGTACCTACTCGTATAATATCCACATTTTTTTGTTGATTGGAGTAAATTTTAAATAATCTGCCTTAGTTCCTTTTACATTTTTGTATTTTTATATTTTATTTATCAGTTAAGACTCGCTGTTACACTATTATTAAAATAATATTGAACAGGCTCCATGGCGTTAACAGGCGAAGCCGCGAGCAAAAGCTACTGTAAAATAAAAAGAGAAGTCCTGACTGACTCTCATCAACGCCCAGCCCAAACCCTTGAACCTAGAAACTTGAAATTTTGCACAGAGGTTCCATAGATAATGTAGACAAGTAATAAGGAAGCATTTCCCGGTAGCACGTTCCCGTGGGATACCTATTTTCCGACATCCGCGAAGTTAAATAAAAGAAACAAATTAAAATTAACTATACCCCATTCACAAGAAGACATTTAAAGAAACCTTTTTTATAGTCCGTTCAACCGATTTTGATTTCTATTGCGTTGGGGATATGACAAATGGCAGCTGCAGTAACGGACTGTAAAAAGTTTTCTTTGAATATCTAATCGTAATGTAAACGGAGTCTAGTTAAGTTTGTTTTTGACATAAATTATTTTCAACTACGGGACCTTGTGCGTGGTCCGACACGCACTGGGCCGGTTTTTATTAACTCTTAAAATATCGATTGCAACCATGTGTGCAGATAACAATAAAATTTCTGTTGTCTGCTAATTGCCGCGCGACGGGTAATATGATAAAGCAAAAAATTCGTGTCTAATATTTTTTTACTATTTGACTGACGGACTAAATAGACGTGTTTGGTGTAAAATTGGCTCACGGGTATTTTACTCTTATTTTCTTAATAACTTGTTTTATCGAATAAGCTAATAAAAAGGGGATGTCCGTTTTTCGAGGCAAAAACAATACTGTGGGATGGCAACACTGTTAAAATATTCCGCGCGCCACGCAACCAATCAGAGGCCACAATTCATAGGAAGATAAAAATAAACAGCCAATAATGAGCAAGCGTGGCACAAGTACTTCAACTGCCTGCTGCTGCTGCGCCCGACAATCCCATTTCGTTTCATATCGTTTGTGCCGTTGTGCGTCTACTCATGGTCGACTCCCTTAGCTCAGTTTAAATTAAATATAAAGGACTGGACTATTAAGACTACTGACTGGGCTGGCCTTAAACCTTTGCTGATTTGTATTATTGTAAAAAAAATGTCAGAATTAGAATTAGAAACGTGTCAATTATTAAAAAGCTGGGGCATCGAAGAACCAATAATTCAAAATTTTACAGGTAAGTACCTCTAGTCTGTACACTAGACACTGCTAAGCTTTTTATTTATTTGATGTATTTGTATGTAGATATTCAGCTAATAGGTACATATCTCGATGGATGTAGGCATAAAGACCTAGTCTTAATTCTAAGTAAGCACCTCTCCGATAATGTTAATTACTGAATTCAACTATTTAATCGCATTTAACCAATTAGAATCATGGTAGAATAGCTCGTGCCTACCCTACATACCTGCGCCTACGTGACTAGGGAAGCTTAGAAAATTATGTTACTATAAGTACCTACCTAATTATGTCCGTATTTCTAGCTCGCTCACGAATTTATACCTACTATGTATTTATACCTGCCTACCTACTACGACACGAGACGTCGCGGTGTCTAACCAATTTGTTAATTTGATAATAATTATTGATAGGTAGGTATATTATGTAGTAGGACAATTACCCGAAACAATTTTAATTCTGTTCTCTTGATTCAAGACTAAAATTCTTGGTACTTATTTATTATTTTCAGACAATGGCATTGATTTAAGTCATTTTAAAGACTTAACAAATGAGTTATTAAAAGAGCTGAGCCCAAAAATTTCCACGCGCATATTTCTGAAAAACAAAATTGACGAATATTTAACAGCAGAGGTTTGCATAACTTTATTATACCTATGTAGATTTACTAGTAAATAATATTTTGCAGGATGTTACTTAAGTAAAAGAACAAAAATAAAGCAGTGCTGACACGCTTAAATTTTATACAATAACTCGCTGCGCCCTGCGGTTCCATCCATGTGAATAATGATGAAAATTGGGGATGATGATGGAAAGTACCCTATGTCCTTCCTCAGGATTCAAGCTATCTTCATTCAAATTTCATTAAAACCCATTGAGCCGTTCAGCCGTAAAAAGCTACAGAGAGACAGAGATACTTTCGCTTTTATAATATTAGTCTGGATTTCTGATGGCTTTTTCATGGTACAGTTTTAATCCATTAAAGCCATATTATGCTAAAGTAGGTATTGAATTATTTCTCATTTCAGAATAAAACATCAACGGTCACTTCTGTGCCCAGTTGTTCTCAAAACACAGAAACAGAAATCAATTACATCAGTGAACTGGAATCAGATTTCGAAGAAAATAATATTCTTGAAATGATAGGATGTCGGCCAGCATTTCCCGAATTTGACTTGAGAACATTACTTACCACATCACCTTCTGGAAGTAGCATACTCAAATATTATGAAACAAATAAACAACTGACAGTCAAACATAGAAATACACTCACAGACATTATCTGCAGACGTATTTTTACACGTGTTGTAAATCAGTAAGTACCTATTAATTTAGTTTTTACTTTGTATTACCACGTACATTATTAGCTCGAGGAACTGACGTCGGTTGGGGCACAAAGGTTTTCGAGTGGAGTCCACTCATCGAAAAGCGCAGTCTAAAACAGCCCCTCACTAAATGGATTTCAATATGAGTTCATGTTAAAGCCGCTCTAACACTAATTATTATCTGAAACAGAATTAATCTTTCTTAAAAGACTAGTAATTAGAAACACTAGTTACCTACATGCTTATTGGCTTTGTTGCTGACTGTACATGATTTGACAGATGAATTTTCTTTCTTTGCCTAAACTTTACTTTTTTTCCAGTCGTATCAATCATGAAGAGTATAACATACTGACTTCAAAAATCATCGCTCTTTTTCCCACTGAGAATGCGGGAACATATTTTGTTCCCTCTGTTAAAAAAAGAGATTCAATCTCTGGAAAACCAGGTTTTGCAAAGGGAAAATTAGTTGATAAAATTCGCAATACCCTATATAAATCTGGTGAACGTAAAAGAAAATTGAATGAAACAGAAAATAAAGATTCTATACCCTCTAAAAGATCTAAAAACTTAAACGAACTACAAGGTTTATTTTTAATTTTGTCACAGTACATATTTTACAGTAGTTAGTTTTATTTAGGATCTGTCATTTTACTTGCAGTAAATAGTTTATGATTGTATTTCCTACCTGGTTTATTTTGCGATTGGTTTCTTCTATTTCTGTCCCACTCATTACCTAGAGATGTAATGCTTTCGTAGGTAGAGTGGCCATAGAGCTATTTTTTTGTGATTTAATTTACATTATTCACCATTTTCGCCTTATTTTAGATGTGCACAAAGAAGATGTTATTTGGCTGAAAAACAATTCAGAACCATGGGAATGTGTCATAAACAAATGGAAAACGACCCATGAACTCCGCCAAATTTCTGCTCATGAAACCGTAGGTGGGCTGATTGAAAATTGGCCTATATTAAATGACGTCAGAAGCGATGTCTTGGTAAGAAACATTAATTTCATCATGGAGAGACAAATAAGTTATGTTTTTTCTTTTACTCACATTAACTTATTTTCAGATTCAATTAGACTTTGATGCAATACATCCAGGAAGAGCGAATAAATTCTACATAAATTGGAATGAATTTATCAAAAAGATAATAGAAATAAAAAAAACAAATACTAACGAAGAAGTGGTGGCCTTGATCGAGTATATTAATGCATTAGATGACAATGGTTGGTACAAAATAGTAATTTAGTTATATGATGCCATTTTTATTTTAGAAATGAGGCTAAATAAATACAAGTTTTTATTGAGGGCCTTGATATGCTTGCTCCTTGATATTTTCTGACAGAATAAATGTGAGAATTATGTACTTACTTATATTATTTATGTTAATGTTAATAGGTAAAGTTTATTTTATTCTAGATAAAAAACTTCCATCACAAATAAAATTGCTTTGCAATTTGGTGCCACCAAAAGGACGCCTAAACAGGAGGCAAAAATTTTCAACTACCGAGTGTGTAGAAAGCTTCATTGTAAATGTCAAGGTAATTACACCAACAGGGTACTTTACATTAAATCCATACTTTAATTGACTGACTGAGATTAGTTCTCATCAACTAAGGTTGCTGAAACTGTGTCTTAAAATGTTTATCCCACGTCACCTGTAACTTGCGAACCCAAAAAATTGCAAAAATTCAAAGTGAGACCATCGAGTCAGGAGTGCAAACCTTTTTTTAGACAGAATTGTTTTTTTTTAGTTTCATTATATATGACTGATTTATAAAAAAAAATTGAAACTTAACGTTATTTTTCTTTTTTTAGTCACCTGGCGATATACAATCAAAAATTGACGAAGTTTCTACGGATGCATATGGGAAAAAAAAAACGGTACAGCCGTATATAATAGATGTTGGTGGAACATATTATCTTATTATAGATAAGGTCAGGTATGTTTTCCAAACGGCCTTTAAGGCCTTTGACACACTATTCAAGTGTTATCACGCACTCCATGTGTCTTATCCGAAACCTGGATACCACCTGTATTTACTTATACAAATATGTATCTATGACATAAAGACTAATTATGATGTGATCCCACCCTACATCATGGATTTGATTTCTATTGCTAAATGCTAAACGAAAATATATCTCGTATGATATAAACACTAATAACAATTTCTTGTGTTATACATTTCCATTCACTTGATAATTTTACTCCCTGATGATGCGCCTAAGGATTGGGGCTGTTCTGTATCTTTACTATTTAAGTTCATACACTAAATATTATTTTGTTACTTTTTAGTTTAAAAGCTTGCTTTTAAAAATAAATAAGTTAATTTTATTTATTTCTATACTTAACCTTTTCGATAAATTAATTCTAAAGTATATGTATATAATTTATTCGCTCTTCCTGGATGCATTGCATGCAGCTATACTATCGTCCATTCAAATTTAGTTATTGTGTACCTACGTGTAAGAGTGACTAAAAAGTGTATTGTGTTTGTGTCAGTTGTGTGCATGTGATTTTATTTGGCGTCATCATGGCAAATACTGTGGACCCTAAAGGGGTGGTAATTTTTTTTTATAGCAGAGTAGTTTGTCATGATGACTACCCTTAACGATTCAATATATTTCTGTAAAAGTATTGTTTTTGAACCTAAAGACGGACCTTTAAGGTATCCGCACTATTGTATCGTTGAGAAGTGTGTTGTTGGTAACAGGCCACAATGATGCCAAGACCGGACAGCAGAATGAAACTAAATAATAATTGTAAGGTCACACTAGAAATAAGATGTGTTTCTGTCCAGCTGGGCCCCGCGAGCTAGGCTCATAAAACTAGTAGCAATGCTTTGTTTGTTCAATGTACCTCATGAATTTATCAACAAGATCCAATGTACCTCGATCATTTTGATAGAAATCACGATAAATCACCTCATCTATCATCTATCCTCAGCTATACTGCACTCGTAATACAAAAAAAAAATATTGATTGCATCTACTCATAATGTACCTCTCGATTCATATATTAAATTCTAGGAAATTTTGATAGAACAGGAGAAATTCAGCATGAATGTTTTGTTTGAAAAAGACAAAACTTTCATGCTGAATTTCTCCTGTTCTATCAAAATTTCATAAAATTTAATACATGAATCGAGAGGTAAATTAAGAGTAGATGCGATCAATATTTTTATTTTTGCATTACGAGCGCAGTACCTACTATAGCTGAGGGTCCCGCTGGATAGATGAGGCGATTTATCGTGATTTCTATCAAAATGATCGAGGTACATTGGATCTTGTTGATAAATTCATGAGGTACATTGAACAAACAAAGCATTGCTACTAGTTTTATGAGCCTAGCTCGCGGGGTCCAGCTGGACAGAAACACATAGAAATAAGTAATATTAAAATGTTTCATAATGTTGATCATACACTGCTATTAGTACCCTGTTGAAATAATAGCGTGATAATAGAACTTATAACTTTCATATTTTAACATGGTTTAAAACGTAACTTGTAAGTGATTGATTTGATATTGAAATAATATCATTTATGTATGGCAGGCTTCATAGTTTAGTCTAACGGCCAAACCCAATAACCTATTGCCAGTAAAAACAGATCGCTACTGGTGACAGACAATATAATTCTATCTCTCCTTACGTCACTCCGTCCGTTTGTGTTCTTTTGTTTTATGTCTTAGATTATTGGGACGTTACAACCATAGATTGGGTTTAGCCGTAAGATTATTATTGTAGTATTATATAGAGGGTCTTAGGTTAAACGAGTGGCTGATCTACTTTAACGGAGTGCAGTACCCATCATTATGAACATCTTTTACTATGGGACCAATCCCGAAATCGCGAAAAAAAATCAGCTGTTCAGTACATTTATGTTCGCATAAGTCTTTAAAATGTAGGGAACAGCTGATTTTTTTTTCGCGATTTCAGGTTTGGTCCCATACTAAAAGTTGTTAATTTTCATGAGTACTATGCACTCCGTTAAAGTATGTCCCTCATTTAACTTAATATCCTGTATATTTAGGTATATTTTGTTAAAAATTGCCTATTTATGTTTATTTCAGTATTATTAATAAATATCTAAAAATAAATTGTATATTATTAAATCGAACATTAAAACTCTCTCATGAAAACAAATATTTTCAGATAACAATAGTAGAGGCTTCACCTGAGATTACATAGTTTCAGTATGAAACAAACAAGTCTTGTCTTAAAACAAATATGTCTTCAGCTAACAACAATAGAGGCTTCACCTAAGATTACATAGTTTCAGTATGAAACAAACAAGTCTTGTCTTAAAACAAATATCTTTTCAGCTAACAACAGTAGAGGCTTCACCCAAGATTACATAGTTTCAGTATGAAACGAACAAGTCTTGTCTTAAAACAAATATCTCTTCAGCTAACAATAGTAGAGGCTTCACCTAAGATTACATAGTCTCAGTGTGAAGCAAATTAGTCTTGTCTTAAAACAAATATCTCTTCAGCTAACAACAGTAGAGGCTTCACCTAAGATTACATAGTTTCAGTATGAAACAAACAAGTCTTGTCTTAAAACAAATATCTCTTCAGCTAACAACAGTAGAGGCTTCACCCAAGATTACATAGTTTCAGTATGAAACAAACAAGTCTTGTCTTAAAACAAATATCTCTTCAGCTAACAACAGTAGAGGCTTCACCCAAGATTACATAGTTTCAGTATGAAACAAACGGGTCTTGTCTTAAAACAAATATCTCTTCAGCTAACAACAGTAGAGGCTTCACCTAAGATTACATAGTTTCAGTATGAAACAAACGAGTCTTGTCTTAAAACAAATATCTCTTCAGCTAACAACAGTAGAGGCTTCACCCAAGATTACATAGTTTCAGTATGAAACAAACAAGTCTTGTCTTAAAACAAATATCTCTTCAGCTAACAACAGTAGAGGCTTCACCTAAGATTACATAGTTTCAGTATGAAACAAACAAGTCTTGTCTTAAAACAAATATCTCTTCAGCTAACAATAGTAGAGGCTTCACCTAAGATTACATAGTTTCAGTATGAAACAAACAAGTCTTGTCTTAAAACAAATATCTCTTCAGCTAACAACAGTAGAGGCTTCACCCAAGATTACATAGTTTCAGTATGAAACAAACAAGTATTGTCTTAAAACAAATATCTCTTCAGCTAACAACAGTAGAGGCTTCACCTAAGATTACATAGTTTCAGTATGAAACAAACAAGTCTTGTCTTAAAACAAATATCTCTTCTGCTAACAATAGTAGAGGCTTCACCTAAGATTACATAGTTTCAGTATGAAACAAACAAGTCTTGTCTTAAAACAAATATCTCTTCAGCTAACAATAGTAGAGGCTTCACCTAAGATTACATAGTCTCAGTGTGAAGCAAATTAGTCTTGTCTTAAAACAAATATCTCTTCAGTTAAGAATAGTAGAAGCTTCGTTCAAGAATATGTTGTCTTAGTGTGAAACATGATGAGTCTTGCTTCGAAAATAGACAAATCAAATTTTTAATGATTCTAAGAGAGAATAGAGAATACTCTTTTACTAAGACAAATAATATTCTTAAAATTAAACATAAAAAATTCTTCATTTAAGTCTAATGTCTTCGAGGAAGACAATAAAACTAAGACAGTATTTTACTTCATTCAAAAATATATTGTTTTCCCCATATATGAATCAATATTTGTCTTGACCAATAGGATATTGTCTTAATGTAAGACATCCTTTTTTTCCGTGTACGACCCATATTTTTAAGCAAGTTAACATCTGAGTACTCAGAGTAATTCACAGAGATGAATACTGCTATTAATCATAAGTTATATTCAAACTTGAGGCCGGGATTAATATGGCCTTATGAGTGCCATATTACAGTGTTGTTTAAACATACGAGAACACACTTTAAAGGATTACTCAAGTTTTTAAGTAATTAATGTTTGCTTACTTTGATTAATTGTTACGATTCGTATTACCTACCATGTTTTAATTTATTGCTTTAGTTTTAAAATGAGTTTTCCGGAATATTACCCTCAGGGCACCGCCAGGAGGAAAATTTATGACATAAAAAAGATCTCATAGTCCACGTAATTGTCGAGCCGGATTTCATGTTGTGCATGGCATGTAAATTGTTAATGCTACGGTTAACATTTTATGTATTCTCGACAGTATAATGTTATGCCCACTGCGGAACATGGATCCCAGTTTAAACTACGACCTGATAATTACTGGCCACGAGCTTACAGAAGAAGATGCACTTAGCACTCCTGTGCTACCGATGCGACCCATTCTTATTGCCCGTACAGCGGTTTTTTTTTTGAACCGCCACAGTGCGTGTCGGACCACGCACAATGAAGGGCTCCGTAGTTGAAAAGAATTTATCCCAAAAACAAACTTAACATTTTTTATGTTATAAAATTACAAATTATCAATTTTCGGGCATCTTCCTTTTTTTGTGCTGTGAGACCTTGCTCCTTGCCAAATTTCATGATTCTAGGTCAACGGGAAGTACCCTATAGGTTCTTATTTACTTGCGAGTATCAAAATACGAGTATGTGATTAACTCCAATGGAGGATCTACGTATTTGATATTAATTTCAACTTGATACCTCCACGCATTCCTGAGAAAAAGGCCTTGACAGACTGACTGACAGACAGACAGACAGACAGACGGACAACGAAGTGATCCTATAAGGGTTCCTTTTTTTTCTTTTGAGGTACGGAACCCTAACAAGACAACGTAACAAAATAACATCAGTTTCCTTGTGTCACACGAAATCTTTACGATTAAATGAATTTACGTGACGTACCATTTAGTAATGACGTGTGACTCCGGCTGTGTGAAATCCGATGATGTTGCCTTCTTAAAACATCGTGTTAACATGTTTTAACAATTTTTTTTTTCTGATAGATACATTTCGTATTCCGTTATGTATATGTCTAGCTCTTGAGTATTTTTTTTTAATCTTCTAAGATTCATCCGGTTAAATAGAAAAAAAAAAATACTCTTATACATAAGCATGACACGCAATAATGATTTTAGGTACATTGATTATTAGTACGTACATGATAAACGTATGCTGCGCCTTTGTTAGATTCACATAATATACTACGCGCTTTTTTATTTTTAGTTTTTCTTGTTTTTCTCGAGAGTTTCGCCGAATTGGGAAAAGTTAATTATATTGAAATTATTTCCATTACTTCCCCAACACATAAAATTTCACATCCCAATTCCATGGAATCTAGAAACTACAACCTTTTTATTTAAGTTAGAAAAACGGTCAACAGGAGCAGTCGCAATGGACGAAGGCGAATTAATTTGTATTGCCTTGTTATTATTTATTTGCATTGTTGGTTTGACAAGAAGAAAAGGAGATGGAAACACTGGGTTCACCACAGGCTTAAAGAGTGTCAATAGCTCATCAAAAGAGTTTGCTGTCTCCTCAGAAGAATGGGCAATGAACTAATTGGTATGTGCCATAAAGCCCAATAGCAGAAAGAGCATTTCAAGGTAAACTGTTGCATAGAAATGTCTTAACGCTATTGGGGGTTACGACAGATTTAACGGTCTGTTCGACCGACTCAGAAACATTGTTCCTAAAACCATCTAGGTGACCAATTTTTAAAAATACAGGCTTAAAAGATGATGTTTGAAAGGCACAGTATTAATGATAGTTAATTAATTGATGAATATTCATCCATCTTGAGGAATATTGTTATTGCACCATGGTTCACAGGGAATGAAGAAATCCATGATTATCTCAACACTCCTACAATTCTTGAGGAAATTAAGAAACATAAAAAGCGTTATGCTGACCGTCTAGCCATCCCCCCAAATCCCCTGGCTGTTAAATTGCTGGACATCAGCGAATCTGTCAATCGACATAAGAGAGGTCAAGTACTCTGAAGAGGTAGCAGTGGCAATGGCCCCTGTACCTGAAACGCCAACTGTCTCACGCAACCAAACTGATAATAGTCCAGAAAGGACTGATGGCAGTTAAGAAAGGAAAATAAAAATTGATGAAATTCCAGAATTTAAATTATACACAGGTCCTTAGCACACCTCCGCCGTGAAACCATAGGCGAAACCGCAGTAGTTTATTTCAACTGACTCGCAAGATGTTCCGCTACTCGAGTAGCGGTAGCAGACAAGCCCTCTGCTCTATATAAACAGAGAGCAAATTTAAGGACAGACCCAGTCTAGTTGTGTCCTTACATTTGCTAAAAAATCGGAAACCGTGTGTGGGTGACCCAAAAAATCTTATTCCTTAAGTTAATAGACTTGAAACTTGGCACAAATATTTATCTAAGTAAATTATAAAGTTTGTCATTTTTAGTTTTTCTAGACTACCCCCTCAGGAGGGATGGGGCGGTGTCTAAGTTTGTATAAACGCACAGCCCAAATCGCTGGCCCTAGAGATTCCAAATTTGGCACGTAGGTTCCTTATGAGGTCTAGGGGTGCATTAAGAAAGGATTTTTCAAAATTCAAACCCTAAAGCTGTGAAACAGGAGTCCAAAGTTTGTATGAAAAATCTTAGTCCTTGAGTTAATACACTTGAAACTTGGCATGAATATTTATCTAATTATACTATAAAGTTTTTAATTTTTAGTTTTTCTAAACTACCCCCTCAGGAGGGAGGGGGGGGGGTCTCAAAGGTTGTTTGTAGGAATTTTAACGCGTGTCCGATTTACTCGAAACTCAGTATTTATACTTGAAACCAAAAATGACGAATAGCGTGTAACAGGGTTTTTCGAATATCCACCCCTAAAGGGTTGAAAATGTGTAGACAATTTTACAGGGCAGGTTTTACTACGGGGCTTACCTCGAAAATTGGTGTAAATAATCTTTCTTTTAAGTTACGGAAATCTCCCAAACGATTTTTTAAAATTGTATCCCTGTGTGTTTAAACAGGGATACAATTTTAAAAAAACAGGGAATATAATTTATATGAAAAATCTTATTCATTTGCTTAATTAAGTTTAAACTTGGCACAAATACTTGCCTAAGCAAGTAACAATGTTTGTCATTAATAGTTTTTTCCCCAGAGGGAAGGGTAGAGGGGAAAGTGGGAATGGGAGGGGGTGGTGAGGAGGGAAAGGGGAAGGGCAGAGTGTGGTGAGGAGGGAAAGGGGGAAGGGGAGGATGTGGTAAGAGAGAGGAAGGGGAGGGGTGGTGAGGAGGAGGCTGAGGGAGAGGATGATGGGAGGGGAGGGGGTGGAGAAGGGAAGAGGGTAGTGGAAGAGGTGTGAGGGGGCGGGGAGGTTAGCGGGAAGGGATGTGGTGAGGGGGTGATAGGGAGAGGGTGAGGAGGGTGAAAGGGTGCAGTGAGGGGGAGGGTGAGAGTGTGGGAAGGGGAGGGTTTAGAGAGAGAGGAGGGGTGAAAGGGAGATTAGGGGGAAGAGGGAGCAGTGCCTTTACACCTTAAAGTTGCTTTTTGTTGATTTATTTGATTTACTTATTTACAAAAATCAATCTTTAGTCGATTCTGTACTAATCGATATATTGTAGGTACTTATTTAAAAAGTAAAACGGTAGCCCGCCAGCGCCAATCCTACCCACTACAACTCACTTCTCGTTTGCGCTCTGATCAATACGGACGTATAAACTTCCTAGTGACTTTCAATTGGCTAATAATAATCTTTATATTTTAAAAAGCCCATAACTCGTTTTATTAAAGTGTTAGAACCTAGATTTCCTACAGGTTATGGGACCAGGTTACGTTTTTACTGCAATATAAGTGGTTAAAATTTAAATAAAAATACGGGCATTGTCAAGTGAAATGGACGTGATAAAAGGTGCAAAACAAATGTTCATCATCGAATTGTTAGCCGACACGCCGCCGCCAAACCACGCCACGCGTGGTAGCTCATTTGTTGCTCAACCTACCCCCATCTCATGATGGCGTAATAACTGCGATCGAAACTTTATCGGAGGATAAGTTAATGCTAGCATTCGTTAAACCAAGGCTTTTGGATCATGAAGTCAAATTTAAAAATGAGTCCAGTGATACCAGTGTCAAAAGTTTTGCAATTTGAGGGAAAAATGGACAGGAATTTCGAAAAACAAAATTCGACAATTCTCAAAATAATAAAGGGAATAATAGCTTCAACTAGGAGGTTAACAAGCAGAAGAATAAGTCTCAGTTCATGAAGTGTTATCACTGTGGCCGCAAGAAGCATGTGAAAAACAACTGCTTCTACTTCAAAAGAGCTCAAACATTACAGCAGCAGCAGAAAATACGGAGAGGACAAGGACGGTCCAGGCAGTTGGAATCAGTGAACCATCCACGTCGAGCTATTTTTCTGGCTTTGCTTTTATGATGGCAGACTATCAAGTGGATCATGATGGAAGATACTTTCCTGTTGGTTTCTGGAACATCGGACCATATTATAAACAGGGAAGATCTTTTCATTAGTCACACCGTCTTGCAAACGCAAAATTAAAATTTCTATTGCTTAAAATGGTGAATTTATTTCAGGGAACGATGTATGTGACCAGCAAACATGGGCGTTCAAGAAGTTTTGGAGAACGTGTTCTCCTATGCTGCGGGACCACTGGTGCGGTGCGGTGCGGTTCTTAACGAAAATGCAACGTGCTGGGTTGACAGTCATTTTCGACCAGCAAGGAGCACAATACGTAAGGTTAATAAAACTATCATGCAAGGTATGTTGAAAAAATAATTTAATTGCTGTAGACTTAATGGCATCTGTAAATAAGTGTCAATCTGTTTCTCAAGTATGCAGTAATAAAAATATGTACAAACTATGGCTTTGGTCATAATAAGAAAAAAAAAATTCATCGAAATTAAAAAAAATAATAAAATGGTTGATGACACCGGCCAAATCAAACTGTTATGCGAGCCTGGATGATAAATTGTGTGAGGCCCACGGAGGTGAGGCCTGTATAAATAGGAAACAAAGGCGATTTCCGTTCATATCAGGTCAAAAAATAAAAGTCATGTTAAACAGCTATTATTTATTGTGCACTCAGATATTTGTGGACTATTGTTACTGTTTATACCCCCAACTAACGACAAATAAAAAAACTACTTTGTACTTTTTGTTAATGAGTATACGCATTAGGTACTTTGTTACGTACTGTTTAACCCACCTATAAATCAGACGTGTTTTCTGTTTTTAAACATTTCGTGGCTAAAAGCGAGGCTAAGTTTAATTTAAAATTAGTCAACTTATGCTGCGATAATGGTGGCGAATATCTATCGATTAAAATGAAAGGTTATTGTGTAGAGAGAGGGATATCATAACATTTAAAAATTCCGAGAATACCACAGTTGAATGGCGTTTCTGAACGTATGGTCGGAACCATTACTTACTGGAAAAGTTCGTTTCATGATAAACGGTGCTAAATTAGACAAAGTGTTTTGGGGCGATACGCAGTATCAACTGTTGTTTCTTTGATTAATTTGACCCCAATTAAAACTTTGAAAGTTTTCAAAAACACCATTCGAAATGTGGCATGATACAAAACCTCGAATAAAAAAAATATTTGAAGGTAGTTGGTTCAACTGTTTACGTTCATAATAAAAGCAGTAAGGCCAAGTTTAATGAAAAATCATGGAAAGGGATACTTGTGGGTTATGAAGCAAACGCTATAAAGTTTGGAACCCAGAGTGCGAAAAATGACATAGTAGTCAGAGATGTTATTGTTGATGAGACTGGTTTTCTTCAATCCAGGTGAGACCTCAAGTCTGAAGGGAATATTAAAAAAATTCTCACGGCAAAGCTGATGATGTAATATCCAAGTCAGCGATGGTCAAGTCTCATAACTCTGACAGTTCTAAATCAGATATGTCTATGGTCTAAATCTGATGAGCACGAGTGTCCTAGTAAAGTTCGCAAATTCAACCATGATAATATAAAATTGAATCGGAGCAAATAAATGATATACTTTTTGATAACCCATCTTCACCAAAAGAAAACACAAATAAAATCCTGACGTTAGATGATGCAATAGGTTCAAAAGTCGTCTACCTATGTCGTTTAGTGAAGACGATGATGATGACCGCCATTTTGTGTGCTCAGTCTATTCTATGTAAAATACCAAATTCATTAGAAGAGATCAAAACAGATCTCAGTGGGAAAGTGCAGTAGGGACGAACTAAATTCTCTAAAGCTAAATAATACTTGGACTTTAGTACCAAGACCTGAAAACAGTCGGGTAATAAAAACATTGTCAATTTATTGTAAATGAATGTTTCCTGTAAAACATGATGAATTTCGAAAACCTTTTGTTGCAAGAGGTTTCAGTCAAGAATACCTCACGGACTATACGTAATGAAATTTTCGCACCAGTATTAGCATGAATAGCTAGTTTCAGATGTATCTTACTTTTGCGAATCAATTTAATTTCCTAGTTCGTCTTAGGGATGTCAAAACTACCTTCCTAAATGACGAGTTAAAGGAAAATATTTATATGAAAGTCCCTGAGGGTACCTCTTGTTTAGATAATTATGTGTGTAAATTAAATAAAGTATTTTACGTGCTGAAAAATGCAGGCAGCTAAATGTTGGTTTGAAGTTTTCGATCTATCTCATAAAGAAGAAGGTTTTCAAAATTCTTCACTTGAATAGGTGTCAATATATGCTAGACAATGGAGATGTACAGACGACAGTACGTCAAGCTACTACAATCTGTCAAGTTTCTTTAATAGATTTTCATCTTTATCGCTAAAGCATTAGGTTCAAGGTTGATTGGAAAAATTTGACAGTTTCGGGTGGCTTGACCTGCTGGCGTCTGTACATAAAAATATTTGTCGTTTTATATATACGAGATTTAGTTATAGTATGCGCTGATATTGAAATAATTAAAAAAAAAAAATTAATGAGTTAATTTAAAATGACGATGAATGAAATTAATGATGATGATGATGAAATAATTTTAATTTTATGAAATAGCATTAAATCAAAGTGCATACATATAAACGGTATTAAATAAATTTAATACGCACGATTGTAAACCTGTCAATACACCAATGGAAAATAAACTTAATTATGACGCATTAAACTCTGAAGAAAAATGTAATGATCATGTTGAAACGATAAAGAATGTTTAATGTATGTCATGTTATGCACTCATCCAGATTTAATTACTTACAAGCGTTAATATACTGAGTAGGTATACGAACAAAAATAGTAAAGAACTCTGGCAGTGTCTAAAGAGAGTGCTGCGGTACTTGAAAGGTACTGTTGATTTAATATTAAGTTATAGGTAAAAGATGTGCCTACACTAACATTATATGTGGCTACGTAGATTCAGATAGGGGTGGCAGTGATTCAAATGACAGGAAAAGTACAACTGGGTATTTCAAGCTGCAAGCAAACCTGGAGTACAAAGAAACAAATGTCAGTTGCTGCCTCTTCAACTGAGGCAGATTGTATGGCATTGTATGAAACTGTCATGGGCGGCTTTAGGGCTTAAATCACTAGCAGTTAGTATTAAGATAGATATAATTAAATCTATCATATTCTATGAGGATAAAAATGGCTGCATAAGCATTGCAAATAATCCAACCAATCACAAACGTACAAAACACATAGATATAAAGTATAATTTTTCTAAGGAACAGATTAAGAAAAATGTAATAAAATAAAATTACATTCTAACAGTTCAGCAGTTGGCAGATGTTCTGACCAAGGCATTACCCGCTATCACTTTTCAAGAGATGAGAAGTAAAATGGGCTTAGAATAAGATACTGATTGGATGTTTAGTGATTCTCACGATCCGGTGATTCTACATAATAATATGATTTATGATTAATTTAATTATTATTAAGAATAATTTAATGAAATGGTTTGATTAAGGTTTTCTGGGTTTTCCTTAATCCTTGGCAGCAAATGTTGGACCATGTGTATTTCCCAGCAAACACTAGGAAGTGAATATGTTCCGGTCAATTAGGTATTACTTAGATTTATTTTGTTTGTATAATTGGTAGATTAATTTTTGAGGGGGCGTGTTGATTTATTTGATTTACTTATTTACAAAAATCAATCTTTAGTCGATTCTGTACTAATCGATATATTGTAGGTACTTATTTAAAAAGTAAAACGGTAGCCCGCCAGCGCCAATCCTACCCACTACAACTCACTTCTCGTTTGCGCTCTGATCAATACGGACGTATAAACTTCCTAGTGACTTTCAATTGGCTAATAATCCATACTAATATTATAAATTCGAAAGTAACTCTGTCTGTCTGTCTGTCTGTCTGTCTGTCTGTCTGTCTGTCTGTCTGTCTGTCAGTCTGTCTGTCTGTCTGTCTGTTACCTTTTCACGCCTAAACCACTGAACGGATTTCGATAAAATTTGGCAAGGCTATAGATGGTATCCTGGGGACGGACATAGGCTACTTTTTTTTTCAAAAATAATCCTACAGGGGGTGATATAGGGGATGAAAGTTTGTATGGGAAACTCAGTATTTCTTAAGTTAGGGATGTGAAAATTAAAATGTATGCTTTTGATAGGAAATAAAGAAATATGCGGTTCAGCGTTTTTGAAAAATCATCCCCTAAGGGGGTAAAATAGGGGTTGATTTTAAAATTTACAAAACTGCATGGATTTCGACAAAATTTGGCAAGGCTTTATATAGCATCCTGGGGAAGGCCATAGGATACGATTTTTTTCAAAAATAATACTACAGGGGGTGATATAGGGGATGAAAGTTTGTAAGGGAAACCCAGTATTTCTTAAGTTAGGGATAACAAATTTATGCTATTGGTAGGAAATTAAGAAATATGTGGGTCAGCGTTTTTGAAAAATCATCCCCTAAGGGCGTAAAATAGGGGTTGATTTAAAAATTTACAAAACTGCACGGATTTCGATAAAATTTGGCAAGGCTATAGATGGTGTCCTGGGGACGGACATAGGCTACTTTTTTTTTCAAAAATAATCCTACAGGGGGTGATATAGGGGATGAAAGTTTGTATGGGAAACTCTGTATTTCTTAAGTTAGGGATGTGAAAATTAAAATGTATGCTTTTGATAGGAAATAAAGAAATATGCGGTTCAGCGTTTTTGAAAAATCATCCCCTAAGGGGGCAAAATCGGGGTTGATTTTAAAATTTACAAAACTGCACGGATTTCGATGAAATTTGGCAAGGCTTTATATAGCATCCTGGGGAAGGACACAGGCTACTTTTGGTCTTAAAAATAATCCTACAGGGGGTGATATAGGGGATGAAAGTTTGTATGAGAAACTTAGTATTTCTTAAGTTAGGAATGTGAAAATTAAAATGTATGCTTTTGATAGGAAATAAAGAAATATGCAGTTCAGCGTTTTTGAAAAATCATCCCCTAAGGGGTGAAATCGGGGTTGATTTTAAAATTTACAAAACTGCACGGATTTTGACAAAATTTGGCAAGGCTTTATATAGCATCCTGAGGAAGGCCATAGGATACTATTTTTTTCAAAAATAATACTACAGGGGGTGATATAGGGGATGAAAGTTTGTATGGGAAACTCTGTATTTCTTAAGTTAGGGATGTGAAAATTAAAATGTATGCTTTTGATAGGAAATAAAGAAATATGCGGTTCAGCGTTTTTGAAAAATCATCCCCTAATGGGGCAAAATCGGGGTTGATTTTAAAATTTACAAAACTGCACGGATTTCGACAAAATTTGGCAAGGCTTTATATAGCATCCTGGGAAAGGACATAGGATTATTTCAAAAACAATACTACAGGGGGTGATATAGGGGATGAAAGTTTGTAAGGGAAACCCAGTATTTCTTAAGTTATGGATAACAAATTTATTTTATTGGTAGGAAATTAAGAAATATGCGGTTCAGCATTTTTGAAAAATCATCCCCTAAGGCCGTATGATAGGGGTTGACTTTAAAATTTACAAAACTGTACGGATTTCGATGAAATTTGGCAAGGCTTTATATAGCATCCTGGGGAAGGACACAGGCTACTTTTGGTCTTAAAAATAATCCTACAGGGGGTGATATAGGGGATGAAAGTTTGTATGAGAAACTTAGTATTTCTTAAGTTAGGAATGTGAAAATTAAAATGTATGCTTTTGATAGGAAATAAAGAAATATGCAGTTCAGCGTTTTTGAAAAATCATCCCCTAAGGGGGTGAAATCGGGGTTGATTTTAAAATTTACAAAACTGCACGGATTTCGACAAAATTTGGCAAGGCTTTATATAGCATCCTGGGAAAGGACATAGGATACTTTCAAAAACACTAATATTATAAATTCGAATGTAACTCTGTCTGTCTGTCTGTCTGTCTGTCTGTCTGTTACCTTTTCACGCCTAAACCACTGAACGGATTTCGATAAAATTTGGCAAGGCTATAGATGGTATCCTGGGGACGGACATAGGCTACTTTTTTTTCAAAAATAATCCTACAGGGGGTGATATAGGGGATGAAAGTTTGTATGGGAAACTCAGTATTTCTTAAGTTAGGGATGTGAAAATTAAAAAGTATGCTTTTGATAGGAAATAAAGAAATATGCGGTTCAGCGTTTTTGAAAAATCATCCCCTAAGGGGGTAAAATAGGGGTTGATTTTAAAATTTACAAAACTGCATGGATTTCGACAAAATTTGGCAAGGCTTTATATAGCATCCTGGGGAAGGCCATAGGATACTCTTTTTTTCAAAAATAATACTACAGGGGGTGATATAGGGGATGAAAGTTTGTAAGGGAGACCCAGTATTTCTTAAGTTAGGGATAACAAATTTATGCTATTGGTAGGAAATTAAGAAATATGTGGGTCAGCGTTTTTGAGAAATCATCCCCTAAGGGCGTCAAATAGGGGTTGATTTTAAAATTTACAAAACTGCACGGATTTCGATAAAATTTGGCAAGGCTATAGATGGTGTCCTGGGGACGGACAAAGGCTACTTTTTTTTTCAAAAATAATCCTACAGGGGGTGATATAGGGGATGAAAGTTTGTATGGGAAACTCAGTATTTCTTAAGTTAGGGATGTGAAAATTAAAATGTATGCTTTTGATAGGAATTAAAGAAATATGCGGTTCAGCGTTTTTGAAAAATCATCCCCTAAGGGGGTAAAATCGGGGTTGATTTTAAAATTTACAAAACTGCACGGATTTCGACAAAATTGTGCAAGACTTTATATAGCATCCTGGGAAAGGACATAGGATTCTTTCAAAAACAATACTACAGGGGGTGATATAGGGGATGAAAGTTTGTAAGGGAAACCCAGTATTTCTTAAGTTATGGATAACAAATTTATTTTATTGGTAGGAAATTAAGAAATATGCGGTTCGGCATTTTTTAAAAATCATCCCCTAAGGCCGTATAATAGGGGTTGACTTTAAAATTTACAAAACTGTACGGATTTCGATGAAATTTGACAAGGCTATAGATAGCATCCTGGGAAAAGACATGGGCTACTTTTTGTCTTAAAACATAATCCTACAAGGGGTGATAAAAGGGATGAAAGTTTTATGGGAAACCCAGCATTTCTTAAGTTAGGGATATGCCCTATGTTTTCCACATGAACGTTCCCATGGGATATTTTCCGACATCTACGCGGGCGAAGCCGCGGGCAACAGCTAGTAATCTTTATATTTTAAAAAGCCCATAACTCGTTTTATTAAAGTGTTAGAACCTAGATTTCCTACACTTTTTGTATAGCACTGATTCATTAAAGAAACCCAGCCCGACAGAAATTACTGAAAAATAGATAGTCGGAAACTCGAAACGACACAAAAAACAGGAGTAAACTCCAGTCGTGCGACGGAGCTGACACACACGCTTTTTTTTATTTGTTTGAACGCGCTAATCTCTGGAACTACCAGTCGGACTTTAATAATTATTTTTGCATTTCATAGCCCAATTCTTAAGGAAGGCTATAGGCGTATTTAACATCACACTAGAACTCTTAAGTGCCGAGCAAAAAAAATTGAGAAGGAACGCTAAGCGAAAATGAAGTAATAGCGCGGGAAGGCAATGCGATGCGACAGGGTGGGTTAGGGGAATATCAAATTTTACGCGAAAGAAGTCGCGGGCAGAAGCTATCTCAATATTTTTGTTCCTGTGCCATATTTTCCGACATTCACGCGGGCGAAGCCGCGGGCAAAAGCTAGTCATAGATATAAGCTGTCTAATTCGTCAATATAAAAGCGGTGTCTTCTGTTGACACTCTTATTCTGTGTCAACAAATATACAACTACGTACTCCATTCGTTTACTCAGTTGTCGCTCACGATGAAGCTATTGGTGGTGTCGATCGTTTTGGCCGTCGTTGGTTTTCAAGTTAACGGACAGACAGATCTCGGAGCAAAATTGATGGACTGGCAGACGTGTATGACTCTGTGTCCTGATTTTTGTAAGACAAACTACAACTCGAACTATTAATGTACCGAAACTAATCAAGGAGGTGTGTTTTCCTCGCTAAAATATTTGTGTTATTGTTGGGGAAGATTCGGGTAGTGTACGAAAGAACGAGTGTATCATAATAATTGTACGGTGTTCGTGATGTCCATGATACTTACTTTTAATGATTTATTCTCATGGGTGTATTTGTTTTTTCTTTTACTCATTAGGTTGATACTCATCTACATGTTATAAACTGTTATTTATAATGTTGAGCGTTGATCTATTGAACAAATGACTATTCAATTATCGTGTGTTTTATTTTTATTCGTCATATCATTACTGCTGTGGTGAGATTTTGAAGCGGTGTAGTTCCAAAGGAGGCCGCAACCCTAACCGTAAAGTTACGGTTTCCCATTCCTCGACTGTCATGAAAATCTGTCATTTTCACCTATTTAAAATTAAAGTGTCAAAAAATGCTCTGTATTTAGACAGACGTTATTGCATACGTGTAACCGTTCACCACTCTTCAAGGTAACCGTAGCTTTAGCAGCAAAGTCACCCATAACCACCTTTTATCACACCTTCCAAAAACCCCGGAAACCACCCAACAATTTCCTTGAAATTCATAAGCTATCATTATTTTTAACAGAGCAAGGTTTAACAGAGCAGCATAGCATTACGGTGTCATTTGCGTACGTTGATTAAGCCGTGGGGACTTACGCTGTCGCTCATTGTTACTGCGTCTTCCACTCTTATCGTATTTCAGAGCGAGCATTATTTATTCCTGACGTGCTGTGACATGCGTACATAACGCAATATTTTCCAGTGGTTGTGGATTATGCTTAGCTACTTAGATGGTGGGTAAACAGATGTTAACACTGCAGAATTCAGCTTTTTATCCGGTGACCTAGTACAGTCCTATTGTAAGAATCGGCTGTCACGTAACTATTAGCCTTTAACCTCCCCTAAAAGTAATGTAAGTAAGTACATATTGTGTTTATCCTATAGGTACTATTAAATGAGCAATATTTGCGTAATTACGTTCTCGAAAACGACTCTAACGATTTCGATGAAAGTTTGATTAAAGGGGTTTGCTGGGGCGAAAAATTGGTCTAGTTAGGTCTCATATGTGGAAAAATAAAAAAAAATAGTTTTCTCTATTTTCACCCGAGCAGAGCTCGGTCGACCAGGTACTAAATGTACCATCTTTTAATCAGATGAGTGAACAACTACTTATGTCTCCGCAAAATAATTTCAGTAGACTGATTACAATTTTGACAGATTTGGGATGTTAGTTTCTAATAAAGCTAACTTACCTAACTTTGGTCAGAGTGTAAAACGTTCATCAAAAGACTGAGTGGCAATTCCCGTATTTTTAACAACGTTCGCAATCTAATCTCAAAAATTGTATAGGTACCGTTTACCTGTACCTAAATTTTTGACATTTGCCTGTCGCTGACATGATATTGCGACTTGAATTTCATGGCGCTCGAATGACGCTGACAGGGGTCGCTGGTAGTAAACACTTGTGCAAACAGGATGGCGGCGGCGGCGCTAGTTCCGATTTTGGCCACGCTCCAAAATAATCTTGTAGCGCTGTATAAATAGCTTTCTAGCATAAACGAATATTTTTTTAAAAATCGAAACGAACGCAAAAGTATAAAGCTAAAAGCTCTTTTACATTCGATCGATTCGTAAAAAAAGAAAACATTCGTTTCAATGAGTGCGAACTCTTTTCTGTTATTCTTTTTGTTTCATAGATACGCGGCCATGTTTGTCCGTACAATGTCCACATCAAGAGCTCACTAATGAATCTCTGTAAATATACTAGAAAACACGAACCTATTCTGTAAAATTTCACAGGTCTGTTCTGTAGAAATTTCACCGTGAAAACAGTGAAGTGAGTTTGAAGTGAGCTGTCAATAGTGACAATCCCTAGCATCAGATGGAATTACAACTCATTCTAGTTCACTTTACGTAAGTTTCGGTGACATTTTTACAGAATAGCAGTAGATACTGATAATTAGCGAATAAGTTTCGCCTTCGTGTACGTGCCCAATTTCTATTAGTGTCCTTTTGCTTTAACGGTTATTGCGATACGAATGCAATGTAAACAAAACGAAGTCGGCTATTCGCTTTCATGTAACTTAGCCATTAGATAAATCTAGTTTACAGTTTTCTGAATTCATGATTGGGAAAAGAAAAAAATTGTTAAGTATCTGACGGCATAGATATAGCAAGTTGCTGAAGTTGCTGGAATCACCGAAAAAGACTAATAAGATTGACACTGGCTGCTGGAAGTCATTCTAGCAGAGTTTTGCATTGATAGTTGCGTGGCGGCTATCTTCTGATGAGAGATGATGTCAGGGGAGCCGCTGTCGTACCACGTCCGCGACGAACTGCTATATTCCAGCACAATCCTGATGATATCAAAGCTGCTGAACGACTTTACATACCGAGACTCCTCCGTGCCTCGGAAAGCACGTTAAGCCGTTGGTCCCGGCTGTCATTCGTGGATCTTTAACAGCCGTTACGGGTCTTCAGAAGCCCGAAAGTCTGACAACCAGTCTTACCAAGGGTATCGTATTACCCAGTTTCTGGGTTGTGGAGGTCAGATAGGCAGTCGCTCCAGCTGACCCCAAAAAATTGTTGGGAAAGGCTAGGCAGATGATGATGTAGGTAAGTATAATACATAGGAATGTACTAAACACATAATACCTTCGAGAATAAATTCTCTACATTATGGTGAAAACAGCATCAAAATCTGTTGCGTAGTATAAAACAACAATGCGGTCACACAGACAGACATGAAAAGAGACTTTAACTTACTATATTTTGGTATAGATAGACATAGATAGAGCCCCAGGCGCTATCGACTTTGTTCCAAACGTTTGTGCTAGCACTTTACATTAACACATTTCAATTTCTTAGATTGCTTTGTTAGATAGTCGATATAAATGTCTATTAGTTTGTTTCCCTAGAGTGGGCTCGATACTGAAGTAGAAGTATGGCGGAGCAGTTGCGATAGTGAGGTATATAAAAGTACCTACCTATTACTTTTTTCGTACACATATTTTTTATCCGTGAGTCGCACTGAAAACATAAAATAAAATTTCGGAATGTTCAATCTCGAAACATGCATAACGAATATTCTTATGACGCAAGAAAAATCAATAATTAATTGATTCTATCGTCAATACTACTTTATTATTTTTTGTTTTTAGAGTGTGTCAGACATGTAAGTTACAACAAACTCGGCCCTGCTTCGCACGGTTTTTACGACTTGACAAGAATTGAAGGTTTCTGTGTTATATATAAGTTAAATATTAATGTGTTATCCATATAAACCTTCCGGAATAAATTCTCTAAATTATAGTGAAAACTGCATCAAAATACGTTACGTAGTTTAGAAGAACAACGCGGCCACACAACAGACATGAAAAGCGACTTTATTTTGTAATAGGTAGATGAAAAATGTTATGTAGGATGGTAACAACTAATAAAACGTATATTCAAATTCTAATTGCTTTTATGAACCAAACTCGTAGAACAATCAAGGAAAGAAAAGTACGTGGGCCGATTCAGCAAAACGTATAGATTATAAAACGTTTTCTTTCTCTTTCTTTCCCTCCTCAAGTTCAGCATACCAACCTAAAAGTTAAAAGAATTATTTATGTCGTAAAATACGATTTGGTTTCAATACAATTATCTACGTCTTGGCTATTAGGAGTTTATTATTTTAGCCTATACTTTGTGAAAGCAATAACATTATTATTTAGAATCTCGAGAGGTTACGTCTGTCTAAAGAAAAATGGTACTAATAAAATAATATTATTCTTTTCAGAGTCAACTGTTACACTTACAACCTTGTAAAGTTATTTTTTATTTAATTTAGTAACAAAACAAAATTTCTAATATTAAGATTCGGTAGGTACAAATATTGTACTTTAGTAATTTTCCAATAGTCTCTCAAAGTTGCGAATATATAAGTACGAGATCATCAGATTTCGAAATGGACTTACTTAGTTTACTTAAACGAGCTATAATTTATAAATATTCGCTAACTACTTCAAGCGGTACTTCTGTAAAATTGGTATTTTGCAGATCCGATATTATTATAGAACACTAGAAGCGTCCAAGATTTCACCCGCGTAAGTCTTGAAGCCGTACGAATATCGGGATAAAAAGACTGTCCTTTGTCCTGTTAATCCAGTTAATAAACTGTGTGACAACTTCATCCAAAATCCGTTCAGTAGTTTTTGCGTGAAAGAGTAACAAAAATCTATCCATCCACCCTCACAATTTTTCGCATTTATAATATTACTAGTTTTTGCCCGCGGCTTCGCCGCGTTTATTATTCATATAAACCTTCCTCTTGAATCACTCTATCTATTAAAAAAACCGCATCAAAATCCGTTGCGTAGTTAAAACATCTAAGCATACATAGGGACAGACAGCGGGAAGCGACTTTGTTTTATACTATGTTATGGTCAAGCAAGAAAACTTCGATAAAGAAAGGTAATGCACATTGCATTACCTTTCTCGAAGTTTTCCGAAACAGACTAGATGATGTACAACAAAACTACACAAAATATTATGACTACCGAACTAATTTTTTGACCTTTTCAAAGACAAACCTTCCTTTATTTACGTTTCCTCCTTAAATAAATAGTTGGTAACCCTACAAAACCCGAGCTGGTTCTCTTTACAAAAAAGAGGAAGCTGACTACATTACAACTACCGCGTTTCTTTGGAACTACCCTAAGTCTATCAACTGAAACCAAATACCTGGGCATCTTTTTGGATAAACAGTTGAATTGGGCGAAACATATCAACTACATCACTACAAAAGCCAGTATATCCCTGTGGCAGTGCAAACGACTGCTCGGCAGGAATTGGGGCATTAGCCCCAAGGTCACCTATTGGCTATACACCACAGTAATCCGACCAATCATCACATATGGCTCGCTAGTCTGGTGGCCCAGGACAGACCTAAGTACAGCCCAAAAAGATCTCGAGAAACTGCAACGGTTCGCTTGCGTAGCAGTAACAAGCTGCATGAAAACCACGCCCACTGCTGCTCTACAGGCAATGCTTGGACTGCCGCCACTACACCTCATAGTGCGTGAAGAGGCGGCCCTAGCCGCCTTTAGGCTCAATCTGCAAGGAACCCTGAGCAAAGACTCTAGAGTTAAGCACACTCGCATAAAAGAAGATGCGATCAAACGACACCCAATGATGGCATCACCATGCGACAGAGCCCCGAAACAGCACTACTTTCAGAAGCATTATA